>OX016542.1:67409401-69809401 GCA_943590905.1 Sphaerophoria taeniata
GCACATAATTGTTCACCTAGTCTACTCGATCTTATTATTGTATCTGATCCAACAAATATTCTGTTAAATGATCAACTGTGTCTTGATGGAATTTCAGATCATGACCTGATTTTTTGTACCTATGATATTGACTTCTCTCATTCTCACCCTTTCTTTTACGTTTAGAGATTTCAAATCAGTCAATCTTGAATTTTTAAGTGAAGATGCATGCGTGGTATGGTTGCTTAAATATAAGTCATGTGGATGACAAACTGAATTACATATTAAACCTTTTCGAAAAATATGTCCCTCTGAAAAAGTTGCCATTAAAAATAAAAAATGTCCTTGGTATAATTTTGAAGTTCGATCTGCTATTAAAAACCGCAGAAAGTACCTACCACTTGAAGTGGAGGAAGTCACCAAGCTCCGAAACCTGGCAAACATACTGCTCTGTGCGTAATCAAGCAACTTTTATTACCCGACTAGCTAAAAGAAACTTTTTCGATACAAAACTGTGCACTACCCTTGCCACCTAAGAAACTCTGGGCAATCTTGAGAGAAATTGGTGCTGGTAAACGTCAAATTTAAAATTGTAAGCTAAGTGCAAATGATCTTAATAATCAGTTCACGATTACCACCCAAATTCAGAGCAATTAACGTCAAAAGGGAATTGATTTATAAAAACGTTGATCTTTTTGATTTTGAGGTTGTTTTGGAAGATGAAATTATTAGCACTTTTAAAACCCTTAAATCTGAGGCTATTGGAGAGGACGGAATTTCCCTTCGATTTGTTAAAATTATTAACCTCTATATAATTAACCCTTTAACGCATCTATACAATCATTGCATCACAACTTCAACGTTTCCTACTACATGGAAAGCAGCTAGAATCAGCCCTGTTCCTAAAAAATCTGTGCCAGTTGAGGCGTCTGACTACCGACCAATTAGCATCTTACCTTGTTTGTCAAAGGCTTTAGAGAAGATTTTTACGAGACAAATATTAGAGCATCTTATCTCTAAGAGTCTGCTGGCTCCTTATCAATCTGGGTTCCGTGAAAACCACTCTTGTTCCACTGCAATGGTTAAGATACTAGATGATATCAGACTGCTTTTGACAAAGTCAACCATGATGTTCTTTGTCAAAAATTAAGGCACTATTTTGGGTTTTCTGATTTGTCTGTCTCCCTGGTGAGGAGTTATTTATATCATAGAATCCAGCGTGTGGTTGTCCAGACAGATTGTTCACAACCTACTTTCCTTAGAACTGGTGTTCCACAGGGCTCTATATTGGGTCCGATACTCTTTTGCTTGTATATCAATGACTTGCCTTCCGTGTGCGAAAATGTCTCTTTTCATCTATATGCAGATGACATACAGATTTATTTGTCAAGGAAAATAGGTCGCATCAACCAAGATCTTGTGGCAATATCTAAATGGGCTGATGATAATGGTTTAGAACTGAACCCTAACAAAACTCAGGCTTTACTGATATCAAAGAAAAAATATGACACTGAACAGCTCCCAACTATCTCCCTAAAAAACTCAACAATTTTATACGTTAAAACTGTGACTAGTCTTGAAATTAAGGTAATGAATAACTTATCTGGTAGGGAACACATAAACTCTGTTGTTAGACGGTAAATTCGTCAATCTTGATCCTTGATACCTACCCCGCGTACGTTGAATTTATCGCTCGCAGGCGTAATATAACTTCCAATTACTGTGTGGATGTCTTATTGTCATTGTTATCTCTATATCGGTATGATGTGATTGGAAAACAAAAATTTGAAAGACACATTTAAAGGGGATGACATGCCCAAAAGCAAAAAAAAGAAAAACAAATGTTTCAGAAAACAATGTTCCGGGGCACGATTTACAATGTTCAAACATATGGAGAGGCAATGTTATGCTGGAGCAAAAAAGCCACAGGTGTAGATAGAGTGCATTCGAAATTCGTAGGTCAACCGATTTGAAAATTGCTCTGATTTGGATTTTGTCGCTCTCAAGGGCATGAACATTTCACCGCTCACATTAACCTCGACTAAGTTGAATTTATTATAAAAGCCAGGTGGAGGTCGAGCTCTATATGCGTCGAAAGTATAGCACACCGGAAGGATGCTGGTGCAAAATATGAACTCAGGCCGATACTGTTTGCATCCTTCCGCAGCCACCGCTGACGACAACGACCAGCTCCACGAATATAATTTATCCTTGGCTCCTGCCTTTCAAAATTCAAATCGACATCGCAAATTTTAGGTAATCTCTGCAAAAACTTGTGAAGCGTCAAAAGCCAAACAACCTGCCAAACCCACAGGGACCGTACGTCATATCGGGGTGTATGTATGTACCTATCCTTACGTGCATGGGTATCCGATCAATGTGGATTGTGGCTTGTGGAAAGGGTGGAAGCTGTGAAGTTCTATGCTTCTATGCAAACAAAGGCATCAATTTAAGGTTAACCAATGTTTTCCAAATGCCAAACTTCCTGGCGCAAACGTTCACATTCTGTCTTAACACTGTCATCCTGAAAACAGCATGACATCACCGTCAGGATATCACAAATTCAATTCCTCTTCCAAAATTCAACTGATATGAATACAGAATATATCACTATATTAACCGATGTACGTACGATGTGTCGATATCCGGACCTGATGCTATTAGACGAGAATGAAGTCTGTTTAATAGCAGGCGTCGATGTTTCAACGATTATACTGATTTAACATTTGTTCTGGAATATGGGAGACTTTGCAATGCATTGACGTTTTCCCAGCTCAAGAACATCGAACACATTGGCTGACTGGTGTAAAGAGGAAGCCTCATTTATTGCTTTGCTGCCAATATAAGGATGTGGTCCCAGCTGTCAAATTCCGTGTTTGTCTGGTTACAGCCACCGCCGCAGTCGATGATTGCTATCGACAATTTTACAACCACCCCCAGTACTTGGCAAGGGAGCATGGGGCTTAAATTGACTAACCTTAGGTTTCTATGGCTAGACTGTTGGCGATTAAATTTGAATGCAATCTTGGCCCCGGTTATGGTGATGTGATCATTATGCGATTTCAAATAGGCGAATGTATTACGGCTGATAGAATTCCGTGAAAGTAATTGTGCACGTGATACTTGTGCTTTTTGTTTTACGAAATTCTTTTATTATACGAAAATAATTATATCCAGAAAACCTATTTACAATCAGTGAAGCAAAAGCGTGCGGTTGCTCTTAAAATAACGTTTGGCATTGAAAAGGACATCTCTACGCAAAAATTCTGTTTGAACTTTTCCGACTGCCATATCAGCGTATTTAATGTGCAAGCAATTGAAAACTCAAGTGTTTTTTATTGCAAGCAGGCGTTCGTTTGATATTTTTAATTGCAGAAACAGATCAAGAGGCGAACTCGAAGAAGTTGTGCGTTTTGTTCATGTTTTAAATTAAAAAAAAAAAAATATTCAAATAATATCAAAGCTTCCGTTTTGTTGCATGAATATATGATTTCCATCCGAAAACTCTTCAATTTCTCTAATAGTTTAAGGTGCGGCTTGGTATCTTCACATTAAAAACATTCATCTTGGATTCATTTATTTGGAATGGAAAACTGTTTTTTATTTACATTAATAGACGCACAATGGTTTTTAAAGTTTATTTCGTTAACTAATTTTGTTTCAGATGAATTTGTTTCAAAGAAGCGGGTAGCGAGTAGCGAGGTAGCTGGTAGCTGTGTTCGTTCGCTAACCGGCCACACCGGTTGACCGTTTTTCCTTATTTTTTTTTTCAAACTAAAGAAGAATTAGGGTAGAAGGTTTTAGGGGAGTCAATGAAGCAATTTAGGTCAGAATTTTTTTACTGTGAACCGATTTGCATGAAATTTTGGAATTAGGCTCGTCTTACCCTTAACTTCAAAAGTGAAAACGATTTGAACTGCGGTACAACCCTGGGGGTGGTTGCCACCCCTTCTCGGGGGTGAATTTTTTTTTCTTCAAAATAACCTCGGATATCGAAAGAAGGCCTAATTTTAAGCAAAAAATCTTCTATAAAGTTTTTCAAAAAATCCAATACTTTTCAAGTTATTGGCAATTGAAAATTCGAAATTTTTTCACGTTTTTCATCGGTTTTTTGCAAATATCTCCAAAAATATACGTTTTATCCAAAATTTTATTGAGAACAAAACTGTAGCAGGTAAGACAATGAACAATTTGGTTTTTTATAAAGTATTCTAAGTGCAATATTAAGCTAGATATTAAAGATCAAAGCCGATTTTTACTTTGTCTGAAATTTAATCGATGTGGTCAATGCCATCTAGCGGCGAGCAGATGCATTTTATGCATTCTAATACAAAAGGGTTTCAAAGTACTTGAAATAAGCTTTAAGATGAGCACTATTAAAAGTCTTTTGCACGTAAGATAAGTGAGCTGTATTGCAAATAAGGGGAGCATCTAATGTTTTTGCTCTTAAATCAATGGGTTTCTTAAGTGCCATTTCCACCAAAATTAAAGTTAATTGTATTCCGCCTAAAATTAACTTTATTATGAAGAGTTTGATAGATAGTATCAGTTTGGCTGCTTCAGGACACATATTTTTTTAAAAAAACTCACGATTAAAAAAAAAAACAAAATTTCAAATTTTTAAAAAAACCACTTTTTTTCATAATATCTCAAAAATGACGACAGATACGTATAAAAGTGTCAAGATAAAAAATTTAGGTATTTTTCTGACAAACAATTTGGTTTTATTTTTTTTCTGTGAAACAAAAATTGACGGAGATATGATTGTTTAAAGAGCGCGTGGCAGCGCAATCACAGCCTCTCTTAAGCCCTTTAACCCTTCACCGTTTTGAAATAAAGTTTCTTACTATATATTGCAATGAAGGATGGTGTAGCTCTCTTAAATACCTTTACAATGGTTTTTTATAAGTTGTGATAGCATGAAAATTGAAAGAGTTATGGTCCAAAAACTTATCATATTTTTTTTCTACTTAGTAACTGTAAATTTCGGAGTGTTATTATTGCGAATTTTCAATTGCCAATAACTTGAAAATTATTGGATTTTTTGAAAAACTTTTTAGAAGATTTTTTGCTTAAAATTAGGCTTTCTATCGATATCCGAGGTTATTTTGAAGAAAAAAAAAATTCACCCCTGAGAAGGGGTGGCAACCACCCCCAGGGTGGTACCGCAGTTCAAATCATTTTCACTTTTGAAGTTAAGGGTAAGATGAGCTTAATTCCAAAATTTCATGCAAATCGGTTCACAGTAAAAAAATTCTGAGGTCAGGCCGTATTTTTCGCTTCATTGACTCCCCTATTTAGAGAAAATGAAATGTATACTTTTCAAATCACTAGCGGTGCCAATATTAAAAAATGATACATTTTTGTTACTATAACAAAATATAAACTAAACTGATCAATTATAAGGATACTCAATTTCGTTTCAAAATTATGACATATCGAAAACAATAATAATTTTAATTGATGTTTTTCCTATACAAGGACGAAGGCGAAGCAGAAGAAGGCGTGAAGGCAAGAAATTATGCTTTTAAATATAAATACACTCCGCTTCAACTGAATAAGCACACAATTTTCTGAAGTTTGTTGTCCTTTTTTTCCTAACTTTGAACGTTAATGCATCATTTAATGATGCTAACCGATAGCTTATGATTTTGAGAAAACAAATCAAAAAGAATAATTTAAAAAGGACCACTATTTTTTCTCTGGCTCTAATGCAAAGCCTTCCAGATTGAAAAACTCAGTTTTTTTGTTTGCGTCAACTGAATAAGCACACGATCTTTCACTCTTATTATCTTCATTGGTTCTTAGAGTTTTAAGATAATTGGTATACCAAATCAAAAGTTGAAGTGTTCTAAGTGACATTTAACCGTTTATTTAAAATTTAAGAAAAGATGGTTGGATCAGAAGCTTTAATAGTGTCAGACGAGTTAAGATTGATTCGTTAAAAGAATAAAGACTGACCGTGCGTGCTATAGCTACCAACATTGATCGGAGTCTTAGTGTTATCTATTCGTTCCTCAGAAACAAAAGTTTGTACGAGAAAAACATGAAAGGTGGTAAAAAAACGGCAACATTCGAAGTTGATCGACGAGCAATTTTGAGATGTGCTTCCAGTTCATGTGCCTCCGCGGTAAAAATTAAACAAAAAGTTGGTGTAACTGTAGGTGTTTCAACAGTCCACAGAGTACCAAACCGCGCAGATCATTTAAAACGATTGCAACTCCAAAAGAAACTACCACTAAACGAGCAACGAAAAGATATTCGTTTAAAATTTTCTAGACTCGATGTGAGTTGGAAAAATGTGTGGCACAACGCGGTTTTTTCGGATGAGAAGAGATTCAATTTTGATGGCCCTGATGGTTTTAATTATTGCTTTCACGATTTAAGAAAAGAAGAACGATTTTTAGCGCGGCATCATAGTCGAGAAGGTGGAGTTATCATATGGGGAGCAGTTAGCTACTATGGGACTATTGAGCTTGAGTTTTAAACGTCAAAAAGGAGTGCAATTTCCTGCAAAAGAATATTGAAAAGAAAGTTTCCTTCATTTTTGGATATTTGTGGACCCTATAAATGGATTTTCCAAAAGGACAACGACCCTATCCAAACGCAGCGCACTGTCAAAAGTGGGAAACAGGACCAGAATGTTGAATTGCTTCAATGGTCGCCCTATTTACCTGACCTCAACCGTATAGAAAATGAATGAGGATGGTTGGTACGTAAAGTTTATTAGTCAGACCGTCAGTTTGAGGACAGAGAATCGCTTATTGCAGCCGTTAAGTTAGCATGCAGAGAAATTTCGCTGGACTACTTAAAGAGTTTACACGATTCCATGCCAGCCCGAATTTATGAAGGAATCAAGAATAAAGGTGGTAGTACCCAATACTAGAAATAACCAATAAAAAAAATATTTAAAGAAAATCTTGTTAATTTCTTTCGATTTGATTTTATTTGCATTTTTAAAAGTTGTGCTTATTCAGTTGACGCAAAAAAAAATCTGAGTTTTTCAATCTGGAAAGCTTTGCATGAGAGCCAGGGAAAAAATAGTGGTCCTTTTTAAATTATTCTTTTTGATTTGTTTTCTCAAAATCATAAGCTATCGGTTAGCATCATTAAATGATGCATTAACGTTCAAAGTTAGGAAAAAAAGGACAACAAACTTCAGAAAAATTGTGTGCTTATTCAGTTGAAGCGGAGTGTATGTTTAAAATGTAACCGGAGTAAAATATTATGTAAGTAAGGTCTGAACTTTTAATTTCTTTTTTCTTTTCTTCTCTATTTTCGATGACAGTCAGATGGACTCAAATGGGTTGGCTAGGTTGACCTCAGGAAAAGTCGGCAGGCCTCCCGGTTTTGTATTGTTCCATGCCTAAAGCCAACTGAATGGAGTTTTCGTTGCATAACCATAAGTTTTTAGGCCTGCCTCTTCTTCGCGATTGTCTTTGAACGTTTGATGATATTGCCTTTTGAACTGGGTTCTCAGGGTTTCTTCGTTGTACATGACAGTACCAGCTTAGTAGGTCGAACTGTACTAAATCCAAGACAATTTACAGGGCACAGTAACAGAAAGAATGATTTATCTTTTCAGTGACGCCACGCCGTCGATAATTTTTTTCAGGATATGTATTAGTTTTTTTTCGTAGGATTGGAGAAAGGAAAGAAGTACGACGATTTTCAGTTAAATATATAAATTAAAAGACTATATGAAAACTTAAAAAATAGTATCTACATACATAATTTCAATATTTGCAGCAATTTCAAATATCAGGGTTAAAAAAAAAGTGTTATTTCAATGAATGGCTGTTAGAACATATTAGTTGCTGCAGATATACATACATACGTAAGATTATGTATCAAGGTTAAGAGTAAGGAAATACTCACCATTCCAAGCATTTGCTGTAAAAGAAGAATGTGGAGTTTCATTCGTAAAGCGAGAGCCTATAGGAATTTTGTATTCTGTAGGAAGGACAAGACAAAAGAAATATATTTGCCAAATGCTATCAAGTCACTCAGGAGGCCAAGAAAAAAATATGATAAAAATAAGACCCTTCGTAGAAACAGGTCTTCTGCTAAACTGTTCAAGGTAACTTAACTGCTGGTATTTCAGTGAAATTTTAAAGAAAAATAAAGGCTGATATAGCTCATTTCAGATCTATCTGTCACATCATTTACGACGTGACGTCTGGTTACCGGGATATGATCCCGAAACCATTTTGCCTTTGTTTTTGTCCTTCGATTCCTGTCTTCTAAGAACGGTTATCCGATTTTACTCAAAATTAGTGGAGAGGTAGTTAGAACTAGGAATAGGCTATAGGATACTTTTAAGCTGACCCAGTAAACGCAGTTTTGCTATAAAAATATTAATCTGCAGATAGATAACAAAAAACAAAACGCTGACGATAATTTAATTAACCATGGCGCTAATTACAAAAGGAAGATGCTTCTTTTGGATGCTCCAAGAGTAACTGGGAAAATATTAATTTTGACAACATTGTACTACCTGTTGCTTCTTCTATAAAATTGTGGCAACTCTATTATTAAGTGACGGGAAAGCTACACACTAAAAATGTACCACTAAGAACTTCTTAAGAGCGGGTACAACGTCCCGCCGGTTGGCTAGTATTGTATAAGGCATTGGCATATATGTTGTTCAGTCTAGAGGGTTAGGAAAAAAAAGAACAACAAAAAACCACTCATTATGCGAGTACACCTAAGAGTATGCAATAAATAAATTTGTACGGAAACGGAAAGTCACTGGACACCGGTTTGTTTTAAGGAAAGAAATAGAAGTTAGAACACCCTTATAATTAAACATTTTATGATTCAATAGTAGCTACCCGTAGCTAAGTGGTTAGGTGCGTTGGCTGCTAAGCAGAACGTCGTGGGTTCGAGTCCTACTCGCGCCCATAAAGTTTTTACTTCATCTTTCACGGATACTGCCTCTTGCGAAGACCTGACAAATCTTCCAAGAGTATCAATCTGTCATGAAAAAAGTGCTTCTCGACTCTGCCGTTCGGAATCGGCGTTAAATTGTAGGTCCCCTCTATTCTTCTCACGCACCCAGAGAATTGTTGAAGAGAGTAAGTCACTTTGGCCTTGGCTCTTCAAGAGCTGTCGCGTCACTCTATATATATATGTTATAACCAAAGAAAATGAAACCAAGATTTTTTCATTCTTCATTATTTCATGATCCATTTCCTGTCAGTATCAATAATAAAAACAAAGTAAACGTCCAATACTTGATTCATTTCCTGTCAGTATCAATAATAAAAACAAAGGAAATGAATCCAATACTCAACTTGATAATCTCAAAAGACACTGGCTATTTGCGATAAGTCAGCATAAAACGGAATCCGATACTCACTTGATAATTAAAAGAAACTGGCTATCTGCGATAGTACAGCATAAGAATAAAATCAGTTCTAAAATTACTCTCAAATAAACCAGACAAAATCAAGAGCTCTGCTCGAGATTCGATTTTTAAAAAATTGTTTTAATAAATAACAATTATAATTGGCGCAGTCGGTAGGATACACAACATAATATGTGTATCCATTGAAAATAAGAATCTATCGTTTCTTTAGTAAATAATCCAAAGTTCTGCGAAAAAGAAACCTTTGGAATATTTCAATAAATTCGGTGACAAATTTTAGCGAAAATAAAATTTATTTTATCGAAGACAATAATCAATTTAAATATCCCAAAAAAAATTTCCGTTTCTACAAAGTGAAATTATCTTCGAGATAACTCTGCGAAAAAGGGTAAAAATATTTCGAAATAACGACTTAAGTAACGGTATCGCGATAGTTATAAAGTGAATGCGATACAAACATTGATCTTAAAACATTTAAACTATTGCAACTTCAATTCAGTGAAAAAAGTGAAGGAGTCCTTAGCGAAAATTAACACTTCCGAAACTACTTCAGTGAACAATAGTGAACATTAAAGTTATTGGAACACTTAAAATTCCAAACACATAAATAATTAATTTAGTAACTCACCCTCATGAATAGAGTAATGTTACGCAATCCGTAGAGGAAAATTAATTATAAAATTACAAAAAATAAATGCAAATCTTCAAGAAGAAAAAGACACAGCCCAAGAAGAAAAAGCACATCTTCAAGAAGAAAAAGCACAGCCCAAGTATATGGACGATTTCATCAAAAAACTCAAGAAAACAAGGAAGAACAACCCCCATTTAAACAAAATAAGAAATACTCCCATACCTGAACACTGTAAGTCTTACTTAGAATTTAAAGATCTTAAAATAAATAAAAATATTGCAAAATCAAATCTTACGAATAAAGATTTTATAAGTGAAAATATTAACTTAGAATTTAAGGATCCCAAAATAATTCAAAATATTTTAGAACCAAATTTAACAAATAGAGATAATAAAAGTGAAAATATTGTTAACAGTTTGCCAAACTTTAAACTAGAAATAGCAAATAACAAAATGGCTCTTACACTAACTCTTGATCCATTAAAATATATTGAAAAATTAAGTACGTTTGACGGTAGACGAGAAGACCTATATACATTTATAGCTAACATAGACGGTATTATACCAACACTAGAAAAATATGACGTCCAAAGTCAAAAAATGTGTATAAATATCCTAAAATCCAAACTAATTGGCAAAGCCAAAAGATGCATAGAGATTCACGCCCATCTAACTACATGGCTAGATATTAAAGCACTACTCATTTCAAATTTTGGAGGTTTTAAAAGTTCCTTCCAATTGTATGACGAGTTACGACAAACTCCATACAAAGGTAACGTAATGAACTTTTACAATGACATCCAAAAGATACTGTGTGAACTAAACCAAAAAACCGTTCAAGAAGGGAAACAATCTGAAATCCCTCACAATACTGACACAGCTTTGAATATTTTCAAAGAACGTTTACCTGTTCATATGAGAACAGTTTGGTTTGCCTTAAAACCACCAAACTTACAAGCAGCCTTACATGAGTTAACTCAAGCTGGTTTTGTAAATGAAAAAACCGAAGAACCCCAAAGAAATTGCTAGAAGCACCAAAAATTCCAACTCCACAAAAACCCCAAACTAATTATAAAAAATATCCAAATCAAATAATTCACACCAAAACACTAACAACCCTAATCCTAATTATAAAGGTAATAATTATGACCCAAACTACAAACCTCCTAGTAGACAACATAAACCTATGGAAGTTGACCCAACTTCTAGTCAGTTAAAAAAGATCCAAACTAACTTTAACGAAAGTGAACCCAATAACTCGGTTTTTCCGAATGTAGCCTCGGAACTCTGTCCACCCAACGAGACAACAAACTCCCCTTTATTAAGTTAGAAAAAACAATCAAACGTTAAGACTATTAATTGACACAGGAGCCACTAATAGTCTAATAAACGAAGAAAAAGCTCCAGTATGCTACATAAAAACCAGAGAACACCCATTAGAAATCAAAACAGTAGGTACTTCCATTTTCATAGACAAAGAGTTAGTAATACCAAAAGAAAAATTTGCACTCAAATCTCGTGTAGATTGCATTTTTCAAATCCATAACTTTAATGTCAACTTTGATGGATTAATCGGAAACAACATATTATTTCCAAACAACGCCAGTATTGACTTTAAAAACAAAATCTTAAAATTAAATGAACATAGTATTCCACTGTTCTTTTCTGCGGAAGATGAACAAGACTACAACAAAGAAATCAATCACTTGGAAAATATGATACCAGATTCTACACTGTTCGAAAATTTGGAACAACAAAGAATCGACCATCTAAACGCCGAGGAACACAACAAATTAATGAAACTTTTTAGTAAACACAAAAGAGTCTTCTACCAAAAAGGTGATGATCTAAGTTTCACAAGCCATGTAAAACATAGTATCCCCACCATAAATGAAGAACCCATCTTCACTAGAATATATCGCTACCCTGAAATACACAAACAGGAAGTAGATAGACAAATAAAAGACTTACTAGACCAAAGAATTATCAAACCAAGTACTTCACCTTATAATGCCCCAATCTGGATTGTTCCAAAAAAGGAAGACAAGCTAGGAAACAAAGAATGGAGGATAGTCATCGACTACCGAAAATTAAATAAAGCAAAAAAAGAAGGCAAATTCCCTATTCCACTAATCGACGACATATTAGACAAGTTAGGAAAAGCTAACTACTTTTCTACGCTCGATTTAACAAAAGGATTCCACCAAATTGAATTAGACCCTAACGATAGAGAGAAAACAGCATTCTCAACGCTATCAGGACACTATGAATGGTTAAGAATGTCATTCGGTCTCAAAAACGCCCCTGCTACATTCCAACGAATGATGAATGAAGTATTGAAAGAATATGTAGGAAAAATTTGTTATGTTTACCTCGACGACATAATAATATTCTCAACCTCATTGGAAGAACATATAGACTCACTAAATAAAATCTTCACCAGATTACAATCTGTTAATCTAAAAATATCCCTAAATAAATGCGATTTTATGAAACACGAAAGCGAATTCTTAGGTCATATAATTACCACAGATGGAGTAAAACCCAATCCCAATAAAATAAATGCGATAAAAAACTTTCCTATACCAAAAACTATTAAAGAAATTCAATCTTTCTTAGGACTAACCGGATACCTTAGAAAATTCATCCATGATTATTCCAAGCTCATAAAACCACTAACTCTCTGTTTGGGAAAAGATAAACAAATAAATATTGGTACCACAGAATACAAGGAATCATTTGAAAAATTAAAACTGGCCATGTCAGACGATTTATTAAACAGACACCCAGATTTTAACAAAGAATTTATACTAACCACAGATGCATCCAATTTCGCAATTGGAGCAGTCTTAAGCCAATCACACGGACCACTATGTTTCGCATCCAGAACTCTAAATAAACATGAATGCAATTATTCAGTTATAGAAAAAGAACTATTAGCAATCGTTTGGGCAACCAAACAATTTCGCCATTACCTATACGGTAGACACTTCAAAATACAAACAGATCATCGACCATTAGCTTGGTTGCACAATCTCAAAGAACCTAACTCGAAACTCCAAAGATGGAAAATAAAATTGGAGGAGTAAGATTTTCAAATCGAACACATCGCAGGAAAAGAAAACAAGGTAGCCGACGCGCTATCAAGAATAAGAATAAACGAAACAAATTCACTTGTAACCAACAAAGTTTAAATATATTTATTCGACAAATTATTATAGAAATAGGAGAACAAAATAATGAAAGCATAACTTTCCCTTTCAACAAAAGAAGAATAAAAATAATTAGGCAAAACTTCACGGAATCAGATTTCGAAAAAATCATATTAGAAACTGATATAAACCATAAAAATGCTTTATATTGTAAAAATGATGAGTTATTTTTAGAATTCCAGGCTTATTGGAAAACACATCACAACAACCAAATCTTAATCAGAACTCATATATTCCTAGAAGACATTTACGATATAACTGAACTTGAAGGAATTATACACAAAAACCATAAGCAATTAAATCACGTAGGAATAGAAAAATTATACTTAGATCTAAAAAGAAAGTATTATTACCCAAACCTTAAAATGCAAATAACAAAAATCATAAATAATTGCGATGTCTGTAATTTAAAAATAGAAAGAAACCCTATAAAACTACCCTATGAAAAAACGGAAACACCATTAGAACCACACACTCACTACCATATGGACATATGGATCTTACCCAATAATAACAAATATTTAGGTTGTATCGACAAATTCAGCAAGTATGCTTCAGTAGAAAAACTCAAAACAAAAAACCAAAAAGACATTTTAAACGCTATGGAAAAACTATTCTCATACATGTCTGAACCCAAGAAATTAACTTTGGACAATGACCCCACTTTCAAAACTTATTCCATAGAAAATTATCTTAAAGAAAAGAATATACTAACACATTTTACTACCCCATATAGACACACCGGAAATTCGGATATAGAACGCCTACACAGCACCTTAAACGAACATATTAGATTACTTGAGAAAAGCGAAAAACTGATCGACTTAGTAACAAAAGCGGTAGATACATACAACAAAACAATACATCTCACCACAAAAGAGAAACCTTTAGAGGTACACCTAGGCAAAATAGATAATAAAAAAATATATGATAGAATAGAAGCAAATAAGAACAAAACTCTAGACAAAATAAATAAAAACCGATCAGACGCAGAAATAAACCCAAAATTTACAAAAATAAATAACCCAGAACGATTTAATAAACTAAAAACCAAACACAAGAAAGTTAAACTAATTAAAACAATCGATAAAAAATTACTAATTAAACCCCACCTAAGACAACAACTCCTTCACAAAGACCAATTCAGAAAGAAAAAGAAATTTAAGGAAACACAAAATGAAAACAACCAATACAATAGTAATCACGATAGTGATTCACTTATTAATAACTGCAGTGAAAACTAATGATTTAAAAATAACAAAGATTGATAGAGAATTTTTAATTATACAAGAAGGACAAATAAAACTTATAAATGATTATGAAATTCTATTACATGTAATTAACCTCACAGAATGTCAATTATTAATAAACCAGTTAAAAGATCAATACCAACTTTTGACAAATCCTAATGACTCACAGAAACAAAAATTAAATACGCTAGAAATAAAACTCCAAACAATTATCCCACATCATATTATTCATAAACGAGGATTAATTAATATTGTAGGTAAAGGAATGAATTACATATACGGAACTATGGACGACGATGATAGGCAAGCCATAGAAGAAAGGTTACAAAATTTACAAGATAGTAACAAAGAACTTTTAGCAAACAATAACAAACAAGTAAACATTAATAAAAAATTCAATGAACAATTCTTTCAACTACAAAACATAATTAAGCAAAGTTCAATAACTTTAACTAAGTACAAGAAAATAAAATCAGAAATAAATAGTTTACGCATGGAACTAGAATTCAATAAAAATTTAGCAGAAATACAACAAATAGTAGAAAAAATTGACAATAGCATAATGACCAGTAGGACAGGTATATTAACACAAGACATACTAACAGTAAAAGAAATTTTTGACTTCAATATAAACATAGAAAAACTAAAAGAGATAAAACTGACATTGGCTACCTATAACGAAAATTTATTAATTATTCTAAGTATACCAAGATTTAATGAACATTTATACAACAAAATAATTATACATACCTTCCCGGTAAAAGATAAAATAATTACAATACCTTGCAATGAATTTATTGAACTTAATAAAAATATGTATTACATAAGCAAGGAGATAAAAAATCTAACGAAAATTGAAGACAATTGTATCGAAAACATATTTAAAAATAATTCAAATCTAAACTGTAAGGTCAAAGATTACAAAAATGAAAATGCTATAATCAACAAAGAAAAATATTTAATATTAAAAAACATAAAGAAAGAAAAGTTAGAACAAGATTGTAATAACTTAGATTATACTTTACAAGGAAACTATATTTTGGAATTTGAAAATTGTAAAATAAAGCTAAATAATGTGTCTTACAATAGAAAATTATATCAAAATAACTATAAAATAATACCATTGATAAATTACAACTTTTCAGATAATTACTTTAAAGAATTAAATTTCAAACCAATAAATAATATTGAAATATTAGAATCAAAATTACATAAGAAACATGTAACATATAATGTAATAACTATCGTTATTATAATATCAATTTTAATCTTTGCAATCATGTATTTAAAAATGAAATTGAAGAATAAAAAAATTGTTACAAACGTAAGCCTTCCAACGGTCACTTTTCAACCGTTAGAATTCTCTAAGGAGGGAGGTGTTATAACCAAAGAAAATGAAACCAAGATTTTTTCATTCTTCATTATTTCATGATCCATTTCCTGTCAGTATCAATAATAAAAACAAAGTAAACGTCCAATACTTGATTCATTTCCTGTCAGTATCAATAATAAAAACAAAGGAAATGAATCCAATACTCAACTTGATAATCTTGAAAGACACTGGCTATTTGCGATAAGTCAGCATAAAACGGAATCCGATACTCACTTGATAATTAAAAGAAACTGGCTATCTGCGATAGTACAGCATAAGAATAAAATCAGTTCTAAAATTACTCTCAAATAAACCAGACGAAATCAAGAGCTCTGCTCGAGATTCGTTTTTTAAAAAATTGTTTTAATAAATAACAATTATAATTTATATATATATATTTTTTTTTTATGATTCAATAATAGGTACTGGTACATATACATACTTATTCGAAGCTTGGACAAAACTTTCTTCCCGGCATAAGATACTAAGTTTAAAGAAGAAAAAATCAAAGAGCAGTTATTTCAAGTGCGAACTCCGATGACCATTTCGAATCGATGCCTCTTGATGAATACGCTGTTTCATTCCAGTTTTTAATTACATATTTTTTTTTTTGTCGGAAGAAAACCGTTCTTTTTTTTATCAAGAGGATGAATTCAAAAATCCTTCAAAATTTTTAAATATTTGATGGAGAGCATTTGGTAGATTGCCGTAGGCTATAATGCGTTTGGAAGTTTGTTTTTTCTTTATTTTCATTTCTTCTTTCTTCATCATGATAGTGACCAAATGTAATGGCAATGTAATCAGAGAGTGCTACGAGTATGTAGTCACCAGTAAATTAGCACTTTTGGGGACACATTTTTAATCCACCCGTCCATTAAGATAATATCTAGGCGAATTGCTTCGGGAGTTAGGGTTGAAATATGTATAGGTAATTGCTTTGTGTTAGTAGACTTTATTATTTTGTTTTATAAAAAAATTTATAGCGGGCTTGCATTACCTTGAGTACTTAAAGGGTGTCATACCGTCGATAAACCGCAGATAGTTTGTATAGAGGGTGGTAGATGAGTATACTTTGTCAATGTTTGTTTGTTTCCACCCCGAAAGGGTTATATTATTTATTCGTGGTACAGGCCACTTTCACAACAGGAAGCGCGATAAAAACTCTAAGATCATAAAAACGAGACCATCGAATTTTAATCAAATCCATTTAATTAGCATATTCTTCTTTAGCTTTCAACTTTCGGCTGCTGCTTTATCCGTTCTGTGTGTTCAAACAAAGGATAACATTTTTTTGGCATCAGACACCCACCGGTGCTCGGTTTGCCTTTTTATTACTGCCAAGGAAGATGGTGGATACTGTATAAATAGATGTTTTTTTTTATTTTTTTTTTGTGTTTTTTTTTTTTTTTTTTTATTATTAAAGATTTAAGGATATGTACATACCCACCTACTTAGATTCTGTCCGAATTATCATTGTTTGCTCTAAATTTTAATCGGGCGTTACTGAGAGTCCATTTGGTTTTTTGGGCGGTTTACTTTGCTTGTAAAGAAAAAAAACTTTGGGCTCTGATGAGGCAAAAAAATTTAATTTATTTTTCAATCATGTGTGTTAGTTCAATTACAATTATTTTTAAGGAAAGTAAAACTTAAAGTTGAACTCATACAACCACCCACTGATCTATCACTTTTCAACGATTCTTCCATCACCTTCCGTCATGTAGTAGGAAACCCTTCTTCCTTTCTCTTCTGTTAAGAAGATAAATAGTTACAAATTTTGGGTCTTTCTAAAACGATGCATGTTGGTTCCAACTTTCAAAATTAACTGAATTGAAGCAATAGAAATAATAATTGTAATTAGTTATTTTTGTGCAATATAAAAGCTATTCCATCCCTGAATGTATTTACTGTTTACTTGTGTGCTGTCTTGAATCATGACTGAATAATGAAAGTGTCAACTGACCACTATAGCGAGAGGGCGTGTTCAAAGTTCAGAGGTCGTAAAGATCCAGAGTTGCTTATGATGCTATTTCGATTGGACTTTATGTCATCAATAAAGGTATCCCGTTACAGCTACACTGCAGTTATGTTGTGTACGTAGACTGCCTAATTTTGTTGTTTGCTTAACGTAAATCTATATTTACGACTATTAGACTTTTTGACATAGCTCTATACGAACGGGAGTGATGCGTTTCTTTACCTACATCTCAATATCATCAACTTGGCTGTATAGTGGACATTTATTATCACCATCTTCCTTGTCAGTCGTCAAAATGGAATATTGCCCCCATAAGACGTGGCCATGCCATGGTCGATGTGAGTCGTAAAAGTAAGTGAAGAAAACCTGCAAGACGCTTTTATAGTTTTAATATTGTGTCGTGTGTGGCTTAGAGTAAGGGTGTGGTGCGGTGATTGACAATACCGCCTAATGCAGAGCGGGATAAGGTTTCATTCGAATTCGAAAACCTGACAAATTGATTTCTTATTCCTGTCCTCGAAGGACATTCGATTGAAAGGGAAAAGACAACGAAAATTAATGGAAAACCTGGAAAAGGAAATTTATCATATCTTACCTATATGACTTGACTAGACAAGAGTATTGAGAAATATACCTAGGTATCTACAATAGAAGACAGAATACAGAAATTGTTATTCTAATCGAAGACCGCTGCCATGGCCGCTGCTGCTAAAAATAAGCCTCGGTGAAGTGATGAGTTATGACAGACACGTCACACATACGATTTTGTTCGATCCACGAGCAATGACATATCACATCTGACGGGGGAATATATACCAGGGCAATGTTAAGCGAACAGAGATATTTTGCTGTAGCAGCAGTAACCCAGGTATGAGTAATGGTTTTATCCTTACATTTTCGAAGATTGAGTCCTCAAACGTAAATGTGCCTCGAATATTTGACGTTATTAATATTTATTATTTGCTTTTTCCTTTCTGACGCGTGGTAAAAGCTCACTTTTATTCGAAGCTCAAAAATTGAAGGGATTTCTTTAAAGTAAATAATATGTCCATAGGTATGCAACTATACATCTTTTACAAAAACAAGACTATTCTAATGTAGAACATTCGTCATTCGGCAAGTCATCATTAGGAATGAGTGAAAAATCGTGTGTTGAATTTTTAAAAAGAGGTTTGAGATGTTATACCTGAAGGGAGGTGTTCGTCAAATTTTCTATGCCGCATTTTATAATTATATTCTTGTTTACAGAACACCATCTAGTGGTTCATTTTAATTATTAAAAAAAAAAAAAAACAAATAGAGTGGCGCGACAGCTCTTGAAGAGCCAAGGCCTAAGTGGCTTACACTCATCAACAATTCTCTGAGTGCGTGTGGAGAATTGAGGGGAAATACAATTTAACGCCGAATCCGAACGGCAAAGTTGAGAAGCAGTTTTTCATGACAGATTGATACTCTTGAAAGTTTTGTCAGTTCTTCGCAAGAGGCAGTACCCGTGAGAGATGAAATAAAAACTTTATGGACACGTGTAGGACTCGAACCCACGACGTTCTGCTTAGCAGCCAACGCACCTAACCACTAAGCTACGGGCAACTGCATTAAATATTAGGTTCTCTTAAAATTATTGACAACTGTTTCTTGCATGAAATTTGAAAGAAAGTTTTTTAAATAATTTTGGGAAAAAAATCAGTCGCAACGCTGGGAAACAGTGCGTTTATTGAAGACAAGCTTATGCCTACTACTCATCTACTGAAGGTTGTGAGAAAAGGTATGCTAGTCGACAAAACTGACAAAACTCATAGTCCCCGTAGTAGTAAAGTGGGCGTAGATGATAAAGCGGGCATGGAAAAAAGTGGACACGTCTCAAAAACAATGTCATTATAGTTCTGTTAACTCCATCTTTGGCAGTAATCACAGGTGCCGTGCAATAAGACCGAGCGAAATAACGCCGAATTCTGAAATTCCGCCTTATTTCACTTTACTAAAGTAAAAAAAACGCCAAATTTTAGCATTCGGCTTTATTTCACTTCGACATTGTGAAATAACGCCGAATGCCAACTGAGAAATAAAGCCGAGAAAGAGAAAACAAGGGAGCCGGTTTTATTTAACTTTTGGAAAGAGCATTTTAGCTGGACTTAATGCAAAATCAACTGAAGAACAAAATTTACTGAGTATGGTAGGTCTTAGGTCAGATTTTTTTTATAAGTAATTTATGGGACAAAATGAAAAAAAATTGGACCACTCCTATTCATTATTTGTCGACAAAATGGACAGAGCATTTCATTTTTCAAAACTGTTGCTGCTTCCTTCAATTTGGAAAGGCATCCACATATCTTGTTATGCATTAAACGGTTTTGAAAGCAGAACCTGCATTTCAATAATTAATTTTGAGCTCCTTTTTTCACTCTTATTTGAAGATGACGCCGATTCGGAACATTCAAGATCGATTCGATTTACTAGCGAGCGAAAAAAATGTTGCCCAAAAGAGAATCAATTTGGGGTCTGAAAAATATATCTTAACCATCTAAAATCTCGCCATGAATATTTCTCTCCATCAGTTTTTACTTTTCGCCAAGTGAATTTGTCCTTGGATGTGACTGCAAAGTCTAAAAAATCTGGCCGCTGCATTTCCTTAACTTTAAAAGCATTTCTGTCCCTTACGGTGCTAATTAAGTTCAGCCAGTCTCTGGGATGGTGAATTTTAGCTGAAGTATTCTTCCTTTTCCTTTCAATAATGGAATGATCGGCATCACATTCGTTGTGAGTATGGCCTGGTTCCAGAAATGTATGGTCAGTAACTTCAAGTTGTTCACTATTAGCTAAAGCGGCTATAAACATGCAACTTACATGTGAGTTTTTATTTTGACCCGGACAGGAGTCTCTATAAAAAATTAGGTTTTTCACACCAACAGGAACTTCTTCATCAATGTGTTTAAAAATACAACCAGCAATCTCATTACCGCCCCTCTTTGCCAATCCTTCATGCCACATATTGCAATGAGGTTGGTCGGTGGCCAAATTGTGGACCGTTAAATTACAAGTCCATAGCTGACGCTTATAAAAGGCAATATTTGATTTCAAAAATGGGGTAGGCAAGCATTGTTGAAGATCAAATGCATATGTTGCAACAATCTTATCCGTTTTTGCTAAATTTTTGTCCATTCTCTTGCATGCGTAAGCAAAATCAGCTTTTTCTTGGTGGATTGCAAGCTCATTCTCTAGCCTTAATTTTTCTTCAGGAATCTCCACAGCTTATATCTTATGATGCAACTTATCGCACAATCCACATGTATCAAGCTGAGGAGATTTTATTTTCAAATTCAGTTCATGAAATACTTTAGTATAACTCGATAAACTCCTTGGTTCTTCACTTTCCAAACAATAAAGACTATACATCTTAGAAATTGTCAAACCAGGTTGTAAAATTCCTGAATGTGAGCTTTTATTTCATCCTTTTGTGCCAAGGAGAGTGCATTTGGCGGTTTGGAACATCCTCTTTTATCAACTAAAGTAGTGTGGGAGGCGAATTCAATTTCTTACTTAGTACGGATCTCACAAAGCCATTTGATTCACCAAAACAACCCAAAAAGCATCTTTTACATACTAAGATACTTTCACCTGAAACTTCAATAGTGTATTCAGAAATAAATTGTCGATTCTTATGTTTAACTCCACACTTTTTGGTTTTTGACACAGACTTTCTTTAATGCGAATCAGTGAGGAAATATAAAGGACTCTTTTATTATAACTTCCTAAAGCCCAATAATTTGAAACTTTCTTTTAAAGTTTTTTAAAACAATGAATTTTATTTATAAACACAAATAACACTTGATAAAACAACTCACAAATTAGGTATTATTTTCACACTTATCTCACAATTAAAACAGACAAAAACCGGAACAAAACTACGACACAACAACCTACCAGGACAGAACGTTTATAATAAGAAAACAGCATAAAACACAGCGGAGTATGGTTTTGTTCGCAGAAAAACAATGTACATGTATACTTGTTTTCAAAGAAAATCAGTAACGTATTTTGGAATAACAGCATAAGTGATCTTGTGTTCGGTTTTTCACAAGAAAGGAATAAGGAAAAACTACACAAGACATCCTATATTTTTGTAACACATACAATTTTGATAAGGAAAAAGAACACAAGCAAACTTATGATCGGGAAATTTAATTTTATAGATGTGGAAAAAGAGCATAGCTGAAATTATTGCGTGTGTTTGGTTGATTTGTTGCTATGGCATAAGAGCATAAGTAGAAAATAAAAATCAGAGAATTGTACTTATGTTCTTTTTCTCTGTGCAAGTAGTGTAGACATTGACTTATGTAATTTTTCTCGTGTCTATAGCTCATAAACCGCTAGAGGTAAAAATACGAAAAAAATATGACAAATAGAATAGCGTATTGCGCATCAGATAGAGTAGTTAACTAAATTTTGGCATAAGTTAAGTTATGCTGTATTTCCTCGTTGCCACAGAAGTGTACGCAGAAGTTGTAATTTTGTTCTTCTTAATAAAATTATTTTCCGCTCTACTGCATGTTTCGTGATACCTTAACGTTATTTGGCTAAGTTGTTGTGTCCCCTGATGTCGATGGCCAGATTTGGGGAAGAATATGCAAATCCTCGCTAAAAGCACACATAAATCATTTCAGATCAGCAGCCGCAGAACTAAAGTCGAAGCGTCCTGTGAAATTCTCTTCCCCTATAAGCGTCATTTCGCAATTTCCTTCCATGGAAATCAAATTGAAATGCCAAAGAGGTTTAGTTGAGGAATGGAATGGTCGACTAAAAAAAAAAAACAAATGCAAACCTATTTTTCAAGCATCGTCGTTACCAAAACGAATTACCAACCCATCACCAACTTGGATATCTGTTTCTTATTAACTGAGATTAATCCCTATCCCATAATCAATTATTGCTTCCACTTCAATGAGTTGAAAAATTGGGAGTAGTAACAAAAACGACCAAAGCAGCAGCCCCAACCTCGCACGTAGTCTGGGTTTTTTGTTTTGGCTTTCAACCCCTCCCAAGGTTTTGGTTTTTGGTTGCATTTATCTCGGATAGCGGTGACGACACGGTGGTAACAACGACGCGCCATGGTGGTTGGCGGAGTTTGAAGGAGTGGGACATTGGTAGCAGGAAATTTCCATAAGTGCACGATTACCCTTGTGATTTCGCAAAGAATTTTAATAAGCTATTACGGTAGCATATACAACTTGGAATCGGCCTCATACCCTGTTGCTAGATGTTGAACATTTATAATAGGGTTTGTTTGTATCAACTTCTTTTGCGCTTACTTCAGCCTTTGGAAATATGTTGCAATTTTTAGAACCCCGCAAACATAAACAGGAGGGTGGCATTTAAGCTTTCGCAGTTGAGATTTGTCCTTACGTCATTACATTTCAATTTAAAAAAGTAGGCAATTTTGTGACATCATGCAAAAGCACCGTTAAGTCCAATAGCAAAATGCTTACGCCATCACCTACAAATGATGGTCATAGTTCCATACTTAAGGCTTAGGGTTTGCAAACATATCCAAACGCCCCACAGCGGCAACGTTCTATTTTGAAGTAACAAAAAATATAAAAATGAATTTAAAAAAGGCTGGATGGAATAAAACAAAAAATTCAAAAATCAACAATTTCTTTAGAATTTTTATAGCATCAATTTTTTAAGATAAATGCGTTTTAGAGGAGCATACTTCAATTTAGATTATTACATATTATGCATTTAAATTAGATATATGTTTTTATCCTAAATATATTTTTATGAGTTAAGTTTTGGAATACAGGAACAAGTTCGTGCGAACCAGTCGTCCATTTTTTTTATAATATGAGTAGGTATAGCTCAAAAAAACATTTTTAAGAATACATTGTAAACACTTCTACATATTTTGTTAAAATCTAAAAGTATGCCAGTTCTATGAACCTATTGTTGCTTGAGGCATGACTGAATAATGAAAGCATTAACTGACCGCACTATAGCGAGGGCGTGTTGAAAGCTAATTCCCTTCAAATTGCAGAGCTCGTAAAGATCCAGAGTTGCTTATGATGCCATTTCGATTGCACTTTACGTCATGCAACATCAACTTTAAATCCAATATCATTTTTTTGTTTTTTTTTTAATTGTCTCAATAAGAAAAAACAATATCTACATTTTTCGATGTAAAAAAAAAATGTATTTCGAACTAAAATTTATTGAAGATTTTGTTCCTGCAGCTATAATGTCGAATATTGAACGAAATAATTATAATTAACTTTAAAACCAAAATTGAACAACAATATACAATTTACAATCACTGTAGAACGCAGAAAGTTCGAAGCCATCACACTTCATATCTACCCAAAAATCCCAGCAGCAAAGTTTTATTTTGAAGCAAACAATATACACAACATTTATGTTTATTGATGCAATCATAGATGTTCATTTTGGGGACGAAAAGGACTCTATTCCTTAACCCTATCTGTACACATTGTCATCCGCATTCGCATCCATCGATAAACCTCGAACTATGTGTTCTGTATTTTTTTTATTCACCGTGTTAATTTTATTTGCACATTTAAAACCTGGCTTAATTTTTAATTGGATATTATTATTAAAGCGACTGTTTGGAAATGGTTGTCTCAGTCGATTCCGGTTGTTTCTGTTATTGTCTGGTAAAACCAATGGCGGCGTGCGGTCATCGTACAACGTATATAGACTGCCTGTGGTCCTGGACTGAACATTGCACATTAACATGCAATTCAATATTAAATGAAATGAAATAAAATGAAATGAAATGGATGACCTCATTGTATTAAATTAACTGTCTTCACCCGCTTATGCCGGCCACTTTGGGATAAGTCAATAGCTTTCAAACATGTTTGCAACCAAAAAGAGGGACATCGGTTGGTCCTACAGTAAGGTCGTTATATTATTTAATTCGGTTTTCATGTGTAAAATTAATTGCACTTTGATTATTTACATATTCATAATTTCAATTTTGAATGTTTTTGGTTCAATGTTTTGAATGCTTATGCAAAATATTCGGTTGTATAGGTTTATATACGGGCCGCGGATGGTTGGATGGAAATTTAACTTTAAAGGTTGAAACAGAATAACAGCGGTGGGAATGTTTTCGATTGGGTTAAAAGTAGAGTCATAATTGTTATGTTTGTAGATGGTTTTAATTTCATAAACTTGTAATTTGAAAGTTAAAACAAGATTTTAATTGGTGTTAGAACGTTATGCAGCTATAATTGTTGAATGTTTTAGGATTATTCTAGGTTATTCAGGTTCTCTGGTATCTTCGACATCAGTCTGTTTAACTTGATCCTGTCTATGAGGTATCGTGGTGGCTGTGGTTATCCCAAATTCGTGGGAACTAGTAGCTCCCAGATAATCTGTTGCCATCTGAGATCACTAGGGTTAAACAGGTGTAAGATAGACCTCGTCCCTCAGCAAGGGGAGTAATGTGCCTAAACGTATTGCTTATTGTACTGGGGTGATACTTGTGCTGCCATAGGGCGTTTGCTAGAGCTTTTCCTCAGTCCTGATATTGTGGGTAGGCCCACCGGAAAATTAAGTGTTAGCGGCAGGTGTTCTCGTTAAGTTTATTCTTTGATTTCTGTACTTCTCCGATTCTCGGAAATGGTGTTGTCAAAGGCTTTCCGGACCAGACCATTGGTGTCCATCGGCTCTAAATGACCGATCAATTTAATCGCTAGGTCCATGTCGTTGTACAACCCGTAAAGTTCGCAATAGGGGCCATAGTTGTCCCAAAACTTTCCTCTCGAAACAGCCTAAAACACATTCATCTGATTTTGTCAGGGTTCATGCTTCTGCTTCTGGGATGATGAGGGTATTATATAGTTTTACCTAATTTAGATTATTTTTGTTTTGAAAATTACTGAAAATGTTACATTTCATTGTGGTTTGATTCATGTGATTATAATATATAATAATACTGAATAGTTAAGATCATTTCATATCGTTTGTTCTGGACTATTCAAACATTCTTATTTCAATTAAACTCATTCTTTAAAATTCATTTTTTTTGATTTGCATATAAAATTGTAAATAATACTTCAATTTCATATTTTTTCCAAAGTTAACTTTTTTCCTTGTAAATCAACTTACAACTCCACTGTACTTGCGGCTTCCGATTTGAGTGACTTAACTTTGTCTTTCTTGTAAGCGGTACTTTGATTAGCAAGTTGAGTTATTAAATAATTTCTATTATTTGTTCAAGCGGTACTTTATTAAATTTAAGAGAGTTCACTGGAAAGTCACAGTTGCATGTGGAGTTGTAGGTTGAGTCTTTTTGGCTGTTGCTTTGCTGGTCAGAGCTTTTCTCTGCCACTTCATCTTCAACCACAGCACAGCACGGACCATTCTAAGTATACTCTAACCATTATAATTATTGAATATATTATACACATATACAGGGTGATTCACGAGCGTTGTGCCAAAAAGCTAGAGCGTGTAGGTTGAGTTGAGACAAGAAAAAAATCGTATGGGAGGGGGGTCTATTCCCCCCCGTTTAGCCGGGAGGGGCAATTTTCTGAAAAATTGACTTGTTTTGTAAAAAAAAATATTAAAAATCAACGGCTTAGTTTACAACACCGTGCTATACCTTTCTGAAAAGCTAAAAACTTCTTCTTTCACTTTGTTTTTAAAATAAATTGTT
This sequence comes from Sphaerophoria taeniata, assembly GCA_943590905.1. Classification (NCBI taxonomy): domain Eukaryota; kingdom Metazoa; phylum Arthropoda; class Insecta; order Diptera; family Syrphidae; genus Sphaerophoria; species Sphaerophoria taeniata. Next base: position 67,435,867 of record OX016542.1, read on the forward strand.
TTAACGAATAGTTTTAAAAAAATAAATTTTCAAACTCAAAATTTTCAAAAAAAAAGCCAAAAAAAATTTTTTGAACTAATTTTTTTCAAAATTTTATGTAATTAAGTACTAATTTTGTTTTAAAATTTCAATGTCTTTGTTAATTTTTAGTCGAAAACAGAAAACCGGATGCAAAAATGTCTTTTCGTTTTTGAGAAATTAAAAAAAAACCAAAACCACTTTTTTCTAAGAAAATCTCTGTTTTTATTTTTACCTATCTGGACTTTTAGTATAATTTACTAGTTTAATTTATAAATTTAATTTTTTGTAATTGGAGTCTTATGACGACTTAATAAAGTAGAAAAGTATTGGATTTTCAATGGATTAACCAATTTATTCATTGATAACGTCTGAAAACTGACCTGCAATTTTTTCTTACTATACCTGGGGCCGCGGCCACTCGCCGGCGAAGGGTTCTACCTGGTGGGGGCTTAAGATAATTAAACCGCAATTTTTCTTGAATTAAAAAACAATTAACAACCTAAAGGTTAATAAAAGGCATCGCATATTTACTTAAAAACCATTTACAATTAAAATATTAATTCATCAACACATAACAATAACAAACTCATATGTTCGAGAAGAGTTAGCGGACAGGAACTTCTGCTACGGTTTAACTTGTTGTCGAGATCGGGAAGCTGAAAGACTCTACGCTGAAAGATATCCCAATAGATGGCGCCCAAGTCGTAGCATGTTTTCAAGAATCCGCCGACGAGAGCACGGAGAGCAAGAAGTGAAAGGTCAATGGCAGACGTTTTCAATGAACAAAATGATTAATCCAGGGAAAATCCAATACTTTTCTACTTTATTGGGTCCTCATAAAACTCCAATTACAAAAAATTAAATTTATAAATTAAACTAGTAAATTATACTAAAAGTCCAGATAGGTAAAAATAAAAACAGAGATTTTCTTAGAAAAAAGTGGTTTTGGTTTTTTTTTAATTTCTCAAAAACGAAAAGACATTTTTGCATCCGGTTTTCTGTTTTCGACTAAAAATTAACAAAGATATTGAAATTTTAAAACAAAATTAGTACTTAATTACATAAAATTTTAAAAAAAAAATAGTTAAAAATTTTTTTTTGGCTTTTTTTTTGAAAATTTTGAGTTTGAAAATTTTTTTTTTAAAACTATTCGTTAAAACAATTTATTTTAAAAACAAAGTGAAAGAAGAAGTTTCTAGCTTTTCAGAAAGGTATAGCACGGTGTTGTAAACTAAGCCGTTGATTTTTAATATTTTTTTTTACAAAACAAGTCAATTTTTCAGAAAATTGCCCCTCCCGGCTAAACGGGGGGGAATAGACCCCCCCTCCCATACGATTTTTTTCTTGTCTCAACTCAACCTACACGCTCTAGCTTTTTGGCACAACGCTCGTGAATCACCCTGTATATTGATGAATGCTTTTTTTTCTACATAATCGTCTGGTGAATTGATTTTCTCAAACTTATTATTTAACATAAAAGTGGTCCTTCGAGCCGGATGATAATTTATTGAACTAGAAAATTACGTCTGAGCAAACTATTGCGAGAAAAAGAAAGAAATTTGGACGGTTTCAATATTTAACTCGGTTATATACTAACTTTATAGACAACGGTCTGTGCATTGAAGCTTATCGGTTTTTTATTGCCCTTTCAAGAATGAATGCAATAAAATTGAAACTTGGCAACGCAAAAAGCAAGTTAACTCGTGCGGCAAATTTTGTAGAAACTATTGAGGAGTCTACGCCTTTCGAATTACTCGTAATTCGTTCTGAAAAGGTGGAAACCACGTGGGCAGAATTCTCGTCTCTATATGACGAACTTTTTCAATTGCTTCAGGAATCCGATGATTCCAGTGAGCTTGAAACTGAGTTTGGTGAATACGAGACTAAATATTTCACCGCTCAGTCGCATCTTCGTCAGGCTATTCGCGTACGTAAAATCCCTGCAAAAGTAGTTGAGAAAAATGTAGAAACTTCGGTCGTGGAAAAGCTAGCGATGCAACAATCCTCGTTCCTTGAAAAGTTAAACTCGTCAAAAGACAATAACTCATCAAATCACTTGCCGAAAATTGAAGTGCCTCCGTTCTCTGGGGAGTACAAAGACTGGCCTAGTTTTCGCGATCTTTTTACTGGGTCAATTGACTGCAGAACCAATCTAACCCCATCTCAAAAATTTCACTTTTTAAAATCATTTCTTCGTGGAAATGCAGCTCAATTAATAAACGACATAACCATTTCCGACGCGAACTATTTTGAAGCATGGGAGAGGCTAGAGAGACGATATGATCGTGTTCAAATTATAGTCCAGTCGTATATTCAAACTTTTTTATCGCTTCCATCTACCAGTGTTAGTAATGTGAAGATTTTGCGAAAAATAACCGACGATGCAGGCCAAGTCGTGCGTGGACTTAATGCATTAGATAAGAACAGTCGCGATCCGTGGATCATTTACCTGTTGTTAAGCAAGTTAGATCCAGATACTAATAGATCCTGGGCGGAATCTATCGGTACAAAGGAAGATAGCACTATTATGGAGCTATTAGAATTTTTGCAAGCGCGTTGTGATACACTGGAATCCTGCCAGTCGCTAAGTCGGCCTGTTTCATCGCGACCTAAACCACAAACTACATCGATTCGATCGCATGTAGCTGAAGCATCAGATGCTAATACCAAATGTCCAAAGTGTAATGATGAGCATTTCTTAACACAATGTGCACGGTTCATTGAATTAGACATTGCTTCGCGGCGAAGCTTCGTAAAGACACTTTCACTTTGCTTTAATTGTCTTCGTGCTGGACATCCGGTCTTTAAATGTCGTTCCTCTTATCGATGTCGTGTTTGTAAATCACGACATAATACATTGGTACATCCTGAAGATACAACGAATACCAATTCAAATAATTCTTCCTCCAATTCTCGCCAACCACCACCACCACCGTCGTCGTCGTCGTCGTCGCCGTCATCGTCGTCTTCTCATCCGCCTCAGTCATCTCGTTCGCGTCAGCCTCCGCTTTTGAACAATCATTCTTTGGAATTTGACCGTCGTAAAACAACCATTCTTCCTACCATCCTAGCAAAGATCAAAGATTCTCATGGACACGTTATTGACTGTCGAGTCCTACTGGATTCTGGATCACAGTCATCGTTTGTAGTAGAATCTTTCGCACAGAGACTTGGGTATCCTCGTTCGCACGCTAGAATTCCTGTTCTTGGGTTGTCGTCTTCAGAAGCAGGTTATACTAAAGGCTGTATTCCTCTTCAGCTGTGTTCGCGGTACAATTCTACTCATTTACTTGTTGATGCATTAGTTTTGAATAAAATAACTTCGAATTTGCCTTCAAAGTCCATAGACATTTCTTCGTGGCCTCATCTTTTCGATCTTGAACTAGCGGATCCTAATTTTTATTTAAGTACACCTGTAGATGTGCTGTTAGGAGCCGATAAACTATGGACCATACTAGAAGGAGAACAGATTTATGGTTCAGAGGGTCTTCCACTTGCTCAAAGGACTTTGTTTGGGTGGGTCATCACAGGGGAGTATCTAGAACCAAAGATGTCAGAAGATAGTCGTAGCTTGGCGTCTCTTCACTCTACTCTATTGATGTAGATTTACTGCTACAACGGTTTTGGGAGCTAGAGGAAGTAATCCCTGCTAGTCAACCCAAGAATGATGACCAGGCAGAGCAACATTTTGTAAAGACGTTCACTCGGGCATCGGATGGGAAGTATGTGGTACAACTCCCCTTCAAAACTTCAGAAATCAACTTCGGAAGTTCACTATCATCAGCTGTATTGCGATTGTATGCAATGGAGCGTCGGTTTGCAAATAATCCTACTCTACATAAGCTATACTCGGACTTCATGCATGAATACTTAGAACTGGGCCACATGCGCCGTATCTCTCCAGATGAACTCAAAACCAGCCCCGGCAGGCAGTTTTATCTTCCGCATCACGCCGTTTTAAAGCCGGACAGTTCCTCAACAAAGCTGCGTGTTGTTTTCGATGGGTTGGTGAAGGATTCGTCAGGAACGTCTCTGAATAGCATGTTGTTAGTAGGCCCTCCTATTCAGCGGGACTTAATTGGGGTTTGTTTGCGCTTTAGGCAACATAGATATGTGTTCACCGCAGATGTGGTTAAAATGTTTCGGCAGATCTGGGTTGATGATCAAGATACCGATTTCCAACGCATAGTTTGGCGTGAACGTCCTGATGAGGAAATCAGTCATTTTCGTCTATGTACCGTAACGTATGGTACCGCTTCGGCTCCCTTCTTGTCGGTTCGAGTTTTAAAGCAGCTGGCAGATGACTACAAGTTCCAGTTCCCGGATGCTGCTCGCGTTCTCATCGAGGATGTATACGTCAATGATGTCATGACGGGGAAGAATTCCATTGAAGAGTTAACGAATTTGAAGTCTGAACTTGTAACCCTGCTCTCTAGAGGAAAACTTGAGCTCAGAAAATGGAGTTCGAACTGTTGGCCACTTCTTGCCTCCCTACCAACAGAAGATTGTGAATTTTCTATCTTTGATACCGAGCGTACGCAGTCCCTAGTAAAGGTGTTAGGCATGTTTTGGAATCCTGTTACTGATGAATACTCGTTTCGTATGGCTCAAACTCTTCCAAGTGTCAAGTCCTCAAGGCGTACTTTATTATCGGAAGTTTCACGGATATTTGATCCGCTGGGACTGCTGGCTCCATCTGTTGTTCTGTTCAAGATATTATTTCAGGAACTTTGGTCTTCCGAACTGAAGCTAGGATGGGATGACCCTTTACCTTCTCATATAATGGAACGATGGAATGGCTATAGACAAGATCTTTCTTTTTTTGAAAAGGTTCGTGTTCCTAGACTTGTGTTTTCATCACTAGAAGAGGTTGAGTTGCATGGATTCTCGGATGCTTCGTCGGTTGCATATGGAGCCGTAGTTTACACAAGGTGCAAAATAAGTGAACTGGAGAATCAGGTAACAATAGTTGCAGCTAAAACAAAGGTTGCTCCGCTCAAACCAGTTACTATTCCTCGCTTGGAGCTATGTGGGGCCTTGCTGTTAACCCGGTTACTTACTCTTGTAAAATCATCCTTTACAACCAAAATAACAAAGACATACGCATGGTGCGATTCGGAGATAGTTCTTCATTGGCTGTCATCACCACCACGACGCTGGGCAACCTTTGTAGCCAATCGAACAGCTGCTATCCTTGAAACGGTGCCACGAAGTGCATGGCAGCATATACCGTCGGAATTCAACCCAGCTGATTGTGCTTCACGAGGTGTTCCTCCTTCATCTCTACCTAGTCATGACCTTTGGTGGTCCGGACCATCGTGGTTATCTCAAGCTGAACAAGATTGGCCAGAAACAAGATTTGTATCAAACGGTTTGGACTTTGACGAACGCGTAATCGAACAAAAACAATCGCATCAAGTTCATATGCTTGCAACTTTCAATGGCTCGGACATAATTCAATCGCTTATTGACAATATTTCTAACTGGTATCGTATTCAGAAAATTCTAGCTTATATCCTTCGGTATTTGTTCAACGTGCTCATCCCTAAAACCTGCCGTCTCACATCCGGTATCAGTGTTAGTGAAATTCTCTATGCTCGAAAACATATTATCAAAACCATCCAAATAACATCATTCAGTGCCGATATTCGAACCCTAATTGCTAAAAAACAACTTCCCCTGAAATCCAAACTGATCAAATATTCCCCTTTTATTGACGATGAAGGACTTCTCCGAGTTGGAGGAAGAATCAAAAATTCTGTTGCTTCTTTCAGTATCAAGCACCCTATTATTCTTCCCAATACTAATAAAATATCTACTCTCATTATCACAGATATTCATGAAAGTCATCAGCATCCAGGAGTATCTGAAACCTTTGCAATAGTGAGGCAGCAGTACTGGATTTTGGGGAGTCGAAACTTAATCCGTAAAGTTATAAATCGATGCAAGAAATGCTTTATGCAACGTAAGCTAACCATCTCGCAGTTAATGGGTGATTTGCCAGCCCAGCGAATTCAGCCAAGTCGACCGTTTTTGAACTCTGGGTGTGACTATGCTGGTCTACTAACCATTAAACTGTCACGCGGTCGCAATCCAAGACTATCAAAAGCGTACATTGCACTCTTCGTGTGTATGGCTACCAAGGCAATGCATCTTGAAGTGGTGAGTGACCTCACCAGCTGCGCGTTCCTAGCTGCTTTACGGAGGTTCGTTTCACGTCGGGGATTGTGTGCTAATATCTACAGCGACAATGGAACCAACTTTCGAGGTGCTCGTCGATGTCTCAATGACATGCACAAGTTGGTAATGTCAGAGCCTTATAACCAGACCATTGCAGCCTCGCTTGCCAAGGATAACATTGCATGGCATTTCATTCCCCCTTCTGCACCCCATTTCGGTGGCTTGTGGGAGGCAGGGGTGAAATCTGTCAAATTGCACCTGCAAAGAGTTATTGGATCATCTATTTTGACGTTCGAAGAGTTATGCACAGTTCTAACTCAAATTGAAGCTGTATTAAACTCTCGTCCTTTATGTGTTCTTTCTGACGAAGATTTAAATCCGCTCACTCCCGATCATTTCATTATAGGTGAACCATTGACAGCAGTACCTGAGCCTAGCATGCTTAACACTCCTATTAACCGGCTATCGCATTGGAACCACATTCAAAACATGGTTCAAGGATTTTGGCAGAGGTGGCGAATGGAATACTTGACTTCCCTTCAAGAACGACCTAAATGGCAGCAAGTTAGAAAAGATCTTCAAACTGGAGACTTGGTGGTCATCAAGGAGCCAAACCTACCTCCTACAAAATGGCTTCTTGGAAAAATCGAATCCGTCACAGAAGGGTCAGATGGTCGTGTACGAGTCGCTTCAGTCAGGACAAAGCAGGGCACACTAATACGCCCGATTACTAAATTGGCATTGTTACCAGTGTCCTGAAACCTGTTCCAGGGGGGGACGGGATGTTCTGGACTATTCAAACATTCTTATTTCAATTAAACTCATTCTTTAAAATTCATTTTTTTTGATTTGCATATAAAATTGTAAATAATACTTCAATTTCATATTTTTTCCAAAGTTAACTTTTTTCCTTGTAAATCAACTTACAACTCCACTGTACTTGCGGCTTCCGATTTGAGTGACTTAACTTTGTCTTTCTTGTAAGCGGTACTTTGATTAGCAAGTTGAGTTATTAAATAATTTCTATTATTTGTTCAAGCGGTACTTTATTAAATTTAAGAGAGTTCACTGGAAAGTCACAGTTGCATGTGGAGTTGTAGGTTGAGTCTTTTTGGCTGTTGCTTTGCTGGTCAGAGCTTTTCTCTGCCACTTCATCTTCAACCACAGCACAGCACGGACCATTCTAAGTATACTCTAACCATTATAATTATTGAATATATTATACACATATATATTGATGAATGCTTTTTTTTCTACATAATCGTCTGGTGAATTGATTTTCTCAAACTATTATTTAACATCGTTGGTAATGAAAATTTCAATTGTTCGTATTTTAAAGTTTATTTAAAATTTTTAGGGGATTATGTGATGCACATTATATAAAACGAACATTTATAAGATCTTTGATTGTGTTTGTGGTATTGAGTTCGACTCACTATTTTTGTACCAGTGCAGTGGCATAAATGGGTTTTAAGTATTTTGTTAAAAATCGACCAAGCTGTTTATGAAATATGTCTAGGGTAGCGGGAAGTGGAGCAACGGGGTAGTGTTTAGCGGGGAGTGGGGTGATAGCGGGAGGAGGTAGCGGGTAACGGGGTAGCGGTTAGCGTGTAGGGTAGGGTAACGGGATACGGGGACCGGGGAAGCAGCATATGTGCCACTTCAGTCTCAATTCTCACAAAAGCGCCATTGAAATCAATTCGAACAGACTTTTGGAAGATATTGCCTCTGGTATTGACGTGGAGTTTTGCTTCTTCTCAAGCACGACCGACGTTAAGAAAATCGCATGACAGTTTATCGCCTTATTTGAGTCCTTTTTGGACATCGAAAGATTCCGTTACCACGTTGCGTGAGCACACCGTGAGTATTCGTCATTTGCACAAGCGAACGAGCTTGGCAGGGATACCAAAATTAGACATAGCTTTATACAGTTCGTCTCTATATATGCTGTATTACAGCGGCCTTAAAATCGATAAAAGAGGTGGTGGGTGTCGATATGGAGTTGATAGATTTTTCCAGTAAGCGACAAAACCCATTTTTTTTATGAAACATGTTTTAAAACAAAGATTTGCTAATAAATTAGAATTTTAAGTATTTTATCCATTTTTAAACATTCAGATAATATCAAAGGGCACGGTAGTGCCCAGCCAAGTTCTAGCACTACTCCCTTTTTACAGGATCGAACTCAAGCACATTTTTAACCCCCCATAACTTTTGAACCCATAGAGTTAGAAGCTTTAAATTTCATGGGAAAAACATAATTTTGTAGAACCACTACTTCCTGAGATATTGAACAATAATAATTTCAAAAACCGTAATTGACTCACTGACTGACTCACTGACTCACTGACTCACTGATCATCAAAATTATGAAGCACTTCTAACAATAGCAGAATCTTGAAATTTGGTACAATGGTAGGTTTCCGGGTGTATACAGGAAAAAATCGAAAATTTCAATTTGCTCATTCAGGGGGCGTGGTATCCGCCCACTTTCTAAAACTGGTCGTAGGATCTTGAAATTCGGAATTCTAATAGAGTTTTGGTTGATGAATATAAGGAAAAATATTAATAAAATATTTTGGTTTCATTTAGGGGCGTGGTTTCCGCCTACTATCTTAAATCGTTAGTAGGATGTTGAAATTTGGAATTCTAGTAAGGTTTTGGTTGAATAACATGAAAAAAATGAGAAAAAATTCTGTTTCCAGTTAGGGGCGTGGTATCCGTCCACTTTGTTAAAATGGTCGAAAACTTTTAAATTCGAAATTCTGATAGGGTTTCGGTTGAGTATAAGAGAAAATATAAGTACAAAATAGCAGTTTCGTTAAAAGGGCGTGGCTACCACCCACTTTCTTAAAATGTTCATAGGATGTTAAAATTTAGAATTCTGGTTTGTTAAACTTCATAAAACTCCATGAGGTTTGCAAATTGCTAGCTCATTAAGTTATTTCGAGGTTCCTGCTTCCATAAAAAAAACTTTGCAAAAAGATGTGAAATCAGAAAAAAAACATAAAATGTAAAAAAGAGCCAAGTTCTCTTATGATGTGCGAACAACACTGTCTAAAAAGTTAGCCACCAAAAGTAATGAGATCTAAAAGAACGCCAAGTTCTTACATGTAAAAGTGTTATATTGAATATTTTAAATCATAGAAGATAATACAACAATATTAAAAGAAAATAGAAAATAGTTTGGATGAAAATTTACAAGTTCACTTGGCAAGTTTTCGTGTGAAGCGTGATTAATAAAATTTTAAAACTTGAACAGTGAACTTGTAAATTTTCATCCAAACTATTTTCTATTTTCTTTTAATATTGTTGAATGATCTTCTATGATTTAAAATATTCAATATAACACTTTTACATATAAGAACTTGGCGTTCTTTTAGATCTCATTACTTTTGGTGGCTAACTTTTTACACAATGTTGTTCGCACATAAGAGAACTTGGCTCTTTTTTTACATTTTATGTTTTTGTTCTGATTAATTTTTAACGGAAAAAAACACAAACAAAAAAATAATAACTTTTATTTATTGCGCTTACAAAGCTGGAAAAAACGCATTTTCTAAGTGTCGCTTACGATAATTTGGCGGTAAGGGCTTGATATGGTCGATGGTTGACTTTCTTGGTCTGAAGCCACATTGACAAGAACCATACAGATTGTTGATGAAAGGCTTCAGACGTTCACATATTATGGCAAAGAGGATCTTATAAACGATGTTAAGTAGGCTGATCCCTCTGTATTTGACGCAGTTTAGGGGGCAAGTAATGCTGAGGTTCCATTTATCGGCCAATTTTTTCTTGGATTATCAGATGATTTTCTGAATGCTATTATCTATATATCTTCACCTGCTGCTTTGAACAGCTTGTCAGCTAGACTATCTGCTCCAGCGGCTTTGTTTAATTTCAAACGTGATGCATTAAATAGTTTACAATATCAAAACAAAAAAACGAGCCCAGTGTTTACTTATTCTTATTCTTTTTATTTGAACAGAGCAGAGCAGAAGGAAAAAATGGTTTTTGTTTATATTCCCTTAAAACAGCAAGAAGTCTGCTATTAACAAGGCTTTACAATCCAAGCGTAAAATCGAAAGGAATTTCTCTAGGAAAATATTAATCGCATTAGAAACGCAATGTTCTTTCATTTGAATAAATAACAGAAATATAAATCAAAACGTTTCATTGTTAATTCAAAACTCACAATACCAATAACAGAGTTTTGTATTTGTTTGTTTGTTTGCCATTATTTCTCACACCTTTTTGGCTTTGCACAACGTCAAGAATAAGCTTAGCCGTCACCAACAGCTCTCAAGACAATCAAATACCACAAATTAAATTATGATGAAAATTTCTGGTTTTATTGTTTTCCAATTATTGAGATTTCCCGTCATTTTTAAGGCGTCTTCGTCGTCTTTCTCATCCAGCTTCTTGGCGAGATGAAGTAGGGAAGGAGAGGAGGAGTAACAAAGTCTAGTGGAATTGACTTCCCATATTAATTTGAAATTCGAAGGAGGTACTCAAAATTTGCATTATTTGTTTCTCTATTCACCGGGTGGAAATTGAAAAGTTGGATGTATCTGACAATAATGAATTCAATTAGCAGAAAACACTCAAGCTCCACGTATCACATCTCACAGACTAAACTACTCCACCTAGACAATGCCGTTGTGTTTCAGCTTCTTTTTTTTCTTTCAGTTTCAAGGCTTACGGTCTGGCGAAGCTCCCAAAATACAACCCAAATTACTGAGTTTATCAAACAGGGTCGTCCCAATGTCATAGAATAGGAGTTCAGAATAAAACTGTATGTGTTTATAGTCAAAGACATTTCATTACTTTAACTGATGAGAAGAGGTTAATTGTGTAGGTACTCTTCCCTCTTAACCCTCCTTAAGCAACGTGCCTGTTCAAATTTGCTAGTCATCGACCGGCGGTAATTTAGCGAGAAGACGTTCCAAAAATTGTATTCTACTGTTCATCCAAAATCCAATTCAGAATTGAATATTCAAAAAGTTTTATTTTGTTTGATAAAAGAATAAAGGGCGGAAATCTGTAAAATGCTAATTAATAAATTCGATTCAAATTCAGAGTAAGTCTTTGATGAGCTCTTCTATAATTTTGTGAATTCGAGTCTGAATTTGTTTTGATATAGATTTGGAGAAAGCGTACAAAGTTGCGAAAATCGATATTCCATTACTCGTGCCCACGCGTTTATTTATTTTATTCGGTTCGAACGAACAATAAATTGCTCTGAATGAATCCTTGACATACGCATATTTAAATTTTGAACCTGGGGCGTGCGACACATGGTTGCGTGTGAACTTTGATCCCCTTTTTTGTACATACTTTCATGGATGGAGATGGTGGCATGTACAATTGTACAATTGTACACGTATGCCAATCGTTCAGTTTATCCCGAAATCCCCACGGAACGTGAATAACGGTATTGCTTGTTCCTTTTTTGTGAATTAACCGCAGTCTTAAAGGGCATTTTGCAATTTAGTTTCAAATACAAAGATAAATTCGAACAGGGGTTCGCTTTGTTATCGCGTTATGTCGTACAATTTTTTTTTTTTTTCAACCCCAACGTGCAAAATTTGAATTTTTTTGGAAATGAGGTAACGAATCTTACTCACATTATATCCTCTGCTTGAAAAAAATAACAACTCAAGGTTGATGAAAAATTTATAATGTGATCAATTTATTTCGGGCTGGGAAATGTAGCTAAAAAATATTGTGTATTTGAAATAGAATTTTAAATTTGATTAACATTAAAGGCTTTGCAAATGAAACGCGAACAATAGAAATTACTTGTTTTTTGTCTTATTCAATCTTCAAATATTATGAAAGATTTGTCAGGTTCTTACAGAAGCTTCTTTAAAAATCCACCGATTTTTTTTTCTAATGTAGTGTAACGATTTTCCAACTACTTCTTAAATGAAACATGTGAAATGTCTAACCGAAGTGCCCACAAGACCACAGGATTTCCTGAGTGCAACTGCGACTCGTTTAAAAATTGTTCAGTCGTCAAAGTACTTACAGGCTCGGCATGCTTGCTTAATATTGTCTAGCTCGTAGGTGGTGTTGGTTCTTGTACCTGGTGCTGGACGGGGCAGGGACATTACTCCACGGGACATAAGTCCATAATGGACTTATGTCCCACTTAGGTGGGACATAAGTCCGTAAATCGATTTTGGACTTAAGTCCCACTTTGGCGGGACATAATTCCGCAAAAAATAATTCTGGATTTATGTCCCATTTCTCAATATGTTTTGTTTTTGCTTTTGGACGAGATTTTATGGTCCTGAAAATCCGTTGTCTGAAGAATCGAAGTGATTTCATTCCTCTTATTCAGTTTTTTCTCTGCTTTGATATCCAAACAATTTTCTTATATAAATACAGTTATTGTATTACAAACAAATAAATTGGCTTCAATAATTTGAATCATATGAATGTACATACATTTCTTCTGACTTGCTATACTCATTAGAGAGGAAAGAAAAGGATATGGTGCCGTGTCATATGGTCACGTGTCATATGACACATTGTGAAATTATCATATAGCCATATTGGAACATAAGGCTATTTTTCACTTTTCAAGAGCGTTATTTTGCCATATTTACTTGCGACATTTTGTTATTGTCACTACAGAAAACATTATGAATTTTTAAGAATACATTTTAATTTATTTTCTTGATATTAAATTTAAATTAAAGGAAAAATAATAACCTTTATTCGCACAAAGCGAAACGAGGGGTGCCCAAGAGATGTGAAAATAAAACACACGCGCGAGCGGAAAAATAATCGTCATTCGCGCAGCGGAAAATTTTTTTTGCCCCACAGAGAATCAATTTGGGGTGTGAAAATAAAAAAATTCGCGCGAATTTTTTTATTTTCACACCCCAAATTGATTCTCTGTGGGGCAAAAAAAATTTTCCGCTGCGCGAATGACGATTATTTTTTTTTTTTTCATTTAAATTTTAAATCAAATAAATAAATAATTATAATCCATCTTTGTAAATTCATAATTTTTTCTAAAGATAAACTCATGTAAAAATAATGACGCAATTCTCTGGAATATTTGCACAGGAATTTTAGAAAGCATCAAAAGTAGTCAGTGTTGAAATACATTACATGAATATTTGTCTTGTTTAAATTCCTTTTTAAATATATTATTTTTGTTATTTATAAATATTTTTCTATTTAAACTTTGAAATATTGATATTTTTTCAGGAAAAAAATATTACAAGTGTCATTTGGCGCTTTAGAAAAGTGACAATATGGCTATATGACAATTTAACAACGTGTTATATGATCATGTTTCGAAATATGGCCTTATGACACGTAGCCATATGACACGGCAACCTAATTAAGTGAAGTCAGAAGAAATGAATGTAAATTATTTCGAATGTTTTATGTTTAATCATTATTGTTCTACTTTCTGACCATAAAGGCTCAAATTTTAAAATAAAATAATTATTTTGTTCATGGTGTTTGATGAATTAAAAAATTGTGGACTTATGTCCCATTTATCAAACAAAAATTGCGGAATTATGTCCCACCAAAGTGGGACTTAAGTCCAAAATCGATTTATGGACTTATGTCTCACCTAAGTGGGACATAATTCCATTATGGTCTTATGTCCCGTGGAGTAATGTCCCTGCCCCGTGCTGGACTACCAAACAAAAGCAAACAAATTTACTCCACAAAAGAAAATTTGACAACCCATCAAATGAGAAAAAGAATCTGTTTTCAAGTTAACAAAATACATTTATGCCCAATTTCATAAACAAACACTAAAATTACTTTTATCAAAAATCTTTTTAAATTTTATCAGACCCTTAAAATTTTTGAGTTTCACCAACTTAAAATGGGAAATTTCAGGGAATTTTTTGTCAAAATTGACATCCTCATGAAAATATATGAGAAAAAATGAGAAAGCTTTAAACTCACTTTTTAAAATATTCAATGACACTTTTAAAATTTATTGAGGCAAAAATGGGCATTTAGTTTTGAAAGGTGTTTAAAAGCTTGTTTATTCAAAAAACGCTTGGTGAAATGAAAAAATCTCATTTTACGGTTTAAAAGCCTCTTAAATGTTTAAAAGTTGTTTGTGAAATTGGGCATTAATCTTTTTTTTAAAAAATCAATCTCTATAAATCATATTAATATCTATAAAAATTTATCGGGATATCCTCATAATTAAATAAAATATATATTTCTTACATAATGTATTTTTAATATGATCTAAAGCTCATGGAATTCATTCTAGGTTCAATTCACTTTGTTCATGAATATTCTAAGTTGATGTAGGTCATGTTAATTCTGAGGCTTGAGATTGAGTGTAAATAACCTTATATTCAAATGAAACGAAATTGTTCATCGCGAGTATGAAGAGAGGATAGAATTAAAAGTTCATTTATGATCCACATGAATAACTAGTACGAAAAATTATATTCACTCAAAGCTCGCCTTTAGAACAAGTGCTCCACATTTTTCACTCAATCTAATTATTTTATAACTGCCGTCGAATTCAAAAGAAATACCAATTAATAAAGTTAAAAACTTTAACTTACCGGTTTCCTGGATGATGTCGTGCACAACAGCAAGAGGTCACACCAGCTAACGGGTGTTTTTTCTAATTATAGAACTTTAAGTTGGCATTACTTTTCAAGACGGCGACCGATTTAACAGCTGTCAAGTGATTTATTCTCAGCTTGGTTTGGCAACTCATCATGAATAGACTCACGCCTGAACAACGCTTGCAAATTGTGCAATTTTATATCGAAAATAATGTACATTGTTTCCGATTTTCATAAGCGAATTTTGTTAAGCGCACTTCTGGTTGAATGGCTAAGTCAACAAACAAAACTGCCGCATTTGGACTGAAGCCAATCCTCAATTGTATGTCGAAACACCGTTACATCCAGAAAAACTGACTGTTTGGTGCGCTTGATGGGCTGGTGGAATCATTTGTCCGTACTTCTTCAAAAACGATGATAGCCACAACGTTACAGTCAATGGTGATCGGTATAGAGCCATGATTACTAACTTTTTCATTCTTGAATTGAACAATCATGATGTCCAGGAGCTGTGGTTTCAACAAGACGGAGCAACGTGTTACACAGCTCGTGCCACAATCGATTTATTGAAAGACACATTTGGTGACCGCCTAATTTCACGTTTTGGACCTGTGAATTGGCCTCCAAGATCTTGTGATTTAACACCGCTAGATATTTTGTGTTGGATTATGTAAAGTCATTGGTCTATTCGGATAAGCCACAAACGCTTGAACATTTGGAAGACAACGTGTTATTGCCGATATACGGCCACAAATGTTGGAAAAAGTCATCAAAAAATGGACGTCCAGATTGGACTACATCCGAGCCAACCGTGGCAGTCAAATACAAGAAATCACATTTAAAATGTAATGCCACAAGATTATATTTTGAATAAATAAAAAATCATGTCAATCGAATATTCCATCGTTGTTTTATTGCAACTTAAAGTTCTATACGTCTAAAAAACACCCTTTATATTCATAAAAAGAAGATGATTATGTTTTCTTGCAAATTGTACAGTATAAAGAACTCGATGGCTTGATGAAATTTCTGAGTGTTCATTAATTCATTAACATTTAGTATTCTATGATGGGAATTTTTTCTCTTTTTTTTTAACACTAAATCTAGGGCTTGTTTTATTTTTAATTTCATGAACGTACACTTTTGTACACTAGGGCGTATACTTAACCTTTTTTCTTTTAATTTTGTTTTATTTTATTTTTTCTGTTGTTGAGATATTTGTGTAAGAGCCGATTTTTCAATCATCAGATAAACAAGAAGATAGTGTTTATTTGACAAATAACAAAATATTGGATTTTTCAATCGTCAGATATACTTTATCTGACGAAAAACGCTCTTATTTATTCGACCGATGAATACTCAGATAAGTTTATTTGCCAGTTTGTTATTTTTATTCTTGTTCGATGATTGAAAAATCAGCTCTAAGACATACATAATATGTAAATCAAAACGAATAAGGAATCATTTTTACAAATCTAAACAACATCTTCGCAAATCCGTTTCTCAAACCTTTTCTCTTTCTTTGATTGATTTTCTTTATTTGCGCTGTAATTAAATTATGAACATTTTTTATGATAAGCATTGCAAGTATATATAAGAAATAAGTTTGTAAACTTTGCTTGCATAAATAATTAATTATGTGAATAAATATTTTCTGGAGAACTATGTACGCATTTTTCGGCTTTATGTACCTATAAGGACTAAGGAGGTACTGAATCGACCCAAAAATAAATCAAAATTATTTTTTTGAAAACTTTCTTGGTTGCAAGGCCTATGAATTAACTGATTCAAATACATAATTTAACTACAATTATTATGAGAGAAAAAACATTGTACCTATTAATAAAACAAATGTCTTCACAATTATCCATCCAATCGTCTACTAAACTTCTGTCTCACTCTATTACTGTGTTAGGAAAGTCAGACAATATGGATATATGTACCTACGTACCGTACATATTATGTATAGTACATATCGAATTCGATTGCATCTGCCAATCGCTATTGGATATCAAACAATATCCAATACAGGTGCATTGAGAAAATTATTGGGTTTTCAATACGCGCACACTCCACTTCCAGTTCAATAGGGACATCCCCAATTTTCCAAATCATTGAAAGAGGACTGAACAAAACATAATACCTACAAAAGCTGTCCCTATGCATTAAAATATAAAAAGCGATTAAAGATGAAATGAATAAAAAAAATCCATGCTGAATAAATAATTCCTATCTTATACTATGTACTTCATTATTGTCCCTTAAAGGCAAAGAAATTCCGTCCGAGTGTAGATACCATGGGTGGTCTTCTCGTCCTGAATGGCTATGATAAAATAGAAAAAATGTTACAATACACACGTTTTCTTGTATAAGAAGGAGGTAAGGGTGAGTACAGAAAAAACTGTCGACTAGATGATTTTTTATTCTTTATAATTTTCAGCCAAAAGCTTGACGGTAAATATCTCCTGCCTCCGCGTGTATCCAGCATCAGCTTACACATGCTCTCAAGAGGATATTTATGGCGAACATGTCCACCATCATCGGGTGCTACTCCATCCACCCATTGGGAGATTCATGGTGCGCTATGCAGTTTTTTAATTGCCCAACAAATTTATTTGATTCGTTAGACCAGCTACTACCACAACGGCAGCAGCAAAAGGGTGAGAATGAGGACCATCAACTCCTCTGACTAATGAACATTGCCCATGCCCGTACCCTTGCCCGTTGGTGTAGCAGGATTTCGTTCGTTTCATTTCGAGATCTGCATGATAGAAAATATTGCCCAGGTTTGTCCAAATCATCATCCCTGATGCCATTGCCATTTCACATTATGTACATACATGTATCTATGAGCTTCGATAGAAATTTTATCCTTTTTCTGTATGAAGGTTCTGGAAGACGGCCGGTTGGCAGGCGGCGCGCGCGGAGTGGCTGTGGCGGCGGTGATGCCTTGGAAATAGTGTCGAGGCGTTGTAGGTACTATATGGAACATTTGCAAATTTGCTTGCTGACTGCGAGTTTTTGAGTTGCTGGTTCGTCCTTTTTCTACGAAGCAATGTGTTCTTCTTCATTTTTATTCTGCTACACATATTAGTTTGCATACGAATCCTTACACAAAGGATGCAGAGGCAGACTAATATAGTCAAAAACTGTATGAAAAAGAACCAAGAACACAACTAACATCATCAGGAAAAGAAAACGAATAAAAAAAATCCATTCTAAGCAAAAACTGTTTTTTAATATATCGACTTTGAATTTCACTTTGACTAGGGTTCACGTTTACGTATTAGATTTAGATCTACAAAGGTTGACTCCTTTTATGCATCCTGAATTTCATTAGAGAGTCAGAATGCATATATGTATATTGAATGACAGAAGCATTAAATCTTCAATAAAGTTTCCATTCTGCTAGATGCAACCAACCAACTACACGTTATAGTCTTTCCGATTGCACTTATTCTTTCAGATACAGATTTAACGGGTATTGAGTTGGGTTTTTGCAACCATATTCGCAGCATCAGTTCTTTGAATAGACGCGTTGACCTACGTTCAAAACATCCTTTCATCGACTTAATATCAACCATGAGTATAAATGGACGGACAGCCGTTGGAGAAAATTTATGAATGTGCCTAGCATTGGTTTAGCCTTGTATAGTCATAAAATCTGCCTTTTCAGCCTGTTGCAAAAGGGAGTCCAGATCCAGCATCTAATATTAATGTCCTTGTAACATGCTTCAACACGGAGACTTTGGCCTGTACTTTCTGAAACGGTACGACTATAGTTAGCTACCCCCACGACATGTGAGCATACATAACCAATCTTTATTGAAACAACTTTCGAGACTTTCTCAATTTTCTATCCAGAACAGAGAGCTATGTTCTCGTGAATGGGATCCTTTCTATTTGGTTGCATATTTAATACTTCATTATGAGAATGTTTTATGGTATATCCGATTTGAATTTGTTTTGGCGTTGTACAGTTGTTGTGCCAGCAAAATCGAATGAAATAGGATTTTAAATGATCTAAAATGGAAGCCATTTACACGTAATAGAACTTAAGTTCCTTGTAGCCGTTGTGCTAAGAGCTGGTTTTCAATGAAAAAGGATAATTAAAAAAATTACGCTCTCCGCATTTTCTAAAGAATATGAAAGCAGTTGTGATTTAAAATCAAAGTCAAGCGGAATATATTTCACAACTCATTAAGAGGTCCTTGCTAACTGCAAGCAATTATTCATTAACTTCAAGGAAACTTTGATAATAAAAAAAAAAATGTTTATAAAATTAAAAAAATGGATGTGAACTCAAATGTCCTTATAGCAATACACAGATTTTATTCTTATGAAACTCCTTCTGTGTACGGTGCATGTGGCACAACTGAATCAGTCAGTTGAATGAAGGAAAAAAATATATATGTATTTACATAAACCAAATGACTAAAAACACTGTACTTCGTAGAAAACTAAAGGATTTACCATTTTGTACACCATTCGTATGAATGTTTTTGTATTTTTTCTTAGAACTATCGTGCAACAGCAAGGCAAATATAACTTCATCATTGCGCCCAGCACCATTGTCACACAACAGCTTTAGTGAAAAGTGAGGCGACCATAGCGCCAGCAGAAACAGAATAAGAAGGATGAGGCGCTGAGGTCATAAAAAATGGCTTGGAAATTCAAACGGAAAAGGGAAAAAACTATGTGCTTGTCCTTTGTTCGCAGTTAACCGCAAATATAAAATTCATAATTACGTTTACTCCGGTAATTAAAAATTATTGTAATATAGTGAGCCGACCGTGGCGATAGCTCGTATTCCCTCCCCACTCCCTACTCAGACCAGTCAGCCAGCAGCGTTGACAACGTCCCTTTCCCTATACGAATTGGAATCGTTTAGCAGCACCAATGAGAGATGCAGATGAAGAAAAAGGTTTTCTAAATATAAATCTTTAGAAATTACACAAATGATAGAGGTATATGGCACTTGAACAACAAACTTAAAATCTACTGTTCTGCTACCGCGTTGGCTGTTTAATTAATATTTATGGTAAGGACACATCAGAGGCGATGTTCGAGTTTGCATTTAAATAGATTTTTTTCAGTTTAACAAATATTACCTTAAGACTTGTATTAGTAATCAGAGCTTGAGTGGTTTTATAGGCAGCACTTCTTTCAATAAATCATGATCGAAAAACCTTCTGCAGTTGAAAGAGAAATATTAAAGCTTCGTGCTCGCATACACAACAAATAAAAAGAAAAACATAACAATTCTTTCCCGAAGACAAGCACCATTCCGAAACCAAAGGATATGTGTGATTTCTTCTTTTTTAATATCCAGGAGTTCAGATACACACACTCGTTTACTTGATTTGAAATAGAAACCTCCTACCTCAGGGTATAATCATGATGGTGATGACGATGACGATAATAACACTTGATCTTGAATACAATATTAAAATTGGTTTTCAAAGCAACATGCAAGAAGGTATATTCTATTATGCTTGCATGAGGAACGGAAGACGATACTAAGTTGTGACAGGATTCCGCAAATATGTAGAATTGAAGATACAATACACGATAATGTTCTTTTCTGCATTCGAATGTGAAGGAAGCGTTTTGTTTGTTATATATTTGGAAGCTATGGGGGGGGGGGCAGGATAATTACCCTCTACAAACGTTCAAAAATTATCATGAAATAAATTTTTCATCAATTTGATTTTCTGTGGGTTTCTCCTTGCTATATAATGTGGTTCTGTTCGTTCTGGGGGAGTATTTCGGTATAGACATTTTTGATTTCTATATAAAAGAATTTTTTCAAGATGGGGTTGATTACTATCAAAAACATAGGTAACAAAAGAGAATTCCAAAGCGGTTATTCTTGTGCGGGAATGTTATGTTGTGTTGCTTGTATCTAAAGTTTAAATGTTAAATTGTTACAACATTAGGCATACATAAAACTTTTAACGGTTTACTTTAAAGTGATCGAAATGAGTAGGTATTGGCGTGATGTAGAAAATTAAGAGACCGGACTAAGTGTCTACTGATAGATCCCTACTATTACATTAATTCAAGCAAAATGCAATAGCTAGTCATACAATAAAAAGTTGTATGTAACATAAATAAAAGTGAATTCTGTTAATGATGTCCAAGTTACATTATATTTATTTATTTTTAAGTTACAATATAAGCCATCTAAATTTATTTGCTTGAGTAAAAATATGTGAAAAGGTTGCACAATTTTGTTCCTAATTGAATTACAGGTGTTAAGCATGTTAAATATTTTAAAGGAAAGTCGACCGTCGCGGTTGGTTGTTCTGTTAAAACTCAACTTGAGTTCCAGAGACCAACCTGGAACTTCATAAACTTCCAAAATGCATTACTCAGCTTTGACCTGCTGAGTTGCATTCTGGAAATTGGCTTGACCCACTGAGCGTTGTGTCACATTAAGTGTGACACAAAGTTGCTGTTCTGCATTATTGCATTAATACAATAAAGTGGAGCGGGTCAGCTCTGGGTGATGCAATCTGGGCATAACATCCCTCCTCCCTTAGAAAGTTCAAGCCAGGTCTCCAGAACTGCTTCGTTTTTCTTTATTTAATTGTAAGTACTTATTTCTAACATTTTTTGTGCAATCTTTTATTAAATTAATTGATATGAAATTTAATTCTGAGTTCTTATTTCTAAAATTTTGTTTTTGTTTAATTTTTTTATTAAATTAATTAATATGAAATAATATTGTTTTTAGTTTGTTTCCTCTTTCGTTTTTTTTTATATATAAAAATAATAATAATAACCATAATCTAACATTTTTTGTTGACTGTTACTTATCGATTTATAATATAACATAAGCTTTTAAAAATATTATATAAAATTAATAAAGAATACTATAATAGTTAGCGAAAATGATAGAATTTACTTGTTTAACAACTTGTTATCATTTTTCCATATTATATATATTTGTTTTTTCTCTATTTTTTTTTTTTCATATAAAAATTTGTTTTAACTTACACCCGGGCAGAGGTAATACTGAATACTGTTTTGCTGTTGTTTGTTTGGGCTGGAGGTGTTGCAGGGGCACGTCTCTTTGGCACTTGGTTAATATTCAGCTCAGTGGTAGTGGTAGGCTTGTTAGTGATGGTGTTTTTGTTCTGGTGGGCTGAATGAATTTTGATCTGGATCGAAAACAACGGACTAGAAAAATGACAATAACAGCAACTGCTCCCAAAGTAACCATCGACATTATGGAGTAACGGTGTAGTGATATCTCCCAATCTTGTTCTGTAGCTTTACGTTCCGAACTCAGGAGCTTCCAACTTTGTTCCAGCTCTTCTATACTCTTTTTCCCAATATTAAGGTTATTGGTAAAACTTCTATGGTTGCCAATCCTTATGGGAAGAAGTTTTGGAGTCGATGAATGCTTGGCTGGAACGGAACTTGCTTGCATTGCTTGCACCAATTCCGAGTGATCCACCATCGGTTGTCTGAACTCAGTGGAGATCTCAGAGTGGAACTCGTAAAACAGCTTTAATCCCTTGGCACTCGCTTCGCATGGCTGCTCCATTTTAAGGATCCCTGAACCATTTAGGGTGGCGGTGTACTGTTGGTTGGTACACTTTAAGTTCAAAACGAAGGAATCCTTTACTTTGAACAACCATTCGTTTGACGCTGACATTTTCAAGAAGATACCTTTGCTCGCTGAAACTGCTGAGTAATTACACGTGGTCTTCGATGTAGCTGCGTGTTGGAGAAGTTCTATCAGACACTCATTGGAACCTGATGTGTATACCGGGCTTTCATGTCGGCATACCGCAATGTCTTTATCCGTTTCTCCTGTTGCAACACGTGCGCATCGAGAGTACTGCTCATCATTTAACATTACAAACAGTTCGTGGTTATCGGATTCGGCTATGTATTCGGAGTTTGTCTCGATAACCATATCCCATCTATCGTCTAGTGCATTTGGCAAGGCGTATACTTTATTTAAGTTGTAGCGCAAGGGGTCTAGCAGTTGGAGCGTTACTTTAACGATCAGATTTCCCTGAATTGTGAAAACATTTGTACAGGTCGCTGCATGTATGATGCTCTCGAATGGAAATCCTCCTTTGACTGGAAGACTTTTAAGCAATGCAGTTATGTTGCCTCCGTCCAGGATGAAAGGATGGAGTTTATTATTGTAGAGGTCATACATTATTGAAAGTTCCAGAGTTTGATGGTTTTGGATCTCCAATATTTTTGAATTAATCACAGAAGTCATCGCATTAGTTTCACTTCTTATCTTCAGCATCGCGACTTCCTTGTTTGTGTTTTGGGTGTATTCAATGAAAGCCTCACTTAGATTGCCTACTCCTGACGTGATGTTTTCTATTTCCACTGCCAGTTGTGCAATTGGTTTGGACAACGCATCGAAATTTGATTTCATGACCGATATTTGTCGATGCATTAGCTGGAACGAATATTCTTCCTTTTTATGAAGGAATTCGAGCGGATGGTACACTTTCCTAGCATCTTCGCTGTCCATCGTTCCGAAGGCCCATTTAGAGAAACCTCCGATAAAATCCAGTGCACGCTTTTGCCTTTTTGAGTGAATTATTTTCCTTATGCGACCAGCTGTTTGCTTTAGGTTTATGATGTTTGCCTCCGTCTCTTGGACAATTAAATGGCAATAACGTTGGAAGTTGATATCCGGAATGCTGGTGACTTTTCTTCCAACGATGTTATCTTGTAGGGTTTCTGTGACTGCCCGGGGTAGATGCCAATAATTAGCATATACACAGTTATTTTAAAATAATATAATTTGAACATTTTCTTATTTTTTTCTGTAGTACCTCAATAATACTTAAAGTTTATATTTAATAGTTTCAAGTTTTGGTATCTTAAAAATTTTAATTAAAAATAAATAGATGAAAAATTTTCCTTGATAAATACTGAAAAGAAACACAGAAATTATTAAAAATTTGATATTGAAGAGAAAAAAACCTTTTAATTGATTGTTATGGACTCTTTTAAGTTTGCTGCCTATTTTAATTCTCGAATTCACATCACCTGTTGATATTATTTGAAACGGGCTCAACCAGATAGGAGAAAATTTATTTTTCCTTGCGGGATTTTTCAACAAAACATTTTGCCCTACTTTAAAAGCAATGGTTTTAGCACCCTTATCGTAATTAACCTTCGATTTAATCTTAGCTCTCTCAAGATTCTCGTTGGCTAACCTGTGGGCTTCCTCGAGCTGATACTTGAGTAGCAGAGGATAGTCATCGGCGTTATAAAGTGGAGTGGTTTTTCTCTTCAGGTTAGTTGGCATTTCGAAATTAAAACCAAATAATGCATTTAAAGGGGTAAGCTGCGTAGCGGTATGAACGTGGTTGTTATGAACATGCATGGCCTGTCTTAACCACTGGTTCCAGTTTCTTTCGTCTTTTACCGCAAAAGATCTAAGATATTCGGCTAGCGGTCTATGACTTCGCTCCAATGAACCATTGGCTTGAGGATGGTACGCTGTCGTGTGAATTTTCTTCACGCCTAGTAACTTGCATGTCTGCGAAAAAACCTTCGACGTGAAGTTTGCACCATTATCAGTGACGAGTATCTTTGGATCTGTCGAAGCTTCCATATCAGGAAGAGCTGCAGAGTCCATAAACTTTGTTAAGTCATCCTGAAAAGTCAAAATATATCTGTTTCCAGAATAAGACAGAGGAAGACCACATACTATGTCCATATACACTTTATCGAAAGGTACTAATGGAGTATCAGTTAAAACCATTGGCATCTTAGTTGGTGGTGAACTTTTATTTTTCTGACACTCTGGACACCTCTTAACGTAATCAAGAACTTGACTCTTCATACCTTTCCATCGAAATTGTTTTCTGATGCGTTGGTAAGTTCTTGTTGCGCCTTGATGACCCCCTAGTGCCGATTTATGGATATCTCTCAAAACCGTTTGAATTTCTTCTGGGTTTGATAGAGAAATCCATTGGTTCGTACCCCTTTCAACCAATTTAAACTGACTCGTTTCCTTCGGTATATCCTGCCCACTCAGCCTTTTCTCCTGATTCCTTGCCACCTGTAGCCTTGTTATTGCTAGGCACTGACCCTCAGGACAAGCGATGCGACTCAAATTTGTAGTCGTATTCTGAGAGTTTGTGGTGAAAGTTAACAAGACGCGTGGTTGGGTCTTTAACGTTAAAAACTCCTTTCAGCGGTTGGTGGTCAGTATAGACTACAAACGGTCGCCCAAACAAATAGGTTCTAAAATTTTTAGTCGCCCATACGACGGCTAAAAGTTCCCTTTCTATTGTGGAGTACCTTTTTTCACAGGGACTTAGAGACCTACTTGCGTATGCAATCGGCTTGTCGTCACCTGCTGTTCCCTGCGATAACACTGCACCTAAGGCCTCACCACTAGCATCAGTTGTTAGGATGAATCGTTTAGTGAAATCGGGGTAAATAAGGACCGGAGGGGATGTTACCGCTGTTTTAAGGTCTTCAAATGCCTTTTGGCATTCTTCACTCCACTCGAACTTTGTGGTTTTCCGAAGGAGGTTATTTGTGGGATAAGCCATAGCTGCAAAATTTGGAACAAATTTGCGGTAGTAGTTTACAAATCCCATAAAAGACTGAACTTCCTTGATGTTTTTAGGAGGTGGGTAACTGGTTACGCAACTAGTCTTAGATGGGTCAGGTCCCGCACCGTCTTCAGAGCATATATGACCCAGGTATGCGACTTCCCTACAAAGAAACTTGCATTTATCTATATTGAGTTTTAAACGGCTTTCCCGGAGTCTACCAAAAACATTTACTAATTTCTGACAATGATCTTCCAAATTCTTAGAATAAATCACAATATCGTCAAGGTAGACGAAACAATCAATGCCGTGGAGCCCTGTCAAAATATTATTCATTATTCTTTGAAAAGTAGCGGGTGCTCCTGAAAGTCCAAATGGCATTCGGTTGAATTTGTAATGACCTATAGACTTGTGCTAAAGGCAGTTTTTTCTCGATCCTTTTTGTCAATAAGAACTTGGTGGTATCCGTTGGCCAAATCGAGGGTTGTGAAATACCGACTATTTCCTAACTGGTCCAGAATATCTTCTATTCTAGGCAGAGGAAAACTGTCTTTCACTGACACCTCGTTCAATTTGCGGAAATCAACTACAACTCTCCATTTTTTTTCCATCAGGTCCTGCTTTCTTAGGAACGACTAAAAGAGGAGAATTCCATGGTGATTTACTGGAAGCAATAACTCCATCGTCAAGCATTTTTTTGACTTGTGAGTTTATTTCATCTCTAGCAATTTGAGGTAACCTATACTGTTTTTGATTTATAGGTGCTTGATCCACTTTCACCGATATCTTATGAGAAAGAACATCCGTATAGCTTAAGATGTCACCATCCAAGTGAAATATGTCATTGTATTGACTACATATTTCTTCTATGCACGCTCTTTCCTCATTATTCAAAGACGGATTTAAATTTAATGCCTTAAGCAAGGAATCTATTCTTTTACTCGCTAGTTTTGAGCCATGTATACTAAAGATGCTTGGAAACTTATTCTTCTCAACCTTAAATTGATTGAAATTAGTAAATTTGGGAGTAAAATTTTCATGAAGATAAAAGTTTTTTGTGGTTGAGTTCAAGACCGGTACTTGGACTTTCCCGTCCTTCACGTTCACCACAGTGTTAGCCAAATATATGCCAGGATAAATTTCTTGTGAATGAACCAGAATTTCTGGAGTTTTTGACGGCACTTTTAACGTCACAACAGTTTGAGTACGGGCTTTTATTTCCCGTTTTTCTAAACGTGCGTTGCCAACCATGCATTGAATATTGTTACTTCTCTCAAACGCATGTATTAGGGGATATTCAGAGACAACTGATTTTTCTTTATTTAAAAATTTCAAAGTTTTGGTCACTGTATCTATAACGGAATGATTCCAAAGAATATCCCGACCTAGTATACCATCGACTGGAATATTAATCTTACCATCTATAATGTGCCATTTTGCTTTGCATTTTTTTGACAAAAATATATTTGCTCTGACCGTCCCTAACGTTACTCCATTACCACCAAAGACCCCTCCTAATTCCTGAGTCTCCTTTTTACAAATCTTTTGAATATTTTTTAAAACACTTAGTTTGAGTAAACTTGTGTCAGCTCCAGTGTCTACTAACACTAAAATTTTTCCGTTTTTAGCTAATGACATAGGTAACTCTACATACACATCGTTTTCTCTGATTACATTTATTTTTGCTCTCCAAATTATGTTCCCATTTTTCAACCTACTTATCATAGCAACTAAATAATTCAAACTGTTTGATATGAGTTTTTTGGCCTCTTGTTTGATTTATGTTACTTTTGTATTAGTAGTCAAAAGTAGAAAGTTAATCATCGTTAGCCATTCAAAGCATAGGAAGTGTATCCACATTTGAATGTTTTCATATTTATTAGTTTGTTTTTTGCTGGTTGCCGTAGTATTGATAGATATATTTGGTTCGCAAAAGAAAAAACCGTTTTCCGCTTTTATGTAATCTTGTTGATCAGGTTTTTCCTGACCTTTTTTTTAATTTTTTTATGTGGTAGGGGTGTGGTTTTTGGGGCACAGCTCAAGGGTTCTGGCTGGCCCCTATCACGTTTCCCGGTGCATGTTTCGCCAAGTAATTCTTTTTGCTAAAACATTCGTTTTCCGAATGTCCTGGCCTCGAACACCAATCGCACTTAAGTTTTGACTTTCGTGATGGTTTAACAGAAGCTGCAAATACTTGGGCTTTTGGGCATGATCCAGGTCCATGGCCATATGCCTTGCAGGACTCGCAATAGGGAGTATTGCGCCTTATCCTACAATCTGTATATGTGTGATTTGGTTTGTTACAAAAACCACACTTTAATGATGTAACTTTACCTGGAATGGTACCTAAATGCAAATTACCTGTCTCCTGAACTTGGGTTATGGCTGGAGAGGTGTTCCATAAAAGGTTACTATTTAAAAACTGTGGCTGTTGTTGTGGTACGTGTACTTGGTTGTACGCAAACGTTTGGTTAGAAAACTGGGAGTTGTTATAGTTATTAGAATATTGGGGATGAAGAAGCTGAGATGTTTTAAGCGCCGTATCTGTCAGTGTCTGCAAATCTTCCCCGGAAACAGTCAACATAAATTGACGCAAAGCTGGATCCAATAGCCCCATCTTAAAGCTTGTAATGATCGAGTTCTGTAGTTCCCGCTTTAAAGCCACTGAATCAGAGGCTTGGTAACTTGCGTCTATTATGTCGTTAGCCGTTGTTTGAAGACCCGTCAAACGTCTGGCAAACGCGTGTATATCCTCTGTTGCAAGTTGGTGGGATTGTTTAATTTCGCCAGTCACTCTATCCAGTGTTCTGACGGTCAGATACGTTCCCTTAATAAGGGTTTCCAATTCCTTTAAAGAAGTTGGTTTGCTTGACCTCACAAGTTCAAACGCATCTCCAACCAGTCTTGTAGAAAGTATTGACACGTAAATTGATTCATTTTCCGCGTCAATACATTTCAATCCCAAAGCACAAGCATTCAAGAACTCATAAACTTGACACGACAAGTTAGGAGTTCTTGCTCCAGAAAACTGTGGGACTAATTGGGCTACAATTTTAACAATCAATTTTTTCATAGGACATGGTTGGTTTGTCTTCTTCTTCTTTAGCGTTTGAAATCTCAAGAAATCGCAACGAATTAATTGTTTCTTTTTGATTTCTTAGCTTGGTTTTCAAAGCCTCTATTTGCGAGGTGTACCCTAGTTCTAAACCACGTACTTTCCCTAATTTGATTTCTTTTTCTCCCACAGATTTTTGGGCAGCTTTTAACTCGCTGTTTGCCTTCGTGAGATTTGACCGAAGAACCTCGATTTCAAAGTTTAGTCTTGAAATTTCTTCTTCGGCCTGCTGGTTTACGTTTTCGGCTTCAAGCTGACTCTGATTAAAACTCAAACGAATTTTTTGAATATTATTCAGTTCAGCTCTTAGCTCCTGGATTTCTCTTTTATTTTTATCCTGGAGCCCTTGGACTGCCTCTGAATACTCAGCAAGTATTGAGTCTTTAGTCTCGAGCCTCGTAAATTTACCCCACTGCGAACTTAACTGCGAGTAAATCAGGGAATATGATTCCCTAGATGTGATAGTCTTAAGCTCACGCAACAGATGGTGGTTGAAATTCTGAATTTCTTCACCTTGGTCTTTTAATTGCTTTTCCAATTGGAGGATTTCATCTAGCAATTGTGATTTAGACTTTTCTGTTCTTGCCATAAAACTATCACAAAATTCTGGAGCTAACTCACCAAACCGCTTGCACTGAAATAACCTTGAAATATTATACCTTTCCCAACAACAAAAAAAAAAAATAACTTTATCAACGACCTATGCAAACAAGAACGTTTTGTTTTTCGTTCAAATCACGTAGAGAAAAAAAAGAGAGAAATAACCACCAACAAAAAACACCAAATGTATAAATAAATAAAAAAAAACTACTGTTTGAGAATGAAATTCTAGTTTGAATTTAAAATTGTTAAAATTGATACAAATTATTATTATTAAATTATTATTGTTTAATTGTTATTATTGTAGCAAGGAGTTGTAGCAGGGAATTTAAACGTTTATTAAAACAATGAATAAAACAGCCAAAACACGTTTATTTTATCTAGAGCTTTTTATTAACACGTCCACTTCACTCGGATGATGCGTATCGAATGAATCTCTTTCTTTCTTATTTTCGTTCTTAAAACTAGTTACACACTAATACATACACAATGGCAAGAGATACAAAGCGGAATGAAAGAAACTGATGCGTGTGCAGATGGCTATCGGTTGTTTTAAATACAAAAGTATTCGGTTTGGGTTTGACTTAATATATATATAACAATGTCTTACGGGAAGAGTAACAATAACAAATACATGTGTAAATGACTATCGGTTGTTTGAATATAAAAGCGTTCAGTTAGGTTTGACTCAATATGTGTACAATAATGTCTTAAGGGGAAGAGTAACAATAAACATTATAGGAATACGGTAGCATGGAATACCTTAACATAAATATGTGCTTACTACTACAATTCGGCCATCCTGACCTTTGAGATCACCTGATCTCTACTTTGTTTTACATTTTTTTTTTTTTTTTAACCAAGGTTTCATATTGCCGACCGCCCACACCCCTTGATATGGTAATCGTGACTGTTGAAAATTGTCTACATCTTCGAGCAGATATCTGTCATTTCGTAGGACTTTAGTAACCCGATACGGTCCTCTAAATTTCGGGATCAATTTCTTAGATGCGCCGGGATGTGAGTCAAAATTTTTTATCATTACATAGTCTCCTGTTTCGTAGGATGTAGGATTACACCTCTTCTTGTCTACATAATTTTTGTTGAGACTTTTCTTGTTCTATCACCGCTTTCTGTCTTATCTCAGTTAAATCCCGTTTTCCTATCCCGTCTTCAACTTCGCTTAAACTTTCAACGATTCTATCTATTGGCTTACCTCTCTGACTTACCCCAAACAACATCACGCTCGGATGTTCTTTTATCGTTCGATTTACTGTTTTATTTAGTGAATACTCTACCTTTTCCAATATGTGATCCCAGTGTATACCCTCTTCTGGTTTGACAAGTTTTGCTATCATTGGCCCTAAACTCTTATTGACTCTCTCTACCTGTCCGTTTGCTTGAGGCGATCCTGTTGCAATTTTCACATGCTGAATATCCCTTTCAGATAGAAACTCTTTAAATTCATTTGCTGTGAAGCAACTTCCTCTGTCTGACACTACGCATTTTGGCTTACTATACGCCCTAAAGTAATCAACCAATGCTTGCATTACTTCTTTAGTGTTTGTTGTCTTAGTAGGGTACAGTCTCACGAACTTTGTAAAAGCATCTATTACTACCAGTATATATTTCTTTACCTGTCTTGAATTATCCACCGGTCCATAGTGATCTATGTGTATTACCTCGAACGGAACTTTTCCTTTCGGTATAATATGGAGAAAGCCTTCTTCTCGACCTTGTTTAGCGGAAAAAGAAATACACTTAAGACAGTTTTGTATATGCGCACCTATCTTTTCTCTCATTTTAGGGAACCAATAACTTTTCGATATTAACTCAATTACTTTGTCTGTTCCTACATGACCGACTTCATCATGGTATCTATACATCACGTGATCTTCCATCTGTTCTGGTACTAGAAATACTACATTACCATCATTTTTCTTTTTATATATCACTCCGTTTCTCATTTCATATAAACCATGTTCTGCATTCTCTAACATTTTTTTCAACTTAACTATTTTTTCATCTTTCCCTTGACATATAATTAAATTCTCTTCAAAAGTATTAGTTTCCAACGTTAAAATATTCGTCGTCCTACTTAATGCATCAACATGTTGCATGCGAGTGCCCGCCCTGTGCTCTAACGTATAATCGTAATTTTGTAATTCCAACGCCCAACGAGCAATTCTTGGGTTGAGTTCTTTCTTGTTTAAAGTAAGGGTTAGATAATTGCAATCTGTAACTATTTTAAATTTTCTGCCTTGAAGATAAATTCTAAACCTACTCAGGGCATTTATAATTGCGAGCGTCTCCAACTCGAAACTATGAAATTTTGATTCAGCGTCTGTCGTTCTTTTGGAATAATAGAAGACTGGATGCAACTTTTTGTCTTCTTTTCTCTGTAATAGAATTGCTCCAAACCCTAGGGCACTGGCGTCGCAATGCAACTCTGTCTCATCTTTTGGGTTATAAATTGCCAGTACTGGCATTTCTATCAATTTAGTTTTTAGTAACTCAAAAGCTTCCAATTGCTCTGGACCGAAATTAAATTTTCTATCTTTTCTAATCAAATCGTATAAAGGTTTTGCAATAGTCGAGAAATCCTTAACGAACCTACGGAAGTATGAGCATAAGCCCAAGAAACTCTGTACTGTGTGAGCATTTTGTGGAACCGGAAAATTTTGTATCGCTTCAATACCCCTATCATCAGCCTGAATACCTTCACCAGTAATTGTAAAACCCAAATATTTAATTTTACTTTGAAGAAATTTACATTTGTCTATCCTAAGCTCCAGTTTATTTTCTACCATCCTTTTAAAGACCTCCTCAAGAATCAAAAAATGTTCATCATAGGAATTCGTAGCTATCATTAAATCATCCAAATAGACTATCACCTTATCGTTTCTTATCATGTCTGCAAATACTTTGTTTATATGTCTTTGAAACGTTGACGGCGCGTTTTTGAGTCCAAAAGGCATTCTTAAAAATTCGTATTGGCCTAATGGTGTAATAAATGAAGTAAACTTAACCGAATCTTCGTGCATATATACATGGAAGAACCCATTCTTTAAATCCAACTTTGAGAAAATAGTTTTACCCGCCATTCTGTCTAACAAATCGTCAATTATCGGTATGGGGTAGCTATCTTTTGACGTTACCTTATTTAAAGTTCTAAAATCTACACACATTCTGAGCTCTCCAGTTTTCTTCTTTACTAAGACTATAGGTGAAACGTACTCGGACTCGCTTTCCCTAATATAGCCTTTGTCTAAATATTCATCTAGCAACGAACTGAGTTCTCCCTTCTCAGCATAAGATAACCTTCTTGGACGACAATGAAAAGGTTTCACATCATTTAATGACAATTTCATTTTAGTTTTTACCAAAGGTTCGGCGGGGCGTTCGGCGTACACATAACTATTGAAATATAACTCGTTTAATTGTTTTTTATACCGACAATCATTTAGCTCATCAACTTCTAAATTTAAATTTTCGCTATCAGTTTCTTCGACATTAATAGACATTAATTCTCTTTCAAAATTCGATCTGTCGTCAATTAACATATTTTCGTTTTTGCAATTTTCTAATTCAGAAAAAAATTTGAACCTTCCACTATTTAAAAAATCTCGTCCCATGATTACCTCATATCCAGTCGTGCCGTCATCTACCACTAGCAAATCTACATTTATCTCAATGTCTTTATAAATAACTACACCAGACAACGTTCCATAAATTTTTAATTTACTTTTATTGATTCCAAAATAATTTTGTTTTTTTACACTGTTTAGTTCGATCTGTTTAATATATTGTGGTGTCATTGACTTTTTAATGAGGCTGACAGGACTACCGGAATCTATGAGGCAATCTAGAGAAAATTTTTCATTATTTTTTGAAAAAACAAAACATAACTTTCTTACATAATCATCATCTTCGGTCTTGTCTGTGAGCTGATGGACAAGTGACTTCCGTTCTGGGCAGGTTGCTACTATGTGCCCCATCTTACCGCAAGCATAACACGCTCCATACTCTCTCTTCGGTTTCTTACACTCGTTTGCCATGTGTCCAATCGAATTGCAGTTATAGCATCTCATCGTTGTCTTACTCGATCCTGTTGTTACCCTCGACGTCCTTCTTGCCGATCCTGTTGTCGCTTCAGTTGCCGATCCTGTCTCGTCCCGTTTCGGTCGTTGTAGTACTTTATTGTAGGCTTTGTACAAGGCCGCTTTGGTAGTAAATGCGCCGACGTATGCGTATAGCCTCATGTCTTCATCGGTGAAACCATCAATAATGTACTCTACCAGCTCTTCTTCTTCCATCTCCAGACCCGCAGCCAATCTCAACTTGTCGCTATAGTACTCTCCAAACGTCTCCGACAACGCCCACTTTCTTGCTTCAAACCGTTTTCTTGTCGCCATTCTATTTTCTCTCACTCCGAAAATTTCCCTCAACGATTGGGAAAGGGTTTCGACACTCTCGCACAAGAAATTCGGCTGTGCGTGCAACCACTCCTCCGCTTTCCCTTTTAACTTCGACACGAAAAGTGTGCGCAGCATGTCTTCGCCTACATTGTACATTTGTTGCACATTTTTTAACTGTGTCAACCAAACGTCAATATTAGCACCACCGTTGTAGTCTGGGACGAGGTCTTTGTATGCAGTGTACGGTTGAATGTTGCTTGTTGTTGTTTCTGTCGTTGTTTCTGTTGTCATCGGTCCCGTTTCCATCGCTGCTGTCGATCCTGTTGCTGTTGCTGTTGTCGCTCCTGTTGTCAGTTCTATAGCACCATACGTTGTCTCTCCCGTTTCCACTCTAGCTGTAGTCATCTCCGTTGCCACTCCCGTTGTCAAGCTCATCATCTTTCTCAACAGCTCGTTTTCCCTTCTTGCTACACCTCTTTCTCTTTTCAAAATAGCCACCTCTCGTTGTAGTAACTCGTGGTCAATCTGTTTTTGACGATCCGTTAACGTATGCTCAGTTTCTTCATGTGTTTCGTTTTCATTAGGAACACGTTCCTCCTCGTCGCCGTCGTCGTCGTCGTCGTCATCATGTGATTCTTTCTCGGGAGCATTTTTCTTCGGCGCTTCTCCACGTTGTTGCAATGGGATTTCGCTGAGACGAACAGCCAACGTCGCCTTCTTTCCACTGCTCTGTTTTCCTAACCGTTGTAGCCACTCGCGCAGCTGGGCAGCTGTGTAGTCTGATGCATGGACTATATCTTCCATTTTACCGACAAGCGAAAAGTGTGCAAACAGAAAACAACCACCGAAAAAAATTCACAGCAAGGGGAAAGAGAGAAAAAAAAATATACGACGCGTTACTTGACAAGAAAATGTGCGACGCGTTATTAGGCGAGAATGAATTCTAGAACTTTCACAGCAGAGGCAGAGATAGAGAAAAAAAAAATTTAACAATCTGTTTTTTTTTTATGTTTTCGTTTTTTTTTTTTTAAACTTTATTGGATCTTGGATCCCACTTCTGATATTTGTAGCAAGGAGTTGTAGCAGGGAATTTAAACGTTTATTAAAACAATGAATAAAACAGCCAAAACACGTTTATTTTATCTAGAGCTTTTTATTAACACGTCCACTTCACTCGGATGATGCGTATCGAATGAATCTCTTTCTTTCTTATTTTCGTTCTTAAAACTAGTTACACACTAATACATACACAATGGCAAGAGATACAAAGCGGAATGAAAGAAACTGATGCGTGTGCAGATGGCTATCGGTTGTTTTAAATACAAAAGTATTCGGTTTGGGTTTGACTTAATATATATATAACAATGTCTTACGGGAAGAGTAACAATAACTAATACATGTGTAAATGACTATCGGTTGTTTGAATATAAAAGCGTTCAGTTAGGTTTGACTCAATATGTGTACAATAATGTCTTAAGGGGAAGAGTAACAATAAACATTATAGGAATACGGTAGCATGGAATACCTTAACATAAATATGTGCTTACTACTACATTATTGATTTAAATTATATTTTGTTCACCTTTTCATAATTTATTACTTTACCAAACATTTGCATGTTACCCTATTTTTGTTTGTATTAATTTTTTATGACTATGTTTTGTACCTAAGCTTAATCCACTTGTTTGTCCATTGGGGCAATAAAACTTAATCTGTTTATGACTGTGGCGCTTATGCACCTGCTATGCTAATGCATTGATATTTTTTATAAATAGTTTTTTGTACACACATTATGCTTGTAGGTATGTATATGGTGATTGTTGGAAGAAGCAATGGTTCGAGATGATTTGCATACCCGATCTCGATCTCTTTTACCAGCAACCACCATACACATCACTTCTAAGTACAGTCCGCTTAAAGTTAGTCTTGATGAAGGTAAATTCCCCATTAGTTGTGATGATGTGGCTTTCCGTTGACGAAAGCAATCCATGCAGTCGTGAACTATCCTTCTAATCATGTTTCTGCATCCAAGAATCCAAAATTCTTGTCGGACAAGAGAAAAGAGCTCCGAAACACCAGCATGACAAAATCTAAAATGATGAGCATCATGTAAAATCAATCACACCAAAAACATAAATGTAAAAAAAGAGCCAAGTTCTCCCGTACAAAAATTCTGCCTAACAAATCAGCCACGAAAAGTAATGAGATCTAAAAGAACGCCAAGTTCTAAGATTCAGCAAGTACTCGTAGGTGCATTGCAAATGTTTTAAGTGGACTTACACCGAATCAACTATTAGTTTTGAAAGTAACTTGTAAACTAATGTAAATTAGTTAATTTTTTTACTTAGCAAGTTTTCCAAACTTTTTTAATAGTAGGTTACTAAGAGAAAACCCGCCAAGTAAAAAAAAATAACTAATTTACATTAGTTTACAAGTTACTTTCAAAACTAATAGTTGATTCGGTGTAAGTCCACTTAAAACATTTGCAATGCACCTACGAGTACTTGCTGAATCTTAGAACTTGGCGTTCTTTTAGATCTCATTACTTTTCGTGGCTGATTTGTTAGGCAGAATTTTTGTACGGGAGAACTTGGCTCTTTTTTTACATTTATGTTTTTGGTGTGATATCATTACTTTTTGCAAAGATTTTTTTTTTTTTTTGATAAGTAGAAAAATCTAAAAATTAATTTTATTTCTTTATATTGACTGGCAGAATTGCTAGTTTGCCAAATTACAATATTCTACGATGATCAGAGCTGCCCCATATATTTTATAAAATTTATTTTTAAATGGGTGGGTACCACGCCCCCTCAGTTGAAAATCATAAATTTCATATTTTATTTGTTTTATTGCACGATGTACTTGTATGCCAAATTTCTTGATTCTACTGCACTCCAAAGTGCTCCATATAATTTAAATTAATAATGTAAAAGTAGGCGGCTACCACGCCCCCTGATTGAAAATTTTCAAATTTTCGATTACTTCCTTTGTATGTACCACATGACCTACCACTGTGCCAAATTTCAAGTTTCTAGGGCGACGGGAAGTGCTTCATATAATTTAAATTAATAATGTAAAAGTAGGCGGCTACCTCGACCCCTGACTAAAAAATTTCAAATTTTCGATTTTTTTCTTTGTATGTACTTTATTACCTATCATTGTGCTAAATTTCTTGATTCTACTGCACTCCAAAGTGTTCCATATAATTTAAATTAATAATTTAAAAGTAGGCGGCTACCACGCCCCCTGACTGAAAAATTTCAAATTTTCGATTTTTCCCTTTGTATGTACTTCATGACCTATCACTGTGCAAAATTTCTTGATTCTACTGCACTCCAAAGTGCTCCATATAATTTAAATTAATAATGTAAAAGTAGGCGGCTACCACGCCCCCTGATTGAAAATTTTCAAATTTTCGATTTTTTCCTTTGTATGTACCACATGACCTACCAATGTCCCAAATTTCAAGTTTCTAGGGCAACGGAAAGTGCTTCATATAATTTAAATTAATAATGTAAAAGTAGGCGGCTACCACGCCCCCTGATTGAAAATTTTCAAATTTTCGATTTTTTTTGTATGTACCACATGACCTACCACTGTGCCAAATTTCAAGTTTCTAGGGCAACGGAAAGTGCTTCATATAATTTAAATTAATAATGTAAAAGTAGGCGGCTACCACGCCCCCTGATTGAAAATTTTAAAATTTTCGATTTTTTCCTTTGTATGTACCACATGACCTACCACTGTGCCAAATTTCAAGTTTCTAGGGCAACGGGAAGTGCTTCATAATTTTGATGATCTGTCAGTGAGTGAGTCAGTGAGTGAGTGAGTCAGTGAGTCAGTCAGTTACGGTTTTCGTGATTTTTGGAACATTGTATCTTAGAAACTACTTGTGCTAAATATCTGAAATTTACTGAGGTGCTTCTTCTTGACTAGCTTAACAAATGATGTGAGTTTGAAACTTTTGGCTTCTTTGGTATAGAAGTTAGAGGGGTGTCGAAAATGCCCTGAGTTGTTTCCTGTAAATAAGGGTGTAGTGCCAAAGTTGCTAGAGAACTTGGCTGGGCACTACCGTGCCCCTTGATTTTGTAATCGGATGCCCTTTTGGCAAGATTATTGGGTGTTTAAGATTAAAAGGAACATCGACCGCCTTAGATATCAGTCCTCCAACTCGCAGCAAACCAACGTCATCTAAAAACGGGGACAAGGACGAAATTTTGGAGTCGTTCGGGACACATTTTTCTTTTTCCAAGGCATTTATTTCTTTCTGGAATGCCGCCTGGGTCCAAAGAAGACATTTTCGCTTCGCATACAGCAGTTCCGATGAACGCAAAAACCCTTCAACACGCTCTCCTGGGGAAAGTTTACAATTCTTTGCCCGCCGAACGAAAACAGCAACTATTCGAATAGCCCTAGACCATGACGATACTCGTTTTCCAATTCTATCAATTAGGTTCTCCTGTCCAAGGGCCACATTACAAACAACAAACTCCTTTCTTCCTTCAGGAAGATTTTCTTCTTCGAACCTTTCCGATGAAATCGGCCAAGATTTAACATCCTTCGTAAGCCAAACGGGCCCCTTCCACCAAGTTTCCAATTCCAAAAGCTTCTTCGGCTCAATTCCTCTAGACGCACAATCAGCTGGGTTTCGCTCGGAGCGAATATGATTCCAGTTCGAACGAGGCAGAATACTGAGAATCTCTGAGGTACGGTTTGCAACAAACGTATTCCATCGACGAGGAGGAGAAGAAAGCCAGGCAAGGACGATTTGTGAATCACAAAAGAAAAAGGTTTGGAAATGCTTTACATCCAACGACTCACGCACCAGTTTGACAAGACGACTTAATAGCAATGCTCCACAAAGTTCTAGACGTGGAATAGTTTGTTGTTTGATAGGAGCGACACGGGTTTTCGAAGCAATAAGTTGAACCATTATCTCCCCTCTTTCAGAACGACTTCGAAGGTAAACGACAGCAGAATACGCCTTTTCTGAGGCGTCCGAGAAACCGATCAAGTCAAATACTTTCGAGTTGCAAGTAGCTCTTCGCAAGATCTGCAATTTTTCCAAATAAGGTAAGTCCTTTCGGTAGGATATCCATTTGTCAGCTATTTCAATTGGCAGTGGATCGTCCCAGCCGATTTTCGACTTATGTTCCCACAACTGCTGGAACAACATTTTAAACAAAATGATGACAGGAGCAAGGAAGCCTAATGGATCAAAGATTTGTGAAATCTCCGACAGAAGCATCCTTTTAGTGGGTAATGCAGATTGGATTTTCAGATTAATCTTAAAGGTGAATACGTCCCGATGTGGGTTCCAAACTAACCCAAAAACTTTCGTTAAGTTGTCATGACTTTTCCCATCCAGGGAAAGAGTAGATTCACATGCCAGACCTGAAAGTACTGGCCAACAATTGGAGCTCCACTTACTCAATTCCAAACCTCCACATGACAACAAATGTATCAACTCGTTTTTCAATTTCAAAATATCGGTCACAGAATCAGAACCCGTCATGATGTCGTCAACATAAAAATCATGCAGAATGGAATGTGAGGCCAAAGGGAATTGATTTTCGTAATCTAAAGCGAGTTGTTTTAGGACACGCATAGAGAGGAATGGAGCCGGTGATGTTCCGTAGGTCACGGTTGATAGACGATAATGTCGGACGGGTACGTTAGGATTTTCTCGCCATACAATTCTTTGAAAATCACGATGCTTCGTATTGACCCATATCTGCCTAAACATCTTAACAATGTCGGCACAAAAAACGTACCGATGAACTCGGAAACGCAAACAAACATTAATTAAGTTTCTTTGGAGTGGAGGGCCAGTATGCAACGTCTCATTTAAACTGGAACCGTTCGAATCTTTATGGGATCCATCAAAAACTACCCGTAGTTTGTTGGTGACAACGGCATGATGTGGCAAATAATAAATCTTGCCAGTGGTAGGCTCGACCTCCCTGTCTGGTATTAACTCCATGTGCCCTAAATCCTGATAAGTCTGCATGAAACTGCAATATTCTAAACGCAGTGTTTCTTGACGAGCGAAGCGACGTTCCATGGCATGCAATCTGGACAATGCTCCAGAAAGAGTGTTACTAAATTGGACGTCCTTATGTCGAAAAGGCAGCTCCACGATATATTTATTATCGGGTGCACGGGAGAAGGTTTCACAAAATTGGGTGTCTACAAAATCATCTGAGCCAAACGATGCATTGCGAGGAAGTTCCTCAATTTCCCAAAACGACCTCAATAGTACATCGACGTCCTGCACAATCCCTACCGGTAACGAGACAATTTCCTGAGTTGAAGTTTGGCCAGTTATAACCCATCCAAACATGGTGTTATGAGCAAACACTTTGCCAGTTTTATCACTAATACGCCCATCACGAAGAATGCCCCAGGCTTTATCCGATCCCAGCAAAACATCTATGGGGCCTGGAGTGTTCAGACCTGGATCAGCCATCTGAATATCTTCCAAAAGCAAAGACTTATCAAAATCAAAAGGCAACATGGGAGTTTTTGAGGTTATTTGGTTCAATACGAAGGCTTCAACTTCTAACTCATTCGAATCAAAACAAGATTTGAGGTTCAATGTTACAACACCTTGGGTAACACCAGCTTCCAGGGACGATATACTACAAACAGGAAGACGAGCATGACGGCGAGACAAATTTAATCTTCTGACTAAGCTTTCTGTTACAAAGGAAGCTTGAGATCCTGTATCAAGTAAGACACGACAACGCTGAAGTTTTCCTAAACTATCAGCTACTTGAACTACAAGAGTGGGCAAAATACCAGAAGGACGAATTGTGTTCTTGACATGATTGCTTATTATCGACGTTGAGGGAGTTTCTTCATGGGTGCTTTGAGCTTCTCTAACGGTCTGCGGCGGCGACTCAGGATGAACCAATACATGGTGACGAACGCGACAGAAAGAGCAACGGCTCTTCGACCGACATCGTGAAGACGAATGGTTGGTTCCTAAACAATTGTAACACAATTTCTTGTCTCTAGCAAAACTGCGGCGCGACGTTATAGGCAAGGCTAGGAACTGAGAGCACTGTGGCAAGGTATGGGTTTCATTACACATAGGGCATAGGGAATTGCTAATTACAAGGCTTTTTATATTGTTTGAACCCGAACGCGAGGTAGGTCTATTTCCGCGGTTCCTCGATTCACTTGGTTTCGAAGTGCAAGCTTCCAGAGCATCGCATCTTTTTTCTAAAAATTCGATAAGATTCTCAATGGTTGAATCTGCAGAACCATTAGTATAAAGCGACCATGCTTTTCGCGTATCAAAATCGGTTTTGTTCAATAAAAGATAAATCACCCACGGATCACGACCTTCAGCTTTCAAAGCTTTTAAACCGCGAATAATTTCATCCGATTTGTCGGTCAATCTACGCAAATGTCCACTATCCGAGACCGATACAGACGGCATTTTCAAGAAACTTTCTATGTGAGCATTGATAATGTACAAAGGTTTGTCATATCGCCGTTCTAGCTTATATCACGCTTCCTCATAATTTGCATCTGCGATTTCGATACCGTGCAACAACTTCGCGGCGTCGTTTTCCAAAAACGAATTTAAGTAGCGCAGTTTTTGAGCTCCCGAAGATTTTGCTTACAGTCAACGCTACCGAGGAACATGTCGCGAAACTGAGGCCACTCCCGGTAATCCCCACCGAAAGGAGGAATTTTAAGCTTAGGTAGTTCAATTTCAACACATGGCTTGAGACCTAAACCTGTCTTTTCCTGCAATGACGATTCAACATTATCCTGAGCACGCGGTGCACGAAAAACGGGATTCGAATGAGTCTTTACGCGGATAGCTTTCAAAAACGCACTTTTTGTGTCCAAATATTTATTTTCGAAAGCCACAAAATCACTTTCGGGGTCTTCATATCCCTCTTCTTCGCAAAATTCAAACATTTTATAATGATTGAGGCAAAATTCTTTCCACGCTTCTTCCAAACGATCTAAACGTGTTTGTAATAAGTCAATATCGTAATCCGTATTTCCGGAGATAAACGTTTGAGACCGAGTTATTGAGCCTTTAAGGTGACCACGTGTCTGTCTAAGCAAATTCATAATTATGCCTTCAAAATGCTCTCAAATTTAGACCAAGTACTTAAAATTGTCCAAAAAACGCACTTTCACAAAAAATGTCTTTATCCTGGCACAAACTATGTAATAGGAATCCTCAAAGAGCAGCACTACCCAACAAACAGCAAGGCGAAAAAACAGCAGCAACAGAAACCAAATCTTCCAATATAATTCGATACAGAGTTACCTCCAAAAATGTTCCAAGGTTTTCCAAACAGCATATATTCAGCAACCGCAACACCAAAATTTCAAACAAAATCAAAAGAATCCGGAATCGCAGAAGGACCAACTTTTACCAGCAACCACCATACACATCACTTCTAAGTACAGTCCGCTTAAAGTTAGTCTTGATCCAATAAATATTGTTAAATTTCTATTAAGTTGAATGCTCGTTGTTTGATTTCAACTGGAAAATTTTATTGCTGATCAACTACACAAGCTAAATTTGAGCTTGTTCTATTTAAACATTACAATGTGATATGCATACTCACCTGTGGCCTCGGATGGATATTCGTTTTTTTGTTTTTTTCACTTTTTTGATTCGGAAATAGGCACAATTTCACTAAGCGACTCACGCACTTATCGTAATTTAATTATATTTTTTCTTGTTGTTTTTGTTAGGTTCCTTTTCGAAACGATTGACGTTTGATCAACTTATTGCCTCGCGAACCGGCTGCGCCAATGTTAAGTATGTTAAATATTTTAAAGGAAAGTCGACCGTCGCGGTTGGTTGTTCTGTTAAAACTCAACTTGAGTTCCAGAGACCAACCTGGAACTTCATAAACTTCCAAAATGCATTACTCAGCTTTGACCTGCTGAGTTGCATTCTGGAAATTGGCTTGACCCACACATTAAGTGTGACACAAAGTTGCTGTTCTGCATTTATTGCATTAATACAATAAAGTGGAGCGGGTCAGCTCTAGGTGATGCAATCTGGGCATAACACAGGCTATTTTACTTTTTATACCACATTGCCTCAAAAATCATAAGACTGGAGTGAACAAACGCGTTTGGAAAAAGGAAAGTAAAATTTTGTATCAATATCGCGATATTAGATCATTTTCAGTTTTCGGGGCAGTGGGGCGTATACTTATCATAAAAAATCTATTATTTGAATCCGGTTTTATGTTATCATTGCTGTACCTGTACAGTAGAGTTTTTTCTGCTAGATATTATTTCATTTAAATTATCCATCAATTGCTTCAGATATAAAAGATGTCGTTATTCTAATAATTTGGAAGTCATGGTTTAAAAAATTAAGAGTGCGTTGTCGAAAATGTCTAATTTCTAATTTTCAAACAAATTGGTTTTTGCGCCACTCTTCCCGAGAGTATGAGCTTGGCATCATATCTACTCCTAATGAATTAAGATCCATCGGCGAGGTGGTGTGCGACCCCAGACATAATCAGCTTTTTCGGAAATTCCACCCGAACAGTATTCTTACTTACTTACTTACTTTAGGTGACGCTACAGTTGTGAACTTGGGCCTCAACTAACAGCTCGGACTCCAGCTAGCTGTATACAATTTTGCATTCCAAGTTGATTGAGGTCCTCTTCGTTGGACCCTTCTGGCTAGGTCCGTGTCGTTGTCGTTGCATGGCGGCGCAGCGTGAAATCTCCACTTCCCGAACAGCATTCCGGCAAAGAAAATCCCGTTTTTGTCTTCCCTTACCTATTGAGAAATCTGACGGAAAAATGTCTATTTTCGAAAAATTCCCATTATAAAATTTTCTGTTATTTTGGTGGCGAAATGACACTGTCCAGTGTGGAAAAATAATATATTTCATTCGGTTTCATGTATCTCTACTGTATAAGCAACGTAAATCGTAGGGAAATAAATCAAATTTCACCTTTATAATACTGTCATATCCACATTTTCTTTCCTATACTGAAATATATATCCATGGAAAGGAGTGCTGCAGCAAAATGTGAACCGTAATGGAAACAATATGATTTCACTGCAGAAAGGCACAATGCCGGTTTGCGTGTTGAATGAATATACATTATAGAGCCCGCAAAAAGCAATCAGGTTCAGACGTTCACTATCGAATTTTCTTTCTTGAGGATAATCGAAAAAGGCCTTTTGATGTGGGCCTGTGATTTTTATTACCAATTTTTTATGCTTTCAAAATAATAAGAATAGAATCTCCTTTCAACTCTTATTGACAGACAGACGCTTAATCCCAACCCTTTTATAACCGTTTATTAACAGGTGTTTTTGCTAAACGGTATTTGATGATGGCATTATCTTTTATACGGATGAATGAAAAATGCAGTGATGTAGGTACAATAGGTACCGCAAAAGACAAAAAAAAATGCAATTT
Source organism: Sphaerophoria taeniata (assembly GCA_943590905.1). Lineage (NCBI taxonomy): Eukaryota > Metazoa > Arthropoda > Insecta > Diptera > Syrphidae > Sphaerophoria > Sphaerophoria taeniata. Next base: position 67,479,769 of record OX016542.1, read on the forward strand.
AAAAAAATGAAAAAGATACTATTTAAATGTCTTATGGTGGCTCAACACGACTGCAATTCCAATTTCTGTGCAGACTTAACATGAAATGCAAGTCTGTACAAATGAAAGTCTGAAAGTTTCTGCCAGCGCTTGTTCATAAACGCAAAAACTAGATAGGTCTTCTATTACAACCGAAACACATATTTCTGACCTTGCATTCTATCGAAACAATATTTGGTGAAAAAATCATCGGTAGGTATAGTAGAAAGGATAGCAATACCAAACCCTAGAACAATTAATCACATTTCAACAATAGAATACTTGTAATAACAATAAATCATGTTTTTTTTTGCTCAACCTGAGACAGGTTGTTGATTCGTATTTTTGTTGCCAGCCGTTCAAGGCAACACTGTTTTGCTACTAAAGCTTTGAACAAAAAAACCATAGAATATGTCCACTTAGAAAGTTATGTGGCGTCTGTTGTCGCGCTACTATCACATCTTGGGGCCATATCAATTGAACACAAATAATGTGACACGAATACGATTTTTTTGTGCCATTGAATGGCTCATTATTAACTGTCAGCTGTAACCCCAGACCCCCAAGGCTCGGTCAGTGTGGTTTCCGACCCATCAGTCAGTGGGTGATGCAAAGAGGGATGAACGAGTATACAGTGTTGAACACAAACACAACAAAAGGATGTCTAATATTGTAATCCGCCAGTTAAGCCTCCTTGGGGTGAAACTCATGCCTTTTGATTTCATAGAAGAATAATAAATTTACTTTCCCTGGGGATAACTTGTTTAATTCAACCATCCCTTACTCCCTAATATATACGTATGTCGCACCGTCCATCGCCTCTTCTCATTGAATACCAATTTCAATAATTTTTTTAGCAAAAAGACGAAGAAGATACAATCTCTCCTCCCGCTTCTGACCCTACTGCTGTCACAACTGATTGTGATTGTGTGTCCTTCATTACTTAATTTCTTTTACAAGAAATACAACTCGAGCGTTCCTAATCCCCATTTTCGTAAGTGTTCTGTTTTTGGATACACAATTTCGTCGTCATCATCAACTTATAGACCAAGATCAGAGGAATGGGCGAATTCTTTTCGAAGCTGAAAAAGGGACACGATAAATATGCTGAAAATGAAGTGCTACCTGAGTTCAGAAGGACTTGTTTGATCCCAGAGATGAATTGGTCGTAGACAAGCTAGAAAGTTGACTTCTTTGCTTTGGTGCTAATAACGTTTGCTAAAGGATGAATTGATTTTGTTTAATGTTTACGCTGGTCGTGTTTATCTTCGTTGTAATTGCGTTCATTTGTTTCCTTATTGACTGTCAAAGTCTAACAATAAATTTTTTTTTCTGCCACTGAGTGATGGAATTCTTGACTTTTGACTTGTAAAATAATCTATTGACGACTCACGGCAGACAATAGTCGCAGCCAAGTGAGTGATGCCGCAGTGTCCTTAAATCTAGCTGTGTTCGTTCAGGAATTCAGAAGCTAAGAGTGTCTTCTAAATAAGCTGGCCTCTGCAGTCAATCTTTGTATTTATTATTTATTGATGAACTCAATGGAACGTTATTTTTGCAGACCAAAAAAACACCTAAAGTGTACTTTGCAGTAAGGTCTAAAAAAAAATCAAAAAAAAAATCTATAAACTTTGAAAAACCCAAACAAAACTTCATTATCCTTCTTCAAATGCCATTGTGCTATCTATGCACACATCCAGAGGCGAATGACACTGTGAAGTATACTTTTCATTACACAGATACCCCCGTAGGTTATACCTATTGTATAGTGAAGACAGACAGACAGATTGTCTGAATAGAGCATACAATTTAGATATGTTTTGTGGATGACCACCAGTGTCAGGTTCAGCCTTGCTGAATTTTGCCTTCATCAATAAACATAAAGGTATCTTTGTTTGTGAGATTGTACAAAATTATAGATATCCTTAGTTATAAGGCTTGGTACAACTATAGCAGTGCAAATCATATTTGCATTTGATATTCCGTTTTTTGACGTTTGTGTTTCCGTTTCAAAAGTGGTAGTCGATTCAGTTTCCTTTTAATTTCTAGAAAGTATTTTTTTTTTTTTTGAATTGTCAAGATAGAAAAGTTAGTAATAGGTATTGAATAGGTTCCGGGTAGCAGTGGATTTGAGGGTAATGTACGGGCTGACGAACAGCCCTTCATAGCTAACTCACAGATAAAGTCAACATTCACGAAGGGCAAAATCTTCTCATTTTTTGTCGTTGAGTCAAACCACAGGTAAGGTAGCTTTGCCAACTGTAATACATCTAGAAAGTTATGGCCCACCTACAATAAATCCCGAACTAATAATAACCTAATTTACAGACCCAGATAAGGGTCAATGCAAAATGCACCGGACACTGGCCTGTTGGGAAACACTCAGCTAAGGTGGGCATTGCCAACAATACTTTCTGTCGTAGTCGTGGGACTATCAAAAAAAAAAAAGAAATCGTTTTTCATTTCCTGTGTAAGTTTCCTGCGCTGGCCAAAATGAGAGCCAAATCATTGGGAGAGATTTTCTTCAATGACACGGGTGGCTCAAGACCCTTCTCCTTTTACATTATCCAAATGTCAAAAGCGGCAATAGTTTCACATTCACAAAAACTATCTTTTGATAAACACCCTACTGTCATCTCAGCTCAAAACAAAAACATCCTGTGTTGTAGTGGAGTAATATTAAAAAAAAAACTTAATTTACACGTATACATGCATTATGTAATAAGCGTTCTAAGAAATATTAAGATACATATTTGAATGATGTATGTTTGTTTGAAACAAAGTAAACATACAATTTAAATAAACATCAACACAGTCCATGGAATAAAATTAAAATAAAGAAAAACTTCCCATCTTTCCTTAAGTCTTAAGGCCCAATCCTAGATCTTCCTACAGCATATCTATATATATAAAAGAACAGCCTAATTTTTGTGTTCGTTCGCTAACCGGGCACACTGGTTGACCGATTTTCCTAATTTTTTCTCTAAATGCAAGAGGTTTTAAAGTAGAAGGTTTAGAAAAAATAAAATGTATATTTTTCAAATCACAAACGGTGCCAATGTTAAATAAATAATAAATAATAGTTTTCTCACTACCCTACAAGTTGATCGATTCGATTGAAAATTTTGTCAAGTTTGTAATATTTTCAAAACAAGTCAAAATTTTCATTTCAATTTAAAGACAAGATGTCTACAATGTAACTTAATGCTAAAGTTCGTGATGAAATGGTTATAATGTCAGTGTAAGTTACATTGGTGATGGTGAGTAGCTTCTTATTGTTCACGAGGAACATTCATTTTTCAGTCTAATTGTTTTCTAGATATCTTCAAAAGAATTTAAGTTCAATACTCAGATCCATTAAAAGTGCAGTGAACAATACATTATAATATTCCAGTTTGCAACTATAGATTTGAGAAATGTAAGAAGGTATCAGCAAATAAATATTCAAGCCTGTGCTGTGTGTTTTGTGTATCGTGTTTAAGTTTGATCGGTTGATGTTCGCATTTTAAAGAGTTTCCGAAAAAGAGTTGATAAGAAAGCTTGGAAAAATGCGTTGATGAGAATTTTGTAAGATTCCCAATATTGGATTGGGCTCATCGAATTCTCAACTTTTTAAAGAAAACAAGATCCTCTTCAATGCCCTCAGAGACGCACAATTTTATTAACTGTCAGAGGAAAAGATTATTGTAAAAGAATGGAATTGGAAAAGAGTGTTATGACGTTTTTAATTGGCAATCTGGAAGTTAAAAAAAACATTCTGAATGCGTTCAATTGGGCAAAAGTGACAGTGTTCTGATTCTGAAAAGAAGGGAATTCCCTTCTGATTTTAAAACCAGAATGTTTTTTTTTCATTAACGTCATTAATCTTTTAAATCTCACAAAATAAAAACAATCTATATATATAAAAGAACAGCCTAATTTTTGTGTTCGTTCGCTAACCGGGCACACTGGTTGACCGATTTTCCTAATTTTTTCTCTAAATGCAAGAGGTTTTAGGGTAGAAGGTTTAGAAAAAATAAAATGTATATTTTTCAAATCACAAACGGTGCCAATGTTAAATAAATAATAAATAATAGTTTTCTCACTACCCTACAAGTTGATCGATTCGATTGAAAATTTTGTCAAGTTTGTAATATTTTCAAAAAAAATTGAACAAGTCAAAATTTTTATTTCAATTTAAAGACAAGATGTCTACAATGTAACTTAATGCTAAAGTTCGTGATGAAATGGTTATAATGTCAGTGTAAGTTACATTGGTGATGGTGAGTAGCTTCTTATTGTTCACGAGGAACATTCATTTTTCAGTCTAATTGTTTTCTAGATATCTTCAAAAGAATTTAAGTTCAATACTCAGATCCATTAAAAGTGCAGTGAACAATACATTATAATATTCCAGTTTGCAACTATAGATTTGAGAAATGTAAGAAGGTATCAGCAAATAAATATTCAAGCCTGTGCTGTGTGTTTTGTGTATCGTGTTTAAGTTTGATCGGTTGATGTTCGCATTTTAAAGAGTTTCCGAAAAAGAGTTGATAAGAAAGCTTGGAAAAATGCGTTGATGAGAATTTTGTAAGATTCCCAATATTGGATTGGGCTCATCGAATTCTCAACTTTTTAAAGAAAACAAGATCCTCTTCAATGCCCTCAGAGACGCACAATTTTATTAACTGTCAGAGGAAAAGATTATTGTAAAAGAATGGAATTGGAAAAGAGTGTTATGACGTTTTTAATTGGCAATCTGGAAGTTAAAAAAAGCATTCTGAATGCGTTCAATTGGGCAAAAGTGACAGTGTTCTGATTCTGAAAAGAAGGGAATTCCCTTCTGATTTTAAAACCAGAATGTTTTTTTTCATTAACGTCATTAATCTTTTAAATCTCACAAAATAAAAACAAATGGTTTATTTTGAATTGAATATTCATTTAATTGCATGTTTTTTGTATATTTGTATGTTTGTCCGGTATGGAATTTTAAACGGTCCAACAGTTACATATTTATGAATAGCTTATTACATGAAAAATAGAAAGTTTTTGATGAAAAACCCGGAAAACTCATTGGTGTGGAAGTTAATTACTTTCACCCGGATTGCGAATAAAGCATTGGCACATTTAGGATTGGTTGCTCCAAATTGTGCTGTGCAAGAGGTTCTTGATCAAGAAATACTACGCGAAAGGCAATACAGTTGCATTGAATTAAAAATATTTCCAAACTAACGTGCTGATGTGTATGACACCATTATGCAAAATGTGATACTGTGATCAATAAGAGTAATAGTATGTATTTTTAAGATGCACTCAGTGGCCAGTGTGATATGGAAAAAACATATTTGCTGTCATTAATTTTAGCATCTAAACGATCTGAAAATAAAATAGCATTTGCTTTGGCTTCTTCTGGAATCGCAGCCACGTAAATAGATGGTGGCCGTATAGTGCATTCTGCTCTTAAGTTGCCTTTGAATATGCAGATAAATGAAACAATTACATGTAATATTTCATAACGGTCAGGAATGGCCAACATTTTTGACATTTTCAGTTTATTCTGTGGAACGAAAGCACAATGGTGCACAAAAAATTACTTGGAGCCTTAAATCGGACCTTAGGATTTGTGAGGAAATAAAAGTTTAGCGGCAGCGCCATTATTCTTTTGGCTGATGACCTTCGACAAACTTTGTTCCATTGCTGCTGGCGAGTTAATCTCTTTTATGTCAGGAACAAAACATTTGTCGTAAAATGTTCGTGTGCAGTTAAAAAACGATGCATCTGCGACAAAAAAAAAATCTTCTAAGTAGTTATTAGATATTACAAATGGAATAATTTCACTTGATTCTAAAGGCCAAATTTCACTTCCAAACAATTTTTATTGTAATGTAAATTCAAGGTGTCTTTCAAAGCAAAAGGAAAAATAACAAAAATCAGCTAGGTTGAGTGAAGGTGCAAAAATGGCTGGTACAAATAAAAGTGAAAGTGTTTCTGAAATCGATGTGCAACGATTTTGAACGAGAATTATTTAGTGCTGAATCGATTTGGCAAAACGAAAAAAGATGCGGTTAAAGTTGTATTTGGTGGTTCCACTGATCTTGAAACACTATTTCCAAGTGTAGAATATACAAATACACTGTCAAAAGAACAAGTGTGGATACCTTCCATGTATTTAAAACGAAAAATTACGCCAAACTGCTTCGATCTTGCTAATGTAGCGCCCCATCTGATATCAGCAGTTCCTATACTGCAATGCTAAACATTATCACGTGTTGGTAAGCCATCCGCCCATATAAAAAATAGAGTGGGCGCTACAGCTCTTGAAGAGCCAAGGCCTAAGTGGCTTACTCTCATCAACAATTCTCTGAGTGCGTGTGAAGAATTGAGGGGACCTACAATTTAACGCCGATTCCGAACGGCAGAGTTGAGAAGCACTTTTTCATGACAGATTGATACTCTTGGAAGATTTGTCAGGTCTTCGCAAGATGCAGTGCCCGTGATAGATGAAATAAAAACTTGGCCTGAGTAGGACTCGAACCAACGACGTTCTGCTTAGCAGCCAACGCACTTACCAACTAAGCTAGGGGCAACTCCGCCCACATACACCCAAAAATATTGTTTATCAAGAACGCATTTTAATAAAGAATATTTAATATAGCACATACACACATACATATAAAAAAAATAAAACAAAAAAATTGTTTAAAGCCCTGCGAAGCGGGCGGGGGTTTTGCTAGTATATTATAAAAAAAATCTTATATTTGCATTTCGCATATTAAATTTGAAAAACAAAATTTTAAATTACACGAACCATGGATGGAACTGGGGATCGGAAAGAAGTATTCCTAAATACATTAATCGTACACAAATGTGTATGCATTAAGATTTGTAATAGTAATATTGTACGGGGAGCAACCCCTTTACGCCAAGCCACTCATGTTTTATACTCCATATAAAGGAAAAAAAAATAGATACGTTCTATGTGAGGCTTGCGAAAGAAATAAAGTTTCAATCCTTTCTTTCGCTTGTATATTATTTGGGTCCTATTTGCATATCTATACAAATTCATTTGAGTACATAATACAAATATTCCCCATTTTTTGATTCTTGGACGAGGTTCTTGGTTCTTGCATTGAAACGTTTTAATAATTTTTGAACAAAATAAGATCTCCTTCTTCATTACTTCCGAGAGTAAGATACCTAATGATAAAATTTAAAATAAGATAAGAAAATAAATCAACTCGTTTGCGTTCAACTTAACGCCTTAATTTATCGATTACGAAATAATAATACTTTTCATATCAATATAATGTTTGAATTCGATCCGAAAAGAAGTCAGTATTTTGTTGCTTATTTGTGCCGCAATAGTTGCTCAACTAGTTCTTGGATTCACATTCGAGAAAGCATCAAGTTCGCGACCTAAACACAACAAGGTTCTAAGGGACATTTTTTCCAAAAAAAAAATTAAATAAAAAAGAAACAAAAAACTTTGAAAAGAAATGAAGGACAAAGAGTGCATCAGGCAGGGCATTCATATAATAAATTGGACGAAATTTATTGTTTGATTGTTTTAGTTTATGCACAATTACACTGCAAAAATTAAAAAAAAGTTGGTGTGATTATTTTTCTTTGAATAAACCATTAAAAGGACTTATACAGGTATTGGAATAAACATTCTATAAGAAAGTTCACTCGGGCGTGTACTGGTTATTTTTCAGAAAAGAAAAAAGAAGAACTTTTTGAGCAGTAAAATAAATTCTTGCGGCAAAAATTAGCAACAATTCAGCACCAAAATACTCAATTACTTACTTTTTATTTCTTTAAAATAGAGTGGCGTGACAGCTCTTGAATATCCAATGCCGAAGTGGCTTACTCTTATCAACAATTCTCTGGGTGCATGTGAAGAATTGAGGGGACCTACAATTTTACGCCGATTCCAAACGGCAAAGTTGAGAGCACTTTTTCATGACAGATTGATACTCTTGGAAGTTTTGTCAGTTCTTCGCAAGAGGCAGTGCCCGTGAAAGATGAAATAAAACTATGGGCACGAGTAGGACTCGAACCGACGACGTTTTGCTTAGCAGCCTTTTTATTTTTTATTTCTTACTTGTTTTTAACTACTTGTTATTTAATTCTGTTTAAAGATTTTGAATCATATTTTTATTTTGCGTGATCTCGTAGGTTCAAAATGAACTCCCTGAACTCCCTATTTTACCTATGAACTCTAAAACTTCGTTTCTGTCTTATTCGTTATTGGAAAAATAATAATTGAATGATCTACAGAGTACTATACAGGAATGTATAAATGTCGACAAATTAAGTCCACATCTCACCGACTTTTCACAATACGCGTAAAAGCACATTTAACGCCTCCTCAAACATTATAATTAAAAATATGAGTCTTCTTCAATGTTATTCTTAATCTATTCTTTGTCCTGCTAATTAGATCTGTCAAAAGGAGACTTCATTAAATTACACCGCAAAATAAAAATGCCCTTTTGACGTCGTTTTCTTAAAGGAAATTATCATGAATGCGGTTAGAGTCACATGTGTTTTGTATGCTTGGTTTAATAAAATTACGCTGAAAGCACCGCGCGCCACACTACACAAACAAGGATTTTTGGATGCCACACTCAAAGGAGCGGGCAAGAAAATAAAAAAAAAGAAAAAAAAATTCCAACAATATTTTCATGCAAGATAATCTTTTTGTGAAACAAAGGACCTTGCCTGATAAACCAAGCAAGCAACCGAAAAAATGCACAGCTTAAAAAGATGTTTCGCATTCAGAAGCCACCAAGGAACATAAGTAGATAGGATTAAAAAAAGAACGACACAAAAAATTCACAAATAAAACTAAAGAGCTCGGTATCACCGCCTTAAGGCGATTTGCGTGTACATAAGAGAAGGAGTGTTGTACATCGTTCGCAGGTAAGCCTTTATGTCAGTTATTTCAAAAAAAATTATAAAAAGAATCCTCTTGTTAACCGCTTGGCTACCTTCAAACAAAAATATAAAAATGTAAAAATTGTTATACCTGGGTAACACAAAAAATTTGTTTATACGAAGAAAGGTCGCCCGATTTGAAACAGAAAAATTTCCTTTTCTTTTAATTTGTTTTCCTTACAATAATGGATTATTTTTAAGTGAATTGAATGGGAAATATTCTCAGATAGAATATTAAACAGCCAAATTCTCCAAATCTTTCTCTACAAGTGACAGCTGGATTTTAACTTATGGTTAAAAGTAATGAACATGTATAGGGGGCGAGTTTAATTGATAGTATACCATTAGGGAGGGTTACTGTTCACCATGTTTTGTCTATTATTTGATTGAAACTCTTATTTTATAAGTGAAGGTATTCATTCTTGTTACAAATTCTCCAAAAAAACTACCTATACGGATTCACCAAGAACGGTTCCGGTATAATGTAACTCCCCCTTTTATGCGCCAAGAAAACGACGAGCACTCTTATTGTGGTACACTTTACGCGGCCTATTTGTGTAGACGTGCAGTGACTTTTATTATTTAAAAATTCCGTACCAAAATTGCTTAAAGCAATAAATTAAAATATTTCAAGATATGGCCATATGACACTTTTGAAATGTGTCATACGGCCATATTTTAATATATGGCTATTTTTCGCTTTGGTAATGTGTCATTTGACCATATTTTCTTGTGTCCTTCAGCCATATGGTCAAATGATGCATTCTAAAAGCGACAAAATATCATTTGTCCCAAATGAACTTCGCGTTCTCACGTAATCGTGTAGCCTAAATCGGGTAAAAGTTATAAAGACCGCGATTCAATACTATCGGAATTATAAAAACCGAATAGATAACGATATATACAAATTTGAAAACATCAATAATGTTAAGTGTTCGCTTTGCAAAACTTTGTTGTCTCTTTGAAAACTTTGAAGAATATTGTCCCAAATAACAAGCATTAAAGCGAAATCAAGTTTATTAATTTTTTTGTAGGCAGATTACCAGATTCCCTTCGAGCATCTCCTCTTGATTTATCTAAAATAACTCATAATTTATTGTATGCCTTAGATAATTATTGCTGCAGAATGAGCTTCCCAACATCTGAGAGATATTTTAACATTTTATAATTTTTAAAAGCAGATTTTATACTTTAGCGGTGCCGTGCAATAACGCCGAGCGAAATAACGCCGAATTCTGAAATTCGGCCTTATTTCACTTTACTAAAGTGAAATAACGCCGAATTTTTGCATTCGGCCTTATTTCACTATGGCAAAGTGAAATAATGCCGATTCGGCGTTATTTCACTTTGTCAGTTTAAATTTTTTTAAGTTTTCATCAGGTGTCAATGGCATTTTCTATACTTTATAATAAAAAAAAGACAGTGTTTAAAAGGTTGCCTTCTCATGTTTTTAAATAAATTCGCGAAACAAAATTTTGCTTTTCATAAAAATTATTTTATCAAAAAATTAATCATATGTAATATGTACAGTACATATTCCTGCTTTATAAGTAGTTTTTTTTTTTTTTTAAATACTTGGTCTTAAGCTCAGTTAAGTTAAGCGAAGTTACATGAAGTGAAAGTTTCAGTATTGGTGGAAATTTAAAACTATTTAAAAAACACTAAACTAAACACTTAACTAAATATTTCAGTTTTTTTTCAAAACCATTTAATTACCACAAATGAATTCGATTTTGAAAACGCATGTTGTTTTTTAAGGCTGTTAGAAGAGTTTTGCGGCATGGACCAGGAAGAATATTAATATTAAAATTTACATTTCAGTTAACACTACATTTTTAAGAATTTGATCAAATGAAAATTAAAAATGATTAAGGATTTGGAACTTGAAACAAAAAATATACCTAGTACAAGTACAAATGCCAGCCAGCGTAGCGAGCGAAAAAAATTTTGCCCAAAAGAGAATCAATTTGGGGTGTGAAAATAAAAAAATTCGCGCGAATTTTTTTATTTTCACACCCCAAATTGATTCTCTTTTGGGCAAATATTTTTTCGCTCGCTCCGCTCGCTAGTTTACTCAATTGATCTTGAATGTTCCGAATCGGCATCATTTTCAAATAAGAGTGAAAAAAGGAGCTCAAAATGAATCATTGAAATGCAGCTTCTGCTTTCAAAACCGTTTAATGCATAACAAGATGTGTGGATGCCTTTCCAAATTGAAGGAAGCAGCAACAGTTTTGAAAAATGAAATGCTCTGCCCATTTTGTCGACAAATAATGAATAGGAGTGGTCCAATTAATTTATTAGACTTCGTTTGTATTTGTAGTTAATGTGCTTACACGAACTTAAGATATTTCTTTTTTTTGTACTATGAATATTTATTGTTTGAATAATAATATTGACAAGTACAAATAAATTTTGTGAATTTAATTTTTTTCATTTTGTCCCATAAAATATAAAAAAAACTTTGACCTAAGACCTACCATACTCGGAAAATTTCGTTCTACAGTTGATTTTGCGTTAAGTCCAGCTAAAATGCTCTTTCCAAAAGTTAAATAAAACCGGCTTCCTTGTTTTCTCTTTCTCGGCTTTATTTCTCAGTTGGCATTCGGCGTTATTTCACATTGTCGAAGTGAAATAAGGCCGAATGCTAAAATTCGGCGTTTTTTCACTTTGGTAAAGTGAAATAAGACCGAATTTCAGAATTCGGCGTTATTTCGCTCGGCGTTATTGCACGGCACCTACTTTAGCATCTATACTAGTTGATGCAGAATAAAAACTATAAATCAATATCAACTGCGATAAGACTGTAATCCACGGAGTGTATAAGGAGTGTGTGTGTGCTGCACAACCACAAGGTACATATACATAGACTGCATATGGGTTACTCAGAAGAATTTGTTGCTGCATCCTTTTTCAATTTTAAAAATGCAGTGAGCATACATAGATTAGTATTTGCCTAGGTATACCTACCATCCCCAGTGTGAGATGAGAACTCATCTATAAAAGTATTAAAAAAAGGTTCAATAGCTTGGCCATCCTTAACATACGGTATAACGCTCAATTGGTCCACATGTCTGGCGTTTATTGTATGCCTTAGGAATTATTTCTATCAATTCTCCATAAATAGTTTGAGACAGATACCAAGTTCGCCCTGAACCAGGATGTCCGAATTTTGAAATATAAGTCACCAAGAAAGGATCAAACATTGTTATTAATCCGAAAAGACCCATAAAGTTGTTGATGAACCAATTTTTTCTTCAGAACCTCTAAATCTAAATGCTACGAAAATCAGTAATCAAATATTTGCGTGTTGACATTTTGTTTGTACAGGATTATGGGTGATTTCAAAGTACATCAATGAGTTAACTTATTTTTTGGACCCTTAATCCGCTCAATCCTCAATGCATTTTTATAAAATTTTCATTGTAGGTATAGCCTCAGTAAAAAATAAATTTTTGGGACAATCTTACGGTAAAGTCAGCAAAAAAGGGGGATAATCTTAAGCTGTATGGAATTCTGGTTTTTATGAAATAGTCAAAACAGAGAATTTGTTTAATTTTGCATAGAAATTTGCATTTTACTGTATGCTTAAATGAAAATAGAATGTTAGTTGTACCTATAGCTTGGAAAAATTCAGAAAATTCTCTATTTCAATTGGATTCGAGCAAATCACATTGCATTTTAACAATATCAGTGTTACTCATAATTATTATTCTGGTGTTGCTCTGATGGGTAGCGAGACGAAGTTCGCGGGGTCGGCTAGTATCATATAAATCTTATATTAGCATTTCGCATATTAAACTTGAAAAAAAAAATCGAACAAAAATTAAATTACACGAACCATGGATGGAGCTGGGGATCAGAAAGAATTCCTAAATACAGTAATCGTACACAAATGTGTATGCATTAAGATTTGCAATAGAAGTATATATTGTACGCGGAGCAACCCCTTTACGCCAAGCCACTCATAATTTTGGTGATGCCCCCTCTGTCCTTATGCTCTTGTCCTGGGCCTTGTTGAGGGTTCGATTTTTAAAGACCTACCTAATCTTAAATCTTAAAGCTCAATAAGAGCCAAAAAGCATTTTTCTTAGTTATCTGTACAACAAAAATGTTGTAGTTATAACTGGTCCATAATTGCCAAGTATTTAACTAACATTAATTATGCCTCTACATCATTTTAAAGTGTGTGTTTAAATTTTTATCTTATAAGATTCTTCAAAATGAAATCAGACAGCTTATTCAAAATCATTTCGATTCAAAAATATCAAACAAAAACATGGTATCTCAGTTAACTTCAGAGGCATGTATATTTTTTGTCTTCTTTAAGCTAAGTCACTTGTGAATAGTTTGCTTATTTCGTTTCTAAATAAGATAAGGTAAGTCGTAAGTGTGCCTAGTATACTTATCTTCCACAAGCATTTATATCACCAGTCAACATCCAGATAAAAAATCTTCTGCTAGCAATGTAGGTACGGTAAATTTGAATTACAATAAAACAAATTTAAGTCACATTTCTCGGCAGTTATTAATAGACAGATGATTTATCTCATTGGAACACCAACACAATCTCCATTCATCCCATCTTGGTACTATACAAATAATGCCTAAATAAATATCCCTCTCTCAGACTTGTAAAGCCGTAACAAAGCTTCGATTGTTATCCAATAAATGTATGTTTGTATAGGAACCAATTTACTCAGAACAAAACAAAATGACACATACCAGGAATTTATAATTTTATCTGTGTCTAATAATTATTTATTCAAAATATTTTTAGGCTGATGTCAGTGTTCCATTCATTGGGAGCAATAACAGCAACAAAATCAGAATGTAAAAAAACGCAATTTTTATCACCATCAGAATGTTATGCTATGTGTCAGGTGAAAATCCAATCCTCCCACAAATTTTACAATTACAAGATGATATCAATCTGGGCATGTACATATTTTAACTTTATCTATGGGTTTTGACCAGCTAGCAGTGTAATAAGTGTCATTTTCCAATTTCTTTACAACCATACATAATGGTTTGTCTGCTAGGGTGGGTTGGTCGATTATGCTTCCTTCTTCCTGGTGTCGGTAGTGTTATCTTAAATCCCCCAATGACCGAGGTTGCGACATCGGTATCATCAGCTAAGACCGAAGTTGGTCTTATTTTTTATGAAGGTTGATCTATAAAATTGCATATTTATTGGTCCTTAAATGGCCCTTGTTAGTTTTGAAAGAAACACCACCACACCGCCCCACCATTACCTTACCACATCGCGTTAAGGCACTTATAAATTGTATTCCTTTAACAATAACGTGAAGAGGAAACTGAGCGGCAAAAATAAAAATGCTTTCGTTATCCTTACGACATGTCACCCTAAGGGCACATACATATTTTTCGTTTGGACAGTATATCGTTTTGTCACCCCCTAGAGCAAAAAAAAAGGAAAATCAAGAATCGGTTTTGATAGGACTACGGCTTCCTTTTCATATACCTACGTAACGTTCTCATATTATGGGAAATTCATAGTGTGGTCTTTATTCTTCGATTTAGTGTTTTATTATTTGCGAATAAAAAAGGAATTGAGCTTGTGAATTTGTCCCAAAGTGCCAACACATGTATATTTAACGTAAATATTTGGGCGGAAGCAGGGAACACGCCTCTATAAAATTGTTTTATTGCCCTAAAGAGTGTGCAACCAGAAGGTTATATCAATGGATGGCTTTTGGTTGACTCGAAATACTGTGGCCAAAAAGGCTCTTCAGGCGAAATCAAATTGAAAATCAACAATAAATTGAACGACGGCAATTTTGACGGTCTTGGATAGATGTGCAACATGCGGAGATTTATCCACCTGTGTTAAATTCGCAAATTAACCCTAATATCCTTTCAAAATATCCACTCACGTAATGTCAGCCCATAATTGCCAACTATAATAAATAAAATAATGGAACTGACGAGATTCAAGATGAATAAACGACAAACGAGTGTTTGTGGTTCTAAAACGTTTGACATATTCAAGATCCTTTTCAACCCCTTCAACTTATGATATAAATTCAAGGTTTGTTCGAAGTCATTACTTCACTTCGATAGTTTAAAACTTAGTTAAAATTTCTATTGATAGAGCGGGCGCGTTGAGTATGCGAAATATGGGGACCGAATTCTGTGAATGGTTTTGAACTCAGAAAAGCTTGCAGGTTTTGATTCCGAATGTTGCCGGGAGATTTGTTGGTCCAGTTTTTTTTATAGCCCATTCTTTTAGACGTCAAGAAGACAGACTAAACAGATGATTTCAATGGTTTATTTAGTTGCAATATCTGATAGTTCATACAAAAAAAAATACATATAATTACTTACTTACTTAAGGTGGCGCTACAGACTGTTGTGAACTTGGGCCTCAACCAACAGTCTCCGCCAGCCAGCTTGGCCCCTAGCTAGCTGTCTCCAGTTTTGCACTCCAAGTTGATTTAGGTCCTCTTCGGATTGGGTGCGCCACCTGAGTTTCGGTCTTCGTCTATTTCTACGTCCTTTGAGAATATTAGCTCTCGAAACAGTCTAAGGCACATTCATTCGATTCTGTCAGGGTCCATGCTTCTGCACCACAAAGTAGTGCATGATGAGGATCTTATATAGTTTTACCTTAGTTGATCGAGAGAGGACTTAACCACTCAATTGCTTTCTTAGCCAAAAGAATCAGCGTCTGATCTCGGCGGGCGCTGGTGTTATTGCCCGTGTTAATAGCGGAGCCTAGGTAGAAAAACTCCTCTACTACCTTGAAGATATACGTCTTATGGTACGTTCTATTCAAGCCATCCCATCGGCGTTGAGTTTCATTTCTCGAAGACAGAAGTATACATTCTTCGTTTGCCCTCATTAACCGCTGTACCCATTTTTTGCGCTTCTGATGTCTCAAGTCTCGCAAAGGCACTATTGAAATCAAGCTTTGTTCTCCCCATTATATTAATATCATAGGCGTACGCAAGAAGTTGAACAGACTTTTGGAAGATAGTGCTAGTGGTGTTGACGGTGGCGTTTTGCACTATCTTCTTAAGCACGTTGTTAAAGAAATCGTATGACAGTACATCACCCTCTCTGACCTTTTTTGACATCGAGTGACATGTGAGTTCTTCATCCTCATTTTGTACAAGCGAATGACATCAGCAATGAAGCCAAAACTAGACAAAGCTTTATACAGTTCGTCTCTGTGTGTTAAAAACAAAATGCTTTAAAAGTTGCAACGTCGTTGGAGTATGTACAAAAGCACTAAGGTATTTAGGAAATCCATACCTAAGTGTTGAACAGTTACCTAATAGAATTAGAAACCGCTAGCGTCTATCTGGTCTCAAACAAAATATTAAATAACTTGGGGCCGAATCGTGTAAGGTGATATGTGACTACCATATTTGTGACTATCAAAAGTGATAGTTTTGCTTTTTTCGTCTGTGTAATGTGATAGTTCTTCTATCACATTTTTTTTAATTCACTTGGCATTACTTGTAAGAAATTGCTTACAAAATTTCAAATTTATGTATATTGACAAATTTTTGACAATGTAAATTATTTTTATTTGAACTTGTCAATTTAGTTTTGCTTTCAAAAAGTGAAATTGGGTAGGTATATGCACAGTGTGTTATATTATGGAACCAATGGAGATGAGGACATTTCTAAAGATTTTGGCGCAGAAGATTTATACATAAGTGTTCTTTACCAATAAAATAAAAAAGAAGAACAAATTATTTGGAAGAACTTATTCAAGACGCCTTGCTGGTCGCACAAGAAGACTTCAATTCAAATAAAATTAAAAAATAAGACCCAACCGAGAGCAAAATATATTTCTCCAAATAGAACCAAATATTTGAATTCCGAAATGCTGTGTCTTAAAAATGTTAAACCACCCAATTTATCGATTAGATTGTAAATAAAACTTTCTAATTAAGTTCAAGCGTTTTAACTAGCTTTTTATTGAACTAAATTAGTTTTCATTCTGAAATTTATAATAAAACTAGCTTATTCCGCGGTTTTTCCCGCATAAGCGTGAAAAAAAGGTAGTCGTTGTTATTTTTTGACCCCTTAGCTGCCACTTCCTCCTACTACAGCCGTTCTGGAGCTATTGATCGACAAACATACATCCATCCAATATCCAAACTTTAACACCTGTATGCAGCGCTGCGTGCCGATTCACTGCACATCTGTTTTGACCATAACTGTTTGCTGACATTTCCGAACGGCAAAGTTGATTAACACTTCATGACCAATTGCTACTCTTGGAAATTGTTTCAGTTCTTCGCATGAGGCAGTACCCGTCAAATATGAATTAAAAACTTTATGGGAACGAGTAGTGTTGAACCCACAACGTTCTGCGTAACAGCCAACGCACATGACCATTACGCAACGGGCACTACACTTACTTGGCATTTGGAAGGTCAGAAATGTTTATATTCTATTATCTTCGTGTAAAAATAACTAACCGGTACAAATACGTTAATTTTGAATATTCAGTCTTGAAAATCAAAAAATAAATAAATCAAAAGTATCAAAATGATACTTAAAAAGCTGTCACACGAAAAAATAAAAAAAAATGTGATATCACTTTACACAGATGAATTTTAGTCAATATGACTATCATCTATCACATATCACCTTACACGATTCGGCCCTTGATTTTTTTCATATTATAATAATTTTAGATATTTTTTTTTTCTCAACAACTCTTGTTCTTGTTTTTAAAGATTTTGTATATATTTCAATTAACTAGCTATAAGTGTTTTCAATTATAAGAAACAATCAGATATTGCAACTAAATAAAACATTGAAATGATCTTTCAGTCTTCCTTCTCGGTTTCTAAAAGAAGGGGCTTTAAAAAAAAAACTGGATTAACAAATCTCCCGGCCACATCAGAATCAAAATCTGCAAGCTTTTCTGAGTTTAAAACCATTCACAGAATGCGGTCCTTCCTCATATTTTGCACACTCAACTCCACAATGATTAAATATCAAAAAGTGGCAATCATGATTTGGGCTGAACAGTAGGTATACCTTCAATTTTGTCAAATTTCCCCGTTGTGCTAAAAAGGTCGATGTTTGTTGCTAAAGGTCACCCACACAAAAGAATGCCTACCGCAAAATATCTCATGGTAGACGGCTTAGGATGTGTACTTGTTCGTTTAGTTCAATGATTGACTCCTTCAGGGGTTTTGGGTGCTCCGATGTAAACATAAATCAATTATCAGCAATGATTACACCTTCGGCAGTTTAATTACTAATATTCATTTGATCAACGTTAATATGTACATCAATATCCTTGGAACAGCATCCACTTCACGTAGGTATATTATTTTCTGAGCTATACATTACCATCAAATAATATTTTTGTTATTACATATTCAAGTTCTGTAGTAGTAGTAGTAAGTTGTGAATTTTATTGTTCTTTTTTTTTTCTTTCTTAAACATATTACATATTTCACAATAGTGCAATTGGCTTTGTGCCGTCAGCCGGTTCTGTACATTGATAAATACATAATGTCCACTAAAATTTATCAATAAAAACTAAATTCAAACTTGTTTAATATTTAAATCTTGTTCTTCTTTGTCTACACATATATAAAAGACTAACTCGTAAAAATAATGGTGCTCTTAAATATGTATGTAAGTTTACAACCGGTTGAACGATTGTCTTATGTTTTTTTTATAAAACTTAAGAGGAATAAGCTGATAAAGTTTATGACAAACAAAAAACAAAATTTAAACTTTTTTAATCACAAACGGTGCAAATGTTAAGAAATAATGCTCTTCTATATCAATATACATACATACCTACGATCTACCAATACTCAATTTCGTTTGGAAATGTCGCCAAATATTTTTATTTTCATCAACAAAAACAAATAGCTATCAGTGAAAAATTTTGTATTTCATCGACAAAAAAACACTTGACATTTTTTCCGTCGATTTAGCTATTTCTTTTTTTAGATTTGTTACTGAGTTCGACTCCCTACTTTTGTACGGGTATGGTTTGTTTCGCCTCAAATATCTCGTTTTTTGATTATTTCATCAAAGTCGCTTCGCCATTTACTTGTTCCGTATTTTTGTTTTTTTTTTTGTTTTTTATTTGTTTCGTTTTCGTTTATTTCGCCCATACTTCGCTTCATCATATTGTCGTTTTTGGTTTATTTTGTTTTTGTTCACTTCGTATTTATATTATTTTGCCTTTCTATTATTTGGTCTTAAGTTCACTTGGTCTTTTATTATTTCGTTTTTTTTTTCACTTCGATTTTAATTATTTCGCGAATTTTAACGCCCTTGGGCTCTTAACATCCACAAAAAAAAGAACGAAATAAACTGAACCGTATATGGCCAGGGTTGAAGGGTACAGGGAGTGGGTAGCGGGTAATGGAATAGCGGGTAGCGGGGTAGCTTGGTACCTGGGTAACGGGGATTCGGGGTAGCTGGCAGAAGTAGTGGGTAGCGGGCAGCAGGAGGAAGGTAGTAGGGTAGCGGTCAGTACGAAGTCTGACGGGTTAGCTACTATAAATATTTATGTAAACATTTCAAATAAGTAGACATAAAAGCATATTATTCCTTTCAACGACTATGCTCCAATTTAAGATTGCATCAAGAACCGAGAAAAAGGAGGCGAAGTTGATTTTGGAGAAAAGCGAAGTAGATTGAGAAAAAGGTAAGTGACGCATAGAAGGAAATAGGCAAATTAAAAAAAAAAAATCTATACTAATATATAAAGTAAGACTTTTGTTTGTTTGTCGGTTGTATGTTTGTAGTCGATAAACCAAAAAACAAAAAAGTCTTACTTTATTAATGTACCCAAATTCTTCTTCGGTGCACTGAATGTGCAGTAGGATATTCTGAAAGTAAAAGAAATAAATATTAATAGGAAAAAACATTGATTTTTGATTTTACTTACCCGATATTTTGTTTTTGAATTCAGGAAACTGACAGAGTGACAGGCGACATCAATTTTTTGAAATGTCTCTCTATTTTCATTTCATTTCATTTCATTTCCTTTTCATTCTTCCTTATTATATATAAGGCTGAACACCAACCTAAGCTTTCGGACCAAAACAATGTTTACACGCAAATTCTTGGGCACGATTTTCTTTGCAAAAGAAAATTTTAACATCGATATTTTAAAAAGGCATGGATTTAAGTTTCCACAATCTAAGTGCATGAAAATTTCGCATTATGAATATTGGTTTTCAAAGGGAAAATCGCATGTAAGTGCAGGTGCATTGGTTTCCAAATGGAAAACTGTAAAATTTAAGAATGGAAAATAGAAACTTCTTCATGAAAAACTCAGAAAACTCATTGGTTTTCAAAGGGAAAATTGCATCTAATTGTATCTAGGTGCATTGGTTTTCAAATGGAAAACTGGAAAATTTCAAAATGGGTTTTCGAATGGAAAATAGGAAGTTCTTGATGCAAAACTCAGAAAACTCATTGGTTTTCAAAGGGAAAATTGCATCTAATTGTAGGTGCATTGGTTTTCAAATGGAAAACTGGAAAATTTCAAAATGGGTTTAAGATTGGAGAATAGAAAGTTCTAGATGAAAAACTGGGAAAACTCATTTGTTTTCAAAGGGAAAATCGCATCTAATTGTAGGTGCATTGGTTTTCAAATGGAAAACTGGAAAATTTCAAAATGGGTTTTCGAATGGAAAATAGAAAGTTCTTGATGCAAAACTCAGAAAACCCATTGTTTTTCAAAGGGAAAATTGTATCTAATTGTAGGTGCATTGGTTTTCAAATGTAAAACTGGAAAATTTCAAAATGGGTTTAAGATTGGAGAATAGAAAGTTCTAGATGAAAAACTGGGAAAACTCATTTGTTTTCAAAGGGAAAATCGTATCTAATTGTAGGTGCATTGGTTTTCAAATGGAAAACTGGAAAATTTCAAAATGGGTTTTCGAATGGAAAATAGAAAGTTCTTGATGCAAAACTCAGAAAACCCATTGGTTTTCAAAGGGAAAGTTGTATCTAATTGTAGGTGCATTGGTTTTCAAATGGAAAACTGGCAAATTTCAAAATGGGTTTTCGATTGGCGAATAGAAAGTTCTTGATGAAAAACTGGGAAAACTCATTTGTTTTCAAAGGGAAAATCGCATCTAATTGTAGGTGCATTGGTTTCCAAATGGAAAACTGTAAAATTTAAGAATGGAAAATAGAAACTTCTTCATGAAAAACTCAGAAAACTCATTGGTTTTCAAAGGGAAAATTGCATCTAATTGTATCTAGGTGCATTGGTTTTCAAATGGAAAACTGGAAAATTTCAAAATGGGTTTTCGAATGGAAAATAGAAAGTTCTTGATGCAAAACTCAGAAAACCCATTGGTTTTCAAAGAGAAAATTGCATCTAATTGTAGGTGCATTGGTTTTCAAATGGAAAACTGGAAAATTTCAAAATGGGTTTTCGAATGGAAAATAGGAAGTTCTTGATGCAAAACTCAGAAAACCAATTGGTTTTCAAAGGGAAAATTGCATCTAATTGTAGGTGCATTGGTTTTCAAATGGAAAACTGGAAAATTTCAAAATGGGTTTTCGATTGGAGAATAGAAAGTTCTTGATGAAAAACTCGGAAAACTCATTTGTTTTCAAAGGGAAAATCGCATCTAATTGGTGGTGCATTGGTTTTCAAATGGAAAACTGGAATATTTCAAAATGGGTTTTCGATTGGATAATAGAAAGTTCTTGATGAAAAACTCGGAAAACGCATTTGTTTTCAAAGGGAAAATCGCATCTAATTGGAGGTGCATTGGTTTTCAAATGGAAAACTGGAAAATTTCAAAATGGGTTTACGAATGAAAAATAGAAAGCTCTTTATGAAAAACTCAGAAAACTTTTTGATTTTCAAAAGTAAAATTCCATGTTATTTTAAGTGCATTGATTTTCAAATGGAAAAATGCAAAATTTCTGATTGGGAACTTGGAAAACTCTGCGAGAGCACAGAGAACTTCAAGACCTTAAATCAAGTTTCTGCACTGCAAGTAGCTGCATTGTTAAGTTTGTATGTCCGGTAGGGACTCTATATCCGCTCAATCCTCAATGAATTTTTTATAAAATTTTCACTTTAGATATAGCCTGAATAAAATCAATTTTTTGGGCCAATCTAACGTGAAAATCAGCAAATAAGGGGGACAATCATAGCGGTTACTAGGGTAGCGCAAAGCGGGTACCGCGTAGAGGGTATTGGGTGAACAGGTAGAGGGTAGCGGGTAGAGTAGTAGCGGGTAGAGTAGTAGCGGGTAGAGTAGTAGCGGGATACCAAAGCTTAGAGCTTTTATTTATCGATTGAGGCAGAACGAAGTCTGCAGGGTCAGCTAGTATATATATAAAATAATAAGAAAAATAGAAGACTCGATTACACCGTTTTTTTACTTAACGATCTAGGCATCAAAACTCGGTAACCAGAGTTTACAGATAGTTTTTGATAAATTTTCTGAAGGTAGAAATCGAAAGAAGTTATTTTTTTTATTATAACTCTATAACCGAGTGCTAGTTTTGACTGGCTGATAGAACACTTGGAAGCCCTTATTTTGAAGTAAATTTGCTTAACTGTTTTGAGGAAAATTATGAGTAGGTAATATCAATTTGAAATCGCACGAAATCATTTGCAACTAGTTTACATTTTTGCAAATACCTCGGCTACCAAGCCCTCAAAAGGTATGTCAGCCATTTCGATGAATAGAATTTGACCAGACCTTTCTTTTGATGTATTATTTGATGGGTTCTGGAAGAATTGTTTTTTCTGTCCAAAATTTTGCCTTTTTCGAAAATCATCAAAATCTCGTTTTCGCTAAATTCAACTTATTTCATAGTTCTCATTATCTACTTCGCTAGGTGTAAATTGGCAACGCTGGTATTCTTGATGTTATTTTATGCGAAAACAAGTGGTAATTTCCTTAACTTTGTCACGAATTTGCAGTTTCTACTAAAGACCAGACCATAAACCCTATGTTTATAATTTTGTTTTATAAATACAAAAGACTCACATAATCGTGACAACAGTTTTTTTTTATATTTTTTTTTAGATGACTAGCTTACCCCAATACTCTTTTCCAGCAGTGAAGATAGTGCTAGTGGTGTTGACGGTGGCGTTTTGCACTATCTTCTTAAGCACGTTGTTAAAGAAATCGTATGACAGTACATCACCCTCTCTGACCTTTTTTGACATCGAGTGACATGTGAGTTCTTCATCTTCATTTTGTACAAGCGAATGACATCAGCAATGAAGCCAAAACTAGACAAAGCTTTATACAGTTCGTCTCTGTGTGTTAAAAACAAAATGCTTTAAAAGTTGCAACGTCGCGTCGTTGGAGTATGTACAAAAGCACTAAGGTATTTAGGAAATCCATACCTAAGTGTTGAACAGTTACCTAATAGAATTAGAAACCGCTAGCGTCTATCTGGTCTCAAACAAAATATTAAATAACTTGGGGCCGAATCGTGTAAGGTGATATGTGACTACCATATTTGTGACTATCAAAAGTGATAGTTTTGCTTTTTTCGTCTGTGTAATGTGATAGTTCTTCTATCACATTTTATTTTAATTCACTTGGCATTACTTGTAAGAAATTGCTTACAAAATTTCAAATTTATGTATATTGACAAATTTTTGACAATGTAAATTATTTTTATTTGAACTTGTTAATTTAGTTTTGCTTTCAAAAAGTGAAATTGGGTAGGTATATGCACAGTGTGTTATATTATGGAACCAATGGAGATGAGGACATTTCTAAAGATTTTGGCGCAGAAGATTTATACATAAGTGTTCTTTACCAATAAAATAAAAAAGAAGAACAAATTATTTGGAAGAACTTATTCAAGACGCCTTGCTGGTCGCACAAGAAGACTTCAATTCAAATAAAATTAAAAAATAAGACCCAACCGAGAGCAAAATATATTTCTCCAAATAGAACCAAATATTTGAATTCCGAAATGCTGTGTCTTAAAAATGTTAAACCACCCAATTTATCGATTAGATTGTAAATAAAACTTTCTAATTAAGTTCAAGCGTTTTAACTAGCTTTTTATTGAACTAAATTAGTTTTCATTCTGAAATTTATAATAAAACTAGCTTATTCCGCGGTTTTTCCCGCATAAGCGTGAAAAAAAGGTAGTCGTTGTTATTTTTTGACCCCTTAGCTGCCACTTCCTCCTACTACAGCCGTTCTGGAGCTATTGATCGACAAACATACATCCATCCAATATCCAAACTTTAACACCTGTATGCAGCGCTGCGTGCCGATTCACTGCACATCTGTTTTGACCATAACTGTTTGCTGACATTTCCGAACGGCAAAGTTGATTAACACTTCATGACCAATTGCTACTCTTGGAAATTGTTTCAGTTCTTCGCATGAGGCAGTACCCGTCAAATATGAATTAAAAACTTTATGGGAACGAGTAGTGTTGAACCCACAACGTTCTGCGTAACAGCCAACGCACATGACCATTACGCAACGGGCACTACACTTACTTGGCATTTGGAAGGTCAGAAATGTTTATATTCTATTATCTTCGTGTAAAAATAACTAACCGGTACAAATACGTTAATTTTGAATATTCAGTCTTGAAAATCAAAAAATAAATAAATCAAAAGTATCAAAATGATACTTAAAAAGCTGTCACACGAAAAAATAAAAAAAAATGTGATATCACTTTACACAGATGAATTTTAGTCAATATGACTATCATCTATCACATATCACCTTACACGATTCGGCCCTTGATTTTTTTCATATTATAATAATTTTAGATATTTTTTTTTCTCAACAACTCTTGTTCTTGTTTTTAAAGATTTTGTATATATTTCAATTAACTAGCTATAAGTGTTTTCAATTATAAGAAACAATCAGATATTGCAACTAAATAAAACATTGAAATGATCTTTCAGTCTTCCTTCTCGGTTTCTAAAAGAAGGGGCTTTAAAAAAAAAACTGGATTAACAAATCTCCCGGCCACATCAGAATCAAAATCTGCAAGCTTTTCTGAGTTTAAAACCATTCACAGAATGCGGTCCTTCCTCATATTTTGCACACTCAACTCCACAATGATTAAATATCAAAAAGTGGCAATCATGATTTGGGCTGAACAGTAGGTATACCTTCAATTTTGTCAAATTTCCCCGTTGTGCTAAAAAGGTCGATGTTTGTTGCTAAAGGTCACCCACACAAAAGAATGCCTACCGCAAAATATCTCATGGTAGACGGCTTAGGATGTGTACTTGTTCGTTTAGTTCAATGATTGACTCCTTCAGGGGTTTTGGGTGCTCCGATGTAAACATAAATCAATTATCAGCAATGATTACACCTTCGGCAGTTTAATTACTAATATTCATTTGATCAACGTTAATATGTACATCAATATCCTTGGAACAGCATCCACTTCACGTAGGTATATTATTTTCTGAGCTATACATTACCATCAAATAATATTTTTGTTATTACATATTCAAGTTCTGTAGTAGTAGTAGTAAGTTGTGAATTTTATTGTTCTTTTTTTTTTCTTTCTTAAACATATTACATATTTCACAATAGTGCAATTGGCTTTGTGCCGTCAGCCGGTTCTGTACATTGATAAATACATAATGTCCACTAAAATTTATCAATAAAAACTAAATTCAAACTTGTTTAATATTTAAATCTTGTTCTTCTTTGTCTACACATATATAAAAGACTAACTCGTAAAAATAATGGTGCTCTTAAATATGTATGTAAGTTTACAACCGGTTGAACGATTGTCTTATGTTTTTTTTTATAAAACTTAAGAGGAATAAGCTGATAAAGTTTATGACAAACAAAAAACAAAATTTAAACTTTTTTAATCACAAACGGTGCAAATGTTAAGAAATAATGCTCTTCTATATCAATATACATACATACCTACGATCTACCAATACTCAATTTCGTTTGGAAATGTCGCCAAATATTTTTATTTTCATCAACAAAAACAAATAGCTATCAGTGAAAAATTTTGTATTTCATCGACAAAAAAACACTTGACATTTTTTCCGTCGATTTAGCTATTTCTTTTTTTAGATTTGTTACTGAGTTCGACTCCCTACTTTTGTACGGGTATGGTTTGTTTCGCCTCAAATATCTCGTTTTTTGATTATTTCATCAAAGTCGCTTCGCCATTTACTTGTTCCGTATTTTTGTTTTTTTTTTGTTTTTTATTTGTTTCGTTTTCGTTTATTTCGCCCATACTTCGCTTCATCATATTGTCG
This sequence comes from Sphaerophoria taeniata, assembly GCA_943590905.1. Lineage (NCBI taxonomy): Eukaryota > Metazoa > Arthropoda > Insecta > Diptera > Syrphidae > Sphaerophoria > Sphaerophoria taeniata. Next base: position 67,505,933 of record OX016542.1, read on the forward strand.
TTTTTGGTTTATTTTGTTTTTGTTCACTTCGTATTTATATTATTTTGCCTTTCTATTATTTGGTCTTAAGTTCACTTGGTCTTTTATTATTTCGTTTTTTTTTTCACTTCGATTTTAATTATTTCGCGAATTTTAACGCCCTTGGGCTCTTAACATCCACAAAAAAAAGAACGAAATAAACTGAACCGTATATGGCCAGGGTTGAAGGGTACAGGGAGTGGGTAGCGGGTAATGGAATAGCGGGTAGCGGGGTAGCTTGGTACCTGGGTAACGGGGATTCGGGGTAGCTGGCAGAAGTAGTGGGTAGCGGGCAGCAGGAGGAAGGTAGTAGGGTAGCGGTCAGTACGAAGTCTGACGGGTTAGCTACTATAAATATTTATGTAAACATTTCAAATAAGTAGACATAAAAGCATATTATTCCTTTCAACGACTATGCTCCAATTTAAGATTGCATCAAGAACCGAGAAAAAGGAGGCGAAGTTGATTTTGGAGAAAAGCGAAGTAGATTGAGAAAAAGGTAAGTGACGCATAGAAGGAAATAGGCAAATTAAAAAAAAAAAAATCTATACTAATATATAAAGTAAGACTTTTGTTTGTTTGTCGGTTGTATGTTTGTAGTCGATAAACCAAAAAACAAAAAAGTCTTACTTTATTAATGTACCCAAATTCTTCTTCGGTGCACTGAATGTGCAGTAGGATATTCTGAAAGTAAAAGAAACAAATATTAATAGGAAAAAACATTGATTTTTGATTTTACTTACCCGATATTTTGTTTTTGAATTCAGGAAACTGACAGAGTGACAGGCGACATCAATTTTTTGAAATGTCTCTCTATTTTCATTTCATTTCATTTCATTTCCTTTTCATTCTTCCTTATTATATATAAGGCTGAACACCAACCTAAGCTTTCGGACCAAAACAATGTTTACACGCAAATTCTTGGGCACGATTTTCTTTGCAAAAGAAAATTTTAACATCGATATTTTAAAAAGGCATGGATTTAAGTTTCCACAATCTAAGTGCATGAAAATTTCGCATTATGAATATTGGTTTTCAAAGGGAAAATCGCATGTAAGTGCAGGTGCATTGGTTTCCAAATGGAAAACTGTAAAATTTAAGAATGGAAAATAGAAACTTCTTCATGAAAAACTCAGAAAACTCATTGGTTTTCAAAGGGAAAATTGCATCTAATTGTATCTAGGTGCATTGGTTTTCAAATGGAAAACTGGAAAATTTCAAAATGGGTTTTCGAATGGAAAATAGGAAGTTCTTGATGCAAAACTCAGAAAACTCATTGGTTTTCAAAGGGAAAATTGCATCTAATTGTAGGTGCATTGGTTTTCAAATGGAAAACTGGAAAATTTCAAAATGGGTTTAAGATTGGAGAATAGAAAGTTCTAGATGAAAAACTGGGAAAACTCATTTGTTTTCAAAGGGAAAATCGCATCTAATTGTAGGTGCATTGGTTTTCAAATGGAAAACTGGAAAATTTCAAAATGGGTTTTCGAATGGAAAATAGAAAGTTCTTGATGCAAAACTCAGAAAACCCATTGTTTTTCAAAGGGAAAATTGTATCTAATTGTAGGTGCATTGGTTTTCAAATGTAAAACTGGAAAATTTCAAAATGGGTTTAAGATTGGAGAATAGAAAGTTCTAGATGAAAAACTGGGAAAACTCATTTGTTTTCAAAGGGAAAATCGTATCTAATTGTAGGTGCATTGGTTTTCAAATGGAAAACTGGAAAATTTCAAAATGGGTTTTCGAATGGAAAATAGAAAGTTCTTGATGCAAAACTCAGAAAACCCATTGGTTTTCAAAGGGAAAGTTGTATCTAATTGTAGGTGCATTGGTTTTCAAATGGAAAACTGGCAAATTTCAAAATGGGTTTTCGATTGGCGAATAGAAAGTTCTTGATGAAAAACTGGGAAAACTCATTTGTTTTCAAAGGGAAAATCGCATCTAATTGTAGGTGCATTGGTTTCCAAATGGAAAACTGTAAAATTTAAGAATGGAAAATAGAAACTTCTTCATGAAAAACTCAGAAAACTCATTGGTTTTCAAAGGGAAAATTGCATCTAATTGTATCTAGGTGCATTGGTTTTCAAATGGAAAACTGGAAAATTTCAAAATGGGTTTTCGAATGGAAAATAGAAAGTTCTTGATGCAAAACTCAGAAAACCCATTGGTTTTCAAAGAGAAAATTGCATCTAATTGTAGGTGCATTGGTTTTCAAATGGAAAACTGGAAAATTTCAAAATGGGTTTTCGAATGGAAAATAGGAAGTTCTTGATGCAAAACTCAGAAAACCCATTGGTTTTCAAAGGGAAAATTGCATCTAATTGTAGGTGCATTGGTTTTCAAATGGAAAACTGGAAAATTTCAAAATGGGTTTTCGATTGGAGAATAGAAAGTTCTTGATGAAAAACTCGGAAAACTCATTTGTTTTCAAAGGGAAAATCGCATCTAATTGGTGGTGCATTGGTTTTCAAATGGAAAACTGGAATATTTCAAAATGGGTTTTCGATTGGATAATAGAAAGTTCTTGATGAAAAACTCGGAAAACGCATTTGTTTTCAAAGGGAAAATCGCATCTAATTGGAGGTACATTGGTTTTCAAATGGAAAACTGGAAAATTTCAAAATGGGTTTACGAATGAAAAATAGAAAGCTCTTTATGAAAAACTCAGAAAACTTTTTGATTTTCAAAAGTAAAATTCCATGTTATTTTAAGTGCATTGATTTTCAAATGGAAAAATGCAAAATTTCTGATTGGGAACTTGGAAAACTCTGCGAGAGCACAGAGAACTTCAAGACCTTAAATCAAGTTTCTGCACTGCAAGTAGCTGCATTGTTAAGTTTGTATGTCCGGTAGGGACTCTATATCCGCTCAATCCTCAATGAATTTTTTATAAAATTTTCACTTTAGATATAGCCTGAATAAAATCAATTTTTTGGGCCAATCTAACGTGAAAATCAGCAAATAAGGGGGACAATCATAGCGGTTACTAGGGTAGCGCAAAGCGGGTACCGCGTAGAGGGTATTGGGTGAACAGGTAGAGGGTAGCGGGTAGAGTAGTAGCGGGTAGAGTAGTAGCGGGTAGAGTAGTAGCGGGATACCAAAGCTTAGAGCTTTTATTTATCGATTGAGGCAGAACGAAGTCTGCAGGGTCAGCTAGTATATATATAAAATAATAAGAAAAATAGAAGACTCGATTACACCGTTTTTTTACTTAACGATCTAGGCATCAAAACTCGGTAACAAGAGTTTACAGATAGTTTTTGATAAATTTTCTGAAGGTAGAAATCGAAAGAAGTTATTTTTTTTATTATAACTCTATAACCGAGTGCTAGTTTTGACTGGCTGATAGAACACTTGGAAGCCCTTATTTTGAAGTAAATTTGCTTAACTGTTTTGAGGAAAATTATGAGTAGGTAATATCAATTTGAAATCGCACGAAATCATTTGCAACTAGTTTACATTTTTGCAAATACCTCGGCTACCAAGCCCTCAAAAGGTATGTCAGCCATTTCGATGAATAGAATTTGACCAGACCTTTCTTTTGATGTATTATTTGATGGGTTCTGGAAGAATTGTTTTTTCTGTCCAAAATTTTGCCTTTTTCGAAAATCATCAAAATCTCGTTTTCGCTAAATTCAACTTATTTCATAGTTCTCATTATCTACTTCGCTAGGTGTAAATTGGCAACGCTGGTATTCTTGATGTTATTTTATGCGAAAACAAGTGGTAATTTCCTTAACTTTGTCACGAATTTGCAGTTTCTACTAAAGACCAGACCATAAACCCTATGTTTATAATTTTGTTTTATAAATACAAAAGACTCACATAATCGTGACAACAGTTTTTTTTTTATATTTTTTTTTAGATGACTAGCTTACCCCAATACTCTTTTCCAGCACTTTTTTTACTCATATTTAGCACGATGAGAGGATATCTCGCAAATTGGTACACAGAATTTTAATTGATGCACTTACATACATACGTGATGACAAATTCTGTCCGACTTCATACGTGATGACAAATTCTGTCCGACTTCAATCAACTGTGATACGCTAATGACTGTGAATAATTGAGAACCCAATCAAATTCTCTCAGTATTGGCACAAAGTGTATGAGTCAATGAGCTATGACTCGCTAGAGAGTAAATTGCAATACATACACCAAAAGCATTATACGGGTCGGTCATGTTGGAAAACCAGCTGGGATAAAACTTGAAATTGGTCCATTATTATGGAACGTTAACAGAAAGCGGATGAGTTGCCTTAACTGAACTGGAATCAAATGATTGTCCATTCGGTGGCAATCAAAGTTGATGATTTTTTGAATTTCAGATGCGTTTTCCAGGTTATTGGCAATATTGGGTTTTATTGCTCAGTTTGATATCAACATAAAATTCTCTTGCACCTAATTAAATGTTTGAGTTTTTTCCGTATACAGAAACACATCCGAGTTTTTTGGTTTATCTAATTACTTTCATGTTGTTTCAAACAACGTTTTCTGTATGGATAAAGTCGAGTAAAAGTGAAAAAATTGGAACGGTTTGGCTTAACGATCCGTTTGGATATAACAAGCACTCAACACAACAATATTATATCCTTAAAATTGCTGCTTTCTGCTTTCTTTACATGACTTCATAACAAGTATCAAAAGTCAATTTCTATGTTCAAATGGGAATTTAAGCTTTCAACATCATTATGAAAAAAACCGTACCTTAAAAAACATGAAAATTTGCGTTGATGCAAGAGAAGTTAATTATTACAATTCTGTTTTTTGTAGAAAAAAATGAAGACGACGACAACAATAATGAATCGTTCCAGCTTCGGGCCTCAAGTCATTTTAGCTCCTTTACCCAGTACCAGTACACCACCGTTCACGCTTCATTTCTTTGTATGTAAGTATGTGCAGCACATCGCACATGCATTGTTGCAGCAACTTCAAGAGAACTTCTGAGGGTGAGGTAGTAAGTTACATACTCCAATGTCTCTAAGTAGAGTATAATTAATGGAAGGTAAAACCCACAACAATACTTTGCCTAGAGTGTCGACTGAAAGTCTATGAGTGAAGCCTCTAAATGTTGTTTGTATGCAAGTTGATGCTGATGTTGTCTATTGTGATGACGACTCCGGTTTTGACTTCCTGCTTGGCTCGCGAGATTTTGCTGCTCCTGCATCTTCAATGTGCCTGGCGCAATACAAAACGATGAAGAGATTATCCGCTAGAAGATGAAAGGGTGATACAATTGTTTTTTCTTTCATTTTGGTAACCGTTCCCTTACCTTCATTCTATTTATGCCTCGAAGCTGATTAAATTGGGTAATAAATAAGAAAGCCGTCATTCCTTACTGATGGTTAGTAAAAATTGCAATGAAATGCAAATGGTTAGCTCCGTATTGAGGTTTTCGCACTTTCTTGAGATGGTTAACTCGAACATAATTTGTATCCGAAAGTGATTCATCTTATTTTAAGGTCCGATTGTATGCTAAACACAGACGTTCTTTAACACTAGCACCCACATAAATGCGAGTCATGTCTAACCAAGCGCGAGGTCAGAGTATAATTTTTTGTTTCTTCCGTACGATAAAAAAAAACAATGAGCAAATGTAAATTAAAACGAAGGCCTACGAAAACCACTTGCGAACCGATTAAATTAATTGTGCACTAGAGGAGAACGCGATATATTTGCTTTGTATGTGAACAAACCTCTTGATTTTGTTATTCAACAGTCAAATGATAAGGTACGTACTTCTTGTATTTTTCATTAGCTTCATATTCAATAAATATTCCTTTCCCCACCCTTTTGCTTTGAATTTATAATTTTAATCAAAAAGAACATAAACACAACAAAAATTATGTCTCCTTGGGGCTTCAGATCTTAAACATGTACCCATCGAACTTTCGATGAAAAAGTTGAAATGAATGAAACATGACATGCATTCCGTGTGGGGGCATGACATTTTTGACAAAGGTAGAGCAACATAAGTTATGTCTTAATCCACCCTCAAAGTCAAAGAGCATGCTGTGTGCCCTTAGACGTACGGCAAAAGTCCCGTAAGGACAAATTAATCTTGTTTTCCACTTGAGCTAAAAATTTCCACATTGATGTACCTTTTAGAAAGTCTCCCCCACCTTCGCACATTTACGCAATATAGGCAGTTAAACTTCTTCTTCAGAGTATCAATATCTTCCTTCATATATGACAAAGATTTCGATCTGAAAAGAAGACAACCCATCAATCCTCAAATAAAAATCTTGAAAGAGCTTATTAAATCCAACGACAAACTCCCCACACACACCGGCTGGAAATTGCTCGATTTTTGGTAATTTTTCTTTGTTTGCTATTTTGATACGTTAACGAAGTAGAAGAAGATGAATTGTGGCCTTGCTCATTCGGATATATTGACTGCGCAAAGCACATCCTACACCCCAACTACTTGTCTTACCTGAGGTAGAAAGAAATTGAAGGATATAGGGTACCTAAGGTAAAATGCGCGATAGAGCTGCCATTACTAGTTTTCAAGCAGTTTTGGTTGTGTTGAATAAAATCCCTACTAATACAATAAATGTGAATGTAAGTTTATTTGGAATAAAAAAATGTGAAAAACTGCTTCGCTGTCAGTTCTTTAGATGTCTCCACAATCGATTTAATAAAATTAAATTAGGTACTTTTATAAATGAGAAATTTAATCTCTTATTCTTTGGGTTAGCTAACCTGTGGAATAAAAGTGGAATATGTAGATATTTTTTTTATAATATAGCTGCCACATATTACGATGAGACAAATTTAAAAAAAAAAGCAATATATACAGAATTTAGAGGACATCGAATTTTCTACATAAAAATACATAACGGCAACCAGGATAAGCGTTATCCTTCTGATTGAAGAACTCAGGATACACAATAAACGTTCCCTTCGTTACTCTCTGTTCTATACAGCCGTTTAGAAATGTTTGGTCTTTTGCATATGAAAATGAAATCAAGATGGCATCTTCTTTCCTCGCGGTCGTCGTGATTCGTGGATATCTGTTTTTCATGTCTCTTTCTGGGTCCGGGTTATTTTTTCGTTATGTTATTAATCTTCGTGAGCATATTGTGCGGAGATATCCGTTTGAGTATGAAATTAAAATCACACTCCAGAGACGACTATTGACAGTCTAATTTGCGGACGACTGTGGTACTGTTTTTTTTTTTTTTTCATTAGTTCGAAACTAGTGTTAACTATTCACTTGAATTTTGTCATTTATTCGCTGAAGCCAGTAGTTGGACTTGAAATGGTTAATGTTTCCAAAACAATAGCGAACAAAATGTTGATGAAAACTTTTAAATCACTCCCCGTAGATACATCAACTTTTTGAGTAAATTATTTCTTAAATATTTCAATATACATTGTATATATAACAATATAACACATCTTTGTTTTGCTTGTGAATGATGGATCGTTTTCTGAAAACACTTGGAACATGTCCAAGAAGATTAGAAAATAGGGTGTAAAACAGTGCTTCAGTGCCTCCTGAAAAAATCGGGTAAACTTAATAAACCGAATTTCTAATTGATTGCTCGCTTCACAATGCATGATGTTAAGCTGCCGGTAGTGGTGATGGTCGAGTTGACCAACTGGTGTTTGCTGTTTATTAATTGGCTTACGTCTTACGACAACTATGATGTGCGCTAATATCAAACATCAATTATTTTATCGGGGAGTATAGGATTCTTTCATTAGAGTCTGATAAAACACAGATGAACAACTGGCGAGTGCCAGTGAGAAATTATCAGCGATAATTTATGATTATGATTTTTGGTGTAACAAAACTTTGTCGGAAAAATGTATATATTTATTTATAATTGCTTCAGAAAGTTATAATTGAGGGATTGTTTGAACTAGATTCATGATCTTAGAATGCAGATTGTTGACTTTTATTTTGCCTTTGTTTTCTTAATTAATTGATTGTGAACTGCAAAACTCGTTCTCGTTCTCTTTCTCGTTCTCGTTCTCGTTCTCGTTCTCGTTCTCGTTCTCGTTCTCGTTCTCGTTCTCGTTCTCGTTTTCGTTCTCGTTCTCGTTCTCATTCTAGTTCCCTTTTCCGTTCCCGTTTGTGTTTTCCTGACAAAGCGGTACAGAGGATTTTGGCCTGGCCTTAACTTTGCTTGTCGAAAAATTTTTTTTTGCAGTGACAGCAACTGCAGACTCTAAACGAAAGTCAGCAAAACTATAGCTCAACGGACTCGTTAATTCACGTCTATTCCGCTAGCAGAACCATTTCATAAGCCGGCACCGAAAAGTATTCAGTATTTGTTGCTAATTTGAGCCGTAAGAATCGATTTTGTTGCTCCACTAGTTCTTGGAAAAATCGATGTTCGATGTTAACGACCTATGAGAACGTTCACTCGGGCGTATAGGTACTTATTATTTTTCAGAAGAGAGAAGAAGAAACGTAACCGCACTTTTTTCCGAAAACTACTTGAGCAACAAAATTAATTCTTACGTCACAAATTAGCAACAAAATATGCCGTTTGTTTCATATCGCTAGCTGCATTGGATTAAATTTGGTTCTGCTAGCGTAATTTTACGCTAGTAGAAAATCGTTTTTTTTTTTTCAGGAAATAGATGAAGTACAAATTAGCAACAATACTGAATACTTTTCGGTGCCGACTTATGAAATGGTTCTACTAGCGTAATAGACGTCGTTAGTTCATTACGAGTGTCGTATTTTAAGCTTCCAAACGGTTTTAATAATTTCAAATATTAAAGATAGGGTAGCAAGTTTTAGTTGAATAATCTTTTCAACACGCATGTCTATAAGATATTTTTGCGAACATACAAATTTGTTTGCCTGAAAACAAATGTATTTACTAAATGCTCTACATTGAACAATATGGAACTGACAAAGAGAAAAGAAAAATAAATATCAAGGCGCTTACCGAACCCGAACGTCAATCACTCACATTGAACATAAGAACCAGTTTCTTGCAGCTTCCATTTGGCTGCTATTTTGATGATAATACCCACCTGATGAAGTCGAAGAAGAGAAGAGAAAAGTGACATGACGGCAGCATCGGTGGCGCGGCAACCGACCAACACGATGGAATAGCAATAAAATTCGAGATGATTATTTCGCGTGCGCCGCCGCACCGATATATCCTCACCAAATGGAAGCCAATAATCAAATGTCAGTCTGTCTGTTTGTTCATTCGTATATGCCATTCGCGTATAAGTCCATCCTCTTTCTGTGTCCATCTATCCATCTAAAGTTCCAGAATCCAAATACGATACAATTATAGTATGCTGAGGAGGAGCAGCAGTTTTAATCACAGCGTGTTCGTTTCGATGGCACCTTGACGGATCGATCGTCCTCGGGCGGTGAATTGAGCGACCATGTGTTGTTGTTCTTGCCGCACACACCACTGCGAGGCCAGTTTAAACAGTTTGAAGCCTGTAACTGACTTCCAAATGAATGGTGTAGAGAATTAATCGAAATTGGTACATTGCATCTGCCATTCAAGTATCTATCGCAAAAAAAAGAGATACGATATTCAACCGGTTGATAAGCTGTTGTTTAGTAATGTGGCCAATGAAGTACATCGATTTTATTCTCTAGATGTTCTAAAATTCTCAGGATACTCTGATGGGGGGCTTGATGACTCTCAACTTTTCGCTCTACAAGATCGCTTTTAAATGATCTTTTATTATGATTGACATCTTCTAATTATATACAAATTATATAAATAATATATGCCGTTGTAGGTGAGGCTTGCTCTCCGCCATATCGCCAATGAGCCGCAGGATGATACGTAGAGTTTTATCGAGTCGAAATAAGTAAATTGGCCTTCACAAAATTGACAAAGGTCAGAAGAAATATGGATTTGGGAACGCAATAAGAGGGTCCCAAGACGGCAACCTCTCAAGCGTCAACATTGACGAGATTGATATTTTGCAAGCAAAAAACAAAACGTTATGTGATTTGGAATTGGTACGAAAAGATTTCGCTTGTCAAACTAGGTGACAGGTTAAAAATATTTAACGTGATCCCATTTAAATCAAATTTGAATCGGGTAGAAAATACTTGGGATGCATGCAGCGTCTGCTGTCCACCGCGGTAGAGTAAAGTCTGAATATTTTTAACACTCATTGGAGATTGGTGTTCTCTGTTCTCTTCTCGGCTGATCGGTGCTCGGTGGTAATTCGAACAAGCGATTTCTCATTTTAAAGTGGCTATGAATCAAATAGTCGTTCTTTGCGTTTTGCCTTCCCGTCGTTTTCTTCATTGAGATTAATCCCACGCGCGCCTACAGTTCGAATGCGATACGCACTGATATTGATTTCTATCCCTCACCCCAAAAAGTTATAAAACCAAGAGAACATTACCGAATGCTAGTTACCCTAACCTTTGCAGGATACTTTCGCGATTTATTGGTCTGATTGAGATTTTATTTGTTGTTACTTTTGTGCGAATTGCGAATGTAGAGTGACTTATAACCAAGCGATATCACCTCACAGGTAATAACACAGCAATTAATACAGGCAATATGCTGTAAATTACCATCACAACAACATGTTGTTCATCTTCAAAGCAATTCGTTTTGGATTCAAATGCGGATTTGCCAACTGCTGCCCATGCCAATCAGAAACTAATGAGTGTTCCCGACAAAGATACACGTGGAAATCCCGCAATAGGTTCTCTGATAATATTCCCCATTGTGGTCGTCGTGAATATTAAGCAAGGCAATGGCTTTTCGGCAGTCTTTGATTTTCGGACTGAGTCCAATAAATATAATTTTGAATAACGATCAATTATCGTTTAAGTCTCAATTTGATTTTCAATGTCACGTTTCATGACTATCAAGTAGATGCCTCATTTGAGGTGTATACAGGCATAACTTGACATCGCGAAGAGCGTCTTGTCAATCTTAAATGTCGCTCGTTAAATTTCAAGTTCTTACTCTTCGTATATTTGTTTAAACTCATCCATTGAAGTGGTTTTTTTTTGTAGGACCAGAGCTACTGATTTTTTTTAAACAATACATATCAAAACGAAATCTAAACACATGCAAGTCATCGAATGTGGGTTGTTAATGGTGTTGACTGATGATGCACTTGTAGATTGAATCACCGGATTGTCTCGTTCACTCAAAAGCTGTAGGTACCTTCATAATCAGAGTGTTGCTTTGTCCTTTGATCCAACGTTGTTAACGCGTAGTATTCATCAAATCATCACTCGTCGAAAGGAAACAGATTTGATGTTTGCGATTTTATCATCGATAATTTTCGGAAAAAAATTGTTTGAGTAACTTGTGTCAGCAGGACCACATCAATTCCCTGTCGACATTTTAATTCAATGGGACTACTCCTCAAGGAGATTTCATCATTCCTCATGTTTGATGCTAGTTCAGAGAAATTTTGAACGGGTTTTGTTGCAGATACGACCTTATGCAAGACCCGGGAATTGCAGAGGTAGGTCTCAGGGGCAGTTGGCCTTTGTGCTGTTAACGACGAAAATGTAGTCCTAAGATTTGGAATGAGAGCTATTATGTACACGAAAAATTGATGTTCAGATATTAAATATTAATTATATCATGCAGGTTTAAGATCTAAACACCTTGATGAATGCGGGAAGCAAATCTTGGTGTAAATGAAAGTTGGTTGATGCGTTTTTAGGGCATTTTGCAGAAGAATTAATGTCTTTGTTTTGACTAAATTATCAAAAGTTATCCCTTGAATTGATTTGGAAAAGTATAAAGGTGTGATCAAACCTTCTTCCTTTAATTTCTACTTCTTCAATGCATACCTATATATTTATCCACACTGTAAAGAAAAATGCTTCAGAATCATTTGTTATAATTACAACTTCCCAGATAAAAGACAAACATAACAAAGTATAATCTACCTACTTACTTTTACTTGTGCTCAATGAGCACTGCTCATTTACACTGATAAAAATATGTCTGTTGAACTTTGTACTTCTGGTAAATCAAGGTTTTAACTTATGCTTTGCTTAAATTTAAATCAGTTATTGCTGTATTCTTCTTCTTCGACCTTCTAAGACATTTTTAACCGTGTTGAAAAAGTATCCATTACTAATTTCATATGCAAAACAATAGAGGATATGAAAAGACATGATATGACACAAACTGGAATCCAATTAAACAGAAAATATTAAAAGCATTAAAAGGAAAAATTAAATCATAAATGTACGACGTACGAGTATCTTAGAAAGGTATAAGCCTACCTACAAAGCAACGAATTTCTTTAATCATAAAACGAGTTCCCACACTCGACTAACAAAATAAACTGTAGTAGCAGTTCATTGAACAAAATGGTCAACCTGAAGGGTCGTCGAAAAAATTAAAACTATTGGTACCACTCTGGAGGTAGTTATGATATGGTCTGTATGTGAAATTTGGTTATTAATTTGGAAAAAAAAGAAAAGAACACTACCAAACCTTTATATTTTTCCATGAAAGCAATAGTAACATCCGTCTGTTGCTTGATCTGATGATAATGTGTTTAACAAAAGCAAAAACATAATAATTGTCAGTTAACAAGTCGACTTCCTTTGTGGTAGGTAAAAGAAACACATTTTCACTTTGAAAATAAATACTTATCTTTGTACAAGGCTATAGTGGAAATAGGCTGAGAAGAACACAGATTTGAGAATTTCTAAATTACATAAATGGAAATTAAGATCTTGTGTGAGGAACCTTTTGTGGTCAACGTTTGCACCGCTTCTACTAGTTGGCAATATCTCATTAATTTGAAGTTTAACCAATAATGTCCTAATTCTTCGATTTGCCATATGACCATTGACCATGCGCCCGAATTTGCATACAATGAAATTCGTCTTGGGAGTCTCTTAAGCTCGTACATTTATAAAAGATATTATGATGGTTTGTTTTGGAGTTGTTGGCCGAATTCGGCAGCTTATCTCAGCATACAAATGTAAATACATGCTTAATGCGAGAAGGAGTTCGGTGTGCCAAACAACCACACAAATGAATAATAGGTACCTACTCTTGTGCAACAATAGATGATTTATACAACGATTAATGTTCCATCGAGCCTATATCATTTGATCTCTATTTAGAATTCAGTGGGTGGCTAGTTCAATTTGACATATTTTTTTGCATATAATCAACGATCCGAATACAAAACTTGCCGGTTTCCTTTTGGTAAGATGACCCCACAGTGGATCTTTTGTTCGATCATAAGATACAATTTGAAACCAGAAAGAATTACTTCGACCAACTATATCTACTTATGAAATGATTATAGCTGTGTTTTATTGGGAACTTAGCTTAGCTTAGCAATAGGAATTCCAATAAAACGCTATAGTCAGCTTTGAATTAAGTTTCGTTCACCAGAATGTCAAAAATCGAAATATTCCAAACGCCATCTTTACACCTACCTGAAACAATTTTTTTTACATTGAGTTTGCTATGGTGAAAAACTATTTTCAAATTTGAAACAATTTTTTTTACATTGAGTTGCTATGGTGGAAAACTATTTTCTTCAAAAGGTTTTGACATTTGATAAACGAAAAACACAACGAAAAACTCAAGTGTCGGATTGCTGAAACCTTATCTTCAGGAAATTCTTAACTAAAATTCCTAACTTATTTTTACTTAGCTTTCGGTTGTTGTTGTTTGACATGTAATTTCTATTGCTAAGCTGAGCTAAGTTCCCAATAAAACACGCCTTATGATTATGATTTTTACTCATTAGGTATTAGTAGGAGGAGCTCATTTCCCACTTAGGTGAATAATGCAGACTCCGAAGACATGTTCGTCGACATCCTTGACAATAGATATGTGAGATATGATAAAAGAATAATTGTTTTGATAAAAAACTAATTTTTCTTTCATCATTTGCAGAATTTTGCAAAACATAATTTTGTACTTACAGTATTTTGAATTTACAGAATTTTAAAATACAGAATTTTGGATGTTCCGATAAAATGTCAATACCATGGACGTTTTTTCTCTTTCACATAGGAAAATATTACCCTTATTGTTGTCTCACATGCACATATTTTTATAGGCGATTAATGTTTTCAAGCTGATTCTCTTTACTTCAGATTGCGCTTCCTTCATAAACCTACTCTATATTTAAGATTATCCTGTTTCTAGAAAGTTAAATAATCATATCATTGTGAACCCTATTCCAAAAATCTTCTCAGGATTATAACAGATCAATATACTTCAATACAAAATTTTGATTACATAAAAGCTGATAGAAAAAGTGAAACCACCACTTCATATTATTCTTTTCTATTATTATCAGAGAGATTGAAGGTCGTCAACAACCGATCAATTTGATAAACAATTATAGTGTCAGCAAACCGAAGCAATCGCGAGTGATAAGTACTGCATTTACATGGTGTGCAAGTTAAATTGCTGCAAAATTCACAATTAATCTGCGGTTTCCTCTTCAGCTTGTTCGAGCCTTACAATACCTTTTGTATGGAGAAATGTGCCATGAAATGAATTACTTCGTGGTCGATAGCTCATCTACCTACAAAGATAAAGGCAAGAAAAAAAACAACAAGAAAAGCAAATTGAATTGAAAACGTCATTCGATACATGAGACAGGAAATGCTTAAGAAAGCCAACATTAAATGTAAATGTATTTATTGTTTGTAATGGAGAAACGATATGAACCGAAGCCGAAGCCACTAAAGTATCTCGATTGAAAGATTTTCCAGACATAAGGTACCAAGGTGTACACTTACCTCAACGCATAGACAATTATTCGAATGAGTGAGTTCCATCACTGGAAGAATAGAAAAACATTGTTTTGACGTTCAATGTAAGCTAGTGTTAGGATATGGTATCAGGTGAAAAAATTATTTTTCTTTGCTTTTAATTAAATTCTAATTTCACGTACTTTTCGCGTACTTGTAGACCTAACCGAAATATATCTCTTTTAATTCTCAAGGATAACGTCAAACAGAAGATTTTTAGACGATCCTGTACAAATCTCCTACTTTACAAATATGAACTTTCTCTTTGTTCCAAATGTGAACTAATTTTTGTTTTCAAACTCTTCGAATACTTAATAAAATCAATGCTCTTGTTGTCTTATTCCGTGGGAGAAAAATGCATCGAAACTCATTTCGTTAATCACTGCCACTTCACCTTGCGATGCGACAACGATGTCCGAATCCGAATCCACTCAACGAAAACAATAATCAATCGTGTTTGCATTGCTCTGTGTTGTCTTAAGTTCAGGCAGAATATTCTTGCTAAAGACATAACAGCTCTCTTCTTGCCACCGTCAATAAGGGTGACAAACAGTGCCGATTTATTTGATTTTTGCCGACAATAATTTGGATCACATTTGGTGCGAATAATTGCAATTGATTTTTTTCAACGGAGGCCGTTGTTGATGGGACGGTTTCCTACTGCAGTACAATTATTTTGCCAATGTTGATATTCGAAAAATGCTTCAGCTTTTCGCTGCTCCGAAGGGTAATGAAAGAGGCTTTGATTTGTTCAAGTGTACATTTTTAGTTTTTCTTTATTTTTATTCGTGATCACATCGAGTTGAAGCTGACCGGAGGAGGCGATTAGTTCTCACGAGTGAGTTACGCTTGTGCGCCTTATCAATTATGACAAATCTTTCTGAGTGGTTAACTTGGTACTGCTAAATCGATGGTGGTTTTACCACTGCAGACGCATCTTTTGTCCATCATCATCATCACTCACTCATTCATTCGCACTTGATTCAGATGGACCAAAGAAATATACGAGTTGTGTGTGCTATCTAAAGAGCACTCTTTGTCTGAATGTCTGTTAACTTAACCCAGTGAGTGCAACCATCCAGAACAATGACAAAAAAATTTATAATTAGATACTTTGACATTGGGAAATTATTAATTGTCTTCTTAAGGCGAAAGAAGTTTAGATATAAGCTATCGTCTTGGCCGCGGTGATTCTCTAATGGCAAAATCATCAACTAAAAGAGGTGTAATTAACTCATTCTCCTTTTATATCGAATAAATCTAGGCAATTTTGTTAGTTTGAGTGACGGGTGACGGCAGTACAACGCAGTAATAACAGGGCTATCGTGAATCGCATTTCCCGAGAAATTTTTCCCTTATTCGAAAAATACGTATCGTGAACTAATTTCGAAATTAGGGAAAAATTCCGCGAGAAATATCTACCTATCGTGAACTATTTTTTTATGGGAAATTTTCTTCTCTTTCTCGTGGAATATTCCGTCACAATTTTGCAAGGGAATCCCAAAAATTATTAACAATGTAAGTTATCTCTAGAACAAAAATAAATAAATAAATAAACGTAGCTATTAAAACTAACTAAAATTATTGATTTTGTAAGGTCTAATTCTGCAAATTCCAAGCAAGTCGAAAACTTAATTTCCTTAGAGCCGATTTTTCAATCATCGAACAAAAATAAAAATAACAAACTGGCAAATAAACTTATCTGAGTATTCATCGGACGAATAAATAAGAGCGTTTTTCTTCAGATAAAGTCTATCTGACGATTGAAAAATTCAATATTTTGTTATTTGTCGAATAAACACTATCTGCTTTTTTATCTGACGGTTGAAAAATCGGCTCTTAATGGAAAAAACCTAGGACATTGAAAAAGGTTTTATAAATAAATAAATAAATAAATAAATAAATAAATAAATAAATAAATAGAGTGGCGCGAAAGCTTCTGAAGAGCCAAGGCCTAAGTGGTTTACTCTCATCAACAGTTCTGTGAGTGCGTGTGAAGAATTGAGGGGACCTACAATTTACGGCGATTCCGAACGGCAAAGTTGAAAAGCACTTTTTCATGACAGATTGATACTCTTGGAAGTTTTGTCAGGTCTTCGCAAGGGGCAGTGCCCGTGAAAGATGAAATAAAAACTATGGTCACGAGTAGGACTCGAACCCACGACGTTCTGCTTAGCAGCCATCGCACCTTACCACTAAGCCACGGACACTAAACGGTTTTGTCACAAATAAAAGTAAGGACGATGTCCAAAAATTTCAACTTTAACCAACTCTGTTATGATTGTGAAATCTGTGGATCAAAGCATAAACTCATAAAAATGTGATGATTCAAACGAATAACTATGTATTTCAACATACAGTGTTTGTGGTAAATCCAAGGGATTTGAATGATCCTTAAACCACGTAATATGGCTCTCGGCTCATTTCGCCTTCTTCGTTCTTCTTCTTCTTCTAATAAGAATAACACTGATAATCTTTGCATTTTTATTAATTAAAACTTTTAAAACAAACTAACTTCTTTGTTTTTTCTTTAAAATGAAATGCGAATGCTATGTTCGAATGTTTTTTTCTCATTTTTATGTTGGTAAAACTTGTTCCCAGGGAAAAGCATTTCGCGAGGAATTCCCGATAGGAGAAATGTGTTCTCGAGAAGAGAAAAATTCCGTGGGAGAAATATTTCCCAAGGAATTGCCGATAGAGCTGTATCGTATTTTTTTCGTATTTTTTATCTTTTCTCTTTAATAACTTCGAAACTATTTATCTAAAAAACTTGAAAACAACATTTTTAGATTACTACTGAATACTAAAATATGTGTACCAAATTTCATTGCAATCGGCCTAACAGATTCGAAGAAATCGCTTGTGAAAGACGAATGAACAGAAAACGAAGTGATGTTATAAGGGTTTCGTTTACACTCTTTGTACGGAACCCTAATACATATTCGGATTTATGCTTATTTACATCATCACTGTAATGTTTTTTGTATTTTCTGTAACCTACCCGTTTTAACTACATTTTGAAATTATTTTGGAAATGCCTGGCCAAGCCCTTTCGGATATGAGGAGGGGGTGAAATTGAGTGTTTTTCATAGTCCTTTTTTGTTGGTTTTTTTTTGAATACCTAACTTCAAAACCATTTGCCTTGAAAATATATCGTTATTTACATTATAACTGCAATTTTTTTTGTTTTTCTGTAATCTATACGTATGGAACTATTTTTTGAATTTTTTTTGGAAATTCCAGGCCCACCCTTTTTGGTGATGAGGAGGGGGTAAAGTTTAGTTATTTGCATTTTCGGCCTTTTTTATTGTATTTTCATGAATAATTTCAAAACTATTTGTCTTAAAAATACAAAAAAAATATGTTTGTCATTGCAGGCAGTTAATGAATGATTGTACTTAATTTGAAGTCAATAGTAGGTCCTTTTTCTGGATAACATACATGTGTTCGAAGTTTGTGCAAACGAAAAAGTTACACCTCACACGATAACTATTGCTATTAGCACAATTTTAAATATTTGTAATAATAAGTAAAAACTTAGAACATTTGTTTACTTAATGACAGTCTTTTTTGATTTTATCAGCTAGTTATACGTGGCGCAAGTGACCTCAGATAAGATTGCAAGTACCTACCGAATGCCACCCAAGCTGGAACTTGGACGTTTGCCTTACTACTTTTTTTTTATTCATTGTTATTAATATCAACTTAAAACTACTTAATACCTACCAGCAAAAAGAATTCAAGATTATACTGGCCCTAACCGGGATAGTCATATTTTCGGCGTTCGGCCTATGAAAAAATAAAATTCCGACAAGTAGGTATTGTATCGTTAAAAAAAACTTGATATTTTGATCAAATATGACATTACTATGATAGAGAAGTCGAAAAAAGTGGGTCCGGCGATTCCGCCCGTGTCTGTCTGTCTCTTTGTAAACGCACTTGCAGCCTTAACCACTGCACTGAACCAAAAACAGCAGTCATATTGATTATTTTTTACATTCAACTGACAATTTTGTTGTCAATTTACAACCAATGACCGCAGTAGTAAATATGACAATTTAAAATTTTCAATTTAATGATTCGAAACCGGGATTGTCACATTGATAATTTGCGTTGGCAAATCGAAAACCATGGTTGTCATATTGAAATCTATGACAGTCGTAGTAAACACTGCAGTAGTCATTTGGAAAACCCAAATTATCAAATTGAAAACCGAGGAAGGCTTATTGAAAAACATTACTTTTAAATTGAAGACCACGGTAGTCAACTTGACAACCGTAGTAGTCACGGTAGTTAATATGAAAACTACGGTTGTCAAATTGAAAGCAGTAGTTGGTAGATTGAAAATCATTCTTGTTGATTCGAAAACCACGATTTTCAAATTGACAACCGCAGTAGTCATATTGAAAAATAAAATTTACTAATTAAATACCACGGTAGTTAATATGAAAACTACGGTTGTCAGATTGAAAACAGTGGTTGGTAGATTGAAAATCATTACTGTCAATTTGAAGATCATGATTTTCAAATTGACAACCGCAGCAGTCATATTGAAAAACACAGTAAATCAATTTAAAACCACGGTATTTAATATGAAAACTACTGTTGTCATATTGAAAACTGTGGTTGCTAGTTTGAAAATTTAAAAATTTGTTTGGTTTGCAATATTACAATCATTATGATAAAATTTCGATTTTCAATAAGATTACCGCTTTCGTATCCAGGACACCCCTTTTTCTGAAATATGAGTTGCAAGAATTGTTTAAAATATAAGGCAGATCTAGTTTTTTGGAATATGTTTAATTATTCATTATTACAGTTAAGTCAACGTACAAATACAATATACATGCATATAATTCTTATGAAAATACTTACATAATAATTCTTAATAAAATATGGTTTTGGATTTGAACTTGGTTTTTGCAAATGTTTTGGTTTTGTAGTAGAAATTGATGTTGGAGTTGGTGCTGGTGATGGTGCTGGTGTCGGTTATGGTGTTGGTGCTGGTGTTCGTCTTGAACTTGGTTTTTGTGATTGCGTTTGTAATGTGATTGATACTGAAATTGGTGTTATTATTGATGGTTTTATTGTCGTTGGTACTGGTGTTGGTGTTGGTGCTGTTGTTGGTGTTGGTTTTGGTGCTGGAGTTGGACTTGCTTGGTGTTTGTGTTGATGTTGAGGTTGGTACTGGTGTTGATAACTTCATCTACATATAATAATTTTAGAAGAAACAATTAGAATTACTTCTGTTAAGAATCAATAAGTAGTTTACCTTTCTCAAAATCCGCTTCTTTTGTGTTTTTGAGTGTCCAATACGTACTTATCTGTAGTTGGCCGTAGCTTAGTTGGTAAGTGCGTTGGCTGCTAAGCAGAACATTGTCGTGGGTTCGAGTCTTACTCGTGTCCAATGTTTTTATTTCATCTTTCACGGAAAGAACTGACAAAACTTTCAAGAGTATCAATCAGTCACGAAAAAAGTGCTTCTCAAACTTACCCGTTCGGAATCGTCGTTAAATTGTAGGTCTCCCTAATCCTTCACACACACCCAGAGAATTGTTGATAAGAGTAAGCCACTTAGGTGGCTCTGCAAGAGCTATTTATTTAATAGGAACAGGTTTTTATTAATTACCTTACCTATAACAATATTCTGCTTGGGATTAAATTGTTTAAGAGTATTTAATTCTTGATTATTTAACTCTTACCTTACCTGTAACAATATTCTGCATGGGATTAAATTGTTTAAGACGACTATTTAACTCTTGATTATTGAACTCTTGATTTACTTGTATATTTTCCACTTTTTTACACTTCACTCACGAACGTCTGATAGACTTGATGCACAACTACTAAATGAGGATTATATTAGGTACTTGTTGAATTCAAGATAAACTCGATTTTCTTATTGAAAACAATAATTGCCAATTTGATGACCATAGTTTTCAATATGACAACCTTATGTGGTCGATCATCGTACTGACAACAGCAGTTGTAAATATGATTTTTAAAAACGGTTAAAGCATTACATTGACTACTTCGGTTTCAACTTGACAATTATGGTTTTCAATACAATTATTTTGATAACGGCATCGTTTATCGTTTGTTTTTGTTTGTTCTTGCTCAATTCAAGATTAAATCGATTTTCGTACTAAAAACAATAATTGTCAATTTGATGACCATATTTTACAATATGACAACCTGATGTGGTCAATCATCTGATTGACAAACGCAATTGTAAATATGATTAATTTAATTAAAGATTTGAATTTTTCAAAACTCGACTTGGAAGGCTTTGCAAATAATAAAAAAAACTTCCAGTTTTTGATTTTTTGCAAGGCTTAGGTTAAAGTGTCTGTCATGGATATTAAGAGACACACTTAGGCCGATCAAAGGCCCATTGTGATAAGGCTCTCAAAGTCAAGTTTTGAAAAATTGAATTAAAAAACAAAAACTCGTCATTTATGCATTAAAATTATGATCATTATCATAATCATAATTATAGTTTCGTTATTTGCTTACTAACAACTAACACCACTCTAAGTGATGAGCCGGTGGTATAACACAGTTTCTGTGTTGGCAAACCATTGGTCGTAAAATGGTGCTTGCTATAAGCCCATACGACCAATTCTGATAGTGTGTAAAAAAAAAACAAAAAAAACAATAGTTCGAAAAATCCTATTAATTAATGTTAGTTTCAATTTTCTCCAAACATCCAATAACTTCCTCTGGGAAGGATGTG
Source organism: Sphaerophoria taeniata (assembly GCA_943590905.1). Classification (NCBI taxonomy): domain Eukaryota; kingdom Metazoa; phylum Arthropoda; class Insecta; order Diptera; family Syrphidae; genus Sphaerophoria; species Sphaerophoria taeniata. Next base: position 67,527,418 of record OX016542.1, read on the forward strand.
GTCATTTTTTTTTTTGTAAATATGGACTTATTTCCTCCAAGTAAGATGCGGCTTTATTTCCATAAATTATTCCAATTTCGTCTTGAAAATAAAGCCCCATTTTAGATCACGTCATATTTCGATAACGAAAAAAAACTCCATCATCATATCGACAACATGGGTTTCAATACGAAAACTTTGTCAACGAAAAGTCTTCGCTAAGGAACTTATTTATTTTTTGTTTACTTCTATTTATTTTGATTTATATTCTAACAATCGATATTATCAATATAGCAACTCTAATTTTTTATTTGATGCCGGTAAAATTCAGTCATCACATTAACAACTGCAACTGTCAATTTGATGATTTTATTTTCAATGCACTTGTTGCATTAAGGTAGTAATCATATTGATAATCATTGTTGTACAAATGATGATTGTAGTTCTTACTTAACTGACGGACAACCTAAGGTTTTCATATTGACAACCATAATCTTCTAATTGATCATCTCAGGTATTAAAACGACAACTTTGATTTTCAAGCTAGCAACAAGATATTGAAAATTTCAATAATAATATAATAATACTATCAAGTTGTTAGATTTTGAGACGACTTTTGAAAATTTACATCACATTGAAACTTTTTTTGATCAATATGACAATTTTCGGTTAACAACCAGTAATTGTCAATATGACAACGGTTATTTTTTTCAGTGTGGTTCGATTGACTTCGAATTTGGAATAGGTATTAAGTAGTTTGAGCGAATTTGGATGGGTTGTTTTTTGATTTTATTTTTAAGATTAAAATTTAGTGTAGGTAAGTTCAAAATTTTGGCCAAAAACCAAAAGTTTCAATTTTCTCAAACACGGCTCGTACGATTTTTTATTTTAAATATCCTCGTTAATTTTTTTGCTGACCACTGGTGTATTAATGTAAGAAAATTATTTTCGTATTGCTCTATAGAAAAGTTTTTTTGTTATAAGATCTTATCGAAAAATGATAATAAAATAATATTTTATTTTAAAAAAAATTTCACAAATTTTTGTTTGTGTTTTTGAGGTACTTACATATTTAAGCTTCAATTTTCATTAATGGATTTTAATTATAGATGCTTTTATTTTTAAATGTTTTTTGAGTTTTGGATTACATGAGCAAGTTCGTGCGACCATGTCATGCACTTTTTTTTAGATGAACAGGAGGGCAAATAGTTGAAGGAGGCAGAGTGACTGCTTGTTCTGACAAATAAAAAAAAGTCATGGGATAATCTTATATATAAAAATGAATCGCAAAATGTGTTCGTATCGTAAGCGCATAACTCAACAACGCCTGGACCAATTTGGCCAATTCTTTTTTTTAAATGTTGGTTGAAGTTCAAAGATGGTTTTTACGACGAGACACTTATGCTTTTCAAATCACAAATTGTGCCAATGTTAAAAAAACATACTTTTTCCACCCCATCAAAATAAAAAAAAATATACCTAATCAATTTCAAATATTGAAAATTTTATTTGTCAGATGTCAGATCTTAAATTATTTATGTAAATTGAAAATTTATTGTTTTATGGACGAAGGCGACACAGAATTGGACCAGCGCAAATTTGGAAAATGGAAAATTTCAAAATTGGTTTTCGAAAGGAACTAGGAAAACTCATTGGTTTTCCAATGGAAAATTGCATGTTATTGTAGTGTAGTGGTTTTCAAATGGAAAACTGGAAATTTTTTTATGGGGAACTAGAAAGCAAATAAAGGTAAAAAAAAATAAATGGAAAATTTGAAATGCAAAAAAAAATTTGACTAAACAAAAATCTCAAAACACTCGCATTGCATTTTTGTTTACAAAAAACGCATTGCAAAAACATAACAAATTCGCAATGGAAAACTCCTCAAAGTTTTTGTCAGTTAACTCGATCAAAAGATGAACTTATTCAGAAGGTGTTTCTCAAAATTACAGAAACCATGATTGGTTGAGCGAACGAGCTATATATTGGCTGCAAAAAACATAGATGTAAATGAATTAAAGCTAAAAATACAAGAACAAATTACAGGCGAATCGAGGATATATAAGTCAGTTGATTCAGCTGCTAACCAAGATGATGTAGTAAACTATCCACCAGAATTTTTATACTCGCTGGATTTGTCAGGATTGCCTCCTCACAATCTTCAATTAAAGGTTGGATCGGTTGTTATAATGTTGCAAAATATCAACCAACCGCTTCTTTGCAACGGCACACGGTTAGCGATAAAAAAAATTGCTAAACAACGTGATAGAAGCAACTATACTAAGAGGAAAGTATGAAGGAAAAGACGTTCTCATACCGCGCATCCCAATGATTTCGAATAATGTGCCGTTTGACTTTAAACGACTACAGTTTCCAGTTTTTCTTGCTTTTGCTATGGCCATAAACGAGTCCCAGGGGCAATCATTATGTGTTTGTGGTATTATTCTAGAAAACCCATGTTTCTCACATGGCCAATTCTATGTTGCCTGTACCCGTGTTGGAAAACCATCAGATTTGTTTGTCTATGCGCCAGATAATCAAACAAAAAACATCGTAGATCACAAAGCACTACAATGATTTTTGTTAATAATTATGATTACAATAAAGAGATTACTTATTTTTAAATGTTTATATTTGTTTTTTTTAATTATATTTCTTATTCACAAAGCCCGACGACGGTTGTGTTCAGCAGAATTTTTTGCCCCGGCTATAAAATATGTAGGAACAAAAAAATGTCATATTACAAATAATTTTGAAAGGATTTTAATTCAATTTAAGTAGGCAGTACGAAGTCTGCAGGGTCAGCTAATGAGGGACTGGCATCCAAGCAAATTGAGTTCTTGTACGTACATAGAAGAATTACATAATTGTTTTTACTATCTATTGTTTTTTTTTTTTTTTGTCTACCAAGAATTTGTAACTCCTTAGCTATACTTCGTCCAAAATAAATCTGCAGTAGGTACAGGGAAGATAGGACATTCATATCGCACTCAATCTGCAGAGGAATTCCATTACGTTGTGTGAAAGAAACAATTGGCAAGGGTTACCGTAGGTAGTATACTAAAACTGTAATAGCTCTACGAAAAATCGAAAAAGTTTCCTTCTATATTTTATTAGTAGGTATTGTCTTAAACAAAGATTTTCATTTAGAAAAATTATTTAATACGAACATAAAATAGCTTTGCATTTCGTAATTTATATAACCGAATTACATAAATTATGAAATTCTAAATCTTAACTATTCCAGTTTTTTTTTTGTGGGGAGATATATGGCCTTTGGTCTTGTTTTCTTTGAGGACACTATAAACAGTTCGTTCTGAAACCGATTTTTTTTTCTCAGCGCTTAAATCCTTCGAAGAACTTGAAGCCATTTAATTAAAATTCTACTGTTTTTATAATATATATTTCACACAGCACCAACAAAAAAATTAAAACCGCACTAAACTTGTACATATGTATTGTATACAGCCAAAAATCTGTTCAAATTAATTAATATTTCTCTGCCTTAAATAAGCCTACTCTTTTTTTAACGGATTTTAATTTTTTATTGCATACCATGAACAAGAATGGGATGGCAACGACTACCTAAGAAAAAGCTTCTATTCTTGAAAGCTCCCTTACAGAATCGAAATAAAAGTAAGCATTATCATTTCCTGGCAACGCTGATTTATATGTTTGTTTTGTCAAACAGAAAGACAAAGAGCTTTGCAAAAACGTAAACGAGCATACGATCAATATGGCTTCACAGTGGTGAAGTATATTTTTATAAGGGGATTTTAGATGTTTTTTCTATATATCTTTTGTATATATCTCGTTATTCTTTTTAACTATATAAATTATTTTTACTTTTCAATATGTATGTTTTTCTTTCAATCAATCGGCAGACGGCAAAATATAGCCATGTCTTTTTTTTTTTTGTTAAATATTTATTGTAATTATGTATAAGTTGATCAATAAAGAAGTAAATAATAATAATAATAATAGATGTTTTTTCCTGAACAGGCACCCTTTGTAGTAAAAAAAGCTCCCCTATAAGGCCTGTACCTACTGCAGATTTGTTTTGGACGAAGTATAAATAAGTTTGATACTTAAACTGTTGCAAGATGTAAAATTATGATAGTCAAATTTGCGATTTATTTAGAAAATTATTGTTTTGACTTTTACTTTCAACAATTCTTTCCTAAATGAACTATCAATATCATTAGGTAGGTACACCTTTCAGCTTTTCGTTATGGTGGTGTTGGCGGTGATTTAAATCTTTGCAGGCCTCTGTTCTAAAAGGAAAATGTTGAATTACCAGATTAATGGGTAACCATAAATCACATTATCGCTCCTCCTAGAGGCGAAAGAAGACAGTTTTTGGAAGCGCCCGGCTCAATCCCGACCGCCGTATCAAAGAAAGAAACAAAATAACCGATTGCTTGCTTTGAACGCCGACACCCGCCGCTCGTCTCCGCTTCCACAGCATCCACAAAAATCAAATTCATAAAGCGTATACATAAACACTGAGGTGCATATACGATACCTATCGCAAACTAGCACCTACCCCCTTGCAAACGGCCAGAGATCCAGAGGATACGAAGACAAATTACCTACATTGTGGGATTGTGAACAAATAAATCTCGTAATGAGTTACAATAAGACGATTTCGACAGAAATACAAATCACTTGCAATTGACCTTGAAAAGGCAGTGCAGCGTGGAGACACACTATCGACATTGGCTTACAACGCGAGGAGCAAGAGGGCGACTTTTTTTTTTCTTCTGCAAAGATCCACCTCAACCTACTAAACGCTTGCATAAATCGGCGGATCATCGATCAAAGTTTCGTTGCTTAAATACACTGTTTCGACCGACTCAGAATGGCGAGGGTTGCAAATAAGTTATTGTATGATCTCATTTAGACACTTAACACAATTTGTCCGCATAAAAACTGATCATTTTCTATTAATTAAGCATTATTCTTGGATTACCGCAAAACGGGAATTCAGTTGGATACCTCTTTATGTGTAGCTGCTGAGTTCAAGGCCGCACAGCATGATTCAATCCTTTTCAAGTTTCAATAGAACCTGGCTCCCGGTTATGGCATCGGCGAACTCTCTTTCCTGATCATTATCGGTCTCTCTCGTTCCGGCTCTGTTGGTCAGATTGTAAATAAGGTAATCACTGCGGTTGGTCGCTGCCTTCGATGCCTTTGTGTAAAAGTCTGAATTATTACACACCTTGAGGAACCCAGCTGAGCCCAAGTCAAGGGATTTGCCATTTTTCGTATACAAGCAATGCGATCATTCTAATTTAGAGACACGCTGATCTTACTTACTGGGTGAATAACAACATGGATGGGGGAAAGTACACGCAGAGTAATTAATTCAGCACATTTATTATAATTCATTGATGTGACTTTGCTACTCATACTTACGATGTGCGTCGAGAAGCCCTGATGATCAATCGGAGGCGATTTTCATGCTCAAGCGTTCATTAGGAAGACCAAAGTGATCAATTAATAATGAATTATTATTCTCGATCGAAAACTCCGATGATAGTGATGTTAATTAATTAGGCAGTTAAACCGTTGCAGTGTTAAATAATTCCCGCACTTTTGGCAGCTCAGCCATCTGAATTAATTGATAACTTGTTTCTGTTGATTGGTATGGAGTGGTGGTCCGAGAACTCTGGTTTAAAGAACCAACACCACAGATTTATCAAAGTGCTACTGTTTTCTTCTCGATTTCAAGGAATGTCGAAATGATAAAAATGAATCATTTAGACCTCTCAAATGAAGAAGCGCAGAAGTCAGATCATGCTTCGCAACAACTAATGAACGAACAAGAATTGAATAACGTAAAACAAAATTGCTATAAAATACAATTATTGCTAAGCAAAATTCGTTTATCGTCGGAATAAGAGCCAACAGTACGAGGAACAAACAAACGCATATAATAGTCTTAAGTGCACTTCCACGTTGATTGCTTTATCACTGCGCAGCCCGCAGCATCATTCACCTCAATAATTTGAGAATGGAGATTTGATTATATTTTTGTTGAGCTCCGATTACAAATTTCAAAAAGATAATCTATCACGTTTCAATATTTTGTGGTTTCAACTTGGGTGGTTTGTTATCTTCTGGGTTCGATGCATTACTGTTTCGTTTTTTCTTTAAAGAAAAGAAACAGAAAATGTGCAAAATATTTGCCAGAAGGTAGCGTAACGGGTACAATGGTTGGCACCCCCAATTTTTGTACTAATTATTGGCACCCTTCATGCAATAAGGGATTTCTCAAAAACTACGTTGTCCAGGAATTAAAAACTGTGTTTTTCCAATAATCTTTATCAATTCTCCAGAAATCTACATATTTATTTAGGTTCATTTCATTCTCAGTTCCTTTTTGTCAGTGAAAGAGTGAGGTCGGTCCCAATTAGTGAAAAAAGTGTTAAAAATGCAGTGTTCCTGCTAAGAAGACTAGATTTGGTAAGTGTCCGTTTTTGATAATTTTTTGAGTTTTTAGATGAAAATTTTTCTTTTTAAATATAAAAATATAATAAATTAAATATTTTTGTAAGTTTTTTCTTAAAAAAAGTTGTTTAAATCATAAAAAAAGGGGGTGCCAATAATTGGTCCCATATTAAGAAGTGGTTTCATTATTGGCAGGGGGGTGCCAATTATTCATGCACTGGGACTACAATTATTGGCACTGCCAATAATTGTACTTTTAAGACTGCCAATATTTATACCCCTCATCCGTTACAAATTTATAAAAGGGGTGCCAATAATTGGTTCCATATTAAGAAGAAGTGGTTTAATTATTGGCAGAGGGGTGCCAATAATTCGTGCACTGGGACTACAATTATTGGCACTGCCAATAATTGTACTTTTAAGACTGCCAATATTTATACCCCTCATCCGTTACAAATTTTTATTTATGTACCTACTTCTAATTTATATTATTTACAATTCAATGAAAATTTAACTGTTTTAAGCAATTTAAACAATCAATTAAGAAAAATGTGTTTTTTAAAATTTACCATATGCATATGTAAGAGATCTTCAAATGAATTTTTTTATTTACGTTTTGTTTATTATGTAAATATATTTGCTTGCGATGAATTAAGGTATTCTTGCAATAAAATGATTGTTTTTTAACTAAATTTGATAAAAAAATCACGAAAAGACATTGCTTTTCTTTCAAATTTAAGGGTGCCAATAATTGTACCGGTGGGTGCCAACAATTGTACCTGGATGCCAATGATTGTACCTTTTCGCAGGCTTTTCCTATTTTGGTGTTTTTATAAAATTCTTTGTTTTAGAAAACTTTTATTCTCATTAAATTCAAATTTAAAATTTCTTAAATTTTAATTTGACATATAAAACATATTGCAAACTCTTTTATATCGAGAGTTATTCGCGATTAAAAGTGAAAAAATGCTTAGGAGTGCCAACCATTGTACCCGTTACGCTATTTGTTTTTCAAACATAAAGTCAAGCGATCGCTAGCAACAATAAATACACTCTAGGCTGAAGGAAGAAATGAAGGAAATAACATCGATTTGAATGGCAAACGGACTAACATTTATACGAGTTTTCCTTTTAGTAAACAAACACACGCTTGATGAATACGGCGAGAGGTTATAGAACTTAGACGATATGAGTAGCTTCAAATGGAATAACCGACGCAAATAAGGTTTGAAATTCTGAGCATTATAATGTAATAGGAAAACAGATCTCATCTGGGCAACAACAAACAAATCTCTTTAATTCACTGTACGATGAAAACTTGGTTTAACTGTTTAAGAGAGGGATTGCAGCTAGATATCCCCTTACTTACTTAGCGTCCAACACTTGACACTGCCATAGAATAGGACCGACTAAATCAAAGTCTTGTATAGTAGACACTCTGTCATTCGAGTGAGGAGTTTTGAACCAAGTAGTTTGGCCAAACCAAAGTAACAGCGGTTCGCTAGGTCAATTCTTCATCGGATTTCCACTAAGCTTTTATTTGTGTTGTTTGTCCCAGGCGGTGGTGGACAAATGTTTTTCTGTCTTTTTTTTCAGTAGCATGTTCTTTGTTTTGTCCTCGTTCACTTCAAGACCAATGAGCTCCGCCTGTTCTAGTTCTTCAATCGCTGTGAACGCCTCAAACACAGCTCTTTGGGAGCGACCGATGATGTCTATGTTGTCCGCGTAGACTAGGAACTGGGTGAATTTGGTGATGATAGTGTTTTCCGTTCTCACACCTGCCTTGCGCACTCCTGCGGATGTTTGAAACAACTCAGATGAGCTCTTACCCATTTGCACACTACACTGCGCATTGCTTAGGGTCATGCGGCACAGCTGGATCAGTTCGTTGGGGTCCCGAATTCAGACATCACCATCATAAGCACTTGGTGGTGGATGCTATCATCAGCAGCTTTGAAGTCCATGAAAAGCTTGTTTTTTCCAGGATTTGCCTTAGTGTGAATATTTGGACTATCTTTATTCTGCCTGGCCTAAAGCCACACTGGCACTGGTACGTGCTGATTATAGTGTTGTACCTCACACAGTAGGTACTTTGGATAGAATTTTGTATGCAACATTAAGCAGGGCTATGACTCAGTAGTTTTTGTATGACATAAGATCGCCTTTTTGTAGATGGGGATATGGAGCGTATAGACCAGTCAGTGGGCATACATTCTTCCTTCCTCCAACACTTTTTGATGACGTGGTATATAATTGATAGAGCTTCGCAGTTATGCCATTCGAAAAGGCGGACTTGGTATTTTTTAGCTTTTGGCTGTCTGATAAATATGTAGTCGAAGGTTTAAGCGGGAAAAGTAAGACCTCGTGTATTTGACGGCTAAACGTCAAGTGACATAATTCATTTTATTTTCTTATAATCTGTCAATTCATATTCTCTTACTTAAAGGTGGTAACATATGTGTAAATGAAGTATGAATAGTGTTTAAATTGTTTACATTTGGAGTTCATTTAGTTCATTAAATTGTTACATTACCTAGTTGAAAATATACGTATATAACACTGTCTCTTTCTACCTCTTCTGTGCTGTGGGCTGGGAATGTGTCTACAGTGACTGATCTCGCTTCTCTTTCGTCATTGGATAGCTCGCTGGTGGAAGTGCTGCTTGAATACATCTATGATACCGTGTACTACGGTGATTAGGATTCCTTCCCTGTTTCGAAAAGCCTACGTTCCGGTTCTGGAACTAGAATCTAGTTGCTTCGACCTTTTTAAAAAGCGTCAGGTGTTATTTTTGGCACTTTGAATTTAGAAACTGTGGATGTTTTTTTCTTCCTTCGCAGTATCTTTTACTCATTTCTCCTTTTCGTTCAATACTCTCCTCTTGCCGGTCTTGTTTTTCGTTGCAGCATCTGCAAATGTGCATTTTCTGTCTCCTTTTTCAATATCGTTTATTCATCATCATACCACGGGTTCTTTTTCGGGGGTGGCTGGTAACCTATGGTCGTCTCGGTTACTGGTTCCACAAGGTGTAATCGACTTTGGTATTTAGGAGTACGGCAGAGAGTGTCTCAATCAGGCGCTGACTGCAGTCTCTGTCATTCTTAAGGGTACCTACTTAAATAACCGACCGACCAACGTTGAACTTCTTTCCTTGGGCAGCACGTGTTTTCTTGTCATTTGAAAGTCGAGCTCTAAACTTAGCCACTACCAGAAAGTGGTCGGAATCGACATTTGCTCCATGTGTGAATTGACGGATTATTAGCAATTAGCACATGGTTGATTGGGTTGGCGTCTCGGCCATCCGGATATTTCTTGTGTAGATCTTCCGTCTTGGAAACTCGGTGTTATTTATCACCGTATTACTAGCTGCAGCAAAGTCGATTTATCGAAAGGCGTAATCTGTTGTTATACTTCGTGGAGGCTGTGCTTCCCAACTAACCCGTCAAAGATGACTTCTTTTCCGATTTTTGCATTGAAGTCTCCGAGTATGATTTTGACGTCGTACTCTGGGTGGAGATTATCCAGGAGGTCATACAAATCCTTCTTGCTTCTCCTCCTCAGCATCAACGGTAGGGGCGTGTGTACATATTAAACTGATGTTTTGTAGTGTTGCCTTAATGCGGATTACCCATGACTTTGGACGAATCCGCATCCAAATATGTGCATTCTTTGATATCAGCTTTAATAAAAGTCTCAAGTTTTTCTTTTCGTTGTCCCTGATCCTATCCATCAAATTTCCTGGATCCGCCTCATACTGCGTGAGGACAGATTCAAGTTTTGATTAACCTGGAGTGTGGATTCGGAGTGTTATAACATTCCAGGTGCATAGTCCGTTGTTGTTCCGGGTCTGGTTGCCGTTTCAAGGCGGTAATTATCCGAGGTTCTGTGCGTCTCTTCTTAGTTTTTTACTGTGGAAGGGTTGTTAGCCCTCGCACTAAATTCAAAATTTGAAGGGCCGTGGTTTAGGTGCGCCCCAGATCCTACAACACCCAACTACCAAGATTCTTACATCCAACCAATAACGGTGCACCAATAACGGTGCATTCAAAGAACTGATTTAAGTGACTACTACAGCGGTGTACTGCTGAATATGCAAAGGCAAATATCAGAAAACAATCACTATGATCAAGTTATCTATACAATCTAATCTATGTGCTGTCCAGCAGAAACAATTTTTGTTTCTGTCGTGATTCGATTGAATATTAATTCGTCTTATATTGAATCATGACCCATATCCACCACCGCCCACCAGAATAGTACTTCTGAAAATAATATATGGTGCACGTCCAGATCAAACGAAACACCACAGGGCCCAATGTCCAACTCCAACAAAGGAATTCAAATTGAAGCGAATCAATCACCAGCATAATTCTGCATTAAAACTGCCTTTTGTATATGTCGATGTCGTCTTCCTTTCTTCAAGGCAATTCTATCCTCGACGCTCGACGTGTTAGTCTGACGCGACAGCATGCGCGTTCGCTGAGATCTGCGAATTCACAAACTGCGAATCAAATTATTTTGTGACAAATCAATTCTTTTCGCCTATAGCCACGTCAGAGTGTACAAAAGTCGTCCAGGTTAGAAACCACAGCCGTCTTAAGCTTTTTGGTATACAAAGGTTCAGATGATTGCACGAATGAACATTTCGTTTCGCTTAGTAAATATTTGCAGAGTCTTGATCATAAATCGTACGCGATCGTTCGGCACTTTGACTTTGGTCTGGGACTTTGTTGTTGTTCGTTCATCGGTCCGGCTGAAGGCATTCGAAATGCGCAATCAAAGTTCTGAAAACAAAAAAACCACTGGCAATAAAAAAAAGCAGACACACTTGAGTAACTTGTTTGTTTTTATTTTATGGTTTCTTAATTACAAATTTTCTCACATTACATCAGGTCAAATCAATAAAAAAAAAACCTTAACTTGAATCATAGGCGCTGAAAGTTCGCTTTAATTTTGTTTCTCACAAACAATCAAGGCACGTTAAGAACGTTTGTATGCAGGATTTTTGTTTTATTTGTATCTACACACAAATCTACATAAATACATCGATTGGTTGAATTAAGTATAAAGGTATTCGATTGTACGAAATTCTATGGGATTCCTTCATTGCCGACGTAGTGCAATTAGAGATTATGTTTTTTGGCATAAAGCGGTTGGTTGAGAATCCTTAAGCCAAAAGCCCAAGACAAAGGCTTACAAAAAAATTTGCGAGAATCAAATCTGTCTCACGTACTATGACAGAATTGGACAGGACTATACATTTTGAGTTGTCTATGTTACAGGAAAAAAAAACAAACATCCATATTCAATTTATAAAATAGGTAAAATAAATACGTAAAATAACGAAGATATTTGGATGTTTACAGATTCAAAATATTTTATTGAATGAAGAAAAATAATGAGAAAAAGTTTCTCATGAAATTATTCACAGATTAAATTAATGAATTAAAACAAAGTGGAACATTAGAAAAGTAGCAAATTAGTACTTTAACAGTATTCAGGTTTTCAATTGATTTCATACGGGGTGTCCGGTAATTCGTCTGCCATACTTCAGGATGTGTTTCTGATTTTGAACTTTGACATCACTTTTTGAAGATTTTAAAAAAAATACTAACTTTGGTGTACCCTGACCCATATTAAGATCAATTTCTATGTCATAAGCTCATAACTAATGTAAGGGACCTCATTTAAGACTTTTTCTTTAAAATAAATACCAACTCACCTTTTAAATTCAGTTTAAATTGAGCTGATATGTTTTTAGGGTTGCCGATATTCAATTTAAGTGATTTAAATTTTTACTTTTTGACTAAATTTCTTTCAAAAACATGAAATAATAAACATAATGTTTTCTTATTTTCATATGATGAACAAAATAATTATAAAAAAAACGCAATACCTACATTTTATGATAGATACCATCTTTAGAAAACCTAAAACAAGTAAGAAATCGAATTCTAGGTGTTTACCTATTTTTACTTCAGTAGATAGTTTTGATAGTTTTTAGGTAATCTTTAACATTGTCCAATCATGAGAAGCGTTAAAAGTGTACTTGTGCCTATCTGTCTTGCTGTCAAAACCCTAATTACCTTTACTCTTTTCAGGGAGAGTTAGCGTAACGGATGCAATTATTGGCACCCCTAAGGAATTTTGAGATCCAAATGCGTGTATATTTCGCTTTTATGGAATTTAAAATATGTCAAATATACCAAATTGTAATTTGGAAAAATCTGTTTCCGAAAATATTTTTTTATTTTTATTTTGTCTTTATAAAGGTGATAAATATGGTAAATTAAAAAAGCTTACCAAAAATTACATTTATTGGCACCCGACTACAATCGTTGGCATCTTAATATTTACAATTATTGGCACACTTGAAATCAAAGAAATTTATATTTTTGTCAACTTTTTTTATTCACTGTAGCTAAATACTCTTTTTTAATAAAAATAAATATTTTTCTTTTAATTTAATTTAATTTAACAAATAATATAAAAAATAAACAAAAAAGAAAAGTTTGTAGGAAAAATATATAAGACAGTAATACAAATTCAAATAATTTTCATTTAGTATATGTATTTTTGAAATAAAACTTAAAATCTATTTATTTCAATTTACAGAAAAAAACAGACAAAAGCTGGAAGGATATCATGTTTAAGCATTTTTAAACATTTTGTGCATCTTATTCCACAATTTTCGGAGCCAATAGCGTTTGTCATAAAATTTGTACAACAAAAACACATCTGTCCACTACAAATTCTATTTTCTCCGATTTCTTCTGGATTCAAAAACAAGTTCCTTACATGACTTCCAACCCTTGGTATGGTTTGAGAAATAACATTTTCCTGGCTGACTTCGTTGTAGATTTCAAGCAACATCTATTTTGCGGGAGAGTTTTTGAGTAAGATCTGTCTTTTGGAAGAGTTTTCATGCGATATCTATTTTTTCGGAGAGGTTATTGTTTCGTCCACGTTAAATACTCGGCTAGGATCTTCAAGGATTGAAAAAAATCGTTTTTGATCAAATAGTCCTGTATGAAGTCAAACCAGCCAAAAATATCTGTTACCGCCACATTTGCGCTTGCTGACGAAACTGGATCATTTATTCTGAAAGTCAAAGTGGTTTGACGCTTCAAAAAGGATCTAAACCATCCTTTTCCTGGTATTGCCTCACTACCAAATGCGTGCTCTCTATTACTTTGACTTAAAAATTCTTGGACAGCATAAAAAACATCTTCTTTTCTTTTTGGAAACCCTTTCTCTTGTAAGACTTTAAGCCATTCAACAATAGTCGCTTCTTCTTCGTCAGTTAAGACCGTAGCAGGCCCAGGACGTGTTTTTGTAGATTTTGAACTCAATTGGAATTGTAGAGTAGATCGTGGTATCTTGTAGTTCTTAGAAGCTGCTTTTTTAGTCATATGTCAATTTTTTATGGCCAATAGAGCAGCTTGAACATCCTTTTCCTTGTAGTTTTTATTTGTTCTTGGCATTTTTCAAACCTTAAAACGTAACGTTTGTATGACATAGTAATTGGCAGTCTTAAAAGTACATTTATTGACAGTGCCAATAGTTGTAGTTCCATTTAGAAGCTCGTTTACCACTTTTTGCATCGAAGAAACCATGGTTTTACAAATAGTGTTAATTTCTTCATCGTGAAACCATAGGTACTTCAATTATGGAGGAAATAAGCTTCGTTTTGGTATTGCAATTTTTTTTTCTGAGCCTTCTCCTTATAATTTTCCATTCAATCGGATTGAGATCAGATTAGTTTCCCTGCAATTCAAGCACATTAATTTCGTTCTCATACAAAGAATTGGTTTACTTTCTTTGAGGTGTACATTGGTGCAAAATTGTTTCCTGGATAAGATCTCATTTTTGATAGTTGGCAGCAGCATGTGGGTCAGCATATTTGATGCTATTTATCATCCCTTCAATGGACTTTAAGCTCCCACGACTATCAGAAGAGAAACATCCCCAAAAGATGACTTTGAGAGGGTGTTTCGGTACCTGAACAATAAGAACAGCTTTGATCTTCACGTTGTCACTCCTATGCACCACACTTACCCTATAAACTTTTGGATCATTTGTGGCTTTCGTCGGAAAAGATCGCCTTTTCAGTCCTCTTGTGTCCTGTTTTTATATTTTCTAGCTCATTGTAATTTTTTGACTATTGGCTGAGTCAAAAGCTGTTTCTTAACTGACTTTCGGACTCTACGACCCACTTCAACCAGTCGCCGCCGAACCGCTGACGATTCAACCACCACTCAAGCTGCTGCCAAATCTTTTTCTAGTTCGCCACTTGTCTTATGTGCATCGATGACATCTTTCCGCGACGTTTCATCTTTTCCCGCGTTTTTTCTGGCTTAAAATTATCGTAGAAACGTATGATTTTGACAGCGCGATATTTCTCAGATGATTTTTTTGGGAGCTCTTACAATATTTTGTTCCAAATTCTACTTGTCCCTATTAACAACGAAATCCACTGGCAACTGACACTATATACCGATCGTGAATAAATACTGAATAGGTAAAGGCATAAGAATCGCCTTTTTCATCTTATCTGTAAAACAGCATCAATTTTGTTTCGTATGTCATGTCAACGTTTTCGCTTTTTTCGTTACGATTGACTATGACTATGAGATGGTTCATTGAAGTTCAAAACAAAGATCGACAGACCACGCTTCGTCTCCTTCGATAATCTCTTCTTAAAGCAAATAAACGCTGCATCGCATCAGGACGCATGTCAATACAACAGCAACAGCATTTGATTCCAAGTTTAAAAGTACCTTCTTAAAAGCCACTTGTCTGCGCGTGCATGCACTCTTGAACAATTATTGCTTTTCGATGTTTTGCCAGTGTTGCGGTTCAACACCACCTACGTCTTGGCTTCACAGCATGGCTAACATGGCCACAAGGTACAAACCCGCCGTTCAAAGTCTGAATTCAAATAGATGCACATTATGCGTTATTACATGGCAACAAATTTGTTCTTTTATATGTGTTGATAAATCTCAAAGATAAGAGGTGTGACTAGAACGACTGATAAATTTTTAGAAAAAAAAAAAATACGAGTGGAAAATTGTTCGTGTGAACAGTAGTTGCTCTTGAAATAAATTGTGTTTCTCCGTTGATTGGACACTTGGATTAATCGTGCAAAGATGTGCAGATTTTGTAATATGCACACGAGTAGGTGCAAAACGCCTCAAACCGGACAAATCATCCGTGAAAGAAG
Source organism: Sphaerophoria taeniata (assembly GCA_943590905.1). Taxonomy (NCBI): domain Eukaryota; kingdom Metazoa; phylum Arthropoda; class Insecta; order Diptera; family Syrphidae; genus Sphaerophoria; species Sphaerophoria taeniata. The sequence continues at coordinate 67,543,076 of OX016542.1, forward strand.
AACACCATGAACATCAAAAATAGAACACCGAACAATATAAATGTATATCTTTACACAAAAATGCACCCATCACATCATTGTTCATTCTCACCAAGGTACATAAGACGCCACAAGATGCTGGTTTAATAGTAAGTGTGATGATGATGACCCATTAATAAATCAATGTTGATGTATTATCGACCACCTTTAAGACTGCGTTCCGGCAGGTGGTGGCAAGAGCAAATCCATTTTAAAGTTCCCTTTTTTCATTCGAACGTAAAACAGAAACACGATCAAGAATGAACATCCTGATCCTAGTGAAAGTGAGAGAAGATAAGCCTCTTCGATTGTTCTGTTCTGTGCAGGTAAAATTACAGTTCCATGACGTTTTCAGTGTAGCATTTTGACTTATTGCTGGTTATTTGTCACATCGGACATGGTTTCAGGAATACCGCAACAAAAACACGATTTGGTGATTTTTCTTCGAAACCAATAAGTAGTCTCAGTTCGATTGTCTGAAGCGTGTTGCAAACAGTGATGCCAATTTATGTCTTAAGAAAATATAACTGTTCTTTTCATTCGAATTATAATAATGGTCTTTCGATTTAAAAAATCGTCAATCGAATTATTTTTATTCGAATTAAAATAATCGTCATTCGAGTTATTTTCGTTCGAATTAAATTAATCGTCATTCGAGTTATTTTTCTTTGCATTAGAATAGGTACTTATAGCTGTCATTCGAGCTTTTGTCCTCGTCACTCGATTTTTCGTCATTCAAATCTCGAATAGTTGCCTGAATGAAGAGTGGCATCATTGTTAAGAATTTAAAAACGATAGGTACTCATTCCATCCAAGGGTCTTCGATATTAAGCGCAGGTATCTGCCGCCACCATTGATTTCGTTCATCATCGTCGAAATGATTTAGGACCGTTGTCCGTATTGAATTCCAAATTAATCGATTGTCATTCCTAATAAGATTTAAGAGGGCAGAGGGCAGAGGGTGTTGTGTCGATTTTTCAAGGATTGTTTTTTTGTTTTTGTTTTTTGTATTCTCTTTCTCTGTTTGAGGTGTTCACTGATTTCAACAAATTTCTTGTCACGATTAAATACATAAAACATATTATCTGAGATTGTAGGAGATATGTTTTTTTGCAGTTTATTAAAAGTTTTTTAAATATAAGCGGTGGTTATTATATATTTACTAGCTGACCCTGCAGACTTCGTTCTGCCTCAATCGATAAATAAAAGCTCTAAGCTTTGGTATCCCGCTACTACTCTACCCGCTACTACTCTTCCCGCTACCCTCTACCCGTTAACCCAATACCCTCTACGCGGTACCCGCTTTGCGCTACCCTAGTAACCGCTATGATTGTCCCCCTTATTTGCTGATTTTCACGTTAGATTGGCCCAAAAAATTGATTTTATTCAGGCTATATCTAAAGTGAAAATTTTATAAAAATTCATTGAGGATTGAGCGGATATAGAGTCCCTTCCGGACATACAAACTTAACAATGCAGCTCAAATTATATGCAGAAACTTGATTTAAGGTCTTGAAGTTCTCTGTGCTCTCGCAGAGTTTTCCAAGTTCCCAATCAGAAATTTTGCATTTTTCCATTTGAAAATCAATGCACTTACAATAACATGGAATTTTCCTTTTGAAAATCAAAAAGTTTTCTGAGTTTTTCATAAAGAGCTTTCTATTTTTCATTCGAAGACCCATTTTGAAATTTTCCAGTTTTCCATTTGAAAACCAATGCACCTGCAATTGGATGCAATTTTCCCTTTAAAAACCAATGGGTTTTCTGAGTTTTGCATCAAGAACTTTCTATTTTCCATTCGAAAACCCATTTTGAAATTTTCCAGTTTTCCATTTGAAAACCAATGCACCTACAATTAGATGCGATTTTCCCTTTGAAAACAAATGAGTTCTCCGAGTTTTTCATCAAGAACTTTCTCTTCTCCAATCGAAAACCCATTTTGAAATTTTCCAGTTTTCCATTTGAAAACCAATGCACCTACAATTAAATGCGATTTTCCCTTTGAAAACAAATGAGTTTTCCGAGTTTTTCATCAAGAACTTTCTATTCTCCAATCGAAAACCCATTTTGAAATTTTCCAGTTTTCCATTTGAAAACCAATGCACCTAGATAAAATTAGATGCAATTTTCCCTTTGAAAACCAATGAGTTTTCTGAGTTTTTCATGAAGAAGTTTTTATTTTCCATTCTAAAATTTTACAGTTTTCCATTTGGAAACCAATGCACCTGCACTTACATGCGATTTTCCCTTTGAAATTAATTATTCCCACGCCTCTTTCCCCCCCAGATACCGCACGCGCTGGGGTCCATTTTCACCGAGTACGATTGCAATTACGGTTGCTAGTCGTATCGGCACTTAATTAGAAATTTAATTTAGAGATTGCAAGTTTATAAGCCGCAACCGTTCTTGATACGGAGGTAAGTTAAAATTGTCAACCCATGAAAGTCCTCTTAAGGCGAAACGGAGGAATCTACGTTGTATTGCTTCAATTCTATTTATATGGACTTGGTGATAAGGGGACCATACTTGGCTGGCGTATTCCAGTAGAGGCCTTACAAACGTGGTATAAAGAGATTTCGTAACGTAAGGATCCGAAAATTCCTTAGACCAGCGTTTGACGAAACCTAAAGCAGAATTAGCTCTAGCTACGATATTGTCATAGTGAGACCTAAAGTTAAGCTCACTATCACAAATAACTCCTAAATCTCGGATAGTTGTTACTCTGTGAACAATACATTCGTTGATATAATAGTCCCGTGTTTGCGGACGGAAACGTTTACGGGAATATGTGATTGTTTGGCATTTGGAAACATTAAGCTCTAAATTGTTTTTTTGACACCAAACATAGAAATTGTTTAAATCGGCCTGTAGGGGTAAAGCATCATCGGGTGAAGAAATCATTCTAAAGATTTTCATGTCGTCTGCGTACATTGAAACTTGGGAATTTTCAATCACAGATTCTACGTCATTAATAGTCAGAATAAAAATAATAGGGCCTAGATGACTACCTTGAGGGACTCCCGATTTTGCAGCAAATGGCTCTGATATAGAAGATCTAAATAAAACGCGATATTTACGTTCGGATAGGTATGATTCCATCCATTCAATGAAACCAGGAGGGAATCCAAGAGCCTTTAGCTTGAAAGATATAATATTGTGGGATATTTTATCAAACGCCTTGCTAAAGTCCGTAGCAATAACATCAACTTCTTTTTTACTTTCTATTGAGTTTAATGTATAAGAAACAAATTCGGTTACATTAGTGGTCGTTGATTTCCCTTTTAGGAACCCATGTTGTTTGGCCGAAAATAATGATTTACAATGAAAGTACATTGTGTCGGATATAATACTTTCGAATAGTTTAGGAATGCAAGATAATTTGGCAATCGGCCTATAGTTAGAAATGTCAGATTTACAGCCTTTCTTATGAATGGGAATTATGAAAGAATCTTTCCACATAGATGGAAAAATTCTTTGAGACAGAGATTTTTGAAAAAGAATAGTAAGAGGCTGAGCCAAATTAGCTGCACACTTCTTTAATACAATAGCAGGTAAACCATCAGGTCCCGAAGAGAAATCATCTTTTAATTTATTTATTTTACTAAGCACATCGTCAACAGTGATGTTGATCGATACCAATGATGTTTGGTTACAATCGTTCATATAAGTGAAATAGTCAGCATCAGGTACAAAATTACTGTCGGAAAAAGCAAGACTGAAGAAATTAGCAAATAAATTAGTTATAATTTTTGAATCATTAGAAGAGTGATCTAAATATTTGAGGGAATTAGGATATCCATCTGACTTTTTTTTTACGTTAATGAATTGCCAAAAGCGTTTGGGATCTGAGATTATATCAAACTGCATTTGATTAATATATGCATCATACAGGAGTTTTGAGAGAGCAGAGAACTCGTTGTACACTACTAAATAGGAGTAATAGTCTGTCTCTGATCTAGTTTTAAGATATTTTCTCCATAGACTATTTCGGGAGTTACGGAGTGAACGAAGTTGTTTTGAATACCACGGTGGTGATGGTGAGATATTTTTATATGGTGCATAGGGAACGCATAGAAAAAAACATTCAAAAATTATTGAGTAGAAGTTAGTGGTTAAACTATTGATGCTATTGTTAACAGTTTGGTTTAATATTAAATCAAAATTAATGTTACTAAGCAGCTCGTTTAGTTGGGCGAAGTTTGCTTTTCGGAAATTAAATCGATATGGGTTCTCAGAATCTACATCGGGATGATTGTGCTCATAGACGTAAGTTAAAGACAATGGCGGATGAAAATTGTCAATGGTGGAAAGAGTTAAGCTACTTTGCTCTACGATACAGTTATTTGCATCATTGGAAAAAATGAGATCGAGTTGTCTGCTCAAGTTATTTTTAACATCACTAATCTGATGCAAGCCGCAATCAGACAGATTGTCAGTAAATAACATTTCTTTTTCAGTTGTTGCGTTACTTGCAACAAAATGAGAGTCATCCTCGGATCGTGACCATGACAGATTAGGGAGATTTAATGCGAAATTTTCATGCACGTAGATTGTGGAAACTTAAATCCATGCCTTTTTAAAATATCGATGTTAAAATTTTCTTTTTCATAGAAAATCGTGCCCAAGAATTCGCGTGTAAACATTGTTTTGGTCCAAAAGCTTAAGTAGGTGTTCAGCCTTAAATATAATAAGGAAGAATGAAAAGGAAATGAAATGAAAATAGAGAGACATTTCAAAAAATTGATGTCGCCTGTCACTCTGTCAGTTTCCTGAATTCAAAAACAAAATTTCGGGTAAGTAAAATCAAAAATCAATGTTTTTTCCTATTAATATTTATTTCTTTTACTTTCAAAATATCCTACTGCACATTCAGTGCACCGAAGACGAATTTGTGTACATTTATAAAGTAAGACTTTTGTTTGTTTATTGGTTTATCGACTACAAACATACAACCGACAAACAAACAAAAGTCTTACTTTATATATTAGTATAGATGTACAATATATAAAACGAAAACTTTAATCTTTACTTGCAAATTTATTTTTAAAGTAGAATCGGATATAAATTGTAAAAGTGATTTCGAAAGGGAAAGGCAATGTTTAGATGAGTTTGAAAATGTACCTAAGTACGGCGAAATCGAAATCAATCAAAGATCCCAAAATGACAAATTGACCAATTGATTGAAAACAAAACGATTACGATCCGATCAACACTGCACTGTAATGATCCTCTTCAGAAAATAAAAATTAACAGAGACGAACAGGCAGACACTGGACGAATCATGGTACATAACTAACGTAACAATCAATCACCTGTCGACACCTGTCATTTCATTTCGGTATTTCACACATCAAATAACGTCAAATCGAGGGTATCCCTTGAATAAGATGTTGGATTTGGATTGCGTGGAGCTGACGCACGATTCCACCACCACCGCTGCGCTGATGGTAGTTCAGCCTGTGGTGTCTGACTGTTTTGTATAGCTGTTTGCCATGCCGCCTCCGGTGACAGACGAATCATTATAATCACGTGATTAGTTTGGAGCAGAGATTTCTTTGCTACTGCCATATCTCCTTGTATCACCACCACATTACAGACTGTAGTCCTCTCATTGCGTTTGCTGATGATGGTTTGAAAGAAAATATTCCATTTCGCCAGGATTGACATGAAGCACGCTCAATTACTCTTATCTACAAACAAGTTCTATTCATTTGGAATGTCTCAATTTAGACCTTGATGAGATGGAACGGAAAATCATTATTTTTTTATGTGTTCTTTGAGGAAATTTGCCATGTGACACGGACATTGCACTTTGGTTTTGAAACCAATGTTTTTTGTTTATATTTATATACCTAATAATTTTTTTTGTTAAACAAACTTTTAAGGGGCTCGTTAATGTGCATGCTTCTTTTTTTAAGTACAGACGAAAGAGTTTAACATTGCCAATATTTAAAACAACCATAACTACCTTAAAACTGTCGCTGTCCAAGTCCATATATTGGTGGCTTCCATAATATTTTTGTATCTTAACCGCTTCATTCTGTCCTCGAACGCACATGTGAGCAGGTGAACGGACTTTTAAGGAATCATGATTCGAAATGATCTCTCCGATTCTGGTGGTTCCGGTGAGTTTTTGACGGATCAGAGATAGGAATGCTAATATGAAGGGATGAAGGCGTTCATGCAAAACAGAACTTATAAAAGCGATATGCGAATATGACCAAGAATCACATCCCAAAGTACGGCGAATAACCGGACACCCTTTATAATGTGTTACAAACAGGGATTTTGCGTTTTTGGTATTACGCAATGGAATCTTTCAAAGCTATTCAACCATCCTGCCATCCATGTCCAATGTGTACCTACATCTGTTAGCACCATAACGATGTACAAAAAAAAAACAACCTTTGGCCGACTTTGCTATATCAAATAAATTTCAGACTGAAGCTGAAACCTGTTTAAAAAAACAAACAAAAGATAAGCGCGCATGTGGTGCTTAAACATACATTATGTACAAATTTTTCGGAGTCAGGTTAAGGTATCAACCTATCAACAACTAATTTCTACCTTTGATTTATTATCGAGATGCCCCCCTTACCAACATGTCTTAAAATCTTATCTGATGCGAAAATTTATTAGCAACTCATATTGATGCCCTTTCGGCGATTCTTCAGATAATACGCCCGCCGGAGCCGCGCAATCACCGCCGCCGAGTGTCATTTGATTTGCTGTCAGTATATTGGCGGCTCAGAGACTTTGATCTTGCTTGTCGTTTACTCTTGATTTTAAATAGCTCCTTTATTAGTATCCAGAAAAATGTCGATGAAATAAAAACTTTAACCACAACACAGTCATGACTCATAAGTCATGACTCATCCAAATGTGAGGTTAAAATGTGACCAGTAAATCTCCACATACCTACTGTGTGTCAGGAAAAGTTTAGTTGCGTCCGCATTCAGCAAAAGATTGCTATCTCAGTGTAATGATTTCAATAGAATCGTGATCAGAGGTACGCAGGTCAAAAAGCCAATAAACGCTCCTAGAAATTTGTTACTATAGAATGATAAACAGCCCCGCTCCAATAATCTCTTTTTGATACGATGAAGTTGTTAATAAAATTTTACAATATTGTTATGGAAATGCGTGTCGTGGCCAACTAGCTGCTTCTTTCATAGCAAAAGGCAACTAGCAACTTTGCAAAGATCATCATCAAGCGTGCAGTGCAGACAGAATATAATTTAGAAGGCGATGATAGTCACTGCGCTCCGTTCAACAGGCACAAAAAGATGTGGTTAACGAAGAGTCTCCGTCTTCGCGAATTGGTATTGTTGGCGGCTACGATTCAATCTTGGTTGTCTCACAGACTGGATGATTGCCGGTAAGTTGGATGACAGTAATTTTGTGTACCTATATGCCCACTGAGCGATGTCAGGCAACGACCGTTTATTGGCCCTGTCAGATAAAACCATCCAGGTTCTTACTGTCGTCAAATCACGCATATCACCAAGTGACGATCAGCGGGCGTTTTTTCAATGCGCAATCAGATATTACCTTACATCTTGTAATAGTTTTTTTTTGTCTACAGGTACAACAGTAAGTTGTAAGATATGATATTCCAATTAAGAGAAATCATAAAGGAGGTGTAAGCACACCACATAATCAAACGATAAATATACTCGAAAAGTCACGATAAGAATAATTTGTTTTCAAGTTTACACAGCATATAATATGAGCGACTTACCTTAAGGAACCCACTTTGTCAAGGAACAACTTAAAGGTGTTAAAAAATAATTTAAAAAAAAGTTATATTTAGTAGGTACAGGCTTCATTCCATCAGAGACGTTCTCTCTTTCGATAGATGCGACGTGATACAGGACAGATTGGCGTTGGTATTCATTTACCACCTCAGGCGAAGAACCGTGGATCGGCATTTACAGTCGAGGCGTCCTCGCCCCAGATAGAGCAGAGCTCATCCGGTTCAGGAGGGCTGTGTCCGAACGGGACCGAATTGATAGACAGGCAGAACTCGTTCTGATGGCTTCATTCAGCTCTTGACAACGAGTAGTCCGGGTAGGGTTTTGAGCCTTGGTCGGCTTACAAACCTGTTTTAGTTCAAAAGGTTAAAGGGTTAAGGTTTAAGTAGTGTAGGCATGGTTGGCACACAAAAACGGCATAGACAAAAAAATAAGTATTGCCAAACTGAACTCGCAAATAACATTAATGCCCAGTTTAATAAACAAACACTAAAAGCACTTTTAGCAAAAATCTTCTTAAATTTTATCAGACCCTTAAAACTTTTGAGTTTCACCAACTTCAAAATTGACATCCTCATGAAAATTATGTGAGAAAAAATGAGAAAGCGTTGTATTCAGTTTTTAAAATATTCAATGAAACTAATTTTTATAATTTAATTAGCCAAAAATGGGCATTTAGTTTTGAAAGGTGTTTAAAAGCTTGTTTACTTAAAAAACGCTTGCTGAAACCAAAAAATCTCATTTTACGGTTAAAAAGCCTGTTGAATGTTTAAAAGTTGTTTATAAAGTTGGGCACAGTTTTCTGAAAAAAAATTACTTGGATTTAAAAAAAAATCGTATTAACCGAAATGTATAACTTTTGGTATTTGGTTGAAAAGTTTGAAGGTTGGTGTGGTGATTAAGTTTATAATATGAGCGAAGAGGCACCAGCGAAGCGGTCTAAATTTCCATTGGCGACGTAAATCAGGACGCCCCAAGTCTTGCGAAACTGAATCGCGTCGTCGGCTATATGGAAGAATTTAGCTGTCGGTCGTACAAATGAAACTCATCTCATCAAATATTGGATATCCCTGACCTATCACTATTACCGAATAAGATACCATTATTTTTAACCTTAAATATGTTAAGACTTTGAAAATTATTCCTTGGAGAAATCCTCGGATATATACAGGTACATAATATAACAGAGAAAACATGCGATTACTTTTTATTGAATTTTATTATGAAAGAAAAACAATTCATTTTCCGTTCCGGTTCTTAATTTTTATGATTGACAATTTCTTTCCCTTTGTCTTGCAGAACTGTTTCACCGATTCAATCAAGAGATTTGTTGTTTTGTAAGAAAGGACTCTTCGACGCACATAGGGTAAGTTCGGGCATTATGGCGCACCGGGCATTATGGCGCACCACTCAAATGTCATAGTTCCAAGATTCTCATTTAAATAAAAACAATGCAAACATATCAGTCTTTCCTTAACACGTGTCCAGTGAACATCGGGCGTCAATGCGACGAGATTCACAGAAGAAAACTTTTAAAAAAAATTGTTGCGTTTTTTGTGTTTTTTAATTTCGCTTTATTTTCAGATTTGTGTTTCTCGGTAAGTACACAACGCAGGTGTTCGATGTATAGTGCAAAATACAGAACATAGTTTCAGTTTTATTGTGTAACGGGAAATATTTGAAACGAAAAGAGATCTTAGGTTTTTTTGTTGACGTGTTTTGAATAAGTGCTTTCGGGTAATATGGCGCATATGCTTTGAGGGCATTATGGCGTGAGTGCGCCATAATGCCCTTATGAAGTTTTTATATAAAGTGTAGTTCCCTACCTTGATCTCTTCGTCTCTTCTAGTTTTTTTTTTTATTTCTATACGTGTTGCATAGCTATGAGATACAAAGTGGATGTTTCAACTTTAAGTAATCAACAATTATTTCAGAAATGCCAAATATCCGCCCATCAAATAAAGGGATACGAGGCAAATGGGAAGAAGACCATTCACTTGCTGCTATTGAAGAAAAAGGACGATTGGATGCAGTGTGTCTTTTGTGGACAGTGATCCCACGACTCCTGCACTGGATTTACGAACATATGTGATCAATGTGGGCGTTCAAATCTGAAATAAAATTTCTGCGCCATATTGCCCTTAAGGGTGCGCCATATTGCCCGCATGTAGGGCAATATGGTTTTTTTAAGCCTTTTTTGAATTAATTTTAATTTTTTTTATTTTGTTGAATTACTATTTTAATTTTATTTATTTATGTTCCTATTTTGCCTTATTAAATAAAAAAAAAATACTGAATTAAAAAATATTGTTCATTATAAAATTATTTCAGATTTCCGTTAGGTGCGCCATAATGCCCGAACTTACCCTATGCCTACACTACAAGATGCGTTATAATACAAACAAGATGATAATAACATGGGCTAAATATTCTTGGACATGAAGTTTTATTTGCATTGGGATTTTCAAGTGATAATAATCTGTCGCCAGTGTGTACCCTCCGCTTCGGGATTGCTGATGTGGATTCTATGCGTTTTCATCGTGTATCGTCATCAATGTTCCGATACGATAATTTTCCATAATTACTAGTGATTGCCATGGGGTTTTAATATATCTACACCATTCGAGGCGTATATGGTGGTCACAGCATGAGAAATAGCAAAAGCAACAGTAGCATCTACCGCTGCTGTCGTCGTCTTTGGTCGTTATCATTCCAATTCCAACGCCATCAAAAACAGCAGCTCGAGATCATGGACGTTCTGGCGTGCATTACTGATGTGGAACTATAATGAAATTTTGTCATCAAAAACATGTGGTGGTTTTGAATGAGAGATACAAGAAGTAACCGAATATTTAATTTTAGGCAGCAATAAATAATTTCTCAATCAAGCAAACCAATTCAAACAAGTGCCCATTGCAGTTTGTCCAGCCAGCAGTGGGGATGAGATTATAGAACAGAGGAACTTTAGCTAATAGACTTGAAACCATTCTCTTGGATAAAGTATACCATACCTCTCCTATAGAAAACCATAAATTTAAGGGGCAACATAATTTGCATATTATTTCACTCAAGAATAGCCATCGTCGATATTCAGGGAATCATTTTCGTGATGTTTAATTTTATTTTTATTTTTTTTTGTTTCTTACCTTGATTGTGGGCTTAAACAGTTTTAGTACATTCAGAGATTCCCTGTGGGAGTAACGCTTGGGATTTGCATTCTTGTACAGATTTAAGTGTCTTCGAGATTCGTTCTTCATCCGATGTGTAGTTGACACCAGAAAAAAATTTTACTTTGACATTTTTCACCATGAAATGGAGGCGGACGAGGACGGGCGTCGTCGTCGCAGAAGGGTGTGACAAGTCACTTGTGTTACAACGAAACGAGCTGAAAGCTGCTGGTAAATACATGTACCTATACTGTATAGGTACTTTTATACATGGGAGCTGGAGTTCAAGTTTTGTTTCAACTCAAAGGTTGTTGCAATATGCTTAGTGAAACTTGGGGATAGCATGCAGTGAGCGTGTATATTTTGGTTGTCTTGATCAGAAACGACGAATGATTCGCTTCATCCTCTGTATACGTTCTAATCTAAGCTAGATTTTTCAGCCTCTGTGATTAATAAACTCCAAGCGCCGCCGCTGCCGCATTCCGATCCACTTTCTTTGTTGATAAATCGAGCCCAAAATATGGATAGAAATCATTTATTTGGTATGTCGATTGCTCAAACAAACAACAATCTACCTACCTACCTACATGTGTTCGGTTCGGAGTGCGGTATTTAAGTTTATGTATTTTTTCTTGCTGCCGATATACCCCTTAGCGTTTTGGCTACCGAATCGAATGGGAAAACAATTAAAACTAGACTAGAAAGATGAAAGAAAATAATACTGCAGGTTACGATGTCATAAAACTAAATTTAAACGCACAGCGAAAGTGTTTTTGCTTATTAAACGTTTAATGGGTTGTGAAAATCCAAAGGAAAAAAGACCGGGCCAGCCAGCCCTTGTGTTTTGTGGGGACCACCCTAGAGCGAGAGCGAGAGCCCTTACACTACATGATGCGCATCATTAACATTTTTTAAATGTTTGTTTGTTATAATATCGTTACGGCATCTTGATTGCGATGCGTGTGTCCCGAGAAAAGATCATTAAAACCGGAGATAGTCCGTCTATTGGCGGTACTGAGGTTGAACTGAACGTAAACTAATTTGCGGCTAGAAATGCCAGGAGAATTGACATTAAATAATAGGAAATGTATGATGTATCTTAAGATTTACTTTAAGAAGAGAAGGTCACACTTATACCAAACACATCCTTTTTTGTTGCAAAAACGAATTGCAGTTTAATAGAAGCGTAAAAGTAAGAAAATTGTAGGTACCTATGTTAATTATGCACTTTTTTCTTTAAATTGACCTCAAAGTCAAATGTTTGTTCATTAAAATCAAAAAGAAGTTATCTTTTGTAAAGCGTCTGTGATTGACTTATTTTAACAATAACTTTTTCCCCACAGTGATTTGGGACTTACTACCATACCAAAACTTAAAGGAGACAAAAAACCTTTACATTTATATATATCATGTCGTTATTGGTTCCTAGGCCAAAATGCCTGTTCTTCTTTCCTGAAATATAACGGAAAATTTGCTTGGTTGGTCCTTAAGATAAAATTAATGAAGAAATCCGCTCAATCGTCTCCAAATAAATAAAAAAAAAAATCCTCTAATTTTTCAGATTTTTATCTATACCTATACCCCTTACTGGCCCTGTATCAAAGTGGAATTCTAATACTAGGGACTTTGCGGCTGATTTTTTATTATTCCCATCTCTTTCCATTTCGGCCTTACCGATTTTGTTAAAATTTTGCACTATTATACTTAACATTATCCTTAGTGATGTTGTATTTCAAGATATTATTTAAAATATATTCTTCCATAACAAAAAAAAATCGGAAAAAAGATCCATTTTTGTAGTAGATACCTTTTGGGTTTATAACACTCTTTTCTAGATTTCTCAAAAACGGATCAACCATTTTTTTTGGAAATTTCGTCAACACAATGTCTTAATAATGTTGCATACCAAAAAATTTCCTTGTAAAAAAACAGGGAAATTAAAACACTTATGTACTTATGTACCTACTTTTTTAGCTCTCGTTATTGAATGTGAAAGTATGTATGAGTCTTAGAATTCAGAAACAATATACATTACTAGCAGTTGCCCGCGACTTCGTCCGCCTCTCCCTCGTCCACCGGCCAGAGTATCGTCTCGACTTGTGCATCATGCGCGCGTGGGAATTTTGTTCGGAAGTTATTGTAAAATTGCATTGCAGTCAACTCTAGGACGTAATTCTCTTGAACTTGAAAAATTTGAGCATTTTTTATGATTCCCTTCAGTTGTTCATACTTAAAGCATTCCCTTGGGTGAACTCTCCCTAATAATTCTAAAATCTCTTCGTTAAGTAATTTTTTTTTTCTTTAAACTGAGCATATTTTTTAGTTAAGAAGTACATAAAATGATATTGTTTAAACACAATAATCTGCACAAATAGTGCAATCAATCACATTCACAAATCAATTGAACTATCAAAATTCTAATTTGAGCAGTTATTAGGCCAGTTCCACCTAACAACATCTCACTGAGATCTCAATGTCACCTTGACTGAGGCAAAATCATTTGGTGCCTTGGTGGAACATAATTCTCAGTTATCATTGAGATTTAATGGTTACCTTACTAATTGTTGCTGCAGATATGTCAGCCACGTCAAATAGCTGAGTGAGAAATCGAATCCAAAATAATTTCATCTCAGAGATCTCAGAAAAAACTCTCAGTTCTCACATTTCCACAGATTCTTCGCTGCTATTGGTCGCAGCTTAATTTTAAGTAGAATAAAGCCTTCCTCGATTAATGGACTATCCAACACAAAAAGAATTTTACAATTCGAAATAGTAGTTCCTGAGATTACCGCGTTCAAACGAACTTTATATTGTATTGTATTGTATTGTTTGCCGTTTTTTCCACATTTTACACAAATTCTTCGCTCCTATTGGTCGCAGCTAAATTTTATATACTTAGCTTCAAGCCTTCCTTGATAAATGGACCATTCAACGTTAAAAAAATTGTTCAAATTCATAAAGCAGTTCCTGAGATAAGCGCGTTAAAACGCAGAAAAATATATATTTTTTGCCGTTTTTTCCATATTTTCCACAGATTCTTCGCTGCTATTGGTCACAGCTTAATGTTAAACAGCCTAATGTCTAAGTGGATTAAGGCACCATACTACACAAAAAGAATTATACCATTCGAACCAGTAGTTCCTGAGATTACCGCGTTCAAACAAACAAACTCTTCAGCTTTATATATTAGTGCACACAGAAAAAAAATCGTGTAAAATCAAAAATAATAATAATGATTCACCATTTTTTTGCTATGATTTTGCTCTAATGGCGTTTCGTGTTGATTTAAAATGATTTTCTTTTAAAACAAGCGTAAATTATTTTCGTTTTGAAATAACGTGATATCAGCTTAATTTGAAAAGATTTTCGTATTGATATAACTCGTTCATTCCTGTTGAATCAAAATGACTATCCTTTTAAAATAATACACATATCCTCTTGAATCAAATAGATTTTAAAATTGAAAAAACACGATGATCCCTGTTAAACCAAAATGATATTCACCTTAAAACAAAATCAGAATTCGAATTGAATCAACATAGCTCTCATGTCAAAATAACATGAAAGTTCCTTTTAAAATAATACACATATCCTCTTGAATCTATTTACTTTTATTTCGCTGTAAAACAGCTCTAGAATCTCTTCTAAGATTGAAAAAATATATCTTCTAAAATAATATTAATTAAGTCGGCCCGAAATGAGTCAATCAAGTGATTATTATCCTTGTAACATTGTTTTACGGCTTCGCTCTTTAAGTTTTCTTCCAGAAGATGTTCATGTTTCTAAAATAAAATAGAAAAAAAATTAGAATACACTCAAAACGTTTGAAATATTAGTTTTTACTTTGAATAATTGAGAATTTGAATAGCTAGGTAATCGTTGATGGCGTTGGCGTGGGTGTAAGACAACCACTGGATTGGATTTTTAACCACGAAACGACTTATTCGCAATGGAATTAGACAAAGTTTCATCGGCAATCCCAAACTGCAAAGAAAGGAATATTATAGTTCTTATTAAATAACACTTTTTTAAATTCAAGAAGGATTCATTATTACCTCAGTTTTCCTTCACCTAACAATTTCTCTCTGAAACTTGCTCGCAGGCCAATAAGTGGTACTGCCTCTTGGATGTCTTCTTTTGACAAATACTGCAAGCTTTCATAGGTTATGGACGCCTCTGCGAAAAAGAAACGCATGAAGCCGTTTGTTATGTTATATTATTTTTGTTGCTATTGGTATTAATAAAAAAAAATCATAACTGATTATGTTGTACTTATGTAGGTATGTACTTACTTATTAAATAATATTTTGCCTCAGGTAAGTTAAATTTATCCAGCAGCTCGTCTAGTTTTGTTTGACTTCGGTCCAACACTGATACTGATACTGAAGGCAAATTAAGATAACGGATCTTTTTGTCTGGTTTGGCAAAACTTAATGTATTTCAACACGATTTGATGTAGTATGAACACTACTCCCTCTTACTTCAACACGATTTCTTTTTTATTTTAAACGATTAAATTAAATTGTCTACTAAACAGTTTTTGAGCTGAGACGCGCAATCTAAAAAACTCAAAGTAAAACTAAAATGCTAATGCAACCAGACAAGGGTAGCTGAAAAGATAACGGATCTTTTTCGTTTGTCGGCAAATCTGAGCGTTTTTCAACTCGATATGAAGTAATATGAACACGACTCCGTTTCGTTTCAACACGATTTACTTTGTTTTAAAACGATTTCGTGTTGATTGAATACTAAAGAAACAATAATCTATCGTGTTGATTTTACATTGGGTCTGTTTTCTATTTTAATCCGATTATTAACACGACCCCCTTTTATTTCAACACGATTTACTTTTTTTTTTAATCCGATTCAAAGTTTTTTTTAAACGAAATGCTTTAAAAACAACTATTAATTAATAATAATGACAGTTCAAAAAGCATTCATGTTAAAATAATCACTAAAAATATCAATTTAAAACGAAACCATTTCAAATCTAAATGAAAAAAAAAGTTGATTTAAAAATTGTGCATCATTGTAAAAACAATAATTTGCCGTGTTGATTTTACATTGGATTATTTTTCTGTGTGTGTAGAGTAGATGTACGTATAAGTATTTGTTAATTTTTTCTTACAATGTTAAAAAGTACAAATTTCGAAAGAAATTTCCAACAATTCCATAAACAAATCTATAGTGAGTTGACCTGAATAGAATCTTATAGTCCACTCTCGACCACATATTCAATGGGTCAACCGCACAACAACAAATATACGTATATTTATTGAGAAATTAAATTGTTTTTTTTTTCTTATTTAATCACATACTCCATATCTTTATGGTGCTTCAATAATTTCCAAGAAATTTCTTGAAAAAAATGTGACCATAAATCTCGTCCCTGACTTTTACATCCTCAGCTAGAAACCTATGGTCATATGGCTGATTGAACTCAAAAGGACACAACTTTCGTCACATCCTCCACCGAATCTATTTCATTGCATTTTATTTCATTCTGTTTATGGATTTTATTGTTGATTTTCAGATTAAAACAATTGGCTTCATTCAATCCCAGTGGCCGATCTATACTGATAAGCCATCAAACTGTCTGAAATAATATTTGCCTTGCTCGTTTAAACTACATTGAAATCAATTACTAGACTACTGTATGTCTGCAACTGGTCGGAAGGACTTTTCGTTTTACGAGGGTTTTAATGGTTCAGAAAAAAAGGAGAAATTCATAATCCGTTGTGAAAAACCCACCTGAAAGGGATCGGGTGAATTCCCAAAAAAGTTATGTTATAAAGAAAATACAAACATCGCTTCAATTGATATAAAGAGAAAATGTCATTAATATTTTCATAAAATATGACGTGCACCTGCTTACAGTAATTTCAATCCTCCTCTCTTACTATAGGTTAATGAAAATAGGTAAAGGGACATTATTAAATTTAGTAGGTACATACAAAATTATAAGATTTTGGGTGTACATAGGACCACCGTGTTCTTTTTACAGCCAGCAGGGAACATTTCAATCTTTGCTAATCGCAAATTATAATTCAGTTGCATAACGCATGTAATATAACTACTAGACTATAATAATTATATTGGAGGGTCGCGGCATTAGCCTGAGGACAAATCACTTGTTTTCACTTTTTTCATTGAAATCTAAACGTTTTTCTGCAACTCTAGATATTTTTCCTCCATGACCATGGGGAAAGCCGTGACGTGGCGGAGGGGCACACGGTGACTACTGCTATGAAGCTTAAAAACTTTTTTTCGCAGAACGGCGTCCCATGGTCGACAGGTCGAAGCGGAGTAAGCTCTTGCTACTAATTACTTACCAATGAAGGAGTGTTCCCACCAAGGCATTCCCAAAGAATGACGGTAGCTTAAGAAGCCCAGGCTGTTGCAAAGGAGCGGTTTTTCCGACCCTCGCACTTGGAGTTACATCAATTGCATGCTACTCCAGCCGTTTCTATGGGCTAAGAAAGCAATTGAGTGGTGAAGCCTCGAAACTATACAAAACCCTCATCGTCCCAGTCCTGCTGTATGCTGCAGAGGATGGACACTAAAAAAATTGATTGACTGTGCATTAGGCTGTTTGTAGAGGAAAGTTCTTCGGGTTATCTATGGCCCCGTGTGCATTGATGGGGAATGGAGAAGAAGATTAAATCCTGTTCGTATAGCCTCAAAAAACAATTTTTTCCAACAACGCCCTTTTATATTTGTACTAGCTGACCTGCGGGACGTTGTTCCCGCTCTTAAGAAATTGTTAGTGGGAACTCAAAGGTTGAGTGTGCAGTTTTCGCACTTAACAGAATTGTCACAATTCTGGAAAAAGCCAGGGGTAGTACAGTTTTCCAAGATTTTCTTACATTTGTCAATATCAAGTTTGCGAAGAAGGTTTTCCCATTTACTGCTGGAGTATCCAAAGAGAGCATCTTTATTATGAACCACACTGTTGATGAATTTATCGTAAGCGTTTTTTTATCTTGGTAAAAATAAATAAAAAATAAATAGAGTGGCGCGACAGCTCTTGAAGAGCCAAAGCCTAAGTGGCTTACTCTCATCAACAATTCTCTGAGTGCGTGTGAAGAATTGAGAGGACCTACAATTTAACGCCGATTCCGAACGGCAGAGTTGAGAAGCACTTTTTCATGACAGATTGATACTCTTGGAAGATTTGTCAGGTCTTCGCAAGAGGCAGTGCCCGCGAAAGATGAAATAAAAACTTGGCCTGAGTAGGACTCGAACCAACGACGTTCTGCTTAGCAGCCAACGCACTTACCAACTAAACTATGGGCAACTACTTTATCTTGGTAAACGTCGGTAAATTTTCATTAAAAAATCCTAACTATTGTTAAATAAAACAGGTTTTAGAAATTGAACAACAATGTTTTTAGTTTTATTCAGAATGAGTCTAAAAAAATCGAATATTATTTTTATGACAAAATAATTAAGTTCTACGATAAAAATTAATATCAACGACAAAGTATAAAATTACGAAGTAGTATATTCTAATTTTCGTAACACTACCCTCCACTTAAATTTTGTTCGTCTCGAACAAAGTCATTGTTGTCGCCACTGTATCGAGCAAGTCTATCCAAATGAACCACCTTCATTTTTGTTCGCTTTCGTTCCTTCAATTGAATACGATAGATCACATCATTTATTCGGTTAACCACTACATTAGGCCCTTCCCAATAGGTTTGCAATTTTGGACATACACCTTTTCTGCGTTGCGGATTATGAAGAAAAACCAAATCACCTTCCTTGAATCCTTTGGAATTAGCTTGGAGATCGTACCTTGCTTTCATTTTGTCACTTCTCAATTGTAACCTTTCTCTGACATTTTTATGAATTTCATCTAGTTGTTGTCGACTAAATATAGCGTCATATGCCTGCTCACTCAATCTACCAGAACTCGATCCAAATTTAATATCTGTTGGTAACCGTAGATCATTTCCAAAGAGAATTTTAGCCGGTGATAACTTTGTCGTATCATGTACTGCAGATCTATATGCCATAAGAAATTTCTGAATGTGCTCGTCCCAGCTTCTTTGTTCATCGCCCACAACTTTCCTTAAGTGTTCTTCCAGAGTCCTATTGGAACGTTCCACCATACCATCAGACCGTGGATGAAGCGGTGTTGTTCGCGTCTTCCGTATACCTAAGATTTCGCACAGGTCCTTGAAGATAAGAGATTCAAAATTTCTCCCCTGATCAGAATGCAATTCAAGAGGTACTCCATATCGACAAATCCAGTCATTAAAGAAAGCGTTGGCACAAGTTTTCGCTTCTTGGTTTGGTATTGGGTATACTTCCGGCCATTTACTAAAGTAATCGATAACGACCAATACATAACGATTTCCTTTGTTGCTCTCTGGAAATGGCCCTGCAATATCCATAGCAACTCGCTCAAAGGGTGCACCAACGGTATAAGATTGCATGGGTCCATGACTGCGTGTCCTAGGTCCTTTTGCGGTTGCACACGTTTTGCATTTGGAAATCCAATCGGCAACTGATCCTTGGCATCCTACCCAATAGAATAGTCGTTGAATTTTGTCCACAGTTTTATTGATTCCCAAATGTCCTCCAGCGGATCCATCATGGTACTCTTCCAGAACCTCCCGAATTTTAGATCTTGGTACAATTAGTAGCTTACGCTTGGATTTCCCATCTTCGCTTTCCCAAACTCGATAAAGACATCCATCAATTAATTCGAGACTATCCCATTGGGCCAAATACGCCTTGGCAATTTGACTTTCCGCTGAAAAGGATTCCCTACTTGGTTTCATTCCAGCTTCCTTTGCCTCTATTATCTTTGAAATGTCGCAATCGCTTTGTTGAGAAGAACGTACTACATCTGGTCTCCACATTTCATCTGACAATAGTCTGGACTACTTTATTTCCACTAACCCTTCTTTCTGTTCTGTTCGCTTACAATGTTTGCATTCGGGTTTGCAGGGACGTCGAGACAAAGCGTCTGCATTACCGTGCTCGATTTCGAAATTATAAGTTTGAAGACTTTCAATCCATCTAGCGATTTGTCCTTCGGGATTTTTAAACTGTAGTAACCATCGCAATGCGGCATGATCTGTTCGGATTGAAAATTCTTGTCCATAAAGGTATTTGTGGAATTGCTTGACACACTGAACTACAGCTAACAATTCCTTTCTTGTAACGCAATAATTTCGCTCTGATTTTTCTAACGTTTTACTAAAATATGCAACAACTTTTTCTTGGCCATCGATGTCTTGTGAAAGAACCCCTCCGATTCCGACATTGCTAGCATCTGTGTCCAGTATAAACTTCTTACCTGGAATTGGATACGCTAAGGTAGGTGCTGAACACATTAGGTTTTTCAAATCAAAGAACGCTTCCTCCTGCTTTGTTTTCCATTCAAATTTCTGGTCTTTTCGAGTTAGCTCATGAAGACTTGATGCCACGGTTGCAAAGTTTGGGACAAAGCGTACTATAGACAAAGTCCAAGAAAACTTCGTAATTCATGCAGATTCTTAGGTCTTGGCCAATGAGAAACAGCTTTTACCTTTTCTTCATCCGTCTGAACTCCTTCTGACGTTATTCTATGTCCCAAGTAATCGACTTCTTTCCTAAAAAGAGAAAATTTTTCGGATTTAACTTCAATCCCGCATTTCGTATTCTTTGGAAAACTTGCTCCAGATTTCGTATATGTTCTTTGAAGTTCTGTCCCATAACAATTATTTCGTCTAAGTAAACAAGACAAGTTTTCCAATGAAGTCCAGCCAAAACTCGTTCCATTAGACGCTCAAATGTTGCAGGAGCATTACAAAGCCCAAATGGCATAACACGGAACTGCCACAAGCCATTGCCATCACTGAAAGCCGTCTTTTCTTTATCTTCTTCCGAGATCTCCACCTGCCAGTAACCGCTCTTCAAGTCTAGCGTGGAAAACCATTTTGCATCAGCTAGTGTGTCCAAAGTGTCATCGATTCTTGGTAAAGGAAAACTATCCTTCTTCGTCAAACTATTAAGTTTTCGATAGTCAACACAGAACCTTTTGCTTCCATCCTTTTTCTGCACTAGGACTACTGGAGAAGACCATGGACTCTCCGATGGCTCAATTACTTGATCTTTTTGCATTTGTTCAATTAGCTTGCGAACTTCATCTCTTCTTGCGAGAGGCATTCGACGAGGGGTCTGACGAATTGGTTGAGCATTTCCTGTATTTATGTGATGTTTTACTTTTGATGTGCATCCTGACACTTTCGAATCTGATGAAAATATACTGAAGAACCTCTCAACCAATTCTTTAGCTTGCTCCTGTTCTTGAATTGAAAGCTCCTCAATGTCCATTTGCATCAAATTAGTAGCGTCTCTACTCTTCTGCCTTGCATGTTGTTCATCATCAGATTCAAATTCACAACTAACGACAGTAGTGACCTCCTCCCCTTTTCCAATGGCTGTCCCTTTCTTCAGTGTTTTGGTTGAATCTGCCAAATTAAGCACTCTTATAGGAATTTGTGATACATGATTGGGTCTTACCAACGATTTTCCAATAATTAAATCATTAATTTTATTTTTTTCAAGAGATTCTACAATCCATAAATTATTTTTGCCTTCGTCTTCTTGAAGCTTTCCCCAAACGATTGCCTCAGAATATGGATCGATGCAGGTGTCCTCATTAACGATGATTTGTTTGATGGTTGTAGCTTTTGCATTTTCTATTTGAAGTTGCATTTCCGAATTTTGATACTTCAAGATACAATGTTCTAAATCTATCTTAACTCCATGTTGTTACATAAAATCTAGGCCAAGAATCACTTCATCTACAATTTCTGCCACAATAAACTCATGGTCCGTAGTGATGGAGCCTAAAGAAATACTCTGCAGAGTTGTACCTAATATTGGTGCACTTTCACCAGTCACAGTTATGAGTTTCGTCACATTAAATGGTCGCAACTCTAATGCCAAGTCTTTTCTTATGATGGAGTGCGATGCTCCTGTGTCAATAGTGATAATCGCTCTTTTCTTTCCAAGAACACCCATTACTGTCAAGCTATTTGCGGTACGTGAAATTTTTGAAATTATAACTTTTGGGCAACGACTCTCTAAAACCAATTCAAGCCCCTCTAAATTGGTATCTTTTAGTTTAAATTTTTCTGAAGATCTCTTTCTGTGTATTTCGGTAGCTGTTTGCTACGAACCTTACAATTTCGGGCCATGTGGCCAATTTTACCACAACTAAAACATTTACTTTTGAAACCCGGATCTCTTTTCACCTCTTCGATTACAGATCGTACAGCTTGGCACATTACGTCATAGCTAGACGTTGTATCCTCTATTTGTAGTTGTCTGCCTTGAAAGTTCGGTTTACAAACTGTAGCTGCTGTTTCATGGGAGAGCGCTAAGCTAACTGTCTCTGGAAAGGATGGTTTGGGTGACGCTATTGTAGCTCGTTTAGTCTCTAAATCGCGGACGCCGTCAACAAAAGCTTCAATTTTAATTCTTTCGATAAATTCTGGAGTAGCATCTATATAGGCCGTTTGAGCAAGGCGCTCAATCTCCCCTGCGAAAGTGTGAAGACTTTCACCTTTCTGTTGACAACGAGCCTTCAGTTCCAGGCGATGGACGTGTCGCATATGGTCGTTGCTATATCGCCGATGCAAAGCTTGCATTAGTGCAGAATATTTTCTCTGCTCTTCATTTGATAGAGTTTGTAATATGTCAGCAGCAGCACCTTTCAGAGAAATTATTTGTGCTGATGTACGGTCTTCTTCACCCCAGCGGTTTCTTTGGGAAGTGGTTTCAAATTGCAACTTGAAAACAGCAAAACTTGAAGATCCGTCATAAATGGGAGGCTTAAATGTTGCTGAAGAAACCCCAACGGGTGCAGACTTCAATCGGGAGATCTCTTCCCTCATTTGTGATATCTCCTGTTCTGTTTCCGTTCCTAGTTGGCTCAGCTTTTCATTGGTCCTCTTTTCAAGTTCTCCAAATTTAGCATTGCAACCTTGTACACCCTGCTCAAGAGAATTAAATTGAGTACCAAATCTTACTAGAGCACTTTCAAAATTTCTTTCCATTCGCTTCTCCATTTCCTTTAAAAGCTGTGCCAACGTTTGCATACCGTCACCTAGCGGGTTTTCTGTTTCTTCAATCTCTTCCGATACTTGTTCCTTTGAGTTGTCTGGAAAATCCATACTTTCCACATCGATGCCTTGTTCGGCCATAGCAGTCTGTAAACGTAATTGTAATTCGGCCTTGCTCCCAGTTGTAGGCTTGTTAAATTTGGTCAATTGCTTCTTAAGGTCTTCTACTTTTAGCTGACCGAATTTAACCCATCCCACTTCTGACACCAGTTCTACTTTTAGCTGACCGAATTTAACCATCCCACTTCTGACACCAGTGTTAAATAAAACAGGTTTTAGAAATTGAACAACAATGTTTTTAGTTTTATTCAGAATGAGTCTAAAAAAATCGAATATTATTTTTATGACAAAATAATTAAGTTCTACGATAAAAATTAATATCAACGACAAAGTATAAAATTACAAAGTAGTATATTCTAATTTTCGTAACACTATTAACAACGAATACGATCGTATCAGTATTGCATCGAATGCATTGTAATACGATCCAAAAACAAATATGCATTTTTCTTTAATTCTATTAGTTTATATCTCTTTGCAATAAACCGTCATTGTAGATTTGATCGTTGTCAAAAATGTAATAGTCAATATTTTTTTTTTTTTTCAAAGTGTGCAGAGCTGTATTCCTTATTTGTTTGCAGAATTCAATAATGATTTAAATGTGAATAAAATTATGGTTAATTGTTATTTTTCATAAGATACCTTTGGTACTATGACAAATCAGCGTTTTCTGGGCAGCAAGAACTAAAATACAGCTTAAATTACTCGATTCCTATGTATTGTATTTTCTGTTATAGTGAATAGTGAAAGAATTTTTTAAATCGGATAAGTACCTACCTATTTGCGAAGATTAAAAACAATATAGTAAAAAAAAGACGTTAACAGGGTCAGCCAGAAGGTCAAGGGCCAGATTCTGTAAAAAACGAAGCTAAAAACTGTGTTTTTCAAAAACGAAAGAAATTGTGCGAAAACGATTATTGACATTCTGTATCTGTATCGCATTTAATTTTTAGTTTTGTATTCGTTTATACTTCACATCAACCAGAGTTTTTTAGGATGTTGACAGTTGTAAAATATTTTAAGATAAATAAATTTTAATCGATACCTAAAACACGAGAAAATCGATAATTAGGTATGTACGGGATTTATGATGAAGAATGAAACAAATCAAAGAATAAAACATGCATACATTCAAAGTTTGAGAAGGCCACTTTTACTGTGGCAGATTGTGTGACTGTTAGATTTTTTTTTTTTTTGTAGGTCTGTTCTTTTACTCCATAAAACTGCCGAAAATTGCCATATTCTCCCACTTTTTCGTTTTTTTACTCCCATTTTTAGTAAGATCTGTCACTTTTGAAGGAGAACAATATTTCCCCTCTGCCGATTTTAGCCAAAAAAATTTCTTGTAGCAGTTTTTGTAAGTTCTGCCAAACCATAAGAAGCACATTGAATTTTGTTGACGTTTGATATAATTTTGTGCATTTGGCAGATTTTTGCTGCGAAGCGCTTTTACTTTTTGGGAGAATCACAAATTTTAATCACCAAGCCTCGATTTTTGACAGTTTTTACAAAAACTGCCGAAAAAGTAAAAGAACGGACCTGATGGGTGCAAGGAACTTGGACTCCAATGTAAACACTGTTTTCTGTTTAGGACTTCTAGGCTAGGGAACATGACTAAGAACACATCAATGGCCACAAATAGTCCAGCCGAGATTATCTATGATTTTTTTTTTAACTCATTTTCTTAAACTTGTTGTCTGAGCTCAGGAACTGAAAAACATTGGAGGGCACTCACAGACCAGTCATATACACCTTTAGCACTTCCTTTTAAAGACAAAAATGGCACATCATGCTACTATTACCAATCATGATTTCTAAGTCCATCGAACAAACAAAATATGAATGCGGGTACATCGTCAAATATTGTTGCAAGCTTTTTGAAATAGTTTCTGTATCGCCCTCGTCCTTGTATAGCATACATACATACATATGTATGTATGTACATGTATAATAAATTTTCTATTAAAATATTTTTCGATTTGACAAAAAATAATAATTTCAATATTTGAAATCGATCAGATTTTTTTTTTTTTTGTAGTGAAAAAAATATGTTTTTTTAACATTGGCACCGTTTGTCATTTCATTGCATTTGAAAAATATACATTTTATTTTTGCTAAACCTTCTACCCTAATACCTCTTGCATTTAGAGAAAAAAAATAGGAAAATCGGTCAACCAGTGTGCCCGGTTAGCGAACGAACACAAAAATTAGTCTGTTCTTGAAGCGGAGTGTATATAGATATCGGGAATATTCTCAGAAATCGCTGAATCGAATTTGATGCGACTTTTATTTCAAGAGAAAATGTTCTCATTACTCAACGTTATGCATAAAGACATAAGCTGCATTAGTGACTGAGGCCATTGGCTGAGATCCCACAAACATTAAACAACAGAGAGAGAAAATACCATAAAACTGAAACCTTCGCAGCAGAAGATATGACACATTGATGGAAATTGCCTAATATGTAAAGAATGATGCCGAAACCAAATCAACTCATTTTTTTTAATTCCAAATACAGACTGTTACAAAAGTCTTCTTTGGATCAAATGGGAAGTAATTTGTAACCAAATAAAATGGTACGAAATTTGCAATCAATTATTATTCTTGGCCATCTAAGCAGTTAAGTACACTACTTTAGTACACTACAAGATTCCACATTATTATATTAAAATGATGAGTGGACTCATTTGTTTGTTCAAGTATTTCTTTAAAGTTGAAAAAAGTGTGTATGTGGAAACTATCGTTTTGACTCCGGCCGGCGTCGGGCATGAATTATTATTAATCTGGTTCTCTGTCTGTCAACCAAATACCGTGGCGTTGACGCCAAAGTGTTAATAAAACACACTATTCCATCTACTCGTTAAGAGTCAATTTCGAAGTATCGAAATAAAAATTGATTCCATCTTCTGATTACAGTTTTCTTTCTATTTTCTGATGTGCCTTTGAATCACATAATATAATTCGAACGCAGTTTTCATCGCCTCAGTGTTTGATCGTAAATATATTTAGTGCAAACTGTTGGAACTTGCAAGTCCTTAAATAACAGAAGGGGACGGTGCGGCGACACACGAAGATGCATGGGTGCCTAAAACAACATTAACTCGGTCTAAGAATTGCCCCATAAAAAACACTCAAATAGATGCTGAGTAGAGTTCAATAAATCAAAATGCGTTGCCCGCGTGTGGTATCACACAACACTCAAGTAACTAGGAATCAATCTCATTGAATTTTTATTTTACACACCTTTTAATGGACGTGCAGCGATTCATTTCTTATATTTACAAAGACTGAAAGCATTTAAATCGCGGGCAATTAATAGTGAATGGAAGTGTAGCTGTATCCTTATCACCTGTGATTCATTCCAAGAAACAGGTAAAGTATAGGCGAGCTCGAGATTGTGTTAAGTAAGTAAATAGTGCCGTGGACTCTTTGATCTTACTTTTTGTTGAAAAAACGTTTCTAGTTCAACGGAACTAGAAGCTAGTCAAAGTAAATCAAAGAATAGCGAGATTTTGTTCAAGGATATAAATGTCAGAATTAACTCAGGATGTTTGTTGACAAAAATTAAATGGAAAAACATTATCCAAACGTCTCATCAGACCCAAAGAGACCCATCATCCACCTTCATGCAACACACGCGGATGTCCCATTATTCACTTTTGAGTTATACTATTACACTGATGAAGGTATTGCTTACGCTGCATACTTGGCCCGTGCCATAAAGTGAAAATCTATGTTCTGCGCTCTATTCCAATTAACTATCCGCCCACAATTGGTAATGGCAGATTTCCTCCTGCAATGTGAGGCTATCTTAAGACTTTTAAAAAGATTACCACCAACAGAATTGTAGGAGAGAATAAGTGCTAAATTTAGACGTACGTCGAGTATTAATTATGACAATTCCGCCTTCTTCTGTGACTTCTGGTATTAATATCTGATGTTCTGTCATCCTTCCGACCACCACCACCACCGTCCATTTCAAAACTTTGAACAATATCGCGTCTTTTTCAAAATAATGTTCGGTATAGTGTAGATCGGGGGTAGGAATGGTGACTGTTCCTGTTCATTGATATTTTTTTAAGAAGAAGATGCAGAGTTTTGGCACGATATAATTTAAAATTTCACTTCGTATTTGAAATGTCAGACAGTCAGAGTATTGTCCAGAATCGTAAATCACGTACTTGCTCGGTGGTAGATGAAAATAATCCGAATGTGATTCATGGAAATTCTTTCGAGTTTTTCTTATTACAGTTTATACTTATACATTTTTTATTGCAGCGTAGCATATTCAAGTAGTTTGGAACTTGCCCGCCAAAGACGTTTTTCTTTCACTGATTCCGCCAGTAAGGCAAGTTGTGCATGTGCTATGTCTAACGCAAACTTAATTCTTCCGTTGGACTTAATACAAAAAAATTACTATGAAAATATCTATAAAAATGTGAATAATTATAACGGCCATTGCAGTCCACATAACGGACCATCAGACGCTACATCAACATCAACCGAAACAGACAAAGACGGCTATACACCACCGCAACGGATGGATATGGAACAATCTGTTGACATGGCAGAATCATTGCGGTGCTTCAGGTACCAAAGGTTTGGCCACTCCAGCCAATATTGTGCGTTTGGCACAAGATTCGTCAAATGCAAAGAAAAGCACGACACAGGACAATGTAAAATATCCGGGGAGATGGGAAGAGAGTCAACAGCATGTGTTAAGTGTGGGAAAGAAGGCCACCCAGCCAACTTTAAAGGATGCGAATACAGGCTCAAATCAATTGACAACAACAATCTCAATCATCAAAGTGTCTTATTTCTAGTGGAAACGAAAAACGTTTCTTTTGGGAACCAAAACCCAAACAAGAGTGAAAATACTCCCAATAATACTGACAATAATACAAGAAACGATTTTGCAGAACTCATTAATGAATCGATGAACCTGTTTGGTACACCCATCACAGAATTAATTGTTAAGGTCAAATCGTTTTGGCCAATATATATGAGATGACACACAACAAGAATGCAAAAGCCTTAGAATATATTAGGTTTGTAGCCACCCTTACCCATAAAAATGGCAGTACACCTCATAACCTCGAATGTAAACTCTCTCATCAGCACAGACAAAACAGTTGAACTGGAACTGCTTCTCTCAAACCTTCAACCTCATTTTCTTTTATTACAAAAAATACACCTTTCTCCAAGGTTTACAAGAAATTTCAAAGACTAAAATTTTGTAAGAACTGATTTCGGTCAAGGTACGGGAATCCTGATAAAAACACAATCCTTTTTCACAGCTTACATATAGGTAAGCTCATCGTTATTTTCTGCCACTGCAATAACAGTTCCATTTTTTTTTTATTATTTTATTATTTGGTATTTTATTAATTCATTCATTAAAATTTACAATTGTTTATAAATAAGTACATTTAAGCATGGCTAAGCCGTCTGCCGAGAGATGACAACAAATTTAACAAATTTTTTGTATACAATATTTCAATTTTAATAGTACCTAATTTACAATATTTATCTACCTAAGTAAAATGAACATTTGATATTTTTATTTCAGAAATTTTCATTTATGATTCTTGTTCTATAATTGAGCGCTGTGTAGGCAGGTTTCCCCCAATTTTCACTATCGTCGAGTACCTATATGCTTTGCCTCTTCAATACTCATCAAATTGACACCATAATGGTATCGCTTTATTTCTTTCAAGATGGGACAGAAACGAAGAAAGTGCATTACGTTTTCGTTTTCTCCAGTGTTGCACAGGCAGCAGATTGCTGCACTGTCTTCGCGATGGGGCATGCATTTTAGCTTGATTAGTTCTCCTCTCACTCGGATTACCATCGAAATTTGTGCGGTACTGAGGCCAAGATTCAGATAGTTAATCTGCTGGTGTTTTAGTTGCCGATACAAAATTCGTGTTGCTGAATTTTCAGCTTGTGATATGCTCTCTATTTTCATTGCTTGTTTCATATCGAGTATGAGTTTTTGAGTTCTTTCTTTCCACTCTGGTATATTATTTTCTGTTAGTTCTTGCAGAATGTTGTCGGCGGTATTTTCCCAGTCCTTGTAGAACATTGTTTTTGTTCTGAGTGCCTTCTTGACGAGAACCTTCGTAATTCGTGAATCATCTTCCTCGTTCAGAACCTTGGTCACATAGTTCATGCTCATTTGTAGTGTGAAAATATAAAGAGGTGACATTCCACTTTCAATTAGCAGCATATAATTAGGAGTTGTTGTTGGTAGCCGTAAGAGTTTTTTTCAAGAAGAAACGCAACAGTTTTTCTACATCTTCGTGGTACTTGCCTCCCCAAACCTGTGCACCATAGCACATTATGGAGCGCATAATAGCTTCAAAAACTTTTATTTTGGATGGTAATCCAACCCTTGAGTTAGACATTAGGTTTTTCCAAGTTGTGTTGATGGCTTTTTTTGCATCAGCAAGCTTCATTTGAAAATGTTGTTTAAAGGAAAGGTCATGATTTATAGTCACTCCTAGGTATTTGTACGATTTAACAACTTCTAGATCCTCCCCCCCATACTTCCATTTTTTGTATCCTGCTAATCGGCCTCTTCCTCTCTGAACACCATAACCTTAGACTTCGTAGTGTTAATTTGAAGACAGTTGCACTTGCAGTAAGTTTCTAATTTGTTGATCATAAGCTGAAGAGAATTATGTGATTCTGCTAAAATTACCAGGTCGTCCGCAAAAAGCAGTGTGGTGATTTTGACTTCTCAACCATGATTCCTGCCGGTAGGCACTCTGAAATGTCATCCAAAAACAGAGAGAAGATTAATGGACTTAGCAAGCAACCCTGTCGTACACCTATTTCAATTCGAAACCAGTCTGATAGCTCTTTCCCATTCCATATTGCCGATTTGTTGGCACTGTAGAGGCTGGTCAGGATATTAAGAAACTTTGTCGATACACCAATTTGCGAAAGTTTGTAGAAAAGACAGTATCTGTTAATCGTATCAAATGCAGCACGGAAGTCAATGAAAAAAGCATATAATTTTTTTCCTCTATCAAGGTAGGATTGAGCTATACTTGTTAGATTAAATATCTGATCGACGGTAGAATAGCCTTCTCTAAACCCCGCCTGGCATTGGCTTAATTTTCCATTTTCTTTGACCCATTTTGTTAGGCGTGCGTTCAATAGGCCAGTAAAAATTTTCGCTATAGTGTTCATAAAAGAAATTCTTCTATAGTTCGATGCATTATTAGGATCACCTTTTTTAAATATTGGGAAGATTATTGACTTCTGAAACTCTTCTGGTACCTTTGCTTCTTTATATATGTGATTTAAGGATTTAAGCAATTTTTCAAGAAAATTTCTAGTAGCATTTTGGAAGTACTCGTAGGGGATTCGATCTTCGCCTGGGGCTTTATTTCGTTTTGCCTTTCGCAACACTTCAAAAATCTCTTCGATGTTGAATGGTGGGTCCAAGGTTTCGTCGAAGTATTGTGGAACTGCATACATATATACATATACATATATATACAACAGTTCCATTTAAAAAGGGGATCAGATCGTAAATAATTGACAATCGCCTCTCTCTACCTCCCGGGTGACCTTGCCACTCGTATCAATCCATTTCGTTATGAATTGCCTGCTTTCTGTCATAAATTTTCTAGAATTTTTTTATGATAGGTGGAGATTTCAATGTGAGACACCCTTTCTGGGGAGATTCAAAAACTAATTCAAATGGAACAAAGCTCACTGGTTCTCAAAGGATCACTATCTTGACTTTGATATAATCCCCACAGACGGTCCTACTTTTCCCAGATCATCTTCCTTTATTGACTCATTCATTTTATCAAACAACCTGACGAGTCCTGCAAATTGCCCAAGAAACCACGCGTGTTACCACCACGGTGCTTAAGAGAAGTAGTAGACTCAACTCTTTTTAAATTTGTCATTGTTATTTGTTATTTCTCAACTCTGCCGTTCGGAATCGGCGTTAAATTGTAGGTCCCGTCAATTCTTCACACGCACTCGGAGAATTGTTGATGAGAGTAAGCCACTTAGGCCTTGGCTCTTCAAGAGCTGTCGCGCCACTCTATTTATTTTTATTTTTATTTTTACATTGTTATTTGTACATATTAGATTTAAGAATCCACTCCATGTACTCTCTCTCTCTCTCTCTCTCTCTCTCTCTCTCTCTCTCTCTCTCTGGCGCACCCTGTACTTTAAATCATCGTGTGTTATTGAGGAAACACGAATTCGGAAAATTTATAATCTCGAACTTATTTTCTTATTATTGTATTTCATTTAACTTAATTTAAACCAGACCAATTCTAAGTTGGTTGAATCAAAAACTAAATGCAAAAAAAGGAAAACGAAATCCAGATGCAATAATCTGTTAAGACTCAATAAAGTTCATTCATTCACTGATTGGCTTCAAATCTATGGCTTTGGATCTTAGCTGATTTCTCACGACAAATCTGCATCCAAATATGTGCATTCTTTGATGACAGCTGTATAATAAATATCGCAATGCTTATACTGCGTAAGGACAGATTCAAGTTTTTGAGTAGCACCTCGAGTGTGGAGTGTTCTAACATTCCAGGTACAAACCCTCTTTTCATAGTCCGCTGTTATTCCGAGCCTTGTTTGTTGCCGTTTGAGTGGGTGTTGATCCGATGATCTGAGGGGCTCACTAACAACTTCAGAATTTTTTTTTTACTGTGGACGGGCTTATAGTACCCGAAAACCAAGCACCCATACACAGCATTAGGGTCCTTTCTGAATTAAGGCTGTTTCACAATAGAGCGGTCGCACTTGTTTCGCGTTGACATTTCATATAGAATACATGTGAGTAGATGCTTCCACACAAAATAGAGCGTTGAGCGCTCTCGCGGCACGTAACGTAAGCTTGAACGCAATCCTAAATAGAATTGTGTTCTATTTTTCATTCGCGTCTTGAGCTTCATCACAAATTTGTTCGCTCCTGAGAATACAAATAATTGTTTTTCTTCAGAAATAATAAATGATAACAAAAACACTAATAAAATAATAAATTAAGGAAACTTTTACATAAGTAAGAAAACGAATGTGTAATACAAATGCTGATAAAATAACCTGATGTCACTTGCAAGAATGAACGCGGTATTGTGAGCTGAAGTTGAAAGCACATGCGTTTTACTGTCAAAACTGCCAGACGCTTACGTAAAGCTTGAAACACACGAACGACTGAACGCTCTGTTGTGAAACAGCCTTTAGTTTTTCCAAAAGGTGCACAAAAACAGGCCGAGTTTTTTTAATTCTCTGAAATACCACGCGAAGTAAAGTAAGCACTTGGTGTGAAGAAAAAGATAGAGCACGCGCATGCGACCCTAGATTCTACAACACCCATCCACCATAATACATACTTACAATTTGTTTAAAAGTTAATATTTCTTATAATTTCCAATGTGTTTACCAAATCTGGATCAGACAGAATACTTGGAAGTTAATTTACTCTCAATTGAAATGAATGCTGTACGTTTTTGCAAATGCGTCTTAAGGTTGAAATACTCCCTCTATCAGAGTTTGACAAATCTCTATCTCTTCTTCTCTGTGTATATAAAAATGGATGTGTGTTTGTTTGTTTGTTTGTATGTCTCTTATAGACTAGAGGTGGGCGATATATCAATAACCGTTACCAATAACCTGTTATTCGTGAATAACTGCTATAACTAGTTATTCAATATCGATCTTAACAGTTATTCGGTAACAGTTATTCAGAATAACTGTTACTCAGAATAACCGTTATTCAGAATAACCGTTACTGAGAATAACCAATATCAGAATAACCGTTACTGAGAATAACCGTTATCAGAATAACCGTTACTGAGAATAACCGTTATCAGAATAACCGTTACTCAGAATAACCGTTATTCAGAATAACTGTTACTCAGAATAACAGTTACTAAGAATAACCGTTAATCAAAATAACTAGTTATTGAAGGAACAGTTACTCAGAATAACTAGTTATATAAGGAACAAGTTACTCAAAGTAAATGGTTACTAAAGGAACCAGTTATCAATAACTGAATAACTTTTTGTTTTTTTTTTAACAGTATTTTTCTATTTTAATAATTTATTAGGAAAAAAAAGTCAGTAAAAAGGAAAAGGAGCATTTATTAAACAAACCAATTCTCTTTTAAGAAATCGATGTTAAATTACCCCTAAAATAAGAAAATAGTGCAAAAAGATTATCTAAGAAAAAAAAAACCATCATATCATTCAAGAATACATATTTGTAACTAGGTAGACGCGAAATTTTCAGAAAGCGAAAAAAGAGGTCAAGTTAGAGGTAGATGCATTATTTTTGTATGAATGTAGGAAAAAAGGGTTGCATTATTATTTACTTTCCATTCTAGGAATTCAGTTTTTCTGAGGTTAACAAATTATCATTGACAACTTTTCTCGATCCACGCTTCAAAATGCTTGCTTTTGAGAATTCTAGAGAGGCAGAAGGCAGGTATTACAAAAGAGAGTGATTGATTTGGTTTGTGACCTTATCAATGTCTGTTTGGGGAGTATGCAAAAAAGCAGTTGCCAAAACACCGTACAGTCAAGGGCTATTGTTGAAGTGCAGCGATATTTAGAAGAAAACATAATTGCGAGGAAAGAAGATGGCCTTAATTGGTGGATGGAAAATAGATATAACTTTCCATATCTCAGCAACTTGGCTAGAGATAGATTATGTCCACAAGCGTCCTCGGTGCCCTGTGAAAGACTTTTTTCAAAAGCCAGGTCTTATATTAACGGACCGCAGGAGTCGCCTGTCCCAGGGGAAAGTAAAACAATTACTTTTTTTAAATATAAATTCTTGTAATTCTTAATATTTAAATATGTTTTTTTATTAATTTAATTTCTAAAATATGATAATTTTTTTTATTATTTTTATGATATTTTAAGTTCAAATGTTTAGTTTTTCCTTTTAATGAATTATTTTTTTGTTTTTATGGTTTTGTTTTTCTTGTAATTCTTTTATATGTTCTTAAATTTCCCAAAAGTTTAATAAATTTATTTTATGCTATTCTTTATTGTGATAAATAAAATGTTTTTCATTTTTCAATCTTTTTTTTTTTGTTTCGTATAAGTATATGGATAACCGTTACTGAGTAACGGCTAAGAATAACAGTTATTCCCCGAGTAGCACAGACTTCGATTTATAACAAGTATTTTGTTATATTTGTGTTTTGTTGAAGTACTCTGCAACATTTTGTGTTATATTTCAGTTTTTTAATTGTTTATCGAAAAAAAGTTGTAACTTTGTTAATTGAAATGTTACAAATCAGTTATATAACTGTTCCAACTTGTTTTCTAATAATTGGTCTTATTATAATAAGGTTATATAAAAGTCAAAAATTTCAAAGTTGAAAAAAAGTTGTTATAACATCTATAAAATTTCTGTTTCGTTATCATTTAACTTAAACGTTAAAATAACTTACTTGCAACAATCTGTAAGAACATTAGTGTAACGTCAATATAATTTACAAGTTTGAAGAAGGAAAGAAGTTACAAAAACATTTTTGTAACGTTTTTACTCCTAGAACCTTTATTTGAGCAGAATTTTAGTAATCTAGTTTATATAACCAATATATAACAATGTTTCAATTAGTGTTTTCTTTAATTCATGGCCAAAATAATTATGTAGGTATAAATGCAATAAAAAATGCCATACTTTGAATGGTGAATTTATTTAAACGGAGTATGGATAAATCCCCTCTATTTTTTCTTTTTTTCTTTTTTTTTTTTGTTATTAAATTCAATTTGAGACATATAACTTTGTTGCAACTTAATAATAACATACCATTAACCTTATTATAACATAACAACTCTGAAACCCTTAACGTCAAAGCAATGCATAGCGCCAACGTTATTGTAACATTGTGCCAATTTGAATACAACTTTACAGTTATTTCATGTTTCAAAAGTTTTATAAACTCAACTATAACATCTCTTGAATCTTAAGAAATGTTGTAGTTTTGTTTCAAAAACAAGCCGAATGTTTTTTTTCAGTACTAGTACTTTGGTTACATATTTGTTTTAATATTGTAGCAATCTTTGTTTCACGTTAACAAATTAGAAACCAAAATATAACAAAGTTTCCAAAAACAAAAACTACAGTTATATTTTAGTTATACATCAGTTATATTTCAACTTAGTTTCAACTATGTTTATTCAAACATTTTGTTTGTTATATTCGTGTTTTTTTCAAATAGAAAACAACAACATTACATACGTTATGTAATGTTGTTGTTATAAATGCGTTATGTAATGTTGTTCTTTTGTTGATACGAAAAATCAATTCATCTATGTTTTATAAACAACGTAAACTAGTTACAATGAGGATCTAATTCCCTGAAGTTTCTACTTTGTTGAATCTTTGTTTATATGCAGTCGCCCGTAGCTTAGTTGGTAAGTGCGTTGACTGCTAAGCCGAACGTCGTTGGTTCGAGTCCCACTCAGGCCAAGTTTTTATTTCATCTTTCGCGGGTACTGCCTCTTGCGAAGACCTGACAAATTTTCCAAGAGTATCAATCTGTCATGAAAAAAGTGCTTCTCAACTTTGCCGTTCGGAATCGGCGTTAAATTGTAGGTCCCCTCAATTCTTCACACGCACTCAGAGAATTGTTGATGAGAGTAAGTCGCTTAGGCCTTGGCTCTTCAAGAGCTGTCGCGCCACTCTATTTATTTTATTTTTATTTTTTGAATCTTTGTTATAATAACATATAAGTTATAATATTAAAAGACAATGTTTTATTGATGTTTCCTGCAACAAGTGCCATTTTGTTCACAATCGAATGACCCATTATTAGAATTTGATCTGATATGCTTTATTTTCAACAATTTGTTATACTTCTTCCATTGTCAAAGTCAATGAAAATGGATAAAAGATCCGTTTCTTAACGTAATTAATTAATATTTTTGCAACTTCAAAGCCTCAATACAAACATGAATATTTTTTATTTTTAAATTTTTCGCCCAATTTCAATTTTTTGGGTGGCGCGTAAGTTTTCAAGAAGTAAAACATCAATATTTATGACAAAAACAGCGTTGCATTAAGATTTTTCGTTCATAAATGTCTTAAACTCGCATTTTCAATAATTATATATGACGTATTGATCTTATTCAAGGCTTTGAAGTTTATCTTCTTATAACATAATTAAAGGCAGTATACATTTTAAATGAAATTGATTAATAACTTAATAGAAACTTTTACAATGTTTTCTGAAACATTCTTTCTCATTATTATTATAACAAACGAAATAGTTCAAGTTATATTCATGTTATTAAAATTTATTTTGAACTCTTCGTTCTTGTTTTAGCTATGTTATAACATGTAACAAAGTATTCTTGCATAAACATTTTTGCAACATTAGTAGAACTAATATTCTAGTTCAATTAAAGTTGCACAAATGTTGTATTAAGTTACATGTAACATTATTTAGTTGAAACAACATTTATGAAACTGAGAAATAACAAAATGTAACCTCTTTAAAACTTATTTATAACCTACTTGTTGCAAATCGAGAGGGGAAACGCGGCTATTTGGGTTACACAATTGTTCTAAATTGCGTTACTATAACAAATGGACAACAATTTGATTGTTTTATTGGAGTTATAAATACCAAATGAAAACCCGTCTGTGCTACTCGGGTCAGAATTAACTGTAACTGTTATAACGGTTACTCAAAAATAACTGCTAAGGCCATCACTATTATAGACTCCGAAATGGCCCAACAGATATTTGTGAAATTTTCATGGTTCATACTGTTGCATTCAGTGATGATTTCTGTGAAAAAATAAATTGGAATAACCTCATGGAAGAGCGGGAAAACTGGAAAAACCAAACAAAGGTCGGAAATTTGATTTTTTTTGCTTGGAATTTTTTGTTTCAAAATGGGTTTTAGAATGGAAAAAGAGAAATTTCTTGATGAAAAACTCCGAAAACTCATTGGGTAAATTGCATATTATTGCAGGTGCATTGGTTTTCAAATGGAAAACTGGAAAATTTCAAAATGGGTTTTCCAATGCAAAATAGAAAGTTCTGATGAAAAACTCGGAAAACTCTCTGGTTTTCAAAGGGAAAATTGCATATTATTGCAAGTGTATTGGTTTCAAATGGAAAACTGAAAAATTTCGGAATGGGTTTTCCAATCGCAAATAGAAAGAGCATTGATTCTTATATAGAAAAATGGAAATTTTTTGATTGGGAACTCGGAAAACTCTGAGAGAGCACGAAGAACTTCAACACCTTAAATCAAGTTTTTTTTATTGAATTTAAGGTGCATTGGTTTGTTTGTATGTCCGGTTTGGACTCTTAATCCGCTCAATCCTCAATGCATTTTTATAAAATTTTCATTGTATAAAAATCAATTTTTGAGAAAATCTTAAAGAGAAAGTCAGCAAATAAGGTGGATAAGCTGTTTGGAATTCTGAATTTTGTGAAATAGTCAAAACAGAGAAGTTTTTGAATTTTTCAAAGAAATTTGCATTTTATTTCATGTTTTAATAAAAGAAGACTATTAGTTGTAGAGCTTGAAAAAATTCAGATATGAAGTTCTCTTTTTTAATCGAAGGGTGGCAAGACGAAGTTCGCAGGGTCGGGTAGTAACTTATAAAAAGATTTCCATTTTCAAGTCATTGCGGATAAAAAAAATTAATAATTAACGTGCAATCTTGGGTCTTAAAAAACATTGAATAAAAATAAGTCAATAAAAATCCATCTCCAAACAATTCTTTGTGAAAGCTAAGAAAGAAACAAAAAAACATGACGAAAAAAACGCATTAAATTAAAAGTCCTTTCCATTTCATTAAAAATTTATCATATTTCAATCAATTCATCCAACTGTGAAATGGAGTCTATCCTGCCAATAAGTCGTCATGTCATCTCGTTCTCGTCCCGTTTCTTATTTTTTAGTTTCCTTATGATGTCCTCCTTTCACTTTTTGTTAGCCGTGCTGCAAAATTAAATTTGGTTTAAAAATGTATTCGCGTCAGTAACGGTTTGCTCCCCAAGGAATGACTTAGCTGGTCGAAGCAGCCTTGTCTTGCCTTTTGCCACCCCACTCACTCTATATCGTTACTCGGGCTCATCGCCGTTGACTTCTACAACACGCAATGCTATGGAACAAAAACCAACAACATCAAAAAAATATAGCATCCTGTTGGACAATTTTTTTTTCATTCGCTTCCTTGCATTTTTTAACCAGGATATTTATCAGTAGTAACAAAAAAATCGGTTAATATTAATGACCGAGTGGTTTGCGAATAAAAGGGGTGACTTTGTTACAACAACCAACAATAATAAGGGACAAAAAAAAAAAAAACAAGGAAATAAAGGATTTTCTCGTCTCAAATTTTCAACCATCGAAAAATTGTTTTCCTTTGACGTGTAGCAGTTTTTCTCTCGTTCACCCATCGCGACTTATTTTATATTTTATAATAATAAAACGGACGAAATGAGTGCAGCAGAAAAAAATACACAAATTGAATTCAAAGTCCTGTTGTAACTTTAAAGGGTGGTAAATTTTGTATATACATATACAAACCAACCATCGACTTCTATAACCATGTTTCATTCAACACCACACCACAGTGGGTCGACGACGGACGGTCGGTACCTCCCGCCGACCCAGCTTATTCTCAGCATGTCTGGTACTGTAGTAATTAAGATGAAGGTGATTGTTACAATTTTTTTTAAGAATACCAATAACCCTCATAAAACTTAGCGGCTAAAGAGGTAGGTTAAACTACTTCACGACCACAACGTACTTTGTAATACTGTCAGCCCATTGCGTTTTAGTTTAGTTCTGCGATATTGCTCAGCGATTCAACATGAAATAGCTAATATCACTTGGAATTTGTTTTTCTACGATTAATGCTTAGGGTAGCTGTTGTGATCCAACTTTTGAACACATTTGAACTATACGCCGCATCATTCTTGAATAGTTGCGAAATATTCTAAGAACCAAAAATGACCATGCAGCAATAATAAATCGAATACCAAACTAACTTTTCGACCTGGGTTGCGACAACACATCACGACCACCGTGGTCACACCTCGGCAGAAGTTCCCAGTGTAAATCGTTGTGGTCTCTTGCTGATTGCTATGCTTTATGTTTTCCATCCGTACCAACCAACGTGTTTCTTATCCTATAATTATTGCTTTTTTGGAAGCGATAAAAACTAAAGAGCGGCTACTGGCTTTTATCTTTCATAATTTTTCTAGAATAAGATCAGTATCATACCTGTGTTCCTGGTTAACAAATGTTGGTCGTTTTACTTTTAAGCCGAAGCGATTGTTTAGGTTTTTTTTTAAAGAGCAGAGGTTACTTCTTGTCTCTGTCTTTTGTTGACATTTAACATTGTTGGTACTTTTCAGCTTAGTTTCCTGGAAAGCAAGAAATTAACGAGAAATACAAACAAAAGGAATAAAGTTTAGATAAATGTAAAAAAAAAAGTTTGTGCAGTATTGGCTCAACTCATTCCAAGGGTTTTGTCTTTTCGGGTATCAAAATAAAATTCTAATGATACGTATTTATTTAATTAAGACGTATATTACGCTAGAATCTCCACACGTAAACCAGAGCAGCTAGGAACTAGCCAGGCTAGCTGGCTGGTAGGAATCGGCACCTTCTACGGTGGTTGCTCGAGATCTAATGATCAAACGGCTGTTGGTCACTACACATCGATCATTTTCCACAGAGGTAGTTGTGCATGGGTAGAATGTGATGACCTAAAGGGCAAATCCATAGCCCATCATGGACACGAAAAAAGTAGTACCAAGACTGATGATGTTTGTGAGAGAAAAACTATAATAACGTTCATTTGTTTTTATATCTTATGGTTTGTAATGAATAAAAGCAAAAACTACTTATCCGATTTCAAAGTTTTTTCCACCTTTAGAAAGCTATATTCCCACTTAGTAACATAGGCTATATTGAATTACTAGCAACGCGGCTTATCTCGTGTTCCTAGCTGCTCTGGTTTACGAGATACACTCTATCTCGTATTTACAGGGCTAGGGGTGATACACCAACGTGAAGGGTTATGATTCCGACAAATGTAGTTGGTTTATTTCTCAGCAACAAAATAGCAACAAAATACGAGGCTGGTCTCGTGTTCCTAGCTGTTCTGGTTTACGAGATACACTGTATCCCGTATTTACAGGGCTAGGGGTCGTACACCCCCGTGAAGGGTTACGATTTCGACAAATGTAGTTGGTCTATTTCTCAGCAACAAAATAGCAACAAAATATGGAGTTGTTCTCGTGTTGCTAACTGCTCCGGTTTATGAGGTACACTCTATCTCGTATTTACAGGGCTAGGGGTGGTACACCCCCGTGAAGGGTTACGATTTCGACAAATGTGGTTGGTCTATTTCTCAGCAACAAAATAGCAACAAAATACGCCGCTGGTCTCGTGTTCCTAGCTGTTCTGGTTTACGAGATACACTGTATCCCGTATTTACAGGGCTAGGGGTCGTACACCCCCGTGAAGGGTTACGATTTCGACAAATGTAGTTGGTCTATTTCTCAGCAACAAAATAGCAACAAAATATGGAGTTGTTTTCGTGTTGCTAACTGCTCTGGTTTATGAGATACACTCTATCTCGTATTTACAGGGCTAGGGGTGGTACACCCCCGTGAAGGGTTACGATTCCGACAAATGTAGTTGGTCTATTTCTCAGCAACAAAATATGGAATTGGTCTCGTGTTGCTAGCTGCTCTGGTTTATGAGATCCACTCTATCTCGTATTTACAGGGCTAGGGGTGGTACACCCCCGTGAAGGGTTACGATTCCGACAAATGTAGTTGTTCTATTTCTTAGCAACAAAATAGCAACAAAATACGCCGCTGTTCTCGTGTTGCAAGCTGCTCTGGTTTATGAGACACACTCTATCTCGTATTTACAGGGCTAGGTGTACCACCTACCCCCGTGAAGGGTTGCGATTCCGACAAATGTAGTTGGTCTATTTCTCAGCAACAAAATAGCAACAAAATATGGAATTGGTCTCGTGTTGCTAACTGCTCTGGTTTATGAGATACACTCTATCTCGTATTTACAGGGCTAGGGGTGGTACACCCCCGTGAAGGGTTACGATTCCGACAAATGTAGTTGTTCTATTTCTTAGCAACAAAATAGCAACAAAATACGCCGCTGGTCTCGTGTTGCAAGCTGCTCTGGTTTATGAGATACACTCTATCTCGTATTTACAGGGCTAGGTGTACCACCTACCCCCGTGAAGGGTTGCGATTCCGACAAATGTAGCTGGCCTATTTCCCAGCAACAAAATAGCAACAAAATATGGAGTTGGATTCAAGTCGATAGGTGCTTTCTTTGTCTAGATATATAAGGGGAGATTGTAGCGTAATATTACGTCAGGTCCTCAGCCGTTTCTCGTAAACTAAGAGAGGTACAAAATCAATTCTTTCGGTGCAAAATAGCAACAAATTAGCAACAAATTCCCAGATGGTCCCCGAGTCCGGCTTATAAAATGGAGATTCTAGCGTAATATACGTTTAATTAAGGGATCCTTGATTAAAAAACTTGATGGCTTTTTTTGTTTTTTTTTTTGCTTTTTTTTCTTTTACAAACTTCTATGAAAAAAAAGATCTCTCTTAAATTGACACTTTTAGCTGTTTTTCACATATTCGAAAATAAACTTTACTGAATTAACTATGGTCGGCGCTACAGTCTGCATCGGAAGAAGGTTCTGGTCACACAAGTGACTCTAGTTTCACATACGAACTTGGTTGAGGTTCTCTATCACTAGAGTGTTTCACTTAGCAAGCAGTCTACCTCTTCTGCGGTGTCCTTCGGGGTTTCACTCGATGGCCATCTATTCGCTCTATAATCTATAGTTATTTGAACTGTAACGGAGTCACATGCTTTTTACTTGCGATATACAGAATATAATGACAAGAATTTAATTCGTAAAAAAAAGTTGAGATTTTGATGAGATATGACATTACGACACGATAGAGAAGTCGAAAAAGGTGGGTCCGGCGATTCTGTCCGTCTGTCTGTCTGTCTGTAAACGCACCTACACCCTTAACCACTGGTCCGGTGATTCCATGCGTCTATCTCTCTGTCTGTAAATGCACCTACAGCCTTAACCACTGGTCCGATTGACTTCAAACTTGAAAATAAGAGCTTTGAGCGAAATTGCATTTGTCATTTTTTTTTTTTTTTAAGAATTAAGATACAAATTTAGGGTAGTCTTCCCCAAAAAAGCCAAACCAAAATTTAAAACTTACGTCGCAAGCAAATTTAAATATACATCCACCAAATAAATTAAATAAAAATAAGTCAAAGTCAGCAAAATGAAAGACAGTTCAAATACAACCAATTTGCGATAATGTTAGTGAGAATCCATTCCAAAGTTAAAGGAATTTGCTACAACAATTTTGAGCCATCTGCTGAAATACATGCGGTTTTTACATATTTCTGTTTCTGTTTTATTTTTTTTATTGATTTTGAAATTTGGCGATTTTTTGGCGATTTAAATTTTATTTTTGGCGATTCGGTTTTTTGAAACCTGACAACCCAGGTTACAATTCGGATGACAGTGGTGAAATGAAAAAAAAAGATTCGGCAAAAATCTCTCCCATAAGAAATACAATGTGTCTTTACTTCCATTTATCCTATGCATTTTTATACTCTCGCTTTTGCCTCAACACGGAATCTTATGTGCCGTCGCACCTGATACCTTTACCACGTTCAAATTTATCGGCACTAGCTCAACCTCACTGGTGATTTCCGAAATCGGAAACAAAAGAGGATCATATTCTTGGATTCTCGAGTATGTACCTATACATTATGCATGTGTACAAATCCGTTGAGGACTCACTACTTTTGTACTAGTGGAGTGTTTGGCACCAAATTTTGAGGAAATGTTCGGGTAGATTTTATGGTATTTTTTACAAAATCGAACAAGCCGTTCATGAGATATGGCCAGGGTAGCGGGTAGTGCCGTAAAGGAGTAGAAGGTAGCGGAAAGAAGAAGCGGGTGTGCTGAGTGGGTAGCGGGTAGAAAGTACATAGACGTAGTACGAAGTCTGCGGGTGAGCTAGTTTCGTATATGATTAAGATTTCTTTATTTTACTCAAACCTGACATTATATTAATAGAAAACGATAAGTCCGGCAATTGCGATCATCTATTTGTCGATCCACTTAGCCAATCAGATTCAAATTTGTAAATATGCACCTAAGTGGTACCAATCCCCAAACAAATCATTTGGGAAAAAGTTCTGGTAAGTTCTCAAAGTCTGCATAGAACATATAGGTATGTATCTCTTACACAATTTTTTGGGGGAAAACGATTCATATAGGTACCGAAGTTGCTGAGCATCTGTTCACACGCAAGTTTTTGGGTTGAACGAACCACCCAAATTACCCT
Organism: Sphaerophoria taeniata; assembly: GCA_943590905.1. NCBI lineage: Eukaryota > Metazoa > Arthropoda > Insecta > Diptera > Syrphidae > Sphaerophoria > Sphaerophoria taeniata. Next base: position 67,586,610 of record OX016542.1, read on the forward strand.
AACTATTTGAAAGAGGAATATAATCCAGTATTGATTAAGTCAATGACCTTCAATGACAAAGAAAACAATATGTAGGTAAGCCTAATCTATATATATATATATATACATATTATAAAAATCTAGCTCCGTTCGTTTGCGGCATATAGGCATAAAAACCGGTTGGCCGATTTTCTTAATTTTTGTCTTAAACTAAAGAGGATTAAGGGTAGATGGTTTAAGACAAACAAAATTAGTACTTTTTAAATCACAAACGGTTCAAATGTTAAAAATAATGCTTTTCACACTACAACAAAATATATCAATATACCTACGATTAATCAATTTCATTTAAAATTTCGTCCAATATTTTTATTTTCATCACACAAAAAAAAAATGTCAGTGAAGAAAATATTTGTCAAAAATTGTTTTTCATCAAAAAAAAAAACTTTACTTGACATTTTTTTGTTGTCGAAATTTTCCCTTTTTTAGATTTGTTTCTTTTGAGATATGGCCTTGGAAGCGGGAAGTGGAGTAGCGGGGTAGTGGGGTAGCGAGGACCGGGTAAGGGGGTAGCGGGTAGCAAGTAGAAGTAGCGGGTAGTGGGTAGCAGGTAGCTACGGTGGGAAGGAGGGTAGTGGGCAGTGTACTAGGAGGGTACCAAAGTTAAGGTTTTTTTTTATCAGATTTTTTTTTTGATGAAATACTCGGAAAACTCATTGGTTTTCAAGGGGAGAATTGTATGTAATTGTAGTAAAGTGGTCCTCAAATGGAAAACTGGAAAATTTCAAAATGGGTTTCCGAAAGGAACTCGGAAAACTCATTGGTTTTAAAATGGAAAATTGCATATTATTGCAGGTGCATTGGTTTTCAAATGGAAAATTTCAAAGTGGGTTTTCGAATAGAAAATAGAAATTTCTTGATGAAAAACTCGGAAAATTCATTGGTTTGCAAAGGGAAAATTGCATGTTATTGCAGGTGCAGTGGTTTTCAAATGGAAAACTGGAACATTTGTGATGGGGAACTAGAATGCAAGAAAAAGTAAAAAAAATGGAAAATTTGAAATGCAAAAAAAAATTGACTAAACAAAATCTCAAAAACACTCTTTCAAATGAAATGCATTACTTCTGAAATGGTAAAACGGAAAGTTCGTGCCGTTTGTCATCAAATTTTGACAAAATATTAGTCGTTCATAAGATATAGCAAAAAATGTGGAAACACAATTTTCCCTATAGAACGTTAACTATGCATTTGACCATATCCTTAGCAAAGCTGTTGTGCATGAGCCAACGAAGATTTCTGAGTTGTCACGACCTTACTAGCTGACAAAGTAAACGTTGTTTTCATAGATATATAAAAATCTCATACAAATTCGCTGAGGACTCACTGATTTTATACCAGTGGAGTGTTTAGAACCAAATGTTGAGGTAATGTTCGGTTAGTGGCGTAGATGGGTTCTTAGTATTTTGTACAAAATCGGACCAAGCCGTTTTCATGAGAAATGGCCAGGGTAGTGGTTGATGGGGTAGCGGGGTAATGGGAAGCGGGTAGCGGGTTGACGGATAGTGAGTAGTTAGAAGCAGTGTAAGGGGAAGCGGGATAACAGGTAACGGGAAGCGTGTAGCGCGTAGAAATACTGGGTAACCGGCAGTGTTTAGTGGGGTGATGTGTAGCGGGGTAACTGGGTAACAGAGTAGTGGGGTAGCAGGGTAGCGGGTTGTGTAGTGGGCTACAAAAGTTTAGATCTTTTATTTATCGATTTAGGCAGTGCGAAGTCTGCCGGGTCAGCTAGTTTTTGTTTATACAAATTTTCTGCACAGATTAGCCTGAGTATGTTTTTAAAATTCTTAAACCAATACAACCAACAAAACTAATGGGCAAAAACAGTTTTTTTTCCAGACTCATTGTAAATTCAAAAAAAGTAGACAATAATTAATAATACTGCTATGTCTTCAACTCTTCCTTCTCTTGCTATACTGAATACAGGTACAAGTACTCATTTTGATGGCTTGCTATCTCGTTTGTGAGAAAATCATAAGAAGAAGTTTGTTCTGACTTTTCCTAATAGATAGGTACCTGGAAAATTGGAAAATAGCAAGAAACAAATGGAATCGCAGTCAAAGAATCCACAACAGATTCGCGTGATAAGACAATGTTATTTTAACAAACTTAGTTTGAAAGAGAACCTTCATGCGTCTGTGCTTGTTTCGTCTCTAATTGTTTCGTTTGGTATTTTCACGGTAGAGAATATGTAGAAGTTCCTATTATGTTTGTCGATTTATTACTTGGACATTGTACTTCATTCCGATGGAACGTATTAGTTATGCAGTACTATGAAAGGGAAATGTCTATGGTCGATCGTCCAGGGTACGACGACGTCTTTGAATTCTTTAGGAAAATTAAAATTATCAGTGCAGATAAAGTCTGACAGTTTTGCTGAAAAGCAGCAAAGAATGGCACTTTTTATTTTAAATGTAAACAAATTCATCAAAATGCTTTATTATTGTCCGTCTCGGCTGCCTCATATTTCGTATTAAGTGAACTTGTCCGTCCTGCAAATCAAACACAATATATTCAAACCGAACTTAAATAAACAGTTAAATTTTGTATCCACATCCATCCATAAAAAAAGTAGGAATATTAACACACGCAACACAATGCCATTTCATGTCTAACCCCATCAAGATATTTTTGACAGTCGATGAATTAGAAAATTACCTTTTCCTTTAAGAAAAAGAAGTCATGAAATAATTTGATAAAAAAATATATGTACATATACACATTAATACTTTCCTTACTCTTGCAACTGATGGCAAACCAGTAACCAGCAATGCTTCGATGATGGAGGGACGCCCCCATTCATGCACCAGGACTGGTTGATTATTTTCCCATGTTTCGTGACACAAAGCATTGTTGATTGATCGTTTCACTGAATGAACGAACGACTGTGATAGATTGATGGATTGATTAGAAGTGCATGCAGCTTATAGGAGGCAGAGCGCACAAACCAAACGACATAGTCCAAAATCGAGTTAAACCAAGTTCCAACACGTAAGCTTAATATGAGAAAAGTGAAAATCACCAAACAATTAAATTCACTGCTTAATACTCCATTAAAGAATAGGTACTTGGAAAGGCAACAATACCTTTTCTTCTTGGTAGCCTATAAGACGGCCGGAAGAAGTCGTAAAACAATCGTATTTAATTGTAGATATCCAAGAGTTGCTTTGAAACTTATAAAACACGTTTGGAAAGTTGATTCTTTTTTATTTTCAATCTTCGAAAAAAGTGTTGCAAGAACAGTAACAGGAAATAAAATTAGAGTTACAAGACTCAATTCTTCATCACGCATACCTACAGCTTGACAACATTTTCTAGCCAAAGATAATTTGTCAAGAAGAAGAAAATGAAGTTCGGGTGGGGTATGTTTATCACCATCATCATCATCATTATAAGCAATTTGAATTTAATGACAAAAATAATATTGGTTGTGTCAAAAAACTGAAAGCATAATAGAAAAGCTTTGGTCCCTTCTTTCGTGTAAGATTTTTAAAATAATTATTGAGACCATCATCAAAAAAAAAAAAAATCAAATTAAACGTAAACATGTCGTTGAATTCGTACTTCTTTGTTCGGAAGCCTCAAGTGTGTGGAGCGGTTTTCTTTATTCATGCTCTGTCGGATTGGATTTAGGTAATACACATTTTCGTCAACTTGCACATTATTCATTATCATTAATAATAAAAGTGCTTACAACATCTGAATACCTGCTACCTATGTAGTAATGTAGGTACAATAATGATTATTGTAAGAAAACTCAAAGTTTCATTAAACTGGAAATCCATTCAATTTTCAGCCCGGTTTTTCTAAAAGTCATTGATACCATACAAGTGACAGGAAGGGTTCAAATATATTTTGTGACCTTTTTCGTATTATGCCATTGAGTCATAACTCGTGGGAGTCCCAAAGACAATTGAAATAGTGATCTACATCAGAGCACGTCACGACCAATACGTTTTGAGTTTTGGATAGATAAAGTTCACTGATCGATAACTGACAAAGTTTTTTCCTCAAAGTACCGAAATTCGTGTTCAATTCTTTTTTGTGCAAAATGCGAAATACTGTAAAAAATAAAGTGCACAGATCGGTGAAAAAAAAGGTTGCATAACGCTATCACGCTATCAGTACATTGAGAAAACCCGATACACTATCAAACATTTCGGGATCCAGCGGGATCTCTTCTCTCATCTTTGCAAAAATTGCGATTGGATTTTATTGACAAAAATGCGTTCGCTTGTATATTTTATTGACTAGTTTTTGTACTCAGATTGACTGTCATCCTAGCATTAAGGTAATTTTGTTTAAATTAAATGTTTACAATATATGTAATTTGAATGCGGAAACTGATGGTCAAATCTCAAAATACTGCCTGGAGATGGTAACAGCAGACAATGCTAACAATGAATCAATGAATATTTTGAACAGGTGGGCACTAAGACACGAAAAAGCAAACATTTAAAATATTTTTTTCTTTCACTACCTATAATTTTTGAATACTGCCTTACGATTGTAACGAGCGGTTAATATTTCAACCACACCAACCGACTATAATTCAAGATCCGCACCCTGACCCGACGGACTATTTTGTTGCGAAAACAATCAGCTGCCAACGTTGCCAACCTCTTTAGTCGAAAAAAATGTCTACATTGGAAAAAAATGCTCTTCTTATTAATATAATGCCTTTTGTTTCGGTGCCGTGAACGAAGGCCATATGAACTAACGCCATAATGGCCTTAGTTCTCAATCAAATGTGAACTAACGCCATAATCCGATTATGGCCTAAATACACATTGGAATGAGAACTTAAGTAATATGGCGTTAGTTCATTTTAAGAAGTGGCCCAAGTACTCATTTCAATGTGAATTAAAGCCACTCGCAGCAATCAAAATAATTTTAATATGATATTGGAACATAATGTATGTAGGTAGGTAAATATATGGTTTAACGAAAAAAGGATGAACGCTCTATTAGTTACGGGGGCGTAAACACAAATATTTTAAACACGGGTTACTGTAAATCAAATATAAGAACCAATAGTCCCACATTTGCCTTATTCTTAACTTTTTTCGTCACGCTCATAACTTAAAAATTTTGGAAAAATTTCTTTGTTATTTATACTTTCGCGGTCCCCTCAGTTTTTGGCTCCAGAATCGAAAATAATCCGTTTTCGATGATATTTTTAAAATCTTCGTTTTTTCAGCGGAGTCATGCACAAATTTACGAGGATGGAAAACAAATGAAATCGTTTAATTGTTGATAATGTTTTGCAAAGTAATCGAATGAAATTGCTTTCTAAACGAATAAAAATATCAATACAAAAATAATGATATTTCATATTTGTATTGAATTTCAGAATGAGTACCTAAGATTCTCAATATTTTCGTAGATGCTTCATTCGGAAAATTAGTTTTCCACAATTTGAAAGTAATCAAAAAATCGCGTACTGCAGTACTACTAGAAAGCGAGCGGAGCGAGCCGAATTTTTTTTTGGCAAACAGAGAAACAATTTGGGGTGTGAAAATAAAAAAATTCGCGCGAATTTTTTTATTTTCACACCCCAAATTGTTTCTCTGTTTGCCAAAAAAAATTTCGGCTCTTAGAACGCGATTTTTTTTATTACTTCAGAGTCTAGAAAACTAGTTTTCCGAACGAAGCACCTACGATCAACTTATTATTAGGTGTAGCACAATTTTCAAATTTCAGTGAGATTCCTTGAAATTAATATTGTTGACTCATGATTACGTTCAAATGGCTGACCAGAAACCGGATCAACACATTTTTTTCTTTCAGAAATTTTAAAAGAAAATATCAGCACTCGCCGAGAGTGAGATCTCTTGTTCCATTTAAGAAATATCTGAGGTACCTGAGATCTCGATGAGATTTTGTTAGGTAATTACTTGCTATGCTAACTTTGCTTCAAAGCTCAAAGCATGTTATGGCATCAGTTCTCATTTGAATGTGAACTTACCCCATATGGCGTAAGTTCTCATTCAAGTGATGGCTTTAGTTCTCATTCGACTGTGAATTAAGGCCATAATCGGATTATGGCGTTAGTTCACATTTGATTGAGAACTAAGGCCATTATGGCGTTAGTTCATATGGCCTTCGTTCACGGCACCTTTTGTTTCATACTCTACTCAAATATTGACTAGTTTTGCAATTCAAACCATTGCGATTATCATTGGGAGATAGCAGTTGGTGGATTTTTATCGAAATTAATTTTTGTTTCATCCTTCAGAGTTGGCCCCGCCGCGCCGTTTGCTTACCGTTTGTTTCTTATTAGCTGGCCGTTACTAGATACAGTAAAACCCGCTTAAGTGAAAATCCCCGCTTATTTGAAGCAATTAAGACAATCCGCTTAAGTGAAACCTGCATGAGTAAAAAAAAACCGGGTAACTAAAACATTTTTCAGCTAAATTTTATACCTAGAAAAATGACCCTCTTTAGTGTTAAACAAATTATTTCGAACAGACCAAGAATTCGCTGACCGCTTTCATTCCTTCTTAATTCTTTAACTTCACCATAAAATGACATTTGAAGTTCTGATTACGTACACTTTGTTTTATTATTTTGCACTCTAACCTACTAAAAATTTTCATGAGTTTTAAATAGTTTTCTGATTTTTTTTACAAAAAAAAATTAAAACACTTACGCCCGATTTCTTGACAAAGTTCTAGCCCTTAAAACTCGGTTTAGTGAAATTTTAGAACTCATTTGAGTTCTAAGTCATTTCTTCACCAAGTTCTAGTGCGTTAGAACTTCGATTTAGAACTTTGTTATAGTTAGAACTTCGATAAAATTAGACCCTCGAATTCGGGGGTTTAGTGCCTTAGAACTTCGATTTATTAGAATTTCGTTTTTTCAACGAATTTTCTGATTTCATATTGGACAACGGCGTCGAGCGTTCGTTGGGAAAAATTGGTATTTACTTTGCAGCATTTGTTGGTAATAAATTATTGTTGGTGTTGTCAGACGACCGCGGCACCGTTGTTTCGGTGGACAAAGCTGTAGACACCTGAGCTGTCGGTGGAAAATTGACGGTTTAAGATGGCGTCATTAGGGTTGTAGCTTTTTTTTCAACCAGAGAGCATGGGATATGGGAATCGTCTGCAGGAGTCATATTTAAGACGTCGAAATCTGGTGGCATTGCATCAGAATCAAATGATGCTAATCTTGTTGGCAAATAGTCAGTGAAGTATACTTCGGCGATGGCGACAGCTTAACGAAAGCCAAAGCCTAAGTGTAAGCCGCACTTATCATTAACAATTCTCTGAGTGCATGTGATGCACAATTAAAGGCCGATCCTATATTCAGTTAGGGAACCACTCGTCCCGATTGGGGTACTCAAGAGGAAGATAGACCTTAAATTAAAAGAGAAAATCAATAACTCGTGGAAATCCAGGGACGATTGCGCAATCTCTAGAAGTTTATGGCCTAACACAAATGAAAAGGAAACTCGGTATTTTCTATCGCTGAGTAAAAGGAACATTAAAATCCTGATAGGTGTACTAACGGGTCATTGCGCAATCCATTTGCACAATGGCCAACAAGATAGGGGCATTTGCACCTGATTTCTGCAGGAGCTGTCAGGATGAGATGGAAATAGAAACCATTAAACACCTGCTCTGTGACTGTCCGAACCTTCAAACTAGCCGACTCCGTCATTTCGGAAACAGGTTTGTACAAGAGGAAATTTATAGATAGCACAGGCTAGTTCGTTAACGAGCCAGTCTACGTTAATCGGCAGAATTGAGGAGCATCGATGTTAACTTTTATTTCTTTTATAGGGACGGCGAAGCACTTTTTTCTTGACAGTTTATGGGATATGGGCACGAGTAGGATTCGATTTTGCGTAACAGCTAACAGCCAACACACAAACTAATGGCGTTTTCAATTGGCAATCTGGAATCTGAAAAAATCATTCTGGTTTTAAAATCACAACTGTCACTTTTGCAAATTGAGCGCATTCAGAATGCTTTTTTCACTTACAGATTAACAATTAAAAACGCCATAACACGCCACGGACATCACCAAAATAAACATACATATAGCTACACCGTACACACATATGTACAAACACAAACAAAAAATTAGCGCAACTTCAAAAATTATATTTATTTTGTTTTGAAATGAAGGAAATATGTGTCAAAAATTACTGCCGGGTGACTAAAAATTTTAAAAACATGCTAGAACTAGGTTCTAAAAATGACAAGTTCTAAGCGCTTAGAACTCAGTTATGATTTTAGATCGAGTTCTAGAGAAGTGAAGAAATGCCCGAGTTCCAAATTTTCTAAAAACTAAGTTCTAACGTTAAACCGAGATTTACTAGATCGAGTTTTAAGGGAACTTTAGAACTTTGTGAAAAAAATTGGGCGTTATAATAACAATTTGGAATAGTAGTAATATTTAAAGAAGAAAAGGAAAATATACATAAGTATTTAAACAGCGATCAAATTAAAAAGAATCTGTGGAGCGGGAAAAAAGTTAATTTTTGCAAATAAAGTAAATAAATAAATAAAAAAAAAAAAACTTCAAATTGATTTCAAGACAAAATAAAACACAAAAGTAAATCAAATGAAAGTCCAAATTGGAACAAAAATGCTCTCACAAATCGGTTTACTTAAAGATTTAGTTAAACTCAAGAATCTATGAATTTATGAATTAATGAAAACTTTAGTATTCTTACAGAATAATTTTTTATTTATTGTTTTGAAAGAAGAAGGTAAGTTTTTATAACCTATGATGGACTGATGTTGAATTGACGTGGTATTATTTGATTAAATGTGGATAAGATTTGCACCTCTAGTTTCGTGTTCGCATAGTAATTTCTGTTTACCAAAAGATCTGTTGTAGTATGTATCTGGTTCATATTAATGTTATGCGTCAGGTTCATAGACAAAGGATATTGGTAATACATATATCGTGGGTCTCGTGAATGTATTTCGTTCTCTCCCTTTTTGGATGTCGAAAAAGATTTGTTATTGCTTTATTTTGAACAACTTGTAGCTCCAATATTTTAGTTTTATTAACTCTGCCTCAAACTTGGATTCCATAAGCGAGAACACCATTAAATAATTTTATTGTTATTGTTTTTTAAGAGAAGTCATCTAAGTAACTGGAAATTCTTCAAAAAACTCCGGCAATCATAGATAGTCTCTGTTCTAGAAAGTCAGCATGAGTTTTAAACTTGAGAACTTGGTCAATATGAACAAGATAGACGAATTCAGTCACTCTTTCAATAAGATCGTAATTGTGCCTAATATAAATTTAAGTTTGGATTTGAGTATAAAGTTAAATATTTTGTTTTTGACATGTGTTTTTAAAGACTGTACAGAGATCATAAAGAGCGATGGATGTATTTGATTGTTAGCGGAAGCCATATTGTTCATCACAGAGTATTTTGATTTTAAGTTTTTTTAAGATAAAATTAACAAATAATCAAATTTTTCGTGATATGATATGATATTTGTCATTCTTTTTGAGGACTGCAATCAAACCATAAGCAAGAATAATGCATTCGTTTATACACTTAAAATTCTAGTTTAAGTCTTATAAATCTATCCAAATCAAGCAATTTTTTATCAATTGTACTTCGAAATACAAACGCTCATTGAATTTAAAATACGAAATGATGTTTTCTACTATTAAGGCCAAGGGTAATTATGCAGGTAGGTATTTATGTATTTTAAAAGCAGAATAGAAAAAGGGATAATGCAATATTGATTGTACTTAAAGACATTTTCTGCAATATGTTCATGTTCTTGCGTTCGTTAAAAACTATCCATGAACAGAAGTAGGTACACTATACGAACATGCATGTATAAAGGACACCTAACTCCAAAATTGTTTCAAGGTATGTATGTGTATTATATTAACTTATAAATATTAATGAATTGAATTTTCCCTACGTCCAAGTAAAATAAAGTGAAACAAAATCCACGAAAACACAGCACTATACTACCGATATCACCTGTCTCACACGCAACCAACCAACCATCAGTTCAGTCAATCAGCCTGCAAATACTTTGACCACTTTTTATGAAGGCATGTTTATATGCTTATAGGTAAGCACTAAGCACATACAGTCGACCAAGAACACCTCGCCACTGTTTTGCACTCCATTGTCACATGTATATACCTGCCTCTGGCACTAGCATGGATTATTTTTATAGGAGAATAGGGCGGCTGGTATAGATTTTATTGCCAAACCAACGAACCAATCCACTCTGCCATCGTCATCATAAATTTTATTGTCATAATCGTATCTTTTCTATATGAAGCATAAAACGATAAAACAGGAGGAAAAGAGTTCATTCCATTCACACGCATTCATTACGCTTCTTCGGTTGTTCGGTTATTCGGTTCTTCGACTCTTCGTCTTCAGTGGATCAAAACTCTTTTCTATCTTAAAATTTTGTTTGGCAAGTTGTAGGCACATCACCAGCTCACTCCCACAAGCCAGACCACAAACTCATACATACGACACGGTCGCGGATCGCGGTAGAAGAAAAGAAGAAGATGCCTTCAAATTCGAAATGCAAAAAGACAATTGGTTGCTGGGGCTTATCGAGCCGTGACTTCATTAAGGAATTATTAATAATTACCGAGTCAGAAAAGAATTTTTCTCTTAGTAAACAATGTTTCGATGTCTTCGTTGTTATTGTGCTAAACTGTTGTTAAATAAAGTGGGGCCCAGGTCTACGCCTGATATCTTCACATTCAATCAATGGATAGGTGAAATGGGTTCTTCAAGAATAAAATGAAAAGAAAACACGAATTCATCATCCCAGGTGGTGTGATGGCCCGGTGAATCATAATCGCTTCCTTGATCAAAGTCATCATTAATGGCAGACTTTTTGTACGAATTCTTCTATCGAGGCAGGTGAAGACAAAATTATGTTTTTTGGTAAAAAGAGGAGACAGCTTACCGTCGAACTAGTGATAGTAAGTAAGTATTGCTGTATTAGTATTAGTATAGAATGCAAACTTTTTTTTCTAAATGTTTGACCTCCATTATTTTTGAAGAAAACTGGAAAATTGACATTGAATTAATTATTGTTTTTCGATAGAAATAAGGGAACCTTCAATTAGAAGAAAATATGCCTTTGTTTTTATTTTAAGGAACAAATAATTTTCTTTCTACAAAAGAAATACATTAGATAGAAATGCTATTTCCCCAACTTCGTTTACATTTCTAGAACCCGAATCTACTCATATTCAAGAGGGTTACGTGACACAACGATTCGTTAGGGGTTATGGCCTCATCTAATGTCTTTGGCGCATCCAAGATGTTTTCAGGTTACCTTTCACACTTACTTACATACCTACTTACTTACTTAATAGTCCACCCTACATCCCTATTAAATTAGAGATCCTTTGTTACCAGTACGTCAGTAGGTGTCTTTCATTCGGTGATTTGTTATAGCCTTGCAATAGCAGTAGCAAACTAGCAATGGACAAGCTTAAAATAGGAAATCCACTCATTGATCTTATAATGTTACTAACTGACCCTGCAGACTTCGTTCTGCCTCAATCGATAAATAAAAGCTCTAAGCTTTGGTATCCCGCTACTCCTCTACCCGCTACCCAATACCCTCTACACGGTACCCGCTTTGCGCTACCCTAGTAACCGCTATGATTGTCCACCTTATTTGCTGATTTTCACTTAGATTGGCCCAAAAAATTGATTTTATTCAGGCTATATCTAAAGTGAAAATTTTATAAAAATTCATTGAGGATTGAGTGGATATAAGAGTCCCTACCGGACATACAAACTTAACAATGCAGCTCATATTATATGCAGAAACTTGATTTAAGGTCTTGAAGTTCTCTGTGCTCTCGCAGAGTTTTCCAAGTTCCCAATCAGAAATTTGCATTTTACCATTTGAAAATCAATGCACTTACAATAACATGGAATTTTCCTTTTGAAAATCAAAAAGTTTTCTGAGTTTTTCGTAAAGAGCTTTCTATTTTTCATTCGAAACCCCATTTTGAAATTTTCCAGTTTTCCATTTGAAAACCAATGCACCTACAATTAGATACAATTTTCTCTTTGAAAACCAATGGATTTTCTGAGTTTTGCATCAAGAACTTTCTATTTTCCATTCGAAAACCCATTTTGAAATTTTCCAGTTTTCCATTTGAAAACCAATGCACCTACAATTAGATGTAATTTTCCCTTTGAAAACCAATGGGTTTTCTGAGTTTTGCATCAAGAACTTCCTGTGAAATATTGTTCGCCAGAAGATTTCCAGAAGAAAATAGATTTACAAAAGATATAAAAGAAACAACAATGTTTATTCAATGAACGATGATTTAAGAGTGAAAAGAAAATTTACATAAATTAATAAAATACAAAACGTATTTGATACAGAGCATTTGATAAGTAGTATTCAAGTAGAGTGGAAAACAGTTAAGCGTATAATGTTAGTTTAAGGACCTTAATTGTATAAATATAACGTTGGTATTGCAATCTGAGGATGTTGATGAAAGCTCAATCTCCAACACGCCCTCTCAAGACAAACGTTAAATCACTCAAATTCTCCTACTGTCTCAAGTTCAAGACCCTCCAGGCATCTCAAGTGAACTTCTCGGGTTAATGGCTTTGTGAGAACATCTGCAATCATCCGAGTAGTTGGAACATGCTCTAAAGAAAACATCCCGTCTATTAGTGATTGACGAACAAAATGATGTTTTATGTCTATGTGTTTTGTTCGTGCGTGAAAAACATGGTCACTTGCCAAACACTGTGCCCCACGATTGTCAACAAATATTGTAGGTTTGGTGAGGTCAGAAAATCCCAGTTCCGTTAATAAGCTGCTTAAATAGATTGCTTCTTTTGAAGCTTCCGACAAGCTTACGTACTCGGCCTCTGTTGAGGAGAGTGCCACAGTCCGTTGTTTTTGTGATTTCCAGGAAATAGCTGCACCACTGAGTAAAAACGCATATCCAGTGTATGAACGACGATCAAAAGTACAGCTTCCCCAATCTGCATCGGTGTACCCTATCAACGGTTTATCGGTTTTTATATACACCAGTCCACAGCTTGCACTCCCAGTAAGGTACCTGAGGACACGCTTTGCGGCTACCCAATGACACTTCTTTGGTTGACTCGTAAACTGTGCCAATCTGGATACTGTATTTGCGATATCCGGACGCGTCGCAACAGATAAATACATCAGACTACCGATTAACTCTCGGTATGGAATCGTCTCCTGTGAATCATTAGTAGTAATATTATGAAAACTTACTTTTGTTTCTGAAGGTGTCGCAACTGGATTACACTTTGCCATTCCATATTGCTTGATAAGTCCCAAAGTATACCCTCTCTGAAACAACTCAATTTTACCAGATTCTTGTTTGATTTCTAGACCCAGACAATAGTTTGCCAAGCCAAGATCTTTAATCTCGAAATCCTCTTGCAAACGATTTCGCAGTTCCAGGCTCTTTGAGACATCCTTCGAAGCAACTAATATGTCGTCGACATAGATGAGCACGAACATAATTTCGCCTTTAGAATTGTTTTGAAAAATACAAGGCTCATTAATTGTAGGCTCTAGTCCCAAACTTAACAGTTTTTCAGTTAGTTTGAGATACCATTGACGACCAGCCTGCCGAAGTCCATAAAGAGCTTTTCGCAAGCTGCATACGTTTCCTCCATTAAGTAAGCGTTCTAGCATCTCCTTCGCTCGTTTTCCAAGATATGATTCATCCCCTTGTTTTGAAACAATTCTACTCAGCATTTCATTTAACATCTCTGGTACTCTCATAGTTACTTCTTCATCTAACGTACCATTTAGATATGCCGTTACAACATCAAACTGCCACAATTTGAGATCAAATTGAACTGCAAGAGCCAGTAACAAACGTAACGTTTCTAATCTCGCTACTGGAGCAAAAGTTTGATGATAGTTGACACCGAATTTCTGGCTGTAACCTTTTGCTGTACCATCAGAGCTATGTTTGTTAGTGAAAACCCAACGGCATCCAACGACATCATCTTTCTTCTTCTTTTCAACAATCTCCCATGTATCGTTTTTGAGAAGACTCAAAACCTCCGATTCCATAGCCTCCTTCCATTCGTCACATTCAGCACTTCTTAAAGCATCTGCGACGCTTATTTCTGCGACCCCAGCAAAATGTTCATCTTCGTCACCACTTTCATGAAAACTATGAAACTCTTCTTCTTCTACTTCTTGATTTTCGTTTTTGGGATACGAATGAAATACTTTCTTGGGTCGCCCTCTGCTTCCATTACGAATAAGACGAGGTCTTCCAGGAGCTCTTCTTGAACTTTGTTGAGAGGTTTGTGGTTGCTCTTGTAATTCAGGTTGAACGTCTTCGGCTCTCAATGGGCTTTGCAGAGTATCTTCAATAACTGGACTCATTTCTTCAGGATTTAACTTTTGAAAAAGAAAAAATAGTTCATCTAACTCAGGGACCTCATTTGGACCTTTTGGACTATCTTCCAGGAATTTCAGATCTCGAGCATGAATGATTTGGTTTCTGTTTGGCATCCATACTCGATATCCTTTCCTTTCACGAGGATATCCAACAAAAACTCCTTCCAAAGATTTTGCTGAAAGTTTGTCCTTTCCAGGAGACTTATCGAGAACATGTACCTTGGAACCAAATGTGCGAAGATAGTTAAGATGAATATTCTTGTTATTCCATTTAACAAATGGAATTTCACCGTTCAGGCTACTTGTTGGACAACGATTCCGTATATGACAAGCAGTAGCAACTGCTTCCGACCAAAAATCAGAACTTAAACCAGACTGCAGCATCAGACATCTGGCCATGTCCATAAGGGTGCGGTTCATCCTCTCTGCTAAGCCATTTTGTTGAGGTGTATGAGGAATGGTTAACCTTCTTTGGATTCCTTGATCTGAAAGATACTTTTCAAAGTTAGCATTGCAATGCTCACCACCATTGTCAGACTGCAAGCACTTAATTTTCTTTCCAGTTTGCCTCTCTACAAGATTTTGGTACAATTTGAAAGCTTCGAAAACACCACTCTTTTGTTTGAGGAAATAAATTTCGCACCACCTTGTGCTTTCGTCAATGAAGGTCACAAAATATTTCGCACCATTCAGTGATTCTTTCCTAAAAGGACCTACAACATCCGAGTGTATAACTTTCAAAATTTCTTTACAAGAATCTCTAGACTTGGGAAATGACAACGCAGTCATTTTTCCTTTCAAACACACTTCACATTTCGATAGTTGTCCATGATTTTTAGTGTCTATCGCGGGAACTACACCGATTTGAACTAGCTTAACAAGATCATTGCTATTCAAATGACCCAGCCTTTCATGCCACTTCAACAGTTCGGAGCAATCAGGCTGGACAACCACTTTGGCACATTCTTGCGGTTCTCGAACAACATAAAGGTCACCCCTTCTATCTGCAATCATGGCTAGAACCCCATCTTTAGAAATAACAAATGCTGCATCTTTTCCAAACTTCCTTCATGTCCTTTGTTAGTCAGCCTCGCTACAGATATTAAATTTGTACGGAGCTCAGGAACAAACAAAGTATCCTTAAAAGCAATCACACGCGAGCCACTATCACATGCAACCGATAAATGAACTAGTCCTTTGCCTTTTACATCAGCTGTAGCATTGCTCGCAAGGTTGAGTTTCACTTTCGGTGATTCATACATATGTATATGCAAAGAGATTTTCATCACCACACAAATGTGACGTGCAGCCACTGTCAAGAATCCATGTCCTGGTAAGTTCAGTTTTCGCACAGAAAATTTCATTAGGTTCTGTAGAAATATTTGCAAT
Source organism: Sphaerophoria taeniata (assembly GCA_943590905.1). NCBI lineage: Eukaryota > Metazoa > Arthropoda > Insecta > Diptera > Syrphidae > Sphaerophoria > Sphaerophoria taeniata. The sequence continues at coordinate 67,602,437 of OX016542.1, forward strand.
AAAAGAGTCGTCAGCTTTATAGACAGTTTGCTTAGGCTTTCTACTACTATGTTCTGACCGTTTAGCAGGACAAACATTTGATTTGTGACCTAAAACACCATACTTAAAACATTTTACCTTTTTATTAGTCTTATGTGCTGATTCTTCATGTTTATGATGCTTCATTGAACTTTTTGCATTTCTAGCGGTCATAGCCATTATGACATTTCCAGTTGTCTGTTTTCTTGCTTCATACTCCTCAACAATCTTAATTTTAAGCGCCTCAGCAGTATGTAGGTCATCTCGACACTCTATTGCGCACCGAAAATTTTCATACGAAGATGGAAGGCTATACAGCAACATAATTGTCAACAAATCGCCATTTATGTCAACATTCATGCTTTCAAGCTTGTCCACGGCATCGAAAAACTTTGCCAAATGGTCCCTCACATCACCACCATCGTCCAATTTTTGGAGCATTAACTGCTTTAAAAGAGTTGCCTTTCTAGCCGGACTTTTTGAGGCGAAAATAGACTCCAATTTCAGCCAAACTGCACGAGAGGTTTCACAGCCTCGAATTTGCTTCAATTCCGATGGATTAATGGAAAGAATCAAATCAGCTTTGGCCTTTCCATCCTGTCTACACCATTCAGCAATCGCACCATCATCTGCATCCGGTTTTATTGAGTTTCCACTGACATACTCCCAGAGATCGCTCTTAATAAGTAGTGCCTCCGCTTGCATGCACCATGTATCGTAGTTCTCCTTCGAAAGCAACTCCATCCGTGAGGAACTAAACATCGTTGAAGCCATTGCTATTTTGAAATCTTGAACCAACCAATTCAGATCTTGAATTTTCTTCAAAAAATTCTTTCTTATAAAATCTGTGAAATATTTTGTGAGATTTTCTTCAAAACAATATTATATAAACAATGTATATGGAACTCGAGGTCCTGGGCCCATAACCTGTGAAATATTGTTCGCCAGAAGATTTCCAGAAGAAAATAGATTTACAAAAGATATAAAAGAAACAACAATGTTTATTCAATGAACGATGATTTAAGAGTGAAAAGAAAATTTACATAAATTAATAAAATACAAAACGTATTTGATACAGAGCATTTGATAAGTAGTATTCAAGTAGAGTGGAAAACAGTTAAGCGTATAATGTTAGTTTAAGGACCTTAATTGTATAAATATAACGTTGGTATTGCAATCTGAGGATGTTGATGAAAGCTCAATCTCCAACACTTCCTATTTTCCATTCGAAAACCCATTTTGAAATTTTCCAGTTTTCCATTTGAAAACTAATGCACCTACAATTAGATGCGATTTTCCCTTTGAAATTAAATGAGTTTTCCGAGTTTTTCATCAAGAACTTTCTATTCTCCAATCGAAAACCCATTTTGAAATTTTCCAGTTTTCCATTTGAAAACCAATGCACCTACAATTAGATGTAATTTTCCCTTTGAAAACCAATGGATTTTCTGAGTTTTGCATCAAGAACTTCCTATTTTTCATTCGAAAACCCATTTTGAAATTTTCCAGTTTTCCATTTGAAAACCAATGCACCTAGTTACAATTAGATGCAATTTTCCCTTTGAAAACCAATATTCATAATGCGAAATTTTCATGCACGTAGATTGTGGAAACTTAAAACAATGCCTTTTTAAAATATCGATGTTAAAATTTTCTTTTGCATAGAAAATCGTGCCCAAGAATTTGCGTGTAAGGGGCCGGTTATAGCTATCATTGAAATGGATCCGGAAAAATCTTTGAATGGATATTTAACTATGTTTTCTTTTGAATAGAGTGCCAATCATTTTTATTGACATAAAAAAGTTCAATTACACACTTACACAGAGACATTCCGGATAAAAAACGGAACACTTTTAGACATAGACGCAACATAAGAAATTCACTTGCTACTCGAAAAAACTTTTGGAAACCATACGCTCTGGAATCAAAAAATGCTTAGGTGGTCACAGGGTACAGGCCTGCCTAACAATTAAACAAATATGTATGGCCAAGCGCAGACTTAAAGTGGTCAAAATACTTGAATTCCCTCATTGGATGTGGAACTGTAATGGCAAAATATGATAAACTCATTAAACTTTGCCTAATAGCATTTTAGGCACAATTGGGAATAAAAAACAGCGTAGAGTTTAAGGCTTCGAAAACCGAATGCTTTCTTGTATCATTTAAGCGAGATGCACCCCGCTTGCCACAGTGCATGATTGATACTTGCATCAATGAGACTGAAAATATCGAAATCCTCGGTATGTGCATCACTGACTCCTTTTTGAGTTTGGGTTTCTTAAGACAGTGCAAGAAATTTTTCTAACCGTCTGAATCCATAAGTCTTATATCTCTCTAAAGCTTGAGTACATCTCCCATCTATCGGTTGGAGATCCAGCACCAGCTATAGATCGTTAGATCACCGTCGTATCGTTTCGTGTATCTCTGTTCTATTATTACTTCTACGGACAGTGCTCTGTTGCATTTCTCCCCGCTGTTTCGCTGTTCGCTTCATCAGTTTAGCCTCGAGCCCAATATTGGATGCACTCTCAAGTGTAGAAAATCTTTCTTTAACCGTACTATGCGAATATGGAACTCTCTTCCATACTCTGCCTTTCCAATCATTGTAGTGTTCAGGATCTAATTTCAAATATTCAAGTATTATTACCTAACTCTTAAATATTTCTTCTCCGATCGGATTCCTTGGAACTTTTTTTGGGTCATCCTTAGTGATTGCACCAAAGTTTTTGATTTTTTCAGCTTTTATTGACATACCTACTAAGTTTCTAACTAATTACAACTTCTTAAATGTAAATCTACATTTTGGTTCCTAAATCTTCTATACATATTGTATAACGTATAAGCATGTAGATGTGGATGTCCAATGTCCATATCTGTTGAATTAATTTTAACTTTTTGTTAATTTGAGCGTGTCTCACTTACTGCAACGCGCCGCGTCACCGCAGCAACTCTAAATTGAATGGTGTATATACATATATTTTTCGTATAAATATCGCCTCTAGATCTTCTGTTCTGCTCAAATAACTTTAAACTTTCTTATATATTCTTACGGAGAACCCGCATAATACATATACATACCCACTTTTGTATTTAATTGAACGCCCCCACTATCTAATTAATTCGGGTACCCAAACCGAACCCCAAATATCAGCTCTTCCCCCTTGTTTGTCTTCCAAGACGATGATGACAATCGGGAAATAAGTCAAAGACCACATTGTGCCCTTATCTTTCGGGCGTTACGAACGCGCATGTGTATGCGTCGAGGCTTTACACTTGAATATATGTATAGCGAAGATCTACTGTTTCTTGGTCGACGCCTAAGGTGATGTTTTTATTCACACATTCAACGCGCGACTTGAACTACTGATTTCGAATTCAAGATTGTTAACCTAAAGGCAAGTTTTCTGAAGGAATGGAGTGTTTCGGTTCGTTGAATTTTCGCACATAAACCTTCCTGAGATGGCTAGGTAAGGTATAGATACTTTTATTTATGCTGTGAAGGTGTACTTTTCTATGGATTGGATCTTCTTCAAATGTTTATTGATTGGAGTTGATCATTTGATGGTATCCATCTTCTGGAACCATAGCTATACGTAAACATGACCTCATGACATGACATATTTTTGGGTAATACCCCACACAGGCAAAAGTAGGAGAAGAGAAAAGATAATTGCCTTAGTTCAAACATATTTTTATATTTTGAAGGAAAACTTCAACCATGACCGAGATTTTTGATCGAGGATAGATCAAAGTAGTTAATTTCCAATTTTGTTTTCGCGGTATTTTATAAACACATATTCTGCAAAGAGCCTAAGTCAAAACTTTGGTTTTTGCGAAGTAAACGTTAAGGCAAAACAGTGCTGGGAACCCTCCAATCATATACGGGAAAGATGCAAAAGACCACTAGAAAGAATTCATAGTGATGTTCACGGACCGGTTATACACCTTCAACTTTTGATGGCTACAGATATTTCGTGTCTTTTATAGATGAGCTTACACACTTCACCTATGTTTACTTACTCAAAAAGAAGTCTGAGGTATTTGAAAAATTCAAAGAATATGAAGCAGTCGTTACAGCAAAATTCAACTTGAAGATATCAACACTCAGATGTGACCAAAGTTCTGAATTATTGTTCATCTGAACAAAAATCAGTGCGAAAGGGAATTCAGTTGGAACATACAATAGCATACTCACCTCAACAAAACTTGTTGAATCGAAAGTTTCAAAGAACATATGGGGAGAAGCTGCATTGTTTTCTACCTACATTATAAATCGAAGTCCGACTAAAGCATTCGAAGAAAAGAAAACATCTGCTGAACTTTGGTTTGGAAATAAGCCGGATCTTGAAAAAGTTCGATTGTTCGGTTGTAAGGCTTACGCTTGGATACCAAACCAAAAGATGCGCAAGCTTGATGCAAGTAGCATGAAATGTATGATGATAGGTTTCGCACCAAATGGATATCGCCTCTGGAATATTAATGAAAGGAAAGTTATAATAGCTCGAGATGTAAAATTTAATGAGATGTGTTATGCCTATGTTATTTGTGATGAAACAGAACAAACAGAAAAAACCCAAGATGTTTCAATATGCAGAAATTGGTATGAATTAGAAAATTAATGAATGAAATTCCTATAGATAAGGGTTTTGAAAGTAATACAAATACAGAAGAAAATAAAAATCGTGAAAATGAGTTAGATAACGGAGAAGATGCAATTAGTCAAAATCAAAACATGGAAGGACAAACATTAAATACCAATGAAGAGCCAAGTGAAGAAGAATTTGAAGAATGTGATCAAGAAGTCATAGAACCATACCAAATAATAATCAGACGACACAATTGAGACGAAGTAGTCGAGGTCATATTCCTAAAAAGTTTATGGATGTCTACATTTGCTACAGTGCATTAACGGATGAGATTAATATTGATGACGTTCCTGAAAATTACAGCGACATTGAAAGAAGTGCCCATCGAGAAGAATGCCAAAGCTGTAAACGAAGAACTGGACTCTATAAAGAAAAACAATGTTGGCAATTAGTCAAGAAACCAGGTGGAGTAAAGCCTTTAAAATCAAAATGGGTATTTAAAATAAAACCAAACGAAGATGGAAAACACATTAAATTTAAAGCGCGCTTGGTTGTTAAGGGGTTTCTTCAAAAGTATGGTGTTAATTACGAAGAAACTTTTGCAACTGTAGCAAAGTTAACAACTATTCGACTGGTTATTGCTGTTGGAGTCCAAAACAATTTATTTTTTCATCAGATGGACGTAAAAACTGCCTTTCTTCACGGACATCTAAAAGAAGATATTTATATGGACATACCAGAAGGTCTGATAGCAAATACTAGCATGGTGTGTAAATTAAATAAATCTTTATATGGTCTTAAGCAAAGTCCTCGGTGTTGGAATGAAAGGATCAACACTGTTCTAATTCAACTTGGATATACAAGATCAGGATATGATTATTGTCTCTACGCCAAATTAGACAAAGAAGACCCTTTATATATAGTGCTTTATGTAGATGATATACTCATAGCTGGAAAATCATTATCTGGAATTACAAAACTGAAGAAGAAATTGGCAGCAAATTTTGAGATGTCGGATTGTGGTGAACTTAAATACTTTCTTGGAGTCAAAATTGAATACGACAAACCTGATGGGATCATGTATTTATCACAAGAAGCCAGCATTGACAAAATATTAAGCAAATTTAACATGACAGAATGTAACCCAGTAAGAACACCAATGGAAAAAGGATTCAAAATTCCTGGAGACAGACAAATAACAACTCAGCCATATCGAGAACTGCTTGGAAGTCTAATGTATCTGATGTTATGTGTAAGACCAGATATCAGTTATTACATTGGATACATGGGGCGTTTTCAACAAAATCCAACAGAAAGTCACTGGAAAGCAGGCCCGGATTTACCATACAGGCACAGTAGGCAGTTGCCTCGGGCGGCAAGAATTGGAGGGCGGCAAATTTTGAGAGAGTATTTCAAAACTTGTTATATTCGTTTGAATTGAATTTCCCGCCTATTTCGTCAGCACGCGTACCAACATTATGAGTGTAAAATGCTCGAATCGAAAAAAATCGATTCGGACAATTCTCGATATTGGCCTAATATCGAATAAGTATTCGATAAGTTTCTGTATCGAAAATCATCTTGTTCAGACTTGTTCTATATCCATCCTACAGTATTCTGATAAACATAACCTTTTGTCTGTCGTTATTACTGAAAATTGGTGAACGATCATCAACGTCATTGTTTATGTCAACAGTAAGTGTCACAAGTTTCAACGGCACCAATTTCAGGTTTGTTATCTTTACAAATATTTTTCTTACATGCTAATTACTACGAAATGACGAAAAATTCTACGAAATATTGTATGGTCAATATGCAGTTCAATCGAATGCTCGTTTGCACACCCGTATCAACGAACGATCATTCTCCGTACTGCGGCGAGTGAAAAACTACTTGAGATCAAAACTGGTTGCAGAACGATTGAACGCACTCGCTTTGTTGACTATAGAGTCAGATTTGCTTATGTCTTTAGATTTCGATTCCATTATCGATGAGTTTGCCGTCCGAAAATCGAGACGTAAAAACTTCAACCAATAATCAATAATCGCATACACAATGCTAATTGTTAAATGATTATAATAAACTGACTATAATAAAATGAAAAATCTGCTCTCAGAAAGGTGCATTTAATTTATTGAAAAACTTTCCGAACCAAACTTATTACACCATTGAAAAAGTTTCGTAGAGCGGGCGGCAATTTTCGCAACTGCCTAGGGGCGGCAAATTTCTAAATCCGGGCCTGCTGGAAAGCATTGAAAAGGATCTTACGATACATCAAAGGAACGAAAAACTTACGACTGCAATGCAAACGAGATCCGAACAACAATATATTTTTTGGGTACTCGGACGCAGACTGGGCATCAGACACCATTGATCGAAAATCCGTTAGTGGTTATGTCTTCAAGGTTTTTAACAATTGTGTATCGTGGTCAAGCAAGAAACAAGCTATGGTTGCAACATAGCAGAATACATAGCGCTAAGCTCTGCTACATCGGAAGCAATATGGATACGAGGAATACTTATTGATATGAAAATATTAGATTCAACTTTTATTTGAGCAACAGAAACCAGAGAACAAGAGTGAATGGAGAACTTTCAACTTCAATAGTGAACAATTTTGGTGTTCCTCAAGGCTCTGTCCTGGGGGTCTTTTTGTTTTTATTGTATATAAATGACTTCAAGGAATGTCTGAAATATTGTAGTATTAAACTTTTTGCGGACGATAGCTTGATTTTTATAAGTGGTGTTAATAGTGCTGATATGTGTCAGGAACTGAACGATGATTTGAGAAGAGTTGATGAGTGGTTGAAGATGAATAAGCTGAAAGTGAATGTTAACAAAACCAAATTTATGAAGTTTAATATGAGTGATGAGATTGATGTAAGAATGGGTGATGTTTCCCTTAATTGTGTGGAGAGTATAAAATATTTAGGGTGCATAATAGATAATAAATTGAATTTTAAGGAACACGCAAGTAATATATGTGCGAAAATTTCAAAGAAAATTTATTTTCTAAGTAGAATACGAAGACAACTGACATTTGATGCTTCTGTCCTTATTCATAACGCATTAATTTTGCCTCATTCTGATTACTGTTCTACATGACTTTATGGTTTAAATGAAGATGTGAAAGTAAGACTTCAAAGACTCCAAAATAAGTGCATGAGAACAATTTTAAAGTTGAATGTGTATACACCAATCCATGTTTTGCTTGGGTGCTTGAGTTGGATGAATGTGAAACAAAGATTGGCTTTTGATGCAATGATTTTTATATTTAAAATGGAATGGTGCCTGATTATTTGATGAATGGGTTAGTCGAGGTTTCGTCAATCCAACCAGATGGTTTGAGAAATGGGTCTAATTTAAGACCAGAGCGGTGTAGGCTAAGTAGAACTCAAAGCTCCATTTTTTATGATGGAATAATCTATTTTAATATTCTGCCGACCAGTGTAAAAAGTGAAAATAATATAAACAATTTTAAGAAAAAGCTGTGTGAGTTTATAAAAAGTGATATAACTTAGTGCAAATAATTGAACAATCGTGGACAATGACTTATGTCTATGTGTTTTTCAAAAGTTTTTATAACTAATAATATTGTTTTCTCCTCCATCTAGGGTTAGGGACAAATAGAGCCCAATCTTTTCTTAAAGATGGGTACGCTTGGCTTTAGCCAGGATGGTATGCAGAAACTCTATAATAAAATAATAATAATAAAACTTACCAGTATCCCTATTTATGAGGACAATCAAGGATGTATTTTTATGTCAGCAGGTGGCCATGGTTCAGAGGATAGAGTAGTGGATTGCTAAGCCGAAAGCTACGGGTTCAAACCCCAGCTTCAGCAGCATTCTTTTTCTACAAAAATCGCCAGCTTATCTGAGGCCACCTGTGCGATAACATGAGACAATACAAATCTAAGTCTCCTCCTCTGAGCCACGTAGGTTTCTGTTGTGTGCTTTCTTTCTATGTGTCTATCTGTCTCTCTCTGTTGTATGTCTTGTTCTGTCCCAGCCGATGGTCTCAGTCACCAGTGCTGCTATGTGTCTGTAGTTCGTTACATTTATGTGCGAAGTACTGTGAAATGTAATGTAATGTAATTTTTATGTCAAGAAATTTCGAATGTAAAAGATCGAAGCATATTGATGTTAAACATCATTTTATAAGACATCACGTTGCAAATGGACTTTTAGAAATAAAACATGTGAGCACAGAAAAACAGCTTGCAGATATTTTCACTAAGTCGCTTGGAACTTTGCGTTTTCATTTTTTTCAATTACTCCGAAAAGAGTTGAGATTATTGGATTGAGAGGGCGTGTTATTAGAATACACTTAAGTAATATCACTCCAATACACTCTAGTTTTAATAATCTATGTAGGTATGTTTGTTTGTTTATGTTTGTATTGAAAAAATTATATCGTTTATTAAAAAATATAACGTTGAAGAAATACGTTTGATTGTCCTTAGAAGATATATAAAACAACAAAAATACATCTTAACTCTCATGTATTTCTCCTGAAGAATTGAACTGACGAAACAAACATTGTAAGTCCTGCTCATACGCTTGTATTCAGATACACGGTCCTTAGCATTAGCCGACCGACGCACGGCGACCGCGACGGCTCTTCTTAGTTAGCGTCGCAACTTCGCAAGGCTCATAAACGCATCAATGAAGTCACGTGCGTTCATTGACGTGTTGTGGAGATCTATGACAAATGAATTTTTCAAAGACTGCTGTATCTGATGTTGATGATTAAGTTTGTATGAAAGCATATTGACTTGGTCAAAACCATTTTTGACAACAAACTAACTAGTACGACAGTGTTTAGATGACTTTTGTAGTTGGAACAATTAAGGGAACCTCGTTCTTTATTACGAGTTTGAAAAACATAACAGCTATTTTACAAGACTCGTGCGTGTGGATGCACAATGCACATCTCTAGATCTGTACTAACAGTAAAATGGTAAATCTTCTTCGAGGCAATACGTTCTCGCTTCTGAAGACTCAAACCTATTTCTTTCAATGTTGCGGTGCAATCATAAAATATATACAACCCCTTTACAAAGATATTTAAAATTCGGATCATAAAAAAGGGTTTTTCTTTTTGAAAGAAATGAACGTTCAGTGGTTCCATAGTACGCTACAAATTTGAATTCGACATTCTAACATTGTTTTGTCCTTTTTCCTGTTTTCCAAGCCACCAAAACGATAAAAAAAGACAGGACAACAGATCTCGACTGTCCGTATCAGGAATTTAAATTGTCTCCTGCTAAAGAAGGATGCGGTCGTCGGTCCCAATACAAATGATTCCCGCAACAAAGGATAAATAATAATACACAATAAAAAAAGGACAGCATGTGACTAATATATTTGACAGAAATCGTTCGTCGTTAAGCCACATTAAATATGAATGTACTTTTTTTTGGCTGGAAAAAGTTTGATTTTTTTTTATTCGTTTGTTTGTTGTTTAAATTGAAAAATAAAAATACCCAAATATAAGGTATGAATTCCGACTGAGTGACTAAACACCATCCCTTCCTCCGATTACGACAACGACATCGCGACGGCGACGACAGTATACTTTTTTTTATTCTAAAGGACACGTGTCCTCGTCAAGGGTTTGACCACCATCAACGGGACTAAGTTGGATATTTCCGTATTCCTTCCACCCCATAAGCCATAAGATCTGGAGGCGAGGGATGAATCCAAATCCAAAACCAACATCATCGTTTGTTTGAAAGTCAAAAATTGGAACGAGTTTAGGAAAAATTTACTAGGAATTCTATTGAAATTTTATGCTACATAAATTTGTTGTTTCCTTGCGGAGGTTATTTGTGCTATTTTCTGTTTCATTTTTTATAGGTTTTTGATTTGAGCAATCAATTCAAAGTGTCTTGTTATGGAATTGTCTTAAAAATAAAAGTGTAGTCGGGATGATGATGGCCAAGCAACAGTAATGAGATGCAATGAATGTAGGTATTGAAGCGATTTGATTTTCTGGTACATTGGGTATCCAATTTGTTAAGACGTGATTTCTGTAACTTAATGTGTTTTCGTTCAAATTATGCATTGGATAAATGTTTATTATATAGTTTGATATTTACATAAATACCTGCAGCAGGATATAGTACAAAATGTACTAACAGTACTCAGCATAAGACACAGCAGACAGCAGCCTTCCATCGGGAACGGTCCCTCCCATGCACTCTCCAGTCGCCAAAACCAAGCAATCTTCTGGCATCCACAGTCACTAACTTGGCACTTGTACCGGAGGTAAGGTCTTCCTTGTCGTCCTGAAAATGGGGGCTCCGAAGAGAAGACTTTTTGGATGGAGCAGTTGAACCTTCTAATCTATTTGCCATCGTCGCATACGTAACCGAAAATCAGTTGATGACAGTATCAACTATATGTCGTCCGCATAGCCCAGGACCTGGGTGGATTTGGTGAAGATAGTGTTTTCAGAGCTCTCACCTGCCTTGTGCACTATCTGCCCCAGGAGTGTATTGAAGTAGTAACATGACAGCGCAACTCCTTGTCTAAACCCTGCGCATGTTTGAAAATTTAAACAATTCAGATGAGCTATTACCCATTTGCACGCTGCTCTGCGTTATGTTTAGCGTCATGCGGCACAGCTGGATCAGTTTGTTCGGGATCTCGACTTAAGACATCGCCATCATAAGCTCTAGGGCGTGGATTCAATTGTATAGTATTGCAAAAAGGTTAAAGACGCTCACACAGTACGTTGGATAGGATTTTGTATGCATTATTGAGTAGGGATATGCCTTGGTAGGATGGGGCATATGGACCTTATAGACAACTCCGTGGAAATGCATTCTTCCTTTCCACACTTTGTTGATGACCTGGTGGTAAGCGGTTCATCACAACATCTCCTCCATATTTAAAGAGTTCCGCAGGACCGCAGGTATGCCATCCTACCCTACCAGGTGGAATTGTTATTTTTTACCTTTTGGATGGCTCTCTTCTATTTTTATCTCTTCTGAGTTGGGGGCTGGGACTGGTCTTCATTTACTGGTCTAGCTTCTTTTTCGTCATTGGCTCGCTTGAAATTATACACATTCAGCAGCTGTTGGAAGTGCTGCTTGAAACCATCTACGATTCCCTGTGCTGCGGTTACTAGGTTTTCTTGAATGTTACGAAGAGCCTGTGTGCCGGTGAAACCAGAAGCTACCTTTTAAAGAAACGTCAGGTGTTGTTCTTAGCAAATGACTTCAAGATCTTTGAGCTGAGAAACTGCGGATGCTATTTTCTTCCTTCGCAGAGTCTTTTTCTCATTTCTCGCTTTGGATGCCATGAAAATTTTGAATAGCCTTTTGCACAGCACTGTTTTTTTTAACAATATAACTGTGGTATTGTTGAGGATAACCACAGGCATTCCGACCTATGGGATAAGGAAAAGGAGAAATGTCACCATATTCATCGTCTGTGCACAAAATCTATCCTTGTATCCCTGTACCTAAAGAATTTTGAAATTTCATTTTCGTTTTATCATTATGAAAAAGGTTCCACAAAAAGACTTTTCGATATAGAAGGGGTATGCCAGGATTGTAATGTTGATGCTGATCGAAAGAATGCTCACCGTCCTCACAGAGTAAATTAGAAAATGCGTGATCAAAAGCTGTGATGCTGCCTTTTTCGACAAGGACTTTGCCCGTATATCGGTTTTGTTTGACTTTTGACTTTTTTTATTTTATTTATATTTTTGATTATTTAATAGCGGTATGCTCTTGCAAAACCCAAAAAGGATGTCGCAAACACATATCTTTCTGTATTCAGTGTCATCATCAAGACACCAACCACTATGTTGTATCTTTGTTTGGAGTTAGCTAAAGGGCGCCCAAGCTCATAGAATCACCATATCTTCTGGAAAACGTCTCTGTTCGGAGTTGGGTGTGTCGTCAGAAAATGTAGTATTGGTAGGGTGTTTGGTTTAAAAGCACTCGAGGAATCCTTCAATATATGAACATTTTAATTGCATTTTCTTGTTGAGCGTATAAAATTTTATCGTTTGGAAATTTTCAATTCTGACAACGAATACGAAAAAAAGATAGCAACAAATACATACATATGTTTATACACACAGTGTCGTGATAATCTCATGCTAGTAAGTACATTAATTTTTATGTGCTTTGAATTGGACAAAACTCTGCGTTGCTAAGTATTTTTCAATTAATCTCTTTATGATATTGGAAATTGAAAGTGCATTCAAATTATAATAATTGTTTCTTGATTCAAAAGGAAAAATAAAAATCACAAGAATGTATGAATGTATGTGAACATGGCTGTTCGACCATCTGGAGATCATCAGTTTCCTATGTAGGTTCTCTAAACAATCTAATGCCATTTACCCACAAAAAGGTAAGGAGAAGGAGGTCGTTTTCGTAGAAACCCGTTGCCTGTTACAAGTTATTGTTCTTACCAGGTAAATAGCCAAAGGCGCTTTGCTTTCGATTTTTGCATTGATGCCTTTTTGAAAAACTTTGAAGGTTCTCTCAAGGAGTTCGTTAAGCTACTCTGCGAGGTACTTTTGTTCTGAGGCTGAGGTAAGCTTGCCCATCTTTCAAGGGAATTAAAGAGTTCCAGAAACTTTAATATTAGTCAGGTTTTACTAACTTCTTATTAACTACAATGGTTTTAGTAAAAATCATAAATCTAGCGTTGTGAATGCTCTTGTTCCTGTCCGTCTGAAGCTCCCTTCGATATTCTCCTAGATAAGCCGGCTTTGGTGGTCTCCTTTACTTCAAGTTACTGTCGTAAAATGGGTGGAAACATGTGACTGCATGTAACCAATGGAACAATTTGCGGGTATGGGATTGGTAGATATGTGTGACAAAAATCTGGTAAATCACAGACGAAAGCGGTAAATCACGGACTAATCCAGTAAATCAACAGAGCGAATTCTGCCTGCGGAGTTAAAATGTGTGACAAGGCTCCTCACCACTGGTAGGGCGAAGTCCATACCCGGGTAAGAAAATAAAGGACGAATCCAGCAAATGACAGACGAATCCGATCAATCAACAGAACGAATTCTGATGGGGGAAATCTATTTCCGGTTAGTCTGGTTTTAAACTTAATACTTTGGGGACACGTCTGTTCTCTTTAAGTTCCTAGATTCAACAGATTTTGCAGGGGCTGGTATCTGGCTATTTATACGCTTTCCGCCAGTCGGATGTAATATCTGGAGTCTTGTAAGTAACCCGTTTGCTTCTGTTTCCATTCGGTTAGTAACTGGAGTTGGGATCCCAATAACATACGATGAAAAAACGTTTATCGGGTCGGCTATAGTTCCCTAGAATTATAACGATTCTTTAAAAATTACGTAGGGTATTTGGCTATTTCCCCCCATTGTATATGAACCACCTAGTATAATCAAGAATGGGTTTTTCGATTTTTTGTGCTACATCAAAAAAAAAAAAAAAACAAATCCCAATACCAAACTTATGTAAAAAAAAAAATAGCACTGCGCTAGAACTCAAGATGGCACTACAACTGATTGCCGTGTCGCGGGTACTAGCTAGATAGAAATACAATGTTTCCCCCTAGGTACACATCAATGTATCGAGGGTCAATATTCATTCCTTTTTCTCAATCTACTCCACTTTTTCCTAAAATCAATTTCTTTTTCTATTTCAAAACAAAAGTTTGTTAAAAAAAAAGGAATAGCAAGTCAAAAGGTTCGTGATCTTGCCTTAAAAAATATCCGAATGAGTTTTCAATAAAAAAAGAGAAAAACTGGTACACATCGAGTCATATTCTCGTAGATAATTCTGGTTCTGGTGATTCCCTTTTGCTAGAATTTTGCAAAAATATTCGAACAGCTTTTCGGTATCTATAGGTAAGCGTCTTTAAGCATTTTATTTGTATTTCATATTAAATTAAATTAGAATGCTTTTATCTGATTTTCCTTATCTCTTTCAGAGGTAAAAGCTTTCACTCTGAGTTCTCTAAGCCAAGTATAGATTTTATCATTACTTCTTAACTAACCAATATGTGATTACCTGATTACATACCAATGAAGTTCATTTTTTTTTAGCAAAGGATGTGATAGTTAGAAAACTGTCAGAAATTGTGTAATCATTTTTAGGACAATCAGTAAAAATACATTAAACGATAATAATTATTGGAACATACTTATTTTCAATGAAGAATAAAATTAATAATTCAATTATATTATAAATTAATTTATGTAGGTCTAGGTATGCATGTTTGAAGTATCTTTTACGTTAATGCAGTAATCCAGACATACTTGTTTAACGTCCTCTCAAGTCTCAAAAAATTCTTATTAAAGTTCGATAATAGCCAAGCAACTTGAGAAGTCTAGAGATAGAGAGGCTTTCCTGGAATAAAGCATACTGCATACACAATACGCTCGTTTGTTTACTTTTCTCAAGCAAAGAATTTCAACTCTGTGTCCCCATTGACAGTTTTGATCAATATCAAAACAAATTCTATGGACAAATTATTCCAAGAAACCGATACCAATAACTGCTTCTGCTTTTGTCTCATTTCGCCTACAATTTTATAATTCCATTTGTCTGGACGGGGATATCGGAGTCTGATGCTTCTGTTGAATCAAATTAATTTAGGTTCTTCTTTATGTTTAAACGGCAACAAGAAATATGTGTATAAACATTCAGTTCTTCATTTCCAATTAAGCAGCGCTCTCTTAGTTCACTGATCTTTGCCTTAGGCCGATGAGAAGCTCATTTAATTAACAACATGCGACACCCCTATATTGAATATTATTAATTCAAATAAAACGATTCCATCTTCATCGGCGAAAATATCAGAGAGAACAGTTATATATGCATACGTAAGCCCTAGTTTAGTTCAAATCATATATGTACATAAATTTACTAGTTAAATAAATAAATAAATAGAGTGGTTTACTCTCAAAAACAATTCTCTGGGTGCGTGTAAAGAATTGAGGGGACCTACAATTTACATCGATTCCGAACGGCAAAGTTGAGAAGCACTTTTTCATGACAGATTGATACTCTTGGAAGTTTTGTCAGTTCTTCGCAAGAGGCAGTACCCGTGAAAGATGAAATAAAAACTATGGGCACGAGTAGGACTCGAACCCACGACGTTCTGCTTAGCAGCCAACGCACTTAACTACTAAGCCACGGACACTACTAATTTACTAATTACGATCTGGAAAAACGCATCTGACGATTCTTTTACCTAAAATTATAAGTAGCGTAACGGGTACAATGGTTGGCAACCCCATTTTTTATACTAATTATTGGCACCCTTCATGCAATAAGGGATTTCTCAAAAACTACGTTGTCCAGGAATTAAAAATTGTGTTTTTTCATAATCTTTATCAATCCTCCAGAATTCTACATTTTTATTAAGGTTTATTTAATTCTCAGTTTCTTTTTGTCAATGAAAGAGTGAGGTCGTTTCCAATTAGTGAAAAAAGTGTTAAAAATACAGTGTTCCTGCTAAGAAGACTAGATTTGGTAAGTGTCCGTTTTTGATAATTTTTTGAGTTTTAAGATGAAATATTTACTTTTTAAATATAAAAATATAATAAATTAAATATTTGTATAGGTGTTTTCACAAAAAAAGTTGTTTAAATTATTAAAAAAAGGTGCCAATAATTGGTCCCATATTAAGAAGTGGTTAAATTATTGACAGGGGGGTGCCAATAATTCATGCACTGTGACTACAATTATTGGCACTGCCAATAATTGTACTTTTAAGACTGCCAATATTTATACCCCTCATCCGTTACAATTTTTTATTTATGATCCTACTTCTAATTTATATTATTTACAATTCCATGAACAATGAACTGTTTTAAGCAATTTAAACAATCAATTAAGAAAAATATGATTTTTAAAATGTACCTACATTCAAGTTATTCATACAGAAGAACCCGACTATCTACATCGCAGACTGAACTTTCCTCATTCTAATAGGTCTCTCATTCTTGTTACGCCGCGATATAAATATTTGAATTCTCAGCGTCAATTTTTTATTCATGCCATTAGCCTTTGGAACACTCTACCAATCTCCATTAGAGGAATAAGAAGCACAAGAACATTCTCAACAATGCTCTTTAATTATTTGGCCTCTCGTTGAAATTTGTAAATTTTAAATGAATATGTAATAATAATCTTATTAAAAAGAAAAGATATCTTCACTTTAATTTTATGTAATATCTTTCTTTTTTTTATGATTTATGTGTAATCTAACATTATATTCAAGACTTGCAATATTTTAAAAGATGTAAATCTTACTTTGTAAGTGTTTTAGATTAATAAATATGTACAATTATATACAATATGTACAATGCACATTATGTAAGAGATCTTCAAATTATTTTTTTTATTTACGTTTTGTTTTTTATGGAACTATATTTGCCTGCGTTGAATTAAGGTTTTCTTGCAATAAAATGTTTGTTTTTTAACTAAATTTGATAAAAAATATCACGAAAAGACATTGTTTTTCTTTTAAATTTAAGGGTGCCAATAATTGTACCGTTGGGTGCCAACAATTGTACCTGGGTGCCAATGATTGTACCTTTTCGCAGGCGTTTTTATAAAATTCTTTTTTTTAGAAAACTTTTATTCTCATAATATTCAAATTTAAAATTTCTTAAATTTTAATTTGACATATAAAACATATTGCAAACTCTTTTATATCGAGAGTTATTCGCAATTAAAAGTGAAAAAATGGTTAGGGGTGCCAACTAGAGCTCTTGATACCCGGGTACCCGATCCATGGACCGGGTACCCGGGTACCCGATGATTTCGGGAATTACCCGGGTACCCGAGTACCCGGCTATTTGCATGGTTCGGGTACCCGGGTACCCGGGTATTTGAAACAACGATCGGGTACCCGGGTACCCGGGTACTCGGTACGCTTACGCGTTGAAGCTTAAGTTGTTTGAACAAATGGATATGTTTATGAAGGAAGTTTTTAATAACATTTTTAATAACATTTTCTATTTCAATTGCAAGGAATTGCAAGTTGGAGGTGGGTTATTATGAATATGTAGTTTATTATTGTCATTACTTCATTAGATTAGATACTCTTAGGATGGATTTCGCTTGTCTTTATAGCAGTACATAGTTTTTTTGTGTTGTTTTTTTTTTTTTTTTGTAATTCATTAAAAAATGTCATTGGTTATGATTTTATTAGGGGTTGAAAAGATATAAAACCGATTTTTTGCGTCGTCGTCGTCGTAGTCGTAGGTAGTCGTAAATAAAGAATAGCAATTTTTTATTTGTTTCCTCAGAATCTCAAAATTGAGAAAAAAAATAACACAAAACTGATCGCAAACTCCACTCATAGATTATACCAGGACAGTGATTAACCAACATAATAAAATCATCCCTGTTTCAACTATCATTATCCAAAAACAACTTGCATTTCTTTTTCGTACCATCTTGCAACAACAATAAATCAACAAACACTTGCCAACAGCTTTCTTTCTTCTTTATTTACGACTACCTACGACTACGACGACGACTACGACGACGCACAAAATCGGTTTTATATCTTTTCAACCCCTAATAAAATCATAACCAATGACATTTTTTAATGAATTACAAAAAAAAAAACAGCACAAAAAAACTATGTACTGCTATAAGGACTAGCGAAATCCATCCTAAGAGTATCTAATCTAATGACAATAATAAACTACATATTCATAATAATCCACCTGCAACTTGCAATTCCTTGCAATTGAAATAGACAATTAATTAACCACCATCATTATTTTTATCAACCGAGAACAAATAATGCAAAATGTTATTAAAAACTTGCTTCATAAACGCATCCATTTGTTCAAACAACTTTAGCTTCATCGCGTAAGCGTACCGAGTACCCGAGTACCCGGGTACTCGGATACACGATCGTTATGTTTCAAATACCCGGGTACCCGGGTACCCGAACCATGCAAATACCCGGGTATCCGGGTACCCGGGTAATATTGAATACCTCGGGTTCCCGGGTACCCGGATACCCGGGTATTATTTCGAGTACCCGGTCAGAGTCAAGAGCACTAGTGCCAACCATTGTACCCGTTACGCTATTCGGGTTTCGGGGTGTTAGCTTGTACGAAATAGTGTTTAACAACTCTGATCAGTTCTTTTGGAAAATTAAGAAATAATCCATTGCTGACATCACTTTTATTTCGCGGATTAAATGATGCATTCATTGCTATGGTCAGTGGCTTATTATCCTAAAGGCAAACTAGGCACGTGCCTAGGGGCGCGGCAACAAAGGGGCGCGCGTGTGCAGTAATTCTTACAGGTGGCAAATAATGCTAGTTCATACGTGGTTGTTAAGGTAACAAACTTGTGAACTCGAATTGCACTTGTATCTCTTGTTGAAATAAAAATCGGTCCTGAGCAATTTCTCTTACAGTAGGAACAGAATCAATTCGGTTTGCTAACTCGGCAATCGACTTAACTTTCTTCTAATTTTGTAAGCGTTTTTGAATAGGTATTGATTTTACTTATTGTAGGGGCAAAAAACCTAATGGTAGAAGTTCATCAGCGGATGGCAAAGATTTCGACGGATTAAAAACTTAGTATTTCTGCTTTTTAAGATCTTTCTAGATTGATTTTCGGGGCAATCCGATTTGAAAACCGAGTTGCCAGTCGGTTTGCATAAGAACCAACTCGAGTTAACTTGGTTTACAACTTGGTACGGTTCAGCACATCATTAATTAACCAAATTCGTAAGATCTTTCGGACAATACTAATAGATCATCTCATGTTAGCTAAGTCTCTTTTTCCTTGGCCGCTATTTCAACGCCTTTTCTTTAGGAGCGGTGCAGTGATTTCGATCAAACTAGATTACGAGATATTTCTATATAGGGGCGCCAGTGAGATGCTTGCCTATGGCGCCCTCAACGTTTAATCCGCCACTGGCTATGGTAGCTCTCAAGAATCGTATGACCAAGGATATGTTGAGAATATCGTGTGGATTGCATCATAAAACTAATAATTCTGACTTTGGTTACTCTTTAAGCGAATTTTAAATAAAAAAAACTTAAAATTTTTGTAATGAGTATAAAACGTGGTTTTTCAAAAACTGAAACGTGTGATTAATAAGGATTATTCATCTGTGAAGCAGAACAGATTATTCCTTCAGTGTAATGTTAAATAAAAAATTGTACATAACTGGGTCGCACGCACTTGCTAATGTTCCTAAAATATACCTTTATAAAAACTAGCTGCCCCGACAGACTTCGTACTGCCTCAACTTAAAGACCTAATTTTTTTTCCAGTCGAAAACAACATTATAATACCGACTAGTGAAGCGTGGGTGTAACGCTCGTATGAGTGTGTGTATGTGATAGTGTGTGCGTGAGCGGGTGTGAGTGGCGAACGAGTGCTATGATGTAATGATTGAACAGCAGCGAGCGATGTAGCGAAGATGCGAAAATGATGCAAGAAAAACGACGACGAGATCGTTCAGAGCCAGGCGACCAATAAATGTTCAGCCTGTCTACTGATCAAAACATAACAAACTATTTAAAATAAGAAGCCAAGACTGCAACTGCAACGAAACGTTGTATGTTTACAATAGGTCTTTAGTCAAACGAATTTTTTAATTATTTCTGATTTGCTTCGGCCTTTTATAACCAAAAAGTGAAGCTTTTATAGTTACCTAATACAATGGTTCTAATACAATGTTTTTTTTTTAATGTTAATTACAGTACTGTGCAAAATAATAATAATATGCAATTTGCAGTGTTGTGAAAAAATAAATGTTCAAGTTTATAAAATATTTGTATTACTTCATTTGATTTTAAGTATTTTATTTGGTTAAGTTATGATGCATTATAATCTGTGATGATGTGTATGGATGTGTGATGATGTGCGTGGTTATAGAAGGTGGCTGTTACATTAGTAAAAGCTTGCCTTATTAATACAAGGTGTCCGATTATTCGTCTGCCGTATTTTGGGATTTGATTCTTGGTAATATTCTAAAAAAAAAATGTTCTGCAGTAAAGTCTGATTTTGAACTTTGACATCACTATTTGACGATTTTAAAAAGGCTAACGTTGGTGTACCAGTATAAATGTAAGGGACCACATTTTGGACTTTTTACTTGCGACATATAGAATATTTGGCAAGTATTGTATTCGTAAAAAACTCGAGATATTGATCAAATATAACACTACGATGATAGAGAAGTTGAAAATATTGGGTCTGCTGATTCCATCTGCTTGTTGGCAAGCGCACCTACAGCTTTAACTACTGGTTCGATTGACTTCAACTTTAGTAATAAGTGATTTGAGCGAATTTGAGTGGGTCATGTTTCTGCTTTTATTTTTAAGATAAAAATTTAAAACTAAAAGTTTCAATTTTATCAAAAACGGCTCCTACGATTTTTTTTTAAACATCCTTCGATTTTTTTTGAAACAAAAAAATTTTTTTTATTGCAAACAAATTATTTGTTTGTACTTCTCATAGAACCGTTTTGTTTTTGTCTTTTTTTAGGAGTACCTTCATAAATATTGTCCAAATAGTATTAGTTTTAAAAAACATTTCAAAAATTTTTGTGGATTCTTTAAAACTATTTTCAAACTTTTTTTTCTTAATTCTGTATCTCATAAACGAATCAATATACAAAATTTAAATTCAAATGCAAGATTTTTATTAATATGTTCTTGAATACTGCATACCCAGACTAATTCAAGGACATTTATGAAACATTGAATTTATAAAAAAAAATAATTAAACAACATTTTAAAAATCAACAATTTCTTTAAAAATTTTATGGCATCATTTTTGTTCATACAAAATGTGTTCTTGAGGTACATATTTAAATTTAAATTTGTATTTATCAATTATTTTAATTACATGTTTTTATTTTTTAACATTTTTTGTTGGTTTGGTTTTCGAACAGAGGAGCAAGTTTATATGACCCAGTTGTTCACATTTTTTTTTTTTTAATACAAGTCTAGGGGAAATAGACCCCCTTTCAAATACGATACACAACCTCTAGCTTTTTG
This sequence comes from Sphaerophoria taeniata, assembly GCA_943590905.1. Lineage (NCBI taxonomy): Eukaryota > Metazoa > Arthropoda > Insecta > Diptera > Syrphidae > Sphaerophoria > Sphaerophoria taeniata. The sequence continues at coordinate 67,624,042 of OX016542.1, forward strand.
GCACAACGATCGTGAATCGTCTTGTAGGTACACACATATATGTATGTATATTGATATTTTCGCAATCTTTTTGAATATAAAGTTTGGAATCAATATTAGTATTGTTCATCTGTATATACAGTGCTCCCCGGATTAATGCATCTTAGGTTTTGCTATTTTTGCTGTGCGATTTACCGGGTAAGGAAGTTTTGCGAACCCAGTTACGTGCCTAATAAAAAGTAATACCTTAAAACGTTCGCAACCGAGAAATTTTAAGGTAGCTCATAAAAAAAAAAAATAATAATGAAATACTTGATTGGGTAAGAAATAACAATTTTTTTTATTAATTTAAGCAAAAACTAGATTTTTACAGTAGTTGAGGTAGATGTCCGAAAAAAGATAATGCTCAAGCGGCTTGGGTAGAAAACCGAAAAGCATTTAACAGAGTAAATTTGTGAGCAATTTTAAACAAAATAACAAGCGTAGAAAAAACTTTAGCGCAGATAAACGGGTTGTGCATTAAAGCGGGAAGGCAGATAGTCGGGAATTACTGTATACATAAATATGCATCTATACATAAACAAAACTCAACATGATATTCGTTATGTTGAAAAATACTTTATATGTTATGGGCGCTCGTAAGTTGTACCTTTGTTGATTCAACGGAATATTCTAGATAAAAAGTCTTAATATCTTTTAGGACTTCATCAAGCCCAAGACAACAGCCATAAATAAGGAAAACATAAAGAACTATTTATTCAAAAAAGTTACGTTTTAGTTGAAAATGAATTCTTGGTTTTCATAAACCATGACAACTCGATGCCGCGTCACCGCCCGAAACTATTTGGGTGAATCGTCCTATTACTACGTTGCACAACTTAAGTGTTCTTCCTTCCAAGAATGCAAATTTGATTACTGACACATCGATACAACTTAAATAGGCTTCGACGATTTCCGTCCTTGCGCGCTGCAGTCGTAGCCTCGACGCCATCCGATAGCTCCAAATAATTTCCACGCGCGTGCTCATTGCTCAGATCCTCATATAAGTAGCTATATAGATACAAAACAAAGATTAAAGATAAAGCACCACAAAACAAAACACACAAGTTGTTGTCTCCATTGGACGACATTATCAATACTCGTAGTACCCAAAGAAGGGCAAGGCTGCAAAAACATCAGAGAGTGGCGTTCGAGAATACGGAAAAATTATTAATTCGTTTCGGTAAAGTTATTATTCAGAGATGGGCGAACTGAAATGTTTATTCGATTTCATGACCAAGATGTTTTATTGATAACCGGTCCGAAACGACGATGAATGTACCGGTTCTGAGGAGTAAATAAAGAAGCCAGTGTATTCAATATTATATCGGATATAGCTATGACCTGTGTCGCTTGATTACCGTACAAGCAACACGACGCACGGTGATACATCGCGCGTTAAACAGTTTCAACGACCTCTTGATCACCCGATGATGATTATGGATTTCAATAAACGTTTATGCTTTCCTCTGTGTTTGTAAAATTCAAGAATATTCATGTGTTATTAAGTGATTAGAAAAAAAACACGTTCCGCAGGGTTCCAATAGCTATCATTCATCAGTAATAGTTGGAAAACAGTAGAAGACTAAAAACGACAGCAACCGGGGCTAGAAGAGACTGCATATATTATTATTTGTAGTTTGAAGATAATGTTCCAATTAGTTTGAAATGTGTTCCACCCTCCACAGGATGTCGCGCACGATTCGGGTACCAGCGCACTGCTGTTGTCATAATTCGCAGAATATTCAGTCATTCATATTGCGATTGTGGCAGTTAGATTTTGGTTTATTGAATTTTCACATGAAACCAGCCAGACAACTCGATGTATACGCCTCCTGCCGCACGTGGGACATTGATTTTCTCACCCAAATGGGTAAAGCCGAAACCAAGTGCGCGGCCACATAGATCCTCAGCCTCACAGAGGTAAAACAGAAATAACTGTGGTGTGCAAATTGTTCGATGATCGCTTGTTGGCCTGTATGTAGCTCGCCTTTGCCTTGTGGTCTTCGTCCTTTGTTTGTCGTCAAATTCATTCTTTTCTTTGCTGTTGTGTTTTGGCTTTTGGTAAGACGTTGGACCTACCACTGATAAAATCTGAAACATTGACTTGTTTCTCTTTCCGTTTCTTAATCTTGTGTTGGCAATAAACAATGCCAGGCGTACACTTCTCAGTCAGGCCAGGCAGTAGGGGCAATCAAACTGCCAACAGCCAAACCAAGTAACAACAGCAGCAGCAAAACTGGCATGCATGCAGTTTTAACACAAAATAAACTAACCACTGAAAAATTTAGATAGCCAGATAGACTGCCAAAAACGAGGATCGCAAGCACAAGCCAGGGCAGTAGCGTAAAAATACCGCAAAGGCTCCCAATTATTTGTGTTTTTATAAAGGGCGCTAAAATGTATCACATGTAAAACCTACTCAGTGCAGTGAATCATGGACTTTCAAGATTAAAACTCAGTATTTTTTTTTTCTAAATTTAAATGCCCTTAAAGTGAACATGAGCATTGCGCAATTTGTCAGCTACCCTCACTGCAAAACACGTTACATAAGTAAAAAAGCTTGCTAGATGAATCTTAATCCTAATCTTAATCCTAGAATAATCTTTATGAGTTCGACTCCGAGCTGGGTCCTGTCTGGCAATCATGATTCTAAACGAAGAGGGGCTTCAAATAATCATTATAGCTACCTACAAACATCGGTGCGGTTGAGAACAAGAGCTACAATAACATATTGTTGGAATTTGGGTGCCTTGATATTCTATTTACAGCAATAACAACTGCGCTGCATTTGAATTCGGTCCAAGCTCCAATATCAGTAGCCACAGAGTTCCAAGTTGGACACGAATCCGTGATCAGCAATTTGTAGAGTGATCACAACACCAAATACTGGCAGCATTCGGTATTGTGTTTCTATACAGCAAGCTAAACGAAAAAACAAATAAATTCGCGACAGAAGTTGTATAAGCTTGGTAGCATGCTGCATTCGAATTTAGCAAGAAAATTCGTCTTGAATTTCACTTGTGCTTGCTGCTTCAGATTGCTCTCATCGAAGTGAGTTGGCCGGCTGGCGCTGCGCTGATGATGTCGTGAAATACGCTACATTGATCCGTTCAATATGGGTTTCAGAATCGTCAGCGGTGATAGGAAGATGAGGAGGAATTTTGAGTCAGCACAAGCTGGTCACATTTTAGAATGTGATTCCTGCATTCTTTGAATTTTGTTTTCTGTGGCTTTTTGTTGCCACTTCTTTTAAGACATTCGCTTACCGAAGCCCTTCGGGTGTGTGGATGCATCCTTGGGAATGTTATATGGCAAACGATACCGTGTGAGGTTAATAGAATATCTTTAAATGTTGAGGACTAGCATTACAACATAATGCTTTTCATATCAAATCACATTTGTAGCTATTATTGTTTTTTGTAATTAAAATCAACAACTAGAATTTTTCTCACAGGTCGGTTAACTTACTTATCTGGCTCGCCATATCCGAACAGGATCTCAGAATGAGACACAATAGCCTTCCACATGTCACCAAAACCAAGCGCTCCGGCATCCGCAGTCACTTGGTTCTTGTACCTGAGTTTCGGTCTTCTTTTTTGTCTCGAACCTTTTGGCTAAGACTTTCTTGAATGGAGCATTGTCATACATTCTCTCGATGTGGCCGGGCCAATGTAGTCGTCTTTTCTTGGCTTTTTGAACATCCTGGAACTGCTCGTATACAGTTCGTGGTTGAACCTCCTTCTCCATTCGCCATCGTCGCATACGGGACCGAAAATCCGTCGAAGAATTTTTCTTTCGAAAGTGCCCAGTATCATTTCCCCTTCTTTACTTATCGTCCAGCACTCGACAGCAAGCCGGCGGCCGCCGAGCCGTGATGTAGGACTGGTTATGTAAAAGACTTGTGTAGTAGGTACCTAGGTACTTTGTCTTTCGAGTGAGGAGTTTTGAACCCAGTTGTTTGGCCAAACCGTAATAGCAGCGGTTCTCTAGGTAATTCCTCGTCGGATCTTTATTAAGGTGTTGTTTGTCGGGTTGGTGTTTGTTTCAAGGTAGGTAAACTTCACAACTACTTAAAAATTGCTGCTACCAATTGCTGCTGAATGATGTTCTTTTGTTTGTTGATAGCATGTACTTGGTTTTTTTCTCATATTCACTTCAATACCAACGAGCTTCGCATGTTCTTCAATCGCTGTGAAAGCCTCAAGAACAGCTATTTTTGTGGTTGATATTATGCGCATTCAGCAGCTGTTGGAAGTGCTGCTTGAAAACATCTATATTCTATATAATTCGCTGTGCTTCGATGACTAGTTTTCCTTGACTGTTTCGGAGACCCTGTGTCCCGGATCTGGAACCAGAAGCTTTAAAGAAGCGTCACGTGTTGTTCTCTGAACGTGCCTCTTCGAGAAGTTGTGGATGCTCTTTTCTTCCTTCGCAGAGTCTTTTTCTCATTTCTCCTTTTTTGTTCGGTACCTACTCTTCTCTTGCTTCGACAATCGAGTTCTAAGCTTAGCTACTACTAGAAAGGTCAGCGTCAACATTTGCTACTTTGAAATGTGCAAGTTTAAAATGTCGAATGCGCGTCTTGCGTAGCATATCTATAGTAGATTTGGTTGGCTGTTCGGCCCTCCGGAGATCGCCGGGTTACTCTGTTGATCTTCCATCTTGGAAACCAAGTGCTACTTATCATCTTATTATAATATTATGAGTTGCAGCAAAGTCGATTCCCAACTAACCCGCAAAAGATTTTTTCCTTTCCGATTCTTGCATTGAAGTCCCTGAATTTGAACTCGTACTCTGGCATTATCTAGGAGGACGTCCAAATAAAGACTCCTCAGCATCATCGGTAGGGGTGTGTGTGGCCTTGATGCGATCATTGATTGTCGCAATTTATCCTTATCGTTTGCCTGATCCCATCCATCGTATTTCCTGAATCGCAGTATAATGTCTTATTGATTTATTTTGAAGAACCAAAAAGAATGATGTTAGTTCAATTTTCAAATGCCATTATCACCTACAAAGTTTTACTTACTTACTTCTTACTCGTTCTACAAAATGTATATGTTTACCAAAACAATTCACTCTAATGCTGACAAAGTTGCTTAATTAAAAACATAAACAATAACGAAACACAATGGAAAAAACTGCTTCATTCTTTTATTCTCGGCAAGATATTATACAACAAAAAATCAATCGAACTGTGCCCCATAAACGCCTTTAGATATTGCTCCCTTTGGAAATGTATAAGTACATAAATTGTCATTCAAAAACGATTGGTATTTTAAAATTGCCAAGTGTGCGACGCGGCTAGAAAGGGTTGACTAACTTTGTCTCCCAACACATTCCTTTACCCTCATAATTTAAGACGATTTTCACAAAACGTCAACAGAAGAAAAGTTACAGAAAATCAAATAGACTGCCTTCTCGTATGTCGATTCAAAGGGTGCTTGTTACTCGACAGAAAGAAGCTCCTGCAGCGCCACTTCTTCCACAAAGGGTTGTTGTCGGGGTGATTTAGTGCAAAGTAAAGAACTTTAAATTGCTGTTTGATCGTTCACTTTTGGCGGAGGTATTTTTGTTCAACAAAATGTGTAGGTATTCAGTATTCACATAAAAATAAAAAAAAGAAGAAAAACTCGATAAAATTATATTAGGGGAAGGTGTGAGCAGCATGTGACACTGGCAACAGACAAGTCACAAACAACCCCCGTGTTCGCATTCCACTTATAAGTGACAGTGACAGTAAACATTTTCAGAGGTAAAGAACATCTTAATAATACATTTTAATGAGCACCATCACGTCATTTGTTTATCAAACTGTGCTGGCAAACAGGATGGAACTAAATCATAATCTACCTACTATTATAAGCAGATGTCTCAGACATTTCACTTAAAGAATAATCCAAATAAAGGGTTTTCCAATAAGAGGTGTTATTTTGATATTCAAAGAAAAATGGCATTTTTTGAGATAAATGATCGGATGTTTATTTCATTATAAAGAGGAAGGTATGCCGTTAATAATGGATCATCAATGGCCGCCACGACCACGCTTACAGGACCATATCCTTTTCATGAAATTTTCCATAACAAAATCGCAAAGTGGCTACCCTATGTCCTCGAAAGCCTCACGAATTCCATCTTTGAGGTCTTGAATCGACGCTGTTGTTGGCGTAGACCTTATATTTCACGTGGCCCCAAAGGAAGAAGTCGCAAGGTGTTAAATCACAAGATCTCGGTGGCCAATTGTGATCACCTCTGCGAGAGATAACACGGTCCGGAAACTTTTCCCGTAAAAGATCGATGGTTTCATTGCTTGTGTGGCACGTAGCGCCGGCCGTCTTGTTGAAAGTAAACGTTGTCCAGATCAAAACCATCCAATTCCGGCCATAAAAAAACATTAATCATCTCTCCATAGCGCAATCCATTGACGGTAGCTGTTGCTTGGGTTTTCCGAGCCCCAGATGCGTCAGTTTTGCTTGTTGGGCCTCATCAGTCAAGATGATTTTTCGATGAAATTCCGGATCATTTTCATGCATTTCAAGGACCCAATCACCAAAGACACGACGTTGTTGATGATCAGCCGGCTTGAGTTCTTGTGTTAACTGAACTTTATAAGCCTTAAGACCCAAGTCTTTATGCAAAATACGGTGTAATGACGTTTGTGGAATGCCTAATTCCAAAGTACGACGAGGAATGGACAAACCTGGGTTTTCTTCAACACTTTGGGCTACAACAGCAATATTCTCAGTTTTTCTTTAGCGACGTGCACGGGTTTTATTCTTCACATATATAAATAGCGGGCTATTCAAAATAACACCTCTTATTGGAAAACGCTTTATTTGAATAGCATGGTGATATACTGATACCTATGTGATATCAAATGAAATCACTTGCTGGCGTGACCGTGCAATGAATTCTTCTGATAGTCTAAGATTATTATTATTCAAACTATATATGTGCGACTCTGATCTAAATGGAGACATGATGATCAAGATGATCCACATGATGAACCAGAGACATTCCAAAGACATTATTAAATGATTATTCCGTCGCTAGTAGGATTGGGATATGTAGTGTATGGTTTCAGAGTCTCCAATTATCTCGAACGGGCAGTCATATCCAACAATTGACGCCCCCATCAATCCCTGGGTATGATCTCTGCAATTTAAGAACTTTAAATGTAACTTCCAATGTTGGTAGATCTTAGGTCTTGCCATATTGCGTGTATAATTATAGCGCACGTTTAGTCAATTGGATAATAATAGATATTGCGTTTGCTCGCATATATTATGATTTGATGTTATACAGACTTCTTCATATTTTTTTATGCGTTATTGGACACTTTGCTTTAGTTGTAAGTTGTATGACTTGGAATCGATTTTATCAATGTAAGGTATATATAAATATCATGCAATTATTAAAAGCAATAAAATAAAGCCAAAATTAAAAGCAAGCGCAAAAATAAAAACGTGCAAATCAAACTTAAATAAAACCAAGCAAAAATCAATAGCAAGCAAAAACACAACTAGTCCATTTGACTTCTTTATTACGAGTGATTTAAATTAACAAAGCAATATAACAATAGATCGATAAACTAAACAGCAATAACATTTTGTGTAAGAGTAATGTGCATAAAAGCAGTAAAATAATCATTCGATTTTAAAAGTAAGACAGTTCTTAAGTATTGAACTCTTCTATATCATGTTGACATAACAGTTTCGAAAGAAAATAAATGAGATTAGAAGAGAGCTTTCTCCTGTTATACTTTAAAATGTATAATTGAACGTGATATCGTAAATGCGCGTTACCACATGTTCGTATTTATTATTTCATATTTATTTATAATAATGTATTATTATAGTTTGGTTGTATACCTATTGTAAGAGTTCGAATCCCTTACAACTCGGTCATCCTGACCTTAAATCGTCCTCGATTTACGACATCATATTCTTACACAATACAATACATTTGAAAAAAAAAAACAGTATACCAGATAGGCACAATACGCAATTAATACATTTCTTTTCTTTTGTTTCTTACATTTTCAATAAGATTCGAATGTATACAATATACATACATAGAGAAGTTACATAATAATTTATCATTTGAAATTTTTTAATCGAATTTTTGTTTTTCATATTGAACAAAATACAGGCATATATTGAATATATAAATGAATTTGATTACGAAAGAACCATTTTAACATAAAAATATTTAGGATTGTTGTTTGTCTTTTTCTGAGTTCATTAACTGACACAATTCTTTTTGTTATCATAAATAATAAAATTAAATAAATCGAAATTTTAGCAATAAAATAAAAAGTTGATGAAAGTTAAGGATTGATGCATGCAACTTAATAACTTATGTCGAAACATAAAGTTTCATATTTTCCGGGCAACAAACGCCTTCATATGGTAAACGAGATATTTTTAAATTGTTTAAGTCTTTTATAAGGTACCGATCATTTGGCAAGATTTTTATGACTTCATAAGGTCCGTTATACTTAGCTAAGAATTTTTTATTTATTCCGGGAGTGTTTACAACATTTTTTATCAAAACAAAATCGCCAATTTTATATTGAGTTGGATTTTTGTGGCGTTTATCAAAATGAATTTTATTGCTTTCTTGACTCTTAACAGTTTTTTCGTTAGCCTGCGCCCTTACATCTTTTAAATCTCTAGGTTCTTGCAAAATTATGTTCTCGTCTAAATATTCTTTTATATTATCCTGAATTATCCCTTTTTGAGTGACTCCAAAAGGTAACATGCTTGGACATACACCTGTACTTTTATTCTCCGTGTTGTTTAAAGCAAATTCAACCTTCTGCAAACACTTTACCCAAGAACTTGAATCTATTTCGCTTCGCTCTCTTTCGAAATCATAGGGGTTAGGCACCTATTGATTCTTTCAACTTGGCCATTTGATTGTGGTGAACTTGTCGCAACCTTAATGTGTCGAATGGCATATTTTTGACAAAAAGTTGAAAAATCATCTGAGGTGAAACAACTCCCTCGGTCTGAAATTATACGGCTAGGTTTGCTGTAGAATGAAAAATACGACTCTAGGCATTGAATGACTTCTTTGGTTGTCGTACTTTTCACTGCGTATAATTTTGTTAATTTGGAAAAGCCGTCAACAACCACAAGGATGTGTTTTTTACTTTGACTCGATGACGCAGGTAAAGGACCATAATGGTCAATGTGAATAGTTTCAAAGGGCGTATCTCCTTTAGGGATGTTATGCAACACCGCCTCCTTTTTGCCGCTTGGTGGAGAGAAATGCATGCACTTTAAACAGGAGCTTATATACTCTTTAATTTTGTTTTTCATACTAGGAAACCAGTAGGTCTTCCTCAAAAAATTAAAACACTTTTCTACACCCAAGTGACATAAGGCATCGTGGTGCGTCTGAATGACGTTTCTCTCCATCTTTGACGGAACATAAAAATATGACTGTTTGTTGATTTTTCGATAAACGAGTCCATTTATGAGCTCATAGGAGGGACTATCCCTTTGCTCCAACATCTCCACTATCCTTTTCAAAACAGGATCCTTTTGCTGTGCTGCAGCAAGTGCGTGTTCAAATGACTCGTTTTCGATAATAAGAATGTTGTGACACCTACTCAGCGCGTCGACATGACCCATCCTTTTACCATCTCGATGTTCGATGACGTAGTCGAAATCTGAGAGTTCCAAGGCCCATCGAGAAATCCTTGGATTCAAAACCTTTTTATTAAGTGTTTGGGTCAGTGACTTGCAGTCGGTGACAATCTTAAATCGGATTCCCGTTAAATAAATCCGGAATCTTCTTAGGGCGTAAATTATGGCTAGTGTTTCTAGTTCGTAAGAATGGTATTTGGATTCTGGTGCAGTTGAACGCTTGGAGAAGAAGAATATCGGGTGAAGTTGCTTATCATCTTGACGTTGCAATAACACAGCGCCGAAACCTATGCTACTGGCGTCACAATGTAGTTCTGTGTCTGCGGTCGGATTAAAAATCCTTAAAAGAGGAGCATTCAAAAGTTTTTCTTTTAATAAATTAAAAGTCTCCAACTGTTTTCCTCCGAACTCAAACTTCGCATCTTTTTTCAAAAGGTCATTCAGAGGTTGCGCTAGTAAGGAAAAGTTCATTATAAACTTTCGAAAGTAAGATCACAATCCTAGGAATGAATGCAACTTCTTCTGATTGGTCGGTATAGGAAAATCTGAGATGGCTTTTAAACCATCCTTATTTGCACGTATACCATTTGCCGAAACTTCATAACCGAGATATTTAATTTGTTCGTTCATAAAAACGCATTTATCAAGTCGCAACTTTAAATTTTTGTTCGAAATAATATCTAAAACTTTCTTCAAAATCGTAAAGTGTTCGTCTTTAGTTTCAAACGCAATCAAAAGGTCATCAATATAAATTAAGAGTTGTCCACTACTAACAAGGTCCTTAAATGTTTGATTGATGTAACGTTGAAAAACAGAAGGGGCATTTTTCAACCCGAAAGGTATGCGAGTAAATTCAAACTGTCCCATAGGCGTTACGAATGAGGTGAATTGGATTGAGTCCTGCGCCATTTTTACATGGTGGAAACCGCTTTTAAGGTCGAGAAGCAGAAATACTTCTTATTTCGTAGCCTATCAAGATGATCTTCAATTAACGGTAGTAGGAAGTTATCTTTTACTGTAATTTTATTTAAATTGCGATAATCGACGCATAATCTTAATTCACCTGTTTTCTTCCGAGTCAACACAATTGGGGATGCATAAGGCGAACAACTTTCGCGAATAATATCATTTTTAAGTAAATCATCTAAGATTTTTTGTAACTCAATCTTTTGAGAGTACGGAAGACGTCGAGGCGCGCAACTAAAAAAACTGTTAGGATTGGTCAAAGCAATATGCATTTCGTAATCGTCTGGATATCTAGAACAATTTGTTGAAACACTCTCGAAAACTAAATTTTTCAACTTAACTTTTTCGTCAAAACTTAAATTCTCATAAATTTTTAAGCAAATATTTTCATCACGAATATCGCACACATCAATATTTAAAATTTCATTTTCATAATCTGAATCATCGTCATAATTGTAATCATATTCATTATCGTTTTTAGAATCGTTTTTATTATTATCATAATTTTCATAATGTTCATAATCGTTTTCATAATTTGCTAAATCAATATCAATATTATCTTCAATTGGTTTTGTACTGTTTTCTTTAACAACTAATTTAATGTTAGATTTGTGCAAAAAATCATGTCCTAAAATAAGCGGATCTTTCATAGTTCCATCGTTAACAACATAAAGACATACATTGACAAGAACACCATTAAATTTAACATAACATTCAAATTTACCTAAAATAACCAGCCTTGAGTTATTTATACCATGATAGTCATAATTTGGTGATTCTAAAGATGTCATCATAAATGGTGGCACGTATTGCCGCTGGACGAAGCTGATTGGGCTGCCAGTATCAATTGTAGTCATAAAATGCATGCAAACTCGAACACCATCAGCTTCAGAACTCGTAAATTGGTACTCCAGGATCCCATGAAAATTACTCATGAGTGTCGAAATTTCGGATGTCGTTGGTTGGTCATCTTTTTGAACCATAAGAACGGATGATGGTTGAGCGCAATCGCTCACAACGTGTCCCATTTTCCCGCAGCGAAAGCATGAACCTTTTTGTCGACGTGGCTTTGGTCACTTTGGTGCAATGTGACCAGCTTCGTTGCAGTTGTAGCATTTAAGTTTTGTATCGGCACGTGGCATGGATTTTTGTTGCTGCATAGGTCTGTTATAAGAAGTCGAAGGTTGCAGTTCAGATTTCAATTTTTCGTACTTTCGAAGTATAGTTTTCAGTTCAGCGATTGTATTAGCCGTAAGCATAAGGGGCCGTCCATAAAATACGTTCGCATTTAGGGGGGAGGGAGGGGTCACGCTGAGCGTGACAAGATGTGACAAGGGGGGAGGGGGGGGTCTACAGCAACGTGACGTTCGCAAAAGTTAGACTAAAAAACCTAAGATTATTGCCACTTTATTTTATCTTTTTATTAAAAAATGGAATTAAAACAAAAAATAAAAAACATACCTATTTTATGTTTGGAAATTTGTGTTCTATCAATTATTTTTTTCTTTTTCTTTGTTAAGGGGGGGGGGGGGTCTTTGTTTTGTGACGTAATATTTGAGGGGGGTTACAGCAAGTGTGACAAAGCGTGACACCGGGGGAGGGAGGGGGTCAAAACAGCTAAATTCAGCGTGACGTAGTTTATGGACGGCCCCAAGCTGTTTGTTGTACACGGAATCTGGGATTCCCTTAATAATATAAGCAATAACATCTTGCTCGTCGATTTCGGCTGAGGATGCAATCTCCTGTATAGCAAGGACGTACTGCTGAAAACTCTCATCCTTACGTTTCTTTCTATGCCTTAACGCATTGTGAACATCCGTCGCAGTTGTATGATGATGAAACTCGGTCAAAAGTGCAGCCTTAAGCTCAGTCCATGATCGAAAAGACTTGGACCTTATGAATAACCTTGCGGTGCCCTTGAGCAATCGTTTAAAATATATGAACGACTCGGACTCTGTTAGGCGGTAGGTGATAACAGCATCCTCCACATTTTCTAACCACTTCTTAATCGGATAATCGTCATCACCAGAAAACGTGGGCAACGAGTCTTCAATGTCTCGTGCCGTACAGCCACCTGTAGAACGTACCTCTCTAACGGGACGATTAAGCTCGGCCAAACGTTTTTCGAGCTCAAGAATCTCCTCCTTTTTCGAAGCACCTCACGAAGTCGATCTAAGCGTTGTTGGACTAAGTTCTCTTCGTCTTCCAAATTGTCGGCGGCGACGTCGTCGTCACCATCATCGTCGTCATCACTATTATCGTTAGCAGGAACAAACCATCTATTTCGTTAGGTTCAAGTTGCTCAATAGCTTCATTTAAGCGAGCCTTTAATGCGGATTTGGAACCATTAGTGGGCAAATCCATTTCAGTTAACTTCAATTTGAGATTTGGAACCGTAGCAGATTCAACATATCTCAAAGCACGTGATCGCGCATCCATTTCAAAAAATATGTATTAAATTTTTTTTGGCAAGATGCAGGCAAATTAACTACTTTTTTTTTACTACGAGGATCTTTATCTCACTTCTGATTAATTGTAAGGTATATATAAATATCATGCAATTATTAAAAGCAATAAAATAAAGCCAAAATTAAAAGCAAGCGCAAAAATAAAAACGTGCAAATCAAACTTAAATAAAACCAAGCAAAAATCAATAGCAAGCAAAAACACAACTAGTCCATTTGACTTCTTTATTACGAGTGATTTAAATTAACAAAGCAATATAACAATAGATCGATAAACTTAACAGTAATAACATTTTGTATAAGAGTAATGTGCATAAAAGCAGTAAAATAATCATTCGATTTTAAAAGTAAGACAGTTCTTAAGTATTGAACTCTTCTATATCATGTTGACATAACAGTTTCGAAAGAAAATAAATGAGATTAGAAGAGAGCTTTCTCCTGTTATACTTTAAAATGTATAATTGAACGTGATATCGTAAATGCGCGTTACCACATGTTCGTATTTATTATTTCATATTTATTTATAATAATGTATTATTATAGTTTGGTTGTATACCTATTGTAAGAGTTCGAATCCCTTACATCAAGTACCTAGAGTCAAAGTATTTTAATATTTTGCTTTATGATATTTTTGAGTCTAACTAAAGAAAAACTGTAGATATTAGCAGATAGCAGTGTTGCAGAAATACTATTAAACATATTATCAATCTTATGCGTGTAGTAAGCAGAAAATTAAATATAGGCAGGATGTTCAGGTCAATTTCACTTTACAGTTTACACTCACATATGTAGGTACATTCTCTCTTTTGTTTTCAATTTCGGGAAATCACTAGTGAGGTAGAGCTAGAGCCGATAAATTTGAACGCGGGCAAGGTATCAGGTGCGACGCCCATATACACATAAGATTCCGTGTTGAGGCAAAAGCAAGAGTATAAAAATGCATAAGCAGATGGCCATGGCTCAGAAGAAAGAGTAGTCGAATGCTAAGCCGAACGCTACGGGTTCAAGCCCCAGCTTCGGCAGCATTTTTTTCTACAAAAATCGCCAGCTTATCTGAGGCCACCTGTGCGATAACATGAGACAATACAAATCTAAGTCTCCTCCTCTGAGCCACGTATTAATGTCTTGTTCTGTCCCAGCCGATGGCCTCAGTCGCCAGTGCTGCTATGTGTCTGTAGTTCATTACATTCATGTGCGAAGTACTGTGAACTGTCAATGTCAATGTCAATGTCAAAAATGCATTATAATGGAATTGACGGACGCAGCCAACTGCAGTGTTAAAATAACACAAAAACAAATTCCCTATGCACAATCAGATTCGACAACAATTATTTCCCAAATTTTTTTGTAGGATTTTAAACAATTTTGTTATCTGTTATACCTTATACCTAATATTAAAGGCACTTCTAAAGTCTCTAAAGATCAAGTGGTTGAATGTTAGTCAATGTCTGTACTGTAGGTATATAATATACTATTTACATAAACGTAGGCACGTAATGTTCATACGTATGAAAATAAACTTGCAGATGACAACCAACTTTCTGTGTATACAAACTATATCTATACACACTATACTAATATATGTAGCTGAAGAGTTTGTTTGTTTGAACGCGCTAATCTCAGGAACTACAGGTTCGAATTGTAATATTATATAGGATAGTCCATTAATCGAGGAAGGCTTTAAGCTACAATATTATATCAAGCTAAGACCAATAGGAGTGAAGAATCAGTGGAAAATATGGAAAAAACGGCAAGAAACTATTCATTTTTTGTTTGTTTGAATTTGAACGCGCAACAGCAACTGCTAAATCAAATTGAAAAATTCTTCAATTCAACGTTATCTACGCTGCGAAAAATAAGAGCAGAGCATGAATGAAAAGTGTTGATAAAATGGGGAAAATTATACATTTGTAGGCTTCGAGTTAAGAAGAATTTCGTCTTAGGGGGAGTCGATTGTTACACAATTTTACAATAACTTCGCAGCAAAATTCCCACTCGCGCATGATGCACAAGTCAAGATGCACCTCCGGCCGGTGGACGAGGGACAGGTGGACGAAGTCGCGGGCAATTGCTAGTAATAAAATACAAAAACATCAAACAACTACAGAAAGATAGGACGCGATTTTAATTTGAAATGGGGAGCCCGACATCGCTGCTCACGTAAGATTCATAAGAACATTCCATTAAAAAATCTTCAATAAAAGATTTCGAGGTCAGATTGAGAGACCAATAACAATACCAAACAAACTGTACTCCTCGTCCTCGTTCTCTTCCTTAGCTGCATGCCAGAAATATTATTACTTGTACTGAGTTTGCGACTTACAAATTGAGCAAAATAATTTCAACTCTCTGTGACATTTCTGATCCTTTGACAATCGAATGTAGTGCCATCTTGAGATCTGGCGCAAAAGCTATTTTTTTTTTTACATCGTTTGGTATTGGGAAAAAAATAGCTTTTGCACCACATCTCAAGATGGCACTACAATCGATTGTCATCTCGCGGGTACTAGCTAATAGAAATACAATGCCTTTTAAATTAAATTTGTTTGTGTATTCTCGTTTCCATTGGAACAAGTAGTGATATGAGAAAATATTGTGTAAAAAAAATACCTAATAAAATAATCTACGGTGAATTGCTACACGAAAAAGAAGTAATGTTCGTTTCGGTTGTTCGATATAACAACTTGGCGGGAATATTAAAAATTTGGAAAATATTTATGCATGTTAGCCCGCATTCACCACGTACATAAGACAAATTATGCACCGCACTTATTTTCCATGCAGGTGAAATTTAAGAACGATCGACTACATACGAGAGGGGTATCCCGATAAAAGAAAAAGGATCGATAGGTGACGTCTTTTCTTCCCTCACTTGTTTGGAACAATAATAATTGAAAGTCATCGTAGTTTGTGGGCCCGTGGTTGCAGTTGTAGGTTGTAGCTGTCATGTAATTAAGAAGTTAAACTCTCACCTGTTGAACCTGTGTCCGCTGTTAAGTCCGTTGTTTGTATTTTGAGCACTTCGTTGTTGATTGCCACGCTTCATTTGCCACTGCGTTGCGTAGAACCACCAGCCACCAAAAACAGACCGACCAGCAGCACTTTGAGGACGAGTCATTTTCTGTTAATTGGAGTTTTTCTTCGTTCTTTGGTCAATTAGAATTCCACCACAGAAACATCAACTTAAATAGGGGCTATAGAAGCAGTCGTTACACTTCGTTGCCGTTTGGATCTGATTGTATTCACTGATAACTGGAGCATTGAAGACTAAGCGAAGGGATCGAAGGATTTTTAAACTCCGAATGCGAGTACAAATTTTGTAACGAACTATCAGCTGGCTCAAATGAAATTTGATGGACAGTGGTATGATCGGTTCTAGTCAGTAATTTAATTGGCATAAATTAAAGGGACACCAAATGACCAAACAGTCATCTTTCAATATTTATGGAGGTCGTGGCGTGTATAATTGAAATAAAGTATTTTATATATTTTTATGTGTACATCGTTTTAGACTGCTAGAGAAGTGTAAGCCCTAACGAAGTAAAGTACCTACAATGCGAATACTTCATCAAGCGATGAAGCTGTCCGTTCGCAGGTCCTCAGTCGTATGTCGGTTTTCCATTTCTACTTGGCGTTGGTGACTTGTTCTGAGTCAGTTCCGAAATGGGGTCCAGCCGTCTACTTATCCAATCCCCTTTTACAAAGGCGAGTTCTTGCATTCAATTGAAATTGCACTTTTTTTCTGCGGTCGAACGAATTCGGGTTATTGATTTTGGTTGTCCCTACGATATGTGTGGAAGTTAATATTCACTGACACCATTAACAAGGCGGAACACCACAAAGCATCCCGCGCTACAACATTGGTGTTTTTATTTTACTGTGGATGTTATTGTTTTATTGTTATCAATTTCTGGCCGATATTTTACAACAAAATGGACTCGAGTTCAGTGTGAAATTTCACACTTTAATGATTAAGCGACCAAATGTGGTGACAACAAAGCAAAAGCCCTTCAAATTGTGGAATTGAATATTTCATTTGGATGCAAGCTCTTTAAGCATGCACACTGATATCGACATGCATCCAATTTTTCCGTTGTTATTTTTTTTTCAACTATGACTTACGAGCACCAAATAATTGCACATCAGGACAGGAGTATTTGTCGACCCATAAACCGTTTCAGCGATTTTAAGGCAGGTAAATATTAGTTTGCACTTGAAGAATGTACCTATTGAGATTAGACTTGTTTGAGGGTTAAGGTTTTTTGCAAAAGTAACCATTATTTCCGCGTGATGTGAACACGACCGAGACATTTACGAAAAAAAAAGAAGTATAATATTTTACTTGCGACATACATACATACATATATGGCAATTATTGCAGGTGAGGTTAAAGTGGCTGTGGATACAGAATCCACACACTTAGGCCAGAGGAAAAGGCCCATTGCGATACGACATGAGTCCAGGGAATTACTTCTTACTAGTCGAACCATTTTGAGCTTCTTATAAAGCGAAAAGAAGATATTTAATATCCTTGTTAGCTAGTTCATTGGGGTTATCGTAAAAATATTCTCCCAGTCCCCAGATGAAGTTTGCGAGTTGGGTACGATATCCCGATTTTTATAATCCTGATTTTCAAAATCCCGATTTTATAATCCCACTTGTTAAAATCCCGATTTTCATAATCCCGATTTCTTTAAATCCCGTATTATATAATGCCGTTTCTTATTATCCCGCTTTTCAAAATAACGTTTTTTATTATCCCGTTGTTACAATCAAAAGCAGTTGCTTTGTTTTGAAAAATCGCGCGATTTATATTACATACAGAAAATGATATGATCGTAAGGCAAACTGTTATACAATATTAAGCACACCAGTACAGTCTTCAATATAGGAAGTAGTTGTCACATCAAGCTTCGAGAACAAAAAGTTAAATAATAGTTAGGGGCTTGGAGCTTTTTTAAACAAACAACATTTTTCTAAAAATTAATTTTGTTAATTTAATAGTTTTTTAACTTTAATTTTT
This sequence comes from Sphaerophoria taeniata, assembly GCA_943590905.1. Taxonomy (NCBI): domain Eukaryota; kingdom Metazoa; phylum Arthropoda; class Insecta; order Diptera; family Syrphidae; genus Sphaerophoria; species Sphaerophoria taeniata. The sequence goes on from OX016542.1 coordinate 67,642,173, forward strand.
TTGGTGTCTCAATAAGAGCGCACTTTTTAAAATTGGAATATTTTTTTTTGTCATGCAAGTGGCAACTCTGAAATTTGACAGATGTCACCTCTGTTTGTTCCGATTACTAAAAATGGAGCGCTTTTTGAAAGAACAACACGTTAGGTCAGGTAGGTTAGGTTATAGTGGCTGTCTAGTTGTTGTTGACTCACTTAGACCTCAAGGATCCGTTGTGATACCATAAAACACTCATGGGAGAGTAATGACCTTAAACAAACCAATTCGTGCTTTTAATGAAGTTAGAGAGACATTTAATGTCGATCGTTGCCAGTTCATTGCTATTATCGAAGAAGGGATTACCGAGAAAGTTGTTCCTTCTAATGGAGAGTGCTGGACATGCACAAAGAAGGTGTTGGACTGTTTCCTCTTCCTCCTCGTCCATGCAGCTTCTGCAGAAGTCATTTGTGTAGACTCCTAGCCTCAGAGCATGTCTACCTATGAGGCAGTGTCCTGTTATTACTCCAATTGTAGAGCTTATATTTTGTCTGCTCAGGGATATCAAGCCTTTTGACCGTTTTATGTCTATGCTTGGCCATATTTGCTTAGTTGCTAGGCAGGTGGTACCCTGTGACCATCTAGCATTGGTTGATTCTAGAGCATATTGTTTGAGAAGATATTTGCATGTAGCAAGTGGTGTTCCTATGTTATGTTTTTGTCTAACATTGGGCAGAAGTGTTCCGTTTTTGGCGAGCTCGTCGGCTTTGCAATTTCCCGGAATGTCTCTGTGGCCCGGCACCCAAATGAGGTGAATATTAAACTGTTCCGTCATCTCATTCAGAGATGATCGACAATCGTGGACTATTTGAGAGTTTGTGGAGACAGACGCGAGAGATTTGAGAGCGGCTTGGCTGTCCGAGAAGATTCGTATATCCTTGCAAGATATAACGTTTTCTTTGAGCCAGGATAGTGCCTCTTAAATCACCATTACTTCTGCCTGGAATACACTACATTGATCGGGAAGTCTGTATGATAGACTGAGATTCAGTTGTTCTGAATAGATACCACTTCCAACTCCGCAGTCGGTCTTTGAACCGTCTGTATAGAAGTGTACCGCGTTGTCTTCCAGGGGTCTTTCTTCTTCCCAGGAGGATCTTGAAGGGATAGAGACATGGAAGCTTTTACCGAACACCATTTTTGGGGTGGTATAATCTAAGCGATCTGGGATAGATCTGAAATTGTCTAGAATAGTAGTATGACCAGTATTGTTACTGTTCCATTGAGAGGTGGCTCTAAGCCTCACACATGAGTTGGCTGCCACCATTTTGGAGAAGATGTCGAGAGGTGTTAGGTTTAAAAGCACTTCCAGGGCTGCGGTTGGTGTTGAGCGAAGTGCTCCTGTGATGCACATACCTGCTGACCGCTGAACTTTGATGAGCTTATTTAGTTTTACCATCTTGTCCAGTGCGGTCCACCATACGACAACTCCATAAATGAGTATCGGTCTGATTACCGAAGTGTATAGCCAGTGGGTTATCTTTGGGGAGAAGCCCCATTTTGATCCTATGGCCTTTTTACAAGTAAAAAGCGCTACGGTAGCCTTTTTTACTCTTTCATCAATATTTGCCTTCCAATTTAGTTTTTTGTCTAAAATGAGGCCTAAATATTTAGCTTGGTCGGAAAAACTTAATGGTATTCCTTTAATCTTGGGTGGGCTAATTTGAGGAATTTTGTACGTTCTCGAAAAGAGTACTAGTTCTGTTTTATGTGGATTGACGTCCAAGCCACATCGATTAGCCCAATTTGTTAGCCTATTTAAGGCATTTTGTAGGAGTTCCGAGAGAACTTGGGGATGTTTTCCAGATACAGATATTGCAACATCGTCAGCATAGGCAATCACCCTGAAACCCTCTGCTTCCAATGATGTTAGTAGGTCGTTTACTACCATGTTCCATAAGAGAGGCGAAAGGACCCCACCTTGGGGGGTACCCCGATTCACCGATCTGGTGGTGGTAAAACTTCTCATGCTAGAAGTTATTGTCCTACTTTTGAGCATGTGACTTATAAGATCTATGAGTGGTTTCTCTAATTTCAGCTTATCCATTGCTGTTGTGATCGCCTGGTAACTGACGTTATTGAAAGCTCCTTCAATATCTAGGAACGCTACTAGGTTATATTCTTTGTATTTGAGGGAATATTCAATACTACGTACCAGCGAATGAAGTGCTGTTTCTAATGATTTTTTAAGTTATGTCTGATGTGAATTTCAATCAATCTTTCCAAGGTTTTAAGAAGGAAGGATGATAGGCTGATTGGTCGTATAGATCTTTAGGGTTAACGTGGGAGGGTTTCCCTGCTTTAGGAATGAAGACTACTTTTGCCATTCTCCAGGCCTTGGGAATATATTTCAACCTTACACAGCCTGTCAGAATGATTTCCAATGGTGGAATGATCATGTCTGAGCATTTTTGTAGTTCGGCCGGAATAATTCCGTCTGGTCCTGGAGATTTATATGGATCAAAGCTGTCTATCGCCCATTGCAGTTTTTCCCGTGTTATTAGATCAACTAAATCGCTTGTAGAAGCTTGCTCTGATGGTAAGTCGTTAAGTATGTTAGAGCTACCTGGAAAGTGGGTGTCTAATAGCAGATTAAGAGATTCTTCATCTGTGGTAGTCCACGTGTCTGCTTCTGTCTTCAAAGCACTAGGTATTGTTGGACTTTTTGAGAGAATTTTCCTGAGTCTTGAGGCTTCTGAAGTATTATCTATTTTTCCACAGAAGTTTCTCCAAGAAGACCTCTTACTCTTCCTCAATTCTTTCTTATAAAGCTTTAGAGCTTGTTTGTATAAGTCCCAGTCAGAAGCAGATCTTGTGTATTTAGATCTGATGAAGAGTTTGCGACAACTCTTCCTGAATGGTTCTAGTTCTTTGTGCCACCAATGAGGTTTCTTTTTACCCATAAAAATGGTTACAGGGCACGAAGTTCTCATTGATTCGTTGAAGGCTTCGGTGAGATGGTTTACAGAATGGTCTAGTTCATCTTTAGTGGAGGAACTTTTGAGAAGGTTGTGATCAAGCAGTTGTGCTAATACCTCTCTATATCGTTCCCAGTTTGTGTTACGGTGATTGCGAAAACCCGTACATATATTAGCCACATCATTGAGTTCAAACTGAATATATCTGTGGTCAGAGAAGGAATTCTCCTTTGAGACATGCCAGTTTGAAATCAGATTATGGATTGAGTCAGAGGTTAGTGTTATATCAAGTACCTATTTTCTGTGCTTGGTAACAAAAGTGGTTTCATTACCAATATTATTTATGAGTAGGTTAGTGCTTAATAGGTAATCAAATAAGGACTCACCTCTCTCATTTATGTCCGAGCTACCCCATACCGTGTGATGGCGTCCGAACCAATTAGTAGGCCAGCTTTTTTCGTTTGCGCGTCCGCAATTGCCTTCCTTAAGATGTCTCCTGGAGCAGGACTGTCGTGGCCAAGATAAGAGGATATAAGCCAGTAGGTGGCTTTATCCGTTGTTAAGACAGCGGTGGTGGTGTCCTTGTCGCTGTAATTGGGGAGTAAAAATACATTTAAGTTACTTTTTACTAACATGCATGACCTTGGTTCACCTTTCTCCGATGCATACAAAAGTTTATAGCCAGGAGTCCTGAGGCCTCTGATGATGGAGTTTGAGACCCACGGCTCCTGTATTAAGACGATGTCTTCTTTGTTTCTGTGCAATCGGAGAGCCAGGTTGTTTGTGGCCATGATGGCGTGGTGAAGATTAATCTGAACTAATCGCAGCATTGCTACTTTTAGCCAGATCAACCTCCACCACTGTTTTCTCGGCGTTTTCATCGTCTGAGGAGGAATGAAGTAGGTCTTCCTCACTCAAAGTGATGCCTAAGGTTGCGTCTTCAGTATCCATGTCGGAATAGCTGTCGACTATAATGTTCGCCTCCACGTCGGATGGCTTGTTTGGGGCTGTGGAGGTCGATGGTTCCACTTGTGGTGTTGCATCGACTTCCATTTTTGGGGGTAGTGAAGCGTTTCCTTCCGCTGAAGGGGCTTCTATGGGGGGTGCGTTGAGCGAGTCTTCATCTTTTTTATAGATACGGACAATGATTTCATCGAAACCATACCTAATCACGCCTTCGGTCGCGGCCAGTGGAGCCAATGATTCCCTATTGATCACCAAGAGAGCTGATCTATAGCGAATCACTGTCTCCTTCTCAACCTTTGGGACTTTCCAGTCGTGAGTAGGCAGGTTTGGATTGCCGGTTTTGATTAATTTCATAATCATGTCTGGGCAGTTGTGTAGAGCTGGGACCATTATACGTGCTCTCGGTCGGCAAGGGATATTCTCCCTTGTAACAACTTCGAGCTTGGCACCCGGCCAGACTTCTGCCAAGCCATTAACAACAGCCCTGTACAGATCGAAAGATCTCTGATCACCACAGGCGATGAGTTTGATACGATTTTGGTACACTGAAAAAAAAAGCCGTCATCATATTGATGAATGGCGTTCATCAACTGTAATTCATCAATAAGATGTACTTTTCTTGCATATTATGTATAAATTCATGAAAACTTTTTGATGACGGATGAACCAATCATCAATAAGATGAAAGTGCGTTCATCAACATTTTTTGGGAGAATTTCGGCAGAATTTAATAAAAATTTAGTTCATCAGTTCATCAAAAGTTTTCGTCAATAGGATGAAAGCATCTATTTGACGAAAAAAAAATGTTTTTACATCCCATTGATGATTTCTTCTTCAATATGATGAATTGATTCATCATATTTAAATGACAATTTTATTTCATCATATTGATGAAGACTATCATCAAAAAATCGACTTCAATTTGAATTTGGAAGAAAATTAGGTGATGTAAATGATTATCATATTGATGAACAAAACAGACTTGTGTTTTCATCATGTCCATTATATACCTCAATATTGATGAAGTCGATCATCAGTACGAAGAAGAATATAAACGCTTTTTATTTAATAGTAATAGTATCATTGCATGAATGAAACCTATTATTCATATTGATGAAAATATTCACTGAATTGATGAAAAATGTTCATCATATTGATGTATACGATCTTCAATATGATGAAAATGTGAATCTTATTGATGAAAATATTCACCGAATTGATGAAAAATGTTCATCATATTCACGGAAAGAAATGAAAAATCAGTAATCACGAATTTCTATGTCGTAAATTATGAAAAATCTTTTTTTTTGTAAATCATCCCCCTTTTTTCGTAAAATGAGAGTCAATATTGTAAATCAATCTTTATTCCGTCTAAATTTACAAAACTGTATAATTTGAGAATTACGAAAAAATGTCATGATTTTAGATTTCCATTGTAAGAGCAATTTACAAATTTTGTATTTGTAATTTTAAACATTTGGAGCATGATATAAATTGTACGACTAAATAATTCTGATTTACAAAATCAAAGATCGAGATTTATGATCTCAATATTCTAAAAACAAAACTCTTGAAGCTAAATGAACGAATCGATCTTAGACAATCGTAGTTTACAAAAATATTTCCTGAATTAAAAAATAGGTGTTTATTAAATCATGAATTCTTATCGCATTTTACTACTTTTGAATCCAAACTGTTTTTGTTTTTTTTGTTACGATTCTTGAATCGTAAATTACGACAATATTTCCTGAAAAAGAAAAACGTTTTGTGTTGTTTATTTATTCCCTAGTTTTCATGCGGTCGAAAATCAATTCCAATTTTATAAAGCGTCAAGTAGCTCAGTGGGTAGAGGTGCCGATCAAGAGACCGTCGTGCATTCTCATGCCTGGGTTCGAATCCCAGCAGTGCGGAGTGACGGATTTGTAAAAAAAAAAAAAATAGTCGCCACTAAGCAGTGCAGAATGAGAAGGAAGTACGGAGATTGATCGGTGAGGTGAGAGAAAGGAAGGGAGAATATAGTACTAGGGGAAGGGCGAGGAAGGGAGAGAGAAAAAGAGGCAAGATCCCCCCGAAACGGGGATGGTGTGGGGGGGGGGGGGAACAAAAAGGATAATTGACGTAGTTGATAACTGGCTTATCGTAAATTACGCTCCTGAATCGTAAATGCTTTTTTTGGTTATGATACGATGATACAATCATCAATCTGAAAAAAAAATCAATATGATGAATGCATTCATCACATTGATGATTTACTTGCTTAAATTTTCATCATATTCATGAATACGATAATCAGATCGATGAAATAATTCATCATTTTGATGTACAAATAAATCAAAATCATTGTTCATAATATTGATGAACAAAGTTGATGAATGATGATCGAAATTTGTCGCTGAAAATTTTCATCATATTAATGAACAATGCTTCATCATATGGATGAAAAGGTTCACTGGACTAAAATTGATGAATTCTACATCATATAGATGACCTTTTTTATCAATATGGTGTACCTTTTTGGTTCAGTGTACCATCCTGCATCGGCTGTGTCTGGGAGAGGCCCCGGATTCTCCTCGATGACAGATAAAAATCTGAAACCGAGGTGAGCCTTGACGTCTGCCCATTGATCATGAGAGATGTTACCATCTGCATGACTCCTGTCAATGACCACGGCTATGATCTTGCCTTTGAGCGCGTCGCTGAAAGACAGATCTTTATTGAAGGCTGTTGTGCTGCTGGAAAGCACTTTCTGCCTCTTCGGTTCAGGCTTGTCGCCCTCGAGAGACCTATTGCGCTTTGACGTTGAGTCGCTGCCGGTCGATTTGGTAACTCTGCTGAGGACGCCACTAGCCCATTCGAGTTTCCGCGCTTGCTCAGGGGTTCTTTCCGTCGCCGGTATGACACCGACTGCGGCCAGAATCCTTTCAGCATTGCGCTGGTCTCGATTGGCCTGTGACATCCCGGACTTCCTGTTAGCCGGCCCAGAGCTATGTCCGTGTGACACAGATGTGGGTCGACCACCAGAATTGGTCGCTACCGATACCAATCGGGGTGTGCCCTCACCCTTCGATTCAATTCCACGCGTCGCAGATTTTGTCTCTCCGGATGGGGTGTCCCTTCTTGGGGTCGCTTGCGACGTCCTAGCAGGGGCGGGGAAGATGTGGGGTTTGGAATTGCCGCCCTTGGGACAGCCGAGCGTCACAGCTGTTCCACTGACGGGTAATTCCTTTAAGTAAAGGTTGCGGCTAGTAGAAGGAGAAGGACTCCCGCTGCTAGTGGCAACCACAGGGTTGACAACCCGTTCACACCTCTGAGTTGGCTCGACAGCCTTTCCAGGAGATGTGACCGCATTGTCAGCCCTGGCTCTGTTTATGTTTTTTATTTTTTTTCTGTTTGATTGTTTGTTTGGTTTCATTTTTGTTCCCACGAGTGAGGCGGAAAGACGGTCAGCCCCGGCAGAGCCGCTTACCGGGGCAAGGCAAGAAATATGACGGACCTTGCCACAGCATCCGAAAGAGCTCGTTAATGACTGGTTTATCCCCCAGCCTTTCATTCTTCGGCACGGTTTTCGTACAAAGTACGCTCACACCACCACTGAAATTAGGAACCTCTAAACTATGATTGAATTAGGTTTCCGAACGTTGCACTATTGAGGAGTTACAACAATTCAGCGACCCAACTCAACCTTAGCTAATCACCATCCTGCCAAAAACGCACAGGACTCTGTAGTGATCATTGCCCGCCTGGCACCCACTTGGAGGGTTTGAATGAGGATTTTTGCCGGGCGAACAACACGTAATAATGGTAAAAATTCATTACAAAAATGGGGAAAGTTACGCTTCGCAAACTTCACCAAATTTTCAGTCGAAAGAGTGTACTTAATATGTCAATTGTCAACCATTCGAAGAGTGCTCAAAAAATTTGAAGAAACTAGGTCAATTATGGATGATTTCCAGAACACATTATCTCAAGAAATTCTGATGTCAACTGGTCACCAAGATCGTGTGATTTAATGCCGTGCGATTTTTTTCTTTGGGGTTTTGTGAAATCTCGGGTTTATGCAAATAAACCCTAAACAATTCCTGAGCTCAAACTGGATATCCAACGTGTCATTGGTGAGATACAGCCACATCTCTGTGAAAAAGTTATGGAAAATTACATGAAGAGAGTAATGGCTTGTCAACGGAGCCGGAGGTCATTTTCCGGATATTTCATTCTATACCTACTTAATCGAAACATGTACCTATTCTTTACAATACAATAAAAATATCACAACTCCGTCATAAAATACTTGGTTCTATTTAAAAATTAAAAAGTACACTCTTACTGAGACACCCTATACATCTCTTAGCAGGAATTGAAATTTTTATGGATTTGAACAAGTTTGCTAAAACTGACTTATAAATTATAAGCCATTATCTTCGCAGAGCTTTTTAACCTCTACTACAGATCCGTAGCTTATTTCTTCTCCATAAGTTCTCCTGTCTTTGATTACCCAAAGATTCTGTATCTATGAGCAGTTGCATCAAGGTCATCGAATTTAGCTCCAACCTATTTGTGTGAATTTTGGTATTGTCCCCCTGAAAAATCAACTCGATCTACCAAAACAGGTATCAAACTGCTGCTTGATGGCTTTAATCGAATTTCGAAGCACCCTATTGAAGAGAAAGCTCACCATCACCATATCAGTGAACCTTCACCAAAATTAGGCCATTCGAAATATTTCAGTTCCTTTGTTAAATCACTCAAGTATCCATGTAACCCTTCAGAATCATCTAGGTTCAATTTCTTCTCATCAGAAAAAATTACCTTTAATCGAATTTGAAGGCACATCTTGAAAAAAAAACATTTCATTGAAACTTACAGATTCCAATACCGATCTGGAACATGAAAGAAAAGGGTGTTCGAAAATAGGATTTTGTCTTTTTTTCACTGTTTCCTATTTCCGAATCCGAACACACTTGTTCGAGTAAGGCAACTCGGTAATATTTAGTTTCCGTTCCTCGAACAGTCAAAAATCATAGCATAATTTTACTTTTTTCATTAAACAATTTAAAATATCAATAAAGCCCGTATGATACTACATTTTTTTCTCTATTTTTTCATCATTAAAAATGGAACAAGAAAGAGTAAGCATTTCCTTATCTGATTTCTCTATAAGTGCGAGTGTGTACTCACTACTGTAATTAATGGGAAATTATCAAAAAAATTCATTAAAAATGTAACCCGAACTACATTTTTAATGAGCTAGTCTCTATTTTTTTGACACTTTTACATTTAAGTGTGCTCAAGAAATTTTTTTTTGACGAATGGCTCCCTGTTTGTCATTGTTCAGACATAATCAAATGACGACTATCAAATTGAAATTGTTGGAGACGAAAATGTGTGGTTGGAGGCTTGACTGCAGTTGAATGGTTGAATCTGTTTTCTCGGTTAAACTTTTTCAAACGGATAGAATTTAAGTTTGAGCACAAATTTTCACAATTCAAACAAATATTTTCGACGGAATCAAAAAAAAAAAAAAAAATTGACAAATGAAAACATGAAATTTGAATTTTGAAATTGTGATTTCTTTCTCTGTCTATAAAGACATATGTTTTCTCTCTTTATTGAGGCTGACATTTTCATGTTATTAATGCTTGAATAATGAAGAAAAAAATGTAGTATCATATGGGCTTAACCAGGCATACTTAATTATTTTAAAACGCTAGGAAAAGAATTTACTCAAATATTTTTCCTTCAAAACAACTTTTCAGGAAGTCCTAATCTAGTTTTTATTTTTCCTGAAAAACGTATCGAACCGTATCGAAGGAAACTTACCACTGAACTGAATTTTTTGCTCTCTTAAATTATGTATATAAGTTTTATTGAAACGTTTTACCTATTTGTAAAGAAAGAATGCCCACACGCTTTTGTGAAGTTTTCATTACGAAAAACGTTAAAATAACGAAACTACAACCATATTTCTCAATATTTTTAATAATAGTATTTTTACTACATTTTTACTACTACGGCTGGTATAATTTTTATATAATTTTGTGTGGGGAATGGCTAAGATTCGAAACTTGGTTTACGAGTGGACCTGACAGTTTTTTTTTTTTGTGAAAAGATGATATAAAAACAAACCCATCCTAGAAAAAAAACGAATCCACAAATAATGGTTCTGAATCCGGGATTCTTACAGTTTTTTTTTAACTCAAATATGTTTTTACTAGAATTGCAATCACAATTATATTTGCCAAACAATGCAAGAACTACGGAGAAACAGAATTTAAAAGTACCTTGTCATAATCCTAGTATATTTCTTATCAATATTGCTTTTAAACCATTCTGTAGTACGGAACAGTCAACAATCGGTCACCTAAAACCATGTTCCAATTAAAAGTCATGAGTGATATGAACAAAGGAATCTACTACAATGCTCTTCACTTTTACTTGGAACGTTGGAACCCTCAGACTAAACCCATAGATACGGCCATACCATCACGTTGATAGCCATAAAATTAAGAACGTAAAACAAAACAGAAAGATTGTAAATTTTATGTGAATTCTGCGTACGTGATCACCCATTGTGGTGTAATATTTAACTTTGAGTAGAGATCAGAAGATGCTGATCGGTTAAACGTACAAAACATCAGCATAAAAAAAAAAAAACAGATATTGCTACAGCAGTCGCCTCGCGGATAGCCACTCAAAGGAAACGCCAAGTACTCAAAGTAGACCAATCTTATAGCCCGGACATAACTTTCGTGTCATATTTTTATATTTTTCTTCATTTCATTTCCACCGACCGACACTAAGATTTACAATATCTTGATGCAAGACGAACGCGCGATAATAGGCTTAAGATTTGTGTGATTAGATTATAACTACAAGTAGAAGTATACGTAGGTATACGAAAGAAAAATAGCAGACATCGAAGGTTCCGACCCGACTATAATGAAACCAAAAGAGATTCAATTTAATATTCCGAGGTCCAGGCTTACTTGCTTACTTATGGTAGCGCTACAGTCCAGGTCGGAGCAAGGCTCTGCGAGCCGGAGCATTATTTTCCATTCGGTCTACATGACCCAACCATCTAAGTCGTTGGACCTTAACTTTTCTGACGAGGTCAGTGTCGCTGAACAGCTCGTACAGTTCTTGATTGAATCTATGTCTGCATTATCCATTTATGCAGACAGGAGCAAAAATCACTCGAAGAATTTTTCTCTCAAAGTAGCGCAAAGCGTTTTCATCGGATGTTGTCATGCTCCATGTCTTTGCACCATATATTAGGGCCGGGATGATGACGGTTTTGTAGAGTGTCCCTTTAGTTGATCCGGGGAGGACTTTACTACTCAATTGCCTTCTAAGTCCAAGGAAGCAGTGATTGGCAAGAGTGATTCTTCGTTTGATGTTGGTGGCGTTAACTACCTCGAAGTTAAATCTGTCTATGCTGACGTTTTCTCCAAGACGTCACAATATTGGTTGTCCTTTCTTGTTGACAGCATTAACTTGATCTTGCCCTCGTTAACCGCTAGACCCATCTTCCAGGCCTCTGTCTCAAGATTATATGTATCTATTGTATATTTACGTATATGATTTTCATTAGTTCACCATGTCAAGTCTCATGAGGAATTAGATGTTATCCTCATCAAACAGACCCATAAGAAAAATACTTAAGGCCCCTGTCAACCATAAAATAATATCCAAATCGATAACATACACAAAATTAAACAATACATGTAATACGGTTTTCATAAGGATTTAATGGAACAAACATCCAAATGAACGCAAAGTAAAATTTTCAGTTATCATATCGGAATGTAGGTGGAAACACACACACAATAAGGTATACATATTTATTTTTAACGATGAATGGTATATTACCTAAGTGGGTACCAAAATGAAAACAACAAAATATTAAAAAGTCACGTTAAAGCCATTTAATTTCGACTTTTCGTTATTCATCGGCAGGATAATTTTTGACGAGTCAACGACAAAAGGTGTGAGGGTAGTTTGGTGTTGCTTGTTCGCTCAACTTGAAATTGATATAACTGCGTTGTGTTACCTGTTAACAAAGTATTTATGTATCATGTATGTACCTGCTGTGAAGCGCTGTTTGTATAAATTATTTTATGAAACTACACGCGAAAGGTGAGGTTTATTTCTTAAAGATTCGGTTCTTCGAACTCCAGTAAAGCGACAAGTGACTGTGTGATGTTTTGTTTAAAAATATCAGTCATGCGGCAATAAGCAGTGCAGTGTGCAAATGGATCATCTCATCTGAGTTGTAGCAAACATGCACAGGGTTATGACAAGGAGATGCGCCGTCATGTGACTTCTTCAACATTGTCCTGGAGCAAATAGTGCGCATAGTGTGAGCACAGAAAACAATATCTTCACCAAATCCATCCAGCTCCTAGACTACGCCGCGCGCCGCGCCGCCGACGACATAAATATCATGGGTCGCTCCCAAAGAGCCCTTCCCAGAAATTGAAGAACAGGCAAAACTCGTTGGTCTTGAAGTGAATGAAGACAAAACAAAGAACATGGTATCAACAGACAAAAGAATATCTGTCCACCACCTAGATCAAAACTTCACTGTTGGTAGCAGCAATTTCGAGGAGGCTAAGGAGTTCACCTATACCTTGGAACAAACATCAATCCCATACAAACGACGAAAAGAATTTTTCGAGCGAACCGCTCTGCTCCTTCGGTTTGGCCAAACAACTGGGTTCTAAACCTCTCACTCGAAAGACAAAGTCTCTGATATACAAGCCTTTGATTTTAAAAGTCTTACTCTATAGGCGCCGAGTGCTGGACGATAAGTAAAAAAGAGGAAATGATAGGTAGGTAGGTACTGGGTACTTTCGTAAAAAACATTCTTCGACGGATTTTCCGTCCTGTATGCGACGTTGGCGAATGGAAAAGAAGGTTCAACCGCGAACTGCACGAGCTGTACCAAGATGTGGAGAGCCAATAAAGGACGACTGCATTGGCCACGTCGAGCGAATGGAGGACATCACTCCAACAAACAAAGTCTTCTCTTTGAGGCCCTAGGTTCGAGACGACAAGAAAGACGAACGTTCGGTACAAGGACGAAGGACCAAGTGACTGCGGATGCCAGAGCTCTTTTTTCTTTCTTTTTTTTAATTGAGTGTAAACTCATTTTAAGGTCTTATATGATGTAGAAATTACAAGCAAATCTGCCAAGTATAGCTTATCTCATTCTAGTCGATACTTTGAATAACAGTGCTTCAAATTTGCCTACATAATCATTACCTACTCGAAACATATAAGACCAAATAAAAAAAAACTATACCCACTATCATGGTCATCGTTGACCACCACGTTCAACCACCAAGCACCCTGTCTACCCCGCCGCGCCCCGGCTGTGTTGCGCCACCGCTTGACTTGCATGAGTGTTCTAACATTCTAACTTCTAAGTGAAAATCGAAACTTTTTAATAACCCACCCTCTTTAATGAATATAAATAAAGTCAGCGGCCATTGGTGAGGCATGAGGCATGACCCAATGCTGCCACTCCGTTCAATCCACCAAGGATCTTTAAAAATATTCTCGAATACATGCTTACGAAAAATAGCCGCAGTGCTCTACAACAACTACTACATCGGGTACAATTTCCCGCCTTCTTATTACGATATCGACTTATAATACATACCTACATCAGTCCTCGGATGTCCAACGGCTAAAAGTTAAGTTACGTATAGCCTAACAACTTGACCGTCAGAGCGGCGGGAGTAGGTGATATTGTGGTGGTGGTGTCACAAGGTGCGCTCAATATTAGTGAAATTAATTTGAATATTTTAATACATACTGATACTGTCACTCATCGAGTTCGACTGGCTATAAATACATTATGCTATGGGACCCTATCATTTCAGAAACTCTTATCGACAACTATGATCTCTTATTTGTAGATGTAGTTATACACATACGTTATACCTATTATAATTCACACAGTCACATGACTTACCATATGTCCGAATGTCCCAATGGGCTCTCACCATTCTAATATAAACGAATTCAAATAAAAAGCGGTTGACCAAAGTTAGCTGGCAATATAACCAACAAAGTAACCAACCCCCTGATTGAACTCCATTTGTATCCCACTCTAGAGATGATTGTTTTGCGGCCATGTAAACGAGTCATTGAAAGAAAAAAATATACTTCAATCGGAAAGTAAGGAGGAAAAACATTAAGGGGTCGTTTTTTTAATGTAGGTATTTATGTGTGTAGATATAATATGGATTCTGCTTTCCACTGGACAGTGACGATGAATGGACTTCGGTTCCATGGGTGAACAATGACGATGACTTTAGTGATGGGTTGATATGCAAAGAACATTTATCAATGCCTCCCTATAGGTTAGCAGCGGTTAAACAAAAAAAGCTCGATTTAACCTTTTGCCACCTCTACTTTTATAATCACACCCTCAACTCTTGCTAAACATAGGTACATAAATGGGTTGGAAACAACACAAGGCGTCCGTCATCAGGTTAAAACCAGAAACAGAAACAATAAACCGCATATTTTTTTCTAGTAAGGATCAACTTTACCCGTGAAACTCTGTTAGGGAATTGAACTTACTTCTGTTATTGTGTGAATGTTGCATGTGTGTGATCGATGTTTATTGCGGTTGACCTCCTTTTAGTTGGATCATTTAATGTTGGTGGCCCCACGGACACGGAAATTGTTTTGTTCCTCGTTTCCTCGTATTTTTAAAGAAAAGAATATAAATTGTGAACTCATAAGGAATGTCAATTTATGCGAAAAAATTAAATATGGTAGACGCTCGATATAGTGAAGTAATAAAAACCAGCCATGTTCACTATTTCGAGATTGTTCACACTTTCCAAAGTTAAATTTGGTCAAAAATGCACATTTTGATCAGTGTGAAGATAATTATATTTATTTAATCGATAAACAAACATTTTCTGCTTCTGGAAGTTCAGATGTCCTCAAAGTGGTCCAGGGCCAAAATAAGTCTGAGTCGCTGTAGCAGTTATTTTGTCCCTCTTTTTATAAATGGAACTTACGGTGGCTATTCCATATGCCCAAAAACGTTACCGTCCAAATTTATCTTACCTGCTGACAGCTTCTTTAATACCACAGTTTTTCCAAGCAATGTTAAATGCTTTCGGGCCCACATAACCACATCATGTCTTTATGCACAGGCAATCCAAACAAAAACCACTTCAGCATTTGGTCGAATTTGTTTTGTAACTATGCACTTTCTTTTGTGATTCAGTGTGAGATGTACATGAACGGTAAAGGCAGTCGACATGCTGTAGACGCATTGCAGCTGCAATATTCTTGTTCAAACCTGAGATATATGTGTTCTGTTCACCATATCGAGATTTTTATTGTTCACTATTTAGAGTAGTCCGTGTAAGATTTTGGCTGTTCACTATATCTACTGGATAGTTAGTTCACTCTACCGAGATTCACTATATCGAACGTCTACTGTATATGGAATATTGAAGTTGTCAAAAGAGGGTAAAACTACTGATAATAACAAATTTGATACTTTTACAAATTTTTTTCTTTGACATACGTAACTTGAAAAGACTCAATTAAAAAAAAAAAATTTTGCATTTTATACGAACAGCTTTGATGATTTTTCAGGGTAAAAATTAGGCTCCTTCTTGATTATTTTGTAAAAAAAAATATGTTTCCTTCTTTCTTCATTGAAAATATTTGTACTTAATTTAATTTACCTTTGTATGGAGGTAGATATTTTTGTATGTACAAATGTGGTCATTTTTGAACATTGTGGGATATTTTTTTCCTTCGTTTCAACAATAAGACTGCTAAGATTGGGTCATAAAATATTATCTCTGTTACAAATTTTAATGGCATTGAATTAAAAGCAAAAAAATTTGATTGACTCACTATTACCGACTCTATTACTATATCTATATATAAAAAATTCCCATAGTACTTTTCGATTCGTCTTGTTTCTAATAGACCCTACTATTATTCAAAGCTAATTCTACACTTAAACCATATCTACCTTAAAAACAATCTGTTTCGGAACAATGACAAGTTCCCACGTGTGCCCTGAAATCAGTTCGGCAGCTAAATGTTAACTTAAACAAAACATGCCTTTGTACGTATCAACAATAAACTTATGATCTAACTAAATCACTAGTGTATCTGGAGATATGAACATACCATCCTACATACAAAAACAATTGCAAGCATTAGTGTTACCACTCCAAGAAAAATATCGGAGCAGAATTAACAACAAAATTGAGCAGATTGATGTAGACTGAATTGTAGGTGCCGTGTCATAAGGCCATAGGTCATAAGGCCATATACTCAAAAATTTTGAGTATATGGCCTTATGACACTTTCAAAAGTGTCATAAGGCCATATTTGAGCATATGGCCTTATGACGCTTTTGAAAGTGTCATAAGGCCATATGGCCTTATGAAGCTTTTAAATAATTTTTTTCCTGAAATCCCATAATTCAAATAAAAAAAAAAAACATTTCTAAATAACGTACATAAAATGTTTATTCAAATTAATAAAATATTCATATAATGACCATAATTAAAGGAGATATGCATACATTAACGTGCATTTCAGCTCTAAACAGTTTTGATGTTTTATAGAATTCATTTGCAAATTGTGCAGAGAATTGCGTTGTTATTCTTACATGAGTTAATGTATTGAAAAAGTTATGAATTTCAAAGAATCGATTTTAATCAATTTGCTTGATATACAATTTAAATTAAGAGAAAAATAATTCGTTGCTCGCGCGAGCGGAAAATTTTTTTTGGCCCAGAGAGAATCAATTTGGGGTGTGAAAATAAAAAAATTCGCGCGAATTTTTTTATTTTCACACCCCAAATTGATTCTCTCTGGGCCAAAAAAAATTTACCGCTCACGCGGATTTTGTATTTTCACACCCCAAATTGATTCCCTCTGAGGCAAAACATTTTTTTTCGCTCACTACGCCTTGCGCGAATGAGTATTTTTTTTTCTCCATCTTAATTTTATATCAAGTACCAAAATAAATTAAAGTCTATTCTTGTAAATTCAAAATGTTTTCTATAGTGAAAATTTATTCAAAAAAGACGTAAGTAAATATGGCCCCATGACTTTCACAATGTTCCTTATTACCATCATATGGCAATTTGAAGCTTTTAAAAGTGTCATTTGACCATATTGCATAAAGTCGCAAATAAATATGGCCTTATGACGCTTTGGAAAGTGTCATAAGGCCATATGCTCAAATATGGCCTTATGACGCTTTTGAAAGTGTCATAAGGCCATATACTCAAAATTTTTGAGTATATGGCTTTATGACCTATGGCCTTATGACACGGCACCTGAATTGTATTTATAATGCTTTTTATTATTTCGTATAAACATTTTTTTTAAAGTAAAAATGAATTTATTATAACACCAACCAACTAAGCGTGCAGATCTGGGGATAGCTTGCTAGAGACCGAGCTGGTCCGACCTTGACTGAGGACCACCTTAAGTATGTAAGTAATACGTAAATACAGTCTCAGTCCTACTTTAAGCAGGCAGATGATAGATTAATCAAAATGTACATTATAATGAAAATGTTTAATAGACCGGCTTTCATTGAAGCAAAGAGTAAACGCTGGAAGCACCCACAATCCTATATATGTATACCTACTTATAAAAAAAGAATTACGATGAGAAACAACGCGTTGCTTTGAGGTACACTGATTGATTCTCCTCAACCTCGTAAATAGACCAGAATTTTAAAACTCCACATCAATCTATATTATTGTGCTGTTGCGGTTTCTTGACAAAAAAAAATAACTTCTCAAGCTCGAAAAGAGACAGCAATTACGACTTTGCAAACAATAGTATTAGATCAACTGGTTGTCTTATTTTATACTCCCTCTACATTCATGGTGTACCTTATAAATACCATATTGGGAGTTGAATGCATGATAAAGTGGCAAAGTGTCGAGTTTACACGGTAGGAAAAAAAACACGTCGTTCTGTTCTTATTTGAATATGCTATTTATATCATTTATTACAGTCAAATTTCGATAAATCGAACCATCGCATCACCTGCGAGTTATCAAGTGAAACACAAACCGATAAGGAATATAGAAGACTCGTATTTCTTTTTAAACACAAAAAAGTAGGTACAGGTAGTATTAATTATTTAAAAAAGTTTGTAATACTTGGCTGATAAGTGGATTTTAGATGAAGGATTTGTTCATATTTTTGACATTTGTTTTTTTTTTTAGTTTTTTAGAACTACCACTTATACCACTACTTGCCCGTAGCTTAGTGGTTAGGAGCGTTGGCTGCTTAGCAGAACGTCGCGTCGTTGTGGGTTCGAGTCCTACTCGTGCCCATAGTTTTAATTTCATCTTTCACGGGCACTGCCTATTATGAAGAACTAACAAAACTCCCAAGAGTATCAATCTTTCATGAAAAAGTGCTTCTCAACTTTGCAGTTCGGAATCTGCGTTAAATTGTAGGTCCACTCAATTCTTCACACGCACTCAGAGAATTGTTGATGAGAGTAAGCCACTTAGGCCTTGGTTCTTCAAGAGCTGTCGCGCCGCTCTGTTTATTTATTTATACACATACCACTGATTTTACTAACAGAATCACAGCTCACGAACACAAAAACGAACGTGAACAAATCTACAGATTTTGGGAATTTCCCTAATAAATTCGACTTATCGAAGGGATGTCACTTAATCACTTCGAGGTATGGAGACATTCGAGCTATAAGAAGCTCAAGTTATCAAACTAAAATTTCATGTAAATTTGGGACTTTGCGCGAAGTCTATTTAATTTTGTTCGAAATTTTCGAGCTATCGAAGTTCGACTTATCGAAATTGGCTATCTAGCCATGTAGGTAAATTGTTTTTACGTTTTACTGATTAATATTGTCTTTCAGCAACGTAAATTATTTTTACCAGTGTATTATCGTCTATGAGTTGGCGGCCGTTTGCAATAGTTTACATTTTCTTTCTTATATTGCCGATGGTAACGCTGGTTAGATGTCATTAAATCTTCAACAGGTGAATCAACTTTTCCCACGATCCCATTTTTGATGTTTGATTTCTTCCTATCTGTCTGTAAGTTGGTTACTAAGCATTCCATTATTCATTATTGCGTACTTTCATTTGATTTCGCTCGTTCAGCGGACGGAAAACAATAGGTAAGCATTGAGCTACATATTTTAAAGCCCTGATATGGCATAAGCAAAAGAGTGCAGTAATTCAACCGATTCAGGAAAATGCTTCCGATTTGGTTTTTTGTTAGGTACTAGGTGATGCAAAGGTTTTCTTTTGCTGATAAGATTGGTCGATGATCTGTGAAATTGGCTTACACATAATTTGCTTTTGTTCCACGCTGCCGCGCTCTACCCGTGCTGAAAGCTCATGTGGCTGTTAGTGTGGGAATCATGATTAAATGTTGCAGACTCCTCGACGCATTGAAACGTAAATAGGATGATGACTAGCAGAGCAGCTAAAAACAAAAATGACGAAAAGTTTAAAACTCTTAGTTTGTTTCTGTTCGTCCTTATCATCCAAGAAGCAACGTATATAAATTGATTTTTGATTTTCTCATATGCATATTCTGCATTAAAAAAAAAAAAACAGATAGTGTTTTTAAGTTCAACTTTGATATGAACCATCAAATCCCATACGTCATTGATCGGATCACGATCTTCAATTGTATGGTAGAGTCCTTTTAATGTGCAAGATATGGAATCGACAGAAAAAGGGGCGAGTATAGCTGAACAACGAGTTTCCGATGCCATTTTGCTATCTGTGTTCTAATTTCGTTTGTTTGATATTGATATCCTTTGTGTTGTCAAAGGTCTAGGAAACTCTGCACCTTGATTGAGTTCATTCAATCTATTGCCGCTCAATGGACTTATGCTTACCTATACACACCGATGGGAAGTATGCTAATTTGACTCTTTTGCATATAAATCAAATATTGTGTTATTTGACTTGGACCAAAGTATATTCTTTCGATTTTCCCACAGGATGTTTCAGACACAAAAAAAAATATCAAGAGATTTCAGTTATTAATGCGCATAATTCAGGTACCTCTTTTTTTTACTTACCTTCACAAAAAAAAATTATTTTATGATCTAATGCAAGTATATCAGCGGTTAGGTTACTGATCAGTGATCACTGAGCAGCAATTGCCAAACAAAAAACCATTCGGCTTATAAACAAATTAAAAAAGTCTGTTTTTGGTTTGGATTTCTTGAAGAAAAAGAACATTCAGTTCGATCTTTTAAATTTTAAAAGATTAAACATGAGTCTTAAAATACTATTAAAAATCTAAAAATCTTGATTTTGATTATTCACTGACGATCAAATGACTAATTCTTAAAATAACAATTCAAATCTAACCTTTCAATGAGTCCTATAGGTACTATTCGAATGTATTCATTCAAAACGTTATTACTCTTAAGACTTATGCCGAAACTTTTTACTGTGTTGATTTCGGCTAAAAAATATTTTTTCCAAAATTTGTTTTTTCTCCGTTTTCAAATTGCTGTTGATTTGTTTAATTGTTAAAAGTTGTCCAATTAAAATTATTTAAAAGCTAGTCAGACAGGTACACAATAAAAGCCTTTAACCACTTTGTGTGTGGTTAAAACGATTTCCTCTTTTTTTCGGATCTTTAAGAAAATTTTTTTAATTAAAATTAGCTGAAATTTGATAGCGTCTAGATTTATGAAAATCAAAATAAAAAAGTGATTGCTTAAAGTTTAAGTTCATGTTCGATGTATAGCAAAAGAAAAACAAAAATTCAAACAATTACCTAATGAACGAAATTTAATGACTCAAAAGAAAAAACAAATAACTCAGTCAAGTAAAGAAACCAGAAGTCATAAGCAGGTACTGCTTAGTCAATTATGAAGATAACCCAAGGGCGGATTCAGAGGGGGGGGGGGCGATAGGAGCGATCGCCCCCCCTGAGCCAAATTTAATTTAAAAATAATGTTAAACATAAATCATTTCATCAAGATTGTGGCACGTGGACGTGGCAACATTATATTCAGGTGAAAATAATAATAATGAAATATGAGTGCAACCCCTGTGGTCTACACGACAAACTTCATAATTTTTACTGAATGTTTAATTCTGAGTAAAAAATCGCTAAACCGTTATCGCTGAAAACTTAATCAGTTCTTAATAAAGCGATTCCGCATCAAATGAGTCATTTCATGTCAATACTATGAGTAGTTCACACATACGCACATACACGAACATAGAAATCATGATAAAATGGTTTGATGCAAAAATTGGAGATTCACAAAAGCGGATCCTTTAAAATAACTTCCTCTGGAAAGTTAAAAATATCAAAATTTTGCTTAAATAATAACTATAATAAAATCAACTTCAATTCATTGAATTAACGTAGTAGGCGCATTGTAATTGTTTAACAACTTGGTTTCCTATCTCCAAAAATATCCTAGAGAAGTTAAAAACGTGGGGAATAAAATGGGATTTGGAAAAGTATGACTGTTCTTTGGATCTTTGTATATATCTATATTCTTGGGTAGTTCCTCCAAGATGGAAATCGATTGTAGCACCACTTTGAGACCTGCCATAGAAGAAGTTTTTTTTTACATAAGTTTGGTATTGTACCTGCTAGCAGAAAATCAATCTGGACACTACCCAAGAATATAATATACAAAGCTTGGGATGCTTAACAGCTATTGATCATAATTCATAACATTTTTCCTACGTTGTGCGTGCTCTTCCAAATTTTCGTTTCCTAAGTTTTCAGTGCAGCAAGTGGAGAGAGAACTTTTTCTACTTTCAGAAGAATTCAAATTTCGCTGCGATCAAGCATGGCAGAAGATCGACTAGTTGGATTAGCGCTATTAGACATACAATCAGATTTGGACTTGCGTACAGGCAATATCATAGATAGATGTGCGCGAAGAAAACATCAATTAGGTTTCGCATTGTAAAATTGTACTCGTTATACCTCTGTTCGAATAATTTGTCATGTGATTATATTATTAAGTAAGCTGTTAATCTAGAAATTCTTTTATCCTTAAAATTTGTAATAAACAAGTACAAAGTACTTTAAAACTACTTTTGAAGACCTTTTTTTCTTTACCTATTAAGTCAACATTTTCAAGGGCTCCGCCCCCCCCCCCCCCTAACAGGAGTCTCTGGATCCGCCTCTGAGATAACCTTCTGTCACCTGGCTTATAAATTTGAATCAAATTTTATTATAACAAAAAAAAAAATTATAGTCACTCAATATGAACTCACCTAATCGAAAAAAATATGGTGATATTAACTCAATTTTGATAATTTTAATCAGCAAGCTTCTTTTGTGATATTACGTAAAGGTCAAAGTGAGCATTATTTTTTTTTGGATGGCAAATTTTGTTGTTTTTTTCGTATCTTTAAGGTATATAAGTTCTCAAACGGTTCTAATGGGATTGCTTAATATAAGTACAGTTTGAACGAGTATGAAATGAACGCACAAAGTCTTACAACTTGTTATGACAATTTCCAATTGCAATATTTTTTATTTCAATCTCACCACTAAAATTCAAGCTGGGACAAGAATACTTGATTTAGTTGGAAACCTTTCTACAATCAAAAGAATCAAAATGGTACTAAAAGTAAAGCTGTATATTGTTAAAGCGGTTGGTGTGATATAAAAAAAATAAATAGAGTGTCGTGGCAGCTTTTGAAGAGCCAAGGCCTAAGTGGATTACTCTCATCAACAATTCTCTGAGAGCGTGTGGAGAATTGAGGGGACCTACAATTTAACGCCGATTCCGAACGGTAAAGTTGAGAAGCACTTTTTCATGACTGATTGATACTCTTGGAAGTTTTGTCAGGTCTTCGCAAGAGGCAGTACCCTCGAAAGATGAAATAAAAACTGTATAGGCACGAGTAGGACTCGAACCCACGACGTTCTGCTTAGCAGCCAACGCACCTAACCACTAAGCTACGGGCAACTGCAACTGGTCGGTGTGATATACCTCCAACATAAATAAATATACCTATAAAAAAATAGTTTTTATTAAATTACCTAAGTAGTACTGTTTGCTCATAGAAGACGGAAAACACACAGTGTGACCATTTCTGTTAATACGGGTCCCTATTGGTACTTAAGTAGGTTAGATACCTACCTATATTTTGGTTGTTTAAATACAAGCTTTCTCAGCTGGAGATTCCCTTAGAGCGAATGAGCTCGTTAGAGACTGGTTTACCCCCCAGCCTTCCATTTCTTCGGCACGGATTATGAAAATCGCTCACACCACCACTGAAAATTAGGGACCCCGTATCTATGGTCAAATTGCATTGCTGAGGGTTTAAACTATTGAAGAGTTTAGAATTGCCTCAACAATTCAACCTGACCTTAGCTGATCCCCTTCTTGACATCGCACAAGAAAACTGTGGTGATCATTACCGCCCGGCACCCACTAGGAGGGTTTGATACGAGGATTTTTGACAGGCAAAAGTTTCAAACATCCCCTTAATTTTTTTTTCGGAATATGTACTAATAGTGGAGTCAATGAAGCTCAAAAAAGGGCGTTTTCAGAAAGTCCTCAGAAACAGCTCGGATTTTGAAAAAAAAAAATTCAAAATTTTTTGTTTTTTATATTCTTTAAAGTCTGAAACAAATCATTTGGGGGAAATAATAGCTTATATTGTTTAAACAATTTTAATATTGTTTATAAAGAGAGATCCAAAAACATTGTTTTTGATAATTGGAGTGTTTAGGTTGCATTAAGACAAGAATAAAATAATACAGAAGGGGGGGCTATTGTCCCCCGTTTAGCCGGGAAGGGCGATCTTATAACAAAAAGAGCCTATTTTTCAAAAAAAATATTAAAAATCAACGGCTTTTCACTCAATGCCGTGTTATACCTTTTTGAAAAGCTTCTTTCGTTTTGCATTTAAATGAAACTGTTTTTAGGAATGTTTCTCGAAAAATTCATCTTCAAAGTGAAAATATTCAAATTTAAAACTTTTTTTTTTCAACTTCAAACTAATTTTTTTTCAAAAATTTATGTAATTAAGTACCAACTTCTTTCACAATTAAATGCGGTTACAAGTTCTAAGTGCGACCCAGAAAACCGCATGCCTAAATTTATTTTTGTTTTCGAGAAATTAAGAAAAACCCAAAAAAACTAATAAAATTTTGATGATATTTTATTCTATTTATTCGAAAAAATAATACTTACAAGTAATTTTGTGATTTTTTTTCTGAGTGTTTTTAGTTTTTTCTTAATTTCTCAAAAACAAGAAGAAATTAAGGCATGCGGTTTCTGGATCGCACTGAGAACTTGTAATCGCATTTAATTGTGGAAAAAATAGTACTTAACTACATACAATTTCGAAAAAAATTAGTTCGAAGTTAAAAAAAAAGTTGAAAAATTCGATATTTTGACTTTGAAGATGATTTTTTCAAAACTATTCCTGAAAACAGTTTTATTTAAATGCAAAATGAAAGAAGCATTTTCTAGCTTTGCAAGAAGGTATAACACGGCATTAAGTGAAAAGCCGTTGATTTTTAATATTTTTTTGAAAAATAGGCTTTTTTTGTTATAAGATCGCCCCTTCTGGCTAAACGGGGGACAATAGACCCCCCCTTTTATATGATTTTTTTGCTGGTCTTAATGCAACCTAAACACTCCAATTATCAAAAACATTGTTTTTGGATCTCTCTTTATAAACAATATAAAAATTGTTTAAACAATATAAGCAATTATTTCCCCCAAATGATTTGTTTCAGACTTTAAAGAACATAAAAAACCAAAAATTTGGAATTTTTTTTTTCAAAATCCGAGCTGTTTCTGAGGACTTTCTGAAATAAAGCTTCATTGACTCCACTATAAGGTTTTGATATAAAAAAATTATTTTTGTATTGCTCCGAAACGGTACTTCTCATAGAGCCTTTTTTTTTGTTATAAGATTTCTTCTAAAGATAACATGAAATCATTTTTTTTCATACCAGGTGTGAAAGGGTTATCCTATATGCATATATTGCATAGGTACATATTACATAATTATAATCAAATTTCATCAATCATTTCATCATTTTATCACACTCCTTAGCCTAACTCAAACAAAAATCCTTTCGAATTTTACGTGTTCTCGACACGATTTATTTGCGTAACACTCGCGTCCTAATCACTTGTTGGGGGATCACTTGATGTCACAAAAACATTCGTTTACAATAAATCGCAACTATCATTAGTAAAACCCTTTTTGGGAAATTAGATAAACCATTAAGGAATGTTCACACAATCTATCCTTTTCGAACTGAAACCCTTAAATGTCAAATCTGTCCAAAAAAGAAATTGCTACAACAAAAAAATAGAATGTGTATCCTAATTCCATCGCACACATTATATTATGTAGATATAAATATGAATACCTATATACCTAGACCTACATCCTTTTTATCGCAAGAACAAAAATAATTCCTCGTTCCATTTGCTTGGGGATCATTACGTCAAAAAATTCCATATCCGAATTGAAAACTGTCAACCTCAATCGTATAACCTACCTACTGTAACATTTATTAAAATGTCCTTTTTTGGCAAACATCAGGACACGCAGTCGAGCTTCTGAAATGGAATTAATGCAAATTAATGATACGCGTGTTCACAAAGAAATAAATACATTTTAAAATACAAGCAAAACCATATCTGTAAGGCAGACAAATAGTGCACTCTTGATAATAGCACAAACATAATATTTGCAAAATCAAAAAGGATAATATGCCCTTATGACTACTTCATCCTATTACAGGACTGCATTAAGGCAAATTTTATACAAAGGCATCGAACTCGAACATAGCAGCAGCACCCCTGCACAAATATTTTGCAATACCCAGTTACGCGCAAATCTGAATAGATGAAATTGATATCCTTTGTAATTCCCTGCACATTTGAGTGATTACTGAGTAGTTTTGTGGTTGTGGGTATTATCTTCGGGTTGTTACTGGCAAGCCTGCAACTGTTGAATGTATTGTTTTTGTATTGTTATTTTTGTTGAGGCCTCAAGTGTTTCCTTTGATAACTTACTATGGTATAATTTCGGTACTCCCTTGCACTTTCAATAGAAAGCAGTTGCTTAAAAAGGACAACAATCATTACCACAATTATTGATATGGGTATACATATATAAAAGTGCAGCTAATGTAGAATACATAAATTGGTCAAAGGTTGCTAATCACAAGAACAGAATATTGACTGATTTATTTATAAGAAAAAAGTATGTGCTTCTAAGTAATAACTAATAAGTTAAAAGCGGAGGGTTTGATAAAAAAGTTAAGAATTCTCATTTCGAATTATACATTATTAAACCTAAGAGTATTTTATTTTATAACATTTGATCAAAATAATTTGTAGTATTGAAGAAACATTAATTCATTATACTAACGGTCAAAATCATAGTCTAATGTTGTATGCTAAGAACAAAAGTTTGTCAACATTTTCAACACTCGAATTTGATCTCTTGTCCGCATATCTGAGTCCTGTGAAGTTAGCAAAATAACAATTCAAAATTTAATAGAAAATGAGAGTTCTCCGAAGCAAACCTCTTGGTCTAGAGTTCCTCATACTTTTTTCAATAGTTCTGGTGAATTAAGTGCTAACTTCACGCAGCAAGGACTTTTTTTCAGAAAATGAGTTCTGATGATGTATTTCAACTTAAAACCATGAGTTCTAGAGTTCCTGATTAGTTTTGTTCTGCAAATTTGGCAAAGATAAGGTAACCTTAGGTTCCCATTGACTTAGAGCAAAACTTTGAAAAATCCAAAAAAAAAAATAAAAATCAATCAACAAAAAGTTCTGGATTTTTCAGAATTTTTCTCTAAGTCAATGGGCACCTTAATTTGTGAGAACTCTTGAATGATTAGTTTTAGAAAAAAAAGTTATTAATAAAATGTTTAGAACTATTCGTTGTCTACCGGGAACTCTAATCAGAACTCCTCTACTTTGATTTTTTTGGATTTTTCAAAATTTTGCTCTGAGTCAATAGGAACCTAAATTAACCCTATCTTTTCCAATTTTGCAGAACTCTTTCTAAAAGTCATCAAGAACTCTAGAACACTTTGATTTTAAGTTGAAATACATCATCAGAACTCATTTTCTGAAAAAAGTCCTTGCTGCGTGAAGTTAGCCCAAAAATTTTTTTTCGAATTTTATATAGGCCAGAACTATTTAAAAAAAAGTATGAGGAACTCTAGAACTCTTGGTTTGCTACCGGGAACTCTCATTTTTTATTAAATTTTCAACAATCATTTTGCTAACTTCACAGGACTGAATTATTGTTGCAATTTTTTCTGAAATTATCATAATTTTCATTATACATGTTACTGTTGTCTTAGTTTTTTTACCCTCATTAAAATACCACTAAGCCGATTTCGCTCAAAACCTAATCAGTTCTTAGCAAGACAATGCCGCGTCGAATGAGTGGTTCACGAGATAATCGAGCAGAAAAAAACGTAAGGCACATACGTGCATACACACACAGACATCATGATAAAAAAGAGTTGATTCAGATTAATAATATTTTAATGTTTTAAGTTTGAGGTGCCGCTTTGAGAAGGCAACTTTTATTGAGAAATGAAACCAAATCGGTCTTATTTAACTTTACGAAAGTGAAATTAGGCCAACTAAAGCTTTTATTTAAAAAATATTTTTTTCAAGACTTCTAACATAGCAATTGACTTGCTCAAAGCAACTAATTCTTACTATACCCACCGTACTTTTGCTTGCTGATCTCTGAGTTGTAACGTCCAGGTATGATGGTTTAACGTTATACCTTTGAACGATCTTTGAAGTTGAACAATTTTTAGCCCTCCAAAATTACTTAATTGGTAAATCAACTATCCGACAATGCCCCATGTCATTTTCAGACTGACGGAACTTTAAACGTAGTTCCCGCATGTTAACTTCAAGCAATTCCTGATAATTCTTTCTTTTTCACGAACATGTACCTGAGTAAAATTGTTTCAAAATATAAACATTTTTTTTTTGCAAAACTATTACAGGTTGAAACAAACTGCTAACTTTTTTTTCGGAGAAAGATAGTGAAAAGTTAAAATTCTCGCACGAAATTACCGCTTCTTTCATTTGGAAAAGCAATTACTATACATATCTTGTAATGCATTAAAGGGTTTTGAAAGCAGATGCTGTATTTCAATGATTCATTTTGAAAAGCTTTTTTCACTCTCGTCTGAGGATGATGCCGATTCGGAACATTCAAGATCATTTGGTTTGATTGATTAAAAAATGTAATGTTAGCTGAAATGTAAGATCTTATATTAATATTCTTACTGCAAACTATTTTTCACACGAAATTTTTAACTTTTCACTACTTGCAGTATCGATTCATGGCATGGGCATAGTTTCTTATATTCTGCAAAATACTTCTTACATCAGATGACCAAAAGGACAAATAAAACTTTTATTGACAAATTTTCGTTTAAGGATCAAATAGAATGAGGATCACAACGATTTTAGTAGCGATGTAAGCATATTATTTTGTTAATTGTTATATGTCATAACTCATAATCCACACACAAACGTTCTGCAGCCATGTCACTACTTTAAACTTTTTTTAAACTGTCTTACCAAAGGATAACAATTTGGAGGCAAAAGAGAACAACAGCACTAGGATCTTTTCTTAAACCTTTGTTTATTACTTTGCAATTTTGTTTTACATTTTGTGTCTTTCTGAACAATAGATTTGTTCGATGTGCGCTCTGGGTCGCTCTGTGTCGCTCTTTTTTCGCCCCGGTGCAATTCCACCGTGTTCGATGAGTTCAGTGCTCGCTCCGGGAGCGCTCTGAACCGCCTTAAGTTTTTTTTTTTCGGGCGAGAATTTCGGAGCTGTTCGAATCAGCTGTTGCTATACAGCAAAGGGAAAAAAACAGAGCACTACTAATGTGTTCGATGTGAAACCAAACCCATAGAGATTTTTCGTTTTTGATAGCTCCGTTCAGGGTAGTGACAAGCACCGGAGCGCCCCGGGGCTGGTTACATCGTACGAACCTAATACCTACTAATTAAAAAAAGAACAAGTATTGTAAGCATTTTATTCTTATCAAAAAGTGTTCTTTTAGATACAAGCGTATGTACATAAACACATCTGTTGAAAGTGAAATAAAGCCAACTTGGCCTAATTTCAGTTTCTTAAAGCGAAATACTGCTATTGAAGTGAAGCCCGAACGCTGCTTCGGCCAACTATAGCGAAGCCGAAGTTTTGGCCGAATGTTTTTTTTTTGGACACTGTAGATTAAATAAACCTCTACCTTTGAGCGATTCAAATGAATTCGTTAAGCAAAACAACAACAACAAAAAAAACGTGCAACAACAACATTTCTAAACTGGAAACTTGATCCTCAATATTCTTGGCTCCATCCACGATGTGCATCGGTTCCATTGGTAATATAGATACAAATATAATTTATTACAGAACGAACAAAATGTCAATTTAATAGTAAGATATACTAGATCTAGAAGATATTATTTTGAAAACGATCCTATAAAAAAAAACATTCTTAAAGTATTGTAATATTCGGCTTGGTCCGACAATTAAAACTTATTCACTTTTTAAATAAAACACAAATTCACTTTATTCAAATCACTCACAAACTTATTTATTCAACACTTTCAATAATTATAACTTTGCAAACACAGTATCTTTACTTTATCGCAGTTCACAATCAATTAATTCGCCTCGCCACCAAACGGCTATTTATATCAAAAATGATGGGTTCTAGAAACTACTATTGGTTCCTATTGGTTCTTGGGGAAGCTGAAAGTTCGAGAGAAAATACTGGGATTTTTGTAGGGGCTAACGTTCTTAATGCTAAACAAAAAGTTTCTCTTAATCTTAATTAATTATTGCCCCTCACGAGTGTTTACTACTACAATTAAACGATATTAAGTAAAGAGAGTATGTACATTAAATAAACAAGAGATACAGAGTAAGTAAAGAGAGTAATGAAAAGTGTGTACATTAAATATAGAAAGAGATACAGAGTAAGTAAAGAGAGTAAGAAAAGTGTGTACATTAAATATAGAAAGAGATACAGAGAGTAAGAGATAATAAAGTATATACACATTACATTGCCCCCTCCTTAGGATTGATCGTCCCGAACAAATCCATCATCTTCATCACCACTGTAGCGATGTAGTCGGTCGCGATGTACGACTTTAAGTTTACCTCTGACTCCTTTTTGTATCCGGTACACGACGTCGTTGATTTTGCTAATCACTGTATATGGACCTTCCCAGTCCCGTTGAAGTTTCGGTGACAACCCTTTTTGTCGATGGGGATTGTAAAGCCACACTCGATCTCCTGCTTGGAACTCTGTTGTTGTCGCTCGTATATCGTAGCGTGTCTTCATTCGGTCACTGAACATCTTTATTTTTGACCTGGTATCGTCATGGATCTGAAGGAGTCTTTCTCTGAGGTCATCCAAGTAGTCATCCTCGGCTTGCGGTTCCGACGTGGGACATCCAAATTTTATTTCACTCGGCAATCTGATGTTCCTTCCCATCAAAATCTCAGACGGTGTATGGCCAGTTGAGCTATGTCTTGCACTTCGATACGCCATCAAAAACAGTGGAATGTGTCGGTCCCAATCTCGCTGGTTGTCGTCCACAACTTTGCAAAGATGTTCCTTAAGGGTTCGGTTGAACCGTTCGACCATGCCATCAGATTGTGGGTGGAGTGGTGTTGTTCTTGTCTTCTTGATGTGAAGAAGCCCACAAACTTCCTGGAATATGTTTGATTCAAAATTCCTTCCCTGGTCGGAATGCAGTTCTAATGGAACACCGAATCTGCTCACCCAGTTGAACACAATTTGGTCTGCGACTGTTTTGGCTTCTTGATTCGGTATGGCGTATGCTTCAGGCCACTTGCTGAAGTAATCCATGACGACCAGAATATAACGATTTCCATTATTTGTTTCCGGAAATGGACCCGCCACGTCTATTGCAATCCTTTCAAAGGGTGATCCGACATTATACTGCTGCATTTGGCTGTGATTCTTTTTGTTCGGGCCTTTGGTGGCAGCACAGGTATCACATTTTCGGCACCACTTCTCGACATCCTCCCTTGCATGTAGCCAATAGAATCGTTGTCGAACCTTTTCTAGCGTCTTGTTTACTCCTAGATGGCCTCCCGAAACTCCATCATGCATCTCTCGCAGAACGTCCATAATCTTCGATCTCGGTAAGACTAGCTGCATTACATAGGACTTTCCATCTGCTGATTCCCACTTACATCGAAGGACACCTTCTTGGACATGCAACGAGTCCCACTGTGCCCAATAGGCCTTCAGAGCCGGACTTCTGTCGGAGATATCAGCCCATTCTGGTTTTTCCTGGTGTTCCTTGCATGCGAGGATGGGTTCAATATCTGGGTCCTCTTGTTGAGCCTTCCTCATCTCGTCGTTGCTCCAGCCATAAATGGGATCGGTTCTGGTTCGTTGGACAGTAACCACTTCTTTTTCTTCTTGGCGTCTGCAATGCTTACAGTCTTGCTTACATGGTCTCCGAGACAGTGCATCAGCATTTGAGTGAAGCTTCCCCTTCCGATGTTGAATTTCATAATCGTACGTCTGCAGCCTCTCAATCCATCTCGCCACTTGACCCTCTGGATTCTTGAAATTCAAAAGTCAGTTTAGTGCTCCATGGTCGGTTCGGAGAAGAAACTTCTGTCCATAGAGATACTTATGGAAGTGCTTTGTTGCCAAGATCAGTGCAAGAAGTTCTCTTCTGGTCACACAATAGTTTCTTTCTGACTTTGAGAGTACCTTGCTGTAATAGGCAATTACCTTTTCTTCACCATTATGTACTTGTGATAGTACGGCACCAATCCCGACATTGCTGGCATCAGCGTCAATGATGAACGGTTTTCCGGGAGTCGGATAGGTCAGCACTGGTGCATTACACAAGCGTTGCTTGAGCTCTTGAAAGCTGCGCTCGCACTCACCTGACCATTTAAACTGCTTTCCCTTTTCCGTTAGCTGATGTAGACTCTTGGCGATCTCAGCAAAGTTTTTGACAAAGCGCCTATAGTAGGTGGCTAGACCCAGAAAGCTTCGGAGTTGGTGTTTGTCCTGTGGTGTTGGCCAATTCTTCACGGTGTCAACCTTATCAGGATCCATCTTAACTCCTTGGGATGAGATGATATGTCCCAGGTATTTCACTTCGGTTTTGAAGAGTGAACACTTTTCTGGATTGAGCTTGAGGTGGGCTTCTCGAAGTCTTTGAAACACGGCTCTCAGATTTGTGCAATGTTCGTCAAATGTTTTCCCGTATACGATGACGTCATCCAAATAGACCAGGCAAGACTTCCATGTGAGTCCTTGCAGGACACATTCCATAAGGCGCTCAAAAGTCGCTGGAGCATTGCACAGTCCAAAAGGCATCACTTTGAACTGCCACAGTCCGTTTCCTGTCGAGAACGCTGTCTTCTCTTTATCTTCAGGATGGATTTCTACTTGCCAGTATCCACTTTTCAGGTCCAACGTTGAGAACCATTGTGCTCCTTCCATAGCGTCCAGAGTATCACTGATCCTAGGCAGAGGGTAGCTATCCTTCTTGGTCACATCATTCAACCTTCGATAGTCTACGCAAAAGCGGGTTGATCCGTCTTTCTTCTTTACCAGGACCACTGGAGACGCCCAAGGGCTTTTAGAGTTTTCGATCAGGCCCTCTTCTTTCATGGTGGTTATCAGTTCTTCAACCTCACCTTGTTTGGCTAGTGGAAGGCGTCTTGCAGGTTGACGGATCGGCTTTGCATCCCCGGTGTTGATTCGATGTTGAACCAGTTGTGTTCTGCCATATTTCCCTTGCGATGACGAAAAGATGTCTGCAAATTCTTCGAGGAGACCTTCTGCAGTTCTTCGTTTTTGGTGGCCAAGATTAGAGGACTTGAGAATGTTCGTCTTTATGGAGTTCAGCTCTTTGGACTTTAATGTTTGCCTTGTCTCTTCTTCGCTGATCCTTGTTATAGCTGATACAGATTCGCATAGTCCGACAATCTCACCTTTTCTAAGCTTAACTTCGTACGGCTTGATGTTCAGTATTCGTACGGGAACCATGTTCTTTACAGGTCTAACAAGAGTCTTCCCAATGGTGACGTTTTGGGAGGACTTTACAGATGCTGGTTCGACCATGAGATATCGATGGCTTCCAGGCTTACCCTTCAATTTCGTCCACACGAATACTTCTGAAGAAGCAGGCAAAGTCAGATCTTCTTTGATGACGGTTTTCACAGATAGCGAGGTCTCATATGAGTGAATCCCATAGATCATCGGAATCTCGATGTTTCGATATTTCAGGACTTGGTTCCCGATGTCCAATATCAATCCGTGATCTTTCATGAAATCGACGCCGACAATGCACTCGTCGCATATATCTGCTACCAGGAACAGGTGAGAGAATTCCAGCTCTGCCATCCGGATCTTAAGACGTACCTCACCATAGACTTTTGCGGCTTCTCCAGTTGCAGTCCTTAGACGATAGCTATTGGTGTTGTGGAGCCATGTCTTATTAACGAGGTCCTGCCGTACAATGGACGCCGTGGCACCGGTGTCGATGGTAGCCACACATTTGTTGCCGTTTATACTTGCTTCCACGGTCAGGCTCTTGTTGTCACGTTTCGTTTGAGAAACCTGGATGGTGTTTCTGTAGCTATCGGTACTAGAAGCCAGCTTCTGTCCCTCGAAGTTGGTGGGATGGGAAACAACTTGGGAAGCAACATTGTTGTAGGTGTAACTTTGACCAGTTGACATATTTCTGTGTTCACAGTGTTGGCATGCGGTTCCTCTTCGCGGTAATCTGCACTGTCGTTGAAGATGCCCGGTCTTGTTGCAGTTCCAGCATCGTGCTCGTCCATCTCGCTGACTCCTTTCCAGAGTAGCCTTCTGACAAGAGCGTTCTTGGACTTCCAATTCTCTCACGCGATGCACGTTTTGGGAAGCTTGTTCTGCGGCTTCCATTGTTAGAGCGAAAGCCAATGCTTCTGGTAGTGTTTGCTTTCCGGCAGTGCGAATAGCCCTTTGGAGATTTATATCGCCCACAGCTCTCACAAAGGCTTCAACAGCAAGTTGATTTATAATCTCGTTGCCAGCTGTTGGGTATGCCAGGTGAACTAATCGCTCGATATCTGCCTGAAGCTGCTGCAGAGTTTCACCTCTTTTCTGTGCCCTGTTGTTTAGTTGTACTCGGAAGACTTCTGTCATGTGGCTATCCCCAAACCGCTGTTCGATTGCGTTTACCAGAACTTTGAAGTCACCGTTCTTCTCTGCTGGGATGGTTTGTAGCAGTTCAGCAGCTGCTCCTCTCAAGGCAAGCGTAAGAGCAATGTATTTTTCGTCATCGTCCCAGCCGTTTGTTAACGCTGCTGCTTCAAACTGTTTCTTGTAGATTGACCACGGTATCTGACCATCAAAGCTTGGAGGATTCACTTCTCTCTTCCTTGAGCACTCACCAGAAGGTTCTCGAGCTTTCATCTTTCGCACTTTTTCTAGTTCATTTGTGATGGTTTCGATTTGTTCGTCCATTTTCTCGAAACGTGCATTTTGTTTTTCGACGCGCTCGTCGAGAGTAGTGATTCTCTCTTCGAAGTCCGTAAACCTGCCCTCTAAAAGGTTTCTCTGTTCGTCAAACCGCTCTAGAATATTCTGCTGTTCTTGCTTTTGGTCATTTCTTTGAGCCTCTAGTTGCTTGAGGACATTTCCTTCTAGTTGTTTGAGGACATTCTCTTGCTCGGTCTTCTGCTCGTTTCTTTGAGTTTCCAGTTGCTTGAGAACATTATCTTGCTCCTTCTTTTGCTCGTTTCTTTGAGTTTCTAGTTGCTCCAGAACATTCTTGTTTTGAGTTTCTAGTTGCTCCCGAACATTCTTTTGATTCTCTTCAAATTTGGCTAGAAGAAGTGTCATCATAGTAGATAAGTCGGCAGTTGCATTTACCTCTTTCGATTTTGCTTCCACTTCGAAAGCAAACGTATCTGGGTCTTCATTTTGTTCTTCCAGATATTCCTGTAGCCGTTTTACGAGTTCGATTTTACATCCTGCCCCACTTAAGCCACGTTTGCTTAATTCGGCCTTTAGCTCAGAGACAGTTAAGTCTTTCAAAACTTTACTCATTTTTTTTTTATTTTTTTTTTTTAACTTCACTATTTCAAACAAAATAGTTTAATCACTGTTCACTTTTTTATTCTCAATAAGTTTTAATCCCACTTCTGACACCAATGTAATATTCGGCTTGGTCCGACAATTAAAACATATTCACTTTTTAAATAAAACACAAATTCACTTTATTCAAATCACTCACAAACTTATTTATTCAACACTTTCAATAATTATAACTTTGCAAACACAGTATCTTTACTTTATCGCAGTTCACAATCAATTAATTCGCCTCGCCACCAAACGGCTATTTATATCAAAAATGATGGGTTCTAGAAACTACTATTGGTTCCTATTGGTTCTTGGGGAAGCTGAAAGTTCGAGAGAAAATACTGGGATTTTTGTAGGGGCTAACGTTCTTAATGCTAAACAAAAAGTTTCTCTTAATCTTAATTAATTTTTGCCCCTCACGAGTGTTTACTACTACAATTAAACGATATTAAGTAAAGAGAGTATGTACATTAAATAAACAAGAGATACAGAGTAAGTAAAGAGAGTAATGAAAAGTGTGTACATTAAATATAGAAAGAGATACAGAGTAAGTAAAGAGAGTAAGAAAAGTGTGTACATTAAATATAGAAAGAGATACAGAGAGTAAGAGATAATAAAGTATATACACATTACAGTATTTAGATTAGGTACGGAGAGTATCTTTCTATTGCAATTAAGAATTAAGGTTTCTATATGTGCTAGTACTGTTTGGGAAAAGCATGCACAATATATCTATATCTAGTTATGAAACTAAAAAAAACGTTCCATTTTTCTTATTGTTTGCATTTATAGAAATGTATCTAATAATAATAATCATAAATGCTTCAGATAGATTTTGTTTCACAGTTGCATTGCTGTTTATCATCCGAAACTAAAGCAGACTTTCAATGTGCGATATGATTTCTTAAGCCTCTGGAATGGGGGGTTTCGGTGATGGCGGATATATTGGTCTTGCTCCAAGGAACGACCACATGATCTGACCGGGATTAGTTTACACCTCAGAAAAAGCGAGCATAAAGCAAAAGCAAATAGCTCACAGTCGAAGGTCTCGATGCAAAAGTTTGTCTGTCCGTTCGTTGGTTTTTCGTCTATTATTGAATTCTGATGAATGCATAGGTACAAAAGATTTATAAAAGTATCTACATCAATATTTGTATGGTTTCCATCAGCTAGACACACCGTAGTGTTCAAATTTCAAAAGGAAAGGAGTGCTGAAGTATGTGTTGCTGGTGCATCACCGTGTCTTAGCTTCGTGCTAAGTGCCAAAGACAGATATGTTACCATTTACTTTAATGTGGATGATCCAATGCTGCTACGGTTTGAATGGAAGCTAGCCCCAGCAGCTCAATTTCATTCTCGTTTTTATTCCATTACCATTGTTGTGTGCACCATTTGTGCATTAAGGTTTAAACGTTTTATTCATTGTAGCAACACAATATCAACAAAGATTGACCAATGCACCAAGACAAATATTTCTATTCAAAATTGCAAATAAATAACAGGAATGAGCGCCCTATGTTCACAGTGTCCACAGCCCACCATAACAATAATATTTTCAACGATTAAGATTCGTATCGAGATGTTTCGTTTTTTGATTGCGATTTGTTGTCTTGTTGAGCTTGACTGGTTGGCTACAGTATGGTACAGATCGATTTGTTGTAATATTTTTCCTAAATCCTAGGCGCCATGTATATCAGGCATTGAGAAAAAATTTAAATAAAAATCACATTTAAATTTAAACTGTCCTTAGGATTTTTTGTTTTGATTTATTGCACTCCATAATGATCACATACCTACCTATTCAATAACTTTGATTTTCTGATTTAAACTGCATATTGATGGCAATTAATGCGGCATCGTTGTTGCATAAAGTAGTTGCTCAACACAATCACCAGAAGACAGGCACACAAAAAGTGTACATATGTAGGTAATAATGCGGTCCCCTTGTTTCTATAATCGTCATCATCACCCATTCAGGGACAATAAATCGCTTTTACTTCATACCTAGCACAATGTAATAGACGGTACTTAACGGCAGTCCCTTCAAACAACAAAATTGAAAGGTAAGACCTTTCAACTGAATGCAATCCATATTGGGTTATAGGAGAATACCCGTCTTGATATGCAAATTTTTTATTTCGAATTGAATCGACTGATTGCGTTCACAGATAACATACCTATTTACCACTATCGAATTAAAAATTGAAAATGAAAAATTCTTTTCAGCTGTTTGATGCATATTTACAAAACTCGCAGTGCTAGGGAGGAACGAGAATCGCGTAAGTTGATAATATATTTTTTTTGGAAGACATTGTCAAATGTGCAGATGTTTGAAAGACAAGCCAAGCACCTTTGGCCTTGAGAACTTTTCGCTTAAAAAAAAAAAAAAATAATAATAATTTAATTTTTTCGTCTTGAAGGAACTCCCAATATCTTAAATGTAGGTAGTTTTATGCAAATTTTGTAAAGTAGAGTTTCTTTATGTGAAACAAGATGCCAAGAAATCAGGAAAACACTTTTGATCATTCAAGAAAGGATTTAATATCTGATTGATTATTTTGTTTTCATATGCAAATCGATGACCAAACTTTCAATGTGGATGGCATGGCAAATAGGTCTCAAATACAATTCATAGATTCCTAGATTCATTTGTTGAGACAAAAATCCAACGTAAAGGATACAATGAGAAACAGGACATGTTGAATGATTTTATTGAACTGGGAAAATATTTTCAGTTCATTTTAATCTCCCCCATCTTAATTGGTCCACTTCAGAAGACCTAACATCTTTCTTCCCAACTAACATATCAACTGAATCGGAATCATTACTCATTGATCGTCTATCTGATTGTGGTCTTTTTCAATTAAATGGAATTGCAAACTTTATGGGGAAGACACCTTGATCTCATCTTTTCCCCTGATTGTGATAATTGCGTTGTCTCTGAGAGCCCTCACCTTCTTTCAACCCTGGATCGTTATCATCCTCCCCTTGCTCTCTCTTTCCCCATCGAATTTGATGACAAATTTTTTGAGACTGAGAATTACTTCTACGATTTTCGTAGGGCTAATTTCTCTTATCGCAGTTGCCCGTAGCTTAGTTGGTAAGTGCGTTGGCTGCTAAGCAGAACATCGTTGGTTCGAGTCCTACTCAGGCCAAGTTTTTATTTCATCTTTCACGGGCACTGCCTCTTGCGAAGACCTGACAAATCTTCCAAGAGTATCAATTTGTCATGAAAAAGTGCTTCTCAACTCTGCCGTTCGGAATCGGCGTTAAATTGTAGGTCCCCTCAATTCTTCGCACGCACTCAAAGAATTGTTGATGAGAGTAAACCACTTAGGCCTTGGCTCTTCAAGAGCTATCGCGCCACTCTATTTATTTATTTTTAATTTCTCTTATCTCAACAACCTACTTAGCTCAGCTGATTTCGAATTAAACTCCCTCCACTCTACAGTTGAATCGCTAGCTAATTGGTTTTATTTGATTCTCACGTAAAAAAGATTTCACCTCTTCACCGCCTTGGTACAACAGAGAGCTCCGTAGTTTAAGGAATAAACGTAATGAGCTTTGAAAGATGTTTTTACAGTCTAAATCTGACGCCGACAACAATAATTATCTTCGAGCTTATAATGCTTTCTCCGAATTGAATGAATATCTTTATCAGCTATACCTTAACCAAATGCAAAACAACCTTCTCTCTGATGCGAGGAGTTTCTTCAAATTCATATGTTAAACGGAAATCCGATGGGTTTCCACCGAATTTAAGTTTCCGAAATATATCTTCTTCAGATTCGACGACAATAACTAATCTTTTTGCCGAATACTTCAGCCAATCTTATACCGAACACCATCATTACCCCGATCCTTGCTACTTTCGTTATTTAGAAGGTTGCACTCAGACCTCTCTTTCATCATTTACAATAACTGAGGAATAATAATTATAGACCAATTACTAAACTTTCATGTATCCCTTAACTTCTTGAAAGCTTAGTTTACGATTCGGTTTATTTTCATTGTAAACCCATATTCTCTCCCGATCAACATGGATTTCTTAAAGGAAAATCCACCACGACCAACTTAATTGAATTTGTATCAAATGTTTTATCAGCCCTCGAAAATATCAATGAAGTTGATGTTCTATACACTGACTACAGCAAAGCCTTTGATAAAATATCTCACAAGATAATCTATCTCAAACTCAAAGCTCTTGGTTTTCCACCAATTTGTATAAACTGGATAAGCTCCTACCTTGAAAATAGAACTTATAGAGTCATCTTCCGTAATTCTGTCTCCAGTCCAATTCATGCTACTTCTGGGGTTCCACAAGGTAGTCACCTAGGTCCCCTACTCTTTGTCTTATCTGTGAACGATGTTTGTCTTAGGTATATTAAAACATTCAGATAACCTAATGTTCGCGGACGACAAGAACATTTTTAAAATTATCTCAACTCCATCGGATTCCTCACTTACAAAACGACCTGAATATCTTCTCTGCTTGGTGCTCTCATAACTTCGTTGAATTAAATATAAATAAATGTATAAGCAAATTACCTTCTCGCGGAAGCAAAACCCAAATCAAAGAATATACTGTTTGGTTAATGACGCCATTAACAAAGTCGATTCTGTAAGAGATCTCGGTTTAATGTTTGATAAAGACTTGAATTTCCATTCCCACTTCGACCAAATTATTATAAAGCTAATTAGGTCTCTCGGTTTTATTAAGCGATGGTCTAAGGAATTTTCGAATCCCTATGTAACAAAATCCCTTTACGTTTCGTTAGTCCGACCTCATCTTGAATACGCATGCCAAGTTTGGTCCCCTTTCTATGAACTCCATTCACTTCGAATTGAAAGCGTTCAAAAACGTTTCATTCGATTTGCCCTCCGAGGCCTCCAATGGGAAGATTCTTCCAACTTGCCTTCTTAAACCGACCGACTAAAGCTGATAGGCTTGCAACCCTTAAGTACAAGACGAAGAATCGCCGATTTATTGTTTGCTCACTAATTGTTATTGGGCAATATAGTTTCAATATAGTTTGATTTCAACATCTCTAAATCCCAACTAAAAAATACCCTTTACTTCTACCCGCTTCTTTTAGACCCTACCCCTCGACCCCTTTTACTTTAGTTAGTTATGAGAAAAAAAAATTGTTTAGGTTCTTGTTCAATAAAGAACTTTTAAGTGGGCCTAAGGGCCCCCACGATATAACTTTTAAAATCGATAACAAGAACTAAAAAAAAAACATAGTTTTAAGTTAGTGTTAATTTTAAATTAAGTCAAAGCTTGGATTAAGCTAAATAAAAATAAAATAAAATAAATCATTTCAGTTTTCAATTTCTGCAACAGTGTGCTTTAAGTTGAAAAGTAGGTAATATTAAGAGGGACAGATTAACTTAGAGAAGACTTGTACAAATGTCTATGTTGGTCAACTAATATTCATGCATTGTAAATCAGTCATAGCTGATAGTTTGACCAATGCTGTTCGTAGCATTAATTTAAGAATTTCACACAGAACCGCTACCAGGTCCAATATAACTGTCAAAATCGGCTAAGTAATTTAAGCGAATCTGTGTGTGTGCTGAACTGTGAATTGAATCCAAATTTCATCAAAATCGGTCCAATCGTTTTAAGGAGGATTTCACTTACATTTATACCTACACGCACCGAAGAATTATTTTGTCTCCGATTTAAACCTGAAAACCGAAACCCAGGCGTGTTCTTGAAATTAAAAAAAAATGCTTTTTATCACAGCTATATCATTAGCAATTCTTCGTCTTAAACATTATGCAAATTTGTATGTAAGCTTAAACCAAATTTTTGCTCAACAACACAGTGACAGAACAGAACGCATCATAAAAGCGATTAATTGTATTCGAGCTAAACACCTTTGCATACCTAAGCATGTGAAACCTCTTTCTTCTCTTATTTGGATCGGAATCTTTTTCAGATCATATTTCATTTTTATAATTTTTTCAAAAAAAAAAAAAACGAGACCAAGGAATATACTCACAGATACAATGCAATGGACATCCGGTTCTGCGTTCATTCGATAAATTTAAAATTTAATTTTTTTCTTCATTGAATCAGTGGCGTAGCAAGCCCGGATATAGGCGTGGGCAAAGTCTAATCCGCGAGGCCCTTTTCATGCACATAAATATTATTTACCTTGAGCTAAATTAATATAATATTAATATTATCGAAATTCTTCTCAATGAATATTTTGTTCTGCATTAGGGTAGTATACCGAAAAAAGTGAAAGCGGGATCTATGGGGGATCTTAAATCGAAAAGTCATAGTTTATTGGGGACCAATATCTAAAGCTTGTCTTGTGACTTGTCAGTTAGAAATTTGTTTTCCAATATTTTCACTGCGGCGTATACTTGTTATTTTTCAGTTCTCTAGAATTTTAGAATAAGGGGAGATTTTCAGTTGTTGAATTGTGACCATCAGCGTTATCTTCCGTATCATACACCCCAGTGTC
The DNA here is from genome assembly GCA_943590905.1 of Sphaerophoria taeniata. Lineage (NCBI taxonomy): Eukaryota > Metazoa > Arthropoda > Insecta > Diptera > Syrphidae > Sphaerophoria > Sphaerophoria taeniata. Next base: position 67,683,748 of record OX016542.1, read on the forward strand.
CTGTGCGCGCAGTATTTTTCCGAAAATTGTGAGCTGTGTTTTCAGTGAAGAATATTCTTGTGCATCGAAATATTTGAATAAGTTATCGATCTTACAGTGACGAAATAAAAATAGGAACAAAAATAATAATAAAAATTTATTAGGTGTACAATTTCGTAAATTTTGTGGTTGAGGCGTAAGATTCCCCAGAGCGCGGTAGCTGTTAGAAAAAAATAAGTGCAGTTAAATATGTGTTTTTTTTTATAAAATTTTAATGAATTTTATTTCATCTTTTGAACTTTGTCTTTATGGAATAAAAATATGAATTAAAAAAATAAAACAAAATTTAAAAAGAATTGAAACATATATTTTTTTTTATTTTTTGTTGGGGTGCGTGATACCCCAGTGTGCAGTGCGAGTTAGAAAAAAAGTGTGCGGTTGGGGGGTTCATAACGTAGAAGTATAAATTATTTAGAATTACTAAATTTAGATACATAGTTGGATTATGGAATATATTAAAGTTATCAATAAACTCAAATAATCGTTATTCCTTCCGATTCCATACACAAATACAGCTACAGCATTTAACTTTTCTTGACAAAAAATAAACAAATTCAAAAGAACAGAAAAATAAAAAAAAAACATTCCTTAAAATTGAAAAAAAGTGTTTTGTACGTTTGATTGATCGAAACAGAGAAACGGTTAATCGTATTGATGCGAACTTTTCACCAAAATCAAGGAAATTTTATGAGCTTCAATAAAGCCTCAGATTAGTTTTATCACTGAAAACCACAAAATAACGGTAGTTTTTATGAAAAAAGTTGAAAATGCATTTTTTTTGACCTTTTTTTAAATTGATAGAAAAGATTGAAAAAAGCAATATTTTTATTTTTTCAAAATGTTTTTGTGTAATAAATTTTTCAAATATGCCTTTATTTTTTTTGTAAGTCAATATTTAACAGAGATATTAGGATCCAAAGTCAAAATTGTGTTTGTACATGTAAACCCATTTTTGGATTAGAAAAAATAATCGTAGCGATTTAAAACACACAGGGAATTAATGCCAAGATGCCAACAAAATTTTCAAATTGAATCTCATATCGGTTGGATTGAAAAAAAATTTCCGGTTACCTTATGAAATTTTGAAATTGAGTGAACATTTTTTACGCTCAAGCGGAAACGACTAACGGTATTTTCTTAACTCGAAATAATTTGAAAAGAAAAAAATTATAACCTTTGAAAAACTTTTTATTTCACTTTAATCCGACTTTTTTCTACTGAGATATAGCCTTTTAAAAAACTACTCAATTTTTGTGTTTTTTCAAGTGTTCCTTTAATTGTTTTGACTAGTGTATTTTGCCGGGAGGGCCAATTTTCTAAAAGATAGAATTTTGTAGGGATTTTTGAAATTGTAGCGTATGTTTCATCGGAAGTATTTCAATGCATTAGTAAATATTTGGTGACCATTCACTTTATTCCAATAGGGCGGCAGCTTCGCACGAGGCCCCTGCAGGCGCGAGGCCGTGGGTGGTTGCCCCACTCGCCCACGCCTAGCTACGCTACTGCATTGAATGCTGATTCTGGCAAACATAGGGTCAGATTCGAGTTCGTTTCAGTAACATCGTCTTCGAACTACGATTACGAATATTCGTACTCGCATGTATTATGTTTATTCTTTCATTAAATGTTCAGGCAATAGCTTCTTTAATGTTATCGCTTTCGTGAACGTTGTCCTTGTTGTTTAGATACACAATAAAAGGATGCAACAACGATTCCAACAAATGAAGAAAGAAACCCTTCGATTCGATTGTCGAAAAGTAAAGAATTGTTGAAAAGAAACGTTTCAAATCAAATCCTCCGAATGAAAGTTTTAAGTCCTTACCAAATTTAAAAAAAGGTAATTACTATTTTATGCAAATGACAACAAGAATAAACTGTAGGTAGATGCAGATATATTTCTTGTCTACATTCGGTTTTGCTGGCTCTGAAGTTTGTTACTCTGAAATTAAAAGGGTTGCATTCAAATTGGACAGTCACAGTAATTTAAGACTCAGTTGAAGCATTATGCACTCAAAAGTTTTGAAGGAGTTGATTTGCTCAGTTATGATTTTTTTTTTAAATTATACTGTCGCCTGTCGCTTCGAACTCATTGCTGTTAATATGCTCAGAAAGTCTTAAATAGATGTAAGTATCTAAATAAAACCCCAAGATCTTTTACAATGCCTGCGCCTGCACGAGTCAAAATGTGTTGAGAGATTGTATTGTTGTTAGAACTTGGTATTCGCTTCTTTGAAATTTAAAAAGTCATTGTTTGACATTTTATAGGATTCAAATTTAAACTATCAGTCTTGTGTTATCAGTTGAACTGAACACACGTGTTGTATTATAGGCAAGCAAAGACCGTAAAAATTTCTCTCAAACGTGTTCGAAGTGACTCTGGTGAAGGCGAGTTTCGCCCTCCCAGCAAACATTTAACTAATCAAAACCAAATCCCTTATGTTAAAATGACAAATAGGGAAAATTATTTTCAACCTTTGCAAAGCCTTATGGCTGACGAAGAAAAAATAGTTGATGAAAATATTAATGAACGTTCCAACATCATTAAAGATAGTGTTCCCCCTATTGCGTGCTTAAATCTACAGGTGAAAAAATTCGATCTATTTTGGATAATCTAGAAATTGAAAAAATATCTGATTAAAAATATTTCTCTTGGTCAAAAAATTATAACCCCTACACTTGAACTTTATGATCAAATTAAAATTGAACTAACTAAACTAAATATCGAATTCTTTACTTATTCACGCAAAGAGTGGCGACCTTTCAAAGTTATTCTATCAGGCCTTGACTCAGTTAACGAACAAAAAATTAAAGAGGAACTAATATCCTCAGGTATAAAGTGCATCGATGTTAAAACGATTACCATAAACTCAAACACAAATTCTCAAATTAAAACGTATAAATACGTTGTTTATATCCAACGAGGTTCAATCAAGTTAAACGAATTAAAACAAAAACATTCTTGTCTATTCAAAACAATCATTCACTGGGAATTCAAAAAACATAACCCCGGAAAATTAACTCAATGCCATAATTGCCAACTCTATGGTCACGGTGCTTCAAACTGCAACATAAATAGTTTCTGTGCAAACTGCTCAGGAAATCATAAAACAAACAACTGTACTTCTCCTCTGAGGTTCTCCTGAGAGGTCCCCACAAATCATCCGATCCACATTGCATAAGTCGAAAAAAATATTTAGAGATTAGAAACCAAATTTCTTCTCGCCGCCAAACAACTAATGCCTACACCAACAACACCCATATTCCCTCTCGCAAAGCTCGCCAACATGTTTCATATGATCATAATTCCATCACCGACTTCCCTTCGCTGCCCTCATCATCACAACGCCAATATATCCATCGCTCATCTGCTCCGGCTCCCTCTCATCAACATCAATCATCTTCGACAACACAAAATCTTTCAATAAACCTTCATCAGAACGATCCAACTGTAACGGCAAATAATACCGACAAACTGTTCTCCATTGAAGAGATAAACTCTCTCTTAAACGAAGTGTTAACTAAGCTTCGCTCTTGCAACAATAAATCCGAACAATTCAATGTTATCACATCATTAGCTATTAAATATGTTTATGCAAAGTAACATGTTAAATTCCTCACTTAATATAATTACTTGGAATGCTAGAGGCATTGCAAGAAAGAAATCAGAATTTTTTAACTTCATTGTTAACAAAAAAGTTGATATTGCGCTAATTAGTGAGACCTGGTTAAAAACTAATAAGACTTTTTCCCATCCAAATTTTAATTGCTATCGTTTCGACAGGGTCCATAACAGAGGTGGTGGCGTCGCTATATTAGCTAAGAAAGAAATTGAACACACTGTACACCCAAGCTTACACCTACAACGTATTGAGTTAATAGGAATCGATTTAGTGCTAGGCCAAAATGATAAAGTAAGTGTATTTTCAGCCAATTTTCCTGGTGGAAATAGAAATGCTGATAAAATCACTCACTTTAAAAACGATCTTCAAAAGATATTTAGACTTCGAAGTAAAATTACGTTGGTGGCGATTTTAATAGTCGTCATCAGATGTGGAACTGCATTCGAGCAAATTGCTGGGGTAATATGCTACTCCAAATCAATGAAGCTTATCCAAAGTTTTCCTTATTACACCCACCAGACCATACTTACATTCCTACTTCAACGTCTAAGAGCCCGTCAACTCTCGACTTGTTTGTGACTAACTTACCTAACTTATGCACTATTCCATCCACACACAATAATCTCGGATCTGATCATCAGGGTTAGTATAATTTTAAATGTTACTACCATCAAACAAGAAAAATTTTACTACAAGTATTCCGCTGCAAATTGGAATCTCTTTAAATCATACATAAATCAAAATAGTAACATGAATGAATTGACACCCTATGCTTCAACGAATATCGATGAGATCGATTCCCTTTGCGACAATTTTATGTCTTTACTTTACAGAGCCGTCGACTTGGCAGTACCTAAAATTGCTGTAAAACATAGTAATTATTCCGAACGACTACCAGGAAACATTTTACTTCTGATTCGTATAAGAAATACAGAGAGGCGAAAATGGCTCAGATTTCGTTATGAATTCTTCCTTCGTAATGTCAAACACCTAAATAAAATAATTACAGAGGAAATAGCAAGGTTCAGAAACATGCGTTGGAACGATCTATGTAACTCTTTCGAAAAATCCAGTAAACCTTTCTGGAAAATTTCTAAGATATTAAAAAAAAAGGTGGTTGTATTCCACCTCTTAAAGTACAAAATCAGATTGTCATTGCGCCAATTGACAAAGCGAACCTCCTAGCAAACACTTTTAATCAAAATCACATTATAACAGCCCATCTTAGTGATGATATTACACTACAAGAAGTTTCAAACTCAATGTCAAACATACGCCAATCGACCACTCAATTCCCTGAAAATTACCTAATAAAGCCCGCAAAAATTACTGCTATGATAAAAACCTTAAAAAATAAAAAGTCACCTGGATTGGATAAAATAAACAACAAAATTTTGAAAGCTCTTCCACGGAATGGAATAAAATATATAACAAAAATAGTTAACTCATGTTTAAAAACATGCTATTTTCCAAAATGCTGGAAAACAGCATTGGTAATACCAGTTGCAAAACCTGGAAAACCCAAAAATCAACTGAGTAGCTACAGACCTATTAGTCTTCTGAGTTCCCTAGGTAATTTGATGGAAAAAATTATCCAACAAAAACTCATTGAATTCGTTACCGAATCTAATATTCTGCCTGACTACCAATTCGGTTTTAGACAAAACCATAGTACAATTCATCAAATTGTTAGGATTAAAAATCACGTAAAAAACAAATTCGCTGAAAAACAATCTACTGGCCTAATACTCTTAGATATCGCTAAGGCATTCGATACAGTTTGGCACGATGCCTTGATTCACAAGCTATATGTTTATAATTTTCCAATAGCATAAGTGTTAAAATTATCCAAAGTTTTCTGCAAGATAGGAAATTCATTGTCAAAATTCATAATGAACATTCTTCTCCACAACTCATTGAATATGGTGTCCCTCAAGGATCTGTACTTAGTCCAATACTCTTTAATATTTTTGTGTCCGACATTCCTAGCCTAGGTAATGACGTCAGTCTTGCTATGTTTGCCGATGATACAGCAATCTTTTCATCAGGAACTATATATTTAGACATTCAACAAAAGTTACAATTCGCGATCTTAGAACTTGAAAAATATTTTTATAAGTGGAAAATCAAAATTAATTCCAATAAAACACAAGCTATCCGGTTCAGCAGACGCAGAAAAGCATGCTATTTACCAGGAAACTCAAATCTTCAGGTGGGTTCCATCAATATCGATTGGTGCGAGCATTGCAGGTATCTGGGCGTCATGTTAGATAGTAAACTAAACTTTCAAAAACATATAACAACCACTATTGATAAAATAAATATATATATACGAATTCTTTACCCTCTTATTTGTAGAAACTCTAAGCTTAGTAAAGAAAATAAGCTTATCTTATACAAAACAATATTTCGAGCTATCCTCTTATATGGTGCCCCTGTCTGGGAAAATTGTGCAATGACACATAAATTAAAGCTTCAGAGATGTCAAAATAAGATCCTCAAAGTAATGCTTAACTTGCCACATTAATACTCAACTCAAAAACTTCATGAATTGGCCAATATCAGCTTTTTAGATACTATTATAGATAATTCTAAACTTAAATTTGATCATAGCTGCAATCAATCAAATAATGAACTTATAAAACATTTACCACTATCGAACTAATCTAAAAATTGTTATCTTAGATTACATACATTTTCAATCAAAAATAATGTGCAATATTAGGTTTAAGTGTTGTATAAGGGTTTTTGTTAGTAGTTTTCCCTTAATGTTTATATATTGCTCCATATGTATATATTATACAAATATCATAATTATAGTTGTAAAGGAATTGTATTATGTCCTAAATCTCTAAAAAATAATAATATAATGTTATATAACTCTTATTGTGCTACTCAATAAATAAATAAATAAATAAATAAAAAAAAAAATTTAACTATTTTTTTTTCACACCACAATTAGAAACTATTTATGTCGTTCGGTCCTCCAGAATTCTATCATTTATTGAAGATACCTGTTTGAAGATCTTCATGTCATCTGCAAACATTAGAATTTCACTGTTTTGAACACATAGCGAGGCATCGTTAATAGCCAATATAAATGAGTACCTTGAGGGACACCGGACACTGGTACAAAAAATAGCGAAAATCCAGTTTCCAGACAGCTCCAAGGTCCAAGGTCTTATTAAATTTTTTTTATGTTCAAATTCCTTTTGTTACCCTTAATTTCCTTGTCAAAAGTACTTGTTTATATCCAGGATAAAAATTTTCCATTATCATCCCTCTGATGGATTACAAATGAAAAAAAAAAATCTATAAAAATTGTTTCTCACTTTTTATTCTTTGTCACACAAACACATTATTTCGTAATCAAAATGGTGTAAATCGATCGTACGATATCTACAGCTGAAGGGAATTTTTTTTTTTTATATAATTTGCACACACAGAGACACAGTGAGCGAAAAATTAAGAAAAGGGTTTGAAAGTACATAGGTAAGTGTCGGTGTACACTGGTTTTGAATTCATCAATATTGCAATGACTGGGAAAGAGAGAGTGTGGAAGGGAGTTCCACATTCGCGTAGTACGCCTAAGGAACGATTTTCGATAATTTGGGTTCGAGGGTAATCTGATGGACATTCCTGGAAGCGCGGGTATTACGGTTGAATTGTTTAAGGGGAGGAATACAACTGGCTATTTCACCAGAGCAATTACCGTAGATCGTAGAAGTATAACGGTAGAACAAAGAGAGACATGAGACGTTACGACGCACGGTGTTCCAATGAAGTGAATGAATTAGTGATGCCTCTCTCACCAATCATACTTATAGCTCTTTTTTGTATACCATCCAAGAGGCTTCGCTTAAGTATGTAGCTGGAGCACCAGCCCAGAGATGGGAATTATACCTACTCAAGCTTTGGACGAATATAAGTCTTATAGATAATAGCCAGATCAGACGTGGAGAAAAATTTCTTGCACCTTTTTAAGAAACCCAAACATCTTTTGTGGCATTTTTGGGGACATCGCATATGTGTTCGTTCCACAAGAGGTGGTCTGTGATGCACATACCGAGAATCTCGAGATGTTCTGTCCCATTGATGCAAGTGCCATACAAATGGATAGTGGCAAGGGGATATATCTCGCTTCGACGATACAAGACAGCATTGTGCAATGAGTTTTCGAAACATTAAACTCTACGCGGTTTCCTATTCCCCATTGTACAATGCTGTTTAAGTCAGAGTTTAATGAGCGTATCATATTTTGCCGTTGCAGTTCTACATCCGAAGAGGAGGGAACTGAGTCTGGAAACGAATATTTTGATTTGAAGTTTCAATTTTCCATTTATGTATTTGAACAACGATAGCAACTTAGAGGTGCTTCCACCAATGTCTTTTTTCTATCAATTCCTTTGTTTGGCTGGAGTTATAGCTATTTCACGGGTGCCAAGCCGATCAACAGACTCCTTTACTAGTGGTGCTGTCTAATTATTTTTCATTTCAATCGAAAAACTTTTTGAGTTCACTTTGGGATTTGAACCTAGAGACCAGCTAGTTGGGAAGCCAATGCACTACGCATTGCGCTAACAACTCCACTGATTTTTGGTTTCCCATTGCAGACTTTTTATTGTTTATCAATTGCTATGAACAGACATGCATTTTTACAAGCTCCTCAAAGTACCTACCCCAGCCAAACAAAGGAATTGACGGAAAAAAGACATTAGTGGAAGCACCTCTAAGTTGCTATAATTGTTCAAATACATGAATGGAATTGGCGGACGCAGCCTAACTGCAGTGTTAAAATAACACAAAAACAAATTATAGAATATTTTCCTTTTTATCGAAACCTGAACATGAGAATAATAAAACCAGTTGCTTCCGTTCACCTCCAATTCTCTATTTATTTGAGAATAACATTTTTCTTCATACTGGTATGCGTATATAGCTACACAAAACACAAAAAGAAAGCAACCAAAACCACCCCTATCAAAGGTATAATATTTGAATGAGATGTGCACAAAAAACAGTGCATCAGTTTTCAGTTAAGTGTTGAAGGATTCCAAGTGCCTGAAAACGGGTTTGGAAAAAGAAACAACAACTAGTTAACCTTGAAACAAGTAAGTAGGTTTTTCAGATGCATTAAATTGCCATGGTTTAGTTGTGTTAAATTTTAATCTTAATTTTGTTTTTATTGAAGATGAATGCAAACAACTTAAAAGTCAGCCTTACACGACAATAAAATAACAATAACTAGGCAATATTTCTTAAACGATATTTCTTAAATGAATTAGATGCCAAACAACCAGGATATACATAATTATCAATGCAGACAATGGATTGCTATATATACTTACTCAACACTTAAGAGAAAAACGATATTGAGTTTTTGAGTGAAACTCTCCGGAGACTCTATTTAAGATCGTCCGGAGCCGGAGCGGAGACAAGAACAATTGTCCGGAGACTCCAGAAAATTGCCCTGTTTTAGAATTCATCCTATTAAATCAATGTTTAAAGTTACTTTCAATTCATTCGTACACAAAACTACTGAGAAATATCTATGTGGCCTTAGCAAAATATTAAAATTTGAATTAAACACTAATAGAAATAGAAATATTTACATTAAAAGTCAAAAAAAAAAATTATATGCCGGAGACTGGTACCGTTACCCTGCTCAGGTACTTACTCAACGATTAGATACACTTACCTACTGCTACTACTTACTTAAGATCTTGTAGCCAATTTGAGTCGGCCTTCCGAACGTTTTAGCTGTTAGCAGCCCTTCAGATATAAAAAAGGAAACAATCATTTTAACGGACTATTGTTATATTTTGAAAAATGTTGGACGTTGATTACAACGTTGACAGTTACAAAAAAAAACGTGTCTAGAAAGATTAGACAGCGAGAAACAATACCTATAAACTTGAACTACTTAAGTACATAAGGGTCCTTTCTATGTACATAATTGCTTATCTATAAAGAAAATTGTTCTATCGGTTCCGAAAATATTCTCACTCTAAACTCCAACCTAAAAGAAATCCTGTCTTTTGCAATCTGACAAAAAAAAAACACTACAAAAGTACAACTTCCTTGTGGCTGAAAATGAATTCAAGTACTTCCACCTTACAACAACAAAAATAAAGATATGTAGGTACTTATATCAACAATAAAGAAAATTATTACGAAAATTACTCAAAACAAATAATCTTGAGTTCAAAAACTAATGTCAAATGCGCTTCGAATGCGACCATCCCGACCGGTAGTGGAGGATGGTGATGGTGATGATAAAACAAAAAAGAACCGGCTTCTGAAAAAAAAGAGGCACTGAAGCAGCTTTAACACCCCAAAAACTCACACTCAAGCAAAGCCCCAAAAATTCATGCCTATGTATGCGTGCGTGCGTCGAGCAATCAAAGGGGCGTGGTATTTAAAAAATTGACAAATACACAATAGTTCCAACTTCCGACCCGAGCCGACGCCAAGCCAAACCGAAGAATTCAAAACGAGAAATGAATTGGAAAAGAGAATTCGAAAAGTGGGAACATTTTTGTTTGACATCCAAGATCCAACGATCGAACACACAACAAGAAAAAAATTATAAATCTACGATATTTAAAATTAAAAGATGAATGGAGATTGTGTATATTTTGTTCGGCGGTTCGGTTCGGTTCGGCCATCATTTTGTTCTCTTTCAATGGAAAAATCAATTCTCTCTCCCTTTTTCTTTTTTTAAGAACCAAATAAAGTACACGAATACGAAATGACGAAACACGACTCCTTGTCAGCGATACCACTTTACTGCAATTGCAGTAGATCTACTGCGTTTTTCGCTAAAACCAAATCTACTGCCACTAAATCCAATCTACTGCACTTTTTCTTCTTTAGTTATTATAATTTCTTTTGCTTCTGTGACAGAAATTCCTTTCTTAACTTGATTGTTCTCACATCATTCAACGATTCAGCATGCTTTTCATGCACGTCGACGTCTCCTTCTTTTGTGTATGGAAACTATATTCTATATAGCATGTTCTATTTTGTTTTGTTCCTCTCTGTACAAAAATATTTAGGCCGTGTGCGAATTGCAATAAAATGTGTATTAAAACTTGACATTCGCTTAAATTTTGACACTGCGTTGCGTGGTGAATAAAATGTGTTTAGCTGCAGAGCAGGCTAAAAAATAACACAAGTGATAAAGTTTTTCCAACGTTTTAACGCAATTCGCACAAGGCCTAAGAAGTGAAACTTGTGGTAGATGGTTCTATGCCTTCAATTTTATCTATCATTGATTGCTATTGCTTCCTTTGCATAACTTGCAGTAAAAAAAAGATAAATATTGTCAGTGGAGGGCATTATTTAGAAAACAAGATCTTTTATGGAAATATTATGATTGTTTAGAGTGCTTAAAATTTTAAATTAGATGAAAACAATTTTCTGGAGGGAAAATATTGGCAGCATTTTGTGAATATTGTTATGCTCACTACCGCAAAGTAGTGCTGCTGCGGAGAGAAAATCTTCAATAGTTACCAGTATAAAAACAAAAACAAGAAATAAGATAAATATTACTTCAGTTGAAAACATAATTTTATGCAAGAAAATGATGATTAATATAACAGTTGGTTGCTAGAAACCATCAGTTTACCCTGGATTAAGCGAACATTTTCAAAATTTAAAAAACTCGAAAAACTCATTGGTTTTCAAAGGGAAAACTGCATGAAATTGTAGGTGCACTTATTTTCAAATGGAAAAATGGAAAATTTTGGATTGGGAACTCATAAAACTCTGCGAGAGCACGAACAACTTTAAGACCTAAAATCAAGTTTTTGCATAGAATTTAAGGTGCATTAGTATGTTTGTATGTCCAGCCGGGACTCTTTATCCGATCAATCCTCAATGAATTTTTTTTTCAACGAACTTTGCATTTTACTGCATGCTTCAATGAATATGAAAGTAGAAAGTTAGTTGCAAAGCTTGGAAAAATTCAGGTATGTAATGTAGTTCGCTATTTCAATTGGATTCAAGCAAATCACATTGCATTTAAATAATATCTGTTTTAACCATAGTTATTCTGGGGTTGTTCTGAAGGATGCCGAGACCAAGTTCAGTGGAAAATTTGTTGCCGAGCTAGAAAAACTTCATATATCTTTGAAATTGGAAATATCTGTGTCTTATCACGCTTCATTATGGTAAAACGTGATTAGCTAAAGATAAGTAGATATAAGCAATGAAATGGATGCATGCTGTTTTGCTTGTATGACCGGTATAGACTCTTAAGCCGCCCAACGTATTGTTAAAAAAAATTGTACAGTACGCATAGCTTAGCCGAGTCATGGTTCGTGTGAAAATAATGGGAAAATCTTACGGGAAAGTGGACAAATGGAAACAATAAAATGGTAGTCAAAAATTATACTTTTTTCAGTAATTGGCTTTTCTAACGGAACAATTATGTAAGTGAAAAATTCGAAAATTTCGGAAAACGAGATTTTTTCTTATATCTTTTAGATTTGATTTGAAGGCAATCGAGACGAGGTTCCCGGGGTCGGCTAGTTAAATATATAATGTATGAATATTTATGTATAAGTTATTCTTCTTTGTGAAATAAGAAATCTACTGCGAAAAATGTTGATTTACTGCATTTTATCAACTGTTTCACTGCGCAATCCTACTTTTGAAGTGGCAACGCTGCTCCTTGTCCTTAATGTATGATGATTATGAATCTTATTTAATAAATTCGATAGGTAGATTCGAAGATAATATCTTCTCCCCAGAATGAACTCTCTTCTCTTTTTCGAACTCGAGCTCGAAATATAGTTATGATTTATGAATTATGTGATGATTCTTATTTCTTTTCAATATTTTACTGCTCTTCTCTTCTCCGCAGAATGAACAATGAACCATAATAGCCATAAACTAAACTTACCACACTGATACCTGACCTAATATGAAAATCATTTATCTCCCTTTTTCTCTTTTTCGAACTCCATTTCGAAATATAATATGATGAATCTTATTTAATTTCGATATTTTACTGCTGTTGCTGTTCTCTTTTCTTCAGAATGAACTATTTACCCATAAACTTACCATTTACCAACCATTCTAAGTAAGGAAGACTGAACCGTGTATCTCGCAACATGTTTCTAGAATTAATCTTGATGCATACGATTTCATTAAGGAACAGGGTGCGTTTTTAGGAAACGTCTGTCCACTTGAACGTTACAAAACCTATGAGTTGGGAGCATTTAAATCTACCATAGATTAAAGAGACCTCCAGATTCATCAATTTCGAACTGCATTTACTTAAAACTGTTGAAACTTGAATGTTGAAATTTATAATCATAAAAACCAGAGTTCAGAGAAATTAATGAACAGAAAACTACAAAAAAAAAAAACAATTTAAAAAAATTGCGCCGCACACATACATTTCTTCCACCATTGTTCGATTGTCGCATTTCCTTTTTTCAGGAAGAGGGTGATAAGGAACCGAAGGAGACAAAATACAACTAAATCAAGGAATGTGTCCAAGAAAAAAATAAAATATTATATTTTGTTTTATTTACTGCAGACACTTATTACATTTCCATACCAAATGAATTTAAACACAATTTTCCCCTTTTAACAGATCAAAATGACATTGCATGTATCAGCATGTGTCATTTTCAAATAACCACCATTTGCTTAACTATTACCACCATTTAATATTAATTGACATATTCGTCGTTATGCTCCTTCAATACCAAGCACCCTATTGTAAGTAAGTATCCACCATTGAAAGGGAGGGGCCGACCGACCGACGGCAAAACACAGCCACAGCCAGTAATAGGAAACCGATTAGTAACTATTCGATTGGAGTAATATCGAAATGTATTACTTACATACATATTTATTTTTGTATTGTTTTTTTTTTTATCTTGCGGGTATGTTGAATTTGAGATGTGTGTAAAATCTCCAGTTTCTGAGCGCCGTCGTCATTCAAACACGAAGATTCGACTACCTGCCACCACCTATGCACATGGTGTTAGTGACAACCAAAGTATACGATTGGACACACAATCGTTCACTCACACCCACCCACTTTTTTATTATGCTTTTGCTCTATTGTGTATGGAAATGTTAAGAAAAATCTATTTTTTTCATATTTCTTCGAATAGTTGAATCTCTCTTTCTCTCTGTATCCACTTGATTTGATTTAAATTTTTGTTTACTTTTTTCGTTCTTCTTTTACCTTCCAACTTCACGATTGCTTTCGTTCGTCGACCACAACTTTCAGACAACTTGTTTCTTTCATGTAAATGCTTCTGTCTTGTCTGCTCTGTTCTCAACGGCTATGGTAATTTCATCGCTCTTTTCACCACGCTAAAACTAGCGAAAAGCGATGCATAGAGCAGCAAGAGCTCCTGGGTTGCAAAAGTCGATACAATTGTACTTCTTTCGATACACTTGCATCTCCTTGAGTACACAAATACACTTTTACTAAATTCAATACAATTTTGCACTTCCAGTCTTTCTTTTGCTTTATCATAAATATTTTCACACAAATCCAAATCACGAAATATCCTTTACGCATTCATTTGTTGCAAGTCAATAAAATTGTTAGTTTGCAACACGCTTAAATGTCTCTGAATTAGACGTTAAGTAACATATAAGCCGTAGACATGATTTGTCTTATTCGTCTTCATTCTCATTTGTTTTCATTCCGTTATCCGTTATCCATTTACCTTTTTCAGTTTTTCATTCGGTTTTGTGATTTTCTGAAGACAACATGGAGAGTTAGGTGCATTTTCTACTATGTACATGTGAAAGTCTGTACTGTGTCGGCACGTCAAGCAAAATCTACTAAAGCAACCATCATTAAACTTTGTAAAAGTATTCTTGGAAATATTAAAAGAAACATAGGATACGTCTTATCCTGATAAAATGTACGGTTAACCTAATTTTTCATAGAGCAAAGGATTGACACATTGCCTAGGTAGTGATAGTTTAGGGGTCAGAAAATTACATAGGCTACTTTTTATCCCGGTTTTCGTGGGTAACACCGCGGGCACACGCACAGCTATTTATCATAAATTAGAATCACCAGAACCACAATCGTTACATAGTCCACCCAATTATTGGCATACGCCGACGACATTTGAAAATTTTGAAGGAACCCATAAGCTCTACAATCTTCATTTATCCAGAGCGAGCAAGCAGCTAAAAAACCTGGAGCTGCATAAAAATGAAGGAAAAACTCAGTACTTGGTGGTACCGACTGCTGAAAACGTTGACTGAAGCTGAAGAACAACTATTAAGGTGGAGGAGCACGAATTCGAAGAAGTGCAATCCTTCAATTACCATGGGTTAGTAGTAGCAGCAGATAACAATATGGAAAACAAAAATATGCGGGCGGCTGCTCAAAGCCATCAGAATATCAATATACTGTAGCCTTTCAAATAGGCTCTTTGAATCCAAAAAATTTACCATTACTTCGAAACTGCTGCTGTATTTGACGATAGTCTTACTAGTACTCACTGACGGATCCGAGATCTGAGTGCTTAGCCAAAGGTACTCTGAACTCTTGCCGCGTTTGAGAGAAAAGTCTTACGGAGAATAGTTGGCCCCGTTTGTGAGGAAGGACGATTCCGGAGACGATATACTATTCCACGAGTTATATGAAATCTACCACGAAGCAGACTTGATGACAAAAATTAAGCTTGGTAGACTACGATGGACACCTATTGTGTGTGAGCGAAGAGGAGGTCTGGAAAGTCCTTTGCTGTACAATTCATATTTGGATAGAGCGAGGCAGACCAAATTTGCGTTGGAAGGATGGCGCAGACCAGGACGCCCAAAGCTTAGATCGCGTCAGCTAACAATCGGGACACATGGAGAGGGTCGGCCAGGTTTTAACTATGAAAAAAAATGTCATATTTTTCCTTATTTATTCTTCAATAAAACTTAACAGATCAAAAAGTACACTTCGATACACTTTTTATTTTGATTTCGATACAATGCTGAAAGACGATTTTTCATCCCTGAAGAGCTCCCATTCTCCCAGCCATATATCCATCCATACAACAGTGACAGTCAACAACATGCTGAACAATGAACACTCAAAATAAAGTAGGTATACGTCGTATGTCGTATCTCGTATGCGACAACAGACCAAATCAATGAAAAAGAGTAACAACAACAAACAAAAATTGCAACTATCTTTTGTAGTATTGTCTTTGTCTATTGTAACAAGAACAGCGTAACAAGGAAGACAATTATTATGTGGTGAATAAAAAATAAAAATAAAAGATAAAAACCACCACAAATCTATTTGAAATTTGAATCGAATTTCGAACTTCCTCTGTGCTTCGAACATTCATTGAAATCATGAGAATGAATTCAACACAGATCCCCATTCCCCATCCCATGCTTCTCTTTCTATCTATATCTATAGTATCAGAAAAAACCCACACCACACGACACAAGACAAGACACAATCTACAACTAAAAGAGCTGGAGGAGTATGAGGTTGAGGTAGAGACAGAGAAAGAGCATATAAGAGAAGATACAAAAAAAATGTATCTCAAAGTGTTCTCAATTTTTCGAATCGAGCGAGATACATATTTTTGAATCCGATTCCGAATAAAACAAACGAACGAGCGAGCAGGAGGGTTGTGTGTGTTTTGTATATGTTTGAATATTTAGTCATCAGCTGCATTCATGTCAAGCAACATCTTATTAGATTAAAGTTGCGCTGTTCGATTAAAAAGTATCTTTGGTTATAAAAAAAAATAAACAAACAATGAACAGTCAAAGTTCTAAAACGAGTTTATGCTATAGTTTGTTACCTGTCATAAATGAAAACGTTTTGTTTTTTTGTTTCACTTGCTATTGTGAAGAGAATAACTGTTTTCCACGAGACTAGGTAATTGTCAACATGCAAAACGTATTTGCCTTTCATTGTATTTAGATACAATTTATCGACTTTGTTTTTATTGGTTTTTAATTATACAAGTGAACAATCCGGTGTGATGGGTGGATTTTAAGCCCTTCTTCGTAAGTCATTGATGAAAACGCGACACCAACATTTTGTTAAATTGAATTTGTCCCACCGAACAAATCGGACTTCCGAAATTCTTAATTAAATTGAATAGTTAGTAAATGTAACTGTGAATAAAAACTTGTTTGATGAAAGAATGGCGGTAGTTTTAAAAATAAATGCAAACAATTGGTGAACCAAAAAATGCTTTTATTGTGATCTGTCGGCTTGCACCCTTTGATTACCCCATCCATAAGTATCTAATAAAAAAGACGGAGACATCTTGTAAATAAGATTTCAATTTTGTGACAACTTGAATGCAAAAATAAAGCGAGCGAATTCATCACATAAAAAAAGCAGAAGAATTTTGAGTGTCAAAGTTTAATCACTTTTTATCAGTTTCCGTAAAAAATACAAAAAAATAATCGAAATAAAACTGGAAACAGAAATTGAATCACATTCCAAAAGGGAGGCCGAAAAGGATCGTTTGGTCTCCACTTCTTAAAAATTCACCCGAATGCAGCCAACATTGCCGCAAACAGCCGGGGCAGCCGATATGGATTTGACGGCTGTTCAATCAATGCATTGGTTGTATCAAAAGGAACGAATGTATCTGCTGGCACAATTTTGGCAACAGGTAAATTTGATATACCAACTAAAAAGTCGGTTGCCGTTTGCCGTCGGTAAATTGACATTATTGTGGAGAAGACTATAACATGCTTTGGTTAAGTTGCTCAGAAAAACCTTGCATAGGTACATTTATCGGTGAAGATGAATTTCTTTTGGAAAATTATCTTGTGTTGTGTTTTTTAAATTTTTGTTTGTCCTCAAAAGTCTCCCGTAGAGATAAATTGAATTGCAACTCGATTCGCTAAATCGGATGGCCCCGAAAATCAATCTAGAAAATACTTAAAAAGCAGCAAATGAGATTTTTAATCCGTCAAAATCTTTGCCATCCGCTGATGAATTTCGATCATTCGATTATTTGGCCTTAAATCAAAATTCAAAAACATTTACAAAAATTATAACGGAGCTAAGTCGATTGCCGAATTGGCAAACCGAGTTGACAAACCCTAAAATTAGCAAGTGGATGTATTCGGCAATAATTAACCAACACGCCTAGATATATTTTTTCAAGAATCTGCAGCTAAAAGTGCCTTGAGACTTAGTCAGACTAAAGTCTGAAAAAACAGTTCCATAGGACTTGCTCAGAGTTAGGGATCATACTACCCGAACCATATTTTCACAAACCATTCCAGGTTGATATTCCAATGAGAGAGGAATGGATAGATAATTAGATAACATACCATACACCAGTGAGTCTCGTCAATAGCTATCTATACTGATGGCTCTTAGGTGGATAGATATGCTGGTGTAGGTACAGGCTTCTATTCTGAATCTCTCAAGTTAACCGACGCGTTTAGGTTTCCAGACTACATGGTGTCTTCCAAGCCGAGTTCCTGTCAGTGATATCACCTTTTACATTGATAGCAGAGCGGCAATAAAACCGATTACTGCAACTGAGGTAAAATGAAAATCAAACTTGTTTCATGCCGCCGCAGCGTAGATCTTAAGGGTCTTGGCGCACGGCATAACATTAGACTCTGCTGGGTCCCAGGTCACAGCAGTATATCTACCAGGCAACGAGAAAGGCGATGAATTAACAAGAATAGTATCTGAGCTTGGCGTAAGCCATGCTCAGCTAGTCAGAACCCCACCCTGTTATTTAAAACTCGAGATTTCAAATAGAATCAGATGAAAGGTAGAGCCGTCTTGACACCTGTGGCCTGTGGCACCACAGGAAGAACAGGCCCTGTTTTAACAAACAAAGAATAGAAAGAGTTATGCAATTACACTTCTATCTCTTGTAAGCATAATTACTGCCATTACAGGACATAATCTGTAAGCATATCACAAGAAAAAGATGAGAATCAGTTCAGATGATCTATGCAGAAGATGCGGTGATAAGGAGGTTCATGAGGACACTTCACACTCTCTATAAGTCACTGCCACTGCCCATCAAGGGAAGAAATTGCTCGGCTATTTTTTCTACGAGGACTTAGAAGAACTCTCTAGTAATCCAGGTACTAGCATTATGAACTTCGTCAATGCCTCCAAATGGCTTGATTAACTGAACACAAGTTTTTATTAGCTTGAGTAGCAATACTCACGGGTATCCCAATGGATCTAAGTGTGACGGTAACGAAGCACAGTGTTTTTTTTTTGCTTATCAGACCAGTATAACTTTACATTGATTGGATTAGTTTTAAAACAACACAAAAATCACCGGAAATTAAACAGATTTAAATTAGGTACACGCAATCAATTTAACCGAGAGTAAAAACGTCTTAATACGCCTAATTGCTCCAAATATCTGGTAATCAACCGTAGAAGTGGCAAAGTAGAAAAAAAGAGAAAAATAAAAGTCAAAACTCAAAAAGAAAAAAGAAAAAAAAAGATTCAAACCCGGGACTGATGTCTGCCAGTGTAATTTGTGAGCATGCAGCTCAATATATCAGTATATCTTATGAGTTTTTAATTTTAGGTTTTTGACTTGAAGAAATAGGTACACATCACAACGAAAAATATCTCATCAATCGTTGTACCTTGTATATTCTTCAACGGTCGACAAATAGGTATCCGTTTATGCTTCTGGTGATCCGAATGATCTAGAGAGATCTATAGCACCGAAATGCAGTCAAACATACAAATTTACTCGCATATAAATATAAATGGGTGGATATGTTAGTCCTTTTTACCTTCCTCGTGATTATCAGTCAATCCGCAAGGAACAGATCACTCATCTGTTTGACCACCACCCGTTTTGCAGAAAATTTGTGTTGTTGTTAGTGGTGGTCCGGATTTCATCCGCTAGCATGCCGATACATCAGTAACATCGGCAGCTACAGCGATTTAGAATTTTACGTGAATAAGGGGAGCCCGAGCTTTACATTCAGCCGCAGGGCAATTCAGACGCGCAGATATTCCTTATAATGCGAGGAAAATTAAAAAGGAATTATCATTTTCATTACTAACTATGTAAGTGGAGTTTAAGATTCGTGCCATGATTCACTCACTCTTAAAAAGGGTGTTTTTTTTAGAGGTATAGAACTTTAAACTGCAATAAAACAACGATGGAATATTCGATTGACGTGATTTTTTATTTATTCGAAAGATAATCTTGTGGCATTACATTTTAAATATGATTTCTGGCATATGACTGCCACGGCTGTCTCGGATGTAGTCTAATCTGGACGTCTAATTTTCCATGAATTTTTCCAACATTTGTGGCCGTATACCGGCAATAACAAGACGAATGTTGTCTTACAAATGGTCAAGCATTTGTGGCTTGTTCGCATAGACCAATGACTTTAAATAACCCCACAGAAAATAGTCTAGCGGTGTTAAATCACAAGATCTTAGAGTCCAATTCACAGGTCCAAAACGTGAAATTAGACGGTCACCAAATAAATCTTTAAATAAATCGATTGTGGAACGAGCTGTGTGACATGTTGCGCGCGCCGTCTTGTTGGAACCACAGCTCCTGGACATCATGATTGTTGAATTCAGGAATGAAAAAGTTAGTAATCATGGCTCTATACCGATCACCATTGACTGTAACGTTGTGGCCATCATCCTCAATGCTACGCTCTAGAGTAGCAATAGCTTCTTCTGTACGCACCGTACGGCGTTTCTGGGGATGCGAGTTATCAATTATAGTAAACGTGGTCGCACCACCATGGTTAATCGAATTAACTGTTCTGATGGACGATTTTGTCGACGATAAAATGGACGTTGTGCGCCATTATTTTCGAAATAAAATTGCACAATTTGCAAGAGTTGTTCAGGCGTGAGTCTATTCATGATGAATTGCCAAACCAAACTGAGAATAAATCACTTGACAGCTGTTAAATCGGTCGCCGTCTTGAAAAGTAATGCCAATTTAAAGTTCTGTACCTCGAAAAAAACACCCGTTATTAACAATTCACTACATACAAATGCAACGTTTTTACCGGCAGATGGATAGATAGATAGTATTCTATTATCTTTGCTTAAAGTATCTAAACAGCTATTCTCCGGCATGTCTAATGGTAGAATATGGTGCATGCCGTGTGGAGGTGGGTGAATTGTAACGAATCTTGTTTTTTGCTTGTCGGACTCGTCTAGACTGAAGTGGATAAGATGAAGTTTTTAATAAATTTAGAATACTATTTGGAGTTAATTTCCATTTGAAAAATGTGTTTTTGAGTGTGTAGTGTATGATCCAAAGTTATAATGAAGAAACGAAAAGAAACACGAAATTTATTTATTTGTGGTTTAATTCGATGCTTTTGTGAATTTGAACACATAAACCGCCACACCATTTATGTCCATTCCTTCAAAAATCATATACCTAATTACCTTTGGGTAGTAGTTAGTTGCATTTTTGTTAAATCACATTATGCTAGATTGTCCTTGTGAACGTTTGATGGTGTGACTTATATATAGCACTCTTACCCTTTATTTTTCAATCGGTTAGACGTTAGAATATCGACAATTGCACAGAAAATACAAGAATCCTCCATATATTTTAATGGGCAAGCGAATTAAGGCTTCTTTATATTTTTATAATATGGCCTTTGATTTCGTCAAATTCGAAATGGAAACGCAATTTTTGATTATTCCCATGATAGATCTATCAGCCCATCTTATCTAATGCTTTACCAGAGAATGAAAAACGTAACAGGAGTTAATTTATGTCAAAAACCGGTTTTATTTAAATTGATTAACACCAAACTTCTAACAGGAATGGGGCAAGGATCATGATTAAGAGAAAAAAACTTGTTATGTTCTCACAAAAAACCGTAACATATGGTGGAAAAATAGCGCGTCGCGTTCAAGACAGATATGCAAGATTTTTTTTACAAAAAGGGTTCCGTATGAAATATCATAGTCGCAATTAATATCGTTTTCATTCAGATTCTAAAAAGGACCAGTACCTATGGAACCCTTGCTAGTCAATTGTATAAGCAGTTTTTTTGGTGGATAAAAAAAAAACGATATAAAAGTGAACAGCATGGTAGAGAACATATCGAATATTGAATTCAGTTTGATTCTTTGATGAATACAAAAAAATAACTGATTTTATACAAATTGAAAAAAATTGG
The DNA here is from genome assembly GCA_943590905.1 of Sphaerophoria taeniata. NCBI lineage: Eukaryota > Metazoa > Arthropoda > Insecta > Diptera > Syrphidae > Sphaerophoria > Sphaerophoria taeniata. The sequence continues at coordinate 67,705,551 of OX016542.1, forward strand.
TAGTCAAGTACCGACTATAAAACGTCACTTCACCATTCCACAAGTTATTTTTATAAATGAGAAATTTTAACCCATATTCAATTGTTAAGTTAACCTATGGAATAAGAGCGGAATAGGTTCCATATACTCTTCTTTGTTGGAAGAGATTAAATTTGAAAATTTAACGAATGGTATGGTAACTAAACGGTGGCTCTCACAATCGAGAGAGCACTACACACATTTTCTATTGGATTTAGTCTTGCATTCCACGTACAAAATGGAGGAAGTATTAATAATATTTTATTATTTGACAAGAAAACTCTTTTCGCGATAATTTATGTAAACATAAACATTTCAAAAATTAGGAATACCAAAAAAAAAAAAAATAAATACCTAAACCAAAGGATGTCATTAAGAAACAACTAAAAATCCGTCATCATAATGCGAACGCTTTTATTTATGGAAAATGTCAAAGTACTTAGTGTGACATTTATTTTTGTTACTTTATTTAACAACACATAATGTACAACATTTCGTCTCGTTCCACTGCAGCACAGATACAAAATATAAAACAGAATTTTCATACGTAAAAAAAAAAAAATTACTAAGGCCAGAAAGAACTCAAAAATTGGCTGCTGTGTCGTCAAGTTCTATGTGTTTTATCGTCTGACACGATACACAATCAGTGGCGGATTAAAGGTTGAGGGCGCCATAGGCAAGGATCTCAATGGCGCCCCTAGGTATATGGAAATATCTCGTACTATAGTTTGACCGAAATCGCTGCGCCGCGCCTAAAAAAGAGGCGTTGAAATAGGGGCCAAGGAAAAAGAGACTTAGTTAACATATAAAACATGAGATCTATTAATATTGTCCGAAAGACCTTCCGAATTTGGTTATTTAATGATCTGCCGCAATGTAAATTTTGTAAACCAAGTAAACTCGAGTTGGTTCTTATGCAAACCGGGTGGCAACTCGGTTCTCAAATCAGATTGCCATGAAAATCAATCTAGAAAGAACTTAAAAAGCAGAAAAATTAGGTTTTACATCCGTCGAAATCTTTGTCATCCGCTGATGAACTTCGACCATTAGGTTATTTGTCCCTACAATAAGTAAAATCAATATCTATTCAAAAACGCATACAAAAATAGAAGAAGTCGATTTCCAAGTTGGCAAACCGAGTTGACTCTGTACTGTAAGAGTAATTGCTCAGGACCAATTTGTATTTTAATAAAAGATGCAAGTGCAAGTCGAGTTCACAAGTTTATTACTTTAACAATCACGTATGAACTCACATTATTTGCCACTTGTAAGAATTACTGCGCCCACACGCCCCTTTGTTGCCGCGCCCCTAGGCACGTGTCTAGTTTGCCTTTTGGATAATTTGCCACTGTACACAATGATTGCGGCCGGCGCACAGTGGGACGACCCATAGCAATAAATCAAAAATGCAACTATTTTAGCGGTACTTTTAATTGTTCTAAACGCATTAAAATTATTTGCAAACGTGAACAAGTTTATTAGTTACAGGACCGCTAACAGTGACTAGTGCAAATATTTTCGTAGAAAGTTTGAAAACGTGGTTTTCATATCCAATTTCAAGTTTGTGTTCTTATTTAATTTTGCGCTTACATTTTAATTAAACCATGGCTAATAATTTTGACCAAGGTATGTAAAATCATAAATTGCTATACAAAAGGGGTTGGGTACGATATCCCGATCTTTATAATCCTGATTTTCAAAATCCCGATTTTATAATCCCGCTTGTTAAAATCCCGATTTTTATAATCCCGATTTCTTGTAATCCCGTATTATAAAATACCGTTTCTTATTATCCCGCTTTTCAAAATCCCGTTTTTTATTATCCCGTTTTTACAACCAAAAGCAGTTGCTTTGTTTTGAAAAATCGCGCGATTTTTCAAAACAAAGCAACTGCTTTTGATTGTAAAAACGGGATAATAAATCGCGCGATTTTTCAAAAAAAAAGCAACTGCTTTTGATGGTAAAAACGGCAAAATAAATGAAGTTAAAACACATGAGTGTTTTTTAATAGCATAGATTATTATAACAAAGAAAACATAAAAAAAAGTAGTGTATTCATTCCAAGAATCAAAGATATAATATAACAAAACTTGCACAATACTAAATATTAAGATATCTCTAGGTACATAGGTAATGCATGTGGTGATGCCCAACCATTTGTTGCTGCAACATAGCTTAATTATAACAGGAAATCCATAAGCAGCATCTGTTAACGCTAGATTTTGTAAAAGTAATTAAAAGCAGTTTTAATTTAATCCAAGAGAACAATTTCATGCATTTTTTTAAGTCTTATTTTAAATATTTTGAATACCGGTTGGCGGGATTAAACGGGATTACCGGGATTTTAAATAGCGGTATTATAGCAGGTCGGGATTTTGACTAAAAAGGATTTTAAAACTCGGGATTTAACAAAAGCGGTATTTTAGAAGACGGGATTTTAAAACTTTTTTTTCGGGATTCTTGAAAAACGGGATTTTAAAAAGCGGGAATCCGATACGCTCCCATACAAAAGTGTGTTTGTTTCTTAATTTTTTTAATACGAAGTGAATAGAAGAAGTCTAATTATAATTCTTGAAAATAGTGTAAATTTTAGGTTTAAGTAAGGTTTTCTAAAATACCCCAAAAAACACCTTTGAGATATTTACTGTTTTATGATGATTTGTGTGTCTACTAACTAAATTATGAAAGAAATTTTGCGCAAATTTGCGCTTTTTTAATTATTGGCATTTTTGTAGGCTCATCTCCATCAATAAAAAAATGGCGCCCTACTGCAAGCATGGGTTGAAGCTGAAAATCAGAGAAAATTCAAGCGGTATGTGAAAAACTTCGTGAGCTGCTACACAACTGAAGAAGTTAACCTTGATATTCGAAACGAAAATCTTGTATCTTTCCCAATGTAGTTGGTACTACATGCCCAGCCGCGTCCATAAGCTTCTGGTTCATTCAAAATATATAACATCTTTTTTCCATTTGCCTTTGCCTATTGGAGTGCTTTCGGAAGAAGCGTTGGAAGCTCGACATAAAGAAATCAGAAAGACCAGATTAGAACATAGACGAAAGTGTTCCAGAACAAGTTCAATGATTGATTTAATTAATCATTTATTCATTTCTTCAGATCCGTTCATTTCAAGCATTCGTTCCAAGAGCTCAAATTCATCTAAGGTAGACCCGGATATTGATCAATATCTAGTCAAAAATAATCTAAATGTGTCAACATTACCTTTTGAAATTGACGATTTTGTTGAGACATCAACAGAAAGTGATGAAGATTAATCAATTGCTATTTTTCTTGTTTTTTTTATATTTACCAACAATAATAATTATTTAGAGAATTAAGCTGAAATATAATATTTGTTGTTGAAAATAAAAATTAATCTTTAAAATTACAATTACTCTTATTATTAGATATTATAAAAAAAAATTACTCACAACTTTAAAAGATAAATTCCAAAAAAAGAGTTCGCTGCTCAGCTCTTTTCTTCTGAAATTTGATGGGAGGGCCACTAACTGAGGGGTTTTGTACGCTATTTTAAGTTAATAGCGTAGATATTCAATATAAAAAGTGAAAACATGCAAAATAACTATGTTTCAGTCATTTAAACACGAGATATTAATTTCGCCGTTTTCCCCATACATTCGTCCCACTGTGCGGCGCAGGCAACAGTAGCAGTACTAGCAGCTACTTTCCACGCATAACATTTTTGAGGGGGGATGAAATGTGTAGATATTTTTAATCTTCCCACAATTGACAGTAAGATCTGATAAAATATGAAGGGGTAATTTTTTGAATCGATAGATTTTTTTTCAATATAGCGGCAACAGTAATTAAAGATCGTCTGTACATCGTGTTGTGTTATTATCATGATCTGATCATTTTCAACATTTATGTACATCCAATGATCGATCCCACACTTGAAGTCAAGTGGCATATAGGTATAGAAAGATATTTAAAATTGATCATCTCTCATTGATATTTTTGTGGATGTTCTGGATCCACTGCGAAACACATCATAACTAATAGTGTACCAAGAGACACAATAATTATTCTTGATGTGAATTTGTTTTTGTTGGTTCTGTTTTGAATTCTCTGCTTGAACAGGAACACGTATTTTTTCGTTATTTAATGGTAATTTTATTGTTTTTCCGATCGAGGAGACCACTAGGTATACAGTATACCTACTACACACATTGACACATCTTGATAAAAAAACAAAAACACTTTTTAAAATAAAATAAACCATTCGAAAACCGGAGCCGTTAATTTTCTCGATTTTTATGATCTGTCGTTTCGATTTATTTAGATATGTGACGGTTTCTGAATTTTAATGATGTGAAGATCTATTTGTGAGTCTTCGACAAATGTACACATGTTTTCGACGACATTCATCGTTTTATGTAGATGTATAGATGTTTATTGTTTATATTTCACTACAATTTGATGTGAACTTGAATTGAATTTTATATTTGAATTTTAAATTTCATAATCGATCCGATACGTAAGTTCACTAAAAGTTTGATGTTTTGCAATAGGTAAATTAAATTTTGTTATTTTCGTGGTATTGGTCGTTTAAATCTGGAGAATATGCCAAAAATGATTGAGGTCTCCCAAACTATACAGGGATGTCCCTGTATTTTTATTTTGAAGGGTATTTTTAGTTACTCAAGCCGCTAGACAGACCAATAAAAAACGTAGAGTCGTCGACACATCGCCACAATGAATGAAAACCATTCCAAGTTAAAGTCGCAGTTGATTCTGTAGACACTTATTTAAGGGGTTAATAATTTTGGATGGGAAGCTAAAATTTAATCTTAACAAGATGTAATAGGAAAAAAATTGTGTGCTGCTGCATGCCGCCTGCTGTGCCACCACGTGCTCACCGCTTTTTCCCATTTGACTTAAGATCTAACCCTGTGCCACAATTCACGCTCCGGCTCCCTTCTCTTTAACTTTTGTTTGTATTTTCAAATTTTAAAATTTATTGAAAAAAACAATGCTCACATAAAAAATGCTGTTATACGTGTGTTTGTGTATCCAGATAGATACATTATAATAAGGCGTCAAAAGACGTTTCTTAATCTTTTCTAAAACATAAAATCAAATCAAAATTTCCTATAATTCTTTTCGGTTTCTCGGTCGTAAAATCAAATGGGTTCCCGTTGGGCGTCGATAGATGAAAAAACCAGAAAACACATCACATTACATTGACGCGTCGGTCGTCTTGTATCGAAAACTCAAAATAGAAAATTGTGACAAATATTACCTACATTTGATTTCTCAAAACAAAAAACAAAAACAAAAAACCGAGAACGAATAAAGATGTTTTAAATTTTTATATGGCTACTGTTTGAAAGGGGAGCCACATTCGTCACATTTTAGATATTTTCCAGACAGAATTCCTAAAAAACTACCCATCCAAATGAAAAGAGGAATTTCAGTAAAATACTTAAATGACATAATTGGGATTTCAAAGCTTTCCCCTTCAAAAAGTCATTGATATACCGATAAATATCTGTATAGCCAATTTGAAAGGCATCCATATCGATTACACCTACACTCATTTCTAATAAGCAAACTGAATATATGGAAACTTTGGGAGAAAATTACTCACCACCAACAGATGTAATTGGTAAACACTGATAACCAATGTCCTAGCTATTAGCACTTTGAAAATACGTGTGTACGACCAACAACGGCAACGAAAAGTTTACTGCGTTCACACATGGTGGTGGTGGGTGTTTGTTTATTTTGTCTTCATATAGGAACCGCAAATACCCTTGAAAAAGGTAGATATGCGGGGTCGAAGGTTATGAAGCGGTTATTACTTAATAGTTCTATAGCTATAGTAAAACACCCGATTGCAATCTCTATTCCAAAACTTTAGGAATAACCTCTCATGGAATATCACTCGTTAAGAGAGGTTGAGTCTAATTTATAGATTTTTAACGAACCCACTAGTTGACGGGATGCAATATTTCATATAGTAAGATGTTCATTTAATGGTTTAAGGCCTTTTCTGGGGCAATCTTTGACAAAGAACGGAAACACCAAACAAAGATCATGCTGATGATGATGATGTAGAAGCAGTTCAAGTGGCTTTCTTTCACCCAATTCACTTTATCCTCATAGCTCTTCAAGAGGGTGAAGGGATAACATTGTTTGTCCTAGATATGTTTTAGATATAACGAGCATCATCACAGATGGGTTTGAGAAATTCTCAATAATTGGTTGTTAAACATAGTTGAAGTTGCAGCACACAAATATGGTTTCTTTGAATTAGTTGTTATCATAAAATTTGATCACTTCGCTACTCACAAAAGAAGACGTATTCAACATCCTTTTTCGTCGACACAGATAGACTCCTGAACAGTTTAATTCGATGACTCTATATTGATCACTTGTAAGTTGTGATTGAATACAAGCAATTAAAAGAGGCGCACATATTTCTCTTTTTATATTGCCTTAGACAGTTGTTTACAAACATTACATTTAAATTTAGCTGCATACAAACAACAACATCTACGATTGATCTTGATGGTTTTTGGTTTTACGAAACCCCTTAAACAACAAGGAGATTTCGCCAAGCATACAATCTTAATGTCATTTAAAGTCGTTTAAGAAAATTTAATGCTTTCTTAGTCTCCCCCTTACAACATCGTAGGTATTCCTCCTGATGGGATGATATTTGCCACAAAAACTACCTTGAATGAAGGCGTCTGCTGCGCTTCAAGTGAACCCTTCTTATATTTTCTCCTTTTTTCTCTTGGTTATCTTATGATATGATGGTTGAATTTTTCTTGTGTTCTTGTATCTGTTCATTTGAATCCCACCATCGTGTTGTGTCGGTTGTCGACTTTCAACGTCTCCGTCGCCCGTCGTCGTGATTGTAGTCGTCACACTGTCCATTTAATTTGTATTTTTAGGGTACTGCTTAAGATAGTAGTAGTATTGTGATACTCTTTGACTGAGAAAAACCTAGTGCGCTCTATTCTTTTGGTAGTTTTTGGGAACTCGGGCTCGGTAGGTATTAGTGCACAATTTTCAAACATACATTTTTATTATTGTCGATACCTTCTTCTTTACCTGGGGTTAACCTATACATACATAGATATTTTGTTAGAATAACCTTTTTCTAAGCCAATTTAAGCCAAAACTTCGACGTCACTGCCATTGCCCCTGTTTCTGCCAACCGTCACCACCCACCCGGTACCCATTGCTTCCATTATACTCGGTTTTGGTAACTTTTCGACCGACTCAATGTTTTTTTTTGACGCTCTAGTCGTCTTTTGAAAAAATCAATATACCTTCTGTGCTCTACCCTAATACTTTATTTGTGTGTGTGTTGAACATCTCAACTTGGTTTTACTTTTAATTTTACAAAATTAGACCAAGACAAACTGGCTCGTCGTCGTCGGTCGTCCTTGAAAACATTTTGCCGGATGTGATGTCATGGATTTTTAATTTCCTTTTTAACCCGTTCCCTATCTTAAAATGTTTGCCTTCTTTAAGTTTTCCGCCTTAAAGTTATATTGTCTCTTAATTTAAAGAACACCCCAAAAACCCCCAATCCCAAAAACTTATATTCCATTTACTCCTTAAAGAATACGCAAGCTATTTACAGTTCTGATTCTGTCTAACAAACAAGAGGGTGCACAAAAAGGAGGCGAGACAAACACTGATACCCAGCCCAGGGACGTGGATGATGACGTCGGCGGAGCGACGACGAGAAGCCAGAAGAAGAAAGGGTGTTCCCTGGCTCCGGAAAATCTGAATCACGAGACAACACAACGCACTTTCACTTAACAGCAGCATAAAAGTATCCTGCAAATATCCTATCTACAAACACTGTTTGTGTAACTCTAACTGTGTGTATGCTAAACATACCTATAACTGTGTCTATGAATATATATTTGCATTATCATCTGTCTGTTAGTTTGTGGCATAATTACGCACGTTGTGTGCAGAGTGAATGTCCTTGAAAGTTTTTGGCACAGTTTAATTCGTATTATCTATAGTTTGGTCGTATATTCGTTCCATATAGTACCAGGGAGCCAGTAGTTTAATACCTAAGCAAAGCACATGATGGTATAACATTTATCGTAGTTGAATGACACTTTCTTTTGCGTTTCCTGTCGAGTGTTTGGTTTCTGGTTTCCTTGTATCTTGCACCTTCGTAACTTTTTTTTGGGTTTTTCCTTCCATCCATCCGACACGACGACGTTGGAACAAATTGATTGAAGATGAGTATTGTACAATGTACATGTTAATAATTTAATTAACGCCTCAACTTACAACTGAACGCTCTGCGGATACGCATATTCAATTAAATAAACTTCCTGCCAATTAAATGATCACCAATAATCAAATTCAATTTGAATGTTTTTGTGCGAATGATGCAATCGCAATCATCAACTGCCAGGCTGGCATTAGCAGCTCTTAGTATTGGTACCTACTAAAGATCTGCATTTATTTGTGTGGGAGAACCGGAGAACAGTAACAGTCGATGCCATGAAACAAGACGACCATAATTTCGTAATAAACCCCCAAACCAAAACGGAAATACGAATTCAAAAAAAAAAAAAAACTAGCAACAAAAATAAAACTTCACTCAAAATGTGTGAAGCTGTCTTTTGAGCATCTTTTAGTTCCAGAAAAATAAATCCCTTCTTCCATCGCATACATCAGTATCGTCTCATTTGCATTGAAAAGGAAACGTTTTTGTCACCCATAAAGATCGGACGGAGTTTTAATTTTTCTTTTTCATCGAACTTGGGAATTGGGATCTCACACAGCATCATTATTGTATATTTGATAGTTTCGTATTTTGAGCTGTTTCCTTTCGAACGCAATGCAAATACGCTCTCACTTTTCTTCTCAAATTTATTGATAAAAAAAAATGGGAGAGTTCTGTATCTCATCTACATAGAATGCAACCAACATCCTTTGGATTGTGTGAAGATCATGACGAGATGGAAGAATGAAATTAAAAAGCACTGTAACGCATACAAAACTGTATAGCACCGCAGCACAATATAGAAGAGGGCGAAGACTCATAAATCAAAATTAAGGCGCATTAACATGCGCGCTTCATTCTTGACACTGCTACTTTTCTGCTTCTTTTTTTGTTATTTTATATTAAGATTCTTGTTTTTGTCCTTCTTTTCTTTGAGCGCATTTTGTATAAGTTATCTTTGGCATGTATGAATGAAAAAAGAAAACAACTACATATATCGACAGATATATACCTACACATTTAAAAATGTAAACTGAAAGAGCCAAATTAATTAACACAGAATAGCGAAGGATTAACCCTTATTCTATGGAAAATGCTATGAATACTTAACTGACGTTTACTAACATATTAAATCGTAAATGGTGATTTAGCGAAGGAATAAAAAAAAAGTTAAAAAAAACTCTACTTCTCTGTCAACTCACTAGATGTCCATAGATATAGCCAAGACAACAACAAATCGGTAGTCAAGTACCAAACCAACAAAAACGAAAGTCCCAAAGGGAACAAATTATTTTAATAAATGAACAATTTTAACCCACTGATAAACTCTGATTCTATGGGTTAGTTAATCGTGGAATAAGAGTAGAGGAATAGGCGTTTTCTTCTATTTGCCTGTATTATAGGTGTATATTGATTTTTGAGTGTCCATAATAAAGCATATACATTACGCGAGAATTAAACAATAATTTATCATAGGTGTTATTATATGTATTTAGGTTAAGGTACTAAGGGTACCCCTAAAACGGTTTGATGATGTGAAGCCAGGTTAACTAGGGATTTTCACGCCCCTGAATAACCATTTCAGGAGAAAGCTTCACAAAAGAAAATGAAGATAACAAAGATGCGCTCAAGTTAAGTTTTTGCTCTGTTCTAATTGTAATAAAGAAAAAAAAATAAAAAGAGTGGCGCTACAGCTCTTGAAGAGCCAAGGCCTAAGTGACTTACTCTCATCATCATCATTCTCTGGGTGGCGTGTAAAGAACTGAGGGGACCTACAATTTATGCCGATTCCGAACGGCTTTTTCATGACAGATTGATACTCTTGGAAGTTTTGTCAGTTCTTAGCAAGAGGCAGTAGGTACCCGTGAAATATGAAATAAAAACTTTATGGGCGCGAGTAGGACTCGAAACCACGACGCGACGTTCTGCTTAGCAGCCAACGCACCTAACCACTAAGCCACGGGCAGCAGCTTAAGGCTGGGTTTCCCATTGAAAATTTCGTTGGTGTTTTGCGCAAAACTGTGTAGCTCCCAAAATATTCCGAATATTTAAATGAAATCAACGACTATAGATTATACATTTAATAAGCTAAGAAGGTAATAAGCTAAAAAAAATATTAAAAATGTATTTCATCCCAAAAGGGCCATGCATAACGAAAAATTATGAAATTTTTGGAGACGTTTGCGGTGGAACAGTTTTGTTACCTAAAAAATTAATTTTTTATTCTTTTTATATTTTTTATCTATTCTTTAAATGTCTCACGATTCAGTGACGTGCCTTTTTTTTATATTTTGTCCAGTTTCGTCAAAAAAAAATTAACGAAAACACGAAAAATGGGGAAAATTTAGCAAAAGTAGGTGTGAATTATTTGGAATAATTTCTAAAGTAATAAAGATAAAAAATTGAAAATATTTTTTTTACACTGTCGAAATGTACATAATATCACATTAATTTTTTAATTTTTTTTATAAATTATTTTACTAAATTTTTTTCAAGTGCAAAGTAAAAAATTGCATGTTTTTCTTAGAATATTCTGCGGTGAACAAGATTCCAGCCCCATTTATTTTTACTCAACAACAAAAGTATTTTTTTATGAAAATTGAATATCTCTTCGACTCAGTAACGTTTTTAGAAAAAAAAATAAAAAAATTAAAACATATTTAAAAATGCATTTAAAAAAGTCAATATTTGTGTATCAATTATGAGGAGAATGCAGCAAACAATATTTTCAAATACATATATTTTTTTAATTTTTTTTCATATTTTTTATATAGAAATCAGAAACTAAAATAATTTTACGATTACCCGTTTATTTTATATTAATATTCGAAAATGGGTAATTTTTTTACATTTTTACAAGGAATATCGCGTTTGCTCACACACACTAAGGTACTCAGTTCAAACGAATTGAACTAGGTGGCGTTCTTTTATATTTCATTCTCTTCTCCTTCGTTTTTTTTTTCATAGGATAGAGAAAAAATTCCTCATACCAAACGTTCTCATAGAATTCGTTTGAGAATGAAAATTCATTTTTTATACTTCTGGAATGTTTATGATATGCAGATGCAGACATATAGATAGGCAATTGTGATCACTTACTATGTACTTTGTAGGTATTCGATGAAAAAGTTGTTTTGAATACCTACCTACATTTGTCATATTTGCATGCATACATTTCGAATATGTATGTAAATGCGCGTTTTTTTTTTAATGAGTCAAGTGCAAGGGCTTGAGAAGTAAATACCTGTTACGCAATAAGGAAATAATCTTTGTTTTCGTGGTGGTTTGTGCCATTTCTTAGGATTATGTAAAGGGGTTTGTTTCTTGTTTGTTTTTTTGTTTTGCTTATGTTTTTTGTAGCAATGACATTTTTTTCCTCTCGTTTCTCTATGCTGATGCCGCTTATGGGATCGTAATATTCTTTTAGAAGAAGAACAAACCTGTTACGCAATGAGGAAACGATCTTTTTTTTCGTGGTGGTGTGTGCCATTTCTTAGGATTATGTAAAGGGTTTTGTTTTCTTTTTTGTTTTTTGAAGACAATTGGGTAACTTTTGCTTAGGCAAGGAAAGATAGAAGGCAATTACTTTTTTGATTTTTCTATCATCGTAAAATCATGTTTGATCAAAATGTCGTCTTGAACTTTTTTAATTGTTCATAGCTTGTCAAAAAGTACCCCTACGTCTTTTTATAGATAGGTAAATATAAAGATGAAACCAAAGAAAAATTAAAATCGTTCATCAGGACCCCAAAAAAGAAACAATTCGAACACAAATGTCATCGAAACTCAAAACCATCATAATCCCAAATTACAAAATTTACGAAGAAAAAAGAAAAACAACAATTCATGAATGCTACGCCTACTCTAAGTGCACATAACATAATACGTACATATGTAGAATGTAGATGCATTTTTGTGTATGTCCACACCACAGTCCACAATTCCACATAGTAAATAGATACATGCGAAAATACCTTTTTTTTCATCCCTATTTTGTGGACCTTCGTAAGCGAAACTCGGTGCCGTGTCATAAGGCCATAGGTCATAAGGCCATATACTCAAAAATTTTGAGTATATGGCCTTATGACACTTTCAAAAGCGTCATAAGGCCATATTTGAGCATATGGCCTTATGACACTTTCCAAAGCGTCATAAGGCCATATTTATTTGCGACTTTATGCCATATATATTCGCGCGAATTTTTTTATTTTCACACCCCAAATTGATTCTCTCTGGGCCAAAAAAAATTTTCCGCTCGCGCGAGCAACGATTTATTTTTCTCTTAATTTAAATTGTATATCAAGTAAATTGATTAAAATCGATTCTTTGAAATTCATAACTTTTTCAATACATTAACTCATGTAAGAATAACAACGCAATTCTCTGCACAATTTGCAAAGGAATTCTATAAAACATCAAAACTGTTTAGAGCTGAAATGCACGTTAATGTATGCATATCTCCTTTAATTATGGTCATTATATGAATATTTAATTAATTTGAATAAACATTTTATGTACGTTATTTAGAAATGTTTTTTTTTTATTTGAACTATGGGATTTCAGGAAAAAATTATTTAAAAGCGTCATAAGGCCATATGGCCTTAAGACACTTTCAAAAGCGTCATAAGGCCATATGCTCAAATATGGCCTTATGACGCTTTTGAAAGTGTCATAAGGCCATATACTCAAAATTTTTGAGTATATGGCCTTATGACCTATGGCCTTATGACACGGCACCGCGAAACTCATTTCTTACATATCAATATCGCTCACTGAAACTGAATTCTGACTTCTGAGTGAGAAAAAAAAACAAAAACTAGAAAACTAGAAATTTCAAGTGGCTATGTGAGACGGAAATAAAAAAAAAAGAAAGGGAAATATTCACTAACACTCGTGCATGCTTTTACACGAGCTCGGAGTTCAAGAAAAACGGAAACCCAGTCTTAATTGTAACTACACAAATTTAATACATATTTATGAAGTTGGTTGATGCATCAAAACTGGCGATTTTAAGTTTTGATTAATTTTTTTCATGTTTATAACATGTACATGAGTAAACCTTTCGTACTTACAAATGTTTAATTTTTGCCAATTTCACAAAGCAAATATCTGATTTCAAAAGGATTTCTCATATTTTTTTCATCAATGCTGCATTACGGTTGCCCGGTTATATGAAAGAAGTTTTCAATGTGCCCCGTTCATCTCTCTTTCAGATGTTTCTTTTATTTTTTTATTATTTCACTCTGCAATGAAACTTATACAGTTCAACCCTTAATCAAAAATTGATGCAAGGAGCTCTTATACATATATCTTGTTGTATGAAATACTGCACAGTAGGTACCTCAATGTAGTTAGCAACACTTTCCCCAGGAGAGACGGGACGAACAAGCACTATCATCGAGATTTCCTTCTACATTTCGCTAGATGCAGTTAGTTCCTACCTTCCATACGTATGTTTTCCATCTTGCACCATTTCCAACACCTCTCTATCCTCGCCAAACGATGAACTTCCATCACCTTCCATCCAACCCCTTAACAAACTTTCGCGTGCAACTATACATTCAGTATCAGTAGTAAATTTTCAATTTTCTCTCTCGTTTTCTTTCCTATTCCTGCTATGCATCTCTTATCCTTGCTTTCTGCTTATGCATCCTTGTGCTTCTGTTCTATATAGTGTTGGGCAATAATCGAAATGGAAGAAGTGCGAATTACTAACTAGATACCTAGATACCATAGGTTTGAACTTAGTATTGTAACTGTAAGTGCTGCATACATACATATGCATACAAAAAATTACAAAAACGAAGAAAATAACTTCAAAAAAAGGAGAAGAAAATTAACAAGGATCCACCCACTCGAAAGTCATCGAATTTAAAATTTTTCACTTTTCTTCTTATCGTTTTCTTTGCTCCATCATAGATACCTAGACCTACATGTGTATAATGTTGTTGATGTGACGTTGATAAATGATAAGTTTTCTAAGTTGTGTACCTATCTTGTATTGAAAGAATAAATACTTTCTTTCAATTTATGTATAGATAATATCTATGGGGGCTGTGTAAGTATCCACAAGATATCTGTTCTAGTCCGGAACGTAAAATAGGGAACGGCGGGAGGGATGCCATCGTTCGGCATTAATTGTTCCTGCAAATCAATATTGTCAAGTGCCACCAATAAAAAAATAGGTACAATTTCACACCTCCTTCGATCTCGTTAAGGGGATCAATACCTCCACCAAAGTACCTACATAGGGAATTCGATACTCTTTTTATCTAAATACTAACTTGTATAGGATCCTTGCCATTCCTCCAGAAAATAAATGTACAAGTGAACAGAATTAAATATGAAACAAACAGTGTTGTGCTTGTTCTTGTGCGCACTGACACATTATCAATATTTTCACACACAACCTCGATAGATACCGAACCCAAATGGACCAATTGGTGATATTGTGTGCACAAAACGGAGGAGCCCGAAGACAGAGCTACCCAATATAGTTCCTGCTACTGCCACTATAATCGTCTTTCACAGCAGCACACACTTTAATGTTTGTTATTTATGTGCCTTGGTTCAATCCTAAAGCTCTCCCCAAATCATCCCCCCAATATCCATAATAAAACACCCTAGCTTCATACCAAAAAAATAAAAAAAAGGAATATAAAAATCCTTAAAAAAAACTTATGGTAGCATACACCTACACCCAGGAAAGCACAAGAAAAATGAGAAGCAATATCGGGGAAAGCAACAACAACACCACCCAAAAGAAGAAAAAACTCAAGAGTCCCATGGATGATGGAGTCTGGATTCTGGAATACTCACTTGCACACTTCAGTCAGGTCACTGCCTGTCTAGAGGCGTCGCGCACATTCAAATTCAAGGATATAGGAGCCTTGGCTGAAAAAAAATAAAAAAAATATATGTATGTAGGTATGTACATTTATATACAAGCCAACAAGCTACAGAAATCTATAATATCTGCAAACGTATTTCTTTCTCATTCTAAAGCGGGAAAAAGTTAATAGAGCTCCAAACATTACAATGCAAATTTTAAAACTTTGTCAATTAAATTTTTCAAAATAAAAGGAATTTATAAATAGTCAAAAAACAAAAATTATAATCCAAAGAAAATGCCTTGCCAAACAAAAACCAAAGAGAACATAAGATACCTTAAAAGCTATAAAAGCTAAAACAAAGACCTTCTTGGCTAGACAATTATTACCAATATGACGCATTCAATAGAGAACCATTTTAAGAGAAAATCGGTGTCTGGTGAATTACTCTGTTGTCCTTGTCTGTTCAATATTGCTGTGGTGAATTTTATATGGCTCATTAATTTTTATTGCTTCTTATTTTTCCTATATGCCATCGCATCGGTTGGAAGCACTAATACCATTGCAATGCAGGAAGATGGTGTGTAGTAAATTTTTTGTTTGGCAGCAAGAGTGAGTCCAATGAATTGAACGATTGTGTGAAACGAAAGCCGTTCGATTCGATTTCGATTACCACAGCAAACCCGAAATGCGAAAGATTGAATATAGATAGATTTTTGAGAAACCTGATTGGATGGCTATTGACTAGGAATTTGGTACAGTAGGAGGGGATGATGATGATGATTTTTTGTTTTCATCTTCTCTTCTTCCGATATTTTTTTCGTTTTGTCTTCCTCTGACTGAGTTGTGTAAAATGGAAGTATTGTCGAAGGAAAACGATGTCGCCAAATGCCGTCAGCTTTTCACCAAAGTCACTTGAGTGATGGGTGGTTGCCGGTTGGTTATCTTTTATTGCGCGTAGCGCGTAGGTACCTACCAACTTTCAAGAGATCAGAAAATAGTTTTTAGTAAAACGAAATTGAAGCAATTGTGAAATGTCAACTGAATGGGCTTGCAAGGGCGGAGCACTTTTATGACTCAATCTAATTTCCCCTTGTATGGAATGAGGAAATCTATTTTTGTATCGACAGAGAGCTTTCCAATAGCACATTGCACATTCTCATTTTCTCAACTGACAGTAGTGAATCAGCAGCAGTCAATGAAGAAAACAGATTAGGTAAGGAATAAGGATAGGAATAGGAAGTACTTAAGTGTTATAAGCACGGTTGCCAGTTTTGTCATTTATGACCAAATCTGGTCTTTTTTTTCCTCTTGGTCCTGTGGTCATTTTTGTTTTCATTTGGTCATTTTTTTTCTAGAAGAAAAGACCATTTAATTTTTAATGTTCTAAGAAAAAATTTAATTAAAAAAATATTTCGCGTAATGTGGACAGATCATTAGTGTCAGCATAAAATGTGGGATTGTAACAAATAAAGTTTATGAACGACATTGTTAAAACGAGAAAAAAAAACATTCCATCTAACCTTGTGGATTCAGTCGTGCAAATCAGCAAGGTTTGGTTCGAACTGTATCTACATACAATTTGTAGTTAAGGTTTTTGTTCATCACTACGAAAACTTAGTTCATGGTTTTAGTTCGAACTGTCAAAACCTTATTTTCATAGACGTCTATTCTCACGTATTTTTTTTTTGGTTTGCACTTTACAAAACTTAGTTCTATTCTCACGTCACATTTGACATTCACATTTGATTTGAAAATTGAAAGTCGGAAGCACGGTTGCCAGTTTGGTCTTTTATGACCAAGTCTGGTCATTATTTTTTCACTTGGTCCCATGGTCATTCTTTATTACATTTGGTAATTTTTTTTTAATTTTGACTTTATTAATAGGTTGGTGTTCTCAATAACTAAGTTTACGAACTGCAATATCTAAACATCAACTGTTAAAAGACCATAATCATAATGCGTTGTTGGTTTACACCGCATTACCAGCAGACTACCACGTATACCTGATAGTAGATGTTTTAGCTTAGTTTTGTATTTTATATCTGCAGAAAACTAAGAGAGCTCAGCTTTATACTAAACATAAAAGAATAGCCAGAATGCAGTAACGGGTGGTGGCTTTTTAAATCATAGTTGTTTTTTTCACTGACAGCTGTCTCCCTCTCGAAATCTTGATAGAAAAACAGTATCATATCATCCAACTTCTTTTGTACTGGAATTGAGGGCATAGATTTCGACAACCCCTGGGTCATGCAATATGGTTAACCATGCCACACAGCCAGTGCCACAATCGATCTTTTACAAACCAGATTCCCAAATCCTGTTTTGGTTATGTCGATTGGCCACTCGGAGCTGCGATTTTACGCCTTTGGACTTTTTTTTGTGGGGAACTGTAAAGGAAAGATGTTTTGCTAACAATCCAGAATCGATTTATGCACTTATGACCAATATCAACCAAGAAATCCGTGAGCAACAGCTCGAAATCATCAACAAGGTCTTGGAAAATTGGAGTGACAGAATGCGCTACTGCTACTGCGAAACCAGTCGGGGCGGCCACTTGACCGAAGTTCTGTTCCATAATTAATGAGAATGTTGGCTCTTAATGATAAAGCCATAATACATGGACAACAATTTAATTTTGTTCGTTTTATTACATTTTCCATTATATGGAGCGTATTGGTTTGAGAAATCGTTTTGAAAAAAAAATGCATTAAAATGATACACTAACACTTCATTATTTTTATACTAAGTTTTCAATATTTTATAATATGATGGTCTTTTTTTGCTGCATTTGGTCATTTTTCTTTCTAATTTTGGTCATATTTTAAATTTCCAAGTGGCAACCGTGGTTATAAGAGCACATGTATGGGGAGTTTTCGTTTTTCGTATCTAGTAAACATTCTCTTTCAATCTGATATAGAAACACAAACTCTCTTAGACTTTTCATGGAGCTTCGTTCTTTCATGCAATGTGCCAAACCATGTCAGTTCCACATCGGAAAGATTAGAAACTGAAATTTGTCCTTCGTTTGATGGTGGGTTGTGTTGCACAAACTTTGTGCTGTACAATAAGAGCCAGAGAGAAAGAAAGCACTCCGCACGATCCACCTGATTCTGTATTCCCTCATAAGAACGATATTAGATTGTGTTAGAAAGATTGTGAATTCATTTGGGGCTGGGGGGATTGAATTCCCACTTTTGTATATCTGAAGCGCGCTTAGTTGTATGGATGTATTCCCAATCGAAATCGATGGGGGTGCAAAAAAAATAGTCAAGAGAAAAGTGAAAAAGAAAGAAAAATATTTAAAAGCTTTCGGGTAAATAAGCTGCTAGAAGCAGCAGAGTAAGGGTGATGGCGCTTATATACGTCGATACTACATTTTTTATTTATTTTTTCTCGATTTGAGTGAGGGGTGATTATATTTTTTGTTGCTTCAGTTTTTTTTTGTGTTCCGAAAGATTGGGTGGTTGATATTTCTGGGAGCTTCAACAGCGCCACCTCATTAGAGTGTGCGAAAGTCGATATTCGATTGGACGAGACGAATTTACAGGACCTTTTATGTGTGTATAAGTACCTTCCCTACCTATGTGAAAGAGAGCATAAAAGAAGAAATAAATTGCCAAATCAATATGTTGTTAAAAGAAAGAATCTCGTCTATAGGCTATAGGAATAATGTATTGATACATAGTATACCTAATACCATAGAGAGGAAAAATAAGAATAATTTATTTACTCCATCAATTTGTATTGGAAACGCCTTTATTGTGCGCGCGATGAAGCGCATCCCCTACATCTATTCGATGGACCAATATCGATATTGCTTTTTACTTTACCTAAATGTATCTAGTTATAGATGTGGAGGTACCTATAGCTGAGCTGTGTGTAAATTTGAAGGGTTTGGAATATATTGACAAATGACAATGCAAAGGCGTTTCGATTTTTGTTTGGAATTCATATTTTGGGAGGGTAGGAATGTATGTATTTTTATACATAAGGAATAATGTATGTTAGTAAAAAAAGTGAAGAAGTTGATAAATAAAAGTCATATTATCAGATTGAAATGCAAATTGCGTAGCTATTTTCGTATCTTCTTTATCATTTGTCACTGATACAAGAGGAATGTTGAAGATAAGATACCCGTTTAGTTTACCTATATTTATGCACTTTTGTTTCGTTCTGATTTATCAGAAAATTTCTAGGTAGATAAGCATAGCTGGGCACCGTTAATCAAAAAGTTAACTTCGTTAATCGCTAATCCGTTAATTAAAAATATAACTTCGTTAACAGTTAAAACGTTAAATTTTAGAAAAATTAACGCAAGTTAACGTTAATCGTTAATCCGTTAACACGCCATAAAAATTTTATTCTCTGATAAAAATTGGAAGTTGGAAACAAGAAAAGACAAGTAATTTTTTTTTTAATATAGTAAATTATATTTTGTAAGAGTTTAAGTGTTAAAACAACAATTTATTCAGTCATGTATATGAATGTGATTGTTCCCCTTCATGAACACCAGCATGTTGAAATTCTCGTTGGAAAGCGAGGCTCTTTTCGGCATATCCTTGCCCGTGGGGAAGAGACGTTCAACAGCAGCGCTTGAGGGTATGGCAGTATTGTATTGGATAAACAGATTTGCCAATACTTGTTCCCCGAGGAATGCCGCTTCATTTAACGAGTCTTTTGACTTCAAATCTAGCCACGTTTTTACGAGACTTTGAGTTTTACTTCATAATGATTTGTTGTTCTTAGGTTTTTCTGAAGATTGAGTAACAGAGTTGAAAAAGTCATCCTCATCATCGTCGTTGTTACTCGCGTTGCTGCCTCCGCCACTTACACTCTCTACGTCCTTTGATATTTCGATAGCTTCTTCTTGTAGCGCTTTTTCTACCTTTTTTCCATGCATTTTTTCACTGCATCTACACGACTGTTATCATATTTCGGCAACCATATCAACCGAAACTTAGGGTGAAAAGCCGCAGCAAGTTGGCACTGTTCATCGTCCATAAGTGGTCCGAACCTTCTCTCTATGCCGTTTAATAACGCATTGACTAAAGCTGTGCAATTTATGAGGCCTTTTAAGACTGTATATTTTTTAATTATTTGAAGACCGTTGCTGCAATGGTCGGTAGCAGTGACCCAAGGTACGCTTGAGCTTCTCCTTGAATTCTTTTTAATTGAATTTGCTGTCTTGAATATAATTTTAAATGAATTTCTCTTTTGAGACACTTCAAAATTTTAACCAGTAATTTCAAATTTTAACCTGCTCCGCAGCTAGTTAAATTTTATTCACCATGCTAGTGTCAAAATTTAACCAAACGTCAAGTTTTAACCCATTTTTAACTGAATTCGCACACGGCGTAATTTATAAAAATAATTACCAATAATCTAATTTGAATGTGTATCTGTATGGTATTTGTGTTCCATTAACGATTAACGGACTTTGGAAAATTTAACGATCGTTAACATTTTTTTAAAGTTAACTGAAAAGTTAATCCGTTAATGGGAATGTTAACTTCGTTAATTAACGATTAACGGATTAACGAAAAAAGCCCGTTAATGCCCAGCTATGTAGATAAGTTCATATAAGACCGATGGCCTTTACCCAACACAGAACGTGGCTATACTTACTTGTCCACTTATGCGTCTTATATTGGTACATATATTGTTTGAGTCTACTACTTTTTTCACTTCTTTGTTGACAATAGATACAAATAGAAATGTGGTTGTATGCACTAATGATCATTTTTTATTGAAAGTTTAAAATTGCTTGCTAAAACCTAAAAATGGTGGCTTCAACGGTATAAAGTTATAAATATCATCGTCAAAAACGTTAAATAAAATGTGAATGTTTCAAATGTCACCATCCATCACCATAGTTAGTACGTAGGTGTGTGTTATGAATAAAGTCCTCACAATAACTCAGTTCAAAATATGACGTTGACAATCGAATCTTAAGATCGTCGATAAAACTCAATTTCAATACAATTGTTATTCAATAGAAAGAACGCTATGAGAACGTACCTACACGCTGAACGCTATATTCCTAAGATCTTGATTGATTTTCGGTTGTCGTTCTCGTCTGAAGGTACCTTACTACCGAGACTAAGTACTTCTTAAAATATACCATTCATTCATGCTTCGAAGTTGTCGAATCAACCAAAGTACCTACCTTCTCTCTTTTGTATTCTGTTTACGAAACCAACTTAGAGCATATGCGAAAGTTGTCGCGAGGCTCGAGTATTTTATGAACGAAAAAATAAAACAACAAGAAAACAAGACCTTGTCCCGCCCTCGCAATTTGGTTATGCAAATCTCAGTAACTTCTTTTCAATTAAATTCGATGATCACATTACTTCAAACTGGAGATCGGAGCGACTCCTAAGAGAATAAAGAATACTGCTGATTTTTTTTTTTCAATTGTTCATGATCCATTATTTAGGTCTTTGCAAATTTTGTCATTTCCGCTTCTTTATTTGTTTAAAATAAAAACAAAAAAATGCTTTAAAAGAAAAAGATTAGATAATTTCCTTAAACTTGTTCTTGTTTGGAAACAAGCTGTAGCTGTGTTAGTTTTATTGATTTATAAAAATAGTTTTGCTGGTAAATTTACCCAGATCGAGGAGACGGCAGTAAACCTGGGAAAATGGGGGAAAAACTAAGTGCATAATGGCCCCGTCTCCTGAAAACGTTGGCAATAGTAGACCAACTATTAACCGTAGACTTACGTTTAAAAAAAACGACTAATTCTACGTTGACGGGTCGTTTTCGAATTTCGACCCTCCTAGATTATAATAAGGTATTTAAACAAAAAATTAATATTTCTTAAAATGGAATTTTTTTAATGATATTTTATTACAAACATATATATTATAGTTTTTACTCCTATTGTTTAGAAACTTTCCACACATTTAACACATACATTACGATTGTGTTGGCTTTTACAAACATTCTTGCCGCATCCACAGCAAACAAGCTCCGTTTTGTTGTCCTTTGTTGTTGAATTTTCTTCAACACAAATGAAACATCTACATACCACGCTTTTTTGGCTGGGGAGAAGAAAATCTTCGCTTTTTGGCTACTGGATTCAAATTTTCACTTTCATTGTTGTTCATAGTTGCCTGAAGAGTAAGCGATCATGAAGCGCGAGGTGGTCTTGACCTGTTCAGGATATAGTTTTTCGTCAACTCAACACCTAGGTCGTGCAAAAACTTTTTCCGGCTTTGCTTGCCACGAGATGTCTGATACTCGGGATCGATTAGAGTAAAAATGATATACTTATCAATGCTGATATATCTATAATGTTCGAAAACATTTGCCAACGATTAGTTTTTCGTTTTGTACTGCACCTTTTGTTTTGTTATAAAATTGTATAATTTCCGGCATAATTTTGGGTTCAGGTCCTAGTTCAAGACTGTGGTGCATAGTGCTTTGAACGACTGTGCATTTATTTTTCTTACTCATGTACGAAACAAGTGTAGTGGAATCCGTAAATGCGAACGTTGATTAAAATAGTGGTCGCTTTTTTTCTAATAAAAGTTTTGGTGGTGTACCGTTGTGCCAACCATGGTCAGATTCTTCTGGAGCAATTTTTGCCCAAGTTGGTATGAGGAAAAAAAGTTATCCATGGCTATATTGTGGCCCTTCAATCCTTCGACTTAGGTCCAGAACCACGCGCTCACCTTGATTTTTTTCAGCTTCACCACCAACTGGTTTTCCTAGGTACGGCTGAATCCTCCAGACGTATGATGTTTCAGCGCAAGTGCAAGCCCAAAACTTCAAGCCATAAAAACACACAATTTTCAATAATTGAAATTGATCAAATCTGTTTTATACTATAGGTAGCGAAAAAAGTTTGTTTTTTAACATTGGCACCGTTTGTTAATTGAAAAATATAAATTTTGTTTTTTGTAAACCTTCTCCTCTTATTCCTCCTTCAATAAAAAAAAAAATGGGATAATTGGTCAACTGGTTTTACCGGTTAGCGAAGGAACACAAAAAACAGCTGTTCTTTTATATGTAGGTACCTACTTACCTAGAGAAGAAGTAGATATTCTAAAAGTTAATTCGAATAAAAAACAAGCGCCATTCCAGACATCATCTTATGACGTATCCACAATGGCTTAACCATTCATACATATACACAGATATATCTACATATCGTTATGCCTATGGGACAAATAACTAGATTTCAGAAGAATATCCGAAAACGCATTGTCCTTGCCACCTAAAAGGATTACCCTTTACCTACTCAGTTTTCCGTTTGTTTCTTAATTGTTTTCCACATTCATCAGAATAATGGGGGAAACGCACTAACCCACCGCGGGAAATTGACTACATATATCCATTCAAAACACAAACATTAAAGGGGGTTGAATGAAAGCCTCTTACAAAAATTGCAATTGACCTTGAAGTTAGGGGGTCGAATGCAACTGCCTCCTTCCATTCAACCTATTTTTCGCATTTATATCTGAATTCCTCCACGCACTGTAATATTTTCTTGATTCATATATAACGGTATCTATGTATGCATGTTTGTATGAATGGCTAGCCGCTAGATGCAATGAACTTGGGTGTGATTTTTGGCAAATGATTTGTCACATGTTGTCAAAAAAGAAAAAAAAATACGACCAACGACGATAAACTGAAATTGAAACAGAAACAGCACAACAAATGAGTAATGGAATACGTGCAAATAACCACCTGTCATGAACAGAATAATTGGCGGTTGTGTATATGTGGGGCGTTACATGGACATGGAGTGAGAGAGTAACCCTTTACAGCTGAATGTGAAGTAACGCACCACAAGAGTTAGCGATGTGCATGGCTAGGATGGAATTGGGGCTATAACGGCCAACTCAACGTTATCCAGTGCTAGCGAGTGTAAAGGATTGTTTGCACTTATTTGTTTGTTTGTCTATGCCAAACGGATGGACAACTGGTGGCAAGCAGTGGCGGATCTAGGGTTCCTGGCGCCCGAGGCAAAGCGAAAAATTTCCGCCCCCTCCCTATTTGCTGTGCGAATAACATTAAGAGTATTTTAAGTGTAAATAGGTTATTAATTATTAAAAGCTCATATGTTTGAAGAATTTTATTTCATATCGATTCTTTTGTCAGTTACAACGGAAAAAAACATTATTATTTGTGTTTTTGCACGACAAAAAAATATTACTTTCAGAATATAACTTTTCTGGCCTTGATTGCCGCAAATTTACCAAAAATTTGGTAAGGGTTTTTTTAATTTTTTCCATTTCTTATGAGTTTTCTAGACCGATTTTCGGGGCGATCCGGTAACATTTAGAACGAAATATCCTAGATTCGTATCTTATCTCTCTATTGAGCCATTAAAATTCAAATTCCATCTGCGGATGGCAGAGATTTTGACGGATCTAAAACCTAATTTTTTCCGCTTTTTAACTACTTTCAAGATCGATTTTCAGGGCAATCCGAGTTGGAAACCGAGTTGGCAAACCAAGTCGGCAAACCGAGTTGGAAAACCGAGTTGGCAAACCGAGTTGCCGAACCGAGTTGGAAAACCGAGTTGGCGAACCGAGTTCGCAAACCGAGTTGGCAAACCGAGTTGGAAAACCGAGTTGGTGAACCGAGTTGGCAAACCAAGTTGACTCGTTCAAGTCGAGTTGGGCAAACCGAGTTGCAACTCGGTTTGCAAAAAAATCAACTCGAGTTAACTCGGTTTGCAAAATTAACGGTTCGGCACATCACTAGTTTCGAGCGTCCCTTTTCCTTTTGATCACATCATAAAATACTTACACTTGTATTCTATAGGGAGCGTTTACATGCGCAGCGCCGCGGGAAAATATGAATTTTCGAAACATATATTGTTTGTCGGACTCGATTTAGCGCCTCTTAGATTTTGGCGCCCGGGGCGCTTGCCCCTTTTGCCCCTCCCTAGATCCGCCACTCTGGCAAGTGTATCACAATTCGCGCTGAGGATATCAATTGCAGCCTATTTGGGGGTGTTGTGTCGACGAACGACGACGCACGACGACGAGTTGCGGAAAGCAGACTCAATGGAATTTTAAACTTATGCCCTTAAAGTGGGGTGAAATTGTGTGTGTGGCGAAGCGAATTAAGGTGTATAATCCTTGTTCTGCAAGGTCACTTTTGATAAAACTCTCATCACTATATGCGATAAGTCATCACCTTTGAAGTTGATTGCTGGAGTTTTAGTACCTACTCTGATGGATGTAAATACGTTGTGTAACTCTGCCTCATTTCTTCATAATTAAAATTATTATTTGAAAGAACTTCAACTGAAAAATCATTCAAATAATAGGGTTACACCGTGTTTAATTGCATAGGTACCTATATGCATTATGCAACCAATGGTTGTGTTTTTCCAATTTCGACGCTTAGAAGCATTCTCCCACACTTTTGCCTTGAGAGAGCTGCCAAGAGTTTGTGTTTTGTGTTAAATAAGAAAGAGATAGGGCGAGTGCGATTTTCAGGTGATTGAAAAAGTGCTTTTTGACATGCACACTGCACACCTACCGGGCTTTTCTTTTTCACTTTCACAGACGTTAGGTGTATGGCTTAAGTTTGGAGCTGATGCTCCTTGCATTACCAAGTAATGAGTGAGTCCTTTTCATTTCCACTTTGACGACGTAAGTCACTCTTGTTAAAGGGTGCAGTAAGAAGCAGAAACATCAGCCAGCCAACAAAAGCAGAGATGCAGTAGAATAAGAAATAATAATTGTCATTATGTTGATGACATCCGTCTTGTTGGAAATGTATGTATTATGTTGTGTGGGGCTTTAAGTTCTGACAATGAGGCTCCTCTAAAGCATCGCACAGGCAGTTTTTTGTTTTGTTTTGCACATGAGCACATACCCATACTAGGTACCTATATGAAACACACATACATATTTATCTGCAAATGATGTACATATGTGCTACAATGGAATCAGAGAGCTGGAAAAAGGAAGGAATTCAAGATGGCAATGACTTCTGGCGATGGTATGACAGCCTCTCATGTTCTTTAACTAGAAAAAACAGACATCATGCGTACCTATACCTTCCTACTCCTACCAAAAACAAAAAAATCTTTAAGATGTGACCCCACATTTGTATAACTAGGTACTACATATGCGCTCATAGTTGTTGTATAAGATTGTGATTATGATTATTAATAGTAGGGCTGGTGCATCCCCCATAGTCGCCTTCAGATCTTAATGCCTATAAACACTACGCTTGACATACATCCGTTGCATGTTTAAATTCCAAATAATCTAAATATCACAAGATATAAAATGTGAAATTAGCATAGAAATTAACATTTGCTTGATTTGCTTTGTTTCATACAACTCGTCTTCATTGTATGAGTATAGGTATTTTGGACGATGATATATTTGCAAGGCTCAGTCTATCATACAGACTTCCCAATCAATGTAGTGTATTCCAGGCAGAAGTAATGGCGATTAAAGAGGCACTATCCTGGCTCAAAGAAAACGTTATATCTTGTAAGGATATACGAATCTTCTCGGACAGCCAAGCCGCTCTCAAATCTCTCGCGTCTGTCTCCACAAACTCTCATATTATAGTCCACGATTGTCGATCATCTCTGAATGAGATGACGGAACAGTTTAATATTCACCTCATTTGGGTATCGGGCCACAGGGACATTCCGGGAAATTGTAAAGCCGATGAGCTCGCCAAAAACGGAACACTTCTGCCTAATGTTAGACAAAAACATAACATATGAATACCACTTGCTACATGCAAATATCTTCTCAAACAATATGCTCTTGAATCAACCAATGCTAGATGGTCACAGGGTACCACCTGCCTTGCAACCAAGCAAATATGGCCAAGCATAGACTTAAAACGGTCAAAAGGCTTGATATCCCTGAGCAACAAAATATAAGCTCTACAATTGGAGTAATAACAGGACACTGCCTCATAGGTAGACATGCTCTGAGGCTAGGGGTCTACACAAATGACTTCTGTAGAAGCTGCATGGACGAGGAGGAGGAGGAAACAGTCCAACACCTTCTATGTACATGTCCAGCACTCTCCATTAGAAGGAATAACTTTCTCGGTAATCCCTTCTTCGATAATACAAGCGAACTGGCAACGATCGACACAAAATGTCTCTCTAACTTCATTAAAAGCACGAATTGGTTTGTTTAAGTTCATTACTCTCCCATGAGTATTTTGTGGTATCACAACGGATCCATGAGGTCTAAGTGTGTCAACAACAACTAGACAGCCACTACAACCTAACCTAACCTAAGGCTCGCCGAAGCTGGAAAACCATTTTTTTTTTTTTTGTACTGAAATTTGTCACCTTTTGGTTGACTGAGGCTATAATAAGTTTACAAATACGAGGTTTTCGGACAATTATGAATTTTTCGGACTGTGTGTATATGAAAATTTAAATTTTTATCAAAAAATTTGATTTTGACCGAAAATTTACTAACATTTCAAGAATACCTATTCAAAATCATGTTTGTGGCTGACATTAGTCTTTATATACACAACTACCTTCCGAATTCTATAAATATGGATCGGACATGATGATAAACCGATTAACGGACGTATTCAATATAATCATGCATACTGGGGTCATACCGAAAGAATTCAAGGAAGCACTTATTTCTCCCATCCATAAAAAAGGCAATTCACTAGACACTGCAAATTATAGAGGGATTTCCTTCTTGAATGCATCCTACAAAATATTCACTTAAATTTTGCATAGTAGACTTAAATTGTGGATTGATTCATACAAACTGTTGATTTCTTTAGAATTTCAAGCAGGTTTCCGACAAGGGTATTCTACTGTTGATAACATTTTTGAAAACTTTTTGGTACTTCGAAGTGTCGCTGATTTCTTTTTGGACAGAAATAAGAAGCTATTATGTCTTTTTTGTCGATTTCAAAGCAGCTTTCGATACGATAGACCGTAATGCACTGATGTTATCTAGAAACCAAAGCAGCAGTGTGGGATGGCGAAGATATTTCTCAGTGGTTTGAAACGAAGACAGGTGTAAGGCAAGGTTGCCCTTTAAGTCCAAGTTTATTTGCACTTTTTATCGTTTTTAATAATAAAATGTAGCCCATAGCATTAAATACATTATAAAGTATTTGAATCAGTAGCGGAATCAACATTAATGTATGCAGTCCAGGTTTGGGGTAGTAAGAAGTATGAATCTGTTGAAAAACTGCTTCGTTTTTATATCAAGAGGATATTTTGACTACCACCAAACTCTCCAAACTACATGCTCATGCTGGAAACAGGTATCTCTCCTCTATTTATTAAAACTCTGAAATTGAATATTGACTATATATGCAATGTCCTTCAGATGTCAGATGAACGGATCCCAAAAAAGACAGCACTTCAGACAATACGATGTAAATCAGGTTGGTTTAGAGATTGGTTGGAGCTAGCGGAAGAAGCAAATACAAATTTAGCACCAGATGCGGAACTACTTCCGAGATGATTTACCAACGGAGCATATATCTTTGATATTTAGACTAAGAGAAGAACTTCTCAATCTAAATTACATTCCTCATCGCGAAGACTTGCCTTTACTGTGCGAATTATACAATATGGGTGAAAGAGAAAACATTTTTTCATTTTATGGGTAGATGTCCTGTGATACGAGAAACAAGAAGACATGTCTTTGCTAGTGACGTCTTATCAGAAGAGCGTATAACATATTACCTTAATGAGGTTGATGTTCCTTTATTATACAAATACATATTGTAAAATAGCATTAAAATATAGGAATAGAATTATAAATGAAAGTGGAATTAATTAATAATCAAACAAAGTTGTCAATGGGGCAGACGGCGAAAAGCCATGCATTATTGTTGTAAAATTATATGTAAGTACTAATTAATTATTTGTAAATAAAATTACTTACTTACTTACTCACTTACTTACACAACTTTGTTCATGAATGTTAAATGAAATGTAAAATAAATAAATGAAAAAATCTAAACAAAGCTAATTGGAAGCCTTTCATGCTCATTCTTATTAGGTAAATATCGAAAAATCAACAGATTCCACTGCTCGTTCGTTCGCTTTCGTTCTCATTTGTAAATAAATTCCGGACTAAGCAGCATAATTCCAACTTAACCTTTTGTAGACGTTTCATGTTAGCTAAATGCAAGCAATTTTCAACAACTTTTTTATTAAACCGACATTATGATTATTTGATGCATTGGTAGATTTCTTTATTTGTGTACGTGTCTCTCACACATACGTCGTATGGGTATAGGTGGGTATTATAAAAAAACATCACTATCATGAAAAAGATAAGCTTTTTCCTATTTATTGTCTCGCTATTCCAGGATGTTCGCTTCTTTAATGTATATTTAATCAGGACTAATTAACCCAGAGGATTACGAGCGCGATATATATGCATAGGTATGTTATGGCGTTATGAGTATCATTTTAGTTCTTTGCTTATCGATACGTGCTGATACATGCGACATGCTTACCAATTTTATCCTTTTAAATCCTTTTTTGAAATATTTAAACAAATAACATGGTTCTTTTTTGTGTTGATCAAAAATACCCTTTTTTCTACCCGAAGACAGGCTGGCCCTGTTTAGCTATATCCATGGAAATGTTAGCCCTTCGCCAGACTGCCGTATAATAATGTTCTTTTTGTCCAGTCCCTTCTTGTATTTACTAACATAAGTACAAATATGTACATTCCATACCTGCCTGGCTTTGAATCGTCAAAATTTTCTAAATAAATAATCATTCACAATTAATAAATGAGCTGAAGGGGAAGGAGAAATGGGGTTTTGGGGTCTTTAAAGGTACGTCTATTGTCTATTCTATAAAAGCAATGGTCATATTTTTTTTTTTTTTTTGTATTAGGTAGGTAGTGGACTAGCTCTCAAAAAAAAAAAAAAACAAATAAAGGACGGGCTTTGCGGACATTGGGTATAGTACCTACTCCTTTTTTTTCTATCAAAATTTTTAGATATAAAAGGGATGGAGTTATTCGTCAGATCTCACTCCATAATGCTACGCCATATAATGTACCCTTTTTGTGGTTGACAAAAGTTTTTGTATGCGATGCGGATATGTGAAATAATAATAATAATTTTGGGTCCAAAAATGAACAAAATACATAACTACGACGGGTACAGTAGATCGCAATGACATCAAAAATTAACAATTCAGAATTTATTTGGTCTAGGTAGATAAATAAGTTACCACATTCATTCCGAATGTAGGTATGAATTTATAGGAACTTGTGCTTTTAATGTAGATACCTACATAGAGACCTAGATATGTGGTGTGTATGAAGAAGGTGACCATGATGTTTTCTGACTGTCCATAGGAATGTGTGTTAGAAACTCTCAGAATCTGTCTCAAATGATCACAAAACGATTCCAAAGAGCTTAAATTAAAAAACTTTTATCTCTACCTAAAAGCTATACCAAACTCAGTGAAAAAACATTTTCTTCAAAGAGAGCGTGAGCACATACTGTATCAAGGATTAACCTAAAAGGAAATATATAAGGATACATTTGCTTTTTGCTGGTATAAGTATAACGCATCTATCAGCTTTCTTTTACAGATGACGAGTGTCCTTCCGATGTCGATGTTTGCTTTTGATAACTAATTAAATTCATGTATGCTAGTGTGTGTACGCCCGTTTGATATCTGAGAGTTCGTGGATCTTACTTATTTTTTTTTCTGTGAAACTGGCTTTGCTTTAGCAAAAAAAGGGGTTTTCCACCGTCTTCTTGTCACCGTCTGTGCTTCACCGTGCGTCGTTGTCGCACGCTTGTATCCCTTATTGTTGTCATCGGGTTTGCTTTTTCTTTTGCCCGACTGCTTGATTGGAGGACTCTTTTGTATCTCTACGTATAAGCAATTAATACAGAATGTCGTGATTCTTTCCTCAACCTCAGCACCCTTTTTTGAGCCTTGTGGGTTTACAAACGCAAACTCATACACTGAAAGTCAAACACATACCCAAGAGAGTATTCAAACAAATAAATAAGCAAACAAATAAATGAACGAACAAACGATTAAAAATCCTTGCTCTATCTCTTTCGTTATTTTTTTTGCTTTATTCCTAATTTTATATTTAAATATTACTCACATGTGTGCATTTATATGTATCTACACAGTCACGCACCACCAACAAATACAGAAACAACATCCATTTTAAGAAAAAAAAAAAACGAACCATCCCCCTACCACCCTGTAGAACAAAAATCATCATTTTGAATATCAATTCGACCATTATTTCTTCTTCTTGTTACTCTACCACCCGCACCCCTTTTACATCACCACATTTTATTTCGGTCCCATATTAAACACTTTTCGTTAGAACCACTGAAACTGATAGAGGATGTTGTAGCAGCAGGATGCTTTGGCTGTGGGTCGCTATATTTTTGAAAGGATAAAAGCGTTACCAGACTTATTTTTGCTATACATATTTTTAAAAGTTTAGTATTTATACATATGAATGTAGGTTATGTGTGTTTATATGTAAATTTATGATTGTGTTATTTCTTAGTTAAAACATACATTAGCTATCTGTCATGAAAGAATTGAAAATAACGGTCCCAATTGGGGTGAGTTTGAAAGATGCTTAGTTAAAAAGCAGAAACAACAATCACAATCCATATATGTATGACAGGATTCGATTTTTTAATAGATGAGCTGAGGCGTGAACGGCGAAGAAATTTAAAATTTTCAGTTTTGCTTAATATTGTACACAACAGGTACATCGTTCATTATGCTAAATTTGTGTGTTTCTATTTGGAGAACAGGGCTCATTACAGTCTTACAGAGATATACCTACAACATAAGAATTTATGAGCATTTGGAGAAAGGGGTGTACAAGTGTTTGAAGGCTTTTGTGTAAGGGTCATTCTTAACTCTTTTATCGGAAGTCCTCGGATATGCATCGTCTGAAAAATGAGATGGCTCATTAAACGAAAAGTTCATTTGGTGCCACTGGTACAAAAATTATAATAAAAAAAACTGCCCAAAAAATGCCAAAACAAAATGTGTGGATGAGCCATCCTTAACAATTAGCGGTATAAAAAATAGATATGAACCTATTCTCCCACCTACTGAATAAGCACTCACCCCCCTCCCCCACGCAAAAAAAAGAAACCAAAACCACAATTAAGTGATCGACAGCCACCGGTGCTGTGTTGAGATCTCATGTGTGGATGTCTAGAACAGTGAAAGTCAAAAAATATTTATTTATCCGTCCGTGCATTGCAACGTGCCTCATTACAATAATGTGGCTTTGGCCAAAACATTTTTCATCAGCAAAGCGTCACAAGTTTTGTTTACTCGATCCCCCTCCCTCTCAGCTCTCCCTGTCCTCTTTCCAATCAAAGAATTTACCAATGTGTCGGCTGCGATAACGTGCACCCTGTTAATCACCGAAATCAGCAAACAATAGAGAATAGATTCAATTGAAT
Source organism: Sphaerophoria taeniata (assembly GCA_943590905.1). Taxonomy (NCBI): domain Eukaryota; kingdom Metazoa; phylum Arthropoda; class Insecta; order Diptera; family Syrphidae; genus Sphaerophoria; species Sphaerophoria taeniata. The sequence goes on from OX016542.1 coordinate 67,738,063, forward strand.
TATTTAAATATAATTTTAGAATGCAGCACACACTCGCGTCGAGTCTCGAGTGTTATTGGTCTCAGTCAGAGTCAGAATCTCCTGAGACACTGTTCGATCTATTTTAAATCAACACTAATTAGTCTTATATTATTAGGGTAAAACTATACAAAGCGCCCCGATTTACAAAACGCCCCACCAGCGACCAGCCTACTGCATTCAAAACAGCAGATATTCAAATCAAACTAATCGTGTTCAAACAGGTTTACGTGGTTGCCCAGTTGGGCTTTTGTGCAAATGGGATTCGTTTACGCGTGTAAGAATAAAAGAGAAAAAACGATTTTGTGAGCCGAAAAATATTGAGGTGGGTATCCACAAAAATTTAATTTTCTCGGAAAGTATGAGCAATATTTGAAAACTGTTCATACACATAAAAAGAGTTTTGTTTTTGTTTTTATATTATTTTGAACTTATAACGTTATCTTATGTTGAGAGTCAATATTTCATGTGGGGCGCTTTGTGTTCCAGCTTTACAAATCGCCGCAGTGAAGAAAATGCAAAATGCCCCAGTTATACTTTGATGCATTTAACAAATTTTTCTTGCAAATTTTTTTAGAAACGCACTGAAATTATTTGCGAAAGACATTGTGGGCCTCATGGTTCGAAAAGGATATGGTTAAAGCGATTGAGTTTAGTGTATTGATGATCATTGGCAAACTACTTCCTCAGAAGACTTGATCTCATGCGTAACTTGCAAGGCTTTGTTACATGAGTCCTGTACAACGTATTCGCCTAATTGTAACAGTTTCGGCCGCAAATTGAAAAGAGACGCTATTTTACTAAGATTAAAATATTTTGAAAGAATTTAATGTAATATTTCTTCACTTTTCTCATGGGGCGCTTTGTAAAGAGCCTGGGGCGTCTTGCCCGCTACCGTAGTTACAAAACGCCCCACCTTAACTTTCAAAAAAATATTTTTATTTATTTTATACTATTGTTGTTTTTATGTTGATTGAATGTAAATGCTAAGAAAAAAGACTGATTATTGTTTTAAAATAAAGGAATGTGATTTTATGTTAAAATTTTGTGTTTTATTTATGTTTGATGAATTGTGGGGCGCTTTGTATAGTTTTACCCAACTATAAATCTGTAAACCATCCTAGACAGACAATCTGGTCATCTTTATATACTTATGCTATGCTTGCAGTTTGCTGCCCTCTCTATGAGCTGAAGAGCTGTCGCCAACACGCAATTATTTGGGAATTTCTGATCAATTGGCATTGTGCGGTGTGTTGCTATTGTTTTACAAAAGATTTGACAGTTTAACATTGGCAAATGGTTGAGGAAATTTCAAATTGTGTCCCAAAAATATAAAGCATCTCACGTGCCGGGCACCATTCATTTGAAAAACGCCACTTGAGGCCAGGGCAACCAAAAACGCTCGGTCTCGATATAATTAATAGGAAACACCATTGCCCCAACTTTCATGTCAGTCGAACGAAATTGGTGGTTGTGCGCGCTCCATTTATTGTCTAGTCTCCTTTCGGTGTTTGATTCGAATAGGAGAAGTTATTTTCTCACAAATAAATACATCTGCTGTAATGCATAATTCGACTTAGATCAGATAGGCCACCCTTTTAACTTGTCAAATCGTGACATGCCAAATTGATCTGACATCCTTTTACATTCGATTTCTAATGATTGTTTAGTTTCTCCTGAGACTAAGGAGCATCCTTTTGGGGACAATTAACTTATAATACAAATACGAGTCGAGTACCAGATAACAAAAGAATGTGCCTCTCCTGGCCCACTTGTACACGTCTATACCTACTTATAGCTCGCTTAGCTTGAGTTAGATATACGGGAATTCTAAGCAATTTTCTTGAAGAGCAACAGGAATCGACGTTATACAGGGAAAACAAATCAGGCAGATATTAATGGGATGGTATTCTGGTTACTTTTTGAGTGATGGGTTAAGGCGACTTCACCTTGAGAAGTGCTATGTATATGGAAATCAGAACATTATGTTGTTTTATGTATTTGGGCGCAAAATTATATCCAATAAGACGAGATTTTAATTAATTAAATTAATTTGTTTCGGTTCAATTCCAAAAAGGGAAAAAAGAGTGAATGATTTGGGGAGCTTCACAATTACTCTCATTGAAGAAGACAGTTGATTTTTGTTTGGAAAAGTAGTTTTTGTCTTTATTGAAGAAAAATTGTTGAAATTGACATGTTTTTGCGTTTTAGAAAAACGGACAAAGCTTCAAATGAAAATTTTGAGTTTGAAAATTAATATTTTTTAAACTATTCCTTAAAATATTTTAATTTAAAAACAAGATGAAAGAAGTAGTTTTTGGCTTTTCAGGAAGGTATAGCACGGTGTTGTAAACGAAGCCGTTGATTTTTAATATATTTTCTTTTTTTTACAAAATAAGTCAATTTGTCAGAAAATTGCCCCTACCGGCTAAACGGGGGGGGAATAGACCCCCCATCTCCAATACGATTTTTTTCTTGTCTCAACTCAACCTACATCCTCTAGCTTTTTGGCACAACGCTCGTGAATCACCCTGTATATATAAAATTCTGATGTGATCTGATGCGATATAATGATGGGGTCGCGGTAAGTAAGGTAGAGGGTAGCAGGTAGCGGATAGCGGGGTAACGGGGTAGCTGGGAAACGGAGTAGCGGGTGGCGGGTAGAATTTCGGGTAGCGGATACTGATATAGCTCTCAGCAGGTAGCGGGTACTTAGTGTGGTACCGGGGTATAAGGTTTTTATGCGTCAATTGAGGCAGTAAGAAGTCGGCTGGGTCAGCTAGTTATTTAATAAGAAAGAAGTATTATATTATCATTATTATTCGACACTTTTGTGGGGGCACAAATTACTAGGAAAAACACAATTTTTTTTTTATTAATTATTTGGTTCGATGTAAAAATGTGAAATACTTAATCTCGATAGGACTCACACACTAGGTATATTTCATGATGTTGACAAAAACCTCAACTGCAAATATTTCTCAATGCAACGTTTGAATGCTTGAAAAATTAGCCCACAGCCATACGAATACAGGCAAGGGTGTACTGTACGGTGCAGTGCATTAACGCCCATGGAATTAACGCCCGCGGGTGTTAATTCCAATAACAAAAGGAATTTACCCCCGCGGGTGTTAATTCCTTTTTTGATTTGGAATTAACACCCGCGGGGGTTAATTCCTTTTTTTGGTGGGCTTTAATTCCAATTTTAATTGGAAATAAAACCCACACGTGAAACAAATGGTGACGTGAAATAACTTCCGACGAAATAAAGCCGCATGGAGTCTTATTTCAATTTCTTATGGAAATTAGAACCTTACAAGGGTTGCGGTCTTATGTCCATTGCAACCTATAAATAATGCCCGTGGGGTCTTATTTTGTTTTTTCTGTTTTGATTAGAAACTTAGCGCAGGGAAACTCGTCTCGAAGTCAGAAGTCCCGAAAATGGTTTTTGGAACTTCTGAGCCACTCTGGAGACTCAAGAGTACCGAAATAGTTTTAGGGATTATTAACCCACTATCGCCTGTCAGTAGTCCCAATTAAATTTTACTTTTTATGGGACAAAAGTCTCAAATGAAAAAAAAAGTTAAACAACTAACGTTCATGCTAAACAAATAAACAAAAAACTTAAATTCTTGTAGGTATATATTGTATAAGTACACATTGAAATAAATAGGACCACGTTTCTTTATTAGCTGTCGACAAAATTGTCAGAGCTATTTAGGTTTCCTTTTATTTGGAAAAGTAGTGGTTCTACATTTTTGCAAGCATTTCAATGATTCATTTTCAGCATCATTTCGATTGATGTTGAAGCCGATACCAAAAATTCAAGATTGATATGATTTGATCGCGAGCGAAGCGAGCGGAAAAAATGTTGGCCAAAAGAGAATCAATTTGGGGTGTGAAAATAAAAAAATTCGCGCGAATTTTTTTATTTTCACACCCCAAATTGATTCTCTTTTGGCCAACATTTTTTCCGCTTGTGTCCATCCATCTTTCAATGTAAATGAAATAGCTTGGTTATTTTAGGTGACAGATAGATACAATAAGATGTAATTGGCTTCAAGTATAGTGTGCTTGTAGAATGCCGAATAAGTCTTGAATGACCAAAACTATAATCGTACGAAGTTAGAAATGTAAAATTTGTAAACTTAATTTGTGATGTTTAATTTGTTTCTACTCACGTGGCCAAGGTGTCTAGGATGCCAGCGCAAGTGTTCACATCCGAGGTTGAAAAGATCTCTTCCAAAAGAAAATAACACTCGCGGGTGTTAGTGCCAATTTCAAATGGCATTAACACCCGCGGGCGTTAGTTCTTTTTATGGTGGGCCTTATTGCCAATTCAAAAAGGATTTAACACCCGCGGGGGTAAATTCCTTTTGTTATTGGAATTAACACCCGCGGGCGTTAATTCCATGGGCGTTAATGCACTGCACCGTACTGTACAGACTTAAAACAAACCCTTAGAAATGGATTTTTTTTGATAAAAAAAACATGCAAAGGATTGCGTGGGAGGGCATCTGCCGCTCTATGATGTGTTGAAATAAATTGTATAAATAAAGTCAAGGCAAGCACACACAAAACCAACCAGACCTATTCAAAAAGCTTTTATGATAGGTAGGTATGTCTGTTTGTTTTTCATAATGATGGAATGACACGAAAAAATATGTATTTACCTATATACTTAAGTAAGCTATGCACGGTGTCTTTGGCATAACCGCACAACAAGGATATATGACAGAATGACATTTCAACATTGATTTTGCGCTTGCTTATTTGAAAAAAAAATTATTGCTTTGAATAATCAACCATTGAAAGCAATTTTTCTCCCGACAAAAATAGCCGCAAGGACCCACCGACGACCGACGCACGACCGACGACGCGACGATTTCATGACACGGCTGGCGCGGGCGATATTTTTGTTCTTATTTTATACCTACTCATTTTTTTTTCTAATTAATTTGTTCTCATCCCAATTCCGGATTCTATACTTTGGTCTGTTGTATTTATCAACTGAAATTCAAATTACATCTACCAAGAGACCAATATTCATTAAATTTCCCAATCTGATTCGCAATAGCACATTATAAAAATTTTGTTATTCTTGTCTAATAAAAGCAGAAAAGGACGAGACTTTATTGCAGGAATGTTGAAAGTAGGTAGGTAGGTATATTTCAGCTACCTTTGTTTTCTTTTAAATAGACCCCCTGAGGTTTGACGCCTTCCCTGAAACAAAAACACCATTCAAATCGTAAACAAACATAACAAAAAAAAAAAAAAGATAATAGGTATATTTGTACAGAAAATCCATTTGTTTTGCATCCCATCATCCGACATCGCAACCGCCTTGCCGTTCATTATCATCTTTTTTTGGTCTTCTTCCTTTTTGTACGTCTTTTTGGTTTTTCTTTTATTACTCCGGAATCGGAATTGTTTCTATCTTCTCTATTAAGGGAAAATATTTGACTCCGAATCGAGTGAATGATAGAACCAATAAAGATTAATAGCATCATTTTTGAATTGCACCATTTAGGCCAGCAATAAGAACAACAAATAAAAGAAAGTATTAATTTCAACTTCATTTAAGGGCAACATTTTTATTTTCTTTCATTTTATGCAAACACTCTACACTACACTCTTCATATTGGCCACATCCTTGGCACATCGAATTTAAAAAAAAAGAACATCAAGTACCACCCTTTTACTGCCAACAATATATCAGCTTCAGCAGTCAACAAAAGAGAACCAAAAGAATATTATTCCATAATCCATATCAAAAGCTTATTCAAAAACAAACACAACAAGTATGGAAAAAGGTCAAAAAAGGAATGGAACACTTCGAGGATCTTAAAACGATATGAACTTTATTCCGGTAGGTAGGATACGTGTAGTTATAAAGTTCGCTCTTCAAATGAGAAGACTAACCCCATCAGCTCTCATTCCACCGAGCTCACTCGAGGAAGCCAATAATGATAACGATACTTTCGCTATTTCGCATACTCTCTATCGCTCCAGAAACCGTCGAAGGAACCAATCTCGTTCGGACAATTGGGGGTTGAGTAAATACTGTAAAAAACCAAAAAATATTTGGTCTTCAGGATATGACAAATTCACAAATTTGCTTTTAACTCAACAAAAATAGAATAAAACAAATGTATTTTTTTTTAAAGATCGGTGTGGTGCTTGAAGTGAGCCCCGCATTTTAGTTAATTAACCCTTTTCGGTCATTGATATTTCTATTGATGGAAAGGTGAAAAATATTTCCTTTTAAGGCAAAAAAATGTAAGCAACATCAAAAAAAGAATAAAAGTATCTCTTGGGTGGCGGCTGGTTCGACAGTTCCCTTTTCCCGCATTTTTGCGTCGAAGACTTCTGTAAAATCAATTGAAAGGGTTCCAACCATCAGAATCAGACATCAAATATTTTCAAACCATTCACTGTACCTATTATCTGATGTCGCTCTATATCAACCGCTTTAAGATTAAAACCAAGAGGGGTGGTGGATGGGCGCAATTGTCAGATGTATTCTGCAATTAAACATTATCGACTTTGGGAATGACAACAAAATTTTGGCCCGCCTATCGGCTACTCAGTCGGAGTAACTTGTCATCGCGCTCTACCTCTGCAACATTTCGAGCTAAATCCAAAGGAAAAGGGTTACTTCCGTGGCGTGAGATAGCATAATGGTGAGGGTTCTTGAAATTTTCAATTCGCCAAAAGTTTTTCGATTGCGATAAATCTACTTCTAATAGCTAGCTATCTTCCTGAGGGGGTATAATAGAATGGTTGGTGATGAACTGATGAGAAAGGGTTGCTGTGTTGCCACAGCAGATTTATGCAGGCCTCATAACCCGTCGTTTGTTTAGCTTAATTTTTCGTCTTGTTTTGTTTTTGCTTTTCTTATATGTATAGTCAAAATTGTTTTTTTTCGGGTAAATATTTCATTTTGTTCGTCCATTGATACCCGCAGCACCACGACTTGCTGACATTGAATCTTCGTGAGAAATAGTACACTTGTTTTCGTATCTTTTTATCTGTCTGCCTGTCTGTCTGTCTATCTATGTCTTTCTACCTACCTATCTTTCTAAGTCGTGTCGGCTTTGAAAGGATTTGACAAAAAAAAGAAACTCCAAGGTAACGTTAAGAGAATCATAATTTTTCCAAATAGATTAAATTTTTATAGCTGGGGGAGGGAAGGTGGGGTGTTGTTGCTGTTTGGTATTAAAAATGTAGATTCCTTACAGTACATAAACGCCAGACAGACAAAAGGTATATCCTAAATTCAGAAAGCCACAACAATCGGATGAACAAAGGGAGATAAATTGACCTAAGAGTAATTCCTTGGTAAGTCCGTTTTCTCGTTCGATTCTTGAGGACCAGGACCTATACCTAGCAACTAGCTAGAACATGTAATTGCCATTCGAATTTTATTCTCCGTTTTTCCTGCTTACTTTAACCGGAACAATTTCAAATTGTCCCTTTCTTCTTATCATGACTTATGATATTGGTGTTTGTCCTTCGATTCAACTGACTAATTTGCCAAACTTATTTTGGACTTTTCCCCAAATTGGCTTATCGATAAATCCACAACTGGATGCATATAGATTGTGTAGGTATATGCATCTGATTGTCAGAACAACGAGTAATGTATTAATTTGGGCAAATTTAGCCCGTAATGACTTTAAAAGTAAAATTAATGAGGGTGTGTCCGACAAAGGAAGAAGGTTTTATTTGACTGCTTGTTAAAAAAAGGGTTCGTGGTCGTTTTTTTTGCCATCTACTCTCAAACCCAAACAGCAAGAAAAACTTTTCCAAACTATTAACATTCGAACAGTAAATTTAGTCGAATTTTCACGCTCCTCATCCCGGTGTATGAATGCCTGTGACTGTAAACTGAATTGAATGCCTTTGCCTTCCTCAAAATTCGAATTAAATGGAAATACATTTATGCAACCGAAAACAAAACACGCCGTAATTTTGTTGCTTTTTGGGGATAAACCATTTTTTTTCTTACCAATGCAAAAAAAAAAAACTGAAAGTATAGGTACTTACATACCTACATCGTATGAAACTGCAAAGAGGGCAGTGTGAGTAGAGGCGTTTACTTTCGAAAATATTATTTTAAATATTTATTGGACTATTAGTTCTGCCGATAGCATCGGCAGACATCAAAATGTGAATACTTTTGAAAACTTCTTCGTCATGGGGTTGAAAAGGGGTTTAGCGTCTGGAATTTCGCTTCTTCTTTGATTTTAATTTTTTAATTTTGTGCAAAATCTAAACGATCTTTTTTTTGTCTATATTTACAGAGAGCTACATTGGCTGAAAAGGAACTAAATACTTTAAAAGAACAATTGTCAACGACTTCTTCAGTAACAACAACAACATCTTCAACATTAACAACAACAGCAGCTTCACCGATCCATTCAGCACCACCATCTCCAACATCGTTGACAACAACACCAATTATCAAATTATCTTCACCTACGATAAATAACAACTACTGCTTTAACAACAACAACAATAACAACACCAACAGAAAATTGAACAGTGTTGCGATAACACAGCATTAACATCAAAACGGTAATTTGCTTGCAGCAACACCATCGCCGTCTCCGCCATAATCTGATAACGAGAGTACACCTAACGGATGCCTTTATTCGGCAAAATTACTCTTCAATCACAATCAAAAATAATGGAAACAACTTCAGCTCCGATTTTTCTGCAGTATTGGCAACAGCAACTCCCACCAGCGCAGCGCAAGCGTCTCACCAACAACTGTTGGTACAACAACAGCGGATGCTAGTAAGCTTATAACGGCAATGACAGCCGAAAAGAATCTTCACCAAGACTCCAGCCGATCACCAACGCTTGCAAGTAATCAAACGTCAAATCGATCGCACAGTCCGCATCTGTCAACGGTAGATGGCACTAGTGGCATTGAATCAACAAGAAATGATAATAATAATAACGCAAATACCAATAGTATTAGCAGTAATTGTAATAATAATAATTTTGCTGAAGAATTGGCTGCCAAAGAAAAAGAGGTAAGTTTGATTTTTGATTTAAACACCCTTCTATCTGCCCATGCAAATAAAGGCCTTTATAATCCGAAACACTTCAAATTGATTCTGACTTGAGTCTGTTTAAGTATTCAATAATGCGTAAGGCTTCGTCTTTCAGTTAACCCTTTGTGTGCCCTTTATGCGAAACGAACAATTTGTATTTGTAAACATCAACTGAACATTTAAATATCTGCTCGATTTGGGGATAAAAGTAAAAGTTCAAAATATGACATTTATACGAGAAGGTCGGACGGCCGGTCGATTTCAACCTTTTCTTCTCCCTTGGAAAAAAGAAAAACCGAAAAAAGAGTGTAAACAATTCGGCAAGGCGAAAAAATTAAGATGTCAATACTGAAAATGATACTGGTGGCGTTTTGTTTTATTTTGACTTTGAGGGTAGGTGGTGGTGTGTTGTTTCCGAGGCTAGAAACAACATCTTTAAAATTGCCTTAATAGGACAAATAAGTGGTAGAAAGTCAGGGAGGAAAGTCCTAGAGAAAGGAGCGCTTTTTTTGTCTCTTTTGGTGTATATAATATGAAAAGGATGAATAGAACACAGGGCATTTATTTTTGTTAGAGACAAGCAAATTTCATTGAATGACATTTGACCTACACTTTTGCTTTAAGTACTTATAAAAAAACGAATATTTCACTCTTATTTCACTGGTTAAGTAACCCATAGATTAAGAGTTAATCCAAAGGTAAGAATTTCTAATAAATACAAATAATTTGTTTTATTGTTGTTGATACTTATTAACCGATTTGTTCTTGTCTTTGCTACATACATATATATATGACAATCGATTGTGGCGCCATCTAATGAACTGAAAGCGAAGCAGTTTTTTTATTCCTTCTCTAAACTACCCTCCATTGTAGAATAAGTTAGCAAACGTCAGCTAAGAAACATTTTATTTTAATACTAGCTGACCCGACAGACTTCGTACTGCCTCAATCGATATAAAAAAGTCCTAGACTTTTGTAGCCCGCTACCATACCACCCGCTACCCTCTACCCGCTTCTCCACTACCGTCTACCCGCTACCCTGTTATACCCAGTTACCTGTTACCCGTTACCCAATACTTCTAAACGCTACCCGCTACACCAGTAATTGCTACCCACTACCCGCTACCGACTACCCCGCTTCCCCACTACCCGGTACCCTGGTCCTAAGCATTTGGTACAAAAGTAGTGAGTCCTCAACGGATTTGCATAGGGTTGAAAAATATAAAATGCTATCAAAACATAGGGGTCAGTTACAACTAACATGATTCATCGCCCATGCGGTAATTTCAACCATTTTTCGCCGTGTATGACAGAAAGAAAATGAACCAAAGGATTTCGTAAAGATTTTACTAACGATACGATCACAAATGTTGACGGATATCCAATATATCGTCGAAAAAATTCCGATAATGGATTGTCCGCCATTTACCAAAAAGTATCAAAAACATCGATATTGACATTGATAATCGTTGGGTGGTGCCGCCTTATTCACCTCTACCGAGCAAAACATTCCAAGCAAATATTAATGTATAGTTTTGTAGTTCAGTGAAGAGCATCAAATAATGAATAAAGGCAATGGTATGGCATTGTTTGCTATTTTAATGATGACAAACAGTATAGTATGAACATATTTATATAGGTATCTTTTATTATTTATCCTACCTTTCACAATAATAAGCTTTTATGTCACTATCACTACTGCGATCGATGTACAAATAATAATAATAATCGACGAAATTTTCATGAAAACTGAGTAAGAAGTGGCTCTTAAAAAGTAGGGGTAAGTGGTAGGAAGTTGAAAATTAAGGATTGAATGTATTTCTTAATGCCACACCATAAAAAATTATTTAAAAAAAAAATGGCCCAAGAAATGCAAAACAAAATGTGTGGATGAGCCATCCTTAACAATTAGCGGTATAAAAAACAGATATGAACCTATTCTCATACCTACTGAATAAACATATAAAATTTCATCAAAATCGGTCAAGCCGTTTCGGAGGAGTATGACCACTAAAACTGTGACAGAAGAATTTTATATATTAGATATTAGCATTTTCCACTCAGTATAAGGTTTATTCTATCGCAATTCTGTATTTATCTATTGATTTGGCTGTAGATGTTAAATTTTTAGACAGGCGGAACGACACCCACTTGTCATACTTGTCACATGTAACGCACGAGTTCATCAAAAAATAGAATGACCTTCTGATTTGTAAAATGTCAACAATGTCATTGATCTTGGGACTGAGTAAAAACACAGAAACCCAAACTATTGGTTGACATTACTGTCCCAAGTGCACCACTCTACTTAATTATATTTATTTTTCGGCTGCACCGTATCTGGTGTCTCCACGACCGCGGCCTACTATAGCAAGCGGATTACATTCGACCGTAAAACGCTGGACATCTGAGGAGAGAGAAGATGCGAGTGGAGGCGCCTGACCTTGCATGTTTTCATTTCAATAACGCATCAACATTCGAACGACTTTTTTGGCCCTCGTTTAGCATTAAAACATTAATCCAAAGAACATGCACGCTCATTTATAACTTACGTTTAAAAGTGCACTGTGCGCTTCTTTATCCCGCAGGATCTGACCCTTCTTGTTTGAATAAAGCAAATAATACTGTCGAGCACATGTGTTCCATATCTTTTCCTTGGGATCTATATATACCAACAATGTGTATAGATCATCGTGCTCAGCACCAAATGATGATGATCATCAACATCATCCTCGCTCTCCTTGCTCACTCAATGTAGCCAATTATGCTATGGATAGTGTGTTGATCAGTGCTTGCAAGGTTTTGCCAACGCCATGCCATCAAAGTCGTCATCGTCCGTCGGCGTCTTCGTCGTCATGCAGCCGGTTTTGACTAATTTCAGCAATAAAACAATTTCCCTTTAACCCCTCCTAGTTCGAAGTTCATCCATTCCAAGAAATTTTCGGCATATATTTTAGATTATGTCTTAAAAACAACAAAAAACAAATGTATATAGGCATATGGAACGAATCACATCACGCACCGTTCCTAATTAAAATTGAAAATTTGCTCTATAGATATCTCATTTATGGTGTGGTGTTGCACAAGAAATTCCATACGATTTTTTTCGGGAATACACTCATTTGCGGCCGAGGCGGTTTTCTGCGATTGCGATGTGCAAGCACACATTTTTATTTGCAGACTATTCAGTCGAGGTATCGTTCCGATACATTGCCAACGAGACAAATATTTCCTTCATGCTAGATAGAGATGCTCTGCAAAATTAAATTTTGTTCAAATATTATAATTATGTATTATGAATATAGACACAATAAGCCTACTGATGGTCTCTCCACTCTCTACCATCAACTTCACTTAATAAGTGTAGCCACCATCCACATTTCATTCTCTCATTCATAGCAATACTTATACATTGCCGGCACACAACTGATAGGTATAAAATTATAATTATAACCAATATATTGGTAAACGTTATAAAACATTGTTCGAATCCAATGATTAACACATAGAAAATATAGTGCAACGCAAAAGTGGCATCCGGTTTAATTTGAATGGTTTTCCGTTTTTTTTTTCTGTATAAGTATCTTTGTGTACATATTTTCATTTTGAATGGTTTCGTTCTCTGGTGATTTATCATTCCGTTCCATTTGTTATTATTATAATAATTATTACTTATTCGTTCCTCTTTTGGTTGATTTGAAACAAAATATATGTACAATGTGTGTTTTTTTAATATTTTGTTGTGTTTGTGGGTATAGGAAATATGGTAATTCGATAACAATGAATCGAGAATTCAAAAAATAATGATAAAAGAAAAAAATGTTTTCGATTTTGTTGTTGTTCGTATTGTGATTTCGATGGAACTATACTTTTGACCACTGCTAGTGGTTTATTTTAATAATGCTTATCGTTATCAATAATGATTTTGAAGAATTCTTGGGCAGAATTTAAAGATATGGTTAACATCTGCAGAACGGAAACATGTGTATGGCAAGAAAGCGATAAGAACTCTTTTTCCTCAGCTAAAAGTTGAATTCGTAGTAGGTAGGTATTTAGTTTATCAAAACTGCCCAAAAAAGTTTCACTATTCGAGATCACTCGACTATCCACAGTGAAAATAACTCGAATGACAATGGTGAGAACTCGAATGACGATGACGAGTACTCGAATGACGATAAAGAGAATTCGAATTAAAAGAACTTGAATGACGACTATCTTGAATTCGAATAAAAATAACTCGAATGAGGGCATCGAGAACTTGAGTGATGATTACAAGTATTGGAATAAAAATCACTCAAATGACGGTAGCGAGAATTCGAATGAAAAGAACTCTAATGTAATGACGATAACGAGAATTCGAATGAAAATAACTCGAACGACCGACGATTACCTGGAATTCGAATGAAAATAACTCGAATGACAATGTCGAGAACTCGAATGAAGTGTACTCGAATGACGACAACGAGAATTCGAATGAAAAGAACTCGAATGACGATTACAGGATTACAAAAGAAAAAATACTCGAACGATAAGAACTCGATTTAATACGATTTCGTTATTCGAATAATCATTCGATTATTCAAATCATCCGAATACTTTTTCGCATTTATTGAAATCATTCCATAATACACATCACTAATATCAACCCGGTCGTGTGTTAACAACACCTATTTGTGCAAAACAGCGAACACGCTATGCCTGCCAAAATACCCAGCCCTCCCAATGGCTGGCTATTAGACCTACGTATGCCTAGAAATCATAAGAAATAATTATTTGGAATCGGTTGACAAATCACCGTGTGTCTAGATTTCTTGTGAGTTGAATTTATCTTTCCATTGCTCAGCAGGCGAGTAGAATTCATCGAACATTGCATCAGTTACTTACATGAACATGTGCTGTACATTTGTTCTTATAATTATGTTGTATCAATTCATATTCTTACCATTTTACTTTTGACTAATTAATTTGCATTAAGAACGCATTTTTCTACAAATGATTTTAAATTTCATCTTGATTTTGAGAATGTCTATATATTTTGGATTGCTCAGAGGATAATTACAACACTGCACCCTTCGATTTATGGCAATAGCATCCATCCCAGCTACAGGTTATTATCTAAAGTGGTTCGTTGATGTTCATACCACATCGTTTTGGTACATATTTCCAAACCCATTGAAGTGTCTGCAAATAATCATTTGAGTAGAAAAAATGGCCCAGCGCAGAAATAAATATTCCATCATCAGTCTATCAGCCAAATATGTACTCGAAAAATGTAAATACTTTCCAATCTATTATCGTTCTCAAGGGCTGATGGTTGAATACCGGGGGAAAGGGGGGAACGGTATGAATATTTATCCAAAAAAAATTGTCATTTTGCTATTTGTATACAGCTGCGCTTCCACCCCTTATTGCAAATAATGATGATACTGATGGTTAAGATGATGATTACAGAATGCATTAGGTGGGGGTGTTCTTCGATTTCTCCTTCTACTTTTGGTGTTGATGTTGTCCATGGTGCAAGTGGTGTTGGTTTTTGTTTTTTCTTCTTGTTTTGACATTCTTTTGTGTAAACCGTAATACGAAAATGGCTTTTAATGGATTTTGATGCATTTTGCCAAACATGACTCATTATGATTTTTTCATCACTGTTCTTTCAGTCTTTGTCGCATAAGATGGGTTACTTATACGCGTGAAAGGACGCATTCTACCCTAGCAGTTGCAGCTTCAAAGTTAAAAATACAATCTTGAAGATAGGGACTTGTCAATGTTGGGAGAGAACACAGTTTGAGTCAATAGATTAAAGACAGGTTGCGTTAGATGCTTTAATTGTCAAAATTGATCGAAATTATTAAATTTTAAAACTATAGGTACTAATTATGTTTGCAGCTATGTACAATGTTCAGGTAGTGGTAAAAATGGGTTTTAAGTATTTTGAACAAAATCGAGCCGTTTATGAGATACGGGGAGCAAAATAGCTTGTAGTGGGTTAGGGGTTAGCGGGGTGGCGGGTAGCGGGTAGCGTGGTAGCATCACAGCGGAAACCGGGGCATCGGTTACCGGGCAGTTGGGTAATGATGTAGGAGTAGGTAGAATCCATTATTTTATTATGCTCTCTAAGAAGCTGTGCCTATGTGCGTCTATCCTATGTCTTAAAATTCGCAGACTTGAGTGTAATTTCGTGTTTGAGCATTTAAGTACTTCACCTTCCATATTTTCCTAGCTGTCGCAAACTGACTGGTATTTATTTCTTTTAATAGATATTCAACCAAAATTAGAGTTGTCTCATTCTATAGCTGCAAATTTGCAACATTTAACTGCATCTGCATTATATTTTATCTCAGAAGCATAATTAATAAGCAATCATCCCCATAAAAGGGATCTAATATAGGTACCTATGTTGTCTGGCACTCAACCTAACTTCAACAAATGTCATCTATCCTCCTGTCTATTCATAAACAAGTATAAGAATGCAAGAGTGGATTCTATTCCTTGTTTGCATATTGTATCTGTACTGTACAGGTATCCGTATCCTCGTCCTTTAATTTGATTGCTGGATATTTCATGGAGTCGCATAAAATGAGCCAATTGTTTCGAGATAATAAAAAGAAATACTCGTCAAATAAATACACTTTTTTCTGTCTATATACCTTTGCTCTGCTTCTATTCAAGTTGATTATAACATCAAACGTGATCGGAAGCAAACAGTGTTTGAAACCGTAACTATTATTGTTTTTCTATTTAATATTAAGTACCTATTGTTTATCTCTTCCCCCTGAAAGCTGAAACCACGAAACGAAATTTGTGTGAACTCTTAGTTCACTCCAAAGCGAGTTACACAGAATTTTGGTTACAAAATTTCAAAACGATCGACTGACCGACATTGATGAAGAGCAACACAAAAAAAAAATGATCGAACTAAAAAATTTCTATAAAACAGTGTTAGAAAAAAATATGTTTAAAATGATCACCGCACGCTATTTTAGATTCATTCACATGTAAAAAAAAAAAAAAAAATCAAATCAAACAAACAAACACCCGAATGAGAATTAAATTATACATACTAAGTATCTATTACTATGTCTATGGAATAGCGATTGGTGCTGCGCATCTCTTGGACTTGAATTTGGATGGCGTTTCTTTGTTTTCTTTATGGAAACCGATTCTAATCATTCATTTTGATAGAAAAATCTATCTTCAAACTGGCAACTTTTACGCATGCATCCATCAATTCTAAGAGAGATAGATAAGTATTCAAATCTCATTAGCATGTCTGGAAAGGTTGACCCTTGAAGCATTTTAAAATTAAGTTATTTATACATTAAGATTAAGACTTAAGTACAGTTCGACGGATGATCGACAGTTTTTCTCCCAATATAGAATTATGTAGGTAAGGTAGGTACTTTGACAGGGTGTTGGACCAATAAACAAAATTTTGAAATAAGGCAACTACTTCTCAATACTAAACTCTAAGCTAATCTTCTTATTTTATATCGAGGGTGGAAAATTTAGTTTTCCGTCGGCTATTTGGTCACTTTGTTTTTAGTAAAGAAAACAAATTCTTTAACTTGTCCCGACGTTTCGGCAAGGATTGTTGCCTTCTACAGGGGAACTTTATTATATGAAAACAGAAATAAATAAACATATAAGTATGCACAACAATTATAACAAACAGTAATTTGAACTTACATTTAAGTTTGAAGTTATGACATTAAACAAAAACTCTGATATGAATACAATTATTATAAAACGTAAGCAACTTCTTCGTATGAAGATTTGTCTTAATTTGCAAAAAAAAAAAAAGATTTGTTCGTTAAGGTTTAGTGGAAATGAGATAACAATATATGGATGAAATATCTTGTGCGTCTTGTTTTCTATTCATGTTATTTTTGTTGTTAAGGATGTGTAAAGTTTCGAGCGTGTATCTCTTGGAGATGTGTTTTTCGGTTTGAAGAACCTCGGCACCTTCAAAATCTGGATGATGTCCATTTTCAATCGCGTGCAATGCAAGAGCTGTTTTGGCAGGGTTATTGCTTTTTATGTCCGATTTGTGATTTGAAAGGCGTTGTCGTAGAAGTTGTTTCGTAGTTCCAATGTAGCATAAGTTGCATGGTTCTTGAGGTTTTCCTTTGCAGTTTATTTTATAGATGACGTCCGATTGTTGGTCTTTTTCAGTTTTTACTTTTAAATTTGAGAAGAGGTTTCCAAGTGTCCGGTTCGATTTGAAAGCTAAACGAATGTCTTGTATATTATGTTTAATAGTCTGTTTGAAGTTGTCTGTGAGCTTTGGGATATAGGTTACGCTGTTGAAAAATCCATTGTTGTTCGGTAAATCATCAAGTTCTTTCGGTCTTCTATGCTTGTGTTTTAAGAATAATTCCCGGATTATCGTGTTAGGGTATCCATTGTCTCTTAGTATGTTGGTTATTCGTCTTTCATTGGTCAAGTGGAATTCTTCATCGCTGATTGTGAGTACTTTATGAATCATATTGTAAGCTGTATTTATTTTGATGTGTTTAGCATGGTTAGATCGAAAATTGATCAGTCTACCTGAACAGGTATCTTTTTGGAACCAGTCAAACTTTAATTTATTGTTATTGCGAATGATTTTGATGTCAAGAAAGGATATTGCACAATTATTTTCATGTTCTACGGTGAATTGTAATTTGGAATGAAATTTGTTGAGTGTTTGAAGTACGTCATCAATATAGTTTTTGTCAATTACTGCGAAAATGTCATCCACATATTTGGCTATGAAGCTTGGTCGGTTTGGTGAGGAATCGAAACATTGGTCAAGTAGATGGTCCATAACAATATCTGCAATCGTCGGTGAAAGTGGATTACCCATTGGCATACCAAAAATTTGTTTATAGATGTCCGTTTTGTATTGTAGATAGTTGTTCTCTTTCAGACAAAAATCTAAAACTTCTAGAAATTTGTTTTGGGTCATTTTAGTGTGTTTGCTAATTGTAGTCCATTTTGTTTTTAATAAATTTATTGCGAATTGTGTTGGGATGTTTGTAAAAAGGGAAATTACGTCGAATGAAACTAAAACTTCATTTTCTTTGATGTTGATTTTTTTCGCCTTGTTTACAAATTCAAAGGAATTTCTTACAGTGTATTTTGAGTTGTTTGTAACACATTGTAGAATCCTACCAACAAATTTGGACAATTCATAGCACGGTAATTTCATAGACGATATGATCGGTCGCATGGGCATATCTCTCTTGTGTATTTTTGGTAGTCCATAAATCGAAGGGAGTTGTGCGGTGTATGTTGTCATTTTTGCTTTTTCTCTATCGTCTATTATTTTGTTGTTGTGTAACCATTTTATTAAATTATTATTTCGGGTTTGAAGTGTTGTTGTTGGGTTTTGTCTTACACGCCAGTATGTACTTCTGTCTGATAAGAGATGACTCATTTTGTCGTCATAATCTTCTCGCATCATCGCAACAGTAACATTACCTTTGTCAGCTGGAAGAATCACAATATTTTTGTGCTTTTTAAGGAACGAGATGGCTTGTTTGTTTACATTAAGCACATATTTAGAAAATTGGTCATTTTGTTGGTGTCGTTGAAAAGAGTGGAGCATATTACAGTATTGTGATCTGACTATGTCTTGTTCTTTTTCGTCTTTGACCTTTCTTATTATTTCTTCTCCATCAGCTATTAGTTGGAATAAAGGGAATGTTTTTTTGTCTGTGGGGATCGCTCATCCAACTAATAGCTGATGGAGAAGAAATAATAAGAAAGGTCAAAGACGAAAAAGAACAAGACATAGTCAGATCACAATACTGTAATATGCTCCACTCTTTTCAACGACACCAACAAAATGACCAATTTTCTAAATATGTGCTTAATGTAAACAAACAAGCCATCTCGTTCCTTAAAAAGCACAAAAATATTGTGATTCTTCCAGCTGACAAAGGTAATGTTACTGTTGCGATGATGCGAGAAGATTATGACGACAAAATGAGTCATCTCTTATCAGACAGAAGTACATACTGGCGTGTAAGACAAAACCCAACAACAACACTTCAAACCCGAAATAATAATTTAATAAAATGGTTACACAACAACAAAATAATAGACGATAGAGAAAAAGCAAAAATGACAACATACACCGCACAACTCCCTTCGATTTATGGACTACCAAAAATACACAAGAGAGATATGCCCATGCGACCGATCATATCGTCTATGAAATTACCGTGCTATGAATTGTCCAAATTTGTTGGTAGGATTCTACAATGTGTTACAAACAACTCAAAATACACTGTAAGAAATTCCTTTGAATTTGTAAACAAGGCGAAAAAAATCAACATCAAAGAAAATGAAGTTTTAGTTTCATTCGACGTAATTTCCCTTTTTACAAACATCCCAACACAATTCGCAATAAATTTATTAAAAACAAAATGGACTACAATTAGCAAACACACTAAAATGACCCAAAACAAATTTCTAGAAGTTTTAGATTTTTGTCTGAAAGAGAACAACTATCTACAATACAAAACGGACATCTATAAACAAATTTTTGGTATGCCAATGGGTAATCCACTTTCACCGACGATTGCAGATATTGTTATGGACCATCTACTTGACCAATGTTTCGATTCCTCACCAAACCGACCAAGCTTCATAGCCAAATATGTGGATGACATTTTCGCAGTAATTGACAAAAACTATATTGATGACGTACTTCAAACACTCAACAAATTTCATTCCAAATTACAATTCACCGTAGAACATGAAAATAATTGTGCAATATCCTTTCTTGACATCAAAATCATTCGCAATAACAATAAATTAAAGTTTGACTGGTTCCAAAAAGATACCTGTTCAGGTAGACTGATCAATTTTCGATCTAACCATGCTAAACACATCAAAATAAATACAGCTTACAATATGATTCATAAAGTACTCACAATCAGCGATGAAGAATTCCACTTGACCAATGAAAGACGAATAACCAACATACTAAGAGACAATGGATACCCTAACACGATTATCCGGGAATTATTCTTAAAACACAAGCATAGAAGACCGAAAGAACTTGATGATTTACCGAACAACAATGGATTTTTCAACAGCGTAACCTATATCCCAAAGCTCACAGACAACTTCAAACAGACTATTAAACATAATATACAAGACATTCGTTTAGCTTTCAAATCGAACCGGACACTTGGAAACCTCTTCTCAAATTTAAAAGTAAAAACTGAAAAAGACCAACAATCGGACGTCATCTATAAAATAAACTGCAAAGGAAAACCTCAAGAACCATGCAACTTATGCTACATTGGAACTACGAAACAACTTCTACGACAACGCCTTTCAAATCACAAATCGGACATAAAAAGCAATAACCCTGCCAAAACAGCTCTTGCATTGCACGCGATTGAAAATGGACATCATCCAGATTTTGAAGGTGCCGAGGTTCTTCAAACCGAAAAACACATCTCCAAGAGATACACGCTCGAAACTTTACACATCCTTAACAACAAAAATAACATGAATAGAAAACAAGACGCACAAGATATTTCATCCATATATTGTTATCTCATTTCCACTAAACCTTAACGAACAAATCTTTTTTTTTTTTGCAAATTAAGACAAATCTTCATACGAAGAAGTTGCTTACGTTTTATAATAATTGTATTCATATCAGAGTTTTTGTTTAATGTCATAACTTCAAACTTAAATGTAAGTTCAAATTACTGTTTGTTATAATTGTTGTGCATACTTATATGTTTATTTATTTCTGTTTTCATATAATAAAGTTCCCCTGTAGAAGGCAACAATCCTTGCCGAAACGTCGGGACAAGTTAAAGAATTTGTTTTCTTTACTAAAAACAAAGTGACCAAATAGCCGACGGAAAACTAAATTTTCCACCCTCGATATAAAGTAAAAATTGGTCAATACAACACATCATAATAATCTTCTTATTTATTTGGGCTTTATGGGTATAAGAAGAGGTTTACTTAAATATCTAAAACCAACCGTAGAAATCGTCCCATTATCTGTATCTATATCTACATCTGTATACAATACACAAATGCATACAAATCCGTTGAGTCCTCATTACTTTTGTACCTGTACAGTGTTTTGCACCAAATTTCGACGGGTTGTACGAAATCGACCAAGCCGTTCATAAGATATGGCAAGAATTGTGGATACTCCATTTTCCCTATCTATAGAACTTTAACTATGCATATGATCCTTTACAAAGTTGTTGTGCATGAGTCTGCGAAGGTTTCTAAGTTGTAAAGACCTTACTAGCTGACCCAGCAAACGTTGCTTCATTATATACATATAAAATCCTCATGCAAATCCTATGAGGACTCACTACTTTTGTACCAGTGGAGTGTTTGGTACCAAATTTTTTGGGAATGTTTGGGTAGTGGCGTAGATGTATTTTAATTTGTACGAAATCGACCAAGCCGTTCATGCATGAGTTATTGCCTGGCCAGGGTAGTGGATGCTGGGTACTGGGTAGTGTGGTAGCGGGGTACATAAGTTTAGTTATTTTATTTATCCATTTGGGTCAGGTAGTTTTTTTGTTAGAAACAGCAACACTCTGTACGTTGACTTGCCGAAATTATAATTGATATATATTTTTGTATGAATCTTCCGCATACTCAGGTATTCTGCCCTATTGAGGTATTTTATTTTTCGGAGCGGACAATTTTCCGCAACGCAAATATGGTCGGAGGTTTAATTTGTATTCGAGCTAAATGTCATCGGACAAAAATATGGCAACGCATTATTTGACATGCGATGGCTTAAAATTTTTTTTATTGAGATGTGCAAAAGAAATAAGGTTATCGATTAAGACATGTCACTTCTCATAATTGTGTTATTTATTGAATTGAATTTTGAAATGAATGAACTTCAGTAACGTTAAAGTTTTTTTTTACTTTCTTACACCAATGCAACTTAATAATATGCAATAAAACACTCGATAACATTTCGATTTAATATATTTAAAATCGATGAAAATCGATAAGTCTTAACAGGGCCATCACTAATTTGTAATGTCAAATTCGCTTTTGTTTTTCAAAAGCTGAATTTAATTTTCTTATTTCAAAAGGACAAAACATATAGTGCTTGCTCTTGTTGGCAGCTTACTTATGCTGGAGCTAAATATGACATGCCCTCTGTGGCCACTGAAATGGTTGGCTATCAATACAAACGATTGTACGAGCATGTATCGACAGGAATTTACGAATGCAATTCAAGCTATGTCTTGGATTTTTTTGGGCTCCAAAAAAGAACAAATTTCTGCTTTATTTAGATGTAAATGCAAAGCTAATTTTTTTTTTATAATAATCGCGCACTCAAGGGCTTTTTTCATTACCCTTTATATGCCAAGAGCACAGTGCGAGCATTAGGGAAAGGATAGAGGATGTAAAAGGAGGTGTCAGTGAACATTGATTTTGAATTCCTGAACATTACAATGACCGGGGAAGACAGAGTGTGGAAGAGAGTTCCACATTCGCGTAGTACGGCTAAAGAATGATTCTTTGTACTTAACAGTACGTCCGAAGTTGGGCTCAAGGGTGAACTGATGGGCATTCCTGGAGGCGCGGGTATTACGGTTGAATGTCTTAAGGGGAGGAATGCAGCTGGCTATTTCGCTAGAGCATATACCGTTGAAGTATCGGTAAAACAGGGTGAGACATGAGACATTACGCCGATGTTCAAGAGATGTAAATGACTCAACGATGGTATTGTCACCAATCATTTTGAATGCTCTTTTTTGGATACTGTCTAGAAGACTTAAGTACGTCACTGGAGCACCAGCCCAGACGTGAGAATTGTACTCAAGCTTAGGACGTATGTAGGTTTTGTAGATAGTAGCCAGATCAGAAGGGGAAAAAAATTTCTTGCATCGCCTTAAGAACCCTAAACATCTTGCGGCATTTTTGGCGACATCGCATATGTGCTCGTTCCACAAGAGGTGGTCAGTGATGCACATACCGAGAATCTCGAGATGTTCTGTCTCATGGATAGTGGCAAGGGGGGTATATCTCGCTTCGACGATACAAGACAGCATTGAGTTTTCGAAGCATTAAACTCTACGCGATTTTGTATTCCCCATTGTACAATGCTGTTTAAGTCAGAGTTTAATGAGCTTATCATATTTTGCCGTTGCAGTTCCACATCCGAAGAGGAAGGATGTGAGTCTGGAAACGAATATGAAAAGCTAAGGGTACTATCGTCAGCGAAACAATTTATTGGATTAGAAGTAACAGACAAGAGATCATTAATGAAAATGAGGAAGAGGGTCGGAGACAAAACGGAGCCCTGGGGCACACCAGCATTTATATTGTGGGTTTCAGACTTGAAACCGTCCAACACAACTTGTATTGAACGGTTCGAAAGAAAGTTTCTAATCCAACGAATTAGGGTTTCATCGATACCGAAAGCACGCATTTTCGATAAAAGAGCAAGATGCCAGAATTTATCAAATGCCTTTGAAATATCAAGTGCAACAATCTTAGTTTCTCCAAAACGATGTAAAGATTTGTTCCACTGTTCGGTGAGATAAACCATCAGATCACCAGTGGACCTGTTGCTGCGAAAGCCGTACTGCCGGTCATTAAGAAGCTTTCGGTCTTCGAGATATTTCTTGAGCTGATAGTTTATCAGCGTTTCCATGACCTTAGAAAGAAGGGACGTAAGTGCAATCGGACGATAATTGGAGGGAGAAGAAGAATCGCCTTTTTCTGGAATTGGCTGGACAAATGCTGTTTTCCAACTGCTCGGAACGAGCCCAGAAGAATAGGATAGATGGAAAAGCTTACGCAAGGGTTTTGCCAGCGTGGAAGAACACCTCTTCAGAATAATAGCGGGGATACCATCCGGACCAGCGGATTTATGTATGTTGAGATCTTTTAGGACTTTCGCCACAGCACGAGTGCGGAAGAAGATTTGTCCCATGGAATCATCGACGCCCTCAATAACTGGAGGAGTCATGACACTCTCTGGCAGCGAAGAGTTGGAGGCGAACTGCCTTGCAAAAAGGTTAGCTTTCGCGAGAGAGCTAACAACTGGAGTGTCATTGTCAACGAGCGTAGGGACTGAGGAAGAAGAAGAATTCTTCATATTTTTTTACAAATGACCAAAAATTTTTACTGCCTTTGGGACATTGCAGAATTTTTTGCCTTAATTTTTGGTCATGCAAAAACTTGGTCCGTCGAATATGGGCATTGCAGACCTTCCTGGCTTGTTTAAACTTGTTCCGGTTTTCCTCAGTTGGGTTGGCTCTAAAACACCGGAACTTTACTTCTTTTTCCCTGATAACCTCTTTACAGCTTGAATCGAACCATGACTTTTCTTTGGGTTTAATGCTTTTAACCCTATTCGGGATAAAAGTTTTCATTCCCAGAATAATCACATTAGTAATCATATCTGCGCTGGAGTCTACGTCACTATCGAGGAAGCATAGTGACCAGTTAAAGATCCGGAAAAAGTTATTGAGACCGTCCCAGTTGGCTTTCTCGTATTGCCATACGGTTCTCTTCGGAGCTCTTTCTCTAACTGGATTAGTTTGACACGAGAAATTAGCAGATATAATACTATGGTCTGATCTGCCTAGAGGCGGTAATACACAGATAGTGTATTTATCAGGGTCGGACGTAAGGAACAAGTCAAGAGTATTTTCCGCTTGGCCATCAATGTCCGATATTCGAGTAGGCTCAGTGACAAGCTGAGTAAGGTGGTTAAACTCAGCAAAGATCTCGGCACACATTCCTTCGGGTGTTGTTGGGCCCGAATGAAGAAGCCACGAAGAATTGTGTACATTGAAATCGCCCGTAATAACGATTTCAGTGTGAGGATACAAGGATACAATTCTTTGTATGGAGTCAGACAGAGCGTCAAATTCACGAGAAGTTGAAGCTCTGTCCAGGTTTGGGAGAATTTAAACCAAATAAAATTGAAAAAAGAATTGGAGCAACGTCCATATTGAGGCAAAGACTGATAAGCTACATCATCCCTAATGTAAACGGCGAGACCATGGTGGGGAAGGAATAATGGCACTAAGCTACCTATACCCATGAATGAGAAATTCAGTAGGATCGGAATTCTCACCTACTTGGGTCTCGCTTAGCGCCAAAACAGCTGGCCTGTGGGATACAGTGTGGATGTATGCAGCCAGAAAATTAATTCGAAGCCCGCGAATATTGCAGTAATCGACTCTGAAGTCTTCGGTCATTGCAATATAAAAAAAATAAAAACCAAAACAGACGAAAGTCTAAGAAAAACTACAAAATGAACAAGGTATCTTTTCAAAGCAACGCCCCCGTTAGTGTTATGCCTTAACGGTGACGTGAATTGACCCGACCCTGAATTCAGATTGTAATTTCTCTATTCATCCGTTGTTGCCGACTCACCATATACATACATACATTGCGTGAGCAAAAAAAAACTCATTGCAGTATGGTGCATATGGTAGGCCATGCAACTGTTAGGATAGGGAAAGTGGAGGAAGGGTACTCACATGTGCTGCGTAGGCTTGATGGATTTTTTGTTTGTTTTTTATGATTGAGTGGCGGTGCTTTTTTTTCTATTTTTTTTTACGTAAATGGTGTTGTCCAGCAGCCTCTGCAATCGAAATTACAAGTTTTCAAAACATCGAGGTCAATTCCATGCTTTGCCTAACTGGCAAGGAACGATTCAAAGGAGCAACCATCGAAATGCAGCAGATTGAATTTCCAGCATATACGAATGGCCAAATTTTCATAATGGTGTAGCGGCTGGTTTGAGAATCTCCTAATGCAATAGATGTGGATTCAACTTGGATTGTTTAAACGAAAAGGCCCCGATCGAAGTGATAACCGACCATGCTGGTTTCCTGATGGCTGAGAAGCCAGTGCCAATGGTTCATTTGCTAAGTGTTCAAAAAAGTAGAATAAAAAAGTGATTTTAAAGATAGTGTAGGCATTTAACTTTAGATATTACGTTTCAGTTGCTTTTTTTTTCTCTATTTAACAATCTGTGTGTTCGCCTTCAGCAATTTGCACCATCCACAAGAATTTGTTGATATCGCGAACAAATCTCATATATCTATGAGATAACCATAAGCGCAACGACTTATTCTCCTTTTGGCACATCCGCACACTTTCAAGAATCAACACGAAAGGATGTTCGCCTATGTGTTTGCCGTGTAGGGAATAACGCAAAATAGCATGTTTGGCAAACAATTCCGCAAACAATTTTCGGCGGACAAACCAAATTGTCAAAAATTAAGGAAAATAAAGCTAATCATCGCACCTCATTGTTACTCATCGCACTGCGTTACTTCATGTCGGAAAAAATTCCGATTTGTAAGTCGGAAGAATACCTCGAAGCAAAATTTGTCCGAAGCGTACGAAATCGGACAAAATTCCGCTCCGAAAAATACCTCGATAGGGCAGATTGTTAATTAATTCGCCTCCGTAACTGGTCATTTTATTAATGCTCCATCATCTTCATGCATACAAAAATATGTGATCATTTCGGATTCGCTTTAAATGGAACTCAATGCGTGTCTTGTGTGACAGAATCCAAAATATGATACGTCCACATTCAACTATCAATAAATTCTGTTTTTTGTCTATGAATGTTTAATTTTTCCCAAAATCGATTGATATACGTTGAGAATTTATTTCTTTTTTCGATTTGATATTATTATTTTTGTGTATGATGCGATGCGATAGTAATACTAATTCCGATTGAACTTCTGGGTTGAAAAAGAATATATACACACAAACATATGCAACAGGTTAAAATATAAAAAAATTGGAACACATCTATTGACAAAAAACTAATTAATTTTAGTATTCCATTAGATTTTGTTTTGAAATGACTGTTCTGTTTGGTAATAAAATTTATTTATTTATTTTATTTATTTATTTATTTTATTTGACGATATTGCTTACAAGTATAAGATACAAGAATCTTTTCAATTTTTGAAGCCTTTGTTAACGTTGAGTAACTAATACAAATAATATGATTAAAAACAAGTTAATAAAAAAGAAAAATTAAATAGTAATAAATTAACAGTATTGTGTAAATTATGCTTGAAAACAAAACTAGATAAGAAAAATGTACAATTAATAATTTTTGATTAATTTTAATTTTTAATTACTAAAATCTGACAGTATCATTAGCCAGGTATTTCAAAAAAAATTAACAAAAAGCTATATAATAGACTTTAAAAACCACAGAATTTTGGGAATATGGATTTTCATCATTAAAGTTTTATTTCTTAAACGTTTATCGGTCTTCCCTTTTTTTGTCTTTGAGCCATGAAAATCTAGACACCCAAATCGAATTAAATAATTTCATTTCAATCAAATTACCGAATCATTTGCTACATTTATTTCACACTTTTGTCGTTTGGAGCTTCCGTCTTATGCCAAAAATGGAAAAGGTGGAGAAACTTTTTAAACTTAATTATTTTACATTGTCGTCGTGCTGGTTCCTGGTTCCCTCTGGTTAACCCTCTCCTTTATGGTTGATCGCATTGGCACAGTCGTTTTCATTTGCATCATGCCGCACCCTTATTCAGTTCCAGTGTATAATCAAGTACTTGCTAGGGATTTTTGAAAGGATTAATTTTTGGAATTCGGAGGACAAGTGCTGCTACTCGTTACTCCCTTTTATTTTAATTAACCTCACAGCCACATCTCTATTGAAAAACTGTGTCTCATCATTAAAGCCAAACAATTGATTTACGCCGATTGATTGTTTAAGTATTCAGACATTTTAATGACAAGTGGAGGATTATTACAATTCCCAGATTTCTCTCCACATCGAGAATAATGTTTTCTCTCGAATGCACTTAATACAACAAAGTTGTAATAACGATGATAACTTGTTTTTTTTATGTTTGCTTAGACCATAGAGGATGACACACATGTATTGAATTATTTGTTTAAAATGTGTCGCAGCAGAAATTAAATTATATGTTTCTCATGATTCACCACCACATACATACATATGTATGATGTCTTTCTGACTCTGCGTGATGCGTGTAGTATTTTATGCGGGAGGATTGCACTAGCTTAAAGCGATAAATATACATACATGCATACATATGAAAATTTGAAAGTGTCATTGTCCCCATCCTCATGTAGTTCGGTTAGTGTAATCATTCAACTATAACAAGCCACTCATTCGGTCTATTTAAACAATAATGACTACAAAAATAATAATTTTATACTGACGATGTTGAGAATAATGTTTTTACCCCTTTGCATTCTTTCTCAAATATTTTGTCGAATCCTTTCAATCAAAAGTGTTCGAACAAGAGTACAACCTCGTCGTCTGTCGAGAATTGACATTACAAACCCGTGATCGAATTTGCGAGAGTGCACTTTAGGTATAAAACAAATTAGTTCCCTTCTATGATGACATGCATTACATACATTGCGTTCGTACCACGCAAACAATCATGAATACAAAAAAAAAAAAACCAACAAATTTACCGAAAATAAGGAAGAAATCAATTTAAAAAATCAAACTCTCAAAAAAATCACAAGCTTTCCACGATCAATCCGCGCGACCCCGATAGCTATAGCCAAAGGCAACATCTATCAGAATAACAAAAAAATAGAGAAAAAAAAACAACTAGTATTATAGTCGATTTATCGAAGTTGATGAGGTTCTGTCGGTTTAGTGGAGTGAAGGTAGAATCTACACTGAATCCCAACTAAACGGACAAACATCTCGAAAATAATGTTCCACTGATTTGAATTGAAATTGAAAGGAAATGGATTGTCGGCCATATAGGATTTTTTATAATTATTATTTTTTCGTTGAATTGAATAATTGGCCTTTTGATTTGCGCGTTCTGAGAGTATGGCATAAAGAGGTAGGTAATGCATTATCTTGAAAATACAGTGAATGTATGTATGTATGTGCACGAAACTTCTGCCACATTGCTATTCAATTAACCGCATAATTGATTGAGTAAGGGCATCAGACGGTCGGATAACCAAATGAACGACAACGAAGAGATTAATAGACAAGCAATCATAAATCACTCTTACTGAACGTTCGTTGGTTACTTGAGACTTTTTGAAATGCAGATTTTTCACGCCTTGTACAGTTATTATATAAATCTTCAGAGCATTTCAACATTTCTTCGAAAATTGTCTACCGGAAAACTTGAATTTTCCAAGATTCTTGTTTCAATTTATCGTAAATTTCCGTTCAGCCTTGTAATTGAGTTCCCATTTTATGTGCTATGATGTTCAACTAGATTAAGAATCCCTCTTACGGTAGATGGCGTATGGTCTTAAGTGATGATTGAATGCTCACAATTCATGCCTGTTCGTAGTTTCCTCATCAGTCATCACTGTATACAGTGTGTTACTATAAATTCACCTACTATATTTTACGATGTAGCATGGGTGGAATGATTCCTTGCCATTTCGACTAATTGGCTTATAAATTAGGAGGGAATCGATTGGATGAATCAATCCACCTATACATTATTCTAACAGATGAAGAGGCGACATATATGACTTGTGTATGTGTATTCCTCCGTTCGCACAGAAGACGAACGAAAACGTTATTTGCCATTTGGCGGCTAACTAATAATTCAATTAAATACGACACTTGAGATTCATGTTCGACGGCATATTGGAGATACTGATTCGACTAAAATTTTCTCATCGATGTGCATTCATGTGAAATAAATTTGCATGAGGATTAATGTTGTGGCAATTATTTTTATTTCGTATACGATACGAAAGTGGCTCTGTTTAGTAAAGTATACCTACCCGCATATGCCATGGTTTCTTATTTAATTTTTCTTGTCTTTGCATTACATTCAGGATATTAATTGAGATGACCACTTCGGAGTTATTGTTTTTAAGCAAATGTAACGGAAATGCTGACTTGACGAATATTCCAAAGGGGATCAAATAGTAAATCTATTAAATGACCTCAAATGCGGGCTTATATTAAATGATCTTGTTTATGTTTTTTTGATCGCACCATACGCCCACACTCAATCTCAATAGAATCACACATCTCTAATGTTGCTACACATATGACATATCTGAATCACGTGATGTAAAGAGCAAATATTGCTGCAAGATTACTATATATATAGGTAACAAAAACGTTCTTGAAAGCATCTTGGAAATACAAATAAACGTGTTTGTTTCAAAAGAATCAACCAATAAATTTTGTTGGTTAGGTAGCAATAACTTGGTTAAACATTTATACTATCTCCGTTTACCTTATATTCTCTGTAAATTTAGGTTATAACTATAAATCAATGAAATCATGTCTCGTAGCCTCTTAACATTAACACCTACTTTTTTTGCTTTTATAAAATTTTATTCATGACTTCCATCATATCAACAATATGACATCTTTATTGTGTTTTTTTGTTATTTCGAAAAGTCATCTCTTTCGAAAGGAATGATCAGCATACACAAGATAAATTAATCACTTGATCAAATATTTCTTAATTTGGATTATATTTTTATTTTTGATAGAACATCACATGCACATGGAACTACTTACTTCACTGCAAAAGAGAAATAGGATCGTGGCACCAGTTACCGAACAGTTTACTGACTATGAGGAAATAACATATTGCAGTATTGTAATATTAGTTTTTTCTGAAATATCATCTCAAATATTTTATTATTTGATACTCGTTTTTTCCATAAACATTATCAGTACCTAAATATTAAAAAAAGATTATATTGAAAATAAGTATTTTTTCCTATTCCCAAACACCTTATTTTGATTGTTTCCTAAACCCGAACACGGAGATTCTTATTTTCGAACACTGGAACCAAAAAGTCGTTAGTGGTTAGAAAACCATTTCAAAGCGAAATACAAAAATGGAAATGATAGTAGGACCCATTGGAAAAAATAAAATAAATAAAAAATAGCATTTGAAATATCCTTAAGTATATGTAATAAGTACTATCTTAAAAATAAATATAATGTACTTAAATTCTATTACATAGAATTAAGTTCCAACCAATGAGTTGTTTCCCTATTTGTGTGAATGTTGGTAGTGTCCCGCTGAAAAATCACAGTGATCTGCCAAAAGAGGTATCAAACTGCTGCACAGCTCTTAAACATAATCCCGACTATTGATTTTTGATGACGTAAATTGAATTTCTAAGCACCCTACTGAAGAGAAAGCTCTGCATATCATCAATGAACCACCATCAAAATTAGGCCATTCGAAATATTTCGGTTCCTTTCGTAAATCACTCCAGTATCCATGTAACCCTTCAGGATCATCTAGGTTCAATTTCTTCTCATCAGAAAAAATGACCTTTAATAGAATTTGAAGGCACATGTTTATAAAACTTCTTATTGAAACTTACAGATTCCAATCCCGATCTCGAACATGAAAGAAAAGGTTGTTCGAAAATAGGATTTTGTCTTTTTTCACTATTTCCTATTTCCGAACACACTTGTTCGAGTAAGGCAACTCTGTAAAATTTGGTTTCCTTTCCTCAAACAGTTAAAAATCATAATATAATTTTAATTTTTCATTAAAACATTTGATATATCAATAACCTGACTTTAATTATTTTATAACGCTGGGAAACGTACCTACTTTCTCAAATAATTTTTCTTCAAAACAACTTTTCGGTGAGTCCTAATCTAGTTTTGTTTTCCTTGAAAAACGTATTAAATCAGTATAATAAAACCTACCGCTGAGCTGAATTTTTCGCTCTCTTAAGATAAATAATTGTTTTTAATGAGTTGTTTTACCTATTCGTAAAGAAAGAATGCCCACACATGTATGTGAAGTTTTCATTGGAAAAATGGAAATTACATCCATTTTCCTCAAAAGTGTTCGGTAACTGGGGAGGTTCGGTAACAGTTCCCACTACCCTACGCAAATATAACATAAATAAATTATGACGAAGTATAGCATACCTATAGATGTAGCCATGTAGCTCTATAAGTATAGGTAACTTCCACAGCAGCTCAAAGAAGAGATACCTGTGTTTTATGAATTTATTAATTTTAAACTTTGTAGTAGGTATTGAACAATCTTTGGTCACTTGCTTATTCAAGATGACAAAAAAAGATAAGCTTAATTCTTATCAGAATTGTATTTACGAAAAACAAAATATTTTCGAAACACCCAAACATTCAACTTTTTCGTGATCATATTTTGTCCAAAAAAATCTATATCGAATTAGCAATAAAATGAAACACAAAGTTTACCTTTTTGCAAAGATAGGTATCCTTCTGGGAATATCGCAATGCTAGACACTCCTTCAAAGTTACACCGGTATTCACTCATCTTGCAAATTTATATTTATGTCTGTTTTGTTGGCCATTTCCATCACGAAAAGTGAGGAGTAAGGACCATAAAGCACAATATGGAGTAGGCAATCATCATTAGGATTATTGAAAAATCATGTATTTTTGTTTGTTTGTACTATTATCCTTCTTCTTCCTGTTTCGTTTTTTTCTCCTATACTACAGAATCATAATCATCGTCATCGTCGTTGTCCTCTCATCAATTCGTTGAAGATAAAGCATTTCCCTATCGGACTTGTTCATTTTTCAAGGATTTATTTGCTTTTTCTTAAACCGCGCACCGAGTAGATATCCCTTCCTGTGCGATTCAATTTGTATATATCTTCAAATGTGATAAAAAAAAAATAAAAAAATAAAAAATGAATGTAATAAAAAAAATAAAGGAGGCACTTTAAAATAGAGATTTGTACTTTTTTTTCAAAACATAAAAAATCGCCATTCACACAGGATATCAGTTTTCGTCGTCGCGAATCTTTTGTATTGTTTTTATGTTTTTTGTTTACATTTTGGTTTTATTCATTGGCTTGAAGCTGAACAAGTTAAGCAGTCAGAGTCTCCGGATCTCTCAATATATCATCAGACGAAACAAATAATAATATAAACCTTGCTTTGATTTGTTGTCGGTGCGATGATATGGATGGTGATGCTAGCTCTCTCAAAAATATTATGATTGGAATGAAGTAGACAGCAGATATAAAAAATGAAGAAAGCAATAACCCTTTTCCTAGAAGAACAGTGTAACAGTTAAAAAAAAGTGTATTACTGTGGAAAAAGTCAAGAGGAAGGATTGTTTAATGTTTATATCTGCGTCGTAGCATGTATTTCCTTTTCACCATCAGCTTTTCGAGGTTTCCTTTTTTTTCTAGGATAATAAATAATAATATATGTAGGTAGTAGGTACCCATAGAAATATTCTATTCATTTAAACGAGAAGCGGTCAAATATTTTTTATTTTGTGCTTTGATTTTAAAGCGGCCTCAAATTTTAATTTGTTTGTGTTGAAGTCATAAATTTATATTCGATTTCGGTAAGGCAAAGCACCATAGCTTCAACAAATATACATAGATTATAATCCTTTTTTTAAATTTTTGTCTACGAAGCTTTTATTTTTACTTCCTGCTCACCCAATAAATCTAACAGACTGCTCACGAGAAAATTGCTTTGATGTCATTGTGCTGGTTTGTATGTGAGGGTCAATACACAAAGATGAGAAAAATGAAAACATACATTTATTTAATTTTTTTGTGTTCACATTGTGTCCAGTGAAATCAACATCATAAGACATTTTTTTTTATTCCTTGCTTATTTATATTCTCCTATTTATTATTTGACAGAGGGTTTCAAGAACAAAAACGAATTATCGTTTCTTTTTCTCAGTACAGTCGGTGTTCGAATAAATTTCCGTCTAGACTATGATTAAAAACAGTAAAAGGACATACAAATTAAACCAATCATTCATGCCGGTCATTTAATTGATAAGAATCTTGAGTATAAACCTCGAGTATCCTGCCAAATAGGTTTAAGCTTAATTACTACAGTCTTTTCTATTTCAGAAAAAAAAATCCCAAATTGATAGCAGATTATGATAATTGGATTTTTTTTTTCTATTAAACAACCTTACATAACACAGCCATTTCCTGCAAATGAAATCTTATGCAGCGTGACTAATTAATTGGTACCACCAAGCAGCAGTAGGTACATTTTTGATTTTCCCCCTTAAACAAAATTCTGCTTAGAACTCCCCGGTTTTTATAGAGGGCATCAAATTAATTTGTCATTATTTGGAATATTCTTTCGGTTGTTCTCAATTTTTTCTCTCAAATCGGAGTTTTAAAATCACCCCCAAAATTTGATTATAAAATTGCCAAAAAGAACTCACTTAAGGATCTATCATTTCAAGCTTTGGTCTAATAAACTTAAGATCCCTGCGTTGATGAGATAATTCATCATGACATTTTTGTGACTTTCTATTTAAAGAAACTATATACTATGTATAAGTTTGATTTTGTTGTTTTCAAAATAAGTATGAGCAGGGGCGAACGCAAAAAAAAATTGTATATTATATTATTTTTTTATTTTAAATTTCAATTGTTTTTTTATTCTTTGGCACGTTTATATATAAGTACTAAAGAAACATGTATGAATAAAATTTATACATGTAGGTACATATCTATACATAATTATTATACATTTGTGAATATATACAATATTTATTAAGTAAAATCCAAGCGCCTTGGTACTTTTGCCATAATGTTTATTACATCCTCATAATCAATTTCTATTTCCTTGTAGATGTTAACTAATATCAAGCCGTTCAGCCGCACTCGCGCGTTTTGCTTCGCAGATAAGTCTTTTATCTGCGGAGACATGAGAGAGACCGCTCATTTGTAGGCACAGATACTGGCAGTGTCGCACCGATTTGCATATCATATAGCGATGAACTGTCTTATATAAAGACGCATCGCAAACATTTAAGATGTCTATACAGTTTTTGGGCCGTTCTTCATTTGACATACTAAAGCAATGTCTGCAACAATAGTTCGTTTCACATTGAGAGCTATTAAGAATTTATAAGAAATAAGAATTAACTTTTTACCTGCGCCACATTCTCATTTCAGCCAAAAAATCATCCAAAAATCCTTTTATATCATCTGGCCATTCATGAGCAAATACCTCAACAGTTCTTTTCATGTATTCTTCATCAAGTTTGCAACATTTTTCTGGCGATTTTTTCGCTGAAATAACAAATGGTCCAAAAAAGGAACATAATCAGACCGAGGAAAATATTTTTCCGGACCACCCGCATAATTGTCTCGTTTCTGACTGTTGTGCAATAATTCGTGGGACTACCAATTGTAAACCCATTTTATCAGCCATTCCCTTGGCTGCAGTAAATATGCTACCAAATCTTATTTCGGAATTATGTCGCATTTCAACAATTTCTTCGTAAAGATGGTTGGCATATTCTTCGCAGCAGCTGAGATCGCAATCGTTTTTGAAGAAACTCACTAAGATTCTTCAAAAGGCTAAAATTTGGCTTTATCACTGTTAAAGAAACAATAAACTGAGCATTTTGTATTGCTGTTAATAAAGTGTGAGGTTTGACTCCATCACTTGTCCATCCAGCATCTATAACGCGACGAGCAGCAGATATGCTTATAAACGTCATAAAACAAACTAAGGGAGTCTAAATGCTCAACCCAACGCGTTTCGCAAAATTTTAAAAGTTGTGTTTGTTTCGCTTTTGGACAGGAAGCGTGTATTTGGTCTTAGTTAAAGAAAAAAACTCCCGAAAGCTCCTTGTCTACGGACACAAAATGATTTATTTTTTTCTGCAGGGATGAGACATCTGTATAAGTTTATTATCTGTGATTCAGCCTTATAGGGCAACGTGTTGATTATTTACCTAAGGTGAGTGTGAGGATGTGTCAAGAAGAGAGGAAATCCATTGCGGATTGCGCTAATGGTTATTTTATAGAAAAAATGAGATTTGCTTGCGAACATCTCCTTACAGCTACATGCGAACAATAAAACCAACGAAAATGAGAAAATCGATAATTTTTGGCAACAGCGAACAATCTACCTATTATGACGAATTTAAGGCGAACACTTGCATGATTTGGTGTGGCTTTGATGAAGGTTTTTTTTTTTTTTTTTGAACAAAGTGTTCGCAACCCCCCTAAGATATGAAACGACCGATGCAATGTATTTGCAAGTGAATTTTTATATATTTTCATCGCAGCTCCCGTTATTTCGGACCCAGCAATCATAACAAAATTATTAAAAAATTTCGTTTAACATAGTTTGAGAATTTGAGTTGGAACACTTATGGATATTTGTTTACTGCACATGTTCTCATATTTCGGGGGGTGTTTTAACCCCCAAAACCCCTCTTGCGTTCGCCCCTGCGAACGAGTAAATTTTGAATAATTCCGATTGTTTATTTAATTAAATTTTAGAATTTAATCAATTTAAAATTTATCACTTTTTCGGTGAACGAAGCTTCAAAGCATTTTTTTTAAACTAATATTATAGTAAATGAACAAAGAAAGCGATAAATAAAAAAAAATAGTAAGTTAAATTATTCAAAAAACGTCTTAACCAAACCACCCACAAAAGCGCATAGGCATCACCTTTACTAAAGGTATAGGTACATAAAAACTTTTTCTTGTAGGTACGAGCGACGGACCAAAAACTTTTTCTCCAAAAAAAAAATCCTTTAGCATCAGCTTCAGGAGCAATAGAAATTATTCAATGAAAAATGATAGATGATGGAGAATGTTGTGTTGTATAGTTTCATCCCTGGATGAAAGTCATTGATGCATAAATTGTATGTATACCAACCCAACATAGATACAAATTTATGAATTTTATAAATATTTTTGATCTGTGAAGACATTATGAGGAATTGCCATTTTGGATTTAGAAGAGGACAACAAACAGGAAAGAGTAAAGGAACGGTATGGTAAACTTTTACCCAAACTATTTGGTGTTTGGAGAGCACTGATGTATTTCCTAGAATCCCGGATTGGATGCTTCTTGTCCGTTCTACCCAGTTGAACCCGGTGATGTTCTTTATTTTTGTCTTACTTTTTGAGGAATGTGTATATTTTTGTTCCACAAATATTATTGTATTGTGAAGCTCTTCTCCTTCACGACATGAATAAATGGAGAGTGCTATGCTCCAGCGCAAAAGCTTCTTTATTGTTTACTCAAGCAAGCACCATCCTATACCTATACTTACTCTTCTGCAAGGCGCCCAACGGGCTACCGCGCTAAGAGGAAGCGCATAGAATATATGTACATAGACAGATAAATATCTATACACATGCGATTTAAACAGGAATAATAATGCAATTGAAGTTCAAACAAAATAACATACGATACTCAAAACATCCTGAACTTGCACAAGCTGTAGCTAGACTTAGTATATATAAAACAATTAGGTGAGCCGAGGAGCACTAGAATTAAGTTTGGTGACATATGCAAGTACATGCAGGAAGAGAATTGATTGTTTTTCTTCAATTTTGTACGTTTATTTTATTCCAAGATTTAACAATTGAGGCGAAGAAAAATTGCATAGCAAATAAAATAATAAGTTGTTAAAAAAAACAAGAGTATAGAACGATATTCAACAATGCAAACTCTCAAGGATGTGATTGCACTCAAGGGATGAACCCGTGCATGCAGTCGAACAGATATAGTCGGTGTTTAGTGTTTACATTCACAAATCCAATCCGGATTGTCGATGTAATCCCAGATGTATGGTACTTGAAGAAATAAATTCTCAAAACAGATTGACATTTCAAGCTTTGTATATTACAACCACATATTCGCTTGATAAGCAAATGGCATGGTTTTTTCAGATAAAAATATAAGCAGAACGATGCAAAATAGCCTAAAATGATTACAATATTTAACAGATTTTAGAAAATATTACTTTTATTCAGTGAACACAATACAATATTCCTCAACAGTTTTTTGGAAAATAACACGTAATTCAGTCATGCAACACAATTCAATATTGGCAAGATATTCGATTGTATATCCCATATTCAAAAAAGGTGATCCTAATCTGGCAAGTAATTACAGGGGTATATCCTTTATGAACGCTATAGCAAAGATTTTCACATCTATCTTGCTTGAACGAATACATTCATGGATTAACATAAATGAAATTCTTAGCGAGTACCAATCTGGTTTTCGTAAAGGTTACTCCACAACTGATAATATTTTTGTTCTAACATCTATTTCACAATACTTTTTGAGACAGAAAAGAAAATTGTACATCTTTTTTGTTGATTTCAAGGCAGCATTTGACTCGATAGATCGAAATGCTTTATTTTATAAGCTTTCGCAAAAGGGAATGTCAACAAAGCTAATAAAGATCCTTAGAAATATGTATACAAATACACGTCAGTCAGTATGGAATGGAAAAAGTATGTCGGAATGGTTTGAAACAAAATCTGGGGTGAAACAGGGATGTCTGCTTAGTCCTGTTTTGTTCTCAATCTTTATAGACGACATTACGTTGCAACTACCAGCTGGTGTACGAATCGCTGACCTGACAATAAAAGTTTTACTCTATGCTGACGATATTCTGCTTTTAGCAGAATCTCCTCAAAGCCTACAGCTCATGATCAACAGGCTTTCAGATTATTGTAAAACTTGGAACCTTACAGTAAATCTTGAAAAATCAAAAATATTAATTGTTCAAAACAGACAAACTAAACTAGAAAGGAATGAAAAATGGTTTTTTGAAGGTCAAGTGATAGAGACTGTTACTGAATACAAATATCTAGGGATCCTAATCAAGCCAAACATGAACATGTCACCCCACCTAGAAAAAAAACTGTTATCAGCTAAAACAATGATAAATGTTTCTTGGAAAAGTGTTATCTCAAACACTAATATCCCCACATCTGCTAAATACAAAGTTTTCGAAGCCATAATGCGCTCCGTTATGTGTTACAGCTGCCAGACATGGGGTTATAAATTGTATGAAGAAGTGGAAAAGTTGCAACGCTTTTTTCTCAAGAAGTTGTTTTATCTGCCTTCCACAACACCTAATTATGTTCTCACACTCGAGACTGGCGTACCATCACTTTTCGTATACACACTGAAATTGCATTTTGACTATGTCCTGAAAGTTCTGTCCCAGGCACCTAATAGATTACCACAAAAACTTGTGAAATACACCTTCGAAAAGCAAGTGGAATGGATAAAGGAATGGAAAAAATGGGCTGAATTATGTGGGGTAGAGCTTATTATACAGTTTGAAAATATGAATATGCTTAAAGGACAACTCTATAAATTACTGGAGGAGATAGACATTTTACAAAGAAACGAAAGTATACAAAAAGCAATCTCTTCAATAGATAGATTGTTATATCCTGTGCTTAGCTATACCTTTACAGAAAACTACTTTGACGACAAATACAACGTGAGAGCAATATCCCTCATTTGTAGAGCAAGAAGTGATACATTAAATTTGAATGGTTCCCCGTACAGGAATTCCTTTGCAACCCACTGCTCCCTATGTAACCTCAAATCAAAAGAAGATTGTTTTCACTTTCTTTCAATCTGTCCGGTATACAAAGAAATTAGAATGCTCTATTTTGGAAAAAAGACTTTGTCCATGGAAGAAACCAAAATTGTGGCAAAACTGGTATAACCTCTACCTTTATCTCGAAAATGCATCAGCTTACAGAAACCTAATAATTTCAGAATATCGATAAATCTTTCTTTGCTTTTTAAAGTATGTCATGTTTCAATTTTTGTTTTAGCTAAACTAAAAGCCAATTTTGCACTGTTTAAAATCTACAATTTTTGTAAGAACATTGTAGTAGACACTGACACTATATTTTGTTTTGACTAAACTAAAAGTCACATTCTTTTATAAAGATCTTTTTTCGTTTTAGCTAAACTCAAAGCCCATATTACCAATTATATTAATGTATCATATAGATGGCATAAATTTGTA
The DNA here is from genome assembly GCA_943590905.1 of Sphaerophoria taeniata. Classification (NCBI taxonomy): domain Eukaryota; kingdom Metazoa; phylum Arthropoda; class Insecta; order Diptera; family Syrphidae; genus Sphaerophoria; species Sphaerophoria taeniata. The sequence continues at coordinate 67,777,934 of OX016542.1, forward strand.
CTTGAATGATGTATAGTCTTATGTATTATTGAACCCGCAATAAAATTGTTAAATAACTTTTTATATTATAAGAATTTAAACTCATTTGTATAGATAATTAATTAAATTGAAAAAGAATATCTTTAATTATAAATATTAATTTCATACACTGAAAGTTTCAGTCTTAACTCAATCTGGCAGACGGCTATGCCACAGCCTATAATTTTTATTTTATTTTATCTTATTTGATTTGTATATATTATCAACCAAATTTGTATATTTAGTTGAATTTTTTGTGAATAAAATATCTAAAATCTAAAAAAAAATCTAAATCTATTGGCAAGATATCGGACGTGTGCTTCGTTCGGCTGCTTGATCACCAATGCCAACTCTCCCTCGTTGGCTAAAGGTACACTCTCTTTTCTCTCGTGTTAAATTTTTGAATTTCTTGGATAGGCATTTTGGTAATCGAAGCCTTAAATTCGCTGCGTAGAACGATAACCACCAAAGACTCACAAAATTTACTAGTGTGTCGAATTTTTTTTCTTTTTCATTGGGACAGATTTCTTAAACTGACACTGAGTCTGGTCTGTGCCTAAAAAGCTCTTCTCTTTCAGTGATTAGTTTCAATCTTCACAAATCGCTCGGTAAAACAATACAGCATGTGCTTGTTCAAAAGTACAACAGACCTATATTATTGATATATTTGGAAATAACTGATAAGCTTAAGCGCTCACATATGCATGAAAGTTAAACAAAAATATTAACAAAATTCGAAATATTGCCGAATGAATTTGGATGAGGTTATCGTGTGGCAAACAAAATATTATAAAAAAAAAAATACCCGAAGTAGACTTATTGATGAGTACCTTTTCAGTAGTAGGTATATAGTACATACTTATTTCTACCATCAAACGCACTCGTTTTGTAATTAACAAAATTGCCAGGAAGCCAGTATCTATGCCGAAAAAACCAATTCAATATTAAAATCAACCCCAGGACGAAAATATTCCTTTGAAAAAACATCATCATGGTTGTTGACATCGTAATCGTCATCATCATCATAACCATGCTTCTGACGCCACCGTTATATAGACTCCCTGACTCCTTTTCATATATCTGACTGTTCACCCGGGCTAGCAATCAGAAGTCCAAAAGGGGTCTTCTTCTGTTCCTACTGCTGCGGCATCTTCTCTCTTCTCTCTTTAGAATACTCACACACAATAAGCAATAATCAGCTAAAGCTAAAGGCGCATTGAAACAAATATCCCTTTTGGACGCCCGACCCGCGCCCTATTCTCCGCAACTTGTTGGCCTACCACCTTTATACCTATACTCATCATTTAAATAGTAAGTAAAAGGAATTAAAACCCATTCTAGCGGATATTTTCAAAGTATGTATACCGTCTATCCGCTGTTTTGAGACTGAGATAAGGATAAAAGCGGTAGGTAGGTAGAAGACGTAATGTCATTGATTTTTGATTCCATATCTCTGTATTAGCAGAAGGACACAGGTTTAATCTAATATCCTTCCGCTTCCACTCACACCAAATTTAATTTCCTTTTTTGTTTTTTGTAAAACACCCTTTCATACACACGTACAAAAATTCATAAGGGTTTTATTTTTTTCAAAAGCTTGCAAATTTGATTTGTTATTTCCGTTCACCATACCAAAGGATTAATCTATTTTGTTAAATTCCACAACACATTTGAAGCCAATTTAATTACTCAAGAATCCACAGCACAAAAAGAAGATACAATTGAAAATCAAGACACTAAATGCGAGTTCAAATTCATCAGGGAACGTTTAAGTTTTTGAGTGTCCAACATCAGAAGATATTTTCCGATTCAACAGTAATTGGGACTAGTTAATGATTATATTTAAAGGAGCAAGAATACACTGACAAAAACTATTCTATCCGACCTAAGCACCAACGCTCCAACAATATCTGCTTATTGGATTTCTATCCATTTTCTCACACCACACATTTTCACACAACAGCAAGACTGACTGGCTTTTGCGCGCCACACGCCATCGTCAAAAGAAGGACAATAATTTATAGAAACAAACGAAACGAAACAAAACCAACTTGTTTCTGAATCTGAAGAGAAATATATATACAAACAATGAAAATCAATGAATTACCTCTTTGCTCAAATCCCGTGTATTTGCTCAATATTTCAAAATTTCTGCGCTACATTTCTACAATTTGCATGCGAAGGGGTTGATTTCGATTTTGGGGGTTGTAAATGTGTGTCTTCGATTATAATATGACAGACATCCACCTTACACCACCTAACAATGATCTCCCCCCACCCACAAAGTTGTGCAAATGAAAATGAAAGGATTCGTTTTTCGTTGAATAGAAGACGTACAATCTCACAAAACTCGCACAATATTTTTGTGTTTATCTGTTCTGAAAACATTTGAAAATGGAATGGGGATGAGGTGCTGAGGGAATGGTTGATGATAAAGAAATATAAGGGAAATCTGCCATCGTTTTTGAAATTTTGATTCGATTCATTAATTAATACGAGAGGTAGATCTGTTGGAGTCGAAGAAGGGTGATGTTGATTGTATATTATATCTTGTATATACTATATGGCTTTTGAGGGGGTATAGGAGGAGCAGGCGAACGACATTCAGTTTGAAGATTAGATTGGAATTTTTTCATTGACTAAGTGTTGGATAGGGAATTTTCTTTCAATATTAAAGTAATAAATCAAAGAAAATGTCTGTAATCAAATTAGGTATGTAGGTTTTTAGGTATTGGTATTGGAAGGCTTTCACGCAAAAGAGAATGCGGAATCATCTGTTTGTTTTGAACTAAAAGAGTTTATATCGCTTTGTACGTTACGACACAAGTAATTGACGTTATAAATTTACAAACTTATTTTGTGTTTATTAAAACAACAACAAATAAGTTGTTTAACAGTTGCCCGTAGCTTAGTGGTTAGGTGCGTTGGCCTTGGCTGCTAAGCAGAACGTCGCAGGTTCGAGTCCTACTCAGGCCCATAAAGTTTTTATTTCATCTTTCACGGGTACTGCCTCTTGCGAAGTCCTGACAAAACTTCCAAGAGTATCAATCTGTCATGAAAAAGTGCTTCTTAACTTTGCCGTTCGGAATCGGCGTTAAATTGTAGGTCCCCTCAATTCTTCACACGCACTCAGAGAATTGTTGATGAGAGTAAGCCGCTTAGGCCTTGGCTCTTCAAGAGCTGTCGCGCCACTCTATTTTTTGTTTTTTGTTTTAAGATAAGTTGTTTGACACTTATTTAAGGTAGCGCTACAGTCTAGGTCGGACCAGGCCCTCATCCAACAAGCGTCTCCAGCTAGCTGTCCTCTACCACCTGTGTGCTCCGCCAGAATTGCGGCCTTCCTATTCTGCGACATCCTTTTGGATTAGATTCGAAGACTCTATGGGCCGGAGAATTACTTTCCATTCACTCTTCATAACCCAACCATAAAAGTTGCCCGACCGTATCTTTTCTGGCTAGGTCAATGTTGCTGAACGAGCTGTTTAGCTTCCAAAGACGCAGTGATTGGAAACAGTGATTCTTCGTTTTATATCAACGCTGGTGTTGCTGTCTGAGCTCATAGCGGATCCTAGGTAAACAAAGTCCTTAAATTCCTCGAAGTTAAATCTGTATACTGACGTTGGCTCCAAGACGTGGATGTTGGGTGTCGTTTCTTGTTTACAGCATTAACTTATGGTCTTGCCCTCGTTAAGCACTAGACAAATCTTCCTGGCCTCGGTCTCAAGTCGTGAGCCTCCACTGACATCATGCAGTGTTTGTCTAAAAATGTCAATGCTATCTTCTGTAACGAAGTTACAACAACACACAACATAGCACCGAAATAAAGCAACAACCAACAACATCCATCCATAGCAGCGTAAAACGAAAATGAAAACAACAACAAACACACACCCGAAGTATACAAAGACAAACAACAACCGCCCGTCAATAGCAGAGTGCAAATGCAAAATGAAACAACAACAAAAACACACGAACAACGATTACAGACAAGCAGCAACACAGAAGTTACATGGTTGCATGTGCAACTACATGATTTATACTTTTCTGTATTCTTTCAATTCACTCCTACTTGTTACTCGAAATCCATCAAGTAGGAGTGATATCAATCATAAAAATCGGACTTCATTCGGTCTCCGACCGTCAAGGTGCTCTGTTCAACAAATATTTTTATTTAAGAGTATTCCTGAGGCATCTTTTGGTAAGCGCCATAAGAAGCCTCGAATAAACTTTTGCTTCGGCCCTTATCGCCTTGACTAGGGATTAAATCCCAATTTTCCGTCAAGGCTAGGGAAATTATCCCATTGTTTTCTTTGTTTTCTTTATTGCCTAGACTAGGGATTGAATCCCATCTTTCCGTCAAGGCTAGGGAAGTTATCCCATTGTAGTATTAGTAATAGGTATTGTTCCGACTAGGGATTAAATATCATGTATCGTCGGGACTAGGGAAGTTATCCAATTGTAGGTATCGCTTCGACTAGGGATTGAATACCATGTACTGTCGAGACTAGGGGAAATACCCGACTGTTGGTATCGCCTAGACTAGGGATTAAATCCCATCTTTCCGTCAAGGCTAGGGAAGTCATCCCATTGTAGTATAAGTGGTATGATTATTGTTCCGACTAGGGAATGAATCCCATACACTGTCGAGACTAGAGAAATTACCCCGCCGTTAAAATTCCTAGAACTAGGGATTTAATCCCATCCGCCGCCGTTTGTTCTAGGCATCCGCAATTTAAAAAACTTTCTTACTACAATAAATAAATTAGAACCGATTCTTTTTTTAAAACCGAGTTTTATTTGTTCTTTCCTTGGAGACACCTGGACCCGCTGACCTACCTCATCTGAGAAAAACAAAAGAACATCACACTGCGTATCCTAGTACCTGGACGGATTTTTGAAAGATTATGTATCTGGTGTTGACGTTGCAGTCTTACACAATCTTTTCAAGAATGATGTTGAAGAAATCAAATGACCGACCATCGCCTTGCCTAAAACCTTTTTTGACATCAAATGCATCCGTAAGGTTTCTTCCGACCAATGATGGAACAGCGTGAGATTTCCATTGTCATCTCACATAGACGGACGAGTTTTTCTGGGATGTCAAGGCAAGACATCATACGCTGCCTTGAAATTGATGAAAAGGTGGTAGGTATCGATTTGAAGCTCCAGGTTCTTCTCCAAGATCTGATATTCAAGTGAATATGCCCCATGTTTTACGTTGACTGTCCAAGTCCTTGCAAAAAGACCGCAAAAGTTACATACTTTATTCTTTCTGAACACATGTTTAATTAAAACAAGTTAGCACACAAAAAAAAAACCTTAAGTAGTCGGATGTGGCAATGCCTTTCGCAAAATCCATATTCTTATATCACCCCCAATATAATTGAGTATGTGGTTTGGAAATGTATTATTTGCTCATAGCCGAAATAATAACAAGCTAAGAAGACATTATATTACCCACTGCCACCGTTGTTGTTGCTCCGGCATCAAAATAACATATTTTTTTTTTTTTTTTAATAAAATTACACACCTCCGTGGTGTAGTAAAGTACTTGTAGGAATGTTGCTAGCTGTCACCACCCCAGCAATAGTCTCCTAAATACACACACATACTTCTTATAGTACAAAGGCCATAGTAGATAAACCTCAGTTCTATAGATATTGTTTGAAGGGAAAATATGATAAATTGTAAGATTCGAAAATTCGACAGGGATTGTTTTCCATCGAGGTACATGTAAGAGTAAAGGAATGAGTATAAAAATATATACATATAAGGTAAAGCGGAAGACAAACTTTTTGGCAGTGTCTGGTTGTGATGAAGTCTACATTGAAGAAGCGGCGTATACATACAATGTACATTTACATAGATAAGTATATATGTGCGCGTTTCTTATTGACATTGCCTTTGTCAAGTTGTCTCGCGTTTGTTGCTTAATCACCATAGAGGCCTTTTGAGCATACAGATAGATGTATGTTCGTGTATCTAATGGTAAGATGACAACGCACGATGTTTAAAAACACTACCTAAAATAATAAACCTATTCCCTTGTCGTATAGTCTACTACCCATTTGTTTGAAAAAGGGAAAATACGCGGCGCGGCGGCCGGCGCGGCGGCCGGCCGGTGTGTGTACTTTTATTTATTTTACTATCATATAATAAAATCCCAACTGTATGGCAGCAGTGGCAACCCTTTTTCTTCAACGTCGTCGTCGATAGTCGGTTGTCGTCGAAGACAAATTCTGAAAATTTATTCAATTAATTAAATTGAAAGCTAGCGAGTAGACGTGTATTTTATCTGGCAATATTTGACTCTCGATAACAATCAAATTAGCGGACAAAAACGGCTGTGATTAAATTTAAAAATTTCCATTAATATCAAACAACAATCTCGTCCTTAATTCAAAGTAGAATTATTGTTTCTGAACCTAATAAAATTAAAAACTTAGTTTGAGTTTTCCCCAATCAAATTAATAGTGAACAAAAACCATACATAAAAAAAGAACAGAAAAAAGAAAAAAAAAACAAATACAAAAAACCGCAGTGCCAATTCCAAGTTGTTAAGAAGTGCTCTCTTAAAGACCATGTTTTCGTCCCCCCCATCAAAACGTCCCGATCACCAAACTCGTGAAAGCAAACCAAATTCAACGGTGATAGCTTCGGCCTCTCCTACGCGAAAAATTGCAAAACCAACGGACAATATGCAAGCAAAGTCTTGGGAAGAGAAAATGGACGAGAAACTCCAAAAACAAAGTGAGTTTATCATCTCGTTACTTGCTAAAAAAATGTGTGAATGCGAAATGAACATTAAACAAAAAATCGATATGGAGATCAGCGAAATAAAAAATAGCATCAGTGATATCAACAAAAAAGTATTCCACTTAGAATCTTCACTATCTGATACAAGCAGCGATGTGCTTACTCTTAAAACCGAGTTCTCCTCATTAAAATCGTCATTTACACTTGTAAAAAATGAGCTAAACTGTGTTAAAGTAGATTTGTCCAATAAAAACACTGACCTCTCACAACTCCGCACTTCTCTACACACGACCACCACCGAACTTAACACGATAAAAGCATCAATGCACACTCAAGAAAACCGACAAGTTGCATGCGATTCTTTTCTCTTTGGAATCCCACATTCGGCTGATGAAAATTTACTTTCAATTTATAACTCACTCTGCCAAACAATCAAAATTACACCACCGAAAATTCAGAGTATTTTTCGCACTCGCTCAAAAAAATCGTCAAAAGACACCGCAATCATGATAAAATTCTATTGTGCATACGACCGAAATTATGTTCTTACTTCGATCGCGACATTTCGTAAAAATATGAATCGACAGCTTTGTTTACGCGATGCAGGTTTCTCATCTGATGTCTCGATCTTCTTACGAGAAAGCCTATCGTCACACAATAAAGCATTGTTACATTGCGCTCTGGAGATGAAGAAACACAAAAAACTAGCTGCGGTACACACAGCAAGAGGATGCGTGTATGTGAAATTACATCAAAATCAGCCAGCTGTTTTAATAGACTGCATGGAAAAATTAGATGACGTTGCCAGATTAGGAAATGATAATATTAATAATAAAATATAAATTCTCTTTCTTTTTTTTTCATTTTAACCTTTTTTAAAATAATTTCTTTATTTTTTCTCTCATACGCTTGAAATTTATTTAATCATCTGTATATTAATTATATTGCCTATTTTCTCATTCTTTAATTTTATATTCTTAAAACCTTAAATTCTAAATAGTTCAACTTGAGAAATTAAATAAAGGAGTAAACTCGGAAATTAAAATACTGATTTGTTTGGTCTTGGATGCACCGTTTTCATTTATTCCTCTTTGGTTCCTTGTTTATGTTCAGAATAAAATATAAAAATAATCTAAAATAATTTGTTAACTAAAATGGATGCAGGTGGAACATTGCGTGCTATGATCAGAGTTATGGGCTCTTTAAAGGAAGGCTTTCGAACTTGTCTACTAAACGCACAGAGCTTATTGCCTAAAATTGACGAGTTTCGATACTTGTTTGAGGGGTCGAAGCTCGACGCTATTTGTGTAACTGAAACTTGGTTAGTTGAATATTTGAAAGTTGGTTTGTGTAATCTTAATGGCTATAAATGTTTTAGAGTCGATAGAAAAGGTCGTGTAGGTGGCGGCGTTGCGATCTTTGTTAAAGAGGGCATTAAGTGTAGGCTTAAGTGCAATTCTTCATCCGATAGTGCTATCGAATATGTCTTTATTGAAATTTTAGGTGAAGAAGAAAAGCTCTTGCTGGGTTGTGTATATAGGCCAAACCGAAATATTGACTTCTCTCCCTTCGTTTCTCTAATGGAAGAACTAAGCTTACATAGTCCCAATATAATTGTTTGTGGGGATTTTAATTCTAATTTATTAGTTGACCACTCACTTCTCAATGAAATGAGTTCATTGAATTTGAATGCCGTTAATACAACAAATGCAACACATTTTACCAATACCACATTCATGGGTACCTTGCTTGATATTTTTTGGGTGAGTGATTTGAGCAAAGTAAAATTTTATGATCAGATGTCTGCTCCTGCTTTTTCAAAGCATGATCTGATTTACATGACCTACGATTACACTATATCCCCAGTTATGCAAAATATCCAATACAGGGAATTTAGATGTATCAACCATACCTTATTAGAGGAAGACCTACAAAGTTTCAACTGGAATTCTATCTACTACCTTCCAACAACTTTTCAGAAACTGAGCTTCTTAAATAATGACATCTTAACACTCTTTAATAGACACGTCCCTTTAATCACCAAAATCAACACCGGGAATAAAAAACCATGGTTTTCACATGAAATTCGCCTGCTAATCTTAAAACGTGACTTGGCGTATAAACGCTGGAAACGCTTTCGTCTAACGGTGCATTTAGATGAGTATCGTTTTGTCCGCAACCAAGTGGTAACCGCAATTCGCTCTGCAAAGCGACAAATGTACTTTAACAAACTAAGTCCATCGCTGAGGGGACAAAGCTTGTGGAACAATCTTCGTCAATTAGGAATCGCTAAAAGTAAAATGAGTTGCTTAAATGAAATGGATGCAAATGAACTGAATCGAAAATTTACTTCTGCATCATCAACACAATTAGTGTCAACCAATACAACATTTACTCCGGGGAACAACTATTTTTCGAATGGTGGTTTCTGTTTTAGATCAGTGGATAGTACGGAAGTAGTTGAAAGTATATTATCTATAAAATCAAATGCGGTCGGCCTAGACGAGATGGATCCAAAACTCCTTAAGCTCATATTACCTTTCGTCCTACCGTACGTTACTCATGTTTTCAACGCCATATTTACTACAGGTGAATACCCACTACAATGGAAACTCGCAAAAATAATACCTATTCCCAAAGACTCTAAAGAAACAGATCACAGACCTATTGCTATATTACCGTTTCTATCTAAGGTGTTCGAAAGAACTCTACAAAAGCAGATTGCTCTTAACCTCAATACGCGGAATCTGCTCACACCTCAACAATCTGGTTTCAGAAAAGGACATAGTTGCACTACAGCATTGTTAAAAGTTACGGAAGACATTCGTGTGGCCTTGGATAATGAAAATATAAGCTTTCTTGTCCTATTAGATTTTTCAAAAGCGTTTGACACGGTTGACCATTCCGTTTTATGTGAAAAACTTGTTCGAACTTTTAATTTTTCAGACACTGCAGTTAAACTTATTCACTCCTACTTGACAGGTCGCAAACAGTCGGTTCAATTGAAAAACGTTCTCTCTGATCTTCTTCCTACTTCACGTGGTGTACCACAAGGCTCAATTATCGGTCCACTATTATTTTGTCTCTATGTTAACGATTTGCCGTCTCTAGTCAAACACTGTTCTATACAAATGTATGCTGACGACGTCCAGTTGTATATTAGTTATCCTCTTGGGCTTATAGAACACGCTGTGTGTTGTATAAATGAAGATCTTGAACAAATCTCATGCTGGTCTCAAGATAATAATCTTTCGTTGAACCCCAAAAAATCAGTTTCCATCGTTATATCCAAAAAAACCGTAGATTTATCGTATTTTCCACCTGTGACCTTACAAGGCAATACAATATCGTATGTTGAAACTGCTAAAAATCTAGGCGTAGTTTTTAACCGTACGTTGACATGGAGTAACCATATTAGTTATGTTGTGGGTAAAACGTATGGCATTTTGCGCACCTTGTGGGCAACGCAGTTCTTCACCCCATTCAAAGTACGAATGCTTCTAGCGAAAACACTAGTCGTACCAACCCTTATTTATGGCTGTGAAATATATTCGCACTGTGATTCCATCAGCAAAAGAAAACTTAATGTCGTTTTCAACAGTCTTATCCGTTACGTCTTTGGGTTACGTAGATATGATAGCATTTCTCGATTTTCTAAGTGTATTCTCAATATGAGCTTCGAAAATTATCTGAAGTTTCGGGCCCTTACTATGCTTACTAATATTCTGCTAACCAATCAACCCCAGTACCTTAGTGTTATGCTTAGAACGGCTTCCTCACTTAGAACCCGAATTCTGATCCAACCACGCTGTGCATCTCTTAAATCCGAGCGTCAGTTCTTTGTGTATTCTCCACGTTTATGGAACTCCTTACCTCGTCAAGTCAGAGAAATAAATAATGCTACAAGACTAAAGCAACAAATTAAAAATCATTATTCCTCGCTCTAAGTATAATTTTTCTGTATTATTTTCTGTTTACTCCTTTTGTAATTTTGTAATTTTGTAATTTTGTAATTTATCTTCTTTTTTTTGATTTGTTTTAATAAACTTTCACTAATTGTATTTTTTCCTTTCTCAAAAATGTTTAAAATGTTAGCTTTCAAACAAACTATAATCACTATAAATCTTGTATCTATTTTATAAGACAATTTGTCTTAATGTGTATAAGATTATCAAGTATAAATAAATAAATAAATAAATAAATAAATAAATTCGATAGAAATTCTGCACACTGTGTGTGTAGGGGATGATAATTTCTCCTACCACCACTTCCCTTAAGAGTCACTTCCTCACGTGACACAGGTTCTATAGCTACATACGTTTATAATCGCACACATGTTGTTGGAGAAATCGAGTTAAACAAAAACACGAAAGCTTCATATTCTTTATAGATACAGTACGTATCTATGCTCTCCATGCTGTTCGTCGCTAATGAAATAATGATGACTCCTTTGCGTTGGAAAGGTAACTGTACAAAGGACGGATATGGCGAGGAGAAAAAAGGGCGAGTTGATTCATTTGTTAAGTATCTAAACAACGTGTAGTACCTATTCCCACATTGAATTTTTCAAACATCATTGTGATTAGAAATTATTGCCATATGTCGTTGGAGCATTGAGTTATGCACACGCACGATCGAACCATAACCATACATATCTTTAAGCGCATGCAAATATAACAATGTTCAGATTTTTGGAAAGGAATATACCTGGCGATGTAGGCACAAAGTGTTCTTATCGTTCTTTTGATGTGTTTGGTTTTAGTAAATAAATTAGCGAATTAAGTGTTTATCAAAAAATATCGATGGCGTACATTTTTATTGTTTTATTGCCCCAAAAAGCTGATTAGCATAACTATGACAAGGTCTTATAAGTTTTTATTGTTTTTTTTTCAGATTAAAGCACTTATCGCTGAGGTTAACCTAACGCAATCCCTCCATAAAAATCAAATAGTAGGAACAGATACAAAGACTTGAAGATAATTTGGAGGCAAAACGGCAACACATGCTGAGACTTGAAACTCGCCTACACAAAGAGCCAAATTTATTTCCAAGCCCCCCGAAACTTCTGCTGAGGCATCAGTCGTAGATTGTTCGGAAGGGATCCGAGATGAGACGAAAGAAGCTTCTTCGGTTGCCCCACTGAGCCAATGGCCATATTGAAGAAGTTTGTTAAAATGGAAAAACATTACACCACCCTCAACATCCCCAAGACATACACCATCATCAGCATTCGACTCTTCAACAACATCATCAATAGTAAACAGTCATCACGATTCATCGTCAGCGTTCAAATTATGGCCATATAAATATCTCTAAGCCACTTTAATCCCAATAGGATAACAACAACTCACTGGGATCGCTGCTACATCTTGTATCTGCATTAATGCCCGGTCTGTCATTTGAATTCCAAGATCGCGGTCACTTCCGCTTCGCCGATGATATTCAACTTCCACCTTGAGCCGCAATGGCTGGCCGCCTAGGAGAATCACGCATACCCAAAGGCGATCCAATGGAAGCCAAGCTCCAGGAAATGCTCTGCTATAACATGGACAAGTACGCCAATCAAAGTTAAGACACGCTCTGTATACAATATTGGACAGAGGCTTTTTGCTAAGTATATTCTCGGTCTATCACAGGGTACCGTGTCCGAATTGTTATACAAACCAAAGCTCTGGGATGAACTGACTGAAAAAGGCCGTGCCAGCTACCGTAAAATGCACGCCTGGGCATGTGATGATAACGCTCCTCAAGTCACTTATACCCAAAACGGTAGGTAAGTCGAAACATTATTATTTTATTATTTATTCTTATTTGTGTAGGTACCTGTATGGGAGTTTTCAGTTTTAAAATGTTAGCCGTTCATGCATGTACGACTGTGAACAACAAAGGCGACAAAAGTAGCCTTTTTTTCTATTAATTTCTTATACAATATCAGAACTTGTATCGTTCTTATACCTACCCCACGAACGTAGTGCAATTATTGCAATAGACACAAAAGTTCACGATTAATTTATAGCGATTACTCATGAAGGAAGGCTCCGCAAGAAAGTTACAAGGCAACGACAGATATGAACGCAATAATACAGACAACAATGACAGAAGGTTCACAGTAAAATGTTTCAGCAGTTCAAAACGTCGCGTCGCCTAGTCGTGTTGCGCGTCGTCGTTCTTATGATTAGCGAATAGACAAATATTTATAGACTACATTTGGTTTCGCATAAAGTTAATTGGCGCTCAAATATATTTCAATTCCTTCCTTTAGACTCTTGCAATCCACCAAAAATCAGGGGTCAACAAATTGCTGATAGAGGGCAATCGAAAACATTTCGAGTACATTTCTTCTGGCATACCTTAGAAACCGACTTTGGTTTTGTTGGATTATGTCTATTTTTTGCGACAAAATCGAGTGTTGGTATAAGTCACGCTATACAACTGATTGGGATCTTGTATTGCTGATACTTTACCCCCCTGTCGAAACGAATATTTAACGGTGGATGTGGCAGAACTGCATTGCCGAAGAAATACGAACTTATTACTGTTTTCGGGCAGCGACTGTTTCTCAGCTAGTAATTAAAATTCACCAAAAAAGAAAACAAATGAATAAATCCAACCTGCCAAAGAATAGTACAGGCGAACAAACTGTTCCTTATGTCATTAGTTTATTTTTTGTCGTTTTTGACTTTTTGTTAATTCTTATTTTATTTCGTTTTGAAACATGAGGCTATTTTTGGCAAACAGTGATCTTTTGTGCAAAAGAACCTTACAGATGAATTTTGATATACAAACGCTAAATAACGGATGATTATTAAGAACAAAGTAAACTTAAACTGAATTTAATTAAATCAATCAAAAATCATTACTCGTCCATCTTTTTTCTGATGACTCGCAATTCGCAAACAATGTGGATTCTCTTTTCAATTTTGAACCACTTTGGCTAACTGCCAGTGCCAGCAGAAAACATATCCTCCTCGTTTCAGTGTGCGTTTGGGGAGAAATTGTTCATTTCTCTATGGTCTTTTTTTTTTGAAGAACAGGGAGGTGGAATGCGTTTCGTTTTCACTGTGAAATTTCAACATTATACGATATACTGATTTGTTTTTATAGTCAAAAGGAAGATCTCATTGTTGTGGTTGATTACAGACACTTTTGAGTGGCCTATGACCTGTCAACGTTGACAGTATATAAAATATTCAGTCCAATTCTTAATATTCCCCGTCAATAGGAGATTATTTTTCCATTCGATAGCGGGAAACGCAATTATGAATGTTCGAAACAGCTGTTTTGCTGTATTTGACATTTGAAAATAATTTCTAAGAAAAACGAAATTGTATAGAATGTGAACAGTAGTTGTGGTTTTTTTTTCAACTAACTAAAACTCAACAAAAATGTCCAGCATTGCTCGCAAGTCGCAACATTTTACTTAAAAAGGAGGTTAAAGAAAGCCGATCTCAACAGCCAAGAGCTATAAGAAGATCTCTAAGGGCTGCATTCAATCCTTTCAGTTGCAACAAGAATTCAATAATCCTTTTGGTATTTATGTTTCAGAAATATTTCAGAGTCAAGTTAAGTACTTGTTGGATGTACTTGCTGATTAGATCGTGTGAACCTGCTATAAAATCTTTTTCAGTTCCTCCCATTATAAAATTTGGCGCTTGTTTGCGTTTCTTCGCTGAGGGATCATACCAACTGGGAGTTTAATAAGACTTTAATGTTGGTTCATCCGAAACCCTGTTGCAGCAAAGTGCTTAGTAAAGTTCTGGAAGTCCTAGAAGATCAGCTACGTTCACAATGGATAAAAACATGTCAAACAGCCGCATAGGAGGAGCAAAGCCTTATCGAAAACTGGTCACGTGATAATATCCAACATACTATGTACCAAGCCAGCTGTTCGTCGTTTTGCTCGTCGTGGTGGTGGGAAGCATATCTACAAAGAAACCCGTGGTATTCTGAAAGAGTTTTTCGAAAATGTGATTCTTGACACTGTTACTTACACCGAACACGCTAGGCGAAAGGCCGTCACAGCCATGGATGTTGTTTGCGCTGCGAAGAGGCAAGGCCGTACTCAGTACGGTTTCGGATGTTAAATTCTTGTTTAAGAATTTTTGGACAATCGGTCCTTTTCAGGACCACAAAAAATTCTTAAATTGATATGAATCTAAAATTTTTAATTTTCAAGAAAAAGACTTTCAGTTAACTATAACAAACGAACATTGAAAACCTGAATAAACGGCGCGACACAGCTGCAAGCGCCGTGTGATACTGTGACATAAGTCTGTCTGAAGTTCTAATTCTTTTTGGAAAGCTTAAGAGGCAGCACTTTTAGCACATTTGCTTGTGGACGAGAATATGTCCTTTTTTGAGGAATGATCTTTGGGGAAGTTGAAGTTTCTTTCCTTCAAGGTAGGGTATTCATGAATATAGCACTTTCTCGGGCGGCCTTATATTCTGCTTGTTTGTTTTCCTCTCCGGAACCACGCCTTCAACCGACTCCTTCATGTCCACAAAATTGTAAATTCCCTGTTCTAAATCAGAAAATTTGTGTTCTTTGTGAGGCCCACCAGTTGCACTTTTCAATTTCAGATTTTCGGCGGCCTTTGCTCGAACATATTTTTTTGATAATGGATTTTGAATGGATTATATGGGCTTTACATTTTTTTACTTACATACATTTTTGTTTACAATTCTGCAACAAATTTACCGCGAACAGTTCGGCGGGAGATGAGTAAACGTTTTTCTTATTTTTGGCTTTCAGAACGTCAGAAAAAAATTCTGGATAATTTTTTCACGTCTATTACGCTAGTAGAACAATTTCATAAGCCGGCACCGAAAAGTATTCAGTATTTTGTGCCACAAGAATTGATTTTGTTCCTCAAATAGTTTTCGCCAAAAAGCGGGGTTACGTTTCTTCTTCTCTCTTCTGAAAAATAATAAGTATACGCCCGAGTGAACTTACCCATAAATTGAAATTATCAATATCTAGAATGGTATTTTCAAAGAGAAAACAACATTTACCGGGGCAGATGGTGGAATAAAAAAGTTGTTGTTGACAGTTGTTTACTTCTTGTAAAACTCAAACGCATATTTTATTTGGGTTCGTTTATGTACACAATTATTAGTCTTGGTACATTTTTTTTTCTCATTTATGAATGTCTATTTTTCTTTGAGGTCATCGCACTCCATCCATGAGTGATTTGCTCTTCTGTACACTATAGAAAGCCCACGTATAATGCCCATTTACGGCAGCATGATTCTCGTTTTTATATACTTGACTACTTGACTTCCGTAAAAGACTATTCCGTGCACCAACATTTTTTTACCCTGTTTTTTGGGATATAGTATGTGTTTTTGGTTTTTGTATATTTTCCAATGCAATTGGAATGCTTTTCTCTTAAGCATTGAAGAATCGCATAACCTAGAACAACAATTATTATAAGGCCATTGTCAAGGCTAAAAGATTTTTTATGGAATTATAAGGTGAATAACTTTTATAAAATGCTTCTGATGGAAAGTGTATAAGATTCATATAAGCCTACCAGAGTTTCATAGCTCATAAAAATAAAAAAAAAATCATTCAATTGTGCAAAACTTGATTCGCATTCCAGATAGGATAGGATGAAGTAAGATCCAACACTAACAAGACTATTACATACACATTTAACTTTTAACTTTGAAGATTTATTGACAAATTTTGACAGAACGGAATGGAACAATATTTATCATGTGGCAGATATTAATACTAAAGTAAGACTTTTCAATAAAATTTGATAATCGGCCAATAACAAGAAAAGAAGTAAGACCTGCTGAAAATCCATGGTTTAATAATAATATTAAGTTATTAATTAGGGAAAGAGAGCGTTTTTATCGAAGGTCTATCCAAATGATTTTAATAGAAGGCAGTATAAATTTAGTCGAAATAAAGTAAACTCTGTTATTCGAAACGCCAAGCGTGCATATCTCTTACGTAAGCTAGATCGTTTTCAAAGATGAAAAAGTCTTTGGAGTAACATTAAAAACCTTGTTATAAAAGAAGAGAAGAAGATTCGCAGTTGCCACTATAACGTGGATTATATGGCTAATGTTTTTATCCCTCCTCTGACCAGTTCGCAGGATCCAAGAGATATTTTTAATATGCCTGAAAAAGAAAACCCCTTTTCATTTAAATGTATTGTTGCTCTTGAACTTTATAACTCTACTCTAAATCAGTAAAATCCAATGCAATTGGTCCTGATACCGTGTCGCCAAAGTTTTTAAATATAATTTTTCCAATAAGAAAAGACTTTTTAATACATATTTTCAATTTTTGTTTATACTCGGGAGAATTTCCTGACGAATGAGGCTCATATTATTCCAATTCCATAAAACTATAATCCTTCTAATCCTGCTGAATTTAGACCCATTAGTATATTTTCTTATCCTGGAAAATTACTTGAGAAAATAATGCATGACCAAATTCTTTTATATATAAATGAGCGCCGATTACTCTCCAAGTAGCAATTAGGATTCCGAAATCGACAAAGCTGTGAATCTGCTGCAATAAAAGTTAGGGCAGACATCCACTACGCCCTGGTTACGAACAATATTGGCATCTTGGTTCTTCTTGACTTCTCCAAAGTCTTTGATAGTTTAAATCACAATATTTTACTTTTAAAAATGAAAACGAAATTTAACTTCTCCAACTCATCGCTTAAGCTCTATCTTACACAGATTTCAAAGACTAAAGATGGAAGAAAGCTTTTTTAATCCTTTAGTTATCAATTTAGGAACACCTCAACGATCGGTTTTGGGTCCTCTGCTCTTCTCTTTATACATTAATGATATTCCCAATGTGGTTAAAAACTGCCAAGTTCATCTGTATGCTGATGATATGGTTCTTTTACACATCAACCTGTTGATATGATTGAAAATTGAGTTAATTATTTAAACAAGGACTAACACAGCATTCAAATGTGGACTAATGCTAATTACATGAAACTCAATCCATCTAAATCTGTAGCTATGATCTGTTCGAGATATGATCCAAACCTTTTAGATTTTCCTTTGTTAACTCTTGGTGGGGAAGTTATTCAGTATGTCAGAGAAGTAACTTATTTAGGATTTATATTAAACTTCAATTTTAGTTGTTGTAAAGCTGTTTCTGATACAATTAGAAAAATGTATTCAGGACTGCGCAGTCTTAAACACACAGATGGTTTACTGTCTCCTAATATGAAAAAATATCTAGTGAAGTCTTAAATATTACTGTATTTCAATTTCAACGCGTCAGTATATCCGACACTAGACTCTGAGTGCCTACGCACACTAAATGTGGCTTTTAATGATTGTGTCCGTTTTATTCTTAACATACCTATACATATAAGTGTATCCCATCTGCGTAAATCAATCTTTGGTAAGGAACTTAATAATTACCTAAAATATCGTCTGATTCTGAAACTACATAGTGTCATCCATAATTGTTGCCCTGAATTCCACAGTGAATTTCTTCAATTTGCTCATTCACCGAGAGGATTAAAATTAATTTTACCACGTTTTTTGTACACAATTTCAGAACGCTCATTCTTCATAACAGCAATTCGTTTGTGGAATTTGCTTCCAAACGATTTGCAGATCCAGAATTATTCTCACACTACTCGGGCCAATAAGAGATCCTAAAAATATCTTCCAATCAATTTTTTTTTCCTTTTGTTTGTAATAATTGTTTATATATTTTTATTGTTATTGCTCTGATTATAATTGTAACTTTTAGAGCCGATTTTTCAATCGTTCGATAAACAGGTAGATAGTGTTTATTCGACAAATAACAAAATATTGGATTTTTCAATCGTCAGATAGATCTTATCTGACAAAAAACGCTCTTATTCATTCGACCGATGAATACTCAGATAAGTTTATTTGCAAGTTTGTTATTTTTATATTTTTTCGATGATTGAAAAATCGGCTCTTAATGTTTAAGAATCACTTTGACAGATATTTATCTTTGTAACTTAAAAATCGAATAAATACTCAAATAAATACTCAAAAAATGAGTGCCTTAGTTAATGCAAAATAACAGTGCAATAAATGCAGTAAATGCTGTGAATACATAAATTTAAAATTTAATAAATCTGAAACTTTTTGTTTAATATTCTTTATTTTACAATTGAAGATAAAAAAGGAGGTGTGCTTTCTTCTTGTTCATGTTTTTGCTTTTAATAAGGTTTTATATATATACAGGGTGTCCCAAAATTCAACGATAAGCCGGAACCAGGGGGTGGCCCTAATCATGACTGCATGGAAAAAAAATATAAAAAAAAATGAAAAAGTATGCATTACTTCTTTTTCTGGCAAGTTTAGCCAAAGTGTTATACCATTTTAGAATCTTGATAACCTGCGCCAATTTTTTAAAAAAGACGCCATGGTAGTGTCCATACATTTTTTTTATAACCACGATGACTGAAAATGGACTGAAACTAAAAAAAAATTAAAATTTTATGGAAAAAAACTTTTTTGATTAATTGTCGTGGAAAAACCGCTAAAAATTTGGATTTTTTGGAAACTAGGAAAGGATGCTATATGTCTTAGGATTCTGATTAAAATATAAAATCAAAAATTAATGAAAAATTGTGGTCACAGTAGCAAAAAATGTCAAGAGAGATTTTTTTTTGTTGAGAATTTACATTTTTTGTTGTAATTTGAAACAAAATGGCGTTTGATTTTTTTTATATTTTTTTTCCATGCAGTCATGAATAGGGCCACCCGCTGGTTCCAGCTTATCGTTGAATTTTGGGACACCCTGTATATTGGAATTAATGACCTATGAGAAAGATCACTCGGGCGTATACTTATTATTATTTTTCAGAAGAAACGTTACCGCGCTTTTTTCCGAAAAATATTTTAGCAACAAAATTAATTCTTGCGGCACAAATAAGCAACAAATTATGCCGTTGGTTTCATATCGCTAGCTGCATTGGTTCTAAATTGGTTCTGCTTGCATAATATTACGCTAGCAGAATATCGATTTTTCCAAGAACTAGTGGAGCAACAAAATCAATTCTTGCGGCACAAATTAGCAACAAAATACTGAATACTTTTCGGTGTCGGCTCATGAAATGGTTCTGCTGGCGTAATAGACGTATTTTTTTCCTTTTACGAAGATTGGCAAACGGAAGAAGATACAAAATTTCCGGATATGTTTGTAATAATAGAGTAGAGTAGAGGGAACAAATTCCCATTGAATTGTTATTGAGAATCGGGCTGTTCATCGTTGCTAATTTCAATCGTTTGACAATTTGAGCAAAAAAAAAATTTGTTTATGAAAATCTCATTTCATAGACAATCGGAAAAATTCAATTTTTTTTTTTTCAAAAAACTCGTATTTTTCTGCTAATTATAGCCTCGGTCACCAAATAAGTGACAAATTTCAGTAGGTACAAAATCAAAATTTTCGGTTAAAAACAAAATTTTTTGATTAACACCTAAATGTTCGTAAATATACGGAAAACTTATTAAAAGCATATTGATTTTGATTTTATAATAAAACAAATTACTTCGTCTTCTGGCCCAAGAACAGCAATAAATCTTTTGCCTCAAGAATCAAATTTATTGAACCTTTTAGCGAACGAATAAAAATAAAACAAAATGCTATACAAAACAAACTCACGAAAAAAATAAAACTTGAACAAATTCCTCAAAGGATTCCCGTTACACAACTTTGTTCAAGAAACAATAATTTCAGAAACAAAAAAATAAAATTTTAAATAGCAGAAGAAACGGTAATAATTTGCTTTGCCCCTTTCATAATTGATATTTGTGTATAGTGTTGTACAGAAAATCATACAAACAAATAAACTTAAATGCAAAAAGTTACTTCCATTGATTGTTTTATTAGAAAACACACAAAAATAACAATTTACAATTTGCATTGCAAAATAAAACAAAAAAGAGGAAATAAGTTTTCACAAAAAAAAAAAAAATGGCAAGCAGCAGCAAGTTGAGGTCTATATTTGAACCCTTTCGTGTACATAGAATTAAAAAGTTTCTTTGATTCTGTTGATTTTTTGCTGTGCACTTTTTTGAGGGTATTCCACAGTACGTCCCAACTGTACGGTCGGTGTAATTAAATTAATTTATAATTTTTCATCACAGAAAGGAATAGCTTTTAAAAAACATTTGCACCAACAGGCACATGTGTCAAATTTGATTTAAGTAATTATCGCCAAAAAACGAAAACTACATAGAAAAAAAAATTTAAGGCGCCCAAAAGGTGACACAAATGCAGTAGTCCTCTCTAGCGAGTGCTTAAGGTCAGGCCTTTCATTATTGAGCAATTAAATACCCTTGAGTGGTGCTTATGCTAAGGGTTATGGGGATAAAGAAAATTATTAGTTTTGTACACAGGACCATCAGCTTACGCTTTGGTGCACTTGGGTAGCATCAAAGATCACACACACATACACACCCAAAAGAGTTGTAGTAAAAAAAAAAAAACGAAGTCAGACATGGTCCATTGTCCAAGCTCTTTAATTTTGCAAAAGAAACATCCGG
Organism: Sphaerophoria taeniata; assembly: GCA_943590905.1. Lineage (NCBI taxonomy): Eukaryota > Metazoa > Arthropoda > Insecta > Diptera > Syrphidae > Sphaerophoria > Sphaerophoria taeniata. The sequence goes on from OX016542.1 coordinate 67,799,228, forward strand.
ACACAATATGCAACGGGCCTTGCTATGATAACGACGACGCTTAATTCATCTGAATATTATGAGCGCAAATCCCTTTAGCGATTGGGATAGACAATAGATAGATCAGGTGGCGCGAAAGCTCTTGAAGAGCCAAGGCCTTCTCTGGGTGCATGTGAAGAATTGAGGGGACCTACAATTTAACGCCGATTCCGAACGGCAAAGTTGAGAAGCACTTTTTCATGACAGATTGATACTCTTGGAATTTTTGTCAGTTCTTCGCAAGAGGCAGTGCCCGTGAAAGATGAAATAAAAACTAAAGGCACGAGTAGGACTCGAACCCACGACGTTCTGCTTAGCAGCCAACGCACCTAACCACTGAGCCACGGACACAACATAAACAATACAGAACCGAAAAACAATTTTATGATCTCCATAGCTGTATATTGAAAGAAACCTTTTTTCAAATACTTAATGCGCTCCTGAGTCATTCCTTTGTGAAAATATTCCTCCCCCATTTGAAACCTTTGTTCAAAAGAATCAAAATGGATATATAAAACAATGACACTGGTCAAAAGTTCAAAGCCTTTTGCTTTTCATTATTAAGTAACAAGGCTAAGGTATTCTTCCAAAAATCTCCATAGTAAAAGTAGGAGATTTTAAATTCATTTTCAAACCTTTTTGTAAAAATGCGAACAAATGCGCAGTAGTTCAATACTCAAGGATATAGTCTATTACAATAATTATTATATCCTTGACAATAAGGTCTAATTATATTTTTCATTTTCCGTTCATTCATGTTCGCAAATAAAGCACACTAACCCTTTGAAAGATAATTAAAATGCCTATCTAACATCATACACTCGATATTTAAAGGTAGATCATAAGTCGTTTACCTATATAAATATGCATACCCTACACCTACGATTTTCCAACAAGCAGCCAAACATAAGGAGTTATTATTGTTATTAGCAAAATGTCAATTCGCTCGATTTATGCTAGAAGAGATCGCAAACGATGCGTGCAAACTCCTAACCGGAATAAAGCCGCATTCGTTTTTGAATGAAATTTGTACCAAGTTGTCTTCTATTATTATTGGTAAATCCTTCAACTGTGTGCCCTGCTTCAAGTCAAAAACTGAAAATGTGGAGTTTGTTATATAGCAGATATCACTGGAATGCATTGTAGGAGAATTAAGGGTAGATTGGAGTATTGCCTGTCAAATTAGATTTGCAAAAATGCACTCCTAGGCAGACATATTAGGGTAAAACTATACAAAGCGCCCCACAATTCATCAAACATAAATAAAACACAAAATTTTAACATAAAATCACATTCTTTTATTTTCAAACAATAATCAGTCTTTTTTCTTAGCATTAACATTCAATAAACATAAAAACAACAATAGTATAAAATAAATAAAAATATTTTTTTCAAAGTTAAGGTGGGGCGTTTTGTAACTGAGGTAGTGGGCAAGACGCCCCAGGCTATTTACAAAGCGCCCCATGAGAAAAGTGAAGAAATATTACATTAAATTCTTTCAAAATATTTTAATATCTTACTAAAATAGCGTCTCTTTTCAATTTGCGGCCGAAACTGTTACAATTAGGCCAATACGTTGTACAGGACTCATGTAACAAAGCCTTGCAAGTTACGCATGAGATCCAGTCTTTTGAGGAAGCAGTTTGCCAATGATCATCAATACACTAAACTCAATCGCTTTAGCCATATCCTTTTCGAACCATGAGGCCCACAATGTCTTTCGCAAATAATTTCAATGCATTTCTAAAGAAATTTGCAAGAAAAATTTGTTAAATGCATCAAAGTATAACTGGGGCATTTTGCATTTTCTTCACTGGGGCGATTTGTAAATGCTGGAACACAAAGCGTCCCACATGAAATATTGACTCTCAACATAAGATAACGTTATGAGTTAAAAATAATATAAAAACAAAAACAAAACTCTTTTTATGTGTATGAACAGTTTTCAAATATTGCTCATACTTTCCGAGAAAATTAAATTTTAGTGGATACCCACCTCAATATTTTTCGGCTCACAAAATCGTTTTTTCTCTTTTATTCTTACACGCGTAAACGAATCCCTTCCACACAAAAGCCCAACTGGGCAACCATTTAAACCTGTTTGAACACGATTAGTTTGATTTGAATATCTACTGTTTTGAACGCAGTAGGCTGGTGGGGCGTTTTGTAAACCGGGGCGCTTTGTATAGTTTTACCCTATGCATTTTATATATGGATTTTTATCTCAAATCAGAGGCCAAGTATAATGATAAAGACATTTTTTATATGCAATTATACCCTATGTTCACTCATTATGTTTCAATAGCGTAATTCTTCACTTCCTTTTCAATTGCCCAAAGATGCAGCCAAGAGCTTCGTATCAAATATGTATGACGTCAACTGTATGTCAAAATGAGAATAAAAATATGTGTGTAAATGAGTCTAGCTTTGATTTTATGAATCAAAATTCGATTTAAATTTTCATTTATTCAATCTTTGTGAATTCTGAATGAGTGAATGCTTATGAAGAATGAGTTGAGTGGATTTTTTGTATTGAAAGTTTGCATGAAAAACCTTATATCCTCGCGAATGTAATTTTCCAATTAAAATATTTGATGAGAGGACTTTGGATCTTGTGTGTTTAAGTACTTATTGTGAATTTATTTTGAGTATTTAATTTGAAGCATTTCTTACATTATGCTCAATTTTACAGTTATAGGTATTCAGAAAAGGACGACTTAATTACAAATTCTTGAGAGATGTCGCCTTAATCATTACTTCTTTTCAAAAACAGGAGCGTTCATCCTTAAAGAAACTTGGGTACATTTGTCAAATATGTTTTATCATTTATTTCCCAACCAGAAGGTTATTATTAATGTTAGGAATGGAGAAAAAAACTAATAACACTGTCATTAAAACCATCACAATGATTAATTTCTTATCATTAAGCGCATGGACACAGAAAACACAGTAACTCAGCCAATCTCAGTCAGTCTCAATCTTTGTGGCTCATACAAGACACAACGAAGGCAATGATGACAGACATCACTAATATAACAGAAAAATTGTCTTTCAATGATCCCCGCGGTTCACAAAAGGACTTCCGTCATAAAAACGATGATTGAAAACAATAAAATCTCGTTTTTAATCCACTTGTATATATTTGGCTATAGGGGTCAGATCCACCTTAGCCTTATCTTCTCGATGCTTGCTACAATATCACGATGTCGACGACGAACGGACGTTCAACCAACGTTTAATTCTCCCCCCTTCTTATAAATGGAAAACCATCTCGAAAGGATCTAAAGTGCCTTGATATCACGTGGGTCTATTGCTATAAAATTATAGTGTATGGTATACGTGTATGTCAAACACGACTCTGGTGCAATAGCAACAACGACTATAAGACTTCGATGACACAATTCGCAAAAGGAATATATCGACCTGAACAGGCCCCTTACTTCAGTCTACAGCTTATGTTTCCTTTTGGCTAAGCTTCCCCTGGCGACAATGATAAGAATTGACCGGCCGCTTGTAAAGCTACGATAAAAACCAATGTCCTATGATAGCTCATGTCGAAGGTTACTCGTTGTTCTGTTGTTCATACATTCGTTAGTAAGCTGTGGCTGTAGTGATGAGTAGATATGACAACTTAGAAACACGTTCTAATAGCGTTCTTTAATAAACTCATTCCTCCGAATGAATTCATGTCCTTATTCTCGATTTAAGAATCAAACAAGTTTCTATGATGGTGAAAAATTGCATTGTTTGTTGGCTTATTTTTGTTTTTACCGCAAGCATCTATTGGATTCGAATTCGGATCAAAATTGGCAGTTGTTTGTGTTTTTTTTTTGTCTACGTTTTGCCCTTTGCTTCCATTTCCGTTTCTCTTGAAATCGTTAATCCTCTTGCAATCCTTCGATATTCATTCAACCGTGCATCTGGAGCCGGAGCTCGTTCACTAAGTATCATTGCGATTGACGACGTGTTGTGAAGAGGAGCATCAGCAACAACTCGATGACTGTTTCCTCAGATGATGATGACGATGACGATGACGATGACAATGACTATGATGATGAAAGAGTGTTTGGCCCTTTGGGAATCGATTATCCATGCAATTGTTAAGCTATTTGCAGGAATTGTTTTTGTTTTTATTTTTTATTTTCGTATTTGAATAATTTTTGCCAGAATACACCTTTTTTATCATCTCTCTCAGGACTCTTTCGACTACAGGAAGGAAAAAGTTCAACCACTTGTGTGAATGCATATTCGATAATTTTTTTTTTGTTAACCCTGCATAGAATTATTTTGTATTTTGCGCTTTTCCATCAATAAACGAGGCGAACATTTTTTAGTTTCCGCATACATGAATTCCAAGGATCAAATATAAAATTCATACTGTATAAGCGCTTGTGCTTTCAACCTTTAGTGGGTACCTATCAATCAATTAAGTCTATACATTCGGTCCCTCAGCCACATTGGCACCATGGGATCGTGATGTTTGGGAAAAAAATTCAAATTAATAAAAACCCACTCAGATATGAATGTAAAAATGCGTGCTAACGCAAGCAGAAAATTCAAATCGAATCAGCGCTTAATTTATCCCTTTGATGTATTTTTTTTTCATCTCCCAAATAATAAAAAAAATCATCATAAACATAAACGATTTTGATAGGTAGCGATGGATGACGGATTGACGGGAGAGCAATTATTATTAAATTTCATTCGTCTTTCATGTCTCAACCTTATGGGTATAGGTTTTCAAGGCTTGGCTCACTCCAACATCGCGTAATCCTTTTTCGAAACACTAAGGCGATCTAATGAGTCTTTTGCTGCATTTGGTTTCATTATGTACCTTTTAATTGGTTCCAATTCGATATGTGGTGAATGACTTTGACAATAGCCGATAGCAATCGCTTTCAAGAGAAAATTATATGAACACCGCCGGTGTAGCCACCACGGCATCTTCTATTGCCGATGTTTATTGGGATTTACAGCCAACATCAAATAAATCCAATATTTTAACTTTGTTGGCAGACCAAATAGATGGGTCATAAAGCTTATAGTTTCCGCTAAGGCTCACATTTGAAAGAAGATACATGTACACAAGCTGACCGCAAACCGCCTCCGTTCAGGTCAACTCCAGAATAATAATATAACACAGATTTTGTCAAAATGCAATGTAATTTATTCGAATCCAATTGATTATTATAATGATGATGACACACTGTGGCGAATGAGTACTTTCTCTTTGAAAAACAAAAATCTGTTAAATTTTTGAGCCAAATCAATTCTGCCGTTCTTACAAATTATTTATATGGCAAATAAACGTAAACTGAGTCAGCTAGTAGTATAAAAAGCATCATTTAGCTGTCTCCTGGTTCTAAGCCACATTTCCATCAATTTTGAGCAAAATCGGTTCAACCGATCTTAGAAATCATTTATATGGTAAAACAACGGGCAGTTGCAAGTAGCTTGCTTGGTAAGTGCGTTGGCCGCTAAGCAGAACGTCGTTGGTTCGAGTCCTACTCAGGCCAAGTTCTTATTTCATCTTTCACGGGTACTGCCTCTTGCGAAGACCTGACAAATCTTCCAAGAGTATCAATCTGTCATGAAAAAGTGCTTCTCAACTTTTCCGTTCGGAATCGGCGTTAAATTGTAGGTCCCCTCAAATGTTCACACGCACTCAGAGAATTGTTGATGAGAGTAAGCCACTTAGGCCTTGGCTCTTCAAGAGCTGTCGCGCCACTCTATTTATTTTTTATTTTTAAAACAACGTTTACCGGGTCAGCTAGAAGAATAAAAAAATATCATTGATGCACAAAATGATTGAAATGAATGAATGCTTGAAAAAAATGCATTCAAGTCGATCCAGCCTTGTAGTTGTAGTATAGATAACGCCGGCAGTGCCACCTGCCGGGTTGATTTGTAAATCTAAAACATCCAGGGCGCCATCTGAACTCAAACAAAAGAAATCATTCAAATCGGTCCAGCGCCAGCGTGTAGGTTGATTTGAGACAAGAACAAATTATATGGGGGTCTATTCCGAGTTTATCTTGTAAGACCCCTCCTTTTTCACTTAATAAGGTTTTATTTTTTTCAAAATATTCAATTTCTTCAATTTTTAAAACGAAGTTGTTTAAAAAAAATTTTATTTGTCAAAATTTTGACTGTGTTAATTAATTTTTCAAAAAGTATTCATTCGAACACCTTAATTTAAACATATTAAAAAATAGACTTTTGGATTTTCAAAAAACCATAACTTGACTGTAAATTTTACCGTATTTTTTTCAGTTTTAAGTAAAAACGTAAACGGGGCCGGGGGGGGAAAGACCCCCCTTGCATAGCATGTTTTCCCTGTCTCGGCCCAACCTACGTTGCAAATATGCATGTCAATGAAGTCCTCCGACGAGAAATGCTTGTTTAGCTTGCAAATCACCCCCCCCCCCCCAGCAAATTGTTAAAACATTTTCATCTTATTGTTGACTGAACACCAACAAAAACTCTACTGAAAGTAACAAGATAACAAATGATGAAAAAAAAAATGTAAGGTTCATGAACAAAAAATAAAAATAACATATATACAAAAAATTCTATAAAAAACACGTATACGCCCGAGTGACATTATCATTGCACCAGTAGTAAAATACGAAATATCGCTATATGAAATTTTCATGGAAGATATAATTGTATTCAAGGATGGTTCCAATAACACATAAAATTAGAAAAACCATACTGAAGACTCGAAAAATTGAAAATATTAAACATTTGTCACATTATCCAATTATTATTGATTCTCCCATTACCGCAGTAAATTTAAGACCTGCGAAGCTCGTTCCCGTGGCAAGAAACCTTAGCGTTACATCAAGTCTCTTGATTGACTGATTGTAGTTGTTTTAAAATGAATGATTTTTTTTTTTAAATTAACGAAGTTACTAATTTCATCAAATATGCGTAATATTAATCTATACCCTCCTCTACATTAAACAGTTTTCTATATTATTATTGTAGCAATATGAGCGTTGAAAGTAAGAGAAAGAACAGACTTATGGCATTTATAAACATATAACATATATTTTAGAATTTAAAATATTGAACCCTGTATCATTTCTATCCTTTCTATTGCTAAATTAACTTTTTAAGAAGATTCACCGTTGTTTTCTGTTTTTTCTTTTTTTTTCCGACAGCCTTCCTATCGAGCATGCTAAAAGTTACACAAGAATCAAAAATAAAGTGATGTCTAATTTCACAAACACTCTTGGAGAATACACTCTGCACAGCATTGAACTAGACACCGCAGAAATATATATGGAATTTTCAAATAGCGATGATGGAGAAAGATGGAGAAAATCAGAAGAGTAAAAAGTTGTTTCAATAATACTGAGTTGAAGGCTAGTTGATCTTAAAAAGTAAAATAAATTATTATTTAGATAAAAGATAAAAATAACGTTTGTTCATACATTCATATGAACACGCCTATACGACAACAGAAACTTATTTTTCCTTTTTGTTCAAAAATTGTATCAATTAATTTATAATCATACGTTTGTAAGCACTTAAACAAAAAAAATGTTATTTATTTTTGAGATAAATAAAAAAAAAACAGGAAATAATATGCTCTTAGTTTCTTTTATGGAATAAGATTATTGCATAGTATTGGATAAATGCATACATATCATCATGGAGAAAACAAACAAGTAAATTTGAAAGTTATTAAAACTAACTGTCCGCCGTGGCAACGATAAGTTCATTAAGTCCATTAAATCAAGCCTTTTGTCGTGATTTCAATGCTGACCCATCTCCAATACATTCATCAAAAGCTGCTGTTATTTTGCTTTTGAAAGAGAACCATTCAAATTTTAAAATCATGTACGAAAACCATAATGAAAAGACAATCACAGCCCACAACCCGAGCACTAGTCTGGCATTTCAACGGTAGATGCGCTCGCGTCGTTATAGCGGGGAACGCTACCCAATACGAAAAGAAACTTAATTCAACGGCCATCGAATTTGAATTTGAGTAGGTTCTGCATGATTCAAATATCATCTTTTTTATTCCATATTGTATGTTTACTTTTACTTATATAAATAAAGTAAAACTTTTCTTTGTTTGTCGGTTGTATGTTTGTAGTCAATAAACTGGCAAACAAACAAAAGTATTACTTTATAAATGTTGCAAGATTCTTCTTCAATGCACTGATTGTGCAATAGGAAGTTCTGAAAATAAAAGAAATAATAATTATTAATAGCAAAAAACATTGATTTAAATTTACTTACTCGAATATTTTGTTTTTTAATTCAGGAAAATGACAGCCGACATCAATTTTTTGAAATGTCTCTCTCTATTTTTCATTTCATTTCATATCAATTCCTATTAATCCCTCTTTATTATATTTAAGGCTGAACTCCTGTTTAAGCTGTTGGACCAAGACAATGTATACACGCGAATTCTTGGGCAAGATTTTTTGTAGAAAAGAAAATTTTAACACCGATATTCAAAAAAGCATGGATTTTAGTTTCCCAATCTCTGTGCATGTACATTTCGCATTATGAATATAAGGTACATTTCGGTCTCGGTCAAAATTAGGCCAGTGAGTGTCCTTCGCGATTGATTCGTTCTATACAATCGTTCATTTTCGGTCTCGGTCAAATCAAAAGTAAAGTAAAGGACTGTCCACATGAGCACGAACAAGTGGAAAATTTCAAAATGGGTTTTCGAATATAAAATAGAAAGTTCTTGATGAAGAACTTGGAAAACTCATTTGTTTTCAAAGGGAAAATTGCACGTAATTGTGGTGCATTGGTTTTCTAATGGAAAACTGGAAAATTTCGAAACAGGTTTTGGAATAGAAAATAGAAAGTTTTTGATGAAAATATCGGAAAACTCAATGATGTTCTAAAGAGAAAATTGCATTTTATTGTAGGTGCACTGATTTTCAAATGGAAAAATGGAAAATTTTGGATTGGGATCTCGGAAAACTCTGCGAGAACACGAAGAACTTCAAGACCTAAAACCAAGTTTTTGCATAGAATTCAAAGTGCATTGGTGTGTTTGTATGTCCGGTAGGGACTCTTAATCCGCTCAATCCTCAAAGCATTTTTATAAAATTTTCACTTAGATATAGGCTTGGTAAAAACAAATTTTTGGGACAAACGATACGATTTTCTGTCCTTTGATGCATGCAAGTGTTTGTTTCAGGATCCGATTCTTTCGGACGTAGGTATGGAACAAATTTGAAATTTGGGGCTTATATAAGATATTGAAGCGGAAGGAGAATGGCCATCATTGGCGAAAGAGTTTGAAAAAGGAACCGAGGCTGGTTACCCTCGAAGGTGACTTTATCGGCATGACGGCTTTGAATTTCTTGAAGGGTCACCCCCCTTTTGAGCGCTCACTAGGTAGGATTGTGGCCGGATCAAGGTTGAATATTATCTAACGAATCACTCGAGCCAGGCCGGGTTAGGTTTTCCGGTAGCCAACAACTTAGTGGGCCTAAATTTCAGAGGCGCCCCCTACTCATGTTCACTGTCATTCATTACATTACATTTCACAGTACTTCGCACATAAATGTAACGAACTACAGACACATAGCAGCACTGGTGACTGAGACCATCGGCTGGGACAGAACAAGACATTAATACAGAGAGAGACAGATAGACACATAGAAAGAAAGCACACATAACAGAAACCTACGTGGCTCAAAGGAGGAGACTTAGATTTGTATTATTGTCTCATGTTATCGCACAGGTAGCCTCAAATAAGCTGGCGATTTTTGTAGAAAAAGAATGCTGCTGAAGCTGGGGACACTGTCATTCATATAACGTCAATACTCTGACCGATAATTTATTATCATTTTTGTAAAACTTGTATTGTTCTTGCGTTAACCGAAGGTCTTGTGGAACTTCAATAAATTGTAGAATTAATGCTTTAAAAAGTCTCGAGTTTTTGTAGTGTTGTTGACCATCACTATGATGGGCTGAAGATGAATTGTTTAGGGGGTATAGAGGAGTGCACCTAAGGTAAGCCGAGTGAAGCGCTCCTATTTGACGTTTTCTAGGAGCCAAGAGCATTAGAAGGATCCGGACAGAATTAGGCCTACGGAGTAGTGGGGGTGGCCGGATCTGTAACAACAACTGCAGATCCAAGGGTTGAGTCTGTCGCTTATGGACTTGCCCAGTGCCGAAGTAATGGAATGTTTTGTGTTTTTGTAACGAGGTGAGGTTCAGCGGAGGAGCAAAACCCTGACCCCGTGATGGCAAGCCTGCAACCCTATCCACTGAATATTCTAGTCCCCAAATGCCGTAACGGCGAAGGACCTATATTCTTTCCCTCATCCTATTGCCCCGTTACAAATGGCATAGGCCAATTCTTGAACATAGCCCCATAAGTATTAATCAAGATCCGCTAAGTATCGCGAATTTTGCGAACAGAATTATTTTTAACAGTAAATTTCCGCAATGTTTCACTGTTGTTATTGGGTGATAACTGATTTTTTTTCGTTTTGTTTTGGGTTCAATTTGACGTCTTGGATACATATACATCCCCCCCCTAATTCAAATTGAAGGACATACGTTCTATGATTTTTGTATGTAAAGCTGAAATCTAGCATACAAGGCTAAATTTCAGCTTTTTGGAAATTCAGGAATTACGCAAGGAAATATAACGATCATTAGAATGGACTGTGGCAATGTAGATCGGTTAGTTGGTGATTGCCCAAAACTTGGTTTAGGTCAGCAATGCAACTTCCTTGCTTTACCTCTTCGTGGTGGCATGGCGCCCGGGCAATGATTTGTGTATCCCTATATAAATAAATTCACTGAAATTGCAAGGGCGAAGTTTCCTCGTTATGTTTGCTTCCCTTTCATCAACCCTAAAAATTATGAATGAAATGAGAATTGATAAACTGATTTTTTTTTGCTAGAATTTTTGCAAACACCAACGGTGGTGGCGGCGGCAGTGGACCAGTGGTGATGGCAGTAATGTTGCTGGTAACTATGGAGGCGGCGGCGCGGCGGCGGCGGCGCGGCGGTGAAGTTGAAGATGATGGTGGTTACCCAAAAAGAATTTTAATAAATGATTCATTGACTATGTATATACAAGATCTCTCTTAGATAAGGCTAAACAGCTTAAGAAAAAATATGTCTGTCAATTTGTTTGGGTAAAAAACTCAACTGTGTTAATAAGAAGAATAGAAGGAGAGAAAGTGATTAGAGTTGTTATTTTTAAGGATCTTGAAAAGCTTATTAATAAATTATTATTAAATAATGAATAGTCTCTCTTTCTAAGGGTGTCCCAAAATTAACGCAAGATTTGAATTAAATAGAAAACGCCGTTTTTAGTCTTTTGATAGTTATATTTTTATTGACTCGTAAAGTACATAGGATAGGGTTATGTATGGAATAACACATCGGACAAATGGCCTCCACGGCTTTGCATGCACATGCGCACTCTTTTGTTGAAATTTTCCATGACCATTCTGCATAAATGTGGCTGAATTTCGTTGATGCAGCGTTGAATCTCCTCCTTTAATGCACGGGTGGTTGTGGGCTTGTTGACATAGACTTGTGATTTCAAATAACCCCATAAAAAGAAGTCTAATGGTGTTAAATCACACGATCTAGGAGGCCAATTTTGATCACCGAAACGAGAGAGTTGTGAGGATCTGAAGAAAAATAAATTAAAACAAAACAAAACAAAACTCACACATACAGTACATAATATAATACTTACCACATAATACGATCCATAGAATACACACACATACTTACCACAACAACATGTTCCATACAAAACTACTTTACATACATACACTTTACTAACACACACATAAAAATCAAAATTTTGAAAAATAAAAAAATAAAAAAATAAAAAATTAAAATCAAAAAAATAGTCAGTAATCAATTAAACTCTGAAGAGAATAGTTCTCCAGTGCCAATTTTATTCACTATAAAAGTTTAATTAATTGAATGGACAAATTTATAGAATTGAACGAAACGAAAAGAAAAAAAATAATAACTATAATTAAATTGTGCATTATTATAATGTGTTATTATATTATTATAGAGTTTATCTATAAATTTAACAAAAAAAAATAAGTGGAACGATTACAACAACAAAATAAAATTAAGAAAAATTTATTAAAAAAAAAAAGAGAAACTCAAATGTGAATGTGTGCAAAAAAATTAAACATTTTTTTAAACTGTAATATGTGCAATGAGCTATAAAATAATATAAAATGAAATAAAAAAAGAAATGAAAATACATTAAATACAAAAGGAAAAAAAAAAGAAGAAAGTAAACGAAGAAAGAAGAAAGAAGAATCATAAAGAAAAAAAAATAAATATCATTCAGTTTTTTTTGAAATTGTTGTTTGATAAAATTATTATTAAAAAATTTTTGTTTATGTTCCTGGTGCACCTGGATGTTTTTAAAGGTACTATTTTTTTATTTTGTTTTATTATATATATTTAATTTAATTATTACTATTATTATAACCTATTATGTAATTTTTTTTGTTGTTGTTATTTTTTTCCTCTCTTCTTTTGACTTTTTTTTTGTTATATAATTAAAATGCAGATTTTGATTTGAACTATTTTTTTTGTTTGTTCTTAATGAACATGAATACTTAAATTTTTTTTAACAAAGGTCATGGTGAGTATGATGGGAGGACGGGTGGGAGTTGTAATATTTTAGGAGGATTCTCCTTATTTTCTTCCTTCCCTCCCTTCAGTGACACGCCCTTCCCCTCCTCAATTCATCTTCGGGTCCCATAATTTTGGAACCTTATTGTTGAAATGGCATGTTAATTGTAACACTGTCCAGAGCTGCGACTGCAACAACCCACACCACCGACGAGCTATGCAAAAGCCAGCATGCCGCAGTCGTAGCCTGGATCCCCTTTTCAGCGTGCAACCTGGATCGTTCTTAGGGTCCTGTAGACCTAAGAGCGTGAAGGGTAGCGAAAGGTTGGAGAGGGAGGAACACGGGTTCCGTTACAGAGTACACGACCTGGAAATGTCTCATGCAGTAATTGAATTGTTTCACGGGCTGTATGACATGTGGCACCGTCTTGTTGAAACCACATATTGGACACATCAATATCATCCAATTTTGGCAGAAAGAACTGTGTAATCATGTCGCGATATCGAGCACCAGTAACAGTCACTGCTTGACCAGCATAATTTTCAAAATATTCTTTAATAATGAAGACACGTTGTTCTATCGTGTAACGCTCCATTTTTAATAACCCTATACTGTTAGCTGTCAAATTGCTTTTTTTCAGGGTTGTCAACACTTCACTGCACAAATGGCGGCAAATTCAAATCTTGCGTTAATTTTGGGACACCTTTTATAATAATGACGATGTTTCTCCTTTTCTTAATAATTTAAATTGTTTTTGTATTCAATATAATGAATGTATTAGTTTTTCAGGGTTTTCTACTATTCATCACATTATACGAAGTACATATATGGAAACATTAGTAGAAGAACATCTATTAAGATGAAAGAGCACGAATTCGAAGTCCTGCGATCGTTCAATTACCTTGGATCAGTAGTAGCAGCCGATAACAATATGGAAGAAGAAATACGCAGGAAGTAGGTTGCTCAAAGCCAACAGAACCTACTTTAGTCTTTCAAGGCTATTTATATCCAAAAACGTTACCATTACTTCTAAACTGCTGCTTTAAGACAATAGTCTTACCAGTACATACCTACGGATCCGAGACCTGGGTGCTTATAGCCAAAGGCACTCTGAATTATTAGTCCCCCCCGTTTGTGAGGAAGGACGATTCCGGAGACGATATAACCATGAGTTATATCAAATCTACCGCGGAGGAGAGTTAATGACAAAAAATTTAGCGTGGGCAGCAAGCTGGAAACGGCAAGAGGAAACGGCTGAGAAAGTCCTTTATCTCGTAGAATTAATAAAATCAAAATAACATACGTATAAGACACTTTCATGACATGCGAAAATTTATATTGAATATTTTCGTCTTACAAATACATTTTTTCTGAATAATTCAATCATACTAATTCGTTTGCCGTTCCTTACAATGTTTCCTGGTCAAAATATCTGATTTAAAAGGGTCAACATGTTAAAAGATCGTCTGAGACAATTTCCCCCAAGATTGTAAAAAGGGTTAACACGATATCAATTGGATATTCAGTGATACCGAGCAAGGGTAGGAAGCAATCCACCTGTTACAGAAGGGTTCACTGTTGAAGAGTCGATCTAAATCGTAACTTATAAAGTTTCTACACGCTCTTGTCCATTTACCTTTATCTACCTTGTCAATTGAAGAAGAAGGAATTCGGAAACAATAATAATCGACATTCTTCGAATACCAAAGGACCTAATATATACTTAAGAAACACTTTTCTTTCGGCACAAACATCTTAAGGGTTTACCTATGATTTATGTCCACAGACGACAAAAACACACCAAAAGAATAAACCTCACATCCATTTCTCAAGTATTTTACCCACATTTATCATGTAGAATAATAATTTTGATTCTTGGATCAAGGAAGAAAGAAAAAACATTGATATATTTTTTCCTGAATATTTGTCAGAGACCGAAATAGTAAGTAATTCAATAAGCTGTGCCACTTACGTAAGCGCCCTTCTTTTAATACTTTTTGTTTTTATCGAAACCAAAAGGACTTGCAAATGGCAAAAAAAATATATAATATGCTTTCGAATGCAATAAATGATTTATGAGGCTAAGGAAAGGAAGTATACGTTGCAAAGCACATACATTTGTCTTGTTAATGTTGATAATACGTACTACACTTTTATTTTTATATATATGTAATACCAAGGCCTAGATCGGGATTCTACCCCCACTTTATTAAACTATCTGAAAAAAATAATTCAAACTGCAAAATAATAGAAGACAAACGGCCGCCTATAAATATTGAATAATAATAATAATTATTATAAAGGTTTAACTCTCAACAGTCTTGTTTATGGTGCCACGAAACACTGAAAACTTTTTAGATGAACCCTTAAGTGCAACCTATACTAATGTATTTAATGGCAAGACATTAAGGAATATAGGAATAGCAACGTAAACTGAAAATATTCTAATGCTTCTGCAGGATTAGAAAAAAGATTTTATTATAATGTGCTGCTAATATATTACTCTTACAACGTGATCGGAGCGTCAGAATGATGTCCTTTCAAAGCATTTTAGAAACCAGTAAACGAAATGGTGAGAATGACTGGATATAAAACCCCCATATAAAAGTACAAAATATGCTTAATTTAATATTAATGAACTACAAGAATTCACATTACATGACGGTTTGTCTTTGAAAATGACCTGTAAATTATCAAGTTTTTGTTTTTGCTGTGGAACGCTGACAGTTAAGATTTCCCATTCCATTTTTTTAAATTTATCGTTCAGTTGTTTTATTTTATAGGAGAAAACAGGGAAAATTGATGCTTTATTTTGTTCTTCTTGTGTTTTTTTCACAATATACATTTTTCTTCAAGAAAACTTGATCTGGAAGAAAAAAAAAAGCAAAATAAATTTTGGTATTGTCTTTTTCAACTCAAGTAGTATTGGTATAGATAGGTACATTATATCCATATACATATTGTTTTAGTAATAGAAGCCAAGGCAATTAAATAGAACCCTTATACCGACATTGTTAAGATTTAATTTTTCGCCACCCCGAAAAGATGGTTCTTTATTTATTTTTATTTTATTTATTTTATTTTATTTTCAATATGCTATACACATTAAGATACAATATCTTATTTATTGAGATAGCTTCAGATGGATTAATCGTGAATATAATCTCTATATATATATAAATGGATGTGTGTTTGTTTGTTTGTTTGTATGTCTCTTATAGACTCCAAAATGGCCCAACAGATATTTGTGAAATTTTCATGGTTCATACTGTTGCATTCAGTGATGATTTCTGTGAAAAAAGAAATTGGAAAAACCTCATGGAAGAGTGGGAAAACTGGAAAAACCAAACAAAGGTCGGAAATTTGATTTTTTTTGCTTGGAATTTTTTGTTTCAAAATGGGTTTTCGAATGGAAAAACAGAAAGTTCTTGATGAAAAACTCGGAAAACTCATTGGGAAAATTGCATATTATTGCAGGTGCATTAGTTTTCAAATGGAAAACTGGAAAATTTCAAAATGGGTTTTCCAATGTAAAATTGAAAGTTCTGATGAAAAACTCGGAAAACTCTTTGGTTTTCAAAGGGAAAATTGCATATTATTGCAAGTGTATTGGTTTTCAAATGGAAATTTGGAAAATTTCGGAATGGGTTTTCCAATGGCAAATAGAAAGTGCATTGATTCTTAAAAAGAAAAATTAAATTTTTTTGATTGGGAACTCGGAAAACTCTACGAGAACACGAAGAACTTCAACATTGAATTTAAGGTGCATTGGTTAGTTTGTATGTCCGGTTTGGACACTTAATCCGCTCAATCCTCAATGCAATTTTATAAAATTTTCATTGTATACAAATAATTCATTCAGCAAATAAGGTGGATAAGCTGTTTGGAATTCTGATTTTTGTGAAATAGTCAAAACAGAGAAGTTTTTGAATTTTTCAAAGAAATTTGCATTTTATTTCATGCTGTAATGAAAGAAGAATGTTAGTTGTAGAGCTTGAAAAAATTCGGATATGAAGTTCTCTATTTTAATCGAAGGGTGGCGAGGCGAAGTTCGCAGGGTCGGCTAGTATAAACTAAAAATAATATAGAAAAACATTATATTTTACAAAATGTAGGTAGTTACAAAAAACAGAGAATATAAAAAATGAAAAACTTAAACTAAAAATTAAAAATGCGAAGCTGAGTAGTTTACAATTAGCTATGAATTAATAAATTAATACATTGTTGTTAATAATTCATATATGCATTTGTTTATTTGATTAAAGGTAAAAATTGCACCTAGAGTGATGAAAAGTAAAGTTTTAAATTGTTCTGAAAAATTCGAGCATCAGAAAGTCTTCTAATGTCATTTGGTAGAGAGTTCCATAGGCGTACGGCGTTGACAAAGAACTGTCGCTCTGATGTTAGGCAAGAATGTCGCGGGATTAAAAGTTTGTTTGTTCTGCTTGAGGTAGGAAACTGAAATCGAAAAAAAGGTATTGTGGTTCACGTGTCTGCTTAATTCTGTAGAAAAAAAGAAGTGTTCGATACTGCAAAAAATGTTCAAACTGCATGTTGTATAAATAAGAAGCATAACCAGAGGTATGGTCATACCTCTTGAGGCCATAAATATATCTTATTGTGCTGTTGAAGGCAATAGTAAGTTTTCTTTTACTTTCTGAATCGCAATTGCAAAAGATTTCACATCCATACACAAAAATTGGAATAATCATAGTCTTAGCCAACATTATTCTAGTCCTTATGGGGGTGAGGTGTTGGGATTCCTGAAGGACGCGAAGAGTTCCGTAAGCCTTACCAACAATAGAATTTATATGATTTTCCCATGTAATGGACCTGTTGAAGGTCGCTCCGAGATTTTTGGCGGTTTCCACAAAATCAATAGCAATGTTATTAAGAAGTACACGAATAAAATATGAAAGATCAAGTGGCTTCTTAGAAATTACTAAACATTTTGTTTTCGAAGGATTTAGGAATAGGCCATTTCGCTGAGACCAAAGGTGGATGCTATGAAGATCTTGGTTAATATTATGAACGCAGTTTTCAATGAGGCCTAGTGGACTACTCAAGTAAAGTTGGACATCGTCTGCGTACATATGTGTAAGTGTGAATTTAAGCTTTGATGGCAGTTCATTGATAAAGAGAGAGAACAGAATTGGACCCAATATCGATCCTTGAGGAACACCTTTTAATACTGGCAAAAAAGAGGAGAGTTCACTGCCAATTGAAACTGCTTGCTTACGTTCGCTTAGGTATGATAATACTAGATTAGCTGCAGAGGTTGAAAAATTAAACTGTTCAGATAACTTGCGAATGAGAATAGAATGGTCAATTGTGTCGAAGGCTTTAGAAAAATCCAGCAAAACTAAAAAACTCACTTTATCGTCATCAATTGCTTGACGTATATCTTCAGTCACATTCACAAGAGCTGTAATACAGCTATGTTCTTGATTCATTATTATTATTCCATTTGAAACTTTGAAACCATCCAACCGATAACCCTATACTCGAACAACGTGGAACAACTTTCAAAAAGTTGAGTTTCGAAAATAGTGAAGCTAACTTCACGACTGCTCTAGTTTAACTTCCCAGGGGAAGTTATTGTAATGGGGCCGATTTTTTGAATCTCCAATTTTTGCATATCTCCATGTTTCAAGGTCACTAGAATCTGAATTAACCGTTTTTATGATGATGTATGTGTGTGTGTATGTGTGTTTGTATGTGCGTGTGTGCGTTGCGTTTTTTCAGTTCGATTATCTCGCGAACCACTCATCGTATTGTCATAAAATGGGTCTCATTCGATGCGGTATTGTGTGGTTAGGTTTTGAGCGAAATCCGCTTAGCGGTTGTTTAACGGCAATCAAAAATCTAAGACAACCCTCATATAATGAAATTATGATAATTTCTTCAATAATTTCAACAAAAGTGCAAAAAATCTTATAGTTAGTGTGAAAAAAACCAATATTCAGGAGTATCATAGACTATATTTGATTACTTGCTGACCCACCAAACGCTGCTTTGCCGTATAAATATTAATTTTCGGAAATACTAATCCGATTAGAAAAATTGCTTCAACAGGCAGTATTTTACTGTGCAAAGTAGTTGTGAATGAGTCCACGAGTTGGTACGATCAACTTTTGACAGATGGCACCACTGTTATTCAATAAACTTAATGTTTTTCATAAAATGAAATCATCAGTTTTATGGAATTTGACGTTGAACCAACGTGCGTGTACCTGTACACAATTCCTGGACATTGCAATGATTTGGAAAGACAGAGTGTGGAAGGGAGTTCCACATTCGCGTAGTACGGCTAAAAAACGATTCTCTATACTTGAGGGTACGACCGAAGTTGGGCTCGAGGGCATTCCTAGAAGCGCGAGTATTACGTGCGAATTGCTTAAGGGGAAAAATTCAACTGGCTAGTTCACTAGAGCATATACCGTTGAATTATCGCTAAAATAGGATGAAGCATGAGACATTACGCCGATGTTGTAGAGACGTAAATGACTCAACGATGGTATTGTCACCAATCATTTTGAATGCTCTTCTTTGAATACTGTCCAGAAGACTTAAGTACCTCACTGGAGCACCAGCTCAGACGTGAGAGTTGTACTCAAGCTTTGGACGTATGTAAGTTTTGTAAATAATAGCCAGATCAGAAGGGGAAAAAAATTTCTTACATCGTCTTAAGAAACCTAAACATCTTGCGGCATTTTTGGCGACATCGCATATGTGCTCGCTCCACAAGAGGTGGTCTGTGATGCCCATACCGAGAATCTTGAGATGTTCGGTCTCATTGATGCAAGTGCCACTCATGGACAGTGGCAAGGGGGGTATGTCACATTTTGACGATACCAGACAGCATTGTGTTTTCGAAGCATTAAACTCTACGCGATTTTGTGTTCCCCTTTGTAAAATGCTGTTTAGGTCAGAGTTAAATGAGCTTATCATATTTTGCCGTTGCAGTTCCACATTCGAAGAGGAGGGATGTGAGTCTGGAAACGAATAAGAAAAGCTAAGGGTACTATCGTCAGCGAAACAATTTATTGGATTAGAAGTTACAGAAAAGAGATCATTGATGAAAATTAGGAAGAGGGTCGGAGACAAAACGGAGCCCTGGGGCACACCAGCATTTATGTTGTGGGTTTCAGACTTGAATTCGTCCAATACAACTTGTATTGAACGGTTCGAAAGAAAATTTCTAATCCAGAAGGAGGGATTCGTCGATACTGAAAGCACGCATTTTCGATAAAAGGGCAAGATGCCAGGCTTTATCAAATGCCTTTGATAAATCTTGCATCTTGCAACAATCTTACTTTCTCCAAAACGATGTAAAGATTTATTCCACTGTTCGGTGAGATAAACCATCAGATCACCAGTGGACCTGTTGAAAGGAGGAACGTAAGTGGAATCGGTCGATAATAATTGGAGGGACGAGAAAATTCGCCTTTTTTTGGGATTGGCTGGACAAATGCTGTTTTCCAACTGCTCGGAACGAGCCTAGAAGAATAGGATAGATGGAAAAGCTTACGCAAGAGTTTTGCCAGCGTGGGAGAACACCTCTTCAGAATAATGTGAATAAAGTGAAAGCTCTTATTTCTTATTTATATATTAATTTCATGCATTTTTAATTCCCTTGAACGGATACTTTCTTATCCGGACGCGGACAGGGTAATAAACCGCAATTTGTTCAAATCCATTCTCTTGGGCGGTCAAAAACTTTTGCCCATATAGTTTATCCATCCTTTTTTCGCATTTTATACGAAAAATAAAGATAAAAGAACTAAAAGGGCCCATACAGAGAACCCTCGTGTGCTAACCGGTGCTTGTGCGCTGCAGAAATGCGTGCTAGCGTGCGCATCGATTTTGGTGTCAGGTGTAAAATCAAAACTTTTTGATTTTTGGTGTCGGTGTCGTGATCGGTGTGCTACAAGTGCCCTTAAAGATAACAACAGTGCAAGAGCACAGTCCCACAATCTTCATCTTCATCGTTACTCAAATGGATAACGGATCTTATTCTTGCAGCTTTATTTATTTATTTATTTTTATTAAATGAATCTGAAACTTTTATGTTTGAGGATTTGTCCATTAATTGACGTTCTATGAATATAATGTTCTATGTCCACTCGGGTGTGAACTAGTTATTTTCAAGAAAATAAGAAATAATGCAGCGCTGTTTTGCAACAACTCTTTGAGCAACAAAATCATTTCTATAGCAGCACAGATAAGCAACAAAATACTGAATAATTTTCGATATTCCAGAGCCGGCTAGATATAGAGGAGATGAGGAATTGTTTCCTGTTCCTCTTCATCCATGCAGCTTCTACAGTTTCCTGGAATATCTCTATGGCCCGGAATCCAGTAAAGGTGAATGTTAAACTGTTGTGCCATCTCCATTAGAGACGCCTGATAGTTTTGGAACGTTATTGAGCTTGTGGAACAGAGGGATTTGATAGCTGCATGCTTTCTGAGAAAAAAACGGGTATTACATGCAGATATCAGGTTTTCTTTAGCCAGGACAAGACTTCTTTAATTGCCAAAAGTTCTGCCTGGAACGCGCTACAATGATTAAGAAGATGGAATGACAGATCTATTTTTAGTCGTTTAGAGTACATACTTCCACCTCCATCCATATGAAAATGGATTGCCTCTTCTTCCAGGAATATCCTATCCTCCCAAAAAGATTTGGAAGGCATAAAAGTCTGGAAGCTCCTACTCCTTTCAAACTGTAGTTGGGGTTGTTTAGTCTGTGTCCTTTGGAATTGATCCCAATAGTTAAATTTATGTTGTTATTAGTCCACTGTGAAGAGGATTTAAGTCAAATAGCAGATCATTGCACCCATTTGTTTGCTTAGTATACAAATAGCTGATGGGGTCGTACGAAGTGATCCGTTAATACTTAGGCAAGCTGAGCGTTGGACTTTTCTGAGTTCATCGTAATATGTTTTTACGTCTAAGGCAGTCCACCATACTGCCACATCGTAAAGGTTAACTGATTCTTCATTTGAAATAGTCCAAGAAGCATCTGCCTTTTGCAGACAGCTCGGCATCGCTGGATATTTTTTCTATTTTGCCACAGAAGGACCTCCAGGAAAATTGTTTAGATTTTCTTAGCTCCTTCTTGTACCTTCTAAGGTTTTCCTTATAAAAATCCCAATCAGAAACCAATCTTGTATCTTTAGCTCTGTTAAGGAGTTTTCCGAGGCTTCCATTTTCTCTTTGTCTGTATAAATGGCCAGGCGATCTCAAAACATTTGTTCTTAGCTGAGGTTAAGTCATTGACTTTATTGTCAAGCTCATTAGGGTTAAAAAAGAGACTTAGAAGTCCTGGTTTAATTTAAATGATGTTTTAAAATGAATTTTGCCTATGCGATATTAGTTTTGCTTGAAAAACATTTTTACCGAAATCAAAAAATTTACATGTCAAACAGTGTAGCTATTATGTAAATCAAAGTTTCAGCTTCCGCTATTTATAGCATGTACAATACATATACACAGGCACGGATCTAGAGTTTTTTTTTCCAGAGGGGGTCACAGGATAGAAAAAAATCAAAAATAAGAAGAATAACCAAATAAAGAAAGTAGACAAGGTTTAAACGGTTAGACATTTTGCATTCACCTATTCCGAAGTTATGAGCAAAATAAATTTTCCCATACGTTCTTGAAGAATAAAAAACCACCGTTTCTTTGTTTTAAACACCAACACAAATATTTTTTCAGAGCCAGTTCGTAATAAGGTTTAAAGTCGATTAAAAAAGGTTTTGATTGTGGTGTTAAATTAGTAGTTAGTGAGAAATAAACAATTTCAAAAAAAATGTAGGAAGTATCAAAGCGGTGACGTGATATAACGCCCGACGAAATAAGCTATTTTCTGAAACTGAAAATCTGGCAACACAGTTGGATGTGGAGTTGAATGTACCACGAGTTGTTTCTCGTCAAAAACATCGAGATAACCATAAATATTTCAGAAGAGCAATTTACATAGCTCTGTTGGACAACGTTGTGACGGACCTCAACGAAAGGCTCTCTCCAGACGTGATTAAGTTTTTTTGGGTTGAGAGTGTCTCTGCCTCCGACATCCAATACAGCGGAGGACATTTGAGAAGTTCAGCTTGTAGCAGAAACATACCAGAAACTTCTAAACTCTTCTCCTTCGAGCGTTATTGCCGAATTTGAGTTGTGGGTAGCTTAATGGAACCGAATTGTTGAAAACGGCGGTAAACTCCCAGATTCGGTTCCTCTCGCCCTTGATGCGTATGATGAAGTAATTTATCCGGATATTAATACACTGCTTACGATTTTGGAGACGCTCCTTGTTGCTGGAACCACTGCAGAGGGGTCATGACCCCCGTGACTCCCCCCCCCCACCATTGAATCCGCGCCTGCATATACATATTTATCAAATGTTTTAAAAGTAAACTCCATCCAACAAAACGGACATTTTTGCCGAAATCCCAAAGACAACCCAAAACGAATGTCACGTTCGTTTTTAAATAAGACGTATAGACATCATATCACAAAAATGTCCATGCATACTTGTAGCAGCTATTCACATTCTAAATAATTTTTCAGAATTTGTCTTTCCTAGAAATAATACCTTAAGTCAAGAATCGCGTTTGCGCTTTTATTGCTGCATACAAAACACTCTCTTCTTCATTTCCAACGTGTTTGGTGAAATCTTATTTAAATTTTCATAAATCAGAACCCAACGTCGACCATTAAGAAACCAAAAAGTAATGCATGCTTATATATCTGTAGAGGGAATTTTTTTTATGTTGGTGACAAATACAACTTTTGGGCAATTTTTCATATTTTCACCTTGATATAGGTACAATACAGGATTTCAACCTCCTGCGCGCAAATTTGCATAGATATGTTGTTAAGTGTTTGAGCATTCTTAAAAATATACAGGGTGAAGTAGTGAAAAAGTGAAATAAGCCAAAAATATATTATTAAACTTAATAAAGATTGAAAATAGAATATAATAACAAAGCACCAAATCATCGTACATAAAAACGTAAAATTGTTGTTTCAGATTGTGTTTGAAACAAAAGTTCTGCTATAAGAGTATATACCCATACATTTTTCGTTCTACATTTTCATTATGCTGTTTTAATCAATACTACTTACCTTACATCGTGCTATATCGAATATCCAATTTTGTAGTTTTGTAATGCTTATGCTTGTTGACCTTGAAACAATATCATTTAAGGCTAAAAAAGTTGTTCTGCAAATATAAAGCTAAAGTGACAAGAGAAAACAAAACAATCAAGACGAATGTCCTTTAAATATATTCTATAGTTAAAGCTTTAAAGAGGAGAAAGCTTAAAATACTATGTACAGGTACACATACCAGCTTAACGCGCGATATCCGATAAAAAGTAACCTTTGCTATCCGGCTCCTAATCCATGAAGGATCTCAGCTCGAGCCACAGCATGTTTTCTATCGGGATCGGTCCCTCGCAAGAGTTTTTCAGTAGTCTAAACCAAACGCTCTGGCATCCACAGTTACTTGGTCCTTGTACTTCAGGTTCGGTCTTCCTTGTCTTCTCGAACCTGGAGGCTGCGAAGAGAAGATTTTTTTGGGTGGAGCGTTGTCGTCCATTCGTTCGACGTGGCCGAGCCAATGTAATCGTCTTTTCTTGGCTTTCTGGACAACATTAACATCTTTGCACAGCTCGTACAGTTCGCGGTTGAACCTTCTTCTCGATTCGCCATCGTCCATACAGGACCGAAAATCCGTCGAAGAATTATTCTTTCGAAAGTGCCCAGTATAATTACTCTTACTTTTTTACTTATCGTCCAACACTCGGCGCCTTAGAGTAGGACGGTGAAATTAAAATCTTGTACAGTAGTAGGAGGCACTTTGTCTTTCGAGTGAGGAGTTTTGAACTCAGTTGTTTGACCAAACCGATTTAGCAGCGGTTCGCTAGGGTGATTCTTCGACTCCACTTAGGTGTCGTTTGTGGGATTGATGTTTGTTCCAAGGTAAGCGAACTCCTTAACTTTCTCGAAATTGCTGCTAGCAACAGTAACGTTTTGTCCTAGGTGGTTGACAGATGTTTTTTTGTTTGTTGATAGCATTTACTTTGTTTTGTCCTTACTCACTTCAAGAGAAAGGCCTCAAGCACAGCTTTCTTGGATCGACCGATGACGTCTATGTCGTCCGCATATTCCTATGCTCACACCTGCCTTACGCACTATCTTGCCCAGGACTTTGTTGAAGAAATCACATGACAGCGCATCACCTTGTCTAAGACCTGAAACAACTCGGATGAGCTGTCACTCATTTGAACACTTTATTGCAGCGTCATGAGGCACAGCTAGATCAGTTTGGGTGCCGTGTAATAACGGCAAGTGAAATAAGTTCATCTCATGTTAGAAGTATTATCATGTAAGAAGTCATCTCATGAAGAAGTAGAAAACTTTCCACACACTCAGAGAAAAAAAGGAGGCTAAATTCAAGTACGAGTAGGCTTATTTCAAGATTTTTATATTCTTATTTTTGTTATCCTAAAAATGACACCTTTTATTCTTAAAATAAGAATTTATTCTTAAACTAAGAACAAACATTTTAATTTGAGCTGCCACGTTCTTAAATTAAGTTATTACATTCTCAATTCAAACCGAAGCAAAATTAAATCAAGAACTTTGTTCTTAAAACAGATTTGCAGTCTGAAATTAAGAACAAAACTTTTAATTTGAGCCGCTTCGTTCTCAAATTAAGTTTTAACATTCTTTAAGCAAGTCGAAACGATCAGAAATTCAGTCAGTGGACATGCATTCTTCCTCCCACACTTTCTTGATGACCTGGTGCATGGTGTTCATCAAAACACCTCCTCCATATTTAAAGAGTTCCGCAGATATGCCATCCAACCCGGAGGACATGTTATTTATTAGCTTTTGGATGGCTTTTTCTACCTCTTCTGTGCTCGGCGCTTCATTGACTGTTCTTGTTTCTCTTTCGTCATTGGCTCACTCGACATTATGCGCAATTAGCCGCTGTGCTTCGGTGACTAGGTTTCCTTCGCTGTTTCGAGAGCTTCTGTCCCAGTTCTGAAACCAGAAGCTAATTGCTTCGAACTTGCTTAAAGAAACGTAGGGTGTTGTTCAGACCCATGACTGTTCTAGATCTTTGAGCTGAGAAACTGCAGATGCTCTTTGCTTCCTTTGCAGGGTCTTTATCTCATTTTTCCTTTTTGTTCGGTTCTCTTCCCTTGCTGCTCTTGTTTTCCGTTGCTGGGGGGTTAAGGCAACCGATGTTGAACTTCTTTCTTTTGGCTGCATGTATTTTTTTCTCATTTGATAATCGAGCTATAAACTGAGCCACTACCAGAAAGTTGTCAGAGTCGTGACATTTTTTATTCCGAAAGTGCGCACGTTCAAGATGTTGGATGCGTGATTTGCGCCGATTAGCACATGGTCGATTTGATAGGTTGCTCGACGGTTGTTGTGTAGATCTTTCACCGTATTACGAGCTACAGCAAGTCGATTAGTCGGACGCCGTTATCTGTTATAACATCGTTTAGGCTGTGCTTTACAACTAATCCGCCAAAGATGTCATCATTCCCGATTTTTTCATTGAAGTCTCCGAGTACGATTTTGACGTCGTACTCTTGACAGGCTCCGTAGTCTCTATCCAGGAGGTCGTAAAAATCCTCCTTGCAAGACTCCTCAGCAGCATCGGTAGGGGCGTGTAAATCTTTTCTATTATGATGAAAACAAGAAAACATTTTTTTTTTGCGAATGACTTAATTGTGCAATAACTTTTTCCCCACAGTGATTTAGTACTTCTTGTTATAATAAAAGTTAAAATACACAAAAGACCTTTATATTGATATATGTCATGTCGTTATTGGTTCCGGTTCTCCTTTGTAGAAGAACTTGTTAAATAATGTTGTTTGTCCGTCTGAACTCACGCTTACAAGTTTTTCCGCGTGGAGGTAAAGTAAGCACTTGGTGAGCAGGAAAAGATACAGCATACGCCCCGAGGTCCTACAACACCTAACCACAATAGTGGTTGACAGATAAATTAATCGTCACATGGGCCCATAAGTTAAAAAAAAATCAATAGAGAGGCGCGACGGCTCCTAAGTGGCCTACGTGGCTTACTTTCATCAACAATTCTCTGATTGCGTGTGAAGAATTGAAGGGACATACAATTTAACGCCGATTCCGAACGGCAAAGCTGAGAAGCACTTTTTCATGACAGATTGATACTCTTGGAAGTTTTGTCAGTTCTTCGCAATGACCGTGAAAGATGAAATAAAAACTTTATGTGCACGAGTAGGACTCGAACCCACGACGTTCTGCTTAGTAGCCAACGCACCTAACCACTAAGCCACAGACACTATACAAAAGTTAGCCTTTTTTTAAATCGTCAAAAAGTGATGTCAACGTTCAGAATCAAGCTTTATTGTAGCACAATTTTTTTTTACCAAGAATAACATCCCAAAGTATGGCAGACGAATTACCGGACACCCTGTATGTATAATACAAACATAGCACATACATACGTATGGTTCTTTTGGAATTTTTAAAAGTACGTTGGAATGTGAAACAGTTTCTAAGAGAAGTTGTACGTGACACATTTAAAAAATTGACGACATTTATCGTTTTGATTCAAGGAAAAATTACATGGGAGGTGTGGTCCTGTGCCAACAAAAAAAAAATATTTTATCTACATTTTTGTATGCAGCTGTACTGAAGAATTATTTTATGATGGCCATTCAGGAAGCATTACATCAAATGTCTACATATTATGTAATTTTTTTTTTTTTTGAAAATCTCGATTGACAAATTTTACCATTTTTTGACGGGAGACCATTCCCATATAAGGCGCAATATTAGGCAGTTGACTGCTTTTATAACTTACTATACACCTACTTACCTACATCACAGCCAAAAGGACCAATCGAGCCTATCTTTGGCAATAAGTCTTACAGTTTTTTAGACCGGTCGCTTTTAAGAACACATTTTGGATTTTACAATTTATGAAGCCAGTTCAATTGCATGAACCAAGATTTATTTTAGTATTCATATATTCCATCAGGGGACACCACACACTTTCGGACAGAGGTTCAACTGATGACAAATTCTTTAAAAAAACCACACGGGACCAAAGCAAAGAAAACTAAAGAAAGTTGATACGTTTTGTCTTAGATACATATCCACCGTTGTATTTTTTTTTCTTTGTTTTTAAGATACTAGGAAATTGGATTGGGGTTGATTAATACGTTTTTTTATTTTTTTTTTATTTTTCTCAAATATTCTTATTTATGAACGATGTGACAACAATTTCTCTTACCATATTTAGTGGAAAATAATTTTATTAAAAGGATATCGTAATTCATCTTCGCCTTTGTTTCTTTTTTTTCTATTTCGTTTTTGTAATGTCGAAATTTCATGGTCTTTAAGGAGCGTGAGTTAAGGAGAACTACAATGCTGGCTTTCAATTAGAGAAAGTACATTTTTATTTAAGAGTGTTTCTTTTTGTATTCTTCCTGCTTGATTTAACAAGTCATTATATTATAATCTGACAAAACAAATGTCCTTTCAGCATGTAATCTGAGTTCAGAGTTTATTTTCCAAGGAAACAGAAATTTAAAATTAATTTTTTCTTATGCGTTTATTTTTCGCTATTTCGTGTTTGCATGTTGTCAGATATTTATCTTTTTTGCGTTTTTTTTTGTTTTATGGAAAAATAAATAAAAACTTGGGTGAAGTTGAAAATGCGTAATGCAAAATACTAGTTTGTTTCACAAAAAAAAAAAAAACACAACAACAAAATGGACTTAATTAAAGTAAATGAAAAAAGTGTACGGATTATTTTGCTAGGGCAAGACAAATCTGATAACTGTGTGTGATTTATTTAGCATTCCTGGACATGACATAAGGTGACGTGTCATAAATGCAACACCCATTTTCGAATGATCATAACTTTTTTTTTTAATAATCTCCATTTGCCTTCTTTTTTGATACCTTTGGTTGGTTATGTCAAAAGCAAAATTTTTATGAGCATTTCGAATCTCCAAACCAGGATTTTTCCTGGTCTGAAGCCACATTGAAATAAAAACCAATCATATTGTTGACAAAAGGCTTCGGACGTTAACATATTACGACAGAGAGGATCTTAAAAGCGCGATATTAAAAAGGCTTATTCCTCTGTAGTTGACGGAGTTTAGAGCATCTCCCTGCTTCAGGATAATGCAGACGATCGGACATGCATTCTTCCGACCATATCTTACAGATGATTTGGTGCATGCTCCTTCTAGACCGTGTCGCGTCGCCTGCTGCTTTGAACAGCTCGGCTGCTAGACCATCTGCTCCAGTGGCTTTGTTGGATTTCAGCCATGATATACGTGATACGGAATTGTTGGCTTCCATGGCTCCTGCCTGACACGCTTCTAATGCTCTCTCTTTTTAAGCATGAGAAACCGGTGTAGAGAGGACTCCTCTTTTGCTCATAGAGCAAGCTCTTGTCCTTCTATGCAGCGCCGCTTTGTTTGCCTCCTGCTTGGATGCATGTGTCTGCCTACATTCTTCGTCCAACCAGGAGCTTCGCTTTGTTGGCTGTGTGGTATGACATTCGTGGTGGCATCTCTAACTGCTTTCATGCAATGTTACCACTGGTCCTCGATAGTTGATGTTGGCTGCACTTGACACTCGATCAGAGAAGGATCTGGCAATCTCTTGCGGTTGTAGCCGTCCGACGTCGAATTTTCTTGCAGCATTTCTGTGTTTTGGCCGCTTTCGGGATATTCGTAGCACTATTTGGCTATACGACCAGGTAGTAGTCGAAGTCGATGTTAGCTTCTCGGAAATTTTGAACATTTGAAATGCTGGACAAGTGCATTCCGTCGATCGCAATGTGATCAATTTGGTTGACGGTTGATTGATCAGGAGATCTCCATGTTCGTTTGTTGGCGAATTAAGCCTTGATTCATGATGCGTTCGCTTACATATTTGAAGCTCAAGACTTTTTGCCTGAGTCTGCTTCCAACGACGACTCCGCATCAAAAAAGCCGGTTTTGCCGCTCTCGGTAACAATTACTATGGTAAATGTCCCAGTTTTTCATTCTTCCTTCACCCATCCTATAGCTTTTCCTGGATTGCGCTAATGTGTAGCAGTTGAGGGTCTCCGCTAATTGTCCAGCAGCACGGGGTCTATTAAAGGGACCTAACATCCCAACTGCACATCCGAAATCTGTTGTCCTTATTACATTTGCTTGGCTTGTCATCAGTACATCCGTCCATTTCTGAGGTCTGTTGTTGCTTCGCAGTTTAATGTTTGTCAACATAGCCGGGAAGTCACCCCGACACACAAGTATCAATATGTCGTAGTAGGAAGCAGAAATGGTTCATGACAGTTGAACTCAATAAAATATTGTGATTCTTGCCAAGAGGTGTTGAGACTAGGTGAGGTTAGGTTGTAGTGGCTGTCTAGTTGTTGTTGACACACTTAGACCTCAAGGATCCGTTGTGATACCACAAAATACTCATGGGAGAGTAATGAACTTAAACAAACCAATCCGTGCTTTTAATAAAGTTAGAGAGACATTTTGTGTCGATCGTTGCCAGTTCGCTGGTATTATCGAAGAAGGGATTACCGAGAAAGTTATTCCTTCTAATGGAGAGTGCTGGACATGTACATAGAAGGTGTTGGACTGTTTCCTCTTCCTCCTCGTCCATGCAGCTTCTACAGAAGTCATTTGTGTAGACCCCTAGCCTCAGAGCATGTCTACCTATAAGGCAGTGTCCTGTTATTACTCCAATTGTAGAGCTTATATTTTGTCTGCTCAGGGATATCAAGCCTTTTGACCGTTTTAAGTCTATGCTTGGCCATATTTGCTTGGTTGCAAGGCAGGTGGTACCCTGTGACCATCTAGCATTGGATGATTCTAGAGCATATTGTTTGTGGTATTCCTATGTTATGTTTTTGTCTAACATTAGACAGAAGTGTTCCGTTTTTAGCGAGCTCATCGGCTTTACAATTTCCCGGAATGTCTCTGTGGCCCGGCACCCAAATGAGGTGAATATTAAACTGTTCCGTCATCTCATTCAGAGATGATCGACAATCGTGGACTGTATGAGAGTTTGTGGAGACAGACGCGAGAGATTTAAGAGCGGCTTGGCTGTCCGAGAAGATTCGTATATCCTTGCAAGATATAACGTTTTCTTTGAGCCAGGATAGTGCCTCTTTAATCGCCATTACTTCTGCCTGGAAAACACTACATTGTTTGGGAAGTCTGTATGATACACTGAGATTCAGTTGTTCTGAATAGATACCACTTCCACTGTTGAGACTAATGTATACCAAAACCTGCATGTTTCTGCTCTCTTCTCTTGTGTTTTTGCATCTAACACAGAATGATTTACCTGACTCTCATAAGCAAAACACATCTTGGCAAAGAAATTTGCCATTTGCGTTTAATTGGGCGATAAACAACTAATGAGATCTTACAATTCATAAATTATGCTTTTATTTTTTCATCCTACCTTTAGTCAGAGAACTAACTTCTAATTTATTGAAAAACTTTTAGGCAGAGATTCCCAGTTCAACTGGAACAGACTTAGTTTATAAGAAGGCATTTGGCAGTCATTTCTTTTAACTTGTAAATCAACTTCAGAAAGTTTTATTGAACATACAGATTGTCTTGACTGTTGAAAACAAAGCATACTATTCATTGTGCTTTATTTACCTAGGCAAATATAAAATATGTGTTACAGTTAAAAGAGTGACTTGTTTGTCCTTATGCTGTAATCTTTGAAAGTCGTTTCCAAAATTGAGCAGTTGCCCGTAGCATAGTTACTAAGTGCGTTGGCTGCTAAGCAGAAAGTCGTTGGTTCGAGTCCTACTCAGGCCAAGTTTTTATTTCATCTTTCACGGGTACTGCCTCTTGCGAAGACCTGACAAATCTTCCAAGAGTATCAATCTGTCATGAAAAAGTGCTTCTCTACCTTGCCGTTCGGAATCGGCGTTAAATTTTAGGTCCCCTCAATTCTTCACACGCACTCAGAGAATTGTTGATGAGAGTAAGCCACTTATACCTTGGCTCTTCAAGAGCTGTCGCGCCACTCTATTTATTTATTTTTTTATTTTATTTTATTCCAAAATTGAGAGGTTAAAAAGCATCGCATCACCTGTGCTTCTTATTTATTCAAAATAGAACTCGAAAAGCGTTGATAACCGTTAATATAACTGTTTCCTTAAAATTCAAACACGAACAGTGCCATAAAAAACGAAGAATGGTTTTCCAAGCTCATTTTGTTGATATCGTAAGTACCTATTCTATAACCATCGATATACACGTTGGGCATCTTTTAATATCAGTTTTCGGTGAAATGTAATTAAGACAACTTCGCTTCATGCATACATTGATTCATGTCGTTTTATTTTCGCTACAATCACAACTCGCTAGTAAATTTGCATATATTTGCGCAACGAGGGAGGATGACAACGTAGAAAATCCTTTCAAAATGACGAACAAAAGTTGAAAAAAAACAAAGACTTGCACATCCATTAAATTTTACACATAACATCAGGCTGTTGTCAATGCAATAAAGGGTATGACTTTCATAGCACGACCGTGAACGCATTCGTCGCCGTCGTATCATTAATCTATTGCACTTGTCGTCAACTCAATTAATTTATGGCATGGATAGTCCAGTAAATCAATTGGCCTGTCTTTCATCGAGTTCCAAGTCCTCCTCGGTTTTATTTTTCGTTTCGTGAAACGGCGATGGCGGTGATTACGGGCGTGAGCGTGAATATGCTGTGTATATTTGGCAAAGAAATTCTTTTCATAAAAAAGAAATTTGCAAGTCAATATGCGAATGCGAATGTCATTCCAAAACGCAATGGTTATTCTACCTACTAGCTTTTCGAACTCGGAAGGGTTGTTTTAAGGCTGAACAAGCCCCAAGCCCTACAAAACGTAGTTATTGTCTTCAAATAAAAAATATATTGAGCTACAAACCAATATTCAAATTAAATAAAAGGCAAAGACGAATAAATCTAACGTCTATTAAATTGGCAAATGAGCACAAACGATTGGGACCTTTACGATAATTATGTGCTCTTTATGTGCTAATTATGTGTGAAGTTCACGATTTATATTTATGTATGTACATAGAGATTTCGTATATTACTACGGATGCAATGAAAATGTACACTCGGGCGTATACGTGTTCTTATAGATATTTTTAATTTTAAACGCTTCTTTTTACTTTTTGTTTGAGAACCTTACGTTTTTTGTATCAATTGTTATCTCTTGCGGTTGTAGCCGTCCGACGTCGAATTTTCTTGCAGCATTTCTGTGTTTTGGCCGCTTTCGGGATATTCGTAGCACTATTTGGCTATACGACCAGGTAGTAGTCGAAGTCGATGTTAGCTTCTCGGAAATTTTGAACATTTGAAATGCTGGACAAGTGCATTCCGTCGATCGCAATGTGATCAATTTGGTTGACGGTTGATTGATCAGGAGATCTCCATGTTCGTTTGTTGGCGAATTAAGCCTTGATTCATGATGCGTTCGCTTACATATTTGAAGCTCAAGACTTTTTGCCTGAGTCTGCTTCCAACGACGACTCCGCATCAAAAAAGCCGGTTTTGCCGCTCTCGGTAACAATTACTATGGTAAATGTCCCAGTTTTTCATTCTTCCTTCACCCATCCTATAGCTTTTCCTGGATTGCGCTAATGTGTAGCAGTTGAGGGTCTCCGCTAATTGTCCAGCAGCACGGGGTCTATTAAAGGGACCTAACATCCCAACTGCACATCCGAAATCTGTTGTCCTTATTACATTTGCTTGGCTTGTCATCAGTACATCCGTCCATTTCTGAGGTCTGTTGTTGCTTCGCAGTTTAATTGTTATCTTGTTATTTTAAAAAACGTCAACAATAAATTTTTTGTTAATGACGACTATGAGTAAGCCGAGTTAATGACTCAAAAAACCGTCCTACTGACTCCTTTGTGGTCGTTTTGGAATCGTTTCATACAAGAATATCATATGAGGTCGTGGCAAGGAGGACTGGACATGAATCCAAGCTTAACAGCAATCGGCTGTTTGAAGAAAAATATCCGATGAGCTTCAATGAGTTCAATGAGTTACATTCGACCAAAAAAATATCAATTATAAATTTTACACCTCTTTTTCTGATGTGATGATCATAAACCTGACACTTCCCAAATATTTGTTGTAGCTGACAAATTTCAACGTATGGTCTTTAATGCTTTTAATTCTTCAAATAATGATAATATTGAATAGTTGCAAGAAGCTACGTCCTGAGAGCAAAAATGTTGTCAAAGTTTTTTTCTGAGACTGATGGACTCGTCCAATGTGAAGAAGAAGTAGGAGCAGAAAAGTTATTTGAAAGCATACTAAGTCTTGAGGAACATTTCCAATGCGAAAATGGTTGTGAGTTTTCCAATAAGTTTGTAACTTTAGCATTGGAAAGAAACCAGTTAAATGATTTTGCAAATTGTTTCAACACGATTTTGATGGACAAAGTAATGAAATTGTATACGGGAAAGTGTAAGGCTTGCGACACTCACGAAAAGAATTCTCGGTAAATTATTGTTCTTCTCTTAAATCTCCACATAATATATTTTCAAAAGTATTGCAGTATTTTTAATATAATCTAAAAAAATTAGCACGTAAAGAGCACATAATTATCGTAAAGGTTCCATAATCGTTTGTGATCATATTGGTTTGCCTACTTAATAGACGTGTAAATTTAGAGTAAATAAATTAAGATTCATAGTCATTATCATGGTTTTTCTTATGACTTATCAATTCATATGAAAATGCGTCTAGAACTAGGAGACTATTCGCGTATACACGGTGTTTTGTGTAGCCAGACGACCAGGAAACTTCTCACGCAATAAAGCCATAATTAGTGGTGCTGTGATGGTTTGTTGTCTCGTCTTGATAGAACCACATATCGTAGAAGTCCTAGTCATGATCTTCAATAGCCGGCCAAAAAAAAAAATCGGTTATCATTAGACCATATTATCGTGAGAGTGAGAGAAATCGCTAAGGAAAGTGCTGTTCCAAAAATCGGTGTTCATTGCCTGTTGTTCCAACACCAATATGCCATTTTCCGATAATGGTAAAGACTCAATTAGTATTATGACACTTCAGATGATAGTTAAGTTTGTCACGTATCAAATGTCAGAGCTGCCATCTTGTAACCACGAAATGAATACTCCTTATTATTATAATAATAACGCAATGCACTCTTTGGTTGTCTCTTTAACTTAAACAGACTTACCATTGTCTACCACACAACACAAACATTTTTTTATGTTTAAAACCGCATCTTATACGAGTCCTGCATTTTTTAAACTTTTAGAACTTTAAATTAACTAAACAGTATACCAACAAGTACTTGCGAACCAGTCGTGCATTTTATTTAGAAAGCGAATCCATTAAGAGGATAAACTCTACGATCCCTTTCCCAAAGAAGGATATCAGAAAAAGAATTCAAAACGAATTTATTAACCACTCAAACAATTATCGTACATCTTACAAGAACACTTCAGTAAAAGTCACACACAAAGACCTACATAATCCCTTGTTTTTCAGGATGTTTTTTTTTGTCGTGTTTGCTTTCTATACCTCTAACATTGCTTCTTACATTCTTGGTTATTTATTTGTCGAATTAAGCATTATTTGTCACGTCGACTTTTGTCACCGAACAACAAAAGTCGATAAAGTTGTGTTTTCACGTTTTAAACTTGCCCGTGCTTTCCCACTTAAACAAGATTTTAAAAGTAAATCTTAAGTGTAAATAAAGGTTAAATTCAATTGATTACGACCGACGACGTTAGGTTTGCTATTATTATTATTTTTATTTTATTTTGAGGTAGTTGTTTGGGTTCAAACTTTGAAGAAATTATCGTTGAAACGTGTTTAGTGTACGTAGTGTTCATACGTTTTAATGGAGCTAAGACGAAACGATATGATGATGCAAATAATGATTTCTATAGTTTTAAAAACTTCTAGATTTTCAATTACTTTGGCCATTTGTAGTCAAAAAATTATTCCTTGAACACATTTAAATACAATTAACGAAAAATTAGGTTCAATTATTGTTTAAAAAAAAAAGAGGTAATAAAAAATCCTCTTCTCTTGATTGAACTGACTTTCAGAAGCACATTTATCGTGGAACCAGCTTTTCCAATAAGAAACATTTAAAATTAATATTTCAATTTATTTATTCTAAGCTGGAAGTTACAACACTGTATAATCTATACAATATAAAAATGTTATGTTGGTTTCTGTACGATTGAGCTGAAATTTTAACATGGTATAAAATCCGCATGAAGGATTGTTTTTATCTATTTTTTGCATCAGTCACTAATCACAAGCAGTGCCAATGTTAAAAAATGATGCTTTTCCCACTACAACAAAATTAAAACAAAACTGATCAATTTATAAATACTCAATTTAAATTTAAATCGTAAAACATATCTTTTTCATTGTGAGAACAAACGTGTGTCAAGTCAGCAAGAAAATACTTAAAACGGTAAGCTATTTGGAGTTCTTTGACATCGAAGCTGTCGGTGTATTCGTAACTGAATTTAATGGAGCAGCGTGAGTTCTCCATTGTCATTCTGCTCAGACGAATGAGTTTTGTAGGGATGCCAAAACTGGACATGGCATGATACAGTTCTTCTTAATATGCTTTTATACGCGATAAAATGATGGTATGTGTCGATTTGTTTTTTCCAGGACCTGCCGTAATGTGAATATTTGATCGATAGTGGACTTTCCTGATCTAAGGCCACTGATGTGGACCGATTAGTTTGTTGACGAACGGCTTCAGGTGTTCACATGGCATTGCAGAAAAGATCTTATAGGCGGTGTTAAAGAGGCCTATATAATTGGTGCAATTTAGAGGGTCTCCTTTCTTCAGAATCAGGCAAACAGTCTTGAAGTTCTATTCATCGGGCATGCTTTCTTCCAACCATATTCTGCAGATGAGTTGGTTCATGCTCCTTTCCAAGTCATCACCAGCTGCTTTGAAGAGTTCGTCAGTGATGCCGTCAGCTTCCACTGTTTTGGGTTCAATACATCATTACTTAAAATATTTCAATCCGATATCGTAAAATCTGTTGAACAATATTAATCGATCTCATGTAAACTTAGTCCCTTTTTATTTGGTCCCCATTTCAAACCTTTTTCGTAAGGCGCGATACAGTAGTTTCGATCAAACTATAGTTCGATCTTATCTTCTATCTTCTATTAATACATAGATATAAAAATGTAATCTTCTTCTATATATACAAAAAAATGTTATGTTGGTTTGTGCGCTCGAAAAATTCAAAAAGTTCTGCACCGATTGAGCTGAAATTTCAATTTTCAATAACATGGTATAAAATCTGCATCAAGGATTGTTTTTATCTATTTTTTGCTTCACTCACATATCCGCGGTCGCGGTCATAAATGACAAACAAAATTTATACTTTTCAAATCACAACAGCAAAATATATCACACGGACGTTTGAAAATTTCGCTAAATATTTTTACTTTCATAAAAAAAAAGTCAGATTTTGGTTTTGAGATATGGCGTGTAGTGGATAGTGGTAGCGGGTAGTGGAGCAGCGGGGAGGTGGGTAGCGGGAGTGAGTAGCGGGTAGGGTAGCGGGTTGATGGGAAGCGGGAATATGTGTGTAGGGTAGGGTAGCGAGTAACGGAGTACTGGGGTAGCGGGTAACTGAGAGCAGCCTAAGTCTTTTATTTATCGATTGAGTCAGAACGATGATGAAATTACATATGAGTCGATAGACACCGTATAGGAAGCAGATGAAGTAGTTAAATATACAACAGAATTTTAAACTCACTTGATCTGCCAGGGATACCACCACACACATATTAAAATTGAATAAAGTAGTGGAAGCAACGATTTTAACGGGGCCGCTGCAAAGCGTGGCAGGGTACAGCTAGTGTTCTATCTATACTTATACTTTTTGCTCGCTAACCGTCCAAACCAGCCAAACTGGTTGATCGATTTTCTTATTATTTTTTTTATGAACGAAGAGTAAGGGTAGAAGGTTAAGGAAAAACAAAATTTATACTTTTGAAATCACAAACGGTGCAAATGTTTAAAAATGATGCTTTTATCACTTCAGCAAAATATATCGATGTACGAATACTCAAGTCCGTTTGAAAATGTTGTCAATTTTTTTTTATTCAGTGAAGCTAGAAAATATTTTTAAATTAGCTTAAACGGCAAACGTTATTCTGTTAGATGAATTATTTCAAGAGTATGAAAATAGAGGGGCACAGCAGTGCTCCCTCCAAGTCAAGCTCTTGAAGAGCCAAGGCCTAAGTGGCTTACTCTCATCAACAATTCTCTGAGTGCTTGTGAAGAACTGAGGGGACCTACAATTTAACGCCGATTCCGAACCTCAAAGTTGAGAAGCATTTTTTCATGACAAATTGATACTCTTGGAAGTTTTGTCAATTCTTCGCAAGAGGCAGTACCCGCAAAAGATGAAATAAAAGCTTTTATGGGCACAAGTAGGACTCGAACTCGTGCTGCTTAGTAGCCAACGCACCTAACCACTTAGCTACGGGCAACTACCATCCTGTACTGGAACCATTTTGCCGCATTTCGTCTATCCATTAACCTATTTAAGAACCTCTGGAAAACACCAGAAGGCAGAAATTTCTGTTATCTAGTAGAGGAAGTGTACCAATTATGGAATACGCTCTTATTATGGAATATTGCAATATTCTGAAAACCACGCTGTGAATGCATCTGTTTATTTCAATTCAAGCTTTATTTTCACGTGCATATTCGTTATAAGTATCCTTGTGATCGCCGGGAGATGTTGACATGCGCAATTATTAAAAGTTGTTTTTCGTGTAGGTGCACGACATATTATTGCAAGTTTATTTGTTTTATATTTTTGTATCCTTTTAACTTTAAACATATATTAATTGTCGCATCGTTAGGAAAAAGTTTTAACCTTAGAATAAGAAAATGTATTTAGGTAAGTTCAGTGAAATAAAGAGTAGGTAAATTTTTACATAGTTCAGTGAATCGTGTTATTCCTAATATGGAATATCAGGGTGTTCCTAGTTTGGAATAGTATTCAATACTCGGAACCAGCTAAAACTTTTGTTTGAATTTTTACGTAGCTTATTTTTAAATTTTTTATGAGTCACCTAAAGAAAAAAGTTGAAAGATTTTGGCCAAGTTGGTCCTGGAAAGGCCATCGCAGCCATCAAGTAAAAAAAATTGCCTTTCTGAGAGCATTCACACTGGGCTTGTTTACTGAAGATAAAGGCGCTGAAGAATGCATACAATGCTTGCCCTGCCAGAAATATAATCACTTAGATGGCTCTGGTGCAAAAACCAATAATTTTATTTATGAGTTCTGCACATCAAATTGAATTTCATGTTTTTTTTTTTACAAAAAACACCAGTGGTCGATATAAGGGTCACTTTTTTCAAAGTGTTCATCACTTTTTTTTATTTTTTTTTTCATTTTTTATAAGTGTGATATTTTTTTTAAATTTTCCTTTTGTTTTTAAGTAGTCTTTAGTATTTTTATAAACCTGAACTCAAAAGACGGTATTAAATTTGATATGTTTGTGTTTAAAAATGAGTTAATACATATTTTGGTATTCCATAATCGGTACACTTCCTCTAAGCTATAATCACATACCCAAAATCTTAAATTTCAAACCTGTAGGTCATTTAGTTCCGAAGTTAAGCAAGAGCAAAGTTTCGCATTTATGACACTCACGTAGAATCATCAAAAAAGAACGAGTACTTCCCATAATTTCAGAGAGCTGAAATCTGTCACTGAATTCCTTGAATGATTTTTTTGTATGCGTTCAGGTGGCGCCGTGAATAGTTTAGATTAAAAAATCAGGTGGCAGGTGGGGCTGAAGTCGGTATCTCTATCTATACTGCAACTACAAGGCTGGATCGACTTGAACAATTTTTTTTGTATGTATTCATTCATTCATTAATTTTAATCATTTTGTATATGTACTTTTTATTCTACTTGCTGGCCCGGTAAACGTCGGTCGTTTTGCCATATAAATGATTTCTAGAAACGGCTGAACCAGGAGACAGCTATTGAATAATTTGTATCCTACTAGCTAACCCGGCAAACATTATTTTTCCATATAAATAATTTCTTAGAACGGCTGCAGGTATGTATTTTGTTTAAATCGATCGACCGATCCGGATCAACAAGAAAATTCGGTCTTTTCACATCTAATCATTTACACGCCACATTATGATGAAATGAAAACATTTAAGACAAGATTAGAATAGATTCAACACCCTTTATTTTACTGGTCAGCTCACAAACCACTAAAGTCACTATTACCACAGATAATAATTATCGCCATAAGGGTGAGACATCTGTATAAATTTATTATCTGTGCTATTACGTTTTTATGTCTTCACTTGAGAATCTTTTTTTTTCAGCACTACTTAACTTTTTTTTCAGGCAAAAAATCTAAGAGTTTAAGACAAATAACAAGCATTTACATTAAATTTTCCTTAAGCAAACTTAACTATATTTATCGGTTTTCAGATTGATTGTCTTATATTATTGGGACCAATATGTAAAGTATAATATATTCATTTTATCGCTGGAAGAGTTTATTATTTCTAATCTACTCTTCAAATGTATTTGAAGCGTTCACACCCATTCCTGAAAATATTTGCAGCTTTTATATTTGTCGTATAGCAGCGCGAAATTTTCGATTCAATTAATGCCTTTTATTATAGCTGAAGGGCAATCTGAACGAACAGAGAGGATGTTAATTTAATTGATGAGTTTACGCTGTAACACCTTTTTAATGGGGTTATCAGGCTGTTATAACCGTCCTCTTATAACACGAATATTTGGTTAATGAATAAAGCTCCCTGAAACCAACATGATACACCACAGATATGCTGCTAGTCATATTATGCCAAAGTCAACCAACCAAACAAAATGATTACGATACTTGCGGACGCATATTTTAGGATTACATACACTGTCAAGCTTCTTCTCTCTCAACAGCGAACAGTTATAGACCAGAATATTGAGGGCATGCAACTGTGGAGTACCCACATCCTCCATATGGATCATCATCATTGCCATTGCTGTTCGTGACATTTCATCCCTATGACCATCCTCAGTGGGGTGCTTATCATCCCTCAATGCATGTCGATCTGAATTTCATAACTCTGACTGTTGTTGAGCAAACAAAACCAACAACACCATTACCACCATGTTGCATCAACCACCATCGCGCAAACCTGCAACCATATTGTCAGTTTCAGAACGAATTGGATTCACCATTGCATCGGTGTTCTATATGATCGAAATACGTGCAAATTTTGGCCTTCACGTTCTTTCATGTTGTTGTAAAACGCGTCATTCAACGTACGGTAAGGCATTATTATTTGTGAAGAAAGACGCAGTAGTTAAGGATGTTGGCTCGTTGAGTTTTGATTGCTGCACTTTCGAGTGTGCATTCCAATTATTGCAAATATGATTTGCTGCGATACGGAACAGTGGTGTTACCATGATGAAAATCTCATAGAATACTTTACGCTAGTATGTATGTACTTCTGTGTAGTATTTGCATACGGATGTAAGGATTTTCCCCACGAAAATGATTATGCTCTTGATTATGATATCTCTCATCCGCTCGTCCATTCATGCTGATGTATTGCAATTGCACTTGTCAAAAAGGACTTTTGCATTGCTAAGTGGATGTATCTCAACGGATTAAAATTGTAATGATGGAGTCATTAAAATTCAACCCAAAAACCCGCAGCAATATAACGTAGACTTTACAATACAAGACAAGCATATATATATGAACACTTTCAGACCAATAAAAGAACAGCCGTCATGCTTCAGTATCGGTTTGAGTCAATTTCCCTT
Organism: Sphaerophoria taeniata; assembly: GCA_943590905.1. Taxonomy (NCBI): domain Eukaryota; kingdom Metazoa; phylum Arthropoda; class Insecta; order Diptera; family Syrphidae; genus Sphaerophoria; species Sphaerophoria taeniata. Next base: position 67,840,782 of record OX016542.1, read on the forward strand.
TAGTAATAATTGATTTTAATTTTTTAAATCGTTTATATTATGTTTGAGCTCTTACAACAAAGTTCTATATAAATTAACCTTAAAGACCTCAGGATTTTAATGAAAAAAAAAAAAACGATGTACCTATTCAGCGTTTTATGAAAAATACCGCTACAATTACCTTGTCGTACAAAAATTTCATAAACAAAAATATCATACGAGCGACAACGAGGTTAGTGAGACATAAATATTACTTTATGGTGTGTCCACCCGACTCGACACTTACTTTGACTCCGACTTCTATTGAAATTTGTCTGCATAAGAAGTGTGTGTGGACTTAAGTCGGTACTATTTTTAACAAGTTTGTACATACAAATGTCTGAAATTCTGTGCCATATGATGAAACCGAGTAGTAGCCGTCTGTCTGCATAAACAAATTTAATGTTTATACGGTCTAGTTTTTGTCATTTTCATTAATTCAAAAACAAGGGATTTTTGGATATATGTATAAAGTAAACAAAGAAAATTGAATCGCTAATAAGAGAAGGTGCACGACAAAGTTTAACGCACTCTGCTATCTGAATGTCTCCCTACGAAGCCCTTTTCGGGCAACGCATAATCAAACAGGCAGCAGACTACAAGTTATTGAGTGGGCCTAGAGGTTTGAATCATTCAGAGATAGAATGGTAACTTAAGACATCTCGGATAAATATGTTACACGCTTACCTGAAGCCTATGCAAAGACGTACAATTTACGAAGCAGGCTAGTTTCATACCAGGTAGGTGACATTTTTTTAAAAAGAAACTTCATATTTAGCGATGCTTCTAACCACCTTAACGCCAAATTGTGCCCCGAATTCTGTAAAGTCAAAGTCTGTAAAATAGTGGTTAACAATCTTCACTTAGCTGTGCACTAGAGTCGTCGACACCTAACATTAACTATACAGGGTGATTCACGAGCGTTGTGCCAAAAAGCTTGAGCGTGTAGGTTGAGTTGAGACAAGAAAAAAATCGTATGAGAGGGGGGGGTCTATTCCCCCCCGTTTAGCCGGGAGGGGCAATTTTCTGAAAAATTGACTTATTTTGTTTAAAAAAATATTAAAAATCAACGGCTTCGTTTACAACGCCGTGCTATACCTTTCTGAAAAGCCAAAAACTTCTTCTTTCACTTTGTTTTTAAATTAAATTGTTTAAACGAATAGTTTTAAGAAAATAAATTTTCAAACTCAAAATTTTCAAAAAAAAGCAAAAAAAAAATTTTGAACTCATTTTTTTCAAAATTTTATGTAATTAAGTACTAATTTTGTTTTAAAAATTCAACATGTTTGTTAATTTTTAGTCGAAAACAGAAAACTGGATGCAAAAATGTCTTTTCGTTTTTGAGAAATTAAGAAAAAACCGAAACCACTTTTTTCTAAAAAAATGTTTGTTTTTATTTTTACCTATCTGGACTTTTAGTTTAATTTATTAATTTAATTTATAAATTTAATTTTTTGTAATTGGAGTTTTATGAGGACTCAATAAAGTAGAAAAGTATTACATTATCTCTGGATTAACCATTTTGTTCATTGATATCGTCTGAAAACTGAACTGTAATTTTTTCTTACTTACCTGGGGCCGCGGCCACTCGCCGGCGAAGAGTTCTACCTGCTAGGGGCTTAAGATAATTAAACCACATTTTTTCTTGAATGAAAAAACAATTAACAACCTAAAGGTTAATAAAAGGCATCGCATATTTACTAAACCACCATTTACAATTAAAATATTGACTCATCAACACATAACAATAACAAACTCATACGCTTGAGAATAGTTAGCGGACAGGACCTTCTGCTACGGTTTAACTTGTTGTCGAGATCGAGAAGCCGAAAGACTCTACGCTGAAAGATATCCCAATAGATGGCGCCCAAGTCGTAGCATGTTTTCAAGAATCCGCCGACGAGAGCGCTGAGAGCTAGAAGTGAAAGGTCAATGGCAGACGTTATCAATGAAAAAAATGATTAATCCAGGGAAAATCCAATACTTTTCTACTTTATTGAGTCCTCATAAAACTCCAATCACAAAAAATTAAATTTATAAATTAAATTAATAAATTAAACTAAAAGTCCAGATAGGTAAAAATAAAAACAAAAATTTTTTTAGAAAAAAGTGGTTTCGGTTTTTTCTTAATTTCTCAAAAACGAAAAGACATTTTTGCATCCGGTTTTCTGTTTTCGACTAAAAATTAAAAAAACATGTTGAATTTTTAAAACAAAATTAGTACTTAATTACATAAAATTTTGAAAAAAAATGAGTTCAAAAATTTTTTTTTTGCTTTTTTTTGAAAATTTTGAGTTTGAAAATTTATTTTCTTAAAACTATTCGTTAAAACAATTTAATTTAAAAACAAAGTGAAAGAAGAAGTTTTTGGCTTTTCAGAAAGGTATAGCACGGTGTTGTAAACGAAGCCGTTGATTTTTAATATTTTTTTAAACAAAATAAGTCAATTTTTCAGAAAATTGCCCCTCCCGGCTAAACGGGGGGGAATAGACCCCCCCCTCTCATACGATTTTTTTCTTGTCTCAACTCAACCTACACGCTCTAGCTTTTTGGCACAACGCTCGTGAATCACCCTGTATATAGGTATATCAAAGATTAACTGAAAATTTATATTAAGAACTAATCATCATCATCATCATTATCATCATCATCATCTTCATCATCATCATCATCATCATCATCATCACCATCATCAGATTGAAGCTAGGAGAAGAATTCTCTAAGTTTTTTTTTCCAAACATGGTCTTGCTAATTATAATTTTAACAGAGCGAGGGAGGGAGTTCTATAAACGAATGGAATGCACATAAAACTGTCGTTCAGATACCAGGAATTTGTAACGTACTGGAACAAGGTCGCATAATCTTTCAGAACGCGTAAAACGGAATTTATTATATAAATATTCAGGTTGGTGTGATTGTAAGATATTGTGAAGCATAATTAAAGTTCTTATTTTAAAAAGATAATCGAGTGAAATTCCATAGATAGATTTAGAGAAATGCGAGATCTGGTCATATCTCCTGAGACCTTAAACATAATGCGTAATACTGTTGACTGCAACGTTGAGTTTTCGCTTGTGTTCGAAATCACAATTACACCTCGCAACAGAAAAGCATAAGAGGTACTAGTAAGGTTTTGGCCAATAGTAGTCGTGTATCGTGTTTTAAAAGGCGTTATGTGATGAGACGCCCAAACCAAGTGAAGACCTCCATATACCTTACCTACCGTTAGATTAATGTGGGTGTTCCAACTAAGTGTTTTGTTAAATGTAAGCCCAAGATTTCTTGCAGTATCAACGAACTCGATAGCACAATTGTTAAGGTATATTTCGGGAAAATATGATGTATTGGTTATAGTTCTGGAGATGACTAAGCATTTTTTCGGATTTAAACAAAGACCATTTTTGCGCGACCACATAACGATTGTATTCAAGTCCTCACTAACTTCGTGCACACCATTCTCAAGCATACCTAGTTGAAAACTGTTGTATAATTGAACGTCTTCTGCATACATGTGAACAGAAGAGTTTAGGCGACACGACGGTAGGTCGTTGATATACCTATATTGAGAATAGTAAGGGGGCTAAAATAGAGCCCTGAGGAATACCTCTCTGCAAAGGGAGAAAAATTGACATATCATTGTTAGCGAAAACTGCCTGATATACCTGTCAAATAAGAAAGAATAAGCTTAACTGACGGACATGAGAAATTGAATTGATCTTTAATTTTTTGACAAAGTATAAAATGGTTCAGGATATCAAATGCCATGGAAAAGTCAAGAAGCGTCAATATAGTCACTCTATCGTTATCTAAAGAGTTTCTGATATTTTCAACGACGTCAATTAAAGCTGTAGTACAACAACTGTGCTTGGGGCGAAAGCCTGATTGATTGATGCACGTCAATTTGTTATCAGTAAGAAATGATCTTATTTGGTGACTTATAAGTTTCTCAAAAACCTTCGAGAGAAAAGGTAAAATAGTTATTGGTCGATAGTCATCGCCATCACGATTCTTCGGAACTGGTATTATCTTCGCTTGTTTCCAAACAGAAGGAAAAGTACTTGTCATTAAATTTTATTAAATATGTAGGTTATGTATTTTACAATATACGGAAGAATGGGTTTCATAAAAATCGGATGGATGCCATCAGTTCCAACAGAGTTAGACTTAATATCTAAAACACTTCCCACAACATCGTAATCATTAACGGGTGAAAAGCAAAAGCCACTGAAAGGTAGACTATCATAAATCGTGTCTGTCAACTCATATGTACGGCTTTCAAAAGCGAAAAAGTTGAGATTAACAAAATTTGCATTAAGCTCGTTACAATCGATGGAAATATCTTTGTTTATTTGCTTGCCTACACATATTTCCTTCAAGTTCTTCCAAAGTTTTTCTTTGGGTAAGGAAGGATCAAGCGTTGGTCCAAGGAATTTCTTGACCCTAACGTTACCTTTAGCTTGTACAACAGTTTAGTTCGACCCCATCTCGAATATGCATCACAAGTTTGGTCTCCTCATTATGAGATACATATTGAGAGACTAGAATCAGTTCAACGCAATTTTACACGTTTCGCCTTTAAAGGGCTTCAATGGATTGACCCCAATAATATCCCTTCTTATGATGATCGACTTGCATTTTTCCAGATGCAAAAACTTTGTCAAAGGAGAACAAATAATGATATTGTTTTCCTTCATCAAATTATTACTGGTGTCACTGATGCTCCAGATATTCTAAATTCTATCCTCTTTAATTATAGAGGTGGAGATCATAATTTGCGTTCTCATAGTTTGATTAAAGTTCCTAAACATAGAACAAACTATGGAATGCATGAGCCACTGACAAGAATGAGTAAGCTTTTGAATGCGAATGAAAACTTATTTTATTTTCATATCAATAAATACATTTTAAAACAAATTCTTAAGACCAGTGTACCACGTTCTTAAATATCTTTTTTTGTATTTGTAAATTTGTATGTTGTCTTTTCATGTTTTTTTTTTTCATTTGTAAAAAAAAAAGAAACTGACTCTTATTTTGATATTTGTTTTTTTTTTTGTTTTTTTTTTTATTTTATTTTCTTTTACTAACTTGACAAGTGTCTTCTACACGCGTATTTGCTTTTTTCTTTGTTTCTTTCATGTTTTATAAATTTTTTGACTTTAAAATTTTAAAATTTTTTATTTTAAAATTTTGCATTTTTTTCTTTTATTTTTACTTTTTGTAATATTTTAATTTAAAATTTTGTTTTTCCTTTATACCTGCTTGCATTAAGCAGTCCCAAACTCTTATCTTCCAAATATTCGTATCGCCATAACTTTTTTTTTATTCTATTTATTCCAAAGAATTTCAAATTAAGTGCCGATACGACTAACAACCGTAACTGTTAATCGTACTCGGTGAAAATGGACCCCAGCGCGTGCGGTATCTGGGGGGGAAAGAGGCGTGGGATTATAAAAAAAAAAAAAAAATTTAGGAGCATAAAACTGTTGCTTAGCTAAGGAATATTACTCTATTTCTTAAAATTTTGTATTCATTATGCAATGCTTCAAGTCTAAAAATCTTCCATCGCTTGTACGCAAGATAACGTTCCCTTATTTGACCCTTAATATTGTTGCTAAACCAAGGTTGTTCTCTCTTACTAGCTTGATTTGTTACAAGTGGAACGTGTTGGACGAAAAGATTATCAATATTATTTTGAAAAAATGAATCTATAACATGAAATCGTTACTTTAACATTATCTCCCACTTTGCTCTTACCGTAATCGATCGAGATGGAGTATGCGAGTGTGCATTCTTCAGCCATGACAAATTATAACGTTACAATGAAACGAAATGCTTGAAATAGTTTTACTATTGCATTAGCGGTAACTCAGTTAATTTCTTAAGACACTCGGGCGTATACTAACTTTTTTGCTAAGATTTGTTTCTTTTATTTATTGTATTATTTTTGTTATTTATTTGTTTATTTTTGTTATTTTTTTTGTTTTTTCGATGATATTATCCGTCCTATATGCATAATATTCACTTTTAGATCGGAATTGAGCCGCTGATAAACTTAAGTATGAAAAAACAGTGGCATACACTAACAAACCAAAAAATCAATAAAAATACTCAGCTAAAAAAACAATATCACTGTATACTATACAACAGTTATTGATTTCTTTCAAGTGTTAACGATTGAAGAAATTCTATCTGCATAAAGCAACGAAAAATTCTACATTCAAAAGATTACAACTGCACGCTTGTTTTTGAACACTATGCTTTCGTCTGGTGCTCAGGTGTATAGAAGCGTATCCCAGGCGTTAATACTATGCAAAAACTATGAAGAGATAATTCTCCGAAATTGGTATTTGTTTCCCATCCAAGTTAAAATTTATCGACCGTTAAACAAGTCTCCTCTTCTATTTAACCATGGACAAACACTAAAACTAACAGCAAGGATAGGATACATCCTATAACTCCCCCATATCCAAACAGAAACGGTTGTCTTAGAAAGAAATAGAGAATAGGATTTCTCTTCGCTGAGATTTAAGTTTCCTCTACGAAAGGAGTTAAGTTTGTTTCGCATACAAAAACAAAACATAATGTGTAAAATAAACAAACCCTGCAAAACCAAAAAAAAAACAAAATTAGATACACGATTTTCAAAACCACAGCATATGGCTACCAACATCTTCGCGGTTAAAATTTTGTAATTCAATCTCTTACAGGAATATGTATACTTGATAAACGTAAGTAACATACACAACTTCCAACATACGTTATAGGTTTCTGCTGACTGGGCTTGTCTAGCGAAATTTCGCTTCGTCTGCTAATAATAACACTCGCTGTTTTAAATTGTCAGGTGTGATGTTTTCGTGCATCATATGCAACTTAGTGTCTAGCCTTATCACGAAAAAAGTCATGATGTTTTTTTTTTTTTGCGAGGGTAATTGGCTAATTAGAATGAAAATCCGCTTAACATTATGGACTACGGCACCATTTTACGATGTCATTATGGTACTTATCTTAGGCAGGCACACTCACCGTTATTTCCCTTAGAGCTATGTTATGCAAAATGTTTCTTTTTATGCAAGATGACGAAACCTGTTTGGAATAGCACAAACATTATGATTATATTGCACATTACACTTTCTCTAAAATGCTTAAGACGGACATACTTTGAAGGAGCCAATCATTTTCCGTGTAAAGTCTAATTTATTCTTAAAGAGATGTTAGGGGTTGTGAGGAATTAAAGACTAAGCAATAGCAAATTTATAAAGAAAAATAAAATATAACAAGGAAACATGATGTGCATGTGGTTACTTACATGTTTTTAGACCAATAAGTATTATCCTGTGGAATCTGTAACATCTTTGAAGCCAAGAACATAAACAATAGTGGGTTGGGCGAGCTTTCTTTTGGGTTTCAAATGGTTATGTTCTATCTTCTGACTAATATTTTAGTATCATGTAAATCTTTTCCATGCAAGAAATTCTGTGTTTGTGGAAGAAAGATTAATGTTATGTAGACGACTCTTCTTTGTGTGATCTTTCTTAAACTAAATACATGAACGTTTGCAGAGTGCATTATGAGGCCAGAAAATACGCTTCAAGTTCAAAGACTTTGGTTAACTTTTAAGGAATTAATTTATCGTTTCTCATGTTTGTAAAACAAGGGATTGTACCCGAGAAAATTTTTTTTTGATTCCCTTACTCATTAGATATGTGCGGCTGGACGATTTTGGCACTGTCCATTTTTGATATTACTCATGTGACTCGGACTGCTAGAGCGCGTTTGAATTGCACTAATTCGTTGCAATGAGGAAAGAGGAAAGTCAAGCAATTAAAGCAGGCAATACCTCCAATAAATACAATATACGTTCGTCATTGTAAAATTCTTTTAGTTCTTTTTGTCGAGGTCTTCTCGTTCCTCGGGAATGGTGTGGAAGGCCTTCTGGGTCGGAGCATTGGTGTCCATCCGCTCTTAATGACCGAGCCATCTGAGTCGCTGGACCTTAACGTCCGTGTCGTTGTACAACCCGTAGAGTTCGCTGTTGAACCTTCATCTCCATTCCCCATCAATGGCCATAGATAACCCGAAGAACCTTCCTCTCACTGGGATCATGAGGGTGTTATAAAGTCTTACCTTTGTTGACCGAGAGAGGGTTTTAAGACTCCATTGTTTTCTTAGCCCAAAGAAACAGCGATTTGCAATTGCTATACTTCGTCTGATCTCGGCGTCTGAACGGAACCTAGGTGGACGGACTTCTCAACTACCTCAGAGTTATACGCATCTATTGTTACGTTTTGTTCAAGCCGTTGACGTAAGTTGTCCTTCCTCAACGACAGCATATACCTTGTTTGCCCTCATTTACAGTTTGCTGCTTCTGTCTCAATTATCACAAAGGCGTCGCATTGACATCACGCTGTTTTCTTCCCATTTAATTAATATCATCGGCATACGCGAGAAATTGAACAAACTTTTGCAAGATAGTGCAGCTGCCCGTAGCTTAGTGGTCAGGTGCGTTGGCTGCTAAGCAGAACGTCGTGGGTTCGAGTCCTAACCGCGCCCATTAAGTTTTTATTTCATCTTTCACGGGTAGGTACTGCCTCTTTTGAAGAATTGACAAAACTTCTAAGAGTATCAATCTGTCATGAAAAAGTGCTTCTCAACTTTGCCGTTCGGAATTGGCATTAAATAGTAGGTCAATTAGTTTACAATTCCATTCTTTTTTAAATGGCGGTCTCTTTTAAAGTCAACAACAGCTACTGACTTTCTTCTAACTTTCCAAAATTTTAAAATAAACACATTTTGTCAGATTGAAACCTTTGCTCTTGGCAAGCAAAAATAATTCAATATATATTTTTCTTACAGCATCAATATTTTATCCATACATATATGTAAGAGGTATGCATAAATACATTTAAAAGGTATACAAACACCTTCTAACAGAAATTCAAACCAGCAAAAAAACAATGAGTATCATGTAACAGGAGCTCATGGTGCGGTAAGCTAATAATTCTCTGTAAAAGTAAAATCCCTAGGGGGTGTTTAATAGGCTGGTTGTCTTAACTCTTAAGAAACGGGCAGGAGATCGATGTCTTTGTGCACAGTGTGAAGGGGTTGAAAATTAGCACCTAATATCTAGAAATCAGTATTATAATCATGAAACTCCCAATGCTGGCGTTGACGGTGGAACAGCTTAAGTCGCGTCGCACCAAAAACAAAACACCATAACGGAACAAACTTAAACAATTCATTCTATAATGCCTGTGGTCTTCCGAGCAATCGTTAGAGGAGAAGAAATGAGCTTAATGATATGAACCTTTGTTTTTAGAGTAATATAAGACACCAAAAAAGGAAAAGTTGGCGCTTTGATAAGAGAAAGTTGAACCCACAGCCACTTGAACACTTTGAATGATGACAAATAAAATAAACTCTATGACAATTGTTAAAACGTAGTCGACTTCAGCGGTTATTACTGGTTACTTTGAGAGATGGAAAATTGTTGGGTTACTTTACCAACAAAATTTAACCATTATCAATATCAAGAAGCTTCTTAATAGCAAATGAACAGCAAGCAAATACCGGTTTTTGTAATATTCATACTTCAATTTCGTTTATGATGAGTTCTTTTGAAATTCAGCCAAGACAAGTCTTAAGATTCTGAGTTTTTGTTCTGGGCATTTCGACAAGGTTTTGTAAACAAAATTTAATGATCTAATAATTATACACGGCTTGTGTGTGGGGCTATCGATCTGTGGAAAGGGAATATTATTTTTTAAGATTATTATCATTTGTCATTAGAGATGTTTTTCAGAAAATATCGTATAATTTTCGACTAAGTGATGAAAGCTTTTCCAATTGCTTTAATAGCTTAACCGTCTTAAATTTACTTGGTTTTGGTGGATTACCAAATGAAAACCCGAAGCTTGAAAACTTTCTTTTGTATGCATATGTATAGATCAAAAAGAAAAACAAGCTTTGTTTTTTCAGATTGTTCACTTAAACACTTCTTAACGAGTTTGCAACTTATCAATCCATTACCCCTCTTACATTGTGGAATCTTTAATGTTCATAATGTTTTTTTTTCTCTTTTCTCTATCTTTTTAACGATTTAAAGGAACTGAATTAGTGTTTTATGCGTTTTTTATTCAGTGCAATGAACTAACTCACTGTTCCTTAGGAATGGATTCAGAGAATTCTTCAAGGCAATTCAAACAAATGGAAACTTCTTCTTTACTAGAACTTAACCCCTCAAATTATTTCTTACGATTTGATGTTCGATTAATTTTCGGATTCTTAATCTGATTTGGCTTGCATTTGATGCTTAATATGTTTTTAGCTTCTTCTTGTCATGTCCATCCCCTTTTTCTTCCAATCCGTGCTGGATCTGCTGCAAGTTTCGATTTTGGATACCGAATAACGATTTCGGGAGAGAAAACTGTTTGCCGATGAGAAATTACATCAGGACATGATAAATTCAAATACGAATTGGCTTCTGGAATAAGAGCAGCTTGAGATGATGCTTATGACAATGACTGGCTTGTGACGAGAAAACTCATCATCCCCAAAAATATCTGCATTAGGAACATCATATACCGTATATGGCAAAATTTCTATATCCCATAACTTAGGTAAACAACGTCCACTATTTTTTTTAAAAGGATTTTTCTGAAATTAAAAAATCAACAATTTCTTAAGAAATTTTAAGGCATACATTTTTTGTTTTTAAATAAAATGTGTTTTCAGCATACAATTTCAATTTAAATCTTATACAGGTCTCAAGTTCGTGCGACAAAGTCGTGCACTTTTTTGTTTATATTGAATATAAAATTAAAACAAAAACTATGGGGCGATCAAAAGAACTTTTACACTTTTATACATCGAAGAAAGAAGAAAATGAACTCTTATAAGACAGCAGCTACCACTTTCTTAATAAGATGTTATGCGATAAAATACAACGAAGAAATCACAAAAAAAAATATTAAGATATGTCCCAAATTTCACTTTATCAACTTGAACTGGCACTATTCAGTATTTTAACAATTGGATTTTTGCGGGTGTATTCGGGACCGAAGGGCCAAGATTACTTAATTTTTAAATGAACGTTAACAGTCTTAGTTTTTTGTTAAAGTTCAATGGGTACTTTTGTACCCAATCTTTCAAATACTTATACCAAAAATTCGTTTTTTCAAGAGTTTTGCAATCATAAAATGAGAACATCTTAAAAATGTGATATGTTGGAATTTTTTTTTTTCAGTTCAGATTCGACTTCAGCACACCAAAAATCTTCGGAAAAAATGTTTGGTTTTTATAGGAAAAAAAATTCAATGCTTTCATTCATTACCTTAGCTGCGATCTTGTAGATCGCATTTTGTTCTATTTTTTTTTTTTTTGAAAATAATTATTTACTCACAGCGAATTGAGCTACACAAAAACACCTTCTCAATGATATATGACTCATTGTTATTGAGCTTAGGGCCAACTCCAATATGAGCATTGCCATTGTCCTCTTCATGTGATTTGATTTTGGATAGAAGCATAATGAAATATTAATAACCAGACGAAAGTCATGACAAATATTAAGTCAAAAACTTGAGGAAATAATACCTATGTCTTTTCCTTCTTATGTAGATATAATATTATTTCAGTAAAGAGCAAAAAGTGATCAAGTTTTATAAAAACTATTAATTAAAAATATCAAATCCTCAAGAATGGAATAACAAACAGAAATGGTAGACTTCTCTGTGAACTCTTTGAAAACTTTAGTCTTTTTGTAATCAACGGTTCAACTAATGGTGATGTTTCCGGAGAGCTGACTTTTATCAGCAGTCAAGGTGAATCACTAATTGACTATTGTGAGGTTTCAACAGATTGGCTTAGCTCATTGGTGGACTTCGGTGTGGGCACGGTAAATATTTCGGCGCATCTCCCAATAGAAGTGAAATTGAAGTTCTGTGTTCAATCGACGCAAACAAATACAAACAACTTCGTAAAATGGAAATGGAACGAAAATATGGCTCCCCTCTATAGAACACTTTTAAACAGGCAATGTGGTTCACTCCCTCAAATTCTACCAACAAATATCGGCCAAATAGGTGAAGAAATAATAAAAACGATTAAAGCGTCAGCTCCTTTCGCTAACAGTAACAACTCCAATTATACATTTAAACCTAAAAACGCATGGTTCGACAGTGAATGTAAGAGTTGGCAAAATTTATCATTTGTCTACCTTAAACTATTCCGCTCAACAAATGCTTTATTTTTCAAAAACATATACCTACATGCAGTGGCGGATTAAAGGTTGAGGGCGCCATAGGCAAGCATCTCACTGGCGCCCCTATATAGACATATCTCGTACTATAGTTTGACCAAAATAGCTGCACCGCGCCTAAAGAAAGGGTGTTGAAATAGGGGCCAAGGGAATAGAGACTTAGTATGAGATCTATTAGTATTGTCTGAAAGATCTTACGAATTTGGTTAATTAATGATTTGCCGCAACGTAAATTTTGTAAACCAAGTTTACTCGAGTTGGTTCTTATGCAAACAGAGTGGCAACTCGGTTCTCAAATCGGGTTGACCCGAAAATCAATCTAGAAAGAACTTAAAAAGCAGAAAAATTAGGTTTTAAATCCGTCGAAATCTTTGCCATCCGCTGATGAAATTCGACCAATAGGTTATTTACCCCTATAATAAGTAAAATCAATACCGATTCAAAAACGCTTACAAAATTAGAAGAAAGCAAAGTCGATTTCCGTGTTAGCAAACCGAATTGACTCTGTACTGTAAGAGTAATTGCTCAGGACTGATTTTTATTTCAACAAAAGATGCAAGTGCAAATCGAGTTCACAAGTTTGTTACTTTAACAACCACGTATGAACTCGCATTATTTGCCACTTGTCAGAATTACTGCGCCCGCGCGCCCCTTTTTTGCCGCGCCCCTAGGCACGTGCCTAGTTTGCCTTAAGGATAATATGCCACTGCCTACATGTAAACAAACAATATAAACTTGTTTGTATTGAGAAAAGGAAAAATCACTTAGATAGCATTGCAACAAAACTATCAATCTCAAAGAACTCGAAAGAATTCTGGGGCTATGTGCAAGAACTTGGAGGGCGAAACAGGAGCAACTTTAACTCTCTTGAAGCTGAGACACTAGCAGATCATTTTAAAACGCTTTTGTCGGCTGATGAGAACGCACTTACCTTTTCGTACGCGCTTCCCAACGTTAACCTAAATAAATTGGATACCCCAATCACCTTGAGGGAGCTCATTTCAACCCTCCGAAGTATGAAAAACAACAAGTCACCGGGAGTAGATGGTGTTCCAATAGAATTTTTCAAAAACGCTACTGAACAATTAATGATGTATCTAGTGCAATATTTCAATCACCTATACGACGAGTCTTATGCTCCAAAGAGCTTCAACAGTGCACTCATTATTGCAATCCTTAAGAAAGGCGATGCTAACTTGCCTTCTAACTATAGAGGAATCTCCATTCTAAATAGCTTGAGGAAGATTTTCGCTAAAATTCTCTATAATAGGCTCACTAAATGGATTGAAGATAAGAATCTTTTGAGTCCTTTTCAAGCTGGCTTTCGTTCGGGTTTTTCAACATTAGACCATATCTTTGCGCTCTCTGCTATTGTCAAAAATGCATTTGAAAAAAAGAAAAAAATATATGTCTGCTTCGTCGACTTTAAAGCGGCTTTTGATAAAGTTTACAGGCAGGCCTTGCTTTACAAGCTATCGATGTTAGGTCTATCGAGAAAATTTTTACAGATGTATCTGAACTTTCTTTTGGGATCAACTGCTTCCGTTTGGGATGGCTCGGACTTCTCTAACTGGTTTCCAACTACTACTGTAGTGCCTCAAGGGTGCATTTTAAGTCCAATCATCTTTGCCTTATTTATCGACGATATCTGTGATGTCCTACCTGGTGGAATTCTGATTGCTGGAACTCAAGTGAAAGTCTTACTGTACGCTGACGACTTGGTTCTACTGGCCGACAACCCTTTCACCTTGCAACTGCAAATCAACAAACTCAATTCATTTTGTGAAAAATGGGGACTTATTGTCAACACTAGCAAAACCAAAGTGATGATATTTGAGAAACGACAATCAAGGAGACGTCCAGAAGAAAACTGGTCTATTAACAATGAACCAATCGAGATAGTGCAAGATTTTAAGTACTTGGGAGTTCTATTTACCCACAATCTTAACTTCAAACACGCAAACAAAAAAAGTATTGACGCCAAATTGGCTCTGAATTTAATGTGGGCAAGGTTCTTTGCGAATCAGCAAATCGACCATAAGTCAAAATACCGCGTCTTCAATTCAACAGTTAACACCTGCATGTGCTATGGGGCTCAGGTGTTTGGGTATCTTCGTTTTGATGACTTCGAAAAAGTTGAAAGATACTTTTTCAAGCGCTTATTCAAACTGCCAAATTCAACCCCAAACTATGCCATATACATCGAATCTGGACTAACACCGTTATATTATATACAAAACCTCAAAGCCAACTCCGATTATTTGATTAGAGTGATGAAAAGAGACGATAGAAATCTTCACAAAACCATCTTACTTAGTTGCAAGTGAACGCGAGCCCATTCAACGAGTGGAATGGAAGTTAATCTGTCACTAACAGAATCTAACATTGAGGAATGGCCCTGTAAATTGGCAAAGGTTATTGCCAAAGTGGATGAAAGGATCTATTGTCAGCATCTATCATCAGCAGCTTCTTCAACTGCAAGGAATACCTATCGGAATCTTAACCATCAGTTGTCATCGGAAACTAGCTACTTCAGGGACTGTTTTTCTACAGAATTCATAAGCTATATTTTTAGAGCACATGTCGAACTCTTCATCTTGAACTCTATGCCACATCAAACTGAGCTAGCACAAATATGTAGTCTATGTAATACAAGAGAAGTTGAGGATACCTATCATTTCATCGCCAGATGCCCGATTCTGTAGGAAATACGACGTTTATATTTCAATGCAAGTACTCTATCTCAAAATCGCCTGTATGAGCTATTGAATGGAGTTCAGGGATGGAGCAATCTCTATAAGTTCTGCAAACACGCCATATCCTTCCGCCAAAGCTATCCAGCTTGATTCTGTTTTCCATCAGTTACTACAATTTAATACAAGCTTTTAATTTTTTTTTCTTTTTGTGTTTCAAATCACTTCAAAATTGTTAATTTTTATGTTTCAAGTTATTCTAAAATTGGAAATATTTTGTATTTTATCTTATGTTATAAATCACATTAAAATGTATACTCATATTCATCGTAAGCAAAAATTATAATCAACTACCAATCGAAATGAGCAATTGCTTTAACTCTTATACTTTCATCTTTATTATTGGTTTCTATAATGAATTGTCATTTCAGACAGACGGCAGATAAGCCATGTCCTTATTCTTAAGAATTAAGTATTGTAATAACCTTTTTGCTGAAAATAAAGAACTAATAATAATAATAATAATAATAATAATAATAATAATAATAATAATAATAATAATAATAATAATAATAATAATAATAATAATAATAATAATAATAATAATAATAATAATAATAATAATAATAATATTAATTAAAAAAGGCTAAGTATTTACTAGTCTCATTTCATAGTCAAGTTTGTAGCAATATCAATGCTAGTGAAGTTGATAACAATGTGCCTATGTAACACCGTATTTGAATTTTTTCGCATATTTCCAGAATTTTCCTCACTTTTAAAATTTTCAGCCTACTTTCGATCTTCCTTTGTTTTTTTTTTTTTGTTTGAATTTGTTATTCACAGGAACCTGAACAAAAAATTATTTAAACCCTGAAAATTTCTTAAACAAACAAATATAGCTACTTCACAACAAAATAGAAGCAAGCTAAAACCTTAAAATTTTAATTCGTTATTTCTCTGGCTTTTTTTTTTCTTACAATGCATTTGAGTGGGGAAGAATTAAAGAGATGTTTTATGGTTTTCTAAAATAAGGAAACATGAGAACAAAGTAAAAATTTGTCATCATACAAATCTACATTTCATTATAAGAAGAATAGCTACTGTCCTTGAATCTAAAATAAAACTGCAGCAAACTCGTTTTATAAAAGCTTTCGATGGGATTTAGTGTTGGAACCAAGTTTTTGTCGTTCAAGTATCAAACACAAAGTAATAAGTAATCTTATACTGCAGATATTGACCATTTGCCTCTACAAAGTCATGAATAAGAAATGTATTCCTTTTCATAACAACTCAAAAATTCAATCCTTGCGGGATGCCTTCATATTTAAATCCAATATGCTATCCAGTTAGCGGAGACTGGTGTGGTTATAATTTACGTCATTGCCACCGGATGTGGGCAATATAGGAAAAGCTAAGAGTGGGATCTGTACAGGCGGTAGAATTTCCATCTGTTAATCCTTAGCGGTGAGAAAACCAATAGGTGTTTGTGTTTTGCCCATTATCTTAAAAAAAGCTCCTAAAAGGACCAACAAAAACATATTTTTGCATAGAGCAAGGTGTAGTGGAATATGTCTCATATACCTATCGTCTTTACATGCATGCAGCATGAGCAAAACTTTTACTTAACACCTGATGAAGATCAAGTTTCTTTTGCAAGGGCGTACGTTTCTTGTGCTGCACGGTATCTTCTTAGAGAAACAGGTGTGACTCCCTTTATTCCTTCGATGTTCATTAGTCATGGGACCTATAAGACCGAAGATTTCTCACAAGAAACTTGTTATGTTTTGCGTTTGGAAGCAAGCGACGACAATCTGTTTATCGGATAGAGATGGTTTCATTTTGGTGCCTTCCTAGGATGCTTCCATCGACCCCAAACACGAGGACGACGACGACACAGACGGGTTTGGTGATGTTGGTGGTTATGGTTTGAGCTTTTTCAATATTTTATGAGACAAGATTACACCTCTTACTTGCGGTCGAACATTCAAGAAATACAGGATTTATGTGGCTTTTTGTTTGGTGGCCAAATTACTTACATGCATTCTTAACGTCTACGTGATAGTAGAGTATTCTTATAAATGCTTGATATTTTCAAGAAGTATTAAACAATGTGGAAGATTAAGTGCAGATTTGTTCGCATTGACACGAAGAATGAGAGACCGAACGTATGCCTCCATAAATTGAAGTTTAGATTCCATAGAAAGCGGCTTTAGTGAATATAATTATATAAACGGTTAAGGGAAGAAATTATGTATTTGTATGTGCATGTAGGTAGGTACATACATCTGTACTTTCCCATTGTGTTATACTCTTAAGTGATTGTCAGATAACAACTTAGTAAAAGTAAAAAAATATGTTAAAAGCTAAATTTATAGTTTATGGAAATTTGAGATGAGGGTATTGAAAAAATATTAATCTATGCATATAATAAACGTTAAATGTGCTATTATACATTTTTTGTGACCTTTGCAAGAAAAATAATCAGGAACATTCCAAATAAATCCAAACAAGTAAACTCCAAAACAAAGTGAATTAACTGTAATAATTTGAGTGCAAAGTAAATATTGATTCTGTGAAACTTATTTTCAAGCAGAATGCGAGGAACAATGGATCCAAGAATCCACAGAGAATAGGTTTTTCTTTTTAAATTAACTTGGACCGGAATACGAAAATATCTATTTACATATTTTCCTTGGTATGTTTTTTTTTCCTTGAGGACGAATACACCGTAGAAACCCATTATGCGCATTCCCTTTTTATTAGATAATAAATTCCGATGTTTCTGGATAGATTGACGATTGACTTACTTGAACAAAAATAAAGAAAGACAAATGGATTGGTATATCAAAGAGTTAGTCAGCTAGATTGGCAGATATAAGTTAATTTTCATTACAAGTTTTATTACAAGGACCTAATATTAAATACCTAGAATGTTATTTGCTTTCTGGAATATTTATATCAAAACAAAAATGAAATAAAATGTTTAAAACGAAACATACAAACATATCATACAGGGTGATTATTAAATCTATATATATATAAAAATGGATGTGTGTTTGTTTGTTTGTTTGCATGTCTCTTATAGCCTCCGAAATGGCCCAAGAGATATTTGTGAAAATTCATGGTTAATAGGTACTGTTGTATTCAGTGATGATTTCTGTGAAAAAAAAAATTGGAAAAACCTCGTGGAAGAGTGGGAAAACTGGAAAAACCAAACAAAGGTCGGAAATAAGATTTTGTTTGCTTGGAATTTTGCTGGGAAAGTTCTTGATGAAAAACTCGGAAAACTCATTGGTTCTCAAAGGGAAAATTGCATATTTTTGCAGGTGCATTGGTTTTCAAATGGAAAACTGGAAAATTTCTAAATGGATTTTCGAATGGAAAATAGAAAGTTCTTGGTAAAAAAGTCGGACAACTCGTTGGTTTTCCAATTGAAAATTGTTATTTGAGTTGCTCTGAAGGGCGGCGAGACGAAGTTCGCGGGGTCAGCTAGTTATTAAATAATTTTGGAGAAATACCGGATTTTGTGAAAGAAAAAGAAACAAATAACGAAATGCTGTGTTCAACAAAAACCAGAACAGTAGATAAGAATTTGTAAAAGTCACGCGTGGCACTGATGAAGAGAGGTTGAACACACTTGCATGAATTTGTTCCTGTAAGCAGTTTTTTTTTTACACTATCAGAATTGGTCGATTACATAGTAGACTATGTTATACCACCGGCTCATCACTTAGTACAGTGTTAGTTGTTAGTAAGCAAACATAACATAACATAACAAATACTCACATAGATGAAACAAAAACAAGACAGTTAACAAAGTAAGATTTATGCATAACTAATATTTAATAATTATTAAAAACATTAATTAAACAAAAAACATTCAAAAATGTAGAACACTGGTCTTGAGCAAAGTTTTTAATTTATTCTTGCATAGATTTAAATCAAATAAGTCTGAGTTGCAGTTTGAAAGCTTACTCATACGTGTCAAGCGCTCATAAAATCCATAGTTGGTACGATGTTTTAGTTCTTGTACCAAGTTCTTCTTGAGAAAATTATAACCGTCAAACCGATGGTTGAAGGATATAGAGCCAAGTACTTCCGGTGCATCTGTTACACCAGTAATGACTTGATGGAAGAATACTTTGTAGAGGAATATTCAAGTAAATTAACAACCCAACAACTTGGATGGTTTGAGGGATCTTTATTGAATGATCTTTATACAATGCCTATTGCATACATTTCTTTAGAAAATCTTAGATTCTAAGTTGCGGTTGGATCATTCGATCAAAAAGGCCCAATCACGAATAAGATTAACGTTTTCTATGTGCGTTTACTCCAGTAAATATACGAATGTCCAAGTATAACACAGTACGAGTCAAAATTTTATACGGACTACTTTCAAATAAAGTATTCTACAGTGTTATAAGAATGATATTGTCTCTCTCTTAGTTTATGTACCACCTAGCTATGTATTTATAATGTAATTCATATAATATGCTACTGAATAAAGGCCAGTTGAATCAAGGCATTCAAACATACAACATGGTGTCAGGTGTGAAACTTTAATTGAAAAAAAAAGTAAAAGTAAAAGTAAAAAAAAAAAAAACTTTCGAAATGTCCACTGACAATAAAGAAAAATATGATCCAAAGATCGACCAAAATATTACTACCGTCATGGCTGCCAACTTTCGCGTCAACAATTTTACCATTAAATTTGAAGTCGGCAAATATGCCACAAACATGGAAAAATTGGTTAACCCAATTTAAAATATTTCTGCGTGCATCCAGCCTGGAAACCCAACCAAACGAAAGAAAAGTCGCACTTATGCTGCACCATATGGGTCCGGACTCGTTGGAAGTGTTTAATTCTTTTGACCTCGACGTGGATACCGTTTCATACGATGAGCTCGTGAAGAAATTGGAGGCTCATTTTCTGCCAAAAGTCAATATCGCTATGGAACGGCACAAATTCTTCTCAAGAACTCAAATGAAAGGTGAATCCATTGACGATTACATAACCGCTTTAAAAAACCTGAGCCTGACGTGTAATTTTTCAACACTGAGAGATGAGCTAGTACGGGATATTTTTGTTTGCGGATTAAACAACTGCTGGTCTAATATAAAAGAGCGACTCCTTACTGAAGGATCTATTCAGCTTGACAGAGCAATAGAAATAGCAAAAAACATTGAGATAACAAAAGATCACGCAAAACAGTTGGAACTCAATTCAGAAAATTATGTCATCAATGCCATTAATCGTAATAATTCCAACAATCAATTTCATCAACACAATAAAACAACAATAAAACCACACTCAAGCAAACAAAACAGCTATTCGTCAAATCCACATGCATCAAGAAACAAATGTTTTCGTTGCGGTCAAGTTCACCAACATCGTTGTCCAGCTATTGGAGCTACATGCAATTTATGTAAAAAAAAGAATCATTATTCTCAAATGTGTCGATTAAATAGAGCAAATAACAGCGCTTATGTAAGAAATGTAGCAGTTTGCCAGCAATGTGACAACGAAGACGATGACAATGATGAAGAAGGAGACGACAACACATTATTTTTGGGCTCGCTGGAGCAGAATTTATCCACATCAAAACCCGTTTGGACTATACAGTTAAAAATATTCAATCAAACTTTCGCATGTCAAGTTGATACTGGAGCACAAGCTAACGTTATGTCAATAGAACAGTTCCGAGCTTTGCAAGGTTTTCCAAATCTAACACCATCATCAACTCGTATCATGACATTCAGCGGAGAGCAACTCCCCGTTATTGGTTGCAGTTTGTTAATGTGTCAACATGAGGACCAACAATTTTCAATTAATTTTCATATTTTGCAACTTAAATGCAACATAGTACTTGGTTTAGAAACATCTATTATGCTTAATCTTATTCCAAATCTCGATATAAAAAACATAAAAGCTTCTAATAAAAAAATATGTGAATTTTCAAATTATTCAAATTCGTTCAATTCTTTATGGGAAAAAAGTGTTTTGAAATGTAATAAACCCTGTAAATTATTATTAGAAATGTATTGTGATGTTTTTAAAGGCTTAGGGCTTCTAAAAGAAAAGTGTCATTTGAAATTGCTTCCGGAGGTATCCCCCACTGTTGATTATCCGCGAAAAATTCCTTTTGCGTTAGAGGGTCCTTTAAAAGATGAAATAAATCGTATGGAAAACCTTGGAGTTATAGTAAAAGTTGAAGAGCCAACTGAGTGGGTAAGTTCCATAGTGCTTGTAAGAAAAACAAATGGTAAATTGAGACTTTGCCTCGATCCAAGAAATTTGAACAAAGCTCTTTTGAGAGCTCACCACCCATTTCCAAATTTAGATGAATGTAAATCTAGACTTAAAGGTTCAGCATGTTTCAGTATTTTAGATGCTAATTCTGGTTTCTGGATGATGCCTTTAGACGAAGCATCTTCAAAACTTTGTACATTCATAACACCTTTTGGAAGGTATCGTTTTTTGCGTCTTCCATTTGGCATCAAAACAGCTCCAGAAATTTTCCATTCGCAAATGTTAAAGTTATTCTCAGATATTGAAGGTTTAATTATTTACATCGATGATTTTCTAATATATGCAGATTCTCCTGAAAAACATAATGAGATACTAGAAAAAGTTCTTAAAAGGGCACAAGATGTAGGCTTAAAATTTAATCCTGAAAAATCGAAAATAGGTGTTGAAGAATTAAAATTTTTTGGCTTCATTTTCAATAAAAACGGCGTCCGTCCCGATGATACAAAGATCAAGGCAATATGCGAAATGCCGAGACCTACATCAGTCACAGCTCTTCAAAGATTTTTAGGTATGGTGAATTACCTAGGTAGCTTTGTAAAGGATCTATCAATTGAAAATAAAAACCTCCGTCAGCTACTCAAGAAAGATGTTGTATGGCATTGGGACAATGTTCATGAGAAAGAGTTTAATAATTTAAAGGCGCTAGTTTCCAACGCACCAATCTTGACATTTTATGATCCCAACAAAACGGTCACTCTCTCTGTAGGTGCGTCTAAAAATGCTGTTGGCGCTGTTTTACTTCATGACAACAAACCCATTGCTTTTTCATCGGCGACATTGACGTCAAGTCAGGAAAACTATGCCCAAATTGAAAAAGAGCTTTTTGCAATCTTATTTGGTTGCACGAAATATCACCAATACGTCTATGGGAAGAGGATTATTGTGGAAACTGACCATAAGCCTCTCGTTCCTTTATTTTCCAAAGCATTACATAAAGTGCCGGCAAGGCTGCAAAGGTTTATGCTACGTTTACAAAGTTATGATCTAGATATTGTGTTCAAGCCAGGCAAATATATGTACGTAGCAGATACTCTCTCAAGAGCTTCATTGCCAGAGAAAGCCTTACAGGAATTCGATAAGGACTTAAATATTCATTGCAATCTCCTTATCTCTAATTTAGCAGTTTCTGAAGAGAAAATACAAAATATTAAAAAGGCTTCCGATCAAGATGAAGTTATTTCAAAAATCAAGAAATATATAAAAGACGGCTGGCCAGAGAATAAGAAAAAAGTTGATGATCGTTGCATGGCATTTTATAAATTTAAAGATGAATTGCATGTAATCGATGACATTGTACTTAAGTCTAATAGAATTGTAATTCCAGCTTCCTTACGAAGTAAAATTTTAGAACTCATACATGAAAGTCATTTAGGTGTCCAAAGATGTCAAAGCCTTGCTAAGGACATTGTTTTCTGGCCAAATATTAACAATGACATAAGAAATGTTGTCACGGACTGCGAAATTTGCATGCGTAATAGGAGTGCACAACAAAAAGAACCTTTACAGTCTCATGATATACAACCCATTCCATGGTTTAAAGTAGGAACGGATATTTTTGAGTTCAACAAACAAACCTTTTTATTAGTCGTTGATTACTGGTCAAAATTTATTGAAATTGAACCTCTTTATTCTGGATATAGCAGTAACTTTGTTATCAGTAAGATGAAATCTATATTTGCCCGTCACGGCATACCGCAAATTATGATATCGGACAATGGTCCACCATTTAATTCAGAAAGCTTCAAAAAATTTTGTTTGGAATGGAACATTGAACACCATACTTCAAGTCCTTATCTACCCAGATCAAATGGATTAGCAGAACGTTCTATTCAAACAATTAAAAAGCTATTACTTAAAAGCAAAGAATCCGGATCAGATCCTTATATTTCATTGTTACACTATCGAACTGTTTCAAAAGGTTCTCTACCTAGCCCGTCACAATTGCTTATGTCGAGGAAACTTCGAACGAAATTGCCTACCTTGAGGCAAACGCTAGTTCCGAAAACAGTAAATACAAAAAAATATTGTAGCGATCTGCAAATGAAAACATATAAATCAAAACAATATTATGACAAATCGTCAAAAAATTTAAAGCCTCTTGTTGAAGGACAAGCAATTCACTATAAAAAGAATCCAATGGCTTACTGGTCACCCGGTATCATAATAGAAAAATGCAAAGAACCAAAATCGTATGTTATTCAAGACACAGATGGCTCAATTTACCGGCGAAATAGGCAGCACATTATGGATACTCAAAGTCAGAGCACGTCAAGTAAAAATAAGGTTTCGGAAAATGAGCAAAATAAATTAAAAACAACTCCGGAAACAATTGAAAATGACTCTTCTCCGTTAAATTCAAATTTGCCTAAAACAAAATATGGAAGAGAACTTAAAATACCAAACAGATTTGGATATCCTAAAGACCATATTAAATAATTAACAGAATACATTCTTGTTGGCTGATTTTCGATTATGATAGGATCTACGCATGTGTGTTAAATAAAAATGTAATAATTTCTTACAATATTACTTATTGCTAATTAAGGAAAAAAGAAAGTATATTTAACATATTTTTTAAGTTTAAATGGGAGATGTTATAAGAATGATATTGTCTCTCTCTTAGTTTATGTACCACCTAGCTATGTATTTATAATGTAATTCATATAATATGCTACTGAATAAAGGCCAGTTGAATCAAGGCATTCAAACATACAACATACAGTTCGGCCAGCCTGATTGATTAATCGCCCCGATTACATTTCTTTTTGAATTAATATATCTACAATACTAGCTGACCCAGCAGACTTCGCACTGCCTAAATCGATAAAGAAAAGATCTAAACTTTTGTAGCCCACTACACAACCCGCTAACCTGCTACCCTGCTACCCTGATACCCCACTACTCTGTTACCCAGTTACCCCGCTACCCTGCTTCACTGCTACCCCACTACTCTGTTACCCAGTTACCCCGCTACCCGTCACCCCACTAAACACTGCCGGCTACCCAGTATTTCTACGCGCTACACGCTACCCCGTTACCTGTTATCCTGCTTCTTCTTACCCTGCTTCTAACTACTCACTATCCGTCAACCCGCTACCCGCTTCCCATTACCCCGCTACCCCATCAACCACAACCTGGCCATTTCTCATGAAAACGGGTTGGTCGATTCTGTACAAAATACTAAGGACCCATCTACGCCCCTAACCGAACATTCCCTCAACATTTGGTTCTAAACACTCCACTGGTATAAAATCAGTGAGTCCTCAGCGAATTTGAAGGAGATTTTTACACAACAACTTTGTTAAGGATATGGTCAATGCAAAGGTAACGTTCTATAGGGAAAATTATGTTTCCACATTTTTTGCTATATCTTATGAACGGCTTGGCCGATTTTGTAAAATTTTCTTAAAAACTCTTCTGTAATAATACTCGAACATTTTGTCAAAATTTGATGACAAACGGCACGAACTTTCCATTTTACGATTTCAAAAGTAATGCATTTCATTTGAAAGAGCGTTTTTGAGATTTTGTTTAATCAATTTTTTTTTTGCATTTCAAATTTTCCATTTTTTTTAACTCTTTCTTGCATTCTAGTTCCCCATCACAAATGTTCCAGTTTTCCATTTGAAAACCACTGCACCTGCAATAACATGCAATTTTCCCTTTGCAAACCAATGAATTTTCCGAGTTTTTCATCAATAAATTTCTATTTTCTATTCTAAAACCCACTTTGAAGTTTTCCATTTGAAAACCAATGCACCTGCAATAATATACAATTTTCCATTTTAAAACCAATGAATTTTCCGAGTTCCTTTCGAAAACCCATTTTGCAATTTTCCAGTTTTCCATTTGAGAACCACTTTACTACAATTACATGCAATTCTCCCCTTGAAAACCAATGAGTTTTCCGAGTTTTTCTCAAAAGAAACAAATCTAAAAAAGGAAAAATATCGACAACAAAAAAATGTCAAGTAGGTAAAGTTTTTTTTTCGATGAAAAACAATTTTTGACAAAAATTTTCTTCACTGACATTTTTTTTTTTTTGTGTGATGAAAATAAAAATATTTGACGAAATTTTAAATGAAATTGATTACTCTTAGGTATATTGATATATTTTGTTGTAGTGTGAAAAGCATTATTTTTAACATTTGAACCGTTTGTGATTTAAAAAGTACTAATTTTGTTTGTCTTAAACCATCTACCCTTAATCTTCTTTAGTTTAAGACAAAAATTAAGAAAATCGGCCAACCGGTTTTAATGTCTTTATGCCGCAAACGAACGGCGCTAGATTTTTATAATATGTATAGAAGAGTTTCTAAACATTACGAATTACGATAATGTCTTTTTCTTTGACTTTTACAAATAAAACCGATTATCTATCTCTTAATGAATATTGAGCATTTGCAATTTTCAAAAGTAATAATTTAAGAAAATACATTTTTCGTTTATAATTTCTTTTTCTTGTGATATATTAGAAAAAAAACATGTATTTTTTTATCAATTTATAAAACTGGATAATACATTTAAGATTAAGTAGGTATACCTATGCATAGGTAAGTGATAGGTACATAAATACGAATATACATTTTAAAACATTAATTAAGTTGCATGCAGTTCATATTATGAATATTTGATTATAACGAAATATTGTTTGGTTATATACTTTTAATCATGAAAGATTGTAGTTCTTAAAATCGTATTATTTTGCAAAGTCTTTATCATGATCTCCAACGTCATCTCATGCGTCTTCGTCATGTTCCAATCACGTTTTTAATCGTACCAGTACTCGACCAGCATCTGATAAGAGAGAAATTTCGTGTTTTAACTGTTGGAAGCTGGGACATATTTCACCAATTTGCTCTACAAAGAACTCAGTAATGATTGTTATGTTAGTTGTTAAGAATAATTCAATGTCTTATCCTGTAATCCTGGCAAGAGATTTCATGGTTTCGTTCTACAACAACAAAAGGTGAAATTTATAAATGTAAGTGATCGAGACCTCCACGTTTCATCTGGCGTTCATGATGTTCCAGCGACTAGTCAAGAAAATGAGCCGGTTAGTGCCTGTGATGATGTCAACTATATTTTCACCTAGCAAAAGAATACAGCTGTCAAGATCAGCAATACTGAAAACAAAGTCTAAGATTAAGGAAAGTTCACCGAATACTGACATTGGACTTCTAGGAGGAATATTATATACATTTAATACAAAAATTGATTTTTGCCGTAAAGTTATTTTAACACAGATGAGTTCCATAGTAACTTTAATTGGGAAAACAACTACGGAAGATGAAAGACTATTTCTCACAGCGATGAGAACTCCCCCGCAAACTATGTTCCTAGTATCCTCATGACAGTCTTTCCGAAAAAACTGAGAACTCTTTATCAAAGAGCTCTGTAGCCAATATTGTGGCGTTCAGTCAAGTTTCAGAGGGAACTAAAACACCAAGTGGAATGCTTGAGAATTCTTATTCTTCTTTGAATTAAATGTGTGTATTCACGGTCGATGAAAAGACGAACATATTATTATGGAATAAAAATAATGAACACATACATACTTTTGTTGTAAAGATTTTAAAATCAAAAGTTGAAACCCTTAAGCATCAAAATTATTTTGCTCGTATTTGAAGCAGAAATTGTTTCGTTCAGCTCTGAAGCGTATATTTAATCACAAAACCAATGTGTAACTTTCTTAATATTTGTCTTATTCCTTGATGATGAACCATATATATGACTATAATATCCAGCATAGGTAAATACTCAATGTATGCCTATGCCAGCGCGCAATGAGTTGCGAGAAGCTGCTATAACTGCTCCTAGGTTTTGCTCCTTTGAACTTTATTGGTGTTAATAGGCACACAAAATGACGTACCACCATATCGCCATCATTCTCCATGCTCCACTATGAAAGGGGGAATTCATTGCTGCAATTAAATGTTTCCGCCTATGAAACGGGCTTCCTAGTTTCTATTTTTTCCATTTTTTGTGTTTTATCTGTTTAAGGGTGGTATCCCGATATCTCCTTGGAAATGTTTTATTTTTATTTTTTGCGCATGTTGAGAACACAGATGATCTAGATGAGTGGAAATATAGGAATAGGAAAACCCAATTTTGAAAGTTTTTTGAGTATTTGATTTAAGGCATTTGCTAAGCAAATATATTTCCTCAAACATGATAATTATTTCATCACTATAGATAGCGTATAAAATAGAGGAACGAATAAAAGGAAGACCGTGGTAAGTTTTGAAAATGCCGGCAACTTTGTATATTGGATTTTTAAATTAAAATGAGTCGGCAGAGCTTTATACTCACATCCATATTGTGTGAGTCTGCTTTCAGATATATTTATGCAAACGAAATATTTTCAAAATTTGTTCTAGACTGAACATATTTTGTTTTGAAGAGTTCCAAATGGACCAGAGCAGAGTGCTTAGTGTGAACATTGTTTGCTTTTTTCCACAAAATTTTCTTCTTTGATTTTTAACCTATTGGCAATACAAGCATAATTTATCGCAATTTTTAAGACCATTGTCCTTTTGTGTGCCAAAAAGCTAGAGCGTGTAGGTCGTTAAGCCGGGAGGGGCAATTTTCTGAAAAATTGACTTATTTTGTAAAAAAAATATTAAAAATCAACGGCTTCGTTTATAACACAGTGCTATACCTTTCTGGAAAGCCAAAAACTTTTTTCTTTTTTATTTTAAATAAAATTGTTATAACGAATTGTTTTAAGAAAATAAATTTTCAAACTCAAAACTTCCAGAGCTTCGACTCCAAGGACTTACCCCATCCGTCGAGCATCCACTTGATTGCCAACATGGCAAAAGAGAGTCGGAGCCTGGACAATACTCTATCTCCTGCTGCCCGGACCAGCCCCATATGACTGTACATATGGGGTTGTAAGGGTGGTCTACGAAGAGTAGAGGGGCGTAAGTCCTATTTCGTTACAACTGGAGATAGCTAGCTAGGGACTGAGCTGTCGAGAGACGCTTGTTGTATAAGGCCATAATCCGACCTGGACTGTAGCGCTACCTTAAGTAACTAAAAAAACATGCAGTAAAATGGAAAGTTGAATAAAGAGATTTGCTATTGTGATTGTTCTAGATTAAAAATAGTTTAAGGTAGAATAGATAGTTTAAGTTAATTGTAAGTCTTACCTCAAGGACCTTATTTTAACTAGCACGTAAGGTACTAAGAACTGACAATGTTGTTGGTTTAAAAAAAAAATAACAATAGTTAAAAAATTACGTAAGACGTTTTATAATCCGAAAGGCATTAGAGTTTAGCAAATCATGAATTAGCGCCCATTTGGGGCCAGTAAGTTTCCTATAAAATAAAGTTCGTTAGTTAGTTTCTGAATTTTTGTTGCCTAGCAATATAATGGGTTAAATTTAATAGAAATGAATTTTGTGAAAAAAATTAATTACTCAATAATTTTGAATGAGAAAAACAAATGACTGGTAAATTACCCGAGGTCCAATGAAAGAGATAAATCTTTCTGATAGTAGGTAAGTAGTACCGATGTTGGTACCTTAACAATACTGATACAAATCTTACCTCTACTCGAGATGTGTAATTCGAGGTCTCAACTCTCGGTGTTTGTCGTTGGTACGATAAAAAGAAATTGGCTTTGTCATTTTGAACTACGCCATGTGGTCCACAACTAATTGAACTTCTATAATTTTTACTTGCGACATATAGAATATATGGCAAGTATTGAATTCGTAAAATGTTTTTATTGCTCCAAGCGGCATCTCTCATAGAACCGTTTTTTTCTTATCAGATTTTCTCGAAAAATATTTTTTATTGAAAAAAATTTCTTTTTTTTTCAAAATTCTACATCTCGGAAACGGATCAATATTAAAAATCAAAATTCAAATATAATGTGAACATTAACATGTTCTTGAATACTGCATACCCAGATTAATTTTAGGACATTTTTGAAAATTCTTCTTATACATACATTAGAAATTTATTTTTAAAAAACCACTCCACAGAATTAACAAAAAAAATTGAAAAATCAACAATTTAAGAAATTTTATGGCATTAATTTTATGCAAATAAAATGTGTTCTTGAGGTAAACATTTCAGTTTACATTTTTATTTATGAATTTTTAATTACATGTTTTTATTTTCAAATATTTTTTGTGAGTTCAGTTTTGGAATACAGGAGCAAGTTCGTCTTCGTACGACCTAGTCGTGCACATTTTTTTGTTTTGTTTGTTTTTGACAACAATTTGACAAAAAAAACTTGAGTTCCTGTAGTAGTATTGTCGTTTTTATTCCTTTTTTTTAACAGAGACTAAGCTTAATTAAGTAAAAATCGATAATCGATTATAAATAAGAATTTAAGTATATAAAATTACTTAAAGGCAACTTAATTATTTAAGCATACTTAATAAAGTAAAGGCTTAAAGCGCTCTTAAGGAATCTTTATAAAGACGGCTGGTATTATAAATGGCAATGTCAGTTTGATTCACGTCAAAACGGAGCCATCATTTCATAATGATTTTTAATGCTGAGGTAGTTTGAGACTGGAGTGTTTGAATCTACTTTTTACCGCAGTTACGTTTAAAAGAACTGAGTTTTTGGAGGCACAGCAATTATGGGCACGGGTCAATCCTTCAAAGATATGACACGATTCCAGGACTGATGGAGAGCACCGATTACATTCCCCCTTTACTAGATTTCGATAGGAAATTTTCTATTTTTATACCAGAAAGACAGGGTTGGGATCCTAATTCACTTATAAGTAAACAGGGTATCCCTTTCTACACTGACGGTTCAAAAATGGAATCAGGAACAGGTGCTGGAGTGTTTTGCCAATGTCTCAACATCAGAGCATCGTTTAAACTCCCAGCTGATTGTAGTGTCTTTCAGGCCGAGATCTTTGCCATTGAAAAAGCAGCTGAATTGGCACTTCACGAAAAGCTTAGCTCTTCGGAGATAACTTTTTTCGTGGACGGCCAGGCTGCTATCCAAGCTTTAGCCAGTGAGACCATAAGATCAAAAGCAGTTTTAAACTTCAAGAAGGAATTAAATAAAATCTGCCACACTAACCAGGTAAGGCTCTGCTGGGTTCCTGGACATAGCAATATAGAAGGGAACGAAATAGTAGATGAACTAGCCAGGAAAGGGTCAGAAGCAGACATAAGTAGTAGCGACCATTCAGTTAGGGGACCACTCGTCCCAATTGAGGTACTCAAGAGGAAGATAGACCTTAAATTAAAAGAGAAAATCAATAACTCCTGGAAATCCAGGGACGATTGCGTAATCTCGAGAAGTTTATGGCCTAACACAAATGAAAAGGTATAAAGGTATAAAGCGGTATATTCTATCGCTGAGTAAAAAGAGCATTAAGATCTTGATAGGTGTACTAACGGGCCACTGCGCCATTGGCACAATGGACAACAAGATAGGGGCATTTGCACCCGATTTTTGTAGGAGTTGTCAGGATGAGGAGGAAATAGAAACCATTAAACACCTGCTCTGTGAATGTCCGAACCTCCAAACTAGCCGACTCCGTCATTTCGGAAACAGGTTTGTTGGAGAACTGGATGATCTAGCACAGGTCTCAATGGCAAACATGAAGAAATTTATAGAAAGCACAGGCTGGTTCGTTAACGAGCCAGTCTGCGTTAATCGATTTTGAGAAACATCGATGCTAACTTTAATTTTTTATAGGGGATCACAATGGACCAATAGGCCCCCGTGTATGCAACAGCTCACGCTGTGCACACTCCTCATAACCTAACCTAACCTACCGCAGTTAAATATCTCATCCCCATCCCATTCGAGCATAGGACACTGCATTTTATTGATTTTTTGACTTCCTAAAGGAAGTTATTGTACTGGGGCCGATCTTGTGAATCTCCAGTTTTTGCATATCTCCCTGTTTCGAGGTCACTAGAATCCGAATTAACCCTTTTTATCATGATGTCTGTGTGTGTGTATGTATGTTCGTATGGGCGTATGTGCGTTACGTTTTTTCTGCTCGATTATTTCGCGAACCACTCATCGCATTGCCATGACGCGACATTGGCTTGTTAAGAGCTGATTAGGTTTTGAGCTAAATCCGCTAAGGGTTTTTTTAATGGGGGTCAAAAAACTAAGAGAGCCCTAATATAATGAAAATTATGATAATTTCTGCAAAAATGTCAACAGTAGTTCAAAAAATCTTTTTTATTAATAAATGTAATAAAATATATTATTTGTTAATAATTTGTCTAAGCGGATTTATTTTCGCGGTAAAAAGGAAAAACATTCCATATTAGTGCAGAAATATAACATTTATGACTTTTAATCGGTAAAAAATCATTGGTATTGTAATTATTGGTAACAATTTGATTTGTTATGAACAGTTGAAAATATAGTTAGTCTTGTGAGTTTAAATTTTTCTTTTTTTCTTTGTTTGGAAAGTTAGTCGTGTGGACTACATGGGTCACACTCATATTTTTTTATTTATTTTATACCAAAAGAAGAAGTTAACAACACCACAACTGTTTAAACTTTTTTTTATTATTTAGGTTTTCTTTACATATGGAATAAAACAAATATTAGGCAGTGCATTTATGATGTATTATATAATGTATATGCAAATTAGTTTTGATGATTTTAACCTGTAATTCCCTTCTAATATTTGCAAGACTTGAAATTGCATAATTGAAATCAGACACTTCCTTTGCCTAACCAGAATTTTTGAAGTAATTTGAATAGGTAGTTTGCTTGACGGCAATTTATAACTCTAAATTCTCTTTAATTTGCCCATTTGTTTTGGAGGCATGCAAATATGCAACATTCAGTTCACAACAACTGAAATAAATTACCTTTTGATAAATCTCAGTCAAATTGTGCGTTTCCTAGTTTTGTGTACAGAAAACAAGCTAAAGCTATGTGGACGAGTGACGTAAAACAAGCAATAAACCTAAGCAAAACCAGAAGGAAATTCATTTCAACAAACTTGAGAAATTTGGCAAAATCTATTCGAACGTTAATCAATCTTGCATCATAATATATGGAATCGGTCAAAGATGTGCTGACTGGTCATAGTAAAACAAAAGCGCATTGGTATATAAATAAACCCAAGAGTGCGAGAGAAGGAGACGCCAGTAAAGTATAATTATACAACTTAGAAGAGTACCTACCCATAGAACGTTCATAGAAGGCAAGGATCTACGACTGAGCCCAATGGTCGTCGTCGCGTCGTTATGTTGGGCTTTGGATGATAAGGAATCTTTGCCTTGCCTGGTCCGAAAACATTATCCTTGAACACTGCGCTTTCGGGACATTAATTTAAACAAAAGTTATGTCCTTTATTAGCAATTCGTTTTGTTTGTACGAATCCTTATTCTTCTGCATACTATGTATGCTATGCATGCTTGTTCCATTGCATTCAGAAACACTTTCTTTCATCAAAGAGGATTTATACTATACCTCTCATGCATATTATTCAAGTCAAATGGCAATTTCTCGTCTTTCCGTCATTTATTTGGTCAACCGTTCAACAACATTTGAGCTATGCATTGTAGGTAGGTGGTTCTTAGACCGATACATATAACCTCTGATCATAATGGTTTGGGGATATCTACTTATATATGCTTAAGCCGTTCCAGTTTTTGTTTCCTTAGAGCATATCTCCAAGTCATCGGTTATCCGCTAGACCCTGCAATGTACCTACACACCTAACCTATACATAGGTATGCTGTTCAACATCATACGTAGTTATGCACGTAGCTTTTATGAGCAACATTTGTCTAAAACCAAAACAAGAGGCATACACAGATACATTCTTGTTCCATTTGGACTTGGAGAATGTTACAATATAATGAAGGGATTAACTAAAGTAGTATCAGTCTACCAACACATTTGGCTATACTTTAAGAATTAATTAATTACTGCCCAAATGGCTTACAAGTTTTAATTTTTTTGTGATTCTTGTTAGAATAATGCTGTTACCAACCCCGCAAATAGGTTGAAGTTAGATGATAACTCTTTAAAAAAAATATGAGTGCGACCCATGTTGTCCACACGACTTACTTCCCAGAGCGAAATTTCCAGCCGATGCGTTCCGTTGTAGTTGTTCACGCACGTTGTTTTCAAAGTTAAATTCCATAAGTTCATTTGAATAACAGTGGCGCCTATATTACTTTTTTATTATATTATTATAGTGAAAGCATTTTTCTAATCGGACTAGTATTTCCGAAGATTAATATTTATACAGCAAAACAGCACTTTTGTAGGTCAGCTAGTAATCAAATATAGTCTATGATATTCCTGAATTTTTTTTTCACACTAACTTTAAGATTTTTTGCACTATTGTTGAAATTATTGCAGAAATTATCATAATTTTCATTATATTAGGGTTGTCTTAGATTTTTAATTGCCATTAAAAAACCGCTCAAAACCTAATCAGCTCTTCAACACAATACCGCGTCGAATGAGACCAATTTAATGACAATACGATGAGTGGTTCGCGAGATAATCGACCCAAAAAAACGTAACGCACATACGAACACACATACACACACACATACACACACACACATACATCATCATAAAAACGCTTGATTGGGATTCTAGTAACCTCGAAACATGGAGATATGCAAAAATTGGAGATTCACAAAATCGGACCCATTACAATAACTTCCTCTGGGAAGTTAAAAATCGTTTTGAAGTAAGGCAATTATCGATTTAAAGGCATCGTATGACTGCATAGTTTTGGCATCTCTGCTAAGCTCGTGAGCTTGTGCATAATAACAATGGAGAACTAACGCTGCGCCATCAAGGTTGGCAACCAGCTTACGGAATCTTCGATATCAAAAAAGAATTCAAACAAGGCGATGCACTGTCCTACGCTTTCTTTAACATCGTGCTTGAGAAGATTGTTCAAAATTTAATCGTCAATACCAGAGGCACTATCTTCCAAAATCTGTTGAACTTCTCGCATATGCCGATGATATTGATATAATTCGAAGAACACAGCGTGATGTCAATGGCTCCTTTTCGAGAACAGTAAGCGCCAAAAATGGGTTTAGCGGTAAATGAGAACAAAACGAAGTATAGCTATGCTGTCTTCGAGGGAGGGCACCCAATACCGACGGTGGGAGAGAACGTCACAATAGACGCATATAACTTGAAGACATAGTGGGGGTGTAATATCACCAGCGGCGGCGCCGAGATCAGACGCAGAATAACTCTTTTTAATCTCTGTTTCTTTGGGCTAAGAAAGCAATTGAGTGGTTAGGCCCTCACTTGATCAACTAAGGTAAAACGATATTTTACCTTTATCATCCCAGTCTTGTTGTATGGTGCAGGAGCATGGACTCTGACAAGATCGAATGAATGTGCCTAAGGCTATGCCTAACCTTTATATACTTACAGCGAATTATTTGCTTTCCTCACTTTTCAAATTGCTGTTTTTCTGAATTTATGTGGCAATGATGAAATATTTTGTGATTTTGCCCCTAGGAATTTTCGAACAGTTTTATATTGCTGTCGTTCTCAATTTTCCTAGGTAGCCAATATGAAATGATATATAAAAACAAAGTCACGGAAAACCAAATTTACTTATACATCGTCATAGTGAAGGATGTCCTTTAATCAAAATAATCATTTTAAACATTCACTTACTTACTTAAACTTACATTTTTATAAAGGTTTGACATTTAATGAATTTAGGTACATTTTTTTTACGGTTGGAACTAGGCAACCCATAATATTTTTTTTCCTCTCGTCGAGCTCTATAGTTGGACACTAATTTTATCTATTTACCCGGTGGATTAAGTCATGGCCAAAGAAACGCACCATCAGTGTCGCGTTTTACCACCTTTACCCCGAACTTTGATAGGCAACCCTAGTGCGCTGTCTTTGTCTCCATAAAATCTATCGAATAATGAGTATACAAAATCCATTTACCGGATAGGTTAAGTAATCTGACGGTCGCCTCTTGGACTAATAGCCAGAAGGGTCAAAAGCTTCAGCGACTCAGAAGGCCTGGTCATCATAGATTGTACTTCTGAAAAGTTGTGCATCGTACTTGATTGTATCGTCATTTATTGCCATTCCTTGTGAGTGTTTTTTCGATTCATCATAGTTATCAAAGCCTGAAAACTGGCAGTCGATTTGCGTTTCTAAGAAGAGAATTTCGCTGGGCTAGTAAATACTTAAAACCTTAATTATAGTGAAATTTAAACAGCCTTTGCCTTGATTAATACTATAGAAATAGTCACCCTTATTTGTAGTAACTGAAGCACGGTTACGTTGTCATCTCTAAAACTAAAAAAACTTTATGTTTTTATATGTTTTGAATTTTAATATAATGTCTCAATTTTGAAGTCATAGTCCTGTTTGGACTCAAGAGAATATTATTATCATGGGCATCCTGGTAAAGTTATATCTATTTCTGTAACTTGGTAGAAGGTACCACTATGTACGATGAAATATCATAATCAAAGAAAATTCTTAATAATCATAATAAAAAAATTCCTATGCGCCTGTATTTGCGCTTACTGGGAGTTGGTAGGATAATTGCTTGGTTTATGCTAGAAGACTACTTCAATTTTGCTATTGAGTGCAGGATTGGCGGCGGGGCGCGGCAACATAGGCAACGGTGCGGTGCGGTGGCCCGCGCGAGAAATTCCATCCTAATGAAAAATAAAGAAGACACACAAGGCATTCCTACTGTGCTGACATCAGTATATACCAAGCTGAGAATCTAATGACATAGGACCGATGCTTGAGTTGTTTGACTGACTTAAGAAACAAAATATCCACAGAGATCGAAATAAAGGGCGCTATGCAAGGGCTGAAGCTGAAGATGTTAATAGATGGATGGATAAACGTTGGTGGTATCTTTTGAGCTGGCTGAATAATAACTAAATTAATATGGATAACTGGAGTATCATTTATATGTTAATAAGTTTGAAAACAGTCAAAAATGCGTGTCAAATATCAAGAAATATTCACACGAAAAAGAGGACTCTGGAGATAAGGCGAATTTTTATTACAGAATTTCTTTTTATAGACTGGGATGATATTTTTGTAAAGTTGTCAAGTTTTGCATTTGAGAATCACCTGGGGAGAATTGCTATCATTTCTAGTAAGTGGAGCAGTAAATAAAAAATATTGATCGTTGTTTTACTTCGTGCTTTGGTAGTAGGCCTACCTATCAATTAACCACTTTGATGAATATACCTATAAGCTATGTATGCTAACATTGAAAGTTACTTAAATTAATGCAATTGTTTCTTAGTACGGTATAATGACGAACATTAAGTATGGATAATTGGATACTCACACTATTCATCGTTTTATTATTTTCAAAATTTTAAAACAAATAATAATTATTAGGTCCTACCAAAATTCGAGTTATTGAAACCAAAATATGGTCGGAAAACGATGTATGAAATAATAATAATTTATTTGATTATTTAATAAGAGCACTTGTGTCTCATCCGTTTCACAGTTTTTTTTTTCCGAATACACTGAACCAAATATTAGAGGTGAAATCAACTGAATGTTTTCGTAACATTTTAACTAAAGAATATTATGAAATTCATGCTTTTTTGTAAATATTTTATTCAAATCAACAAATTGATTTACGAAAATAAGGAAATTTATTCAAAGTGAATAATTTATCTAGTTAGCTTTCTAATGGAAGAAACAATAGTTGAGTTGACGAAGTAAATACAAATTTTGAAGATATTTCGTTAAAGTTTTTATTCAAATCAACTTTACATTCTTCAATTTAGATGATTCTTCGGTTATTCTTTTTTAAGTTCTTATAATTTGTAACTGAAGAATTTTCGTTGAATCAACAAGCATTTTGTTTCTTATTTATACTAAGAAAACATTCAACTTGACTATTTCTATTTATTCAAAACTTAATTTTTTTCGTTAAAATAAAAAAAAAATTTCTTTGTGCCCTTAAGCCCGTATGATACTACATTTTTTTTTTCAATTTTTAAGCATTAATAATATTAAAATGTCAGTTTCAAGAAAAGGAGACAACATTATTTTATAAAGACAGAGAAAGAAATCTTCTGACAATTGCAAATAGCATGTGGTTAGTCGTCAAAATCAGTTATTTTTGAACCAACAAATATAAATGAAATTAATGTTTGCATTAAATATTTTTAAGAAGTTTTTCAATGTTTTTCTTATATTTTCGGAACGCTTTCCAGTTCTCCTTCTCTCAGGCCCTCCCCTATATCAATGTAGTAGTTGTTCGCATCTATTATTTTGTCGATTTTATCATTTTGCATATAGTCAAAACCCTTTACTCTCTACATTTTCTGTTCTTAAAAAAAAAACTATGAAGGCAGCAGTGCACATGTCAACACAACATGAATACAGAGCAGCTTCTGTCGGAGGGCGATAAATAGGAGCAAATAAGACTTGGAACCCGTTCACCGTAGGCCAAAATCCCGAAAGCATTTTCTACGAAGGACGCACGACTTATATTTTATGTGGTAAACTGATTTAAAAAAAACACGTTTTTAATTACGTTTAGCCACAGGCCAGTATTACACTTTATTGTTCTCGATAAGTTACAAATGTTATTATGAGACTTAATCTATAGTAACCCGCCGTCGTCAGCGTCGCTGCAGTTACCTTTTGATTTTGATTAATATCGTATTACTGGGCGCCGGTCGTTTAGCGGTGCCCTTCCTATATACTCTATTTCTGCTGAGGTTGCCATTTTGGGTTCGCTTAACTGACCTACTTGTGTAGGTGTTGTCATCAGTTGTTTGCTGTATGTTGTAATTGCTGATGTTGCTATTGTTGGTTCGATTACCTGACCTATTTGTGAAGGTGTTGTCATCAGTTGATTGTTGTATGTTGATGTTGCTGATGTTGCTATTATTGGTTGGTTGGTCGATGAACTTGCATATGTTACTCCTCCTCGGTTTGAAAAAAAATGTCTCCTGACATTTCCTATTGTCTTTTACATTATATTTTTTGTTATACATTTCATTACAATTATATATTTTATTACAAACATATGCAATGCTCATCATTGTTACAATAATTATCAAAATCATAGTTAAATTTATTACGTATGATATATTTTTATGGAATTTAAGTTCTTTTATTTCTTTAATATTTTCAAAGTTACTTACAACAATGTCATCAAAAGTCATAGTTTTTTCAAAAGAAACGTTAGGATTATTTTCTTGATAAACAAATTTTTCTTGAACCATTTTCTTATTATTATAAAAAATTTCGTTTAAAAGATGCAATTGACAATTGAAAAAGTTAATTAGATAATTACCATTGAGTACAATTTTTCGGTTATCGCAATTTTGTTTCAATTCTTCTTTATGGGCATTTATAATAACAATAGTTTCATCATCTATTATTTTAATTTGCGTTTTATTATTATATCTTAGTTTGCAAGTTTTTGTTACAACACAATGCGTACTTAATTTCAGTTCTTGTAATGTTACATCATTCTGATATTCATAAGTCTTATTATTTATTTCTACTATATACTGACTATCGGAATCTATTTCAAATTTATTTTCATTTGGTATTGGAGTAATTAATTTTGTTTCAATTGATACATAGTTTTTCGGGATTTTAATAGCAATTATTAGAAATTTATTTTTATATTCTAGAACACCCATTTTCATTAATTTCAGTTTATACAAATCAATTTTATATTCGTTAAGTTCTTCTAGTGTTAAAATACTTGGGTGAATTATATTATATTTTGCTGATACAATATTGTCTTGAATTTGATTTATTTTGTTTTCTATAAATCTTAACTTTGTGATTTGGTCTAGAAATAGCTGTTGTTGTACAAGATTTGTAATCGAATTTTCTACTTTATTGTATGTATTCAATATTGTTTTCCTATCATTTTTAATTATTATATTTAGTGTTTCTATGGATTCATTAAAATGTTTATTGATTTTAATTTGCTGATTTATACCTTCTATTGCATTATGACTATTTTCTACTGCTATATTTAAATAATTTGAAATTTCTTCTCTATCAACATTGTCCATGGTTCCAAAGAGCCATCTTTCTAGATTTCCTACTATATTTATTAACCCTCTTTTTGATCTTGTTTGGTCTCTAGGCATAATTGATTTAATTTTTGCTACTAGTGTTTCTATTTCTTTCATTATCATGGCTTTATCTTCAATGTTTAAATGTTTTATGTTAGTTTGTATAAAAGAAACTGTGAAAAGTATCTCTTGTGGATTTATTATGTGTAAAATAGTGTTAGTTTGATTAGTGATTTGAACATTTTTAATTTTAATTTTCATGTAACCTGTGTTTTCGTTAACTTGTGTTGTTTGAAGTGTTCCGTGTATCGTTGGTGTTATTAGGAGTATGAGAATTATGTGAATAAATGTTGCCTGAAAATTTGTAAGGTCTTTTAATGTTAGTTAAGTGTACATTATTAAGGTTTTTAATTTTATATCTAGTTTCTTCTTTGTGTCTAACATTTTTATAATTCTTAATTGGTCCTATTTGTCTATTTTCTGTGTATTCCTCTCGTTTTTCATTAAGTTTGTTAATTTTCTTTTGCTTAGTCTGTTCGGCTATTTCGTGAAGTACTTTTTCGTCAATTTCTTCTTTAGCTTTTGTAGGGGTAGTTTGTATGGTTGAATGATATCTGTTATTGTAATTATTTAAAACTATCTGTAATTTCATTTCTACTGATAAATCTTTTTCTTCGATTCCTGTTATTTTTTCTAAAATTGTTGAATGCAATCTTTCGATGTCGGAATTTCCGGTGTGACTATTTGGTTTCGTAAAGTGTATTTCAATATCGTTTTCATTCAGAAAATTAATAATATGTTCTGATTTGAATTCGTTATCAGTAATGATCTTCTTTGGTTTTCCAAACTTTGAGAAATGCTCTATTAAGATCGTTTTCTTACTTCTCCAATTCCTGTCAGTAATGGTGTATCCTACTGCAAACTTAGTTAATTTGTCTATTAATGTAACAAATGCTTTCTTTTGTATGTGGAATATATCTAGGTGTAAAATTTCGTTCTTGTGTTTTGGGGTTTCTGTAATATGAAATTTTGATTTGATGGGTTTCCTATCATACTTGATCTCTTGGCATTTTCTGCAATTATTTATTACTAACTGAATTTGTTCTAAGAGTTTGGGGAAATAAATTCTGTTTTTTAAGGTATAATATGTTTCATTAATTCCACTATGCATGGATTCTTTCGTATGGTATAATGAAATCTGCTTATGAATTTCCTCCTCGGTTTTGACTTCGACTGCCCTATGAGTACATTTAATAAACTTCATATTTTCATTCATGGAAAATAATTGAATTATAATTTGTTGTACTTTATTATAGTCATGGTCTTCTACCTCAGAATATATACCTGTTGTTCCTTTTTTCATGAATCTAATTAAAATATCTTTTATACTTTCTATTTCATTAAGAGGATTTAGATGAATAATTCTGCGTTTGTGGGATATTTCGATTTCATTTGTTATAACACTATAGGTTAATATTAATTGTGTTTTATATTTGTTGACAATTTCGTCTTTGATACCTATATGATCTAAATGTTGTTCCTCAACTGAATGAGCTGTTTCTGTGAGGTCCATATTAGTGAGTTGTTGTCTTCATTAATTTTAGGTGTATTTTCTAACCTGCTAAGAAAATCTGCTACTTTGTTTTCTTTACCTTTCAGGTATTCAATTTCAAAATTATATTCTTGAAGTTTCAAGAGCCATCTTTGATTTCGTTGGGAGAATTCTTTCCCTTTGTATTTGCTATTAAGATATTTAATAGGAATGTGGTCAGTTACAATTTTAAAATGATTTCCATATAAATATGGTCGAAAATAATTGACTGAATACACTATTGCAAGGAACTCCTTATCAGTTACACTATATTTTTGTTCGTGCTTATTAAGGGTTCTGGAAACAAAGCACACTGGGTGTCCATTTTGAGAAAGAACAGCACCAATGGCATAGTTACTTGCATCTGTAGTAAGTACGAAAGGTTTATCATATTCGGGATATTTTAATATTGGGTGTGAAGTAATCAGAGCTTTAAGATTTTCAAATGCTGAAATATATTGGGGGTCATTAATATTAATTTTTTCGTCTTTCTTTAAGTACCTTATCATTGGGTAAGCAATCGTAGCATAATCTTTTACGAACTTTCTATAATACCCTGTCATCCCTAGGAAACCTTTCAGTTGTTTCTCTGTTTTTGGTATTTTTAAATTATCAATTTCTTTTACTTTATTTGGATTTGGTTTAATCCCTTCTTTGGTCAACACGTGTCCAAGAAATTTAGTGTCCCTTTTCATAAAACTACACTTATCTGCTTGTATTTTAAGGTTATGATTTTGTAGTTCTCTAAATATTTTTTCTAGTGAATTCATATGTTCTTCAAAGGTTGTGGAGAATATTAATATATCATCTAAGTAGACAACGCATATTTTGTTTATATAGTCCCGTAATATATCGTTCATTAGTCTTTGAAACGTTGCAGGTGCATTCTTTAATCCGAAAGGCATCCTGACGTATTCATATAAACCTGATGGTGTCACAAAAGCTGTTTTTTCAATGTCCTGTTCTGCTACTAAGATCTGATGATAGCCTTTTGCAAGATCTAAAGTACTAAAATATTGAGCTTTCCCCAATTTATCCAATATACTGTCGATATTTGGTATTGGGTACTTATCATCAACTGTTACTTGGTTCAACTTTCTATAGTCAACGACTATCCTGTATTTCTGTTTTCCTGAACTGTCCAGTTTTTTCGGAATAACTATTATTGGTGAACTGTAACGACTATTACTTTTCCTAATGATTCCTTGTTTCTCCATTTCTTCCATTTGTCTACGTACTTCGGCTTCGTGTTTTGGTGGGTACCTATATAATTTAGAGTTAATCTGTTCGTTGGTTATGGTTTTTATTGCATGAACTACTGCAGTTGTGTTTGTTAATTGATCTCCGTCTTTGAAAATCAATTTTTTGTATTTATTTAAAAGTTTTTCAATCGATTCTTTTTCTAACTCATTAAGATGATTTGTTTGAATGTTGCAAACTTCGCTTATTTCCAACACATTGACTTCTTCAAGTGATATGGTTAAGAATGGAAGATGCTTATCATTCGTTAAAACAATCTCTTCTTTTTTCATATCAATAATAGCATTATTTCTTATCCAATCCATTCCTATAAGGAAATCGTATGGTTTATTTAAAGCAACTTTTGTCCATTTGATTCTGGCATTGCAAGGTTGATCAAATTGTTTTGGACATTTTGTTTTTACCTGTGCCGTTTCGGTAACGGTACCTTGAATAGTATTTATTTGAATTGGGATATCATTTATATTTTCA
The DNA here is from genome assembly GCA_943590905.1 of Sphaerophoria taeniata. Lineage (NCBI taxonomy): Eukaryota > Metazoa > Arthropoda > Insecta > Diptera > Syrphidae > Sphaerophoria > Sphaerophoria taeniata. Next base: position 67,883,395 of record OX016542.1, read on the forward strand.
TAAAGGCTTGATGGAACTCTAGTTGAGTTTAAAAGGCTAATGGTTGATCCTGTGTCAATTAATGCAATATAATCTGTATTTTCAAACGTTAACTGAATACAAATTTTTCTTCTGTCCGAGGCTAGTTGATAAAAAACTCGTGATTTTCTATTTCGTTAGTTTCGTCTCCATTGCTTATAACGTCTACCTCCATGGGTTCTAATCTGTATTGTCTTGATCTGAATTGACCTGAGTTTTCATTATTTTGGGGTCTATTTTGGAATTGTCGATTATTCCATGAATATCTAGCTTGTCCTGATAAGTTATTGTTTCTGACTTGCCCTGAATAATTGTTTCTATTAGGTTGATTCTGGTTAGAATAATTGTTTCTATTAAATTGGTAAGGTTGTACCTGATTGTTTTTATCAAACTGCTTTTGGTTTGAGGGGTTATGTCTATTAAGTTGGTTATGGCTATAAATATTAGCTCTATTATTTTGACTTTTTTGTTGATGGGTAAATGATCTTTCTGATTTCAAATTAAATTCATCCTGACCTAAGTATTTAAACAAGGTAGTTCTAATGTTGGATATACTATACATATTATAGATTTCTGCTCCCAATGCCCCTGCTGTTAGTTCTTTTATTTTTAATATCAACGCACTATTAAGGCAATTTGCTATTTCTAAGCCATTATCACTATAAGTTGCACATTCTGTTATGTAATTAACTATAGTTTGAATTTTATCTAGTAATTGATTAATACTATTCACCTTTATATTGTTGATGGTCCTTAAGATTGATCCTATGTCCTTCGTTGGGCGGAAATGTAACTTCAGTTTCTGCTTGCATTGTTCCCACGATGCTGGTGCTTCCACAGCCAGGTAGTTTTTCGCAGCTCCTTCTATTTTCTCATTATAAATCACACTGAATACCGCTTCTTGATTAAGGATACCATATTCGTCAAAAATTTGTTCAACGGTCGCGATGAACGAGGGAAACGTGCCTTGTTCTCCCGAAAATGATTTCAAGTGCTTAACTCGTTTTTCTATTAATGTTCTTATATTTTGAGTACCACTTTGACGACTTAAAATTTCCGTTAGAGTCACTAGACACTGTTCCACTGTTGGTTGAGCCATTTTAAACAAAATTTGTTGAAATGTTTTTGGATTGACTTGAGATTATTAGTGACTACAAAAACTGACACTTTATTATAATCAGATTACAACTTCCAAATGTTTAATTTGAATATTTCAAATGCACTTTATTACAATCACAATTAGTTTATGGATTGTTAGGCTTTTAAAATTATCGTTTCATTTCACTATCCTCCAGAATTTACTTAGAGGACAACCGACTGCGCCACTTATATTTTATGTGGTAAACTGATTTAAAAAAAACACGTTTTTAATTACGTTTAGCCACAGGCCAGTATTACACTTTATTGTTCTCGATAAGTTACAAATGTTATTATGAGACTTAATCTATAGTAACCCGCCGTCGTCAGCGTCGCTGCAGTTACCTTTTGATTTTGATTAATATCGTATTACTGGGCGCCGGTCGTTTAGCGGTGCCCTTCCTAAATACTCTCTTTCTGCTGAGGTTGCCATTTTGGGTTCGCTTAACTGACCTACTTGTGTAGGTGTTGTCATCAGTTGTTTGCTGTATGTTGTAATTGCTGAAGTTGCTATTGTTGGTTCGATTACCTGACCTATTTGTGAAGGTGTTGTCATCAGTTGATTGTTGTATGTTGATATTGCTGATGTTGCTATTATTGGTTGGTTGGTCGATGAACTTGCATATGTTACTCACGCGACGACGATGCACGGTTCCTTGAAAGCATATAATTATTAAGTGTTCTTTGATCGACCGTAGATATTTTTGCGAATACGGTTTCGTCATGTATTCGGTTAATGCAAAGGCATCGTCTGCAAGAAATGTATTTTTTAAATTTAATTTCATAGCACATAAAACAAGACTTGAATACAATTTAGCTCACAATTTGATAGTCGTCATTTGATTTGATTATGTCTGAACAACGACAAACAAGGAGACATTCTTAAAAAAATTTTTCCTGAAGACACTTTAATGTAAAAGTGTCAAAAAAATAGAGACTAGCTCATTAAAAATGTAGTTACGGTTACATTTTTAATGAATTTTTTTGATAATTTCCCATTAATAAAAGTATAGTGAGTACTCGCAGTAATAGAAAAATCAGGTAAGAAAATGCTTACTCCTTCTTGTTTCTTTTTAATGGTGAAAAAATAGAGAAAAAAAATGTAGTATCATACGGGCTTTAGCCCTTAAGCATTCTACTTAATCAACAAAACTTTTTCGATTTTAATAAATTTCATCAAACTACTATGAAAGTGTGTTTCTTTTTGTAAGTTTCAATAAACAGAGACTTGTTATAAGAAAATAATAATAGAAGTTGTCATAAATAGTGTTGTTTCAAAGATCTATGGCTCATTAAGAGGGCTTTCTGTTACCAGAAACGTCCTTCCTTTGGAAGTAAAACTTAAACTAGTGAAGTCTCTTATTGTGCTTATTATCAGCTGATACAAGCTCTTTCAGAAAACTTAGAGTTGCTGTTAATTCTTGTGCTAGATATGTTTCAACCTTGGTCGTTACGACTGTCTCTGAATATTCAAATCGCATGCTTGGATGTACACTTGACAACTTTTTAAAGCTAAAATCCGTAAAAACGCTTTATAATATTATTCAACATAAACAACCAGAATATCTCTTTCAATAAAATCAATTTTTCGCGGTCTAACAGACATCTGAATCTAAAGCCAATAAGGCATAAATGTCTACCGTGACAACGCCAATTTTTTTCATTTACGCGGTCTCTATATGGAATCAACTACCAATATCTATTAAGTCACTGATCGGGAACAATACTAGTTTCTTGACTGTCATCTCTACTTATTTTTCTAATGCATTATGAATACTGAAGTTTATAAATATATCTATCATTTTTCACATTATATTTTGCTTGTTTAATTAGTGTAAATTGTCTTATAAATGTAAATTGTTTCATAAATGTAAATTGTTTTATAAGAGTAAATCATATGTAAACTATTAACCTGCATTACTTACAAGATTTATCTTTCTATGCAGCTATACCTTTATATTAATAAATAAATAAATAAAAATAAATAAATAAATAAATAACGACTACAGGCGATAGCTTACTTTCAATGTTATCAGTAGGTGGCAGAATTATAATATCCACTACATATATCTTACAAACCCCTACAATTATAAGCAATAAATAGACGAAGTTTATATTAATCTGTGAACACAAAGAGGTTTGTTTAAAACTTAAATTTTAGAAGTACTATAGGATTTTAAGTGAACCAATGATATCATATTTTTCATATGAGCATTTACAATAACCCGTTATATGTGTGCATACAAGTGCTCATACTGAAAACTTTAAAGGCAAGACAACTGATCCTGTTTCAAGGAATATGAAAAGAACAACTTTTTTCTTTTGAAACCAAAACTGTTGTAGTTTTCTCACGCCATTAATTTTTTTTTTTTGGAAGTTGGTAAACCTATACAATACTACCTACAATTGTACTTGCAAAAGATTTTATAATAATCTTGATTTTCCTTCACAGTTTCTTGCCATAGTCAGTTGCAAGTGTCATTTACCAGCTGAAACTTTACTTCAAGCTTCAAAGTTTATCTTTTTTGTCAGATTCATAACTTTTTTTCTGTTTCTTGCATCACACATCAGTGCTCTTCTTGTCAGGATTTTCCTTCGTTTTTTGTTCACCTTCAACCGCATCAAAATAAATTCAACAAAGTAAAACATCGCTTCCGGGTGGTATAGAGTATAATATTCTCCACATGCACAAGAAAAGTAGAAGAATATATCAAGAGTAACCATAAAAATGTGTGTGATTTTGAAATAAGGAGGTGGAGGCACATGTACATGTATAAGGTATACCACTACATATATGTAGATATATGCGTGCTCAGAATATTCACTAAATCTGTAAACAACCGGCCTTGAGTTTCCGCTCCTCTCAATTTAAAAGACGTTCCACGTTTACCCTAAAACGAGATTTTAGGCCTAAGTTCGCTTACATTTTGTCTGAGGGTACGGGTGAAGACTTGGGGACCTCCAATTTTATGCTGATTTTAAACCGATATTCAACAACACTATTACCGACACTTATATAATTGCCTTTTTGAAAGGCATATCAATGAACTCCATAATAGTCCAGTCAATGAACGAAAAAAATTGCCTTCACCTCAAAAAAAATCCAACAGTTTTGAAACTTGGCACACTTACTAAGGGATGTCTGGTGATGACCCAAAAAAAAGTCCCCAAGAATCCGACGGTGCGGGGAAATAACTCCACGGGAACTAACTCCACTGAGGGATTTACTTCCCACTAAGTGAGAACTTACTCCACTTTTGTAAAGTGTAGTTAGTTCCCATGTACGGTGAGAACTTAGTTCACTTTCTAATGGGAATTAAGTTCACACATTTATACATGGCGCAGGGAAACTGGTCCGGAAGTCAGAAGTCCTGATAATGGGACCACTATGGTAGGTCATTCATGTATGCATACATAACTACAACCCCAAAATGTCTTATAAATAAATAAGATCATTTCCATTTACTACCTATCTATTAGTCGACAAAATGGATAGAGCAATTCATTTTCAAAGCTGTTGCCGTTTCCTTTAATTTGGGAAAGCATGCTAGTGTCTGGAAAGCACTGCTGCACTGCAATGATTCATTTTGAGTATCTTTTTTCAGCTTGGTCTGAGGATGATGACTATCTGTAGCACTCAAATCAATTTGGTTTGATTGGGAGCGAAGCGAGCGGAAAAAATTTTGCCCAAAAGAGAATCAATTTGGGGTGTGAAAATAAAAAAATTCGCGAGAATTTTTGTATTTTCACACCCCAAATTGATTCTCTTTTGGGCAAAATTTTTTCCGCTCGCTTCGCTCGCTTGCAATTTTCGGTTCAAACTCTAAATCCTTAATAATACAATTTTTTAAACCATTTGAGAGGGATTGTAGAGTTAATAGAGTCAGTAAAAAAATGTCTTTCTGATGGAACTTTTAATGTTATTGAAATAGCTCAGTTATTTAAGGGGACAAAAGGATGCAACAAGATGAAACTGGGTTCAAGTACAGTGTGCTTGTAGAATGCCCTACTCTCACCGAACACCAAACTTCAGAAGAATGTTTGCATTGGAAAAAGTTTTTTTTATGTCACATAAACTTACAGCATGCGGTATATGTTTACAATTAATGAATCACCATATAGGGGGTCAGATTCTTAAAAAATCGAAAATCGAAATACATGATCGATATTTGACTTCGCTTGTGTGAGGACGTATACACGGATCAAATCGACTTTAAAAAGTGTAAATAAGTAGCAAGTGTTCCATATTGTAATTTGACAAGTGATATTTTCAAGTGTTCGGTAGCGCAAAGTTAGCGCATCGGCTTGGTAATCGAGAGGTCGTGGGATCGAAACCAGGTCGGAACATAAAGTTTTTTTATTTCCGTACATGTTTCGGTTTCAACAAATGGTGAAAGGGAAGGCGGCAGCGGCATCGAAAGATGCTGTTGCAAAACAAAAATTGGCATCGGAAGACAAGACAGCGGTAAAAACCACCGCAACCGACGTAGCAACGAAGAGGAGGCGGAGCAAGAAACCTTCGCCGAATTTGGATTGCAAAAGGCAAGCCACCACCTCAGCCCAGCTGCATGCTGGGGTGGTTGACACCAGCAGAGCAGCAAAAACAACAGCAAACCAAGAAATCAACAAGCAAATGCATACGGACTCGTCATCTGATGAAGAGAATGTGGAGTATGTGTCTGAAGGAGGAGAAGGCTTGTACAGGTCCGGAGCCAGCAACATGGTCGGAGCCCTGTCGTCTGACTTCTCGGACGAAGAAGTTGAGGAGGCCCTCCAAGTCAAGCAGAGCAAAATCAGCGAGTGTGAGGAGCTGCTGAAGAAGCTCAGGGAGGACATGAAGCCCCTACTAGATATCCTCAAAAAAAAACAGGAGGCGCGCCGAGAAATAGAAGCAGCCGAAAAATTGAAAATGCAGCAACAAAAACAGCAGCAACAAAAACCGCAGCAGCCAAAACAACAACAACAACAAGTAAAACCGCAAGTCCAAACGAATAAGCAACAGAATCCAAATTCGGCGCAGGTTTTAAAGAAACAGCAACAACAACCACAGCAGCAAAATATTATCGAAAAACCAAATACAGGAGTGGAGCAATCCGTAAAATCTGCAGGGGCAGAACCAGGCCCTTATGCAGAGGGCCCAACGACGACGTCGGCAGCAGCCAGGAAGCAGCAACAACAGCAACAACAGCAACAACCTCAACAACAGCAACAACAGCAACAACAACAACAACAACAGCAACAACAGCAACAACAGCAACAACAACAACAACAACAGCAACACCAGAAGCAGCCACAGCCTAAGAAAGACAAAAATGTGCCACCTATAAGGACCCACAAAATAGACCTGGACGACATAAAACAGGTATGTAAGTCGGCCACAAATGGTAATTTTAATATAAAAATCATTAATGAAAAAGAAAAAAGGTATTCGGTGCAATGCTTCACATTGCCCGAATACAACATGGTTAAATATTTCTTGAAGGAGGCCACAGCTGAGTTCTTCAGCTTCACGCCTCGAAGCGAAAAATTGAAGACGGTCCTTTTAAAGGGCATCAGTTCCTGCACGGAACCTGAGGCGCTCTTAGATGAGCTCCGTCAAAAAGCGAGTGACGATCTCGAGTTTATCGGGGTCAAGCCGTTTTCCACGGTCAAGTCTAGGCGTGGGGGTTACAAGCTCCCAATGTTCCTAGTAACATTATCGCCCCAAAGTAAATTGGAGAGCCTAAGGAGTATTTCCGTCCTTGACTTCCAAATTATAAGATGGGAAAAACTAATGAGGCACGACGACATGCTACAATGCATGCGCTGCCAAAGGTTCGGCCATGCCGCAGCCAACTGCGAAATGCAGGAGCGCTGCGTCAAGTGCGCAGAAACCCACAAAAGAGGGGAATGCAGATTAGGAACGGAGCGGGTTGAAGACTTAACCCAGCTCAAGTGCATTATCTGTGGAAACGAGGGGCACCCTGCCAATTATAGGGGCTGCCCTAAGGTCCAAAAAATTAAAGAAAAACAGGCCAGTCAGAAGGCCGTAGAAAGTCGGCCAATACGACAAGCTCCAACAGCAATATCGTTCGTAAGACCCGATGTTTCTTACGCTAATTCTGCGAAAGGAATGGGTAAAGCGAGACAGGTTCCACCACCGGTCGCCCCACAGGCCCAAGAGCCTAAGGCACCGACGGGGCAGCCAGACATTGTGGCCTTGTTGGTGGCCATTCAAGGCCAACTAGCAGGACTGCAAAGACAGATATGGGAGCAAGCCGCAAGAGTGGACCACCTCCACTCTTTAGTGACTGGCCAAGCGCAACGTCATGGTTAAGGGCGCGCTGCCGGAGACGCGCCTAAGGATCCTAGCTGTGAATGTAAATTCACTGATTAGGATTGAACGCCGAGCTAATTTGTTCCAGTTGTTGAAAGACCACAGTCCCGATGTGTTCATGGCTAGCGAAACCAAGCTAAACCAGAAACATAAACTGACTAATAACAAATACAATATCGTAAGAAGGGATCGACCCGGCTCTACCCAAGGAGGCGGTGTTGCAATCTTCATACGTAAGGGCATTAATTATAAAGTCATATACAATAATGATTTGCGAAAGCTCAGGACGCTAGAAGTTTGCGTCGTATGCATCTCTCTCACTCAAGGGAAGCGGATGTATATGATTGCGGCTTATGCGGCTGAAGCTCCGCAGGCTAATATCTTTATTTCAGAGCTCGAGATTCTTTTCAGAGTACTAAAACTGAGCCTGGAAGAAAACTACTTCGTTATGGCCGGAGATTTGAACGCAAGACATGGAGATTGGGGAAATCAAACAAATAATCCAAGAGGTAATCATCTTTTTAATTTGATGAATCTTTGCAGTGTTGAATATGGTGTCGACCTGCTGGCTACTGAAAGGCCATCGTTCCCAAGGAGCGGTTCCTTCCTTGACCTTTTGCTGTACGATACCAGACTGACAATAACGGACAAAGTGGGTAATCACCCTCGAAACTGCTTACAGACAATCGAGTACGACAGTGATCACTGTGGCTTGGCTGCTGTAATTCAGATTCCGAACGAGCGCGTGGAGCTGGATGAATACGTTCCAACGCATTCTTACAATTACAGTAAGATGCGCTGGCCTCGTTTCACCAACGCCCTAGCGAGAGAACTCCGTTCGAGTGACACAGCCCCACCAAATAACAGAAACCTAACGAACACCGAAATCGACCAACATCTACAACAGATGGACGAAACGATAAAACGAACGATGGAACGGACAATACCGAAATACAAGGAACGCGACCAAAACGACGTCTACAGAAACGCGACTATAGACGCACTCCACAGACATAAAAGTGGACTACTGACAAGACTGAAAAACTTGTACAGACGCTTCACAGACCCACACGACCTGGAGATTAGGGCACTGAAGTCGTCGATCAGAAACATCAACCAACTGATTAAAGAAAACTATAGACTGTCTATCAACTTGTTTTGGGACAACAAAATTCGGGCCGTTAATTCTAGCGACCCGAGTATGTTTCCCCAAATCAATAAGATATTTAGAAAAAACAATCAGAACGACCTTCCGTGCCTGAAACTCCAGAGAACTATAGAGAACAGAGACGTACTCCTGACAGCGCAAATTGATCCTGAGGAAGCCGTTTTGGACGATGACTTCTTTGTGATTGAAGATCCGCAGGAGAAAGTGGAGACAGTTGGTGCTGCTTTCCAGCAAGTGTATAAGGTGAATGCTTGCACTCGCCCGAACCACGACCTGGAGAACAGAGCTCTACTTCACCACTTCTACCTGAGGAATGATATTTCGCAATGGCGATCCGAGAACCGTTGTTTTACACGGTTTGATGACGACTTTTTAGCAAACGCTATAATCGCCGATCGAACGGGCCCAAGTCCCTTGCTCATCACGAAGGTAGAACTCCAGCTCATCTTCAATTCAATAAAGAATAAGAAGTCCGCAGGTGTCGACGGTATATCCAACATTGTACTAAGACACTTACCGATTGAAGCCATCGACATTTATACCACACTGTTCAACAACGCGCTGAATAATGCATATTATCCAGAGCGTTGGAAGACAGCTGTGGTTCATCCTCTCCCGAAAAAGGGAAAGGACAGCTCCAATCCTTCAAATCTCCGGTCAATAAGTCTTCTTCCAAGCATCAGCAAGGTATTCGAAAAGGTAATCAATAGGGCTCTGGCTGAGTGGGCTGCGGACAACAGTATAATTCCGGATAATCAGTTCGGGTTCAAGGCGGGACACGACACCATTCATGCCGCGTCTAAGCTCGTTTCTGATATCCAATGGAATAAGTCCAAGAAACAATGTACGGGTGCTGTTCTGGTTGATTTAGAGAAGGCCTTCGACACAGTTTGGTTAGAAGGTTTGTACCTAAAACTCACCAGACTAGGCATCAATAAACCATTGTTGTATATGCTTTATGATATGCTCAACGGTAGAAAGTTTGTTGTCAAAAGTGGCAATGTAACTTCTACCACCACCTTTGAAATTAAAAACGGTCTTCAACAGGGAGCGGTGAACTCGCCGATCCTCTTCAGCATTTACACCAGCGATCTGATAGGTAGCCTTTCCCAGGCAATTGCGTATGCCGACGACCTGATTGCGTACAGAACTGCCCCAAAGGTCGAAGTCATTAGAATTCTCTTGCAACGTGACTTCGAGAAGATTCAGCGATATTGCGATGACTGGAAACTGAAAATAAATGTCCAGAAATGCGAAACAATTCTGTTCCGGACCTCGTTGGCTGGGGCCACGAGGGATACGCGCAAGAATTGGCGCAAGATGGTCATCGTTGGGCCTCACGGACAGCGATTAACGAGCAAAAGTGAAGTGAAGTACCTCGGTATTTGGTTGGACCAGTATCTGTATTTCGACAGACATATAGATGCTGCTCTGACTAAGGCCAGAGGAGCCTTCGCTCTGACGAAACGGCTGTTTTACAGCAGTCGGCTTGACCCCAGAGTGAAGGTAATTTGCTACATGGCCCTCATACGGCCGATGATCGTTTATGGCTGTCCAGTGTGGTTCAACGTTGCACCATCTCAAATGGAGAAGATTCGGGTGTTCGAGAGGCAGTGTCTTCGGCGCTGTCTCGGTTTGTATCGGACACCGGAATCTTCTTATATACATTACTATTCTAACGAGGTTCTGTATAACGAGGCTCGGATCAACAGAATTGACAATTTCGTGATAAAACTTGTTCGGGGTCACATTGCGAGAGCTATGACTTCGACGAATAATTTGATCTTTGGGGCGTTCTATCCGAACGACGAATATTTTGATAGTGCACGCTCGAGTGGCTTCATTCCACCAGAGGCATTCCTCCATTTAGATAAATGCGGTCTGATACAGGACAGATTGGCGATCCCGCTAATCTACCACGTCAGGCGGAGAACCGTCGATCGGCGGCTCCTTTACCATCGCGACGTCCTCGCACAGCACGGAGCAGAGCTCCTTCGGTTCAGTAGGGCTGTGTCCGAACGGGACCGAATTGATAGGGTGAAGCAGGAGCACCAGTTCTGGTGGCTTCAGTCAGCACTTGATAATGGGTAGTCGGGGTGGGGTTTTGAGCCTTGGCCGGCTTGCATACTTGTTTTAGTCTAAGGGTTTTGGGTTTTGGTTTAAGTAGAGTAGGCATGGTGGCACAGATATTGACATGGACAACAAAATGAAATTACAAAAAACAAAAAATGAAATAAAAAGAATATTAAAAAAAAAAGATACAAAAAAAAAATACAAAAAATGATATGAAAAAAAAAATTATAGAGATTTGCTGCTGTGGGTGTTCTAGTTTGTAAGTAGTTGTTAGGTAGAATAGGTAGTTTTAGTTAATTTTAAGTTTTATTTTTTTAAGGACCTAATTTTAAGTAGCTTGTAAGAAACAAATAAACAAGACATTGTGTTAGTTTTTTAAATTTTCTAACAAGAAAAAACATATGAAGTTAAAAAAAAAATAGTTCATAAGCCGAAAGGCATATTAATTTTAAGTAAACCATGAATTTCTTAGAGCGCCCGGTTGGGGCCAGTAAGTTTAATATAAGATTTTAGATAATAAGCTAGTTTGAATTCATTGTCTAGTATTAAGTAGTCATAAGTGAATTGAATAAAATGAATTTAAAAAAAACAAAAAATTCTTAAAAATGGGTTTCCGAATGACTAAGTTTCTCAATATTTTTGTACATGCGATTTTTTTAAATTATTTTCAGTCTTAAAAACTGAATTTCGGAATGACTTCGTTTCTAAGACATTTATTTTAATTTCACAAACAAAATTGCTCAGTATACTTGAATTCATATTTTAAATTTTTCTCAATCAAGTGACAAATTATTTTAAATTTGAAGGAAACTAGATCCACTAATTTTTTGAAGAATTTAATTCCCACTGTACATGGGAACTAACTACACTTTACAAAAGTGGAGTAAGTTCTCACTTGGTGGGAAGTAAATCCCTCAGTGGAGTTAGTTCCCGTGGAGTTATTTCTCCGCACCGAATCCGACGTGAGCTCTAGCGGCAGTTTAGAGAAACATGGAGTTCGTTTCAGTTTTTCACGTTTATCTCAAAAACTATTTGTCGTATCAAAAAATCGTAAAGAAAAAAAAATTAGGTTATATATAACTCCACCCACATTGAAGGAAACAAGTAGTTTTTTCATGCTTATCTTGGAAATGGTTTCTCGTATTAGTCCAGTCAAAATAAACATTCGACCCAGAAAAAATTCGCATAGAGCTGAAAATTGGTACAGAGCATTAGGACACCGATTAAAGTAAAATGTCAAAAGTCCCCAAAAATCCCATGTGTGCATAAGAAATTATTCAAGGTCAAATGTCGAAAATGTTGGTTTTTCATGCATATCTTTGAAACGGGGGAAGCTATCAAAAAAAGTATATGAAAGGCTTGTACGCCTTGTAATTCTCTAAAAAAAAATTGACACTTTTTTTCCTACGAGCAAGCGTTTAGAAAATATTGCGATTTTAAAATGTGTCAAATGTCGAAAATAATGGTTTTTTGCGTATTACTCTTAAACAGTGAGTCCGATTGAAAAAATTTCTGTGAAAAACTTGTAGATTATGTAGTTTTCTATATAAAAACATTTTTTTTTTTAAGCTGTCAGAAAAAAATAATTTGGTCAAAACTCAAAATTTCGAATTTTTTATAATTAGCTTCTAAGCCCTGTACAAATGTACGCATAGAGCTGAAAATTGGTACAGAGCATAAAGACATCTCTCTATATAAGATGTCAAAATTCCCCAAAAATCCCACTGGTGCAAAAAAAAATATTCAAGGTTAAATGTCGAATATGTTTTTTTTTTTTTATATTTAACTCTGCAGATTTAATACAATATTTTCTAAACGCTTGCTCGTAGGAAAAAAAGTAGCATAATTTTTTTTTTAGAGAATTACAAGGCGTACAAGCCTTTCATATACTTTTTTTGATAGCTTCCCCCGTTTCAAAGATATGCATGAAAAACCAACATTTTCGACATTTGACCTTGAATAATTTCTTATGCACACATGGGATTTTTGGGGACTTTTGACATTTTACTTTAATCGGTGTCCTAATGCTCTGTACCAATTTTCAGCTCTATGCGAATTTTTTCTGGGTCGAATGTTTATTTTGTCTGGACTAATACGAGAAACCATTTCCAAGATAAGCATGAAAAAACTACTTGTTTCCTTCAATGTGGGTGGAGTTATTTATAACCTAATTTTTTTTTCTTTCGGAAATTTAATAAGCTTTAATTTTGTAGAAGATTATTTTTTGATACGACAAATAGTTTTCAAGATAAACCCGAAAAAAACCGAAAAAACCGTATGTTTCTCTTCACTGCCCCTAGAGTTATTTTATAAACTATAAGAGATACGAAAAAGTTTATAAGAGCTTTTTTTATAAAATTTAATGAGCTTTAATTTTGTAGAACAAATTTTTTTGGTACGACAAATAGTTTTTGAGATAAACGTGAAAAACTGAAACGAACTCCATGTTTCTCTAAACTGCCGCTAGAGCTCACGTCGGATTCTTGGGGACTTTTTTTGGGTCATCACCAGACATCCCTTAGTAAGTGTGCCAAGTTTCAAAACTGTTGGATTTTTTTTGAGGTGAAAACCTTTATTGACTGGACTATAATATTCAACGTTCAAAACGAAATCCAATATCTTGTATTCGATTTCAGGGACCAATAGCTGCTCGGGTTTATTTTTCACGGAGAATTTTCTTTAACATAGTCCTTGAGCAATAGAAAACAGGTGTCTTCCAAAGAATTTCATGCAATCATCAAACAAAGCGTTACCTGGCAACACCCTATGAGATAGGATTGTTGGTCATAAATATTAACCACAAGTGTATTCTGAATGAGGCATGACCTTGAATACCGAATCTCTGCTATAGTGGTTCAGGCGGATACCTTACAGGTGTTGCGATGTGCTTTTTATTTTCCAGCCGAGGTTTTGCTAGCCGGTCTCGCCAAGGTCTTTTTGAAGAAACACGAAACTTCAATTCTAGGTTTTCTGACGCTTTTGACAACTAACTTTTTCTTAGAATACACCGTGCAATACTTAATCTTAATACAATGATATGAATAAGAATGATTTTTGTTGATACGGTATGGTCTGAGCAATCCCCATAGTACAGCAGTTGGTTGCTGTTCCTGTATGTTTTTGACAGATCCTTGGACAAAATCAGTATGGTGCTGTGATCGCGGATGATATCCTAAGTGGTTGTGGATCGGCCTATACAATTTCCCTGGTGGCACAGATCAGCAGGTGTGATGCCGCTGGCTGGTGGCACGGGTCAGTAGATGCAATGCCCCTGGTGGCACGGGTCAGCAGGTACAATGCCCTTGGTGGCATGGATCAGCAAGTATAATGCCCCTGGCAACACGGAGCAGCAGGTATGATTGCCCTGAGGTAAGATAAGTAAATAAGTAACTCCATAGACATCTTGTTTTCATTGTATTCAAAGAAGACTGTATAAATAAGAATATATTATGGGCTCCAGTTTCTAATTTAATAGCGAGTAGTAAAGCTTTACTACCATGACAATACATGGTTTCCATACCTAGTAAAATTATGTCTATTTATGCACACTCACATTTAGGTATACATACTTACATATTTACATGCTAAGATAAAGTAGATAAGCGTTAACCTTGTCTTTAAGATCGTCTACAATTGCACACAATCAGCGGAAAAATGATAATTCATTACTTTCGTCTGTGGAAGTGAAACGCTCCCGCCCTTAAATTAGAAATCTTGATTCCTTAATAATTTTCTTTCCTTCCAGCAACCATCCTGAACTTTTCTGTAGATTTATTCAATGGTACAGACGATTCCTAATGCGTGGCCCTCTAAGTTTAGTGATCTATTGAAGGCAAAACGGCCTAAGATACACACAAAGGAAGGAACATAAAATGCAGCTATAAGTACAAACAAAGAAGAGGAAATTTATTGCCCTATTGTCGAAGCGGAAAACTCGCCCGACATCTCAGACAATGGCAACTCAATAATGGATTGTTATAAATGTATGGGCATAAAAAAAACTGCCACTCGCTGAATCGTTTTCAAGCAACTCTCAAACCCAACACAGGTGAAATAAAAACTATGTCTACGGTCTTGGTCTACTCATACAGCTTCCATTTGACAAGAAAATAATCCTTCGACTCCTGCGAAACATCTCTATTACAGTAAAATAAATCGTTGTTTGGCATGCTTTCAATGCGACCAAATATACCTACACAATGTGCTTCTAGCTGTCTAGTGCACCACCGGAACGTGTAAGGCTTTCAAAGAAGAACTATAATTTTGATAAATTACTTTCTCCTGCTGTTGTCTTGGCTATCAATAACTTACATCTTCCTGGAATACTTGATAAACCCCCTTTTTATTTTATTGTTTTTCTATGCTTGGCTAGATACAGTCCACGATGATATATTAATCCATTTCAGTATCTCTCTTAACTTACCCCCGTCCCCGACATGCATAAATGGCCATTGAATTAGAATTCCAAAAATGTAGACGTGCCATTAAATCGATTCGTTTTTTTTCGTTTTTGCCTTTTCCTTCTCAAACGTTCATTAATTTTTTTCCCAATTAGTCCCATCACCAATTAAAGGTGACGTGACGTTGGAACTTTCATAGATGATTTGCCACTTAAAGTCCCTTCATGTCATCACTCAAAAAAAGGAAATTCGATATGGCTCTTAAAATGTTTTCAATTATACCACCGAAGCTAAAAAAAAAACAGTTTTTTTTTTCTTTTTTTTGTTTAACAACTTTGCCATTGTTGTGGCTGTTGCGCTTTTTTTATCAACATTGCTTCATGCTTATTCATTCTTTCCTATATTGACACATACCGCCCCCAATCCAGTTTTTGAGGGTTTGCCTTCGACCACTTTAAATTTTCTTCTGCTTGTTTTGAATTATAATTAAGGGAAAGATTATTAAGGAAGAAAAATAAGGGGATGTTCATCATAGTGTTTTTAGATCGCACAAAAAGTAAAGTTTTTTCGCACCCAATCCTGTTAAGCAAGCTTTTATCAAACGGTACCACAAAATCAAGCATAGGGATGACGTTCAATGGGCAAACGAGAAACAATATATATTTTTTTTAAGGTATGTTGGTAGGTATAAATTGTTTAAGTACCAAAAAGGAAACAGTTTTGTTTTTCTTACATAAAAAAATTAAATTAAATTCACCAACATTTTCACTGGTTGTGTATTATGATTTATGAATGTGACAGTTAGATAGATAATGTTAATATTCAATACTCGCACTGGGTGGCAATTTCATTTTATAACTAAATTAAGTAAATAAACTAACGTCCTTGTTTATATTGGATTGATAACTCATGAGTCATGAGCCATAACTCATGCGAGCTACCCATCAGAAACTAAGGCCAAAGGCCATTGAAAATGTTCCATCTTCTTTGCTAAGATGCAATAAGTAGTGTCTTCACTGATGGTTTAATGTGGATTCCATATAATTCATGCAGCGGGCAAGCTATTGCACGTACATTTTTGTCCCAAACCAACCAAAGTCTCCTCTCCCGAATTGAGTAGTGGAATGAAGACTTTGCACTATGATAATATCGACAGCTCAGCCGGAAAAAGAAAGTAGAAATCCCGTAGTAGGTTTAAAAAAGGAAACAAAAAGTAATCTATTCAACAACTCAGTACTTTCATAGAGTAAAAATCAATTTAGACGTTCCATGTCTAACAAGAAAATTTGACGAGTCTGAATATTCTTTAGATTTCGATGAACATCCAACGCAGATTAGATGGAACTATGATCAACAATTTCTTTCTTATGTTGCATTCATGAGGTTTTCAGATTTTTGTCTACACAATTTTGGGCATTTATCTTAATATCTATATAAAAATTACGTGTTGTTTAACTGCGATGGACTCCTAAGCTACTTAACTGATTTAGATGAAATTTGCACATCGTGTGCAGCTTGGTTCAACTTAAAAGATAGGCTAGCTTGCATCACAATAATCGCAATATCATTTGATTGCGGTGTTTACACTTTGCAATGTTAAAATATCACTCAGCTAATAATTATCTATTTACTTCAGCTTTTTATTATATACGTCAATGTTGCATTGATTATTCAAATTCAAATCAATTCAAAAATACAGTGAAATTCAAAAGTTTTCTTCGATACTGAAGATATACAGTGGCGAGCATTCTTTACGGGCCCTATCGCTAATTGTATTTTAAACTTAAAAATGTACCAAAAAGAAATTTAAAAGAAGTATGCTTTCTCATTTTTTAAATACTGCAGAGTCAGGTAGAAAAAGAAAGTAGTTGTTCACAAAAGTAATTTATTTTTGACAACAATGAGCACGACTGGGTCGTACGAACTTGCTCCTGTTTTCCAAAACTTAATTCACAACAAATATTTTAAAATTGACATTGACATTACAGTACTTCACACATGAATATAACGAACTACAGACACATACACATAGTAGCGACTGAGGTCATCGGCTGGGACTGAAACAAGACATACGACAAATAGAGAGACTCATAGAAGGAAAATTATAATTTGGGCAATATGTACGTATGCACCTTCAAAAAAAAAACCCTGATCGGACTACTATTTTTTTTAGAAAATCTATTAACAAAATACGGTTTTATGATAGGTATCGCTTTGGAGCAATACAAACATATTTTTTTTACATATACAGCAGTGTTTCGAAACAAAATTTCGAGAAAGTTTAAAAAAATTGTAGGAGCGGTTTTTGTTTTTTGGCCAAAAAAATTGTATGGCCACCCTAAATTTTGATAAAAAAAATCAAGATTACATTGGATTAGATTAGATTAATTCTTTATTTTTTCGATTCAAAATTGATACAATAATAAACTTAAGAATACGGACATGGCAATCTGCCGTCTGCCAAGACGATAAACTTTTTATAAAATGAACCTTCAGCCGATGGTCTCAGTCACCAGTGCTGCTATGTGTCTGTAGTTCGTTACATTTATGTGCGAAGTACTGTGAAATGTAATGTATGTAAAATGAATTAGCTTACCCGTACCCTCTTTGATGGGCAAAATAAAATTCCTTTTATAGAATTCTCCACTTAAATTATATTAAATAATTTTTTTTTGTTACTTAGGTACAAAATACAAAATTTATTCTACAGATTTTATATAAACAACATTCTTTGTTTTTCGTTCTTTGGTATGAATAAATAATGAGAATGGTTTTTCTTATCATTTGCACCGTTTGTTATTTGAAAAATAAACATTTTTTGTCAAAAGCTTTCTACCTATATTCCTCTTTTAAAAGAAAACTAAGAAAATCGCTCAACCAGCTGTCAACTTATAAGAGCACCAACATTTTACTGAATTTGTCTTTTATATGCCCAGATTAAGCAAAGGGTTTTCCAATAAGGGGTGTTATTTTGATATTCAAAGAAAAATGGCATTTTTTGAGATAAATGATCGGATGTTTATTTCATTATAAAGATAATGGAACACAACATAAGCCAAATAGCCGCCACGACCACGCTTACAGGACCATATCCTTTTCATGAAATTTTCCATAACCAAATCACAAAGTGGCTGCCCTATGTCCTCGATAGCCTCACGAATTCCATCTTTGAGGTCTTGAATCGACGCTGGGATGTTGGCGTAGACCTTATCTTTCACGTGGCCCCAAAGGAAGAAGTCACAAGGTGTTAAATCACAAGATCTCGGTGGCCAATTGTGATCACCTTTTCGAGAGATAACACGGTCCGGAAACTTTTCCCGTAAAAGATCGATGGTTTCCTTGCTTGTGTGGCACGTAGCGCCGTCTTGTTGAAAGTTGAAGCGTGTATCATTCCATTTTTAATAATTGCGTAGTTTCTACTTGTCAAACGTCAAAAAATGACAGCTTCAAAAGTGACAGCTACTGAAATAGCGCTATTCAAAATAACACCTCTTATTGGAAAACCCTTTATAACAAATGTATAGAAATGAAAAATGTTGAATTACACAGCAATAGCCAAAAATCCTATAGGCGACAAATTCCTTTTTAATTTGCACCTCATCCAAAAATGTTACCAACCTCCAATGATATAAAAGACTGTAGTACATTGGTAATGCAGTCAGTAAAGTCGCAGTTAATTAACTTAAAAAAGACTTTTAGTTTATAAACTTCCAAAAGTACTATAACTGGAAAGGAGGATTCACCAGTCAGTACTTATTTTTTAACTTGCAGTCAATTGAATAAAGTCAATTATTGGCTAAAACTTAATTAACTGCAGTACTCGATAACTGGTTTTAGTCAGTTAAGTCACTAAAAAGTCATAGCGAGCTTAGCTTTAGTCAATAAGTCTTTTGACTGCTGTCAAATTTTATTGTCAAAATAAATAACGACCACTTTATCATTAACATATAATGTGTTTATAACAACGTAAAAAGCTTAAAATGTATATCTTATTTCAATTTCACTCGTCATACACCATGGCCGTGCGTCGCTTGAACCTAAAAGGATTTCCTCCAAACTCAAAAACAAACATTATTATACCGTTTCTCGTTCGAATACCCCATCCCGAAGCTCATCAAAAGATAATTCATGAAAGCTTTATTGGCCCCGTTGTTCATTATGGACCCCGAAAGACGTTTCAAAACTAAAAACTACATCCCCACACCAGCAAGCAGCAAGCAGAATGAACAGAAGCAAAAGTTAGACTGTCCAAAAGCAGTTACACTCAAAATCATTTTCCAAATATACCAACCCATGTATAAATCTCTGAAATAATTTTCATACAAAACTGAGTACTTATTCGTATATTGATATATTTTTCTGAAGTGGAAAAGCATTATTTTTTAACATTTGCACCATTTGTGATCTGAAAAATATAAATTTTTTTTGTTATAAACCTTCTACACTTATTCCCCTTTGGTTTAAAAAAAAATTCGAAAATCGGTCAACCGGTTGTCAACTGAAAAGATAACAGGAATTAAACCAATTAGTCTTTTATATACATATATAGATTAAAGTTGCTGGTTTTTATGTATACAGTACCCATACATACATTTTGCGTTAGGACAAATTGCAATAGATATACTGCAACTAATTTATTAATTAATCAAATTAAATGACAATGCTGATCTAGTTCCCTCTTTCAGAAAAGTAGATCCGCAAGGCTACCAAAACATAAAACTTAATAAAATAAACTTGAGTTTTTTGCATTTTTACCTTAGATATCTTGTTTTCCCCTTTGTTTACTTGCGACATATAGAATATATGGCAAGTATTGAATTCGTAAAAAGTTAAGATTTTGATGAGATATGACATTACGACATTAGAAGTCGAAAAAAGTGGGTCCGGCGTTTCCGTCCGTCTGTCTGCAAACGCCCCTATAGGCTTAACCACTCGTCCGATTGACTTCAAACTTGAAAATTAGAGGTTTGAGCGAATTCGCGTGGGTCGTTTTTTTTTTTTTAATATCAAAAAGTTTAAATTTTCTCAAAAACGGCTAGTACGATTTTTTTCAAACTTCCTCAAAATTTTTTTTAAACACTGCTGTATTTTTTGTGCAAAAATATTTTTGTATTGCTCCAAAACGCTACCTCTCCTAGAACTGTATTTTTGTTAAAAGATTTTCTCGATATATAATAATGTCCTATCAGAGTATTTTTTTTCTGAAAGTACGTATGTATTGCCCAAATAATTTCAAAAATAGCGTAACGAGTACAATGGTTGGCACCCCCAATTTTTGTACTAATTATTGGCACCCTTCATGCAATAAGGGATTTCTCAAAAACTACGTTGTCCAGGAATTAAAAATTGTGTTTTTTCATAAGTTTTATCAATTCTCCAGAATTCTACATTTTTATTTAGGTTTATTTCATTCTCAGTTCCTTTTTGTCAGTGAAAGATTGAGGGCGTTTCCAATAAGTGAAAAAAGTGTTAAAAATACAGTGTTCCTGCTAAGAAGACTAGTTTTTGTAAGTGTCCGTTTTTGATAATTTTTTGAGTTTTTAGATGAAAATTTTTGTTTTTAAATATAAAAATATAATAAATTAAATATTTTTATAAGTTTTTTCGTATAAAAAGTTGTTAATATTATTATGTGTATGAAGAAAAAAACACCTTAATCCGTGTGAAAAGGTACCCGGGTACCTTGTTATAAATAATAGGCATTTTATCAATAAAAGTCAAACAACTTATTTTTGAAATGAAATTTAAATCGAAGGAGGCTTTGAAATTTAAATCTAAAGAAAGAAAAAAAATCGAAGGTGGCTTTGAAATGCGTTTGTGTATTTTTCATATTTTGTTTATTCTTGGAGTAGTAGAAATTGAAAAATTCCGTGCGAAAAAAAATAATTGTGAAAATATTTATATTGTGTAAATAAATAAAAATGGTAAGTTTATTTGAAAAATGTGAAGTGTTTTTTCTTATCGTGAGTTTTTTTTTTAGAGTGATTTGAATACAAATATGGATATAATTGAACCATGTACCAGTGAAAGTGCCCGACGTCTACGTCGACGAATCCAACGATACAATTCGGAAGAAATGCGGGAATTTCTCCGAGAAAATTCAAGTGATGACGAAGATTTTGTGGCATCTGATGAAGATGATTTTTTCCCAGTTGCTGATGAGGAAGTTTCGGACGTGGAGCAAGGGGAACAAACTGAATTTGATGTTCCTTCATCAGATTCTGAGTGCAGCGATGATGAATTTTCATTTGATCTTGTCTCGAAAGATGGAACCCGTTGGCAGACAGAACCATTCCCAGAAACGCAGACCAATCGTCGCAACATTATTCGACAACGAGGAGGAGCCGCCCACTTTTCACAGCTGCTTACAGCAAAACAAATTTTCAAAGGTATATTATGCAGCAACATTTATGACATCATATTACGCGAAACGAATAGAAAAGGTTTGAAAATAATCGAGACATACAACAGAGCACAGACAGACAAAACTAAAAAAAAAACTTTGAAAAATTTTCGCAACACGAATTCGACGCATTCCTTGGAATATTGATTTGCTGTGGCGTTTACAAGTCAAATAAAGAACACATGACTGAACTATGGAAACCGGACCACTTTCCATTGGTTCGCGCATCTATGTCGCTTGATCGATTCAAGATGTTTTTGCGCTTCATACGATTCGATAACGACGTTACTCGTCCAGAGCGTTTGTTTGTTGACTGATAAAGCGGCTGCCGTTCGTGATGTATGGGCAATGCTGCTCTCAAATTTGAACACAAACTATAAGCCAAATGAGTGTATAACAGTTGACGAACAGCTTTACGGCTATCGGGGCCGTACGCGTTTCACACAATACATGCCATCAAAGCCCGAAAAGTACGGTTTACAAATATTTTGGGCTTGTGATGCAAAAACTTCTTACCCACTGAACGGACAAATTTACACCGGTAAACTTCCAGAAGAAGAACGGCAGATAAATGTGGGTGAAAAAATCGTTTTGGAACTTGTGGCTAAGTATAAAAACTCCGGACGTAATGTAACAACGGACAACTTTTTTACGTCCTTCCAATTGGCAAACAAATTGAAAGAATGGAATATGACGCTTGTTGGTACGGTCAGAAGAAATAAACGATTTCTCCCTGTAACTATGTTGCCACATAAAAACCGGCCCTTATTTTCTACCAACTTTGCTCCACAGAGAAGCGACTGTCTGTTCTTATGTACCGAAGAAAAAAAAAGCTGTGGTAATGCTTTCCACAATGCATTCTTCAACTTCTGTACAGGATTCCCCAACACAAAAGCCCGAAATAATCGCCTATTATAACAAAACTAAAGGTGGCGTTGACAATATGGACAAGTTGTTAGGAGAATATACCGTAAAAAGAAGGACTAATAGGTGGCCATTGGCTTTCTTTTATAATATGATCGATGTAGCAGCCTTAGCTTTCTACATAATTTACATGGATCACAACCCAACACATACGAAGACGGATAAAAGAAGGACATTTTTGAAAGATCTAAGCCATCAACTTTGTGAAGAAAATATAAAAGAGAGGGCTAAAAATCCTTATATTTTATCAAAGCAAAACATTCGAAATGCGATTCAGGCTGTTGGACATTTTCCAAAACCATTATCTGCCGAAACTCCAAAGGTGCAAAAAAGAGATGCAAGTGGGCGTCTGGCTGTGGTTGGCAGTTGTTATATGTGCCGAAACTTGCAACAAAAGCAAAAAAAAACAAGAAAAGCGTGCAGCAATTGTTTGCAACCGATTTGCGACGCACATTCCGAAACAAAAGCAAAATGTAAGATCTGCGTTGAATTATAAGAACTATTTTCATATTTTTAATATACATAATTTACATGCAAACAATAAAAACAAGTAAAAGATATTATCACTTTTTGTATTTCATTTCGTTTGTCAGTCAAAAAAATTGATTCGAGTAGTTTTTCGCGCTTGGATTATATGAAGGTACCTGGGTACCTTTTCACATGGATGAAGGTGCTTTTTGTTTTTTGAAGCGTAGAATTCTTCCTTTCTTGAGTTTTTGATCCAAATTATAGAAATTATTTGCAAAACATAAAGTTAGGAGCTCTCACAAACTAACACGCTCCTGCCTACGATTTTAAATTATTTAAATGGTCATTAAAAATTGAAAAGGTACCCGGGTACCTCTTCACACACCCCTTAAAAAAGGGGTGCCAATAATTGGTCCCATATTAAGAAGTGGTTTAATTATTGGCAGGGGGGTGCCAATAATTCATGCACTGGGACTACAATTATTGGCACTGCCAATAATTCTGTGGCAATATGACAGAGTAGCTTATGTCAAAAAACTTTATTTCGAGAAAAATGGATTTTTATCTAAAGTGTTATTTGAAAAAATGCATTCGATAGAATATCTTATGTAGACATAAGACCTAATATATCTGATTTGTGATTTTATTAATTTTTGCAAAAGAGCTTATGTCTTTTAAAATACAATTAAAATTTAGCAAAGAAATTTAAGTATACAAAAGTTTCCTCAAAAAACTCGAATTAAGCTGGTTAATTTATTTATTATTTATTTTATTGATTTTAACATCGCTTTCAAAGTAAAATAAAAAAAATATTTCATACGACATAAGCGTTTCTGTTAAATCATAATAACTAAATTTGGAAGACATAAGAGAATTAAATAACATAAGCTTTTCTGTCGAATGCAATGTATGGCATTAAACATAAGCGTTTATGAAACGTACGATATCTTTGCAACGGAGAGATCTTTTTGAATGGGGGTAAGACAGAAATGTAGATTTCAAAGTGCTTATGAACAATCCATTAAAAACTCAAAAATCGCTTATGTCGACATAAGCTACTCTGTCTTATTGCCACAGAATTGTACTTTTAAGACTGCCAATATTTATACCCCTCATCCGTTAAAAATTTAAAACGGGGGTGCCAATAATTGGTTCCATATTAAGAAGAAGTGATTTTATTATTGGCAGGGGGGTGCCAATAATTCGTGCACTTTGACTACAATTATTGGCACTGCCAATAATAGTACTTTTAAGACTGCCAATTTGTATACCCCTCATCAGTTACAAATTTTTATTTATGTACTTTTAATTTATATTATTTACAATTCAATTAACAATGAACTGTTTTAAGCAATTTAAACAATCAGTTAAGAAAAATGTGATTTTTAAAATGTACCTACATACATATACAGGGTGATTCACGAGCGTTGTGCCAAAAAGCTAGAGCGTGTAGGTTGAGATGAGACAAGAAAAAAATCGTATGGGGGGGTCTATTCTCCCCCGTTTAGCCAGGAGGGGCAATTTTCTGAAAAAATTGACTTATTTTGTTAAAAAATATATTAAAAATCAACGGCTTCGTTTACAACACCGTGCTATGCCTTTCTGGAAAGCCAAAAACTTCTTCTTTCACTTTGTTTTTAAATGAAATTGTTTTAACGAACAGTTTAAAAAAAATAAATTTTCAAACTCAAAATTTTCAAAAAAAAGCAAAAAAATCATTTTTGAACGAATTTTTTTCAAAATTTTATGTAATTAGGTACTAATTTTGTTTTAAAAATTCAATGTCTTTGTTAATTTTTGGTCGAAAACAGAAAATCGGATGTAAAAATGTCTTTTCGTTTTTGAGAAATTAAAAAAACCAAAACTACTTTTTTTCTAAAAAAATCTTTGTTTTTATTTTTACCTATCTGGACTTTTAGTTTAATTTATAAATTTAATTTTTTGTTATTGGAGTTTTATGAGGACTCAATAAAGAAGAAAAGTATTGGAGTTTACCTGGATTAATCATTTTGTTCATTGATAACGTCTTCCATTGACCTTTCACTACTAGCTCTCCGTGCTCTCGTCGGCGGATTCTTGAAAACATGCTACGACTTGGGCGCCATCTATTGGGTTATCTTTCAGCGTAGAGTCTTTCGGCTTCCCGATCTCGACAACAAGTGTAGCAGCAGTTCCTGTCCGCTAACTCTTCTCGAGAGTATGAGTTTGTTATTGTTAGGTGTTGGTGAGTTAATATTTTAATTGTAAATGGTTATTTAGTAAATATGCGATTTCTTTTATTTACCTTTAGGTTGTTAATTGTTTTTTCATTCAAGAAAAATTGCGGTTTAATTATCTTAAGCCCCTAGCAGGTAAAACCCTTCGCCAGCGAGTGGCCGCGGCCCCAGGTATAGTAAAAAAAAATTGCAGGTCAGTTTTCAGACGTTATCAATGAACAAAATGGTTAATCCAGGGAAAATCCAATACTTTTCTACTTTATTGAGTCCTCATAAAACTCCAATTACAAAAAATTAAATTCATAAATTAAACTAAAAGTCCAGATAGGTAAAAATAAAAACAAAGATTTTTTTAAGAAAAAAGTGGTTTTGGTTTTTTTTTTTAATTTCTCAAAAACGAAAAGACATTTTTGCATCCGGTTTTCTGTTTTCGACTAAAAATTAACAAAGGCATTGCATTTTTAAAACAAAATTAGTACCTAATTACATAAAATTTTGAAAAAAAATCGTTCAAAAATGATTTTTTTGCTTTTTTTTTGAAAATTTTGAGTTTGAAATTTTTTTTTTTTTTACTGTTCGTTAAAACAATTTCATTTAAAAACAAAGTAAAAGAAGAAGTTTTTGGCTTTCCAGCAAGGTATAGCACGGTGTTGTAAACGAAGCCGTTGATTTTTAATATTTTTTTTAACAAAATAAGTAAATTTTTCAGAAAATTGCCCCTCCCGGCTAAACGGGAGAGAATAGACCCCCCCTCCCATACGATTTTTTTCTTGTCTCATCTCAACCTACACGCTCTAGCTTTTTGGCTCAACTCTCGTGAATCACCCTGTATATGTATGTCAGAGATCTTCAAATGAATTTTTATATTTACGTTTTGTTTTTTATGTAACTGCATATATTTGCTTGCGTTGAATTAAGGTTTTCTTGTAATAAAATGTTTGTTTTTTAACTAAATTTGATAGAAAATATCATGAAAAGACATTGTTTTTCTTTCAAATTTAAGGGTGCCAATAATTGTACCGTGTGGTGCCAACAATTGTACCTGGATGCCAATGATTGTACGTTTTCGCAGGCTTTTCTTATTCTGGTGTTTTTATAAGTTCTTAATTTGTTATACTTTTATTCTCATAATATTCAAATTTAAAATATCTTAGATTTTAATTTGACATATAAAACATATTGCAAACTCTTTTATATCGAGAGTTATTCGCAATTAAAAGTGAAAAAATGCATGAGGGTGCCAACCATTGTACCCGTTACGCTATGTTTGTATTTTAAAACTTTTTTTCAATATTCTGTATCTCAAAAACGGATCAATATTAAAAATCGAAATTTACTTATAAAATGTATAGTTACATGTTCTTGAATACTGCATACCCAAATTAATTTTAAGACATTTTCGAAAAATTTTATACATACAAAAATTAATTTAAAAAAACCGCTGCTAGGATTTTGGGAAATCAAAAATTTCTTAAGAAATTATATGCCATCAATTTTTTTCAGATTGAATCTATTTTTGAGGTTCATATTACAATTTAAATTTTTATTTATAACTTTAACTTTTTTTTTTTATGTATTTTATGAACTAGAATTTTGAATACAGGAGCAAGTTTGTAAGACCCAGCCGTGCACATTTTTTTTATAATATATAACGCATTCAAGGATTAAATAATACGTACCCTTTTTATGTCGAAACAGGTCTTGTGAACATTGGTCTTTAAAAAATGAACATTGCAATGACCTAGAAATACAGAGTGTGTTCATGTTGTATTGCTAAAGAATGAATCTCTAAAATCGTAAAAAAAAAAAACAAACAATATAAAATAGGCTGATCATAATAAGCATATTCTGAAGTTGAAGAATAATTTTGTTTTCAAACTTTAATACCGGTGATACCTTACCTACAAATGACTGCTTTAATTTATATTTTTATTAGGAGGGTATCGCAAAGCACCCGTAACGCTATTTAATGTATTTTTGTTCTTTTCTTTATAAATATTATCCTCCCTGTTAACGTCGCGCGCAAGAAAAAGATATAAAACCAATCCACCAGGACTAAGATAAAAATAAAAATTCAATGTTAATAATTTATGGAAAGGAATATTATTACGATCTCTACTTCTTCCGTCGTCGGTCGTCGCCGTCGCGTGCTTCTTTGTCGCAATACCATCGATGAATGTTGTAGTAGTATAGGTGTATCAAAACAGGTGAGCTGCAAGGCTTTGGTTCTTTTCCCAAAGAATATATATGTATATGTAAATTCGACACAATAGCAATCACCTCCAATGTAAATTCCTTATTCCACAGGACCCATATTAACCAGATGAACCTTGAAAAATGGAACGCGAGCTATACGAGGGCATTATGACAATCGTTCATTTTACGCCCCCTGTCGTTTCTCCTTTATCAAATGGAAAAATAGAATAATACCAAAGGCCATCATAATCATCTATATTCATGGATTAGGATTCAATTTTTTGTGCTGAAAAATTTTGTACGTAGCACCTTCAGCTTCAGCTAGCTGAGGCGATGGGTGGTTACATACAGTTCTTATTCACTTTATTGTATGCAGGTGGATTATGGAATTGAAAATTTTATTATAGGTAAATCGTAAGAAAGAAAAATAATGGAATATACAGGGTGATTTACGAACGTAGTGCCAAAAAGCTAGAGCGTGTAGGTTGAGTTGAGACAAGAAAAAAATCGTATTGGATGGGGGGTCTATTCCCCCCTGTTTAGCCGGGAGGGGCAATTTTTGGAAAAATTAACTTATTTTTTAAAAGAAAATATTAAAAATCGACGGCTTCGTTTACAACACCGTGCTATAGGTACCTTTCTGGAAAGCCAAAAACTTCTTCTTTCATCTTATTTGCAAATTAAATTAATTTAACGAATAGTTTAAAAAATATAAATTTTCACACTCAAAATTAAAAAAAAAAAAAACATTTTAGGACTAATTTTTTTCAAAATTTTATGTAATTAACTACTAATTTTGTTTTAAAAATTCAATGCCATTGTTAGTTTTTAGTCGAAAACAGAAAACCGGATGCAAAAATGTCTTTTCGTTTTCGAGAAATTAAAAAAAAAACCAAAACCACTTTTACATTACATTACATTTCACAGTACTTCGCACATGAATGTAACGAACTACAGACACATAGCAGCACTGGCGACTGAGACCATCGGCTGGGACAGAACAAGACATACAACAGAGAGAGACAGATAGACACATAGAAAGAAACCACACATAACAGAAACCTACGTGGCTCAGAGGAGGAGACTTAGATTTGTATTGTCTAATGTTATCGCACAGGTGGCCTCAGATAAGCTGGCGATTTTTGTAGAAAAAGAATGCTGCTGAAGCTGGGGTTTGAACCCGTAGCGTTCGGCTAAGCAATCCACTAATCTATCCTCTGAACCATGGAAACCACTTTTTTATAAGGAAATCTTTGTTCATTTATTTTTACCTATCTGGACTTTTTGTTAAATTTATTTATGAAACATTAACCTTATTTTACTTTTTGTTTTGTAATTGGAGTTTCATGAGGACTCAATAAAGCAGAAAAGTATTGGATTTCCCCTGGATTAATCATTTTGTTCATTGATAACGTCTGCCATTGACCTTTCACTTATAGCTCTCCGTACTCTCTTAGACGTCAGCGGATGCTACGATTCGGCCGCCTTCTATTGGGATATCTTTCAGCGTAGAGACTTTCGGCTTCCCGATCACGACAACTAGCTAAACCGTAGCATACTCTCGAGAAGAGTTAGCGGACATGCACTCGCTCTTGAGTTTGTTATTGTCATGTGTTGATGAATTAATATTTTAATTGGAGATGGTTGTTTAGTAAATATGCGATGCCTTTTATTTACCTACCATTAGGTTGCTTATTGTTTTTTTCATTCAAGAAAAATTGCGGTTTAATTATCTTAAGCCCCTAGCAGGTACAACCCTTCGCCGGCGAGTGGCCGCGGCCCAAGGTATAATAAGAAAAATTGCAGGTCAGTTTTCAGACGTTATCAATGAACAAAATGGTTAATCCACTGAAAATCTAATACTTTTCTACTTCATTCAGTCCTCATAAGACTCCAATTACAAAACAAATAGTAAAAGAAAGGTTAATGTTTCATAAATAAATTTAACAAGCAGGTTGCCATGGTTCAGAGGATAGAGTAGTGGATTGCTAAGCCGAACGCTACGGGTTCAAACCCCAGCTTCAGCAGCATTCTTTTTCTACAAAAATCGCCAGCTAATCTGAGGCCACCTGTGCGATAACATGAGACAATACAAATCTAAGTCTACTCCTCTGAGCCACGTAGGTTTCTGTTATGTGTGCTTTCTTTCTATGTGTCTATCTGTCTCTCTCTCTCTGTTATATGTCTTGTTCTGTCCCAGCCGACGGTCTCAGTCGCCAGTGCTGCTATGTGTCTGTAGTTCGTTACATTTATGTGCGAAGTACTGTGAAATGTAACGTAATGTAAATTTAACAAAAAGTCCAGATAGGTAAAAATAAATTAACAAAGATTTTCTTAGAAAAAGTGTTTTTTTTTTATTTCTCAAAAATGAAGACATTTTTGCATTCGGTCTTCTGTTTTCGACTAAAAATTAACAACGGCATTGAATTTTTAAATTAAAATTAGTACCTACTTTATTACATATAATTTTGAAAAAAGTTAGTTCAAAAATGTTTTTTTTTTGTTTTTTTTTTTTTTGGGGAAATTTTGAGTTCGAAAATTTATATTTTTTAAACTACTCGTTAAAAAGGTATAGCACGGTGTTGTAGACGAAGCCGTTGATTTTTAATATTTTTTTTTACAAAATAAGTCAATTTTCATCTGAGTCTCTGGATCTTGACCCTTGGGCATAGGTCCGTAAAAAAATATTCTCTCGAAACAGCCTAAGGCACTTTCATCCGATTTTGTCAGGGTCCATGCTTCTGCACCATATAGTAGGACTGGGATGATGAGGATGTTATATTATTTTACCTTAATTGATCGAGAGAGGGCTTTATCATTCAATTGCTCTCTTAGCCCAAGAAATAGCGATTAGTAAGATTTATTTTTGTCTGATCTCAGTGCTGGTTTAATTGCTCCTTTTCTTGTTCGTTCAAAGTTATATGCATCTATTGTGACGTTCTGTCCGAGCCGTGCGTCGGTGTTGGGTGTCCTTCCTCGAAGACAGCGTATACTTATTTATCGCTAAACCCATTTTTGACACCTCTGCTTCAATTCTCACAAAGGCGCCATTGACAACACGCTGTGTTCTTCCCATTATATCAATATCATCAACGTACGCGAGAAGTTGAACAGACTATTGGGAGATATTTCCTCTAGTGTTGACGGAGGAGTTTTGTACTATCTCTGTGTTAAAAAAATCGCATGACAGTGCATCGTGTTGTCTGAATCCTTTTTTGACATTGAACGGTTCCGTAAACTCTTTGCCAAACTTGATGGGACAGCGTGAATTCTACATCGTCATTTTGCACAAGCGTCCGGGCTTAGCAGGGATGCCAAAACTAGACATAACCTTATACAGTTCGTCTCTGTAGATGCTGTCATACGCGGCCTTAAAATCGATGAAAAGGTGGTGAGTATCGATTCGATGTTCATAAGTTTTTTCCAGGATCTGCCGCAAAGTGAAAATTTGGTCGATGGCTGGTGTTCCTGGTCTGTAGCAACATTCATGAGGACCAATCAGATTTTTGACGAAAGGTTTCAGGGGTTCACATATTACGGCAGAGAGGATCTTGTTAGAGATGTTGAGTTGGCTTATTCCTCCAGTTGGCACAGTTTATAAGATCTCCCTTCTTCAGGATCGTTCATGAATTTTTCCGAATTCTTACAGATGATTTGGTGAATGCTCCTATCTAGATCGTCACCTGCTGCTTTGAAAAGCTCGGCAGCTAGTTCCTCTGCTCCAGCTTTTTTGGATTTCAGTTGTGATATTGCTGCCGTGCCCCTGCATACAGGTTATCTGTTATCTGGACCCAATTAACTGGACTTCATCTTTCCGACGACGCCTTGTTCAACCGATATTTAAGCTGCATTATATGCAGATTATGAAGTATACCAGAATACCAGTTCGAAATAGTAACGCACAAAAGCAAAAGAAATAGTTTTTAAACGGTTCATTTCATACATTCCTTTTGGTAGATTCGCCCTAAACCCTAAGTACTTTTTTTTCAATCATAAGAAAAGAAAGTCAAAAGGATTTCTCTGGCGGATGTTCCTTCTTTCTATTTGAGCTTGTGTTTAATGAATTATGAGTGTTAATAAATATTCTTATTTCATAGCTCGTTACATTTTTTCTTCATATTTCATTAAAAATTATCTTGGTTTGGCGATATGAATCGATAAGGCTTCTTTTTATTTTTGTTTGCTTTTTTTCCATCCCTGTTCGTTTCAAAGTCTGCAAGGGTAGATTCTGTTACATCGAATGGTTTCTTTTCTTTATCAGAGGGTTTGCTATAAATTTCAAACTCGAAGATTTTTAATTACAAAATGTAATTTTTTTAACTCAGCGGTTAATTTATTGGATGCATGGGGATGGGACAGAATTCGTGAAGATGGGTGGGTGGACTGAGTTGAGTGTAATAGTGATGGGTATATCTTGGGCTGAGTACAAACATTTTTCAATTATCAAGTAACATCTTTGCTGGCGACGATGATGATGTTCATGATGCCGAGGATGAGGATGACAACAATATACTAGAACGGAAGCCCCTTTGGAAGTCCTATCGTTCGAGCATGTAAGATTTATGTATATGAGTAAGCAAATAGGAAAATGCTGTTTTTCGTCCCTTGTGTCGAAATGTAATTTGAATAAAAACAAATGAAAATATTCTTTACCTTAATGAAGCACCCTTTTCTTTCTGTGTCATATCTACTTAGATGGCGATGTCAGTGCGGTGGCGGTCATGGGGTGGTGGGTCGTAAAGTGAAAGGATATAGTTTTTCGAATGTGTGAGTGTACACTCACTTTGAAAGCTTTAATGTTTTCTCAGTGGCGCGAGTCTCACTCAAGTCACCTGGAATCGAATTCGGAATGGATGTTGGCATATGTAGAATTTCCCTTACCCGTAACGGGATAGAGAGTCAAACCCATCCATCTGATGAGTGAGTAGTAAAACAAAATTAAAATAATACTCTTGGGATGAAGATGAAACAAAACAGGACATAGCGACGAAAGAGCGTGGGGACATCTTCTTGAGACGTGCAAGAACAAAAATGTTTATGCATGGAACTGGAATATTTAGGCCGTTTCTTGATAATGACGATGATAATGACAAGGACGCCCGTTCATTCGGTGATGTTCATGGTACCTATACAACAGATCGCAAATAAACATTGATGCGTTCTCGCATAGGTACATTTTTCCCATCCCTGCTTTTTACATCAGCTCTTTCACTGGTAATAATTCTAAACAGAAAATTCTCTTCCTGCTTCTATTTGGCTTTCATCCATTAGAGAAAACATGTTGGTACCTATTCTGAAGAGTGAAATGAGACTTTGGTTCAAAGTGCACATAACAATAATAATTATAATCTAGGGCTAAGGTGGCGACTGGCATTCACATTCATAAAGTGTTAGCTTTGAAAGGGAGTAGAAGAAATCATTGAAATCACTGTGCTTATTAGGTATTTAACTTGCAGGAAGTCAATCCTCTTGTTGGTTTTTAGAAAGGATTTCTCAAGTGTGAACCAGTTTAATTGAAAGAGCGATGTTAAATCTTATAAATAGATTCTTACCAGTCAAGTTCTGCGAACATAAATATTATAATGACCAACTAATTTGCGGTTTAGTGTTAGGATTTTCGGTTTGTTGTAATAGAACAGAGTCGAAAACTCCAAAAAGTTAGAGCCTATAAGTGCTTTCCAGTCTTCAACAATTCCTAGGTACGTGTGATGAATAGAGGGAACCAAAAAATTTGTTTGCGTGGGAAATGTAAGCTCTTGAGAGTTTTGCCAATGCCTTGTTAGAGGAAATAATAGTATGCCTGTGGCGTAACGGTTATGTGTGTTGAATCTTACGCAGTAACACAGTAAGAGCATCAGTCATCATTTGGCCGTATTTACTTGCGATTTTTGCCATATCGTCACTTAAGAAAACATTCACCCCTATCGCCAATTTTATGGGAACTTTTTTTCCCAGGGAAACAAATATTACCCCGGAACAGAAGTTTCCCATCGAGAATCTCCCAAGAACTTTTATTTCCCCGGAAAGAAATTATACCAACCTTAAAATATTTCAATGATTATCGAAGTTATTTTGAAAGCTTCAAATAAAAATAAAATATTTTGTTTGTGTCAAATTCAAATAAAAATAAATCAAATCGTGGGATTTCACATCAAGAAAAAATCGATTTCGCTTAGTTTTACAGATATATGTATGTGATAGTACCTATTATACCAAGCCTATTTTTGAAAGCCAAACTCGTTTCCTAGCCCTGGTTACCGAGGAATTTGCATCAGAAGATATGTACATACATATGTACATATGTGCATACTTTATATAGGAATACAAGAAGCTAAGAACTAAAGAAAAGTAGATTTGGAGTCATACCTCGGTAACCAGACCTTGCAGTTATTTTTAGTTCTCAGTGACTGATAGATGGCTAATTTATCTTTTTTTCGCATATCATTTGCTTTTGCCTATCTGGGAAATTCATGATCTCTAACGACAATATTTGTTAATTCAATTTATTTTTGATGCCGAAATAAACGTGCATATGTCCATTTGGAAGTAAGACTGCCTCTTGTTATTAAGACGCATTTCACCCAAGCTATTCACTTATTACGTCTACGTCGCGTCGTCGGTTGGTGGTGTTTCCTTTACGGGACATAGGGTCTCTTCTACTATGCTATGCACCATCGTCGTACTAATTTCTGTTCATCGCCAAGCCAATTGCCTGCCGTCCAACTTATGCTTTCTTGTGTAAGCGGGTTCAACTTCATGGCAGTCTGCTTTTCAAAGCGTGTGGCCAATCCACAGCTACTTTCGTTTTCGTATAATAAACTCTTTGCGTTCCTGACCTGTTCTCGAATGAAGTTCAGCATTTGAGATACGGTGGGGCCAAAAAATCCTCAAGATATTTCTGAGACATCTATTAACGAACGTTTGAAGCATTATTGTGGCAGTGTCTGGGACTTCCCAAGTGCTGCACACGTAAAGCAACACGGATTCAACATTGAAGCATTACAGTCGAAGCTTGGTCCTTAAGCTAAAAGAGTTTTCCAGAAATATTTACTTGGATTGATAATTAAGTTCCACGGATGATCCTTTAAGTTTTTCCGAGTTGATCTTTAGCCCCACGACTTCTGCCCTTCTCCCCAACAAAGAAAAAAGGAAATAGTCTTCCAATTCACTTCAAGGTGATGCACAGCAAGTTTTTCTCTCACAACTAACTTGGGGAAAATTCTGTTCCAAATAAGGAAAAAGTTCCCTGGAAAAAATTTATTGGCGATACGGATTTTTCGAAATTAAGTTTTTTTCCCATTCTCGAAAATTATTCATGATAGCAAAGTTCCCAAATTGGGAAAAAATTCCAGGGAAAATTTATTCGTGATAAGGCTGATTATGAATTCTGAAGAATAGATTTTAATTTATTTAATTGATATGAAATTTAAATATAAAAAAAAATAATAATCGTCATTCACTCAAAGCGAATCGAGCAAAAAAAGAACGTTTGCGAAAGAGAGAATTAACTTGTGGTGTAAAAATAAAAATTCATTTTATTTTATTTTTCCCCGGAGAGAATCGATTGGAGTGAGCAAATAAAAAAAAATCGCACAGCGGAAAAATTTCGAAGGTGACGGAAATTGTCAGGAAGGATAACGTGACAATAATATAAGAGTAGCTCGTATTGGAAGATGTTAACTAGGACAATAGGCATTTCAAAAGATAGATCATGCATGAAAGTTTTGGCATAAGAAACAAGCGCAACCGTGAGACCACGGCCAAATTGGGCTACGAATACCGACTGCTGCCTTATCCACCGACTTCTACAGATCTGGCCCCGAGCAACACGCTTTCATACACGGCTGCGTTTCAATGGTTCTCCTTTATTGAAGACGACTACAGTACCTACTGGTTATGTTGGCTCTCCTCCGACGAAATCTTGTAGATAAGCTGGTGCATACCATTAATTCATCTCCAGTGGCTTTGTACAATTCGGCAGCTGGTGTCTGTTGCAGCGGCATTGCCATTTATTGAGGAAGGCTTACAGCTATACTAGCCGACCCAGCAAACACTGCTTTGAGTTTGTTTGAATGTCTTTCCTTCAAATTTATTTTAGTTGGTGGCGTAGCAACGCGCGTACGGTACAGATATTGTTATACTATAATATGCGCTATACAAAATAATTTTACATTACTTAACTTCATAAAGGTAGTGAAACCACAAGGAACAGCTAGTAAAAGATAAAATTCGGGTACCTATGTGCAGGAGGGTGGGTGTTATTATGTTATCCTTGCAATTTAGATGTTTGAGCTCACTTTAAGATTTAAGTTACCTATGCTATAAAGTCATAACTATTAACATATCAAGCTGTGTAGTTAGTGCAAGTTTAGGAACTTCTGACTATATTACCTATCTTAAAATCGACATTTTTATCGACTTCTATAGTTGAAATTTTGGGAATTTCGGTCTTTTGATTTGTCGAAATTTTGAAAGTCAAAATTGTTTAAAATGTTTAAACTTTGAAGTGCTTGAATTCAGATTTTATTTTTCTACATTTAGTACGCTTCCCGCAACATATACATAAATGTACTATACACGTATGAGGCGTTAATCACTTCTGCAATGTTAAAACTTTCTTCATTTGTCAAAGGTTGTTATCAATCGTCATGCAATTTAATATAGAAATAAAACTCCAACACACATATACATGGGTTGGGTAAGCCTTAGTAGCTATACCTAAATTGAATTCCTTAAAAAGAGAGAAACTGAGAAAAAAAAACAAACAAACAGCAGAGCGATAAGAAATATGACAAAAAATTTAAATAATGGGATTTGTATGGGTTAAGAATAAAGGCAGACCAAAAATATAATTAAATGTTCTATTAGGACACGCTGAACATTTTTTTTGTGTGACCACATAGCCTGGTCCCTAAGAAGAAACAAAAAAAAAAAGAAAAAAAACCTCAGGAAATTTTCATACTAATTTCAGGACATTATGCCTGAAGCTCGACTGAGTGCAAGTCACGGGTTTCGTATGTTAAATAAAAAAATAAATATAAAAAATGGACGCTCAGACACGACAAAAATACTTGCAAAAAATTGAAGCTATGATATCTAACCTACATAGACATGCATTATAGTAATGTCCATTTATTTGGGTTTCCACGATCTTAAACCAACATTTTATTTGCTTGCTTTTACACAAACACCATATGCATTAATTTCGTTGCTAGCTTCGTTTATCACTTCGCACGTCTTCCCGCGGGTACAACAATGATAACACAAATGTGCACTAAATCATCTTGCTTAAAATTTATCATCAACTTGGGAGGTTTCCTATCTATGCATGTATTAGGTATTGTTATTATAAAGGTCTAAAAACTGCAGATGATTCTTCTCTTGGCATTTTTAAATGTTGTGTATTTAGATTAGACAAACGTGATTAAAAGGATTTTTTTCTTCTATTCACATGTATCTATCAGATAATCTTGTTTTATTATTCGGAAGAAGTAGCTTTCAAACATTCGGTGCGGCAGTTGCGAGCGTCGCGGTCGTCGTCATCGTCAAAGGGGGGACACATCACAATTTATTAAACAAAAACAAAGGATGAGCAGGTTCATTAGTTTTTGCACTTAAAACATACAACATTCGTACATCTTTACTCATTGAAAAATGTAAATATGTATACGCCCAGAGTTGGGCATTATTCGAATAAATTGTTATTTGAATAATTATTCGAATAAAAAATTATTCGCAACTAATTTATTCACGAATAATTTATTCGCGAATAAATTATTCGTGATTTTATTCGTTATTCGTAATTTATTCGTAATTTCATTCGTTATTCTGAATAACGAATAAAATTGACTTTATTCCTTCTTTCTTTGTCTGTTTATCTTAATTTTTTTTTATTTACGTTTCCTTTGGAATTAGACGCTCGAATTCCTTCATTCATTCTTTATTGCTGAGAAATTTTTTTTGAACGAATTCTACCAACTCTACCTAGCAATTGCACCTTCCAACCCAATGCAAAACGCTTTCAACCCATCCCCTGAAGTATCCTGGGAAGTGATTAATTTTAAAAAAATCTAGTAATATTTTATTCTAATATATTGCATGTATAGCAGTTGGTACCATTATTAATGAAAGTTGTGTTGTGGTGTACTTTTGATTTTTTTAAATGAGTGAGCCTTAAATGAAGTTATGGATTTGGAAATGAAAATTGGGCACTGATATTGATATATCTCTATGAAATCCAACCATTTCGAATATCTTAACAATTTCTAATGAATGTGCTACAAATGTGTCTGTTAATCAAATCTGTGCAAAAACGACATTGACTTTGTTGAATGGAACATTTTTTTAAGTACGACTCTTTATATTCTAGTGGTTAAAGCATTGTGTTGAAATGTACAAAGTGTGAACCTAAAGTTGTAAAAATCAAAGGATTCCCAAACCGTAGGCTTAAAGTCTTGGATTGCTATCCAGAAGGGAAAGGGACAATACATCATTGCCTTCATCTGCATCAGTCGAAAAAGTGTTTTCATACGCTACCATGATAAACTTGCCAATATGTTTAAACAAAGACAAGTGAAGAAGTCCAATCTTAGGAGCTTTAACCAATAACTATGTAAATAACTTTTAATAAAAAAAAAATAAATAAATTGAAATATTATTTGTTCTACCAAATTTCTTGTGTTTATTTTATTCGTTATTCGTTTATTCGTTATTCGAATAATGAATAAAATAATTTATTCGTCATTCGAATAAATTTTCTTCGAATAAATGAAATTATTCATTATTCGTGAATAACGAATAAAATGATTATTTATTATTCGAATGATTATTCGAATAAATTTTGCCCAACTCTGTTACGCCCATGCAGTTTACATAACAACCCTTTTTAAAATTTAGACAATTTTATGAGCACTGACTGCCATGAAAATTATCGCGTTTGATACTTTTTTCGGCATTATGTTCTATAGCTATAGGTAATGCTGTATTTGGTGGCACCGGAAACTCATATTGTTTTAATGAATATTATACTTGGAAGTGATGAGGAAGATAATAAAAGAGTAATCCTTACACCCGCGATGCTACCTAATATGAATTTATTGTGTAATAAATTTGTTTAATCACAAAAACGCAAACGTTACTTGCTGCTGACTGCTACTAATGTGAGCCCACATAAGTGGTTATAGTAAATTTCAATGTTGTTGAAGGAGTAAATTTGGGATAATGTAAACTAGGACGATGACAACACATTCCTTATTTCCCGTTTTGGAACTTACTCAACAACCAACAACAAAAGATTACTAACAGATATTAAAATTCAACTTATTAGCATTCGAGAAGCGTTAAGTACATATAACGGTCCCATCCCTTTTCAGTTGGGTACAGGTTTTATTTGCGGACCATCAATGTTGATTTGAAGCTTTTGACATGTGACATTAACACAAAAACTTCTGGAGTTTGATATGCGCTGCATAAGACAGGGGGGCCAAATCAGGCCCACCTAACAGATTTGAATATATTCTAAATATGTTTTAAATATATTTATTGTGAATATATTTATTGTGAATAATGTGTTATTAAATGTGTTATATGTTATTGTCGTTTTTTTGCGTGTAAAACTCATTACTTTACACTTGTTAACATTAATATAAAGTCTGATGCTATCTTATTAAATCGTCGTAAATGAATAAGAAAAAGAACTTTGTTTTTAAATTCTATGGCATCAAAGGCCACGGTAGTGCCCTGCCAAGTTCTGTTCTAGCACTACTCCCTTTTTACAGGATCGAACTGAAGCACATTTTTAAGCCCCCATAACTTTTGAACCCACAAAGTTATAAGCTTCAAATTTGAAATACGCGTTATTACTTCATGGAGACAAAGGCTCTGTAAAACTTTGTAGAACCACTTCTTCCTGAGATATTAAACAGTAAAAATTTCAAAAACTGTAATTGAATCACTGATTCACTAATTGCGAATGATCATCAAAATTATGAAGCACTTCTAACAATAGCAAAATCTTGAAATTTGGTACAATGGTACGTTTTTGGGTGTTTACAGAGGAAAAAATTGAAAAATTAAATATTCTCATTCGGGGGCGTGGAGCGTGGTATCCGCCCACTTTATAAAAATTGTCGTAGGATGTTGAAATTCAGAATTCTAACAGGGTTTTGGTTGAATATAAGTTAAAATATTTTTGTATCATTTAGAGTCGTGGTTTCCGCCAACTATCCCTGAAGAGTCGTAGGTTGTTGAAATTTGGAATTTTTGTAAGGCTTTAATGGCATGATGGCATTCAGTTGCCCGTAGCTTAGTGGTTAGGTGCGTTGGCTGCTAAGCAGAACGTCGC
Source organism: Sphaerophoria taeniata (assembly GCA_943590905.1). Taxonomy (NCBI): domain Eukaryota; kingdom Metazoa; phylum Arthropoda; class Insecta; order Diptera; family Syrphidae; genus Sphaerophoria; species Sphaerophoria taeniata. Next base: position 67,923,057 of record OX016542.1, read on the forward strand.
ACATACATCGATTTTGAATATTTAGGCGGCCAAAAATATTTAATCGTCATAAATGCCTCTAAAGGCTATGTTTGATAGAAATAAAGCGTAAAAAATATTTAATTCAATTTATGGTTTAAAAAAAAAAAAAATTCTTAATTTAAAAAAAAAAAATGTTTGTTGACAACAATTAACAATTTTCAACTATAAAATTAGTAAATAATAAGCAAAAAAAAAATAATAGGACAACCAGACTGGGTCAGCGTGTACATTTTTGGTATTTTAACCTAAAAACCCAAAAACTTTGAACTGCTGCCAATAAGTCATGGGGATGTCTTGGGAGCTGAGTTTTTTGTAGCATAGTTTTTAATATGTGTTAAATTACGTAAATAAAAAAATAATGACTGGGATGAACCCTGAAGTATAACAAAATGGCTTTTAAAATTTAATAAAAAAAAAAACTTCTTATAAGAAAAAGGTGTTTTCATAAATGGCCGAAAAATAAGACGAAAGTTAAAAATAAAAAAAATAATTTATTTATTTAATAGTTATCTTTAATTTATAAAACCCATCACTTTCACTTCAATAAACAACTCAAACAAAATGTAAGAGCCTTACAAAAAGTCATTAAATGTGACAATACAAAAAAAAAATAAAAATGCATTGCGAGTGATAGCCAAATTCAAACCATTATTAGAGGGACGGAAATATAATAAGAAGGGTAGGGCTGTGTCCGAACGGGACCGAATCGATAGGGTGAAGCAGGAGCACCAGTTCTGGTGGCTTCAGTCAGCACTTGATAATGGGTAGTCGGGGTGGGGTTTTGAGCCTTGGCCGGCTTGCATACTTGTTTTAGTCTAAGGGTTTTGGGTTTAGGTTTAAGTAGAGAGTCCTGTGAAGTTAGCAAAATGATTATTGAAAATTTAATAAAAAATGAGAGTTCCCGGTAGCAAACCAAGAGTTCTAGAGTTCCTCATACTTTTTTTAAATAGTTCTGGCGAATTAAGGCTAAAATTCGAAAAAAAAGTTTTTTGGGCTAACTTCACGCAGCAAGGACTTTTTTCAGAAAATGAGTTCTGATGATGTATTTCAACTTAAAATCAAGAGTTCTAGAGTTCCTGATGACTTTTAGAAAGAGTTCTGCAAAATTGGAAAAGATAGGGTTACCTTAGGTTCCTATTGAGTTAGAGCAAAATTTTGAAAAATCCAAAAAATCAAAATAGAGGAGTTCTGATTAGAGTTCCCGGTAGACAATGAATAGTTCTAAACATTTTATTAATAACTTTTTTTCTAAAACTAATAATTCAAGAGTTCTCGCAAATTAAGGTGCCCATCCACTTAGAGCAAAATTTTGAAAAATCCAAAAAAATCAAAATAGAGGAGTTCTGATTAGAGTTCCCGGTAGACAATGAATAGTTCTAAACATTTTATTAATAACTTTTTTTTCTAAAACTAATAATTCAAGAGTTCTCGCAAATTAAGGTGCCCATCGACTTAGAGCAAAATTTTGAAAAATCCAAAAAAATCAAAATAGAGGAGTTCTGATTAGAGTTCCCGGTAGACAATGAATAGTTCTAAACATTTTATTAATAACTTTTTTTTCTAAAACTAATAATTCAAGAGTTCTCGCAAATTAAGGTGCCCATCGACTTAGAGCAAAATTTTGAAAAATCCAAAAAAATCAAAATAGAGGAGTTCTGATTAGAGTTCCCGGTAGACAATGAATAGTTCTAAACATTTTATTAATAACTTTTTTTTCTAAAACTAATAATTCAAGAGTTCTCGCAAATTAAGGTGCCCATCGACTTAGAGCAAAATTTTGAAAAATCCAAAAAAATCAAAATAGAGGAGTTCTGATTAGAGTTCCCGGTAGACAATGAATAGTTCTAAACATTTTATTAATAACTTTTTTTTCTAAAACTAATAATTCAAGAGTTCTCGCAAATTAAGGTGCCCATCGACTTAGAGCAAAATTTTGAAAAATCCAAAAAAATCAAAATAGAGGAGTTCTGATTAGAGTTCCCGGTAGACAATGAATAGTTCTAAACATTTTATTAATAACTTTTTTTTTCTAAAACTAATAATTCAAGAGTTCTCGCAAATTAAGGTGCCCATCGACTTAGAGCAAAATTTTGAAAAATCCAAAAAAATCAAAATAGAGGAGTTCTGATTAGAGTTCCCGGTAGACAATGAATAGTTCTAAACATTTTATTAATAACTTTTTTTTCTAAAACTAACAATTCAAGAGTTCTCGCAAATTAAGGTGCCCATCGACTTGGAGCAAAATTTTGAAAAATCCAAAAAAAAAACAAAATAGAGGAGTTCTGATTAGAGTTCCCGGTAGACAATGAATAGTTCTAAACATTTTATTAATAACTTTTTTTTCTAAAACTAATAATTCAAGAGTTCTCGCAAATTAAGGTGCCCATCGACTTAGAGCAAAATTTTGAAAAATCCAAAAAAATCCAAATGAGGAGTTCTGATTAGAGTTCCCGGTAGACAATGAGTAGTTCTTAACATTTTATTCATAATTTTTTTTTCTAAAACTAATAATTCAAGAGTTCTCGCAAATTAAGGTGCCCATCGACTTAGAGCAAAATTTTGAAAAATCCAAAAAAATCAAAATAGAGGAGTTCTGATTAGAGTTCACGGTAGACAATGAATAGTTCTAAACATTTTATGAACAACTTTTTTTCTAAAACTAATAATTCAAGAGTTCTCGCAAATCAAGGTGCCCATCGACTTAGAGCAAAATTTTGAAAAATCCAAAAAAATCAAAATAGAGGAGTTCTGATTAGAGTTCCCGGTAGACAATGAATAGTTCTAAACATTTTATGAATAACTTTTTTTTCTAAAACTAATAATTCAAGAGTTCTCGCAAATTAAGGTGCCCATCGACTTGGTGCAAAATTTTTCAAAATTTTTCAAAATTTTGCTCCAAGTCGATGGGCACCTTAATTTGCGAGAACTCTTGAATTATTAGTTTTAGAAAAAAAAGTTATTCATAAAATGTTTAGAACTATTCATTGTCTACCGGGAACTCTAATCAGAACTCCTCTATTTTGATTTTTTTGGATTTTTCAAAATTTTGCTCTAAGTCGATGGGCACCTTGATTTGCGAGTACTCTTGAATTATTAGTTTTAGAAAAAAAAGTTATTCATAAAATGTTTAGAACTATTCATTGTCTACCGGGAACTCTAATCAGAACTCCTCATTTTGATTTTTTTGGATTTTTCAAAATTTTGCTCTAAGTCGATGGGCACCTTAATTTGCGAGAACTCTTGAATTATTAGTTTTAGAAAAAAAAGTTATTAATAAAATGTTTAGAACTATTCATTGTCTACCGGGAACTCTAATCAGAACTCCTCTATTTTGATTTTTTTGGATTTTTCAAAATTTTGCTCTAAGTCGATGGGCACCTTAATTTGCGAGAACTCTTGAATTATTAGTTTTAGAAAAAAAAGTTATTAATAAAATGTTTAGAACTATTCATTGTCTACCGGGAACTCTAATCAGAACTCCTCTATTTTGATTTTTTTGGATTTTTCAAAATTTTGATCTAAGTCGATGGGCACCTTAATTTGCGAGAACTCTTGAATTATTAGTTTTAGAAAAAAATGTTATTAATAAAATGTTTAGAACTATTCATTGTCTACCGGGAACTCTAATCAGAACTCCTCTATTTTGATTTTTTTGGATTTTTCAAAATTTTGCTCTAAGTCGATGGGCACCTTAATTTGCGAGAACTCTTGAATTATTAGTTTTAGAAAAAAAAAGTTATTAATAAAATGTTTAGAACTATTCATTGTCTACCGGGAACTCTAATCAGAACTCCTCTATTTTGATTTTTTTGGATTTTTCAAAATTTTGCTCTAAGTCGATGGGCACCTTAATTTGCGAGAACTCTTGAATTATTAGTTTTAGAAAAAAAAGTTATTAATAAAATGTTTAGAACTATTCATTGTCTACCGGAAACTCTAATCAGAACTCCTCTATTTTGATTTTTTTGGATTTTTCAAAATTTTGCTCAAAGTCGATGGGCACCTTAATTTGCGAGAACTCTTGAATTATTAGTTTTAGAAAAAAAAGTTATTAATAAAATGTTTAGAACTATTCATTGTCTACCGGGAACTCTAATCAGAACTCCTCTATTTTGATTTTTTTGGATTTTTCAAAATTTTTGCTCTAAGTCGATGGGCACCTTAATTTGCGAGAACTCTTGAATTATTAGTTTTAGAAAAAAAAGTTATTAATAAAATGTTTAGAACTATTCATTGTCTACCGGGAACTCTAATCAGAACTCCTCTATTTTGATTTTTTTGGATTTTTCAAAATTTTGCTCTAAGTCGATGGGCACCTTAATTTGCGAGAACTCTTGAATTATTAGTTTTAGAAAAAAAAGTTATTAATAAAATGTTTAGAACTATTCATTGTCTACCGGGAACTCTAATCAGAACTCCTCTATTTTGATTTTTTTGGATTTTTCAAAATTTTGCTCTAAGTCGATGGGCACCTTAATTTGCGAGAACTCTTGAATTATTAGTTTTAGAAAAAAAAGTTATTAATAAAATGTTTAGAACTATTCATTGTCTACCGGGAACTCTAATCAGAACTCCTCTATTTTGATTTTTTTTGGATTTTTCAAAATTTTGCTCTAAGTCGATGGGCACCTTAATTTGCGAGAACTCTTGAATTATTAGTTTTAGAAAAAAAAGTTATTAATAAAATGTTTAGAACTATTCATTGTCTACCGGGAACTCTAATCAGAACTCCTCTATTTTGATTTTTTGGATTTTTCAAAATTTTGCTCTAACTCAATAGGAACCTAAGGTAACCCTATCTTTTCCAATTTTGCAGAACTCTTTCTAAAAGTCATCAGGAACTCTAGAACTCTTGATTTTAAGTTGAAATACATCATCAGAACTCATTTTCTGAAAAAAGTCCTTGTTGCGTGAAGTTAGCCCAAAAAACTTTTTTTTTCGAATTTTAGCCTTAATTCGCCAGAACTATTTAAAAAAAGTATGAGGAACTCTAGAACTCTTGGTTTGCTACCGGGAACTCTCATTTTTTATTAAATTTTCAACAATCATTTTGCTAACTTCACAGGACTTAAGTAGAGTAGGCGTGGTGACACACACATTGAAAAGGACTACAAATGTAAAATAAAAATAAAAAAAAGAAAAAAAAAAGAAAAAGAAAACGATTATAAATACAAATGAAAAAAAAAGAATTAAAAAAAAGAACAAAATACAAAAAGTGATATGGAAACAATTTGATAAAGATTTGCTGCTGTGGTTGCTCTAGTTTGTAAGAAGTTGTTAGGTAGAATAGATAGTTTTAATTAATTTTAAGTTTTATTTTTTAAGGACCTAATTTTAAGTAGCTCGTAAGGAACAAATAAATGACATTGTGTTAGTTTTTCTTCATTTTCTAACAAAAAACGGTTAATTAAATTTAATAAAATAGTTCATAGGCCGAAAGCCATTAGTTTTAAGAGAACATGAATTACTTAGAGCGCCCGGTTGGGGCCAGTAAGTTAAATATAAGATTTTTGATAATAAGCTAGTTTGAATTCATTGTCTATTATTAAGTAGTCATAAGAGAATTGAATAAAATGAATTTTGAAAAAAAAAATAATAAGAAGGGTTAAAAGGGTGGGAGACTATTCCTTCAACTGTATATTCACTCATAGAGTCAATAGTTTTTCCCTTTCTAAAAGTTTAATTTTTTCAATTTTGTCCCCGTAAATGTTTCAAATCGATGTATGTGCGTCGTGGGTTCGAGTTCTACTCGTGCCCCTAAAGTTTTTATTTCATCATTCACGGGTACTGCCTCTTGCGAAGACCTGACAAAACTTCCAAGAGTATCAATCTGACATGAAAAAGTGCTTCTCAGCTTTGTCGTTCGGAATCGGCGTTAAATTGCAGGTCCCCTCAATTCTTCACACGCACTCAGAGAATTGTTGATGAGAGTAAGCCACTAAGGCCTTGCTCTTCAAGAGCTGTCGCGCCACTATATTTATTTCTATTTTTAATGGCATGAAAAAAATGAGAAAAAAATCAATTTCCATTGGGGTATTCGCCCACTTTATTAAAATGTTCGAAAACGTTTAAATTCGAGATTCTGATAGGGTTTCGGTTGAAAATAAGAGAAAATATAAGTATAAAATTTTAGTTTCATTTAAATGGTGTGGTTGCCGCCCACTTTCTTAAAATTGCCATGGGATCTTGAAATTTAGAATTCAGTTTTGTTTAAGTTCATAACACTCCCATGAGTAATGAAACTTTACCGTTCACTTGGCAAGTTTTCGTTTGATGCGTGATTACTAACATTTTAAAACTTGAACAGTGAACTTGTAAATTTTCATCCAAACTATTTCCTATTTTCTTTTAATATTGTTGCATTATCTTCTACTATGATTTAAAATATTCAATATAATATAACACTTTTACACGTGGTAAGAACTTGGCGTTCTTTTAGATCTCATTACTTATGGTGGCTGACTTTTTACACCGTGTTGTTCGCACTTATGTATGAGAACTAGGCTCTTTTTTACATTTTATGTTTTTGTTCTGATCAAGTTTTCCAGATAATATGTGTTTTTGAGGTAGATACTTCAATTTTAATTTGTAAGGAAATATAATTACCTACAAGTTTTTAGTTTTTAATGTTTTTTGTGAGTTAAGTTTTGGAATACAGCAGCAAGTTCGTGCGACCCAGTCGTGTTCATTTTTCATTTTAAAAATAACTACAAGATAAAGATAGTCATAAAGAAGGTAAGTCAATCATTACATTTTACTATGTTCTATTAATCTAATATTTTGAAATAAGACACGAATGCTATTAACGTCTATTTTCAGAGTTAAAACAAAACTGTAGCCTTATACACAAATAACCCCAGCATTGCAAAGTAACTTGCATACAGTTCTTACTCGATAACACCAAGAATGCCATTACTTAAGTTTAAGTCCGCCTATTTATCTTTTTTGACATTTATGAGGAAAGAATATTTTATTTATTACAAATTGTTCACCATTAATGGTATAGTAAATCGTCGAAACAGAAAAAATGTAATAATAATAAACGAAGTACCAAGGATATCACTCGAAATTTTATCATCTTTCTTTATTGTTGACAGGGTGGTTTTACAAAAGATCGAAGAGGAAGTTCCAGGTTTCGCTATATTGAGAAAACCATTTCAATAAATTTATCAAGCGGTCCGGACGAACACTTTAATAGGCGCATCCAAGGTGAAAATTGCCTCGTTCCCCAACATTAAAATTTTATTTTCATATTTCTCCGTTGATTTACTGCAGAAAGACGACAGCGAATTCCCATCGTTTCAAACTTGCAACTTTGCAAATTGTTTTGCCAGCGGATGGATAGGGTATGGATTGGCTTTTTTAATTCCTTCAAAACTCAGGAACAGATGTTCCTACAACACAAATTAGGTGTTTTTCTTCTATCTTGTTCAATTAGGTATGTACACTGTACAGGCATAGCAATAACATTTCCGAGAATCATGCACCATCGAATCGTAATCACATCATTTTGAATTGCCAAGCATTTTGGAGTTGTCGACGAAGTTAAACATGAAGTAAGTCGGCCGTATTGCTGTCGAAACAATACTGGATATCCCTAATGTAACAGTTCCACAAACTAAAGGAAAGTTTAGTCCTTTGAATCATTAGTGCCTGAAAACAAAACGCAATACATTTTATAGCTAGTCAAATGATCCTTGAAGTTTGTGTTTTATTCGTACTCTTTGATTGTGGAGGTGGACATCTAAGTACATGTACTGGGTGGAGGTTACTACTCAGAGATCGGAACATCTCTAATGTGAAATCGAAATGAAATGGTAAAATATCTTAACTGCTGAGAAAAAGAAGGAAAAGGTCACGAAACTATCATTTGAGTCCCTTTCAACTCATGTCGTTTAATATTAACCGACAAGCAAAGGGGAAATTACACGAGCAACCATTAAAGAGATATTATTGATTGTTGAGATGCAGAAAGCTGTCTGATGTCTGCGTCTGTTGCTTATTAAGTTTTTTTCTTTTTTCATATACATATCTACTCTTGTTTATAGGTACGCATTTTGCGTAACGGTTTGCATAGTATTGGCTACGAAGAAGATGGGTCATAAAAACTCCTTGTCGATTTCTTCCGAATTTCGCTCTAATTACATTCGAACCATCCATGCACCCATTTATTCCATTTCACTGATCTGAAAACATAATACACACAATCATGTATTGTACAGGCGTAAACTTAAGTCTTTCGACTTCGATACACGTGGAGAAGGTTGCCATTGTATTCCAAATGATTGTATCTTTCGATATAAACTTAAGTCCAGTAACCAATTTAAAAAAAGGGAAGCCGAAGACGACAAGCTAAAAAAACTAATTTTTTACATACAGGTTTTCAATGTTTCGAATCTTGACTTTTTATACCTGATCTCTAATATTGCTCATTGGCAGCTCTAACGTGAACAATATAATACTGTTCTACGCTTCTCATTATTGCTCAATGCATGGACTTGTTAGAGGTAGTAAAACCAATTGACAGTAGCGTGCGTTTACGTATTGAATGGACCAGTGGAAGATGATGCTTGTACTTGGGAGCAATTAAATGAGAACAGTTTCTTGACTGTGAAGACGCTTGACGCTTGAGTGTTTTTTACACATAAACAGAAGGTAGGAAAACAATTCCCGACATTTTGTTTGGACGAATGCGTGTATGAATTTCACTCGTCAGAGAATTGAAGGAATAGAATAGAAATCCACAAGAAATTGCATCCATTATCGTAAACCGATAAAAAGAATGTTTCATTTGGGCTTTTCTCTGCAAGGTACTTACCAATCGTTCGTTTTTATTACAAAAGTTATCAACAAGAAAACTTTAATGTTTAGAATTGGGAGACTGGGTCACAAAATTGCTCAAAGTAAAAAACAAAATAGAAGATGAATCTTACCTAAAATTTTTGTTTAAGAGAAAAAAGGTCTACTTAAGGTGGCGCTACAGTCCGTTGTGGACTGTCGACAGTCTCCGCAGGCCAGCTCGTTCCCTAGCAAGCTGTGTTCAGTTTTGCACTCCTAGTTGATTGAGGTTCTCTTCCACTTGGGTGCGCCACCTGAGTCGCGGCGTTTCTCTACTTCTTCGTACCTCGAAGATGCTGTCGAGGGCTTTCCGGACCGTAGCATTGGTGTCTATCCGCGCTATATTACCAAGACATCTGAATCCCTGGACCTTGACCCTTCTGGCTAGGTCCGTGTCGTACAACCCGTAAGATTCGGGCCATAGATAACCTGAGGAACTTTCCTCTCCAAACAATCTAAGTCACATTCGTCCGATTTTGTCAGTGCCCATGCTTCTGCACCATACAGCAGAACTGGGATGATGAGGGTGTTGCATTATTTTACGTTAGTGAATCAAGAGAGGACTCTATTACCACTCAATTGCTTTCTTAGCCAAGGAAACAACGATTAGCAAGAGTTATTCTTCGTCAGATCTCGGCGCTTGTTTTATTGCATGTTAATAGCGGAGTTGAGGTAGAAAAACACCTCAACTACCTCCAAGTTATGTGCATCTATTGTGATCGTCCGTATTGGGAAGACAGCTCATACTTCGTTTTGCCCTTGTTTTACCACTAAACCCATTTTTGCTGCTTGTGTCTCAATTCTCACAAAGGCGCCATTGACAACAGAGCAGCAGCGTGAGCTCTCCATCGTCATTTTGCACAAACGAACGAGCTTTTCAGAGATGCAAAAGCTAGACATAGCTTTACACTGTCCGTCTCTGTAGATGCTGTCATACGCGGCCTTAAAATCGATAAAAAGTTGGTGTTTGTTGATTTGGAGTTCATAGGTTTTTTCCAGGATCTGTGGCAAAGTGAATATTTGATCGATGGTGGACTTTCCGGGTCTGTGGCCAAACTGATAAGGAATTATCAGGTTGTTGACGAAAGGCTTCAAACTTTCACGCAGCACGACCGACAAGATTTTGTAGGCTATGTTTAGGAGACATATATATGAACTACAACTACAGGTTGGTTGGGCATACGCTGCTGAGATTCCATTCGTCGGACATGCTTTCCTCCGACAAAATCTTGCAGATGAGCCGGTGAATACTCCAAATCATATCACCTCCAGCTACTTTGAACAGTTCGACGGCTAGGCCGTCTGCTCCAGCGGCTTTGTTCCACTTAAGTTTAGATATCGCTATCCCCACTTTGTCAATATCGGGTGGGTGGAATTGGTGGTCTTATTCACCTAAATTGAATGGGGCTGCATAACTTGTAGAATTTTGCTAGTCATCGCCATTATACTGCTTAAAAGTGGTCTTTCCATATATCCTCAGCACTGACTGTGGTTCCACTTTTGTAGAACTTTTTAACCTTGTTCCTGCTGTAACATCCCTCTATCTCCTCGATCGCGCGTTTCTCATGCTGCCTTTTTTCCTTTCTGAGAAGTTTGTGCTCCCCTCTCCTTTTCTGCTCATATAGAGCTTGCGAGCGGCTCGAGTCCGTCTTTGTAGCACCGCTTTGTTTGCCTCTTGTTAAGCTGCATATGCTCGCCAGCATTCATCGTAAGACCAGGGGATACATTGTGGTGGCCGTGTAAGCCCTAGAACTTGAGAGGCGGCTTTTTTCATAGCTGCTTGGGAGTGTTGCCACAGGTTCTGGCTTGCTTCTAAGTAGGTTTTCAGAGAAACGATCGGAAAAGGCTCAGCAATGGGATCTGTACCCATGTTCTGTAACTTCTCACATCGAGAAAATCATACCGAAAACAGTGTAAACGGAGCGTAACTAGTTTTTTTTGTATGAAATTTGACACAATTTGTTTCGATTTCCTATGTTTCTCGACTCCGAAAGTTTTCGACCGAGTTACAGAACATGGACCCTGGTTGACGGTTGACTGCTCAGGAAAATAAATAGGGTAGAGCGTCAGTTTTGGGAAAGCCAAGATCCAAGTAGCTTACACTCATCAACAATTGCGTGTGGAAATTTAAATGAGGGAACCAACAATTTAACGCCAATTTAGAACGCCTAAGTTGCGAAAACCTTTGTTCTTAACAGATTGATACTTTTGTTGCATTTGTCAGTACTTCGCAAGATGAAGTCCCCTTGAAAGTTGAAAAAAGAACTATATGGCCAACCCACATCACCCTAACCTACGGCACTACTACTGCTGGATAAGCTTACTAAATAAAATAATTTTATTTCAAAATTATTGTTATAATAGTTAAGTTATATCGTTGCTTTGTTAACAGATATCAAATTCGGTTCCATTCAAATTCAAATTTAATTAAAAGCTAAATATTTTGGAAAATAAAAAGTTGACTCAAGTAGTCTTGAGACAAAAAAAAAAATACTCACTGTTGGATACCTTCCAGGACATAAATTATACTATGCACTTGATTCTGCCACCCCTGAGTCCTGGAGTAGAACAATTAATTTGAGGGTTCCAAACAGAACAAAATTGCGGAAATGTATAAATAAGACTGTGACAATTCACAGACGTCATGGTCAATAGAATTATACACTTATATTATTTTGGGCTTGTGTTCCGGAACTGAGCACGAAACTTATAAATATCTCCATAAAAACAAAATTATTTCTTTATACTTAAAACTTAAGTACACAGCTCTTCTTTAAAACGTTTACGTATCTTTTAAGCAAACAAAAACACAAGCAATCAGTGTTGCCGAAAGTACTCCCTTTGGAGTATTGTACTCCTTTCAGCACCACCGTACTCCCGTACTCCTCCTTTCACATTCGTACTCCTATTTTTAAAAGACCTATAACATCATGCACTTCTGGTAAATGTGTAATGTCAACCTAAATAAATTAAATTCACTTTAAATTTATTGCAAATTTGGGAACACTTTTGCCTTCAAAACTGTCTTCCCTCATTCTTGTTTTCCTTGTTTTGTTTTTCGTTTTGTACCTATGTGAAATAACCATAGAGATAATAGGTCTGTTTGGAACTTTTTGTAGCAGTTTGTTTGAAATCTGTCAAATTAGGCGAAGAGAGTAAAATTCTCTCAGAAAGAGAGAAACTTGCAACAAAGTAATTAAACGCGTTGATGTAATTTGTTGCAGTTTGTTTTCATTTTTTCAAAACCATTGACAATAGAGTGTACATTACTTATATGGAAAAATAATAGGGGTATTCATGCAATAAGATAAAATTGTCGATTACGTATTTGCGTAAATTTGCGCTCCGCTTTGCATGAACGCACTCATAAAGCAAGCTGTGTAAACTTCATAAATCTTGAACCGAAACAGTAAAATAATATAAGATAAAATGAGAACTTGATTTCAAATTTGAATTTTGTTCTGACACTATTAAATAAAATGACAACTAGATTTGAAATTTGAAATCTGAAATTTGTGTAAGTTTACGACCCCGTTTACGCGACAAAATCGTCGCGCAAATTTATCAGCCTTGTGTAAAAAAAATTCCATACAAATTTTGACATTTGAAATACGAGGTTGTAAACTTACGCCTTTTACGAGGTTTGCGAGGGATATACGACGTTGCATGAATACCCCTAATGAATTTTTGATTTTGGTGATAGAGTTGATGAAATATGATTCTTCGTTCAGCGAGGAAGAATATTGCGGTTGTGGTGAAGTTTTAGAGCGTAAAATTTACGCTAAACATTTAATGTTTAACATTCCTGAAGACAGCGATGACGAGCTCTTCAATTTCATTATGGAAAGAGGGCAACGAAATAGGCGAAACTGTGTAGACAAATACTTTGAATAAGTGGTTCGTCAGTATACCGATTTGGAATTAAAAATGCACATTCACATTCATATACATATGTATATTATTTTTCGATCAGCTTTGTGAAAAAATCAACACTTCGGAGTATACTTACCTCCCGTCATGACAAAAGAATTATTGGAACCGCATTAGCATTAAACCTTTTTCTTTGCTTTGCTTATCAAGTCCTTACAAAAAAATTAGTAACATAAATGATATATGTACCTATTAATTGCTGAACACAAAGCATGTTCTTTCCAAATTCTCTCAGAAAGAGAGAAACTTGCAACAAAGTAAACAAACGCGTTGATGTAATTTGTTGCAGTTTGTTTTCATTTTTTCAAAACCATTGACAATAGACATAGAGTGTACATTACTTATATGGAAAATAATGAATTTTTGATTTTGGTGATAGAGTTGATGAAATATGATTCTTCGTTCAGCGAGGAAGAATATTGCGGTTGTGGTGAAGTTTTAGAGCGTAAAATTTACGTTAAACATTTAATGTTTAACATTCCTGAAGACAGCGATGACGAGCTCTTCAATTTCATTATGGAAAGAGGGCAACGAAATAGGCGAAACTGTGTAGACAAATACTTTGAATAAGTGGTTCGTCAGTATACCGATTTGGAATTAAAAATGCACATTCACATTCATATACATATGTATATTATTTTTCGATCAGCTTTGTGAAAAAATCAACACTTCGGAGTATACTTACCTCCCGTCATGACAAAAGAATTATTGGAACCGCATTAGCATTAAACCTTTTTCTTTGCTTTGCTTATCAAGTCCTTACAAAAAACTTAGTAACATAAATGATATATGTACCTATTAATTGCTGAACACAAAGCATGTTCTTTCCAAATTTCGACGAACCGTTTCAATTCAAATTCAAATTCGAAGAGCAAGATACATTTAAAAACAAATTGCAACGAGACATTTCTGTTGCAAGAAGTTGAAAAATTTTCTCTGGAGGGGAAATTTTTTGCCTTCTCGATTTCCCCTTTCTCTGCAACTAATTCGAGTAAACAAACAGGAAAATGTAAAAACGTTTTACTTCGTTGAATCGTTGTACTTCGTTGCAAAAAGTTGGAGTTACCAAACAGACCTAATATAATAGAGCACGGGAGCGTCGGTCGTCACGGTAAATTTTGAGATAGAAGATCCTAAACGGACTCCCTTTCTCTCTCTGAGCTTCTCCTGATTGGCTGTAAAGTGGAATGGACCATTGAATTTCTATTAAGCTAGTACACGTGACCTGGTAATTGATTGTGGTGCCATCTTGAGACCTGGAAAGTGCTGTTTTTTTTTTTTTACATAAGTTTGGTATTTGGGTTTTTTTTCGCTTTTGATGTAGCATAAAAAAACGAAATCACCATTCTTGATAAAGATACTAGCTGTTTCCAATCAATGGAATGGACAGACTAAAATAAATGAAGGAAAGTTCAAAATCAAAATTGTTGCTGTCTTACAATGGAGCTCAGAGAGAGAAAGGGAGTCCTTTTAGGATCTTCTATCTTTATGGCTACCTTTTTAGGCTACCTTCCGTGCTCTGTTATATTATCTCTATGGAAATAACAGGCCACACACCAACACCGTTCGCCGTCCGTTATTTATTTCATTGTCACCCGAAGATTGTGGTTTAGTGGTTGCTTTTTTCGCGTTTAGAATCCGGCAATTTGTAATTTGTTCAATAAAATGAAAAGGTTTGTTTAATTAATGCTGAAAATATCTTTAGTTTGCTTAATTCAAAGTATACGTTAGTTTGATACATAAATGTAAATTTTTAGTGAAAAAGGATTCCTTTGAGGCCGTAAAGGCAAAAAAAGATGTAAATGTTTCTGTTATTGCTGGAGGTTCAAAAACAAATGAATCTGATGTGGTGTTTTTATATTCAGCGCCAAAACCACCTGCTGCAAGAGCCTACAATGTTGAGTTATCAAATTCTGAAAAAGGACGACATTCAAAGTTTATCAAGCCGCCACCGCCACCGCACAATAGGTCCGTTCTTTTACTTTTTCGGGAGTTTTTTGTAAAAACTGTCAAAAATCGAGGATTAGGGATGAAATTTTGTCAACAAAATTCAATGTACTTCTTATGGTTTGACAGAACTTACAAAAACTGCCACAAGAAATTTTTGCCGCTAAAATCGGGAGATAGGGGAAATATTTTTCTCCTTCAAAAGTGCCAGAACTTACAAAAATCGGGAGTAAAAGAACAGAAAAGTGCGAGAATTTGGGAGTTTCTGGCAGTTTCAGGGAGTAAAAGAAAAAGAACAGACCTAATATGTGCGCAGACAGTAATTTTGAAAAAAAAACCGGTACTACTATTTTGTCGAAAATACTCCCCTTTTTTTGCTTCAGTACTACTTTCAAATGTTTTTGTCCGGCAACACTGCAAGCAATTGAACTTTAATATCACACTTTCAATTCATTGAACAACAAACATATAACGTCATGAATGCCAATATTTTAACATGCTTTCATCGGAAGTTCAAGTTTTAAATTCATGAGATATTCAAAAATATTTATTAAAATAATTATAAATATTAAAACCAAGATTAAATGCAACTCGAAAGAGTATGTGGCATTTGTCATTTTGGTAGATTACAATAATTGCAAGTAGCGCCGTCCTCCATCTTAATAATTTGCATATCAATTCAAACAAACTTGGAAAGCTTACCCATGTGCCATGTGCACCAGCGATTTCGTATTCTATGTGGCATATCCTGCCCAAGCTGGCATCCTCTAGGCTTTGTCCTTTAGCCTTAGCCTATGATGACCACTTGATTGCTTACCGTTCTTCTAACTGGCAACGTTTGGGAGAATGTCACAACAAAACTTTGTGAGAAACAATGATTTGTGTTCTGTAAAGTCTTGGAGAATGCAAGCAGGACATGCAAACAAACGGAATAACGCATATTGGATTGGGGGTCGATGATGGATTTCCAAACTTAACCTTTGCTGGACAATCCAAGGATATCTTGTGGAGAATATGCAAAAAGGACTATTAGTCAATCATTGATTTATGTATCTTTGTATAATGCTTCAACAACGACGAAACGACTCTCCGGTTCCAGTTGCATGAGAGAAGAAGACTTGGGATTTCTCGTTCTCAGTTCTTTCATTCATGAAGCAACTGCCATTTGGCAAATGAATTAAATCAAGTTGACGGGTGCAGTTGCAGTAGTCCCGTTCTCATCGTTCGTTGTGCGTCGTCCTTATATTCTATTGAGATTGGGTAGTGGCAATTTATACACATACAAACTGGATGACAAGCAGATTAAGCATACAATGCACACCGAAATTTCCGTCATAAATCTTAACCTTCTCGTGTGATTTGCAACTGTTTTTATTGATTCTGCTTATAGTTTGAGAAGGACAATGGATTGGATTGGCATATCATACCGGATTGTAAGGAGCATTTATCAATAGGTACAGATCGAGAATGTCTCATGCATGATAAAAACACTTGAAAGGAGTTCCATGTGACAAATTCAATCCAGATTTCAAAGTTGCATGTGTTTCAGAATTCTAATGTGTTTGCGATCAATTAAAACAGAATCAAACTCTACTCAATTGCAAAATGTTCACACACATGCCTTAATTTCAATCAATTGCTCAATGAGAATCACCTCAATGCAGATTAGGGTCCTTCTCTCTATTAGGTACAAACATGTAGCAAAAAAGGACCAGTACCTAACCATCGAATATTTAGGTGGGAGGGATTTCCTTTCAAATAATGCAAAGTCAATTTGAAATTAATAGTGTGTACGTAATCCTTTCGCCTGTCAACCCATAGTCTGAACGTCGATGCATCAATGATGCTCTTGAAAAGGGGGTTGCATTTCATTTACATGCATTTATAAAATTATCATTCGCCCCAAGGGCCATTCGAGTGTAGTGTGATCAACTCTGAATCTGTATAAGCGGATGTCAAAGCTTGTAGGTAGGCACTACGTACATTTTCAAACATCAGAACGAAAAGGTCTTTTAGAACTGCACGACTGACGACGCATGAGAATAGGTATGTTTTTGCCGTTTAGTTAAATGGAACTCTCTATTTTGGCTTCATCACGTCACGTTCCTTTTTGTGTTCAATGATCAATTTTAATTGGAAAACAATATTGGTAGCCCACTAAGTGGATTAAAATTTTTGAAATACTGAGAAGCAGAGGAATTGAAAGGAAGCAAAGTTTCATTGAAGGACTGTATAGTATTGTTTGAAAGTTAAATGAATAGAGCTTCAAAACCTTAAGTTTTACTTACTCTTGACGAGTGATAAGCTTATGGTCCTTGGTAAACTTGAAGTAACTTTTGGTAAGCAATTTATAGTGTCCGATGTTAGTCAGTCTTAAATGATGATTACACTTTATTAAGAAGTGAGCCTATTGATTACATCAATTTGTGTTTGGCGAAGCGAACTCAAGTGGAATCCGGAGCCATCAATGATGCACAGTATAGTAAATTGATGGTGATTCCTTCGTTCTATGATGATCAATGCATTCAAAAGTTTGTAAGTGAATAAATGTTTTGTAGACAAACTTCAGTGGCTTAACCACAATTTGTGAATGATGATAAGGATAAATTGACTGTAGTTTAATGCATATGAGAGTTATATGTATAAAAATATATTCACCCCTATTACATTTTCAATTCTATAAATCTTATCCCGGGAAATTGTTTCGGTTTTGCTCGAATAAATTACATTTTTGAAAATATCTCGGCTACTTTATAATCTCGGCTACCAAACTTCAAGAAACTTGAAGAAACAATTTTGATGAATAGAGTTCGAGCAGAACTTTCTTTTGATTTATCATTCGATTGGTTTTGGAAGAATTTTTTGTTCTGTCCAAAAATTTTGGCAAGGCAGCCCCGTAGCAACCCAGGCTAGGGGGGGCTTTGCCCCCCCACTCATTTCTGCATTTTATTGCATATAAAATCAATACTAGAAAATAAAACAAAAACAGTTTAATGAATATCATTTTAAATATTTTGTTTTTTTTTTTTAAATAATTGGACTTTGCGATTTTTTTCTCGACAGCGAGAAAAGATAAATTGTTTAATCTGTCATTAGACATATCAATGCGCTGGGGCCGCATGACTTGCGGTAATATTGAAAACGACGGTTCACATACCGCTGTTCCAGATGGAAACATTTCTATGGCTGCGATAAGATTGTAAACGTTTTCCATGCCTTGTCGCACTTTATAAAATTCTGCTAAAATGTCGGTTTTAATTTTTTTATGTTCTTTTCCTTGTCTTGCTCTTAAAATGTTTAGCTTTTTCTGGTCGGCTTGAATTTTATTTTTATTCCTTACCGATCTCGAGTTCGGTTTTACTTGGCATTGTGATGCCTAACTCAGTCAATGGATGCAATTTTTCAAGATCCATTTCGTTTCCTGTTTCGATGGCCATGAGAATATTATCATCTTTAAGGAAACGGTTAAACGATTGTTTCAAAATACGCTGATTTAAGGATGACTTCTGGTTCAGATCAATTTCCAAGTGTAGAGTATACACTCGAAGCGTTGAGCATTTTCGACTGTCGTCGATGTCGTTTTGGACGGCTTGAAGCAAAATCTTCGTTTTCAGAACGTATTTTTACTTGCGACATATAGAATATATGGCAAGTATGTATTGAATTCGTAAAAAATAAAAATTGAGATGATGATGATGATGAGATATGACATTACGATGATAGAGAAGTGAAAAAAGTGGGTCCGGCGATTCCGTCCGTCTGTCTGTCTGTCTGTAAACGCACATACAGCGCCTTAACCACTGTTCCGATTGACTTCAAACTTGAAAATTAGAGGTTTGGGAAAAAACGCATGTCTAGTTTTTTTTTGATTTTTTTAAGACAAAAATTTAGGGTAGCCACCATACAATTTTTTTGGCCAAAAACAAAAAGCGTTGATTTTCTCGAAAACGGCTCCTACGATTTTTTTAAACTTCCCAGAAAATTTTTGTTCAAAGCATTGATGTATTCTATAGAAAAAAAAAATGTTTTTGTATTGCTCCAAAACGGAACCTTTCATAGAACCGTTCTTTTGTTATAAGATTTTCTCCAAAAATGAAAGTCCGATCAGCGTATTTTTTTCTGAAAGTACGTATATATTGCCCAAATAATATTTTGTTTTCAAAAAATGTTTGTTTGTATTTTTGAAAAATATTTTTAACTTTTTTTTCAAAATTCTGTATCTCAAAAACGGATCAATATTAACTTACTTATAAAATGTATAGTTACATATTCTTGAATACTGCATACCCAAATTAATTTTAAGACATTTTCGAGAAATTTTATATACTTATACATAATTAAAAAAAAAACCGCTCCTTGGATTCTTGAAATTTTGTTTTGAAAAATCAACAATTGCTTAAGAATTCATATGACATCAATTTTTTTCAGATTGAATATATTTTTGAAGTGAATATTTCAATTTAAATTTTCATTTATGAATTTTTTTTTATGTTTTCTATGAGTTATAATTTCGAAAACAGGAGCAAGTTCGTACGACCCAGTCGTGCACATTTAAAAAAAAAGATTTTTTGTCTCAAATTCATATTTTTCAAAATTGTTATGTGATCTTAAATTTTGTATTGTTTGGTAAACCGCTTTTACAAGTGCAACCGAATTGATAAGTACCTATATTTTCGGTCATTCTCTTTTGAAGTTCTTTTTACCAAAATATGCAACTATACAGACACTGCTGGAAAACCAAAAAAGCTTACTGCACAGTATTATTACATTATAATTTATAACAATTAATACGAATATTTTCTGCATGGATAGACATATTGTGTTTATGCCCGCAATCCGTTGAATTGGTGACGCTACAATCCTATAAGATTTTAACGATAGATACTTTATTAGTGAATGCAATAATATAGATGGCGCCACTTCCGCGGAGAACCATGCAGTTAATATATGAAATTGGTATACCAAATAACTGGATTTCTTATGTATTCACTCAACACGACATACATAAATGTATGTTATTTTTCGTATTATTTTGAACTTTCTGTATATAAGAATTTTATTTCTTTAGTGTAAATTTCTTTTTACCTCTATTTCCTTTTACTTTTAGAATAAAAAAATATTTTATTTATTAGATATTTAATAGGTATGTGTTTAATAAAACTAATGAATCTTTTGATTTTTTATTGTTAGTCGTTAATTTAAACAATTAAGACAAATCGTTATATGTTTGAGTAAATTTTTCATTTTGCGTTCGGGTTCATTACGATACAAAAAATCGAAAAAAAAACCAAACTATAGGTGTTTTGAAAGGTCATCTGGAGTTTAACAATAGATAGTTGTTGACATAAATGTTGTGTTTCTAACGCATGATTTGATTTCTAAAAAAAAGGTTATCGTTAAAAATATGTTTGCCCCCCCACGCAAAACAGGGTTGCTACGGCACTATGGCAAGGAGTATGATATTTTTCGAAAATCAGGAAGAAATCGATTTAGCTAAATTCAACATCAACATACCTACCTTGTAGATCTTATTATCTTGACCTCACTACTTAAAGGCAAACCCATTCCGAGCTCTGGTTGCCGAGATATTTGCATCCAAGGATATTCTTTCTATGGAAGCTAAGAACAAAAACCAAAAAAAAAATTGTTTTTGATCATAACTCGATAACTGATTTTTCTAATTTTTTATCACGAATTTTATATTTTTTCCATTTGAAAACCTTGTAGATATCTGTAATTCCATTTTAAAACAAATGAATTGTTTGAGTTTTTTATCAAGAACTTTCTATTTTTCAATTCGATACTCCAAACAAAAAGTGTAAAGCAAAAACATCAAATTTTCTACCTTTGTTTGGGTTTTCCAGTTTTCTCACTCTTCCGTATGGCTTTTCCATTTTTTGTTTTTCACTGGAACCATCACTGTATACAACTGTAGGTATTAACCATGAAAATTTCATAAATATCTGTTGGGCAGTTTAAGAGTCCATACCGGACATACTAGCCCACAAAAAAAAACAAACAAACAATTTTTAACGGGGCAGCTCTAAGAGTAAAAAGTATTATATAGCCATCCCTGGTTCCAAGCTTCTTCCCCATCGATTTGAGCCTTTCTTATATGTAACCTATATGGTAAAACAACACTTACCGGGTCAGCTTGTAGGATAAAAAGCATCTTATAGCCGTCTCCTGATTCTAAGCTACCTCTCCACCAATTTCGTGTAAAACAGCGTTTACCGGGTCAGCAAGTAGAATAAAAAGTATCATAGATACATAAACAAAACGATTGAAATGAATGAATGCATACCAAAAAATTTATTCAAGTCGATCAAGCCGTGTAGTTGCAGTGAAGATAACAGCTGTAGCGCCAACATGCTGGGCTGATTGGTGAATTAAAAATAAAGCATTCAAATCGGTCCAGCCGTTTAGGAGGAGTTCAGTGACATACACGTACAGTAGAATTATGTAATTAAGATTATGTTTGATGTTAAGAGAACTAAATCTTAAAAATGATGGTTCAAAAAATTAGAAGTAAATGAAGCTTCTTTAACTCTTGGAACTGGGAAAAAACATTTAAAAACGTTAAAACAGTTTTCTAGACGCGCTTAACAACATTCAATGCTACACTTTTCGACACGGATTTCAAATATAATCGGATGATTGTTGGAAATAGTAAAGCTTCACTTTAAATTAAGTAGGTAAGCAGGAAACAGCTTCTACTGTGGATGAAGCTTAGAATTTTGTATAAATTACGTCTTGATATGAAAATTTAATTTTTCATTATACTTTTTCTATTCTTTCAATGGATAGCATCAATAAATTATTTCAATTATAAATATGCATTTAATTAAAATTAATCTTGGTCTTTCAACAATTATGCCCTAAGCTTTTTCCGTAATCTTTATTCCAAACCAAAATAATTTTACGTTTTTTACTAAGGAATACATAGCTCACAAAAATCATTATTATCAAGTTCAAACCCAAGAAATGTGAATTGCCGAATTTTTCAGGTGCTTATACAATTTTACACAACTGAAAATAATGGAACATTCCTTTCAAACACATCAACTTGACAGGCATCTAAAACTGCAAACAAACCATTTCATATACCATAATTAACCAAGTTTGGTAATTTTCAAAAGTTCTTAAAGCTCGAACCCTAAACATTTCCTTCTTCTCTTCGGCATAAAATACAATGAATATGGTGTAAGAAACAAAACGCTAACAAACCTGTTCGATTATAAATTCATTAAAATTTGACAGGAAAACATCGGCAAGGCAGAAACTTTGTTCCAAAGGAGGAAGTCTTTTCACCATCATCGTAAACGCAAACGTAACAGATTCGATACAAGATGGAATGGGTGTTATATGTGTGTGTTGCGGTGGTGTAAATTAGTCGTTTATATGTATAGACGTTTTATGTGCTGAATGAGTTTACAAAAGGATTCCCATCCACCACATTATCGCCAATTATTCATAAGCAACTAAAAGAGCAAAAGGGGTGGCAACTTTAATACGAAAGGCAATCAACTAGTTCTTCAATAATTAAACTTTGCAGGTGTTGATCAATGAAGTTGTGATGGAGATGCCGAAATGCCGATGGTTTTACTTTTAAGCGATGGGCGTTATGGGTTGTGACGACTGTGTAACACAGTTTAATATGGGGATGTTGCTATCTTGATGTCAATGTCTGACAATCATCATTACTTCCGGATCATTGAATCCCAATTAAAGTCGTTAATCTTTTTAATAGGTACTCATGGTTTTGTCTGAAATCCTTTTATTTCCTTGTCCATTAAATGAACACAAAAACAAAAACAAACAAAAAAAACGCTCAGGGTTTTGAAATAAAAATCAAATACTTAAGCGATATCCATTTTTTTGTTTGTGTATTTTTCATTAATCGCGTGTGGCTCTGTTTGTTTAAGCAGATTTTTTTTTGCATCTGGTCACACCAAAGGGCTCTTGAACAATTCAGCTCGGACTAAGGGCCACAGGATTTCCCAAAATTAAAATAAAATGGACTAGAAATTGCCCTAGGTATCTATACGTTTGTAGAAGGGTATTTATACCACATGTCATTATCTACCTCGGTGTATGCTTACATAGCAACGATGATGCTATCGGCATTCAACAAATTCACAATTGAGAGTGAAACAATTATTCCAACGTTCAATTCAAGTCCTATTTTTTTTTTAAGTGCGTACCTGGTTTATTTGCCAATGATGATGTGAATTTTTGTAATAATTGAACTTTCGCTTATATAATAATGTCTGAACATCCTTTTGGCTTTTATGCACTTGGGCAGGACGCATCGTTCAAGGGTATAGGACAAGTGCTCAGAATTTTTTTGTATTTCAGGCATTTTTTAACTCCTCTTGATTCGTTTAATGGCTATAGGTTATCTTATATGACTTCCATTTTTTCCTGTTTGAAGCCTCATGCAAAATCTATGAAATGGGCTTTATGGGTGCCATTATTATAATATAATTGTATTTACTAATAGAATATTATTTGTGTACATTAAAATCCCTGTAATTGAACGATAACTCTTTGTTTGCGTGTTGCAGTTGGTTTTTATTTGAAGTATTAATGTAAATAGGCACATGTTTATGTGTGTA
Organism: Sphaerophoria taeniata; assembly: GCA_943590905.1. Taxonomy (NCBI): domain Eukaryota; kingdom Metazoa; phylum Arthropoda; class Insecta; order Diptera; family Syrphidae; genus Sphaerophoria; species Sphaerophoria taeniata. The sequence continues at coordinate 67,946,411 of OX016542.1, forward strand.
TAATTTAACCGCTAACCAACCACTCAGCACCTTTAAAGAAAAACTTTAACAACTCGGCTGAACTGAAACCTGATATGGAATTTCACTGAGCAGGATTTGCAATAGTAAATTTTGATAGCAGTGGCCTGTAAATGACATTTAAGTAGCAAGCACGTGGTTTCCAGATCTCAACATCCATAAAAGTACTTGGAGTTCACAGGATCAAACAACTGTCTACCAGATTGATCACATTGCGATCAACGGAAGGCACTTGTTCAGCATTCTAGATGTTCGAACTTTCGAGGAGCCAACATCGACTCGAACCACTACCTTGTCATAGCAAAGGTAGTGCTACGAATATCCCGACAACGACAAAAAAAAATCAAGTAAATGCTGCAAGAAAATTCGACATCAGACTGCTACAATCGCAAGATCCTTTTTTGATCGAGTGTCCAGGTTAATGAGACCTACGCCGCCAACATCAAGTATCGAGGACCAGTGGCAACATTGCGAGAAATCAGTTAGAGATGTCGCGTCTAATGTGCTAGATTTCACGCAGCCATCAAAGCGAACCCCTGGTTTGATGAAGAATGAAGGCAGGCGCATGCAGCCAAGCAGGAGGCATACAAAGCGCCAAAGCGGCGATTCATAGAAGGACAAAGCTGCTCATGAAACTTAACAAGCAAAAGAAGATAAAGGAACACCAGCCTCTCAGGAGAAAAAAAAGAGGGAGAGTGAGACACGTCAGGTCGCTAATAAAATTCGGAAATTCGGAAGTGTTACCGAAAGGTAAATCAGCTGGCTTAAGGTCATAGAGAAAGAACTAATGCCTGCAGAGATGAGCAAGGGAACATCATAGTAGAACCATAGTCGATGCTGGGGATTTGGAAAAACCAATTCTGTACACTGAACCAAAAACAGCAGTCATATTGATTATTTTTTACATTCAACTGACAATTTTGTTGTCAATTTACAACCAATGACCGCAGTAGTAAATATGACAATTTAAAATTTTCAATTTAATGATTCGAAACCGGGATTGTCACATTGATAATTTGCGTGGCAAATCGAAAACCATGGTTGTCATATTGAAATCTATGACAGTCGTATTAAACACTGCAGTAGTTGGTAGATTGAAAATCATTCTTGTTAATTTGAAAACCACGATTTTCAAATTGACAACCGCAGCAGTCATATTGAAAAACACAGTAAATCAATTTAAAACCACGGTATTTAATATGAAAACTACTGTTGTCATATTGAAAACTGTGGTTGCTAGTTTGAAAATTTAAAAATTTGTTTGGTTTGCAATATTGCAATCATTATGATACACTTTAAAATTTCGATTTTCAATAAGATTACCGCTTTCGTATCCAGGACACCCCTTTTTCTGAAATATGAGTTGCAAGAATTGTTTAAAATATAAGGCAGATCTAGTTTTTTTGGAATATGTTTAATTATTCATTATTACAACTAAGTCAACGTACAAATACAATATACATACATATAATTCTTATGAAAATACTTACATCATAATTCTTAATAAAATATGGTTTTGGATTTGTTTTGGTTTTGTAGTAGAAATTGATGTTGGAGTTGGTGCTGGTGATGGTGCTGGTGTTCGTCTTGAACTTGGTTTTTGTGATTGCGTTGGTAATGTGGTTGATACTAAAATTGGTGTTATTATTGATGGTTTTATTGGTGTTGGTACTGGTGTTGGTGTTGGTGCTGTTGTTGGTGTTGGTTTTGGTGCTCGAGTTGGTATTGCTTGGTGTTTGTGTTGATGTTGAGGTTGGTACTGGTGCTGATAACTTCATCTGCATATAATAATTTTAGAAGAAACAATTAGAATTACTTCTGTTAAGAATCAATAAGTAGTTTACCTTTCTCAAAATCCGCTTCTTTTGTGTTTTTGAGTGTCAAATACGTAATTATCTGTAGTTGCCCGTAGCTTAGTTGGTAAGTGCGTTGGCTGCTAAGCAGAACATCGTCGTGGGTGCGAGGCCTACTCGTGTCCAATGTTTTTATTTCATCTTTCACGCAAAGAACTGACAAAACTTTCAAGATTATCAATCAGTCATGAAAAAAAGTGCTTCTCAAACTTACCCGTTCGGAATCGGCGTTAAATTGTAGGTCTCCTTAATTCTTCACACACACCCAGAGAATTGTTGATAAGAGTAAGCCACTTAGGTCTTGGCTCTGCAAGAGCTGCCCCGCCACTCGCTATTTATTTACTCAATAGGAACAGGTTTTTATTAATTACCTTACCTATAACAATTTTCTCTTTGGGATTAAATTGTTTAAGAGTATTTTATTCTTGATTATTTAACTCTTACCTTACCTGTAACAATATTCTGCTTGGGATTAAATTGTTTAAGACGACTATTTAACTCTTGATTTATTTTTTGTTTCTTTCTTGATTTATTTGTGTATTTTCCACTTTTTTACACTTCTCTCACGAACGTCTGATAGACTTGATGCACAACTACTAAATGAGGATTATATTAGGTACTTGTTGAATTCAAGATAAACTCGAATTTCTTATTGAAAATAATAATTGCCAATTTGATGACCATAGTTTTCAATATGACAACCTTGTGTGGTCGATCATCGTACTGACAACAGCAATTATAAATATGATTTTTAAAAACGGTTAAAGCATCACATTGAATACTGCGGTTTCAACTTGACAATTATGGTTTTCAATACAATAATTTTGATAACGGCATAAGCAATTTATCGTTTGTTTTTGTTTGTTCTTGCTCAATTCAAGATTAAATCGATTTTCGTACTTAAAACAATAATTGTCAATTTGATGACCATATTTTTCAATATGACAACCTGAATCATCTGATTGACAAACGCAATTGTAAATATGATTTATTTAATTAAGGATTTGAATTTTTCAAAACTCGACTTGGAAGGCTTTGCAAATAATAAAAAAAACTGCTAGTTTTTGATTTTTTGCAAGGCTTAGGTTAAAGTGGGTGTCATGGATATTAAGAGACACACTTAGGCCAATCAAATGCCCATTGTGATAAGGCTTTCAAAGTCAAGTTTTGAAAAATTGAATTGAAAAACAAAAACTCGTCATTTATGCATTAAAATTATGATCATTATCATAATCATAAACAACAATAGTTCGAAAAATTCTATTAATTAATGTTAGTTTCAATTTTCTCCAAACATCCTTGTAGTTTTTTTTTAGTATAAGCAAATTATTTTTGTATTGCTCCAAAATGGTTCCTATCACCCGTTTTTCAACGTCCCATAGGAAGTTATTGTAATGGGGCTGATTTTGTGAATATCCAGTTATTGCATATCTCTATGTTTCGAGGTCACTAGAATCCGAATCAACCCTTTTTATCATGATGTCTGTATGTGCGTATGTTCATATGTGCGTATGTGTTCGATTATCTTGCGAACCACTCAGCCTTATTAAAGCTGATTAGGTTTTGAGCAATATCGGTTTAACGGTTTTTTAATGGAGGTCAAAAAACTAGGACACAGACATCATGATAAAAAGGGTTGATTTGGATTCTAGTGACTTCACAAAATCGGTCCCATTACAATAACTTCTTCTGGGAAGGATGTGGTATTTTTTTTTTTTTTTTGTAAATATGGACTTATTTTCTCGAAGTAAGATGCGGCTTTATTTCAATAAGTTATTCCAATTTCGTCTTGAAAATAAAGCCCCATTTTAGATCACGTCATATTTCGAAAAAAAAACTCCATCATCATATCGACAACATGGGTTTCAATACGAAAACTTTGTCAACGAAAAGTCTTCGCTAAGGAACTTATTTATTTTTCTATTTATTTTGATTTATATTCTAACAATCGAAATTATCAATATAGCAACTCTAGTTTTTTATTTGATGACGGTAAAATTCAGTCATCACATTAACAACTGCAACTGTCAATTTGATGATTTTATTTTCAATGCACTTGTTGCATTAAGGTAGTAATCATATTGATAATCATTGTTGTACAAATGATGATTGTAGTTCTTACTTAACTGACGGACAACCTAAGGTTTTCATATTGACAACCAAAATCTTCTAATTAATCATCTCAGGTATTAAAACGACAACTTTGATTTTCAAACTAGCAACAAGATATTGAAAATTTCAAATTGTCCCATTTACTATCAAGTTGTTTGATTTTGAGACGACTTTTGAAAATTTACATCACATTGAAAATTTTTTTGATCAATATGACAATTTTCGGTTAACAACCAGTAATTGTCAATATGACAACAGTTATTTTTTTCAGTGTAGTCTGTATAACGGCGATGCCGTCGGTCGGGCAGGAGCTAGTCATTGGACACGATGATAGCCAACAATCCGTAAACCCAATCTAGACGAAGTAAAAACGACAACATCACGGCTGAAATCCTACAAAGCCGCTGGAGGAGATTCTCTTGCTGCCGAGGTGTTCGAAGCAACAGGCGACGATTTAGACCACAGCAAATCATCTGTATGATATGGTAGTAAGAATGCGTGCCCGATGAATGGGTAAGCATTGTTTGCCAGATTGTAAGGAAGGGGGATCTTCTTAACTGCACCAATTACAGAGGAATCAGCCTAATTAACATCGCTCATAAGATCCTCTCTGCCGTTATATGTGATTGACAACAATCTGATTGGTCCTTATCAGTGTTACTTCAGACGAGGAATGTCAATCATTGACCAAGTTTTCACTTAGCAACTGGAAATCCACCATCTTTTTATAGATTTTAAGGCCGCGTTTGACAGCTTCTACAGAGACGAATTTCTAATTTGGAATACAGGAGCAAGTTCTGCATTCTGTTTACTACTAGAAGCTTATCGTTGGACGTTACCTGCTATTGTATGTGTTATAAGACACATGTTTAATTTTAAACGGAGATCCTTTGAGTATTAACGGTAGATTCGCAAGAAAAGAAAAGAATCCTCCCCTTCCGGATAAAAGTAATTTCTATTGTAAAATTGTTTACCAGCGATTATCTCCAAAGCGAAATTTTTCAATACCTCATTTTTACCTACATAAATATAAAAGCAAAAAAAAAGTTGAAAAGGAAATAATCTTCGTTTTTATTCAAGAGTTAAGATATTGTTATTATCAGCTTTAAATTTGGCGGCGCAGTCGTTGACAGCCGCCTCTGCCAATATCTTTGAAGTGAACATAAAATGAATGTAGGTACAAAGCTTTATTAGCTTCAAAAGGATGACACGGTAAATGGCTCTTGCCTGACTTTCAAAAGAATTCAAAGATTTTGGAAATCATTGTTTAGTTTGGTATACGTCTTTGATAAAGCCATAGCCATTTAGCGGCCCAAATCTTATTCTTGAAGAGATAAGTGCCACATCAAAGTGTTTGGTTTATAATACATTTTTCAATCTGTACATCTACCTACCTATTAAGAGCTAACCAAAAGGATTTCCATGTAAACTTTCGAAAGAAAGGCGGAAAACACATTAAGAATTCGAAGAAGAACGTTTTTTTATCGCTTAAGAAGAGAATACACTTTTGGTAGTTCGTCAACAAGAAACTTATAATGCACTCTTCATCGTCTCATGAAAATAACTTCACTTACTTAGCACTCAGGTGTGGCGATTGGACATAATGTGACAATCGGGTTATCCTTGGCTAAAACTAAGTAAATATTGAAAACATTCGAGGCACAAATGTGATTTTTTCTGCGAGGCCCACTAAAGTGTTTCTTCATTGTTATTGCAAGTTAATTAATTCAAAGTACTTTGCTAATTGAAAATTATTTGTTCAGATAATGCAGGTTCAAAAGTTTGGAGAACGCAAAGTTAGTGTGGTAGGAGTCCAAGTCTCAATGTGCACATTATAAGGATGAAGAATAGGAAAACTTTTGGTCTTACGAAAAAAATAATGATAGTATCTAACAACTTATGAAGGCAAGTAGAATCGAGTAACAAAGTTTATTAAAACATCTTAAGATTATGGAAGCACTAAGCAGGTTGTTTCGATATATCTTTTTCGCAAGACGAATTCAATTTATGGTTCATGTTGATGTACGCCTATATGTATTCACACACAAATAGACTTAAAACTAATGACAACAATTCTATCAAGGGCAAGTTGATAAATAATGGAATCAATTTTCCAATAATCTTAGGCCAGTAGCATGAGGATCACGTTCCATATCACTTACCTTCAAGCTAGTGGGCACACACAAATCAAAAGGGAATCAATTCATGGCTTAATTTTTGTTAGTTTTTTTTTGTTTTCCTTTTCTATACCAGAAATGGTATAAAAGAGAAATGTGTAAAAATCCGTTCTCCGTGAAAGGAATATCAAGTTTAAAGGACTTTGTTGTATTGAATGTGGTCAATTGGTTGCTTATACATCAGCACGTGTCCTAATTTTTATATAAAAAATGAAAGGGCATTTAGATAACAAATAACATCATCGTTAACTATACCCCCAACTGGTATGGTTGGTTCTTCTATGTTTGCTGCTTCAGTTCTGCCTAACAGTGAACTAAACCAAACAATCCAACCCTCAAAAACACTCTCAACTTGGTTCTTAACAAATTGAACTCTAGGTTTTTCCATAGGTAATGCCATACTGGATCAATGTCATGTCATGCCATTTGGTTGAACAGTTGAAAATTGAAATCTGTCTTTTCTATAGAATAAAAAAAAATCACTTCTTTCTTATGGTAAAATAAGCAAGGGCTAGACAAGTAAACCCTAAATATGTTTTTTATAAAAAAATCAACCGAAATATATCTCGATTGCCTTTTACATAAAATTCGAATAGTATGTTCTGGTTAAGAATTGTGCCCAGGAATGTCGTCTTCATAATTTTGTATACAAAAGGTCGGTGCTTAAGATTTTTTTTCATAAGAGCGGTTGATCCTTCTGAATAAATACAAAAGGGAAGATTTCGTATTGGCAATTGCAAATGGAAATTTGCGTATAATAAATTTATGATTTTGTGACGAGATACATTGTGGCATTTTCTTTTTTATGTTTGTGGTAAAGAAGGAATGAACTTTTTTTTTCCTAGGAAGTGTGCCCTTATCTGGCAAATTGGTCAAGTGATTTTGCAAAAAGAAAGGAAACAAATTTATTTCCTCAATGACTGACATAAGTATTCGTGAATTCGAGAGCGTACCCTTATCATATTGATAATAAAAACATGAAAATGAAAAGCCAAGCTATTTATCTGTCATTTTTATAGGTCCATGAAGATGGCCTTGCCGTACTTTATCCCCAATTCAATTGAAAGGTAGTGAAAGAATTTTTCAATTGATTTTTGTCCAAGGGTGGTTCCATGCAACAACTGGAAAATAAAATGTAAAGTGAACAGTTTGACAATAAGAACAAACACAATTTGTCAATAGATACAATTGAAAATCACATTGCCATAACACATTGATTTTTTTTTTCAAAAAGCTGGTACACTGCCTTTCTTTAGATCCGAGGAGGGGGTAGGTTTTCTCGTATGCATTTAGAAATATGAAACGAACCTTCGAAGAAGAAATTTTTGACTAGCCCAAATTAAATGCTCAATTTCATTTTTTACCAAAATATATTAAACCAAAATAAATAAAAAGAAAAAGCTAACGATTTACAAAAACAAAAATGTTAAATAAAATACATTATGTTATAAGGAGTTCTCTTGTAACAAGGAAATCACACTTTATAATTTGAAAACTATATGAATTCGTCTCATAGAATGAATTCGGTGAATGACTTAAATTTTCATTATTTAAACCACACATAGTAAAAATGAAATCATTTAAATGATTCCGACATTTTATCTTTCTCTGATTTTTTTTATATACTTACCGTTGGGGGTAAATATGTATGACACAAAGCACTATAGCCCAAGAGGCGACCGTCAGATTACTTAACCCATACGGTAAATGGACTTTTTACCCATTATTCGATAGTGTTTTTGGAGACAATGACAGCGCACCAGGGTTCCCTATCAAAGTCGGGGCAAAGATGTTAAAACGGGACACTGATGGTTTTTCTTTTGGCCATGACTCAACCCATCGGGTAAATGGATAAAATTAGACTCAACGAGACGAAACAAAATATTATAGATTGCCTAGTTTCAACCGGGCGAACTTGGGAGAATTGAGAGGGACAGTGATTTGAAACTATGCGAAAATTACTAAGGGCGAAATCACAAAAATTCCATCTTTGCCACAAAACTATTGATAATGAAGATTTAAAAATAAAATTGGCTTTCAGCAGTGCAAAGAGGAGTTTGAAACCTTTATTTCAATATATAATTTGATATGACATTCCTAAAAAAATCTAAACTTCATCTTACATCTTCATACATAGATGCAAATACTTCTGTAACTACATATATTTAATAAAGTTTAATAAAGTAAATGAATGCTGATAGAAAATTAATAAAATGTACAAAACTATATAAAATGTAAATTAAAATTTTTCCATTGCAACTTTTTTTTTCAAAGGAACTTACTCAAAAACTATTTTTTTAAATTGGATAAAAAAGCCAATACGAAATATTAATATATTTTATTATTGTGTTTTCTTTGTTCGCTTTTATTAATTTAAAAAGGTTTATAAGGTTTCAGTTTTATTTTTATTTATAAAGATTTTCTAATTCAACTTTTTTAACGTAATTATTTGTTCTTTGAATATAATACAATAGTAAAATGCTTAAGACAAAAAATACAAAAAATAAAATGTTACAGTCTTCTTCATTTTTTTCGTCAATTATTATATCGGTTCTAAATATCCGTCATTGATTGACCAACCACACTCACGATGATTGAATTTGAATTTAACGCATTGTGCTTGGGTAACATTTTACGAAATTGAATTGACGTAAATCGTCCTCAGAATTTTTTGTGCTAATGATTTTCTACATAGATTAGTCAAAATTGTTTACCTTTTTCGAGCAAATATTTTTGGAACAATAAGAAAATATTGGAGAGTAGGTACATTCTCATGACTTTAACGTTTCTTGTTGATCAAAGATTTGTAGATGAAACAAGTTTTGATCATTAATTGCTATTAACGGTGTAACCTATATAGTTTTTTAATTGGCATACTACCCCAAACCATAACCTTTGTCTCGCAAATTCTTGGGCTGGAGCCCAGTGTTTGGCTGTCTTCATTCATAAGTCTTTCCGCCAGATCCATGTAGGATGAATTTACTTTCATCTGTGAAAATTATGGTATCCCAAAACAACGAGTCCTTGTTAATATGCTCATGAGCGAATTTGATTCTATAGCAGCTTTGTTCTTGCTACTAATGCAGTGAAGGGCTTTTTTTCGGGCACTCCTTCCATTAAAATTAACATCTCTTAGAACTATCCTGATAGTTTCAGCGCTGTTTTTTCTCCAAATATTTTTTCATTTCTTCTGCTACGTTTTCTTTTACAATTCTTATAATCCATCGGTAATCACTTTCGGAAAATATTTTATTTGGGGCTTTTCTACCCCTACTAACAATTCTATTTTCACTACTAACAATTTTATTTCATAACACTCAGTAATATGTTGTACCGTTGAAGAGCTTATTTTACCATTTCGGCAATTTTTTTTTGTTTTACCATCTTAAAAGTGCTTTACGAGTTCACGACCCCGAAAAAGATGTCCTGCTTATAAAAACTGATCTAAAAAATTATCGTTTCCTTGGTTTTATTATAAACAAATCCCACATGATCCCAACAAAGGAAACTTTCTAACTTTAAAACTCGGTACATCATTTAAGCTATGAGATTATAAAATAATAAATTAATCATTCTGTTCTAATATTTATGGTAAACAGATTTTTTTTCTATTTTCAATATAAATGCAGTAGCCCGTAGCTAAGTGGTTAGGTGCGTTGGCTGCTAAGCAGAACGTCGTGGGTTCGAGTCCTACTCGTGCCCATAAAATTTTTATTTCATTTTTCACAGCCACTGCCTCTTGCGAAGAATTGACAAAACTTCCAAGAGTATCAATCTGTCATGAAAAAAATGCTTCTCAACTTTGCCGTTCGGAATCGGCGTTAAATTGTAGGTCCCCTCAATTCTTCACACGCACCCAGAAATTGTTGAAGAGAGTAAGTCACTTAGGCCTTGGCTCTTCAAGAGCTGTCGCGCCACTCTATTTATTTTATTTTTTAATTGAAAATTTGTCTCAAAAATAATTCCATTAGTTAGTAATTTCACTGCATTTGTTAGGTTTTCTTACAAAAATATTTACTACATCATTTAAGCTGGGAGACACTGTACAATCTTCTTTTTAAATATGTTTAGAGAAATCGAAGTTAGAATTTTTCGGAGTGAAGTAGATTTCAAGAAAGAAGGGAGGTAGGAAATAGATTAATTCAAAAATCGAAGTAGATCTATTTCGAAAGGAATGAAGTGGTAACGCTGATGTAAGGTAAAGGTGATACTGGTATTGGTAATGGAGAAAACAGGAGTGAAAAGTTATTTTCAATTATATTTTTCTATTAGGTAGTTTTTATTGCTAACCGATCGATATGACAATCTTATCCTTCAATGTTTGTAAAGCCGAAACAAACAATATGCACAAATAACTTCACATCAGTGAGGTGAAATAATTATGTATACTTTTTTCTTATCTAGTCTTTTAAAAAATCCAAACGTGAAAATTTCATTCTTCACAAGACAGTAGCTTCATAGCTGTAGTTGCTGCTCGGCCTGAAAGTGGGCTAATAAGAATTCCAGGCTTGTCACCCGCAAACTATCCAGAAGGTGGTCTCGATTTTTTCATAATTTTTTCATGAAGGGAAACGCCATCAGATAAACTTAGTTTTTCTGAGAGCGTCTGTACATATTCAAACAGTCCTAATGTTTTTTAAGAGGTAAGACTAAAGGAGTCTGTAAAAAACATTCTATGACAAGTTCTGGACACAAAGGAAAATTTTTGGCTGCATGTAAAATAGAAAAATCCTCAAAGGGAAAACAGAACACCCAATTGTTCCGCTTTTGTTAACTTTGATCCGTTAGAAAAATATAAACCTTTATCCGTTGCCATTTCAATGTGCCAGGGGTCAAAAATCTACTGCGGGAAATTTCATCAAGCGAATATGACAAAACCACTCATATCCTGGGATTGGGGCTGTTTGAATAAGAGTACCATACAAAGCTATAATGGGAGATAGCGACCTTTTGTTAATTAGTTGTACATGTTGACCAAAAAATTTCTAGAATCCTTAATGACGACAATGCGAAGGATCCAAAATACCGAGGATAAAAAGGCTGCCGCTGAAACTACACAATCCACAATGCTACTGACTGCTGAAGCTTTTCTGCACTGGGCCGTTTTGTTCTGTTTAGGAGGATGCTTATTAATAATAAAACCAGTTTTCACTTTTAGAAAAACACAGAAGGACGGAATGGATAGGCTAATCGTATTTTTACGACACATTATAGTGAATTTTTGCGACAAGTAGCAAAACTTTGTGTTCTGAAATTTAATTGTTTTTCTCTCCTGGGAAAATAATAAATGAATAGTGGACAATATAAAATGTTACAAGTCTGTTTTGTTTAGTATAGAGACGGCAGCAGGACTGGAGGCATTTTATGTATAGAACCGTCACCATCAGAGCAAAGAGTAAAAGTCACGAAAGGCCAACAAACAAAGCAAGGTCCTTTAGATGAACTATCTCCAAACTCGCGTTCTTCTTCTCTGATTGCCGTATTACCCTCCTTGTGTTACATGATTTTTCATTTGTCAACTACTGTTGTTTCGAATTTTTATTTCTTGTTTCTATTGAAGGTACCTTACCTACGTACCTTCCGACTACTCCTACATATTATTATTTTTGTTTGCCTTTCATTCGAAAATATGAAAATCTATGGGGGTATACAAACAGGGTGATTTTTTTTTTGTTGAATGGAAAACACATTAAAATATGGTGTAAATACTTTTCTCAAATTATAAATATTTTATTTGTTTGCTTTACTCATTCGTTATTCAGTGTGGCTTTGTTGAAAATAAAATCATCAGGGCCATTCTTATAGAGGCTGTATTTCATACGAAATCCGAAATATTGGGCACGTGTTATATATAACGAAAATCACCCTGTACGTTTATGTTTAATGCAAATATAGCTGCAGGTGTATTTCATGCCATCAACAGCCCATGATTGTCGTCCTGTAATCAGCTACCATAATCATCTGCACAATAAGAGGGACTAGAACGAAACAATGCTTTCTCGTTAATCATCATCGTAATGATCAACGTAATAATAAGCTGCATCATCAGCTGCAGCAGTTGTACAGCATACACAAGGCCTGCCGCAAATCTTTACCTTACATCTATCACAGAAGTCGTCCTCTTGTCACTACATCATCGTCGTCGTCTTCTAAAAGTGAAGTTGAGAACAATGCATTGCGCTAGAGGCAAATCAGACGTATAAATCAGATGTTTATACTGTTGATTCGGGTTTCTAACGCAAAGCCATAAGCCCACAAATACCTGCAAGTTCATCTTATCTATATGTAGTTCATCGCTCGTCGCTATTACGAGTAAGGTATAGTTTTGCCTTTTGCGGGAACACTGTAAGAAATTGGCAATCAAGAATTGAGAAGAAACATGCCTAATGATTTCGTCCGTCTGTAAACGAACATGCAGCCTTAACCACTGGTTCCATTGACTTCAAATTTGGAATAGAATATAGTAGTTTGAGCGAATTTAAGTGGATGCTTTTTTTTTTAATTTTATTTTTAAAATTTTCAGGGTAGCCACCGTACACTTTTTCGGCCAAAAACATTCGCCTGTTTTTTTTTTTTTTTTGTTTCTTCTACTTAAATAACGCATAATCCAAAAAAGGCCACTAGGGAGTATACTTGTTATTTTCGGAATAATCTATTGATTCGATTCGATACAAAATAAATAAATATCAAGTTCAGTACAAGTTTTATATAGAAATAGAGAAAAACGAATATTTTTTTGTACTCAGAACTCATACACTCCTCTGTATAGCATACTGATGTTTTCCCCAAAGTCTTAAAAACTGCAGCAACCTCTCTAACTTTTGCAAAGAAAGATCCAAAATTTATGAAACATTATGAGAAGATACGAAAATTATTTCGAATATTATCGGGTAACGCAGTTTAGTTTATTTACGTCACAAAAAAGGTCAATTTAATACATCCCACCAAAAATTGTGGAAATTTCACAATCTCATGATTTTTTAATCATTGTTATATAAGAATTCGCATGTTTCATGGGCTTGTGGTCGATGCTTTCCACAAAAACCAATCATAGTCACTGCGTTATGTTGTCACAGTCATAAATTACAAATTTTAACGATGATAACTCTTGAATAAATCTCTATTCTTTTTTTCAACTTGTTTAACAATTTTATTTCATATTGCTAAAGTTTTGCATTATTGTTAGTTAGTAAACGTAAATAGAAAACTGTTCAACAAAAAAAGTCGCGAGCGGCTGGATTTCATCGGTTAATTTATTGATTTATGTTTTTTGAAAACTGCGTCATAAAACTTTAGTCTCAAAAGTATCGAATTGAAAAAAAAGCAATAAAAACTAAAACAAATGCTTTTTGGTCACTGTGGCAAGAACGTTTAATCAAATCATATACATAAATTCAAAATGATGTTTACTTCTTTGATTGATTTCCCTCGAAAAATTTTAATGTTTTGACAGTGATAAACTAAAGGAGCGGACCCATAGAATCCGTCAGTGCGTCAGCGTTGACGTTTTCAACTGACAGCACAATAGAATACACACGTTCTTATGAAACTCGTCCCATAAGCAACGCATGTGACGGATACGACGGATAGAGTTGGTTAACTTTCTACTTTTTGCGTCCGTTGATCCGTTGACAACTAAATTTGACGAGCAGTCAATTCAATGTGTTCCCACAGCAACAAGGAAAAGCAATGGATGATGAAAATTTTGTGCAAACAAAAAATAATTTTGACATGATTTTCATATTTTACTTTTAAGTTTTTTGTTCGGATTTGTAGTTTTGTGAATTATTTTTACACCAAGTAAGTGAGACTGTCAAATTATACAACGTATTCTATGGGACGGTTCAATCCGGCAAATACGTTGGCAGCAACGTACGCATTGACGCTGACGGATTGACGGATTCGATGGGTCGGCCCCTTAAAGGACGCAGTGCCCTTGCCTCTGTTTTATAGTAATCAAAAGCGGGGACTCTTACGCAGAATGTGTGGGTTCGATGTATAGGTACTGTTTTATTTCAGCTTTCACGGGCTTTCTTGCAACACATAAGAGGTTTAACTGAAGGTTTGGCTGAATACCTTAATAATTATGCCTGGATTTAATTTTATTTTAGTCGTGTTAGTATTGAAATTATTTTCTTTTTCAGTTCATTACCTATTTTTTATTGTTTATTTAGATTTGAGAATATAACGGCAAATATTATTGAATGTGTGAATTCAAAGAGTATTTAAAACGATTGAAATTCTTAAAACTCTGGTATAAAGTTTTAAGAACAGGCTGTAGGTACCTGAACCAAATTTCAGGGCTTTTTTATTGAACATTAGTGGCAGTCGCGTGAACTTAGCCGCACTTTTTCTACAAAACTTATTTTTGTTGTGAGTTATGGGTTTATTTCCAATAGTTCTGGAGTTCCTTATACCAAATTTCAATAGTTCTGGCAAAAATCCATCAAAATTTGGACTTTGAAAATTTTGCACCCAAAAAAATGTTAGCCCCGACTTAACAACCCTCAAGAGTTCCGATGCAATAAATATGTTCATAACCAATATTCCAGGAGTTCCTCATACCAATTTTCGAAAATTATTCCTTGTGTCACGAAAAAAATGCATTTAACGTTTGTATGCAGAAAGTGCATTCGCCCTTTTTCAACAGTTCTGATGCTGAAAATAAGTTAAAAACCAAGAGTTCTGAGGTTCCTCATACCAATATTATCATATTTTCCTAAAACTCGCCGAAAAATCCCAATTAAAATTTTCAACCTAACCTACAAAAAAAAGTAGCCCAGACTTTGCAACCCTCAAGAGTTCTGATGCAATAAATATGTTCATAACCAATATTCCAGAAGTTTCGCATACCAATTTTTGAAATTGATGCCCTAAAACGTCTAAAAAATGCATTTTTAATTCGTATGTACAAAAGTGCATCTCCTATTTTTTTTGCAATTCTGATGATATAAATGTAAAAAACCAAGAGTTCTGAACCTCATAATACTTATATTAAATACTTTCGGCATTAACTGACCACAGACTAGATTATATATATCAATTTTGAGCAAGCCTGGCAGTGATGCTTTAGTTTGAACTTCGAAACAAAAAGTGTATTCACGAATTTTCGAAAAACTAAATGCCTATACCTACAATATAGGCATAGACATACACAAATACTTAAAACAAAAACCGTTACTTCATCGACTACTCAGATTGGATAACTACAATCTCGGCAATACCATCAGTCTCATTACGTTATTCTCATACCATGTAGAAAGTACTCACCTCAGTCAAAGAAACAAATCCATGAAATCAAACACTGACTCCAGATGAACTCAATCGAGTATCGTTTTTGGTGGCCCCAGCTGCCGGCCACAGTGATGGGCAATGAACTTATACGTGATTGGCTCACTCTTACTGTATTTCCTGGTAATCTGGCAATGTGTAAAGTCTTGATGAAAAGGTGTACGTGGAGGCTCACTCTCTTAAGGAACGTTGAGCACACGAATATTATTTCCTTGTTAATCGGTACACAGCACATCAGCGGCAGTAGCACATGCTGAATCATACGCCAGAAATTTAAAGATTTCTATGTTGCACAGGGAATTATCCACGGTGAACCACGAACAAAGATTGTCTTGAAATATGCAATTTCTTGAATCCCGATCACAAGCAGAGAGCGAAGTCTTTAATTCATTTTAAATAACACAATTATTATATGTAACAATTATTGAAATTCTTCACAAAACTTCACATTCACAAATCGAAATCGAAACAACGAATAAAACAGAACTGTAAGAACGGCAACGGAAAAAACTAACATAAGCCAAGCCAATCTGAGTAGTCGATGAAGTAACGGTTTTTGTTTTAAGTATTTGTGTATGTCTATGCCTATATTGTAGGTATAGGTATTTAGTTTTTCGAAAATTCGTGAATACACTTTTTGTTTCGAAGTTCAAACTAAAGCAGCACTGCCAGGCTTGTTCAAAATTGATATATATAATCTAGTCTGTGGGCAGTTAATGTCGAAAGTATTTAATATAAGTATTATGAGGTTCAGAACTCTTGGTTTTTTACATTTATATCATCAGAATTGCAAAAAAAATAGGAGATGCACTTTTGTACATACGAATTAAAAATGCATTTTTTAGACGTTTTAGGGCATCAATTTCAAAAATTGGTATGCGAAACTTCTGGAATATTGGTTATGAACATATTTATTGCATCAAAACTCTTGAGGGTTGCAAAGTCTGGGCTACTTTTTTTTGTAGGTTAGGTTGAAAATTTTAATTGGGATTTTTCGGCGAGTTTTAGGAAAATATGATAATATTGGTATGAGGAACCTCAGAACTCTTGGTTTTTAACTTATTTTCAGCACCAGAACTGTTGAAAAAGGGCGAATGCACTTTCTGCATACAAACGTTAAATGCACTTTTTTCGTGACACAAGGAATAATTTTCGAAAATTGGTATGAGGAACTCCTGGAATATTGGTTATGAATATATTTATTGCATCAGAACTCCTGGGCGTGACAAAAGTGCGGCTACTAAAAAATGCACTTTGAGGTGAAAAATACAAAATCCGATTTGTTGGCTCGTTATGCCAGAACTATTTAGTTTAAGTATGAGAACCTTCAGAACTCTTGGTTTTTAACTCATTTTCAGCATCAGAACTGTTGAAAATGGGCGAATGCACTTTCTGCATAGATACAAACGTTAAATGCATTTTTTTCGTGACACAAGGAATAATTTTTGAAAATTGGTATGAGGAACTCCTGGAATATTGGTTATGAACATATTTATTGCATCAGAACTCTTGAGGGTTGTTAAGTCGGGGCTTACATTTTTTTGGGTGCAAAATTTTCAAAGTCCAAATTTTGATGGATTTTTGCCAGAACTATTGAAATTTGGTATAAGGAACTCCAGAACTATTGGAAATAAACCCAGAACTCACAACAAAAATAAGTTTTGTATAAAAAGTGCGGCTAAGTTCACGCGACTATTAGTGGCAGTTAAAGATTTTTTTCCGTGTATGCAATAAACTCGAAATAGGTTGGTACTTCTCATTTAAAAACAAAAATATCTTCCATAGGCACAAATTATAATGAGAAAAAATAAAAACCGTGACCCGGCTTCATCCCCTACCCAGATTATTAGTTTTTCTTATGCCATTCCATATAGATAGTAATAATATATGAAGGGTACAATGACTTACTCCTAATTAAAACACATGCAAGTATATAGATATCGTATTCATGAGCTTATGAAGAATTAAGGTAAGAAGTTTTATTAGAGACTCACGGAGAAATATGAAAGCTTGGGTGATATGCTGGTAAGACACAATTGTTTGGGTCATCATTGTATAAGCTTTTATGAACTTTGCTGGGCCAGAATTCAAAAGCGGGTATACCAAAAGAATTATATGTTTGTATCTCAGCTAAAACTTAAAAAACTGGACAAAATATTAGTGAATTACGAAGCATGACTTAATGTATAAACTTGATTTTCTCAAATTCAAAAAACAATTGAAAGAGTCAAGCATTTAAATTTGATTGCTCTTTCGTTACTCTGTCGTTGTGCAAAACTTTCAAGTTTATTTTGAATCACTCGTATCGTAACTAGTGTAACAAATTGAACTAGTTTCCTAACTAATACGTAAATTGTTTGAGTCCATTATATGTAACACTCTTTTCTTTTATTGTGGTTCAATTGTTTGTGCAAGTCAACATGGTTTTATGAAAAAGAAGTAATCTTTCGGCTTTATGATCTCAACCATTAGCTTAATAGTGTCAGAAGTGCATGTCTAAATCTTCTCGAGGGAATGAGTTTGACATCGTTATGTGGAAATGGTTTTCTGTTTTCGATTTAAAATCAACAACGGCATTGAATTTTGAAAATCCTATTAACATAACATTTTGACCAAAAAAATATATAGTTTAACATTATTTTCTCAAAATTTTGAGTTTGAAAATTAATTTTCAAAAACAGCTCGTGAAAACAATTTAAAAAACAAAATGAAAAAAACAGAATTTGGCTCAACTGTACAAAGTATAACACGGTGTTGTGAACCAAGGCGTTGATTTTAAATATTTTTGTTTACAAGTACAAGTCAATTTTTCAGAAAATTGTCCCTCGCTGCTTAACGCAGTTGCCCGTAGCTTAGTTGGTAAGTGCGTTGGCTGCTAAGCAGAACGTCGTTGGTTCGAGTCCTACTCAGGCCAAGTTTTTATTTCATCTTTCACGGGCACTGCCTCTTGCGAAGACCTGACAAATCTTCCAAGAGTATCAATCTGTCATAGAGATACCACCGTAGCTAGACTGGAAACAGCCAACGGAGCTTTCTGGCTAGTGTCGGCATATCTTGGCCATAACCACCTTGGCCCTCTCCCTGGTCAGACACTGGAGAATATCACTTGACAACAAAGTCAAGGACTTAACCTTAGCTATGAACAAATCGTTAGAGATTGCCTGTCCACCTGTATTTGTAAGGGGAAAAAAGAAACCACATTGGTGGACCTCGGGTCTCGATTCGCTCAGGAAAGAGTGTAGAAAACTCTTTAACAGAGCCAAATATACAACACAGGCTTCTGACTGGGACTCATACAAAAGTTCCCTAAACAAATACAAAACGGAACTAAGAAGATCTAAACGATCTTCCTGGCGATCCTTTTGTGATAGAATAGAAGAAACCTCCGATGCCTCTATTCTACGAAAAATTCTTTCAACAAATCCAGTGATGCCCAGCTGTCTAAAAAGAGCAGATGGCTCCTGGACAGCCTCAAGTGAAGAATCTCTTAACTTGCTACTAGACACTCACTTTCCTGGTAGCTCTCAAAATGTAACCTGTAACAATCAGTTGCACTCAATTACTACTACATCATTTCCACAAGGTCTAATCAAAAGGAATAAACTGCGATGGGCTATCAACACCTTCGAACCGTACAAATCGGCAGGACCAGACGGCATTATTCCAGCTGAACTCCAAGAAGCCTCAGACATAATAACAGCAATCCTTGTGGCATTGTTCAATAGCTGCTTGCATCTGGCCCATATCCCCTCAGTATGGAGAGAAGTGAAAGTTGTTTTCATACCCAAGGCGGGAAAATGTTCACAAGTTAACCCTAAAGATCTCAAAACCATAAGTCTATCATCGTTCCTTCTTAAGACATTTGAAAGACTGATAGATATACACATCAGGGCAAACATTGATACAAGACTCATGTCTAATTCTCAACATGCCTACTGTAAGGGAAAATCGGTTGAAACAGCGCTACACACCTTAGTACGCACTATCGAATACTCCCTCCATCATAAAGAGTATACTATGGTTGCATTCCTTGATATTGAAGGCGCTTTTAACAACGTGGACACATCTGCAATCACATCTGCACTGTCAACTCTGAATGTGGAGAGTTCGCTTGGAGAGTTAATTCATTTAATGCTTAATAGCAGAATAATTAACTCAGAACTCGGCGGCTTTTCCGCAAGAAGATCTGTCAGCAGAGGTACGGCGCAAAGCGGTGTTCTCTCCCCTCTACTCTGGAATCTGGTAGTTAACGAAATTCTTACCTGTCTGGATAGAGAGGGATTCAGAGTGATAGCCTATGCTGATGACGTTGCTATAGCTGTCTCAGGAAAGCATCTAAATACCTTAAAAGAACTCTTACAAAACGCTCTAAATAAGCTATCACTTTTGGCGAATTGGTGTGGTTTAGGCGTTAACCCACATAAAACCGATTTGGTCCTATTCACTAGGAAATATAATATCCCGCACATCGACCCTCCTTTTATAAACGGTGTCCAATTAAAGTTTTCAGATGAAACTAAATATCTGGGTCTTATCTTAGACAGAAAACTAAATTGGAAGAGCAACATACTCGAAAGAATAAGAAAATCTACGGTAGCTCTTTTACCTGCAAGAAAGCCATTGGTAGCAAATGGGGTTTGCAACCCAGAATCACTCACTGGCTATACTTACACATCGGTAATCAGACCGATTCTTCTCTGGCCACTCTGTTATTCTTAACTATTTAGAATCAATTCCTAAGCACACAGACTACACCATTCCTCAACTACAGTTCGATAGAAACTTTCAAACTTCTATCCCTCCCCGTTCCTTCTGGGAAAATAAAACATTCCTGGAAGACGAGGCAATCCACTTCTATACAGATGGATCGAAAACTAATGATGGGGTTGGTGGAGGTGTGTACTCCGAACGACTAAAACTAAGTCTCTCATTCAGCCTTCCAAATCATTGTAGCGTGTTCCAGGCAGAACTCTTGGCGATTAAGGAAGTCCTGTCCTGGCTCAGAGAAAACGTGGTATCCACATCTGATATCCGGATCTTCTCAGACAGTCAGGCAGCTATAAAATCCCTGGACTCTGTCTCTACAAACTCGATTACGGTCCAAAACTGTCGATCGTCTTTGATGGAGATGGCACAACAGTTTAACATTCACTTCACCTTCACTGGGTTCCGGGCCATAGAGACATTCCAGGAAACTGCAAAGCCGACGAACTCGCCAAACATGGTACAACATTACCCATTAAGCCACAAATGGCTAATGTTGGTATACCAATCGCTACATATAAACTTTTGCTACAACAAGATGCTATTAATAGAACTAACATCAGGTGGAATAACATAACCACCTGTCAGGCAACGAAAAACATTTGGCCAAATTTGGACTTAAAGAGATCCAAATGCCTGATATCTCTAAGCAGATTGCATATGAGCTCCTTAATTGGTGTCATTACCGGACACTGTCCAATTGGAAGACACGCTGCGCGACTGGGCGTATTTTCTAATGACTTCTGCAGAAGCTGTATGGATGAGGAGGAGGAGGAGACAGTTCTTCACCTCCTCTGCACCTGTCCTGCTCTTGCTCATAAACGTAGGATTCACTTAGGGGAATACTTCTACAATGACCTAAACGATCTCGAACACATCTGCCATGAAAAAGTGCTTCTCAACTCTGCCGTTCGGAATCGACGTTGTAGGTCCCCTCAATTCTTCACACGCATTCAGAGAATTGTTGATGAGAGTAAGCCACTTAGGCATTGGCTCTTCAAGAGCTGTCGCGCCACTCTATTTTTTTATTTTTTTTTGCTTAACGGGATGAATAGACTCCACCTCCCTTGTAATTTTGTTTATGTTCAGCCCAACTTACATGCTCTAGCTTTTTTGCACAACGTTCATATGTGAAGCTACATATTTGAAGAACAAAAAAAAATATCTGAAGTAAGATCACCTCACACCACCAATTTAACTATGAACCTCTTATTGAGTTCCGTATTCTAACGTTTTTTTTTTTTTTATTTTATAAAGCTGATATATTCTCTGACAAAAATGTTTTGGATTTAACGATAAGAAATGAAACTCAAAGTGCATTTATCAATTATTCACTTTTATTCGCACCTCTTCGGAAGGAATAATCACTGGTCCTTTATTCATACCATGTCATCTGTCGCTGGATGTTGTCAATTGTCACAGTAACAAAACAGTAACTGGGTGGTTTACGACATTTTTATACATTCTGCCAGAACATACACATAAGAAAAAGAAAAAGAAAAAAGTAGCTTCAGGTTAAACAAACGCACACAGAGTCCATCAAAGAGAATTTCTCCGAGCTGTATCTCATCCATCTTTAAAAACATCCAAGTATCCATGGGACTTTTTTCCTTTGCTAGGAGAGGTTTGTTGCCATTACTGCTTTAGTATTTTTATATGTTAAAACCATCGACCACAAATAATATCATTGACAAACACAACATGGCTAAAGTCGTAAAAATCCTTATGGCCGCACAAGACGCACTTACACAAAAGAAAGAAAAAAAAAGTAAACGAGGTATCCTAAAGACAGCTAGGAAAATGAAAATAATAATAAAATAAAAATAACTAAAGAACAGCAGCATAGCAGAAACAGAAAGTATAAAAAAGATCTCAAGCAAAAAAATAAAAAATAAAAAAAAGATAGATAGCCTATAAATATTTGAACTAACCATCTCTGAGGTACGCACTATCATGTTCCATGAATAACTGTCAATTCAACATTCAAAATCAAGAGCCCTCAAAAGCTTGTACGGAAGTGAGTATACCTTCACGTACAATACATTTTTCAACAAGAGAGATTGATGTGCCTACTACTGCCAAATCATGATTTCCAGCATTATTATGTTGTAACATAAAATATATTCTGTGGAGAAAAATGACAAAACATCTCGTACTCAAAGTTGGGCCTTGCTTTCAAATGCTATTCCCAAGATATGCTCACAGAAACGTATGTTTATCTATTCAACTAAATTCGCACACAATTTTTACGATATTTTTATCATCATGGAAGCGGGGATTTTATTCGTCTTCTACTCCGGGGTAAAATTCTCCTCGACACCCATATAAAACTTTTCCTATAACCTGACCGATAACGGAGATGAATTTTTTAAAAGAAAATGTTTGTTATTACAAAATATTTAAAGTGTAATGAAACACAATGTATTTCGTTTTCGAATAAAATATTTTATTATTTATCAAACGACACTTCTCAACGAGCTTTTTAATTCTCCTCAAAAATAATTATTCTTGAAACATATTTCTCTGATTATTCTGATAAGAATTCTTAATAGTAATTTGATAACAAGTAACAAACGATACAGTTAACATAATTTAGTGTTTGGTTGGTTATTACAGTTTGGCCATCCTGACTTTTCAATCGACCTCGATTGTACACAAAAAAAAAAATGGAATAAATAATCTAATTTAAGTAATTTAAAACAGAAACACAAATTTTACATAATAAATTTAACATAATAATAAGCGCTGCCTTCAAAATCCAATCCATTTTAGTCAGCTTCAATATTAGGTTCAACCCATTTCTTCAACCTACATGAATCTAAAATACCATGGTACGGAATCTGTGTTACTTGAAATCCCTCAATATCTTCAATTAAGTAACGATCATTACCTAACTTTTCATTAATGACGTATGGACCACGGTATTTAGGTTTCAATTTTTTGTTAGTTCCTACAGTAGTGTCAACATTTTTAATTACTACAAAATCACCAACATTAAATTGCTTAGCCGAAGAGTTGTGTTCATTAAAATAATTTAAATTATACACTTGTGATTTATTTATGGCTTCCGAAGCCTCCTTCCGCAATTTCAATAGATCAACCCTTTTGGAATCTGCATATTTGTCGTTTAGGTACTCAGTCAGCTCATCAATAACACGTCCTCTTTGCTCAACACCAAACAATAATTTACTGGGTGAAATTTTAGTGCACGTATGGTTTGTATTATTGAAAGCGTATTCTACATCACTAAGTTTTTGTCGCCAGTCACTGTGCTCAGGAGATTCGGTCAATTTAGCTAACATTGCTCTCATGTCTCTGTTAATGCGCTCGACTTGACCATTTGACTGAGGTGAAGCAACTGAGACCTTAACATGATCAATATTATGTTTTTTGGCAAAATTTAGAAATACTTCTGAAGTAAAGCAAGTACTTCTGTCACTAATTATTCTACGTGGTCGACTATAATAGTCAAAATAACGTTCAAGGGCACTAGTCACTTCTTTCGTTCCAGGAGTATTTACCGGATAAAGTTTCACAAACTTGGTAAATCCATCTATTACTACAAAGACGTATTTTTTCCTAGAATTTATTGATGGAAGTGGTCCAAAATGATCTATATGAATTGTATCAAATGGTTCTGGTCGCTTTGTTATATTATATAAATTCCTCTCGTTACTTCTGTGGGGTACGGAATTGTAAATGCATTTAAGACAGTTTCTAATGAATTTATTTAATTTTTCTTTTACATTTGGAATGTAATAATGCTTCGAAAGTTGACTTGTACATTTCTCTATACCCAAATGTCCACAATTTTCATGTATTGTTCGCATAACATTTTCTTGGAGTTCTTTTGGTACAAAAAGCTGGTGATTGTTTTGCGAACCAACACGGAAAACTAGACCATTTTCTAAAATAAAACCTGGCACTTCACCGTTTTCAAGTCTGTCTCTTATTAATCGTATATTGGCATCACGTGCTTGAGACAGCTGAATATTTTTATCTAATTCTACAGTTGACACTGCAGCAATGATAGAGGCACGACTGAGTGCGTCAACATGCGCCATTCGTTCACCTTTCCGATGCTGTACTTCGTAAGTGAAATTTTCCAATATTAAAGCCCATTTAGCTATACGAGGATTAACGTCTCGTTTTTTAAGAGTCTGAGATAGAGCTTCACAGTCTGTTACAATGACAAATGGTAACCGATCAAGAAATGTTTTAAACCGTTCAAGAGCATATACAACTGCCAAAGTTTCTAGCTCAAAACTAATTAATTGGGATTCACCGTTGGTTGTTTTCTTGGAAAAGAAAGCAACTGGATGAAATTTATTATCATCTTGCTTCTGCATGAGAACTGCACCAAAACCATACGTACTTGCATCACAATGCAATTCTGTTTGTCGCTTTGGATCATAAATTGCAAGAACTGGCGAAGAAACTAGTTTACTTTTAAGGGTTTCAAAGGCGTTGTTACATTCAAGAGTCCAATTAAATTTAACATCTTTTTTTAATAAATTTGTAATAGGCCTAGCTATACATGAAAATCCGGGAACAAAACGTCTAAAATAAGAAAATAAGCCATTACATCTTTGAACTTCCTTTATAGTTTTAGGCACCGGGTAGTTACATATTGCCTCTAGATGATTTCTATTTGGACGAATTCCTGTTTTATCTATGGTATAGCCAAGATATTCAATCTCGTTATAAGCAAATTTACACTTTTTCATATTTAAATTTAAACCAGCAATTCTCAATAATTTCAATACTTCACTTAGAATTTCAATATGCGTTTCAATATCATTTGTCGCAATAGAAATGTCATCCAAATAAACCACAACTAATCCTTTATCAATTAACGGTTTCAATGATAAATAAATATATCGCTGAAAAACGGCAGGCGAATTTTTTAGACCGAAAGGCATATAAACATACTCGTACTGTCCAAAAGGTGTTACAAATGCTGTATATTTAATAGATTCTTCAGAAACTTTTATATGATGAAATCCATCTTTTAAATCCAAAGTCGTAAAGATACTTTTATTTGCAAAATATTCCAAACAATCATCGATTAACGGCAAAGGGAAATTATCTCTAGCTGTGTGTTTGTTCAAGGCACGATAATCAACACACATTCGAATTTCTCCATTCTTTTTTTTTCACAAGCACTAGTGCTGACGCGTAGGGTGAATTACTCTTTCTTATTATACCTTTTTCTAAAAGTGAATCTATTTTACTTTGCACATCAGTACGCTCATGAAACGAAAGTCGTCGTGGACGAAAGTATATTGGTACATCTTTTGTCAGAGTAATTTTCATGCAATAGTCAGTTTCTTTAACATCTAATTTAAAGTTCAAAAAATGTTCCTCAAGGGATTTTCTAATAATTTTTGAATACAGTGGATTTAAAGACTCATTTAAATTTATTTCATAATTACCACTCTCAACTGCACCTACCAAAGTTTCTAAATCGACAAAGTTGTACCCTATTTCTTTATCATGTTTAAAATTTGATTCATGTATAATTGGGGAAAAATCTTCTGTTTCAACTTTACATTTTGTATTTGATTCAAAATCTAATTTGGAATTACTTTTTCCAAATACTTCCACTCAGTTCGCTTCGTTACTAATAGGATTTGGATTTTTTAACAATTGAAAAGATATAAGTGCACTTAGAGACTTTTTTGATATTTTTAATAATTTATTTTTAACTTCATTTTCTTTTAATTTTAGTAACAAATTTCGATTATAAATTCTTTTCAAATGACATAAATAAATATTAAATTTATACAAAGCATCGCGTCCAATTAATAAAGGTATAACTGATTCATCATCTGGAATAACAATGAATTCATTTGTTATAATTCTCCCACGAAAAGTAATTCTACAATTAATTTTGCCAAACGAACTTAGATTTTTATTACCCATACCTCGAAAAAGAGTTTTCTGTTGTTTTTCAAAAACGAATGGTACTAAAGATTTCCGTATGAAACTATTTGAACTTCCGGTATCGAAAAGAGAAAAACATGAAATATTTTTAGTGCACTTATACCTAATATTATCAATGAAGGCAACACTTACCATTTGGAATGGTTTAATTCTTTCTAAGTCTTCGTTTGTACTTTTATAATTTTCTTGATAAAATTCGTCTTGGTTTTCTTCTATTTCCTTGACACCAGCACTTATGTTTTTCTTTTTTGGACAGTTTTGATGAAAATGTCCAATTTGATGACACACAAAACATGAATTTGGAGGACGTTGCAATTTAGGACACTGGCTTTTGTAGTGCCCGAACTGAGAGCAATTGAAGCAACGCAACTGTGTGTTACCAGTATTTGAGACTGATCTGCATGGTTTCATTGCGGTTGCAGTGTTGATTGTAGTTTTGACAGTCGGAGCATAAGTTTTCACTATATTTTTTGATCGTTGACGTCTCTTCTCATATCGATCTAATAGTAATTTAAGTTGATTTAAAGAAGTTGCACTCATCAACATTGCAATATCGCTACTGCGATCATTTAAACCATCGATAATAAATTCTATTAAATCAGCTTCGGGTATGTTAGCGTGTGAAGCGATTTCTTGCATTTCGATTACATATCTTTTAATCGACTCTGTTGGTCTTAAAGCTCGGGATTTTAACTGTTGAAGAACTTCAGATATTGAATACACGTGACCAAATTCTTGCAATAAAACAGCTTTGAGGTCATCATACGTGTATACAGACGTAGTTCTCAAAAATAATTTTGCTGTTCCCTGGAGTACTCTGCGTATGCTCACAAACTTTTCATATTCATTGCATCCAAAAATAGCGAAAGCTTCTTCAACGTCATCAAACCACTTCCGAACATCGTAGGTGTCATCACCATTGAATGGATTTACCATTGCTTCAAAAGCTGAATATTCAAACCTCCTTGTCTCAAGACGATTGAATTCTTCTTGTAATTTTTTTAATTCCTTTTTCTTACGAAGCAATTCTAATTCTTTTTCGACACGCAGCATCTGTATATCAGTGTTTTGTTCGTTATTGATTTCTTGACGGCTTCTATGATCTCCTATTTGTTCTTGTTCCTGTTGATTTGCTTCATTATTTTCTGAGCTTTCTGCATTCCTTTGGGCCATCAAACGATTATACAACCGTCTAAGATCAGGAACAGTAGCATTTTCTTCGAACTGAACATTAGCTGCAGTTAATGCTTCAATCAATTCCTTTCGCTGGATATAGGACATTGTGTATTCGTATCCCACTTCTGATGTAATGAAACACAATGTATTTCGTTTTCGAATAAAATATTTTATTATTTATCAAACGACACTTCTCAACGAGCTTTTTAATTCTCCTCAAAAATAATTATTCTTGAAACATATTTCTCTGATTATTCTGATAAGAATTCTTAATAGTAATTTGATAACAAGTAACAAACGATACAGTTAACATAATTTAGTGTTTGGTTGGTTATTACAAAAGATACCTACATATATACAAAATCAGAAACAGAAAATATATACATACGTACCTTGTACATTAAACCTATAGTACTCAGTGTTGGTCGATATCTGTAAACAAAAATAAGGAACATGGGTATTCTCAGATTTGACAAGAAAGAAAGAATTTTTGAAAACTTTTAACTCTTGGTACAGTACCTATTACCTAAATCTTTCGGGCCCACCAATGTCTAACACAAATTCATATCTCTCAATAAATATCATTTAGAGTCATACTTTTTGCCTTCTTCAGCATAATCTCCTAAATCTTTAAGATGTAAGTTTATTGTTCATTGTTATGTCTTACATACGATAATAGACGAAAGTAGTACAAATTGGCATAAACTTACTTACTTGGTGGCGCACTACAGTCCGTTGTGAATTTAGGCTTCAACCAAAAGTCTCGGCCAGTCAGCGCAGTCCCTCTTCTGAGGACCTCTTCCACTTCGTCCCTGGGGAATGGTGTCGAAGGCTTGCTTGAACCTTGACCCTTCTGACTAGGTCCGTGTCGTTGAACAACCCGTATTGTTCACTGATGAATCTTCTTCTCCCTTCCAGATCAATGCACTTGGGGCCATAGATAGACGAAGAACTTTCCTCTCGAAACAACTTAGGCCACATTCACCCGATTTTGTCAAGGTTTATGCTTCTGCACCATACAGAAGAACTGGGATGGTGAGGGTGCTATATAGTTTTACCTCAATCAATCGAAAGAGGGCTTTACCACTCAATTGCTTCCTTAGCCCAAATAAAAAGCGATTAGCAAGAGTTATTCTTCGTCTGACCTCGGCGCTGATATTGCCCGTGTTAATAGAGGAGCCTATGCTTCGTTTTGCCCTCATAGTCTCAATTCTCACAAAAGAGCCATCGACATCACGCTTTGTTCTTCCCAATATCATAGGCGTACGCGAAAAGTTGAATAGGCTTTTAGAAGGTTGTGCCTCTGGTGTTGACGGTGGAGTTTTGCACTATTTTCTCAACCACGACGTTAAAGAAATCGTATGTCAGTGCATCGCCTTGCCTGAATCCTATTTTGACATCGAAAGATTCAATAGGCTTATTGCCAAGCATAGCTTTATATAGTTCGTCCCTGGAGATGCTGTCATATCGATAAAAAGCTGTTAAGTGTCGATTTGAGTTCAAAGGTTTTTTCCAGGATCTGCCGCAAAGTGAAAATTTGGTTTACGGTTGACTTTCCTGGTCTGGAGCCAGCCAGACGAAAGGCTTCAGACTTTCACACACTACGGCAGAGAGGATCTTATAAGCAAAGCTTAGTTAGTTGATTCGTCTGAAGTTGGCGCAGTTAAGATTATCTCCCTTCTTCAGGATCGGGCAAACTATGCTGAGGTTCCATTCATCGGGCATGCATTCTTCCGACCACATCTTTCAGATGATTTAGTGCATGCTCCTATCGTGATCGTCGCTCTGCTGCTTTGAAAAGCTCTTCTGGGTCGGGTTCACGGAATTATTGGCTATTATCGTGTCTTATGAATGCCTCCGTACGCTCCGGACGCTAGTTGAATTGAAATCTCTTAAGACAATCAATTCTCTACATAAATAAACACATATACGAATTCCTGCTCTGTAGCACTACCTATACATACTTAAAATAATTTCTTTGGAGGTATTGAAAAACCTTTTTGTACTATCAAAAAAGAGATGAAACTTTCCAAAATTATCAGTCACCCCATTATTTTGCTTTCCCAATTCAATTCTATCACTACAATATTAAAATAACTTAACTCAGAATATGCCAACAGAAAACAAAACCTAAAAACGTCCGAGGAAGTTAAAAAAATTGAATTTCTTCTGGCCATTGGATGGGTACTTTGAATAATGACCACATACACAGTTATGGTGGTGGAGCTCAATGCAGTAATTTAGTGCTATTTACCCTTCTCATCCTATCCTTTATCTTTTCATTGCTATAAGTTCATTTGAATGGACGACAGCCATCACGATTCACGTTTCGTATTGGATATATTTAATTAAAGGTTCCATTCGTTGAAAACCGTCCGATTTGTTATATGAGAATATCTCCCCAGCTATTCCAAAAGAAGGGTCCGGTCCGGTCCGATTTTGTCCCAAAGGGTTCTTGCGTCAAGCATGTCCTCATTTTAGATCTGTAGTTGTTTCTTTATTTTTTGTGCCAATTTTAATGTACATACATCCATCAGCAAGCACTATGGAGCTAGTGTGAAGGAAAAAAAACTTTAAATTTAAATGCCTTTGATAGAAATTGTAGAGGCAGAACATTTATTTTTATGAGTAAGCCTGTTGGACCGCACTTCTCCATAGATCATGAGATATTAGATATATTTTAACTTTTGACCCTGAATGCAAATTTAAATCTATTATATTATGCTCTTACACTCCTTTTGAATTCAACAGGTTCATCATTTTTTAAATTAAAAAAAAATGTTGTATGAATTTGCCAAACCAATTAGAAAATACAAACCAATTAGAAAATACAATTAGTTGCAGATAGTTAGAAAGTGACCAAAAAAGCCCGATTTCACATAAAAACACACAATTAATTAATGAAATATTGCTTTTGTTTATTTTGTGTGTTTTACTGAAGATTCAAAAACATTGGGGCGTCTTGTATAGTCTTATACAATATCCCTAGCTTGTTTTTTAGAAATTACAAAAAAAAAATATTTTAATTCTTTTTACCGTTTTATTTCCTAAGCACATGCAAAAAAAAAGGATCAAGGAAACCTTAGATAAAATATTTGAATTGATTTGGTTTCTTGATTTCATGAGAGTCTCCGAACCATAAACAGAAATTGCCTATTTAGTTGAAACGGAGTGTAAAAGTTACATTTATTTTCTTTTTCCTGATGATGGACGTTCCATATTTTTTAAGCAAATAGAAAAGGAGTGTATGAAAACTATAGCATAAAGAAACGGACCGTATGAAAGTGAGTTGTTGGCATTGTTGCTCTTTTGAAGAGAACTTCAAAACTCAATCTTGCATTAATTTTGTTTCTCACTCTGATATTAATTTTGAAGTAATATAAAACACATTTGGGCTGCTTTGATCAAACATTTTTTTATTTGTACTGTTCAGATTGAATTGAATTCAAGGTTCCTTCAACTCATTTTACTTGCCTGTTTCTGTTAAAATAAATGAAATAAATGTATCCAGTCATCATCCGAATAAACTTTGCATGTCGATATCAGCCGAACGCAACCGATCCTTTCTTAAGAATGAATGCGTGTGCCCCACAATTGCGGATTTCGTCTCACATTGTCCGAGGAAAAACATTCAACGGAAGAATTCATTTAACCACAATTGTGTTCTCTACCGAGGATGCATGAAGTGTCAATGCATGTAATTAGAATGACGCCAAGCATATTTCTGGGCTTATATGGTATTTTCTCATATGTATGCATTTTAAATAATAAAAACTGATGTCACCTTAATGCTTAACACCTCTGCCAAACGAGAAGTTATAATTTTATTTATCTCTAAAAAATCTCTTCTACCTGAAAACAAATTTACCAAAGAAGTTAATATTCCACGCAAAAGAGTTTAACACAGAATGCTAGAATTTTGTTAAAAACCCTATGCAGTTTAATAAAAAATAATATACTTCGCTCCCAACACATTTCCATTAATAACACTTAATTAGGATTTAAAATACAGTGCAAGGTATTTTTACATCCGAGATGGAATTTTAATTGTGATATATTAAGATTTTTAGTGCCCTGAAAAGGGGTCTAACTGCAAAAAAAAATTAAAAAAAATTTATAATAATAAAAATATGCATATAATAAGTGAAGATATATTATATATTAGTTTTACCCGAGTGGTTTTTTATTAACATCTAATGGAAGGAACATATAAATGTATAAATAACAAAACATACAAAATATGTATCCATACAATTGGTTCTTAAATTAGGATTTTTAATGCCTAGTGATGCATAGGTTTGTTTTGATTAGGGTAACGTTTCCCCATAAGGATGAAAGACTAAGCCGTCCATGTCAAGCTGTCATCTTACCATGACTTAAAATTTTTCACCAAAACCTTGTGAAGAGAAAGCTCCCCACTCTATAAGATTATACCCTCTTTGTTTTATTGTTTTGAGATTGTATTAGGTGCAAGGAAATAACTCCACGGGAACTAACTCTACAGAGGGAATTAGTTCCCACCAAGTGGCAATTTAGTCTTCTTTTGTTAAGTGTCCATGGTACGGTGGGTATTAAATTCCTTTAAAAAATTGTTTCAATAGTAGAAAAAATTGGCGCAGGGAATCTGGAAGTCAGAAGTCCCGGAAATATTTTTCGGGACTAATGACCGAATTTTATTTTTGCTTTGGGACTATAACTATACCTACTGACCCACTATGGTCGGTCGTTAGCTCAGAAATCACATTCAGGGCTTATGACCTTTGCGAATAATTTTAAATATTTTGTAAAACAATAGATCAAGTAGACAGTTTTTAAATATTTTCAAGGTTTTTCGGTGCATAACGGTTGAAATATACCGCTTGCTCTAAGTCTAGGTGACGTAAAAGTAACTTTCTTTTTAAATTTGAGATGTTAAAGTTCGTTGAGAGAAGGTCATTGTACAAGCACACTGAAGTTGAACCCAGTTTCATATTATTGCATCTTTTTGTCACCTATAATAACTTAGTGTTTCAATTACATTAACAGCTCCATAAGAAAGACATTTTTTATTGTGTGGATGCAGACGTAAGTACTATTTTTTCGATACTTAACCTTAACTCAGTCTCATATGTTTAAAAAAAATTATATTAGCCGCGTTTTATTATCCTCACTAACCCATATGGGTTACCCCATCATAATAAAACGATCTGGGTTAAAAAGGTAAAAGTTTAAGCTATTTTTTTTATCCGAGACGCAAACCCCAGTAAAATTTTATTTTGCTTTTCCACAAACAACTTGTTTTTATTAATTTATTGGATTGACTCTTATCCTTTGGCATTATAAAACTGTGGCTAAAATTGGAATACGCGTAATTTGTTATGAATATGGCTGAAGTTAATAAATCTTTCTACAATTACTTCTTTTTTGTCTCACACTCTCCATCTATCCGCCATATTTAGAACATAGTTTTTGAGTTACACAATAAACCCCGATAGCTATCGGGGTTTCAGATTGTTTTTGTTTTGTGTACAAAAAATAAACCCATATGGGTTAGTGAGGATAATAAAACGCGGCTATTATAAAAAATTCTGGCTTAAACCAAAGAATGTAGCAGGTAGAATAATAACTAGCGAGCGAAGCGAAACGAAATTTTTTTTCCAAAAAAGGAATCAATTTGGGTAGTATTTTTTTTTTTTTACATCCCAAATGGTTTCTCTTTTTGGCAACATTTTTCACCACCGGCAAAAACCGTTTTCGGGACGACTGACTTCGGGACCAGTTTCCTTGCGCCGAAAAAATTATACAAGAATTTTAGTACATACTAATCAATGTTATTTGTTAAATAAAATTAAATTTCTTTTAGACTTTTTCAAGACTCTGAAAATAAAAAAAAGCGCCAATCTTTTTTTTTGATTATTTTCATAGTCTTGAAAACTGGTTTTTTGAATGACAAAGTTTCTCACTATTTTCTTTCATGTTTCATTCAGAAATTTAGTTTTCAAGACTCAGAAAAAATGAGAAAAATAATCGAATCGACTGCATTCATCAAGATAAGATTGAACAAGTTCAAAAAGTTTTAAAGTCTTTGTTCCATTCTTATAATTGGGAGTTAATTCCAACTTCTCTTAAAAAAGGGAACTAAGTTCTCACCGTAAATTGGAATTACATCCACCTAAATAAAGAGGATTTAATTCTCCCCCAAGTGTGGGAACTAGTTTTGTGTCCCAGTTCTCGTTTAGTTATTTCCCTGCATCATTGTGTTATTCTTAAGGGAAACGCTAGACATATATTGCAACTTGCTGAATGACAAAGAAACGATAGAAAATGTTAAAAAAATGGTTTTATTCATGCCATCCGTCGTCGCGTCAATCTGTAATGTTCTTCGATTAACCAGAAGATACGTGCGGCTCTCTGAACCTTTTGGGGAATTTCAAATTTCTCAAGATGGAACATTAAGTTATACAAGAGCAATTTCTGCAACTCGTCGCTTGGATAAATGTTTGTCGTATGTGAAAAATTGGGGTTTTGAGGTTTGAATGCAGTTTTGGTAATAGATTTTTTGCCTACAATTCTGTAAAATCCGTTTTTTTATATTTGGCTTAGTTCCCGAGATATTCAGTGTTCTTTTTGTCGTATCTCCAAGGTCACTAACGATTTGAGTCATTTTTTTGTCGTTATGTAAGAAAAAGCTACACATACGACAAATTTTAAACATACCACAATTTTTCCCATACAAAACCGGTTTTTCGTCGATTCGGAAAATGATTGTCGTATTTGCCTTTTCTTTGAACACATACGACAATAATTTACTGAAGGCTTAGTGTGCGTTTGTCGTATGTCCCATAACAATTAACACAGTCGTGTGTTATTTTTGGTCTCAGTTGCAATCATGATGTCAAAGGAGTCGGACGCCCGAGTCTTCTGCTCCGAGTTTGTCGGAAGAAATTTGTGCGTAATGACTATGATATTGCATGCAATAAATTTATGTTTTAATAACTTTTAATTGGTTTCTTAATTTTTTGGCATGAGTGGCAAAATATTAGGTGAGGACTTTTCAACTGACGATGAAGACAATGATCCGTCGTACCAACCTTCAACAGCAGACAAAACGAATTTCTTAAAAAAATTATATGAGCATGCAAATTAATTGATTTTGCCAACTCCAGATTCGAATGAAATCCAAATTCGAAATGTGCCATCCCTTTATAGCAGTTCATGTAAGTTTCTGAATTTTCGTTAGTATCAAATCAAAGGTAGCAATTATTTCATCTTTCACGGGTACTGCCTCTTGCGAAGACCTGACAAATCTTCCAAGAGTATCAATCTGTCACGAAAAAGTGCTTCTCAACTTTGCCGTTCGGAATCGGCGTTAAATTGTAGGTCCCCTCAATTCTTCACACGCACTTAGAGAATTGTTGATGAGATTAAGCCACATAGGCCTTAGATCTTCAAGAGCTGTCGCGCCACTCTATTTATTTATTCTTTGCAGTGTAACACCAACAACTTGCAGAAAAAGAAAGAATTGGCTCTAAATTGTTCCTTAACAACTATTTCGATTTTATTTTAACGTTATTGAACTAAAAACTTTTTTTTACATAAGTCATACAATTTTCAAGAATATCTGACGTAGGGTTTTTGAGAAAAAAAATTCTGAACTTTGAAGTCGTTTTCCCAAAAGTAGCCAAATGTAACATACGACAAACATTTATCCAAGCGACGAACTGTCATTCCTTAGTTTTGCATTTGATTTCATCGTAGGATGATTATGGAGATTGCAAGTTGGTTTATAGACAATAAAGTTTGTCAACGGCCGGCGCACGGTGGTGGTGGCGTTTCAGGCCCAGGTGACGCGGCTAATAAGGCTCAGCTTACTGAAAAGGGGAAGATTTTGGAACCAAACCACAGAGTGGTGTCATACCTGTATGATCGGACAACTCTCGGAAAAAACAAAAAACGGTACTTCCGCTCATTAGTTTACCTTGTTTGTTAAGCAAAAAAAAATTATATACCAACTCTAAAGAATTGGTTTGATTATTGAAATTGCTTTAAAAAAAATAATACGTATACGCCCGAGTGACCTTATACATTCCTTTCGAAATAAACCTGAATTTTTTTTACTTTAATTTTTTTATGGTAAAAATGGATGAAAAGTTTTAAGGATATCAGACTGTTTCTTACAACAATTAATACAACTATTGAATTGTCATGGAAAATTAAACTGTTCTAGCAAAATTATAAACAGACAAAAGCGAAATATTAACCCTTATCTGTAGACTAAGTGGAAAATGCAATTAGTAAATAAAATTTCTCTTAAGTGACATTTACTAGCTAATTCAACTTATTCATTAAGGCACCGCAATCAATTGATATATACATGTAATATGTACCTATGTATAGCAAAGACAATAACAAATCGGTTTTGTCAAATATCGAGAACAAAAAAAATCCCAAAGGACACTTAACTATATCTGGAAAAACGTATTTGTTTTAATGAGAAATTTTAACCCTTAGATTAACTTTCATTGTTTTGGATAGTTAACCTGTGGAATAAGACAGGAATAGGCATTTTTTATTAATTCTTTTCTTTATAAAAAAAACTTGATTTTCTTCAAATTACATATGTAGTATGTACATTGTTTCAATCATTAGCAAAAACTGCAATCATTGTATAAAATGTCAGAAAATGAACTACACAACTTACATTGCATATCTAATTAGAGACACAACTGCATTATACAATGCATTCCTTATGGAAGCAAATTATTAAGAACTAAATAACTTGTAAAAATACAGTAAACTAAAACCCCTATAAATGAAAGTAGGGACCTATTTATAACTTTTTTGTTTGATTTTGTTTTGTTTGACTTTTTTTTGTATATTTTCTGAGGCGGTTATAAGAGAAAAATGAATGTGTTTCATTTATCCTCGCACATGTTACAACAATTCATCAAAATTCGTATGCAATTACAAATAATTAAACATTCATGTTATGACAATTCTAGGAAAAGAGGTTAGTATAGGTTGGTGGTTGGGGGTGTAAATGGTGCAACACTCATATTACTGTGCAGCTATGCGACAGATTCCTCATTTCACCTTCTCGCCGCTTTCTTTTCTTGTTAAGTTTCTACAGTTCGTATAGCAAATGCTTGCAAAAATTATAAAACCAAACAGAAGATGATGAAGAGCAAGAATACAGAAGAAAGAGAAAAGTATTTTTCTGCAATTGTGCATGTAACAATTTCACTTACGGCGAATTATTTACAATTCAAAGGATTTCACAATACGTAAAATATGCAGTACAATTATTTGATTTTTTTTCTGTTCTTCGTTTATACGTACGTTTGTATAGGTAGGTACTTGTGATTGTTGGTATATTTGAAAAGCTTTATATGCACGTAAAATTCATGCATTTCATCTTGTAGGCAGCCATCTTTATGCATGAACGTACTTATAACTTAAAAATGTGTATTTTGTTGTAACATTAGTATACTTGCTGACAACAGTGTTCCTGTTATGTACATTGTACACATACATAGTAAGGTAAAAATAATAATACAAGAAGCTTAAGAGCTAACACTTTGGCTCGTGGAGAAAAATTAGGATAACAACTTGAGAAAAAAGCAAACTCTTCCTTTGATGCTACTGTCAAGTGGACATGCACACAATCAAACATACCACGGCTCTTAAGGCACCAATTCAGTACCTACGACAAAATAATTCAAACTATTATTTAAAAACAACAGAACGAGGGAAAAAAATATTCAATTGTTTTATAAATAAAACATTTATATGGTAGATGTTTACCAGGACCTTTACCTACGTGCGTCGTTGTTTGGTCGTCATCGTCAACATATTCTGCATATGTGTAGCAGATTGCAAGTCTCCGAAGTAAGCCTGGCAAAAATAAATTGTGCAACTGTCTTACATGCTATTCTTTCCTCCTTATCAAAGGCAGATGAGATAGGTATCTGCTACCAGCAGACTTATAAATTCGGGCTATAATAACAATTCTTCCCAAGTGTCTCACCTGGCATCATAACTACTTTCATCATCATCAGCGCCATCGTCCGCAATGAGAATCTAGGCTTTTTCATCCGTCTCAGAGAGAATATCCTTTCTATTTAATACAGGCATTGCCGGAATTTTGCAGTTTTTATTTTTCTTCATCGTTTACTGCATGCTTTTATTTTTGTGTTTATTTTTGTACAATGACAACACAGTAATCGCCTACGCATAGCTTGAATATTCCAAGCCCTGTTTTGATATTCTCTTTTCCGTTTCTGTCAGTGCATTTATTTTATCTTATTGTTTCTTTGGGGCTCCTTCTTCAACAGCATGCCTACTGCAAAAGTAGGGGTGGATTGTTCAAAATATGCATTTTTAACTCAAACATTTCAAAACTTAACATTAAAAATTCAGAGAATATTTTATTTCTGTTAATAACATAACATGAAAATAAATACAATAAATAACATTTTACGGAAAATTTGCAGTTTTGGTATTTAAAATTTCGGTTTATGTCTTGCACAATGTTGTACGTCTGCCTTGGCTGTGGGAACTAAGAGAAGTTAAGAGAAATATTTGATGCATAAAGTCAAAAACTATCATAGCGAATTGTCGAACGTAAAAACGACATAACATCACATACGCGATATGCTAGTCAGGATTGCCTCACGACATAGGATGTAACGTTTGACAGTTTACAGCGTTTTATATATACAATATATATACATACAATATATATATATACAATATTTGGGAATCAACATTTGACATTTGATTTTAATAATAGCAACTTCCACTTATTCTACAGAATAAGGACTAATCCTTTGCTATTCTGTGTTTATTAATTTGGCTGAGTCCCAGTACGTTAATTTTACCCTTTATTCTTTATCGTTTATGTTGGTCTTTTGATGGATGTCGATTTTCTCAGTCTCCCCTCGCTTCTCCATTATAACTTTTTTTTTACACTATCGGAATTGATCAAAGAGTGCAAGCACAGTCTTACGACCAATGGTTTCCCAACATAGCAGACTATGTTATACCACCGGCTCATCACTTAGTGCGGTGTTAGTTGTAAGTAAGCAAACATAACATAACAAACACTCACATGTCACATGCATAGATGAAACAAAAACAAGACAGTTAACAAAACAAGATCAATACATAACTAATAATTACAAAAATTTATTAAACAAAAAACATTTAAAAATATAGAACACTCGTCTTGAGCAAAGTTTTCCATTTATTCTTACTTAGATTTAAATCAAATAAGTCTGATTTGCAGTTTGAAAGCCTATGTAATGTACTCATACCTGTCAAGGGTTCATAAAATCCTTAGTTGTTACGATGTTTTGGTTCCTGTAAGATGTCCTTCGTCCAAAAATATAACCGCCACCCCGATGGTTGAAAGACATAAAGCCAAGTAGTTCCGGTGCATTTGTTACACCAGTTATAACTTGATGGAAGAATACCATATCGTTGTTGTTTCGTCTATTTGACAATGTTTCCATCTGGAGAGTTAATAAACGGCTTTCATAAGAGGGGACATTCAAAGGATCACTCATTCTATGGAGTTTGAGGGCAAAACGAATAAAATATCGTCGGACAAATTCTAGCCTCTCAATATGAATATTGTATTGAGTTGCAGTTGACCAATCTTGGGAAGCGTATTCTAAGTGAGGACGGACATAGCAATTATATAGAGCGTGTGTGGTGTCGGATCGCGGAATTCCTTTGACCAAGGCTTTATAAATCTGAGCATTGAACTGTCTATATTCAAAATATTGTTAATGTGCAAAGAAAAATATTACTTAGGAGTAAGAAAAAAAAATTCAATGATCTCTTACGGAAGTTACACCGGTTAGAATGTGCTGTGAGATGGCGTAGTCTTATGAAGACGGGACGGCTTCCTTGAAAAGGTCATTGTTTGTCATTTTATTGGGTTTAAACTATTTTTCTCGCACCATATTGCAAAACTATTAATGTCATCTTGTAGAAGAACGTGATCATTACTAGAAGATGAGAATTTTGCTATTACTTACATAAAACGGAGCATCATTTATAGCTTAATTAAAAAGTAGAGGTCCTAGATGGCTACCCTGCGGTACTCGCGAAAAAGCAAAAAGTGATAGATATGAGGATGTCCAAGTGATGAAAAATAGAGGGAAGCAATATGCATTTAGTTTGAATTTTATGATGGAGTGAGAGAGTTGGGCGAAAGCTTTCGAAAAATTTGTTTAGACGCAATCGATTCCCTGACCAGATTCCAAAGTGCTAACACATTGATTTATAAAAACAAGAAGATTTGTGATAGTAGTACGTTTCTACGTGAAAACATGCTGTTGGTAACAGATGATGTTCCTGTAATGAAATGCCAAACTGTCACATATAACTTATTCAAACACCTTAGGGATGCAGGAAAGCTAAGATATTGGTCTTTAATTGTCGATATTGGCCTTATCTTACTTTTTATA
Organism: Sphaerophoria taeniata; assembly: GCA_943590905.1. Lineage (NCBI taxonomy): Eukaryota > Metazoa > Arthropoda > Insecta > Diptera > Syrphidae > Sphaerophoria > Sphaerophoria taeniata. The sequence continues at coordinate 67,986,203 of OX016542.1, forward strand.
GACTGGTACCTATAATATAAGCGTTTTTCTAGATTGATGGAAATTTTCCTGATTCATAGACAATTCTTAGATATTACGGAGGGAAAGTGATAACCCAGACTTGCACTTTTTTAAACATCAGGTGGAATACCATCTGGACCACTGGAAGAATCTTCGTTTAAGAGGGAAAGAATGTTAATAATGTTGTTAGTCTATACTGAGATGTTGTTAAACAATACTTGTGGACAGCCACGTAGATATTGAAAAAAATCGTTAACCACAACAGCGGGAGAATCGATGAAAGATTTGCTGAAATAATTTGCAAATTCTTCACATTTTTCAGAAGTTAAGTTGAAGGCTACATTATTGCTAATAAAGTTCATTGGATAAACATCACATTCCCTCTTCGAATTAATGTATTTCCAAAAACTTTTAAGGTCAGACGTCAGAGAGTAAATATTCACTATAAGGTTCATAAGACAGTTTTTAAATTCTTAAAAACATGAAATATAAACTACTTTGTTTTCTTTGATTTGATTTGTGGTATTTTTCGTTTTCTCAGGCCTTATATCTCTTATTACGAAGTGTTTTAAGCTCTTTACTTGGTATACTAAAGTGGATGACTAACAGTGTTAGGGTGGGTTTATTTCTTTTTAGGAACTGCCTCTTCAATGAAACTCATAAGTACAGAAAAGAAATTTGCAATAATTGCGTCGATACGCGATTTGAAAGCTGAAAAAATTCAGTTTTTCGGAAGTCAAATGCTTATGAACAATCATGGGGATTACTTTTCTCAAGTAAATGACCGCTCAAGTCAAGAAAAATATCTAAGGGAGGGTGGTAATTATCTACAGTTGATAAAGAAGATGTAGATTATACAACTACAGTTTTTATTGCGTCAGATGAGAATACTAGGTCTAGGATCGATTCATTTTATTTTTGATACAGCTTAAATCGGAAGAAAAAATGTTATCCAAAAATTGAAGCTCCAGTTGAGATGAAATTGTAGAAGCTTCAAAATAGGAATCTGTCAAGATCAGCAATACTGGAAATGGAAACAAAGTCTAAGATTAAGGAAAGTTCACTGAAAACTGACATTGGACTTTAAGGAGGAATAAATACATTTAATACAAATATTGATTTTTGCCGTAAAGCTACTTTAACTTCAGCTACAAATTAGTACAAAATATCTACGCAATTTTCAATAAATGTTGTTGATTTACACAGTTCAAATGTAGCAATGTAACGCGTCACCCTTTTACGTTTCCAAAATATTAGTTTTATAAATTCCTTTTTCGGCTAAAGTTCCAAATCCCACTCTCATTTCACACTCACAAAATACAGAGGTGAATACTTATAATGAAAAAAGACACTTAGATTGTTTGTAGGGATAGGGATGTAACAATAATAACGAGAAAATGTTGCAAGACAAAACAAGGAATGCGTACTTTCGCTTGACTATATTTGCATTTAATTTATTCCTAGTGTTCTTCAAAACGTGCACCAGGGAAATATATGGTTTTTTATTATCGTTATATTTTTCATGCCTCGTTCATAATTGTAATCCTTCCTCTCATCATACTTATGGATCCGAATAAATTACTTCTATACCAAGCTTTGAAAATACAGAGCCATATCGGTATAATCAGAATGTAGGCATAGTCTCCTTGTGATTTTGCTTTAAGCACATACTTCCTTTTCTTTTATTTAAAATAAAACATTTAAGTTGTAATATCTTGCAAACCAAACTCCAGACGAAAGTTCGTTGAAAAAGGTGTACATTGTACAACTTAAAATGAATGAAAACATAGACACAGATAAAAAATATTTCGCTAGTTTCATCATTAATCATGATCTTTTTGTAGTAAATAATGAAGGATTATAAAAATTATTTTATTTTATTTAAATTATTTTTTTACATATATACATATACAGGGTGATTCACGAGCGTTGTGCCAAAAAGCTAGAGCGTGTATTATACATATAAAGAACATGTAAATACAAATATTGTATTTATTTTCATAAAACTGCAGGCTAGTTGTTTTCGAACGTTATAGTCATAAATCCCTCTGTTCTTTTGTATGGTGATACACTGGCTGTATATTGAACCGCCAATCCTCATCCGCAGATGTTCTACATAAATCTCAAACCGAAAATTTTCAAAAATCTGAATATGAAGCAATTATGAGACAAATTTCAATACAACGAAATTATGTTCATCTTCATCAGCAAAACCACCAGATTATATTGGTGCAATAATTTGTGTAGGTATTATATTTACAATCATGTAAGCATTTACAACTGACAGAGCAATTGTGTCTGATAGTTCCATATACATTTATGTTGTTTACTTGCCTATTTCACAAACTTTTTGCACATGAATATGAAAATTAATAATTGCCTTCAGCCACTTGAAGAGAAATTCAAACAAAAGCAACAACTGGATAGAAAAGTTTTGTTTTATTTTTATTTTGCTCTTTGCAGTAGATACTTGACCCAAATCCCTCACAGTGCATGCAAAATAATAAGAAAATGCTTTTAAAAATGCATGTTCTTCAGCATATCGTGAACATAGCTTCCCATGGTGCTCAATCCACCGGACAGCAGCAGTCGAATCACCGAATGGACGAGCCTACACTTTATGGGACAAACTGGCACTTACGTACAAGGACTTTTTCTCAGTCAATAAACTTAACGGAGTACGTAACATCTCATATGAAGGCATCTTTACCCTAGCTACAATTGTTGACATCCATGCAAAGCTCTTACCGCTGTAATCAACTATGAATAGTTAATGTGGCTTCTGTCTGTTTACAAACTTCATTAAACAAAAACCACAAAACTGTGTTCATTTGGGAGAACTTGTCCATTTCACGCAAAAGCCTACATAGAAGATTGAACCATCATCCTCTAATCTCTTAGAGAAGGCTAAAATCCCTTTTGAACGATTTTGTATGAACTTTACGAATTCGAAAGGACCAAACCCTTTGCCCATAATACATACCCTTACTTAAGAATATACACAAATGTCAAAAGTTTTTCATTTCACTTGTTGAACTTTATGTTGCTACTCCCACTCACAAAACGTTTGGATCGAGTAGGTATTTTCGAATGCAAACAATACAAATTTATTTTGTGCTTTTATTTCAAATCAACACACAAAGCGAAATACAAACTTTTATTTGCTCTCGTACCAAGGTTTCGGAAGCAGTTGTAGTATGGACGTATGGTACAATTAAATTCAAAGGAAAATGTAGTCTTATGTCTAGTTTAGTTTTCGTAAGTAAATACACAGTGTTCAGATTTGTGAAGGGCACTTTCAGTTCGTGCAAAGCGCCGCCGACAATTTTGCCATTGCTATCGTCATGATTGTACCACATTTACTTCGTCGAGGAAATGATCAAACGAAAATAATATCTACTCTTCTTCCCTCCACTGGCATGGCACTGACATATTAGGTATGCAGGTACGAATCACACACTGAACACCTAAAGAACTTAACAGTGAACATTTTATTGCCAGAGGAAATGAACATTGGTTGGAAATCTTTGTGCTTGGCTTGGTTGTTCGATAGTCGAATAATTAAAATTTTAATAAGGTCCTCTTTCTATTTCAGTAGGTTGTCCACTACTATTGACCTTCATCCTTTTTCTCCCACCAATTCTTTTCGAAGTAAACATTGTTCTAAATAATTAATTAAAGACCGAATTTTATGTTTGATATTTGAAAAGGTTTTATGAAAGTTTCACCATTGGCTGCAAAGTTTAATTGATTTTCTGTAAACTTATGTTGTTGAGAACTTTGAATGGCTGCAGGTTGAATGTAAGTAAGAATAGAATGGGAAAATTAGTAAGACAATGTCCACCTTTACACGCGCGTATTGTTTTTTGTTGGAATTCTGGTGCTTAAATTCTAAAATCAGGTGGTGCTGAGCAGTGCACAATAATCTGTTCAACACATACCTTAAAGTCGTGGCTGGACGAATGAATGAGACATACCCTCTTACAGAATGTGGAAACGAAAATTAAAATTATTGTATTCATATCAGAGTTTTTGTTTAATGTCATAACTTCAAACTTAAATGTAAGTTCAAATTACTGTTTGTTATAATTGTTGTGCATACTTATATGTTTATTTATTTCTGTTTTCATAAAATAAAGTTCCCCTGAAGAAAGCAACAATCCTTGCCGAAACGTCGGGACAAGTTAAAGAATTTGTTTTCTTTACTAAAAACAAAGTGACCAAATAGCCAACGGAAAACTGAACTTTCCATCCTCGATAGAAAATTAAAAACGTTATATAAACGTTAGATTTGGTTACGAAATTCCGGTTAATAAATAAAATGGGAACCAAGAAAAATCAGATTTTTGCACTCCCCAGAATATTCTTTCCTTAATAAGGTCTTCTACCAAATAAACATTTAAAAAAAAAAGAAACAAAAAATCGCCGCTCTATAACTCGATTTTTTTCACAACTCTCTCTAACTTGGACAATTTCTGATTTCCCCTAAGAATTCGACATAGGGAGAGTCGACTGTATCTGCAAAGATGTTAATTGAAATTAAGTGACGCAAAGACAATTTTATTCACAATTCAATACTCTTAATCATCATCACATTTATTTGGTAAGCATGAATATCATGTGGATACAACTTTTTGGCAATAATGCATTAATTAAGACCAAATCTGATAACTATAAAAATGGTTATAGTGAATCAGTCTTATGAGATAGTCATATATTGGCGCGAACATTTTTTAAGACCATTTAAATAGGAATAATTCTACATTTTTTTGGGTAACTTGAACCGTTATGCAGCGCACGCAATTGTAGTTTCCATAATATGTAGGTACCTATAATATTCCCCGTTTTAAGAACTATTTAACACAAAAAGAATTGTTCAATATGATTGAGCAGTTCCTGAGATCAGCGCGTTCAAACAAACAAAAAATTAATAATTTTTTGCCGTTTTCCCGAAATTTTCCCTTGTTCGCTCCTATTGGTCGTACTTCGTAGCTAGCTGACCCTGTAGACTTCGTACTGCCTCAATCGATAAATAAAAGCTCTAGGCTTTGGTATCCCGCTACTACTCTACCCGCTACCCTCTAACCATTAACCCAATACACTCTATCCGCTACCCGGTTTGTGCTACCCTAGTAACCGCTATGATTGTCGCTCTTATTTGCTGACTTTCACGTTAGATTGGCCCAAAAATTTGATTTTACTCAGGCTATACCTAAAGTGAAAATTTTATAAAAACGCATTGAGGATTGAGCGGATATGGAGTTCCTACCGGACATACAAACTAAACAATGCAGCTCAATTTATATGAAAAAACTTGATTTAAGGTCTTGTTGTTCATCATGCTTTCGCAGAGTTTTCCGAGTTCGCTATCCAAAATTTTCTATTTTTCCATTTGAAAATCAGTGCACCTACAATTATATGCAATTTTTCCTTTGGAAACCAATAAGTTTTCCGAGTTTTTCATCAAGAGGGGTCTATTTGCCATTCAAAAACCCATTTTGAAATTTTCCAGTTTTCCATTTGGAAAGCAATGTACCTACAGTTATATGCAATTTTCCCTTTGAAAACCAATATTAATAATGCTAAATTTTCATGCACAGAGATTGCTTTTTTTGAATATCGATGTTAAGATTTTCTTTTGTACAGAAAGTTGTGCCCAAGAGTTCGCATGCAAACATTGTTTTGGTCCAAAAGCTTAAGTAGGAGTTCAGCCTTAGATATAATATATAGAAGAATGAATGAAATGAAACGAAATTAAATGAAATGAAATGAAAAATAGAGAGACGTTTCAAAAAATTGATGTCGGCTGTCAGTTTTTTGAATTTCTAAAGACGATGTTCACATTGGATTCTTTCCTCCGACTTATCTTGACGTCTATATATTTTTTCTCTTTCGCACTTGCTGGTAAGAAAAAGACAACAAAGTGAGGCAGGATTTTCAAACCAAACTAAAAATTTATGGATTTTTTTTGACATTTGGCAAATGCCGTCAAATTAATTAGGCCAGTTCCACCTAACGACATCTCACTGAGATCTCAGAGATTTTTTAAGTGGAACAAAAATGAGAAATGAGTTTTTTTCTGAGATCTCTGAGATGAAAATATTTCGGATTTGATTTCCCACTCAGCTAATTCGACGTGACTGACAATGTACAACAAAAATTTGTAAGGTAACCATTTTATCTCAATGAGAATTGAGAATTATGTTCCACCAAATGATTTTGCCTCAGTCAAAGTGACATTGAGAACTCATGTGGCTTTTTTTACAAGTTACAACCCAAGAATTGATCCGTGACGTAAAAGTGGTAATTTTTTTCCCTCAAACGCATTTCTTTCACAAAGAAATTTAATTTTTTTCTCGAAGGATTGATTTCTCTTGAATCTCTTTTTGGAGACGGATTTACACATAATTGTACACGGATTTTACATATATACACATTTCTGAGTTTTCTGTACAAAACGATTTAACAGCTGACCAGACAACAAAGCCATTCAAAAAAGGGATTGATTCGTTTTTGCACATTTCTTACACGCCAAAAAACATTGAATTTCTGTAGCAATTCTTCTTGGTTCTAAGAGAAGCCACTTCAGTGAGATGTTGTACGGTGGAACTGGCCTATTGTCAATTTATGACAACTTTAAGACGTCAAAGTGAGTCTGGAGCGTTCACACTACTTTTGTGTTTGAACACGACAGATTGGCCTTACTTCAAAATAAGTCGGCGGAAATAGTTCAATGTGAACATCGTCAAACAAAATTTTCGAGTAAGTACATTAAAACCAATGTTTTTTCCTATTAATAATTATTTCTTTTACTTTCAGAACCTCCTATTGCACAATCAGTGCATCGAAGAAGAATTCAGCTACATTTAGTATTATAATGTAAGACTTTTTTTGTTTATTGGTTTATCGACTAAAAACATACATACATCGAACAAACAAACAAAAAACTTACTTTATACATATATAAGTATAGATATAGATTAGTATAGATATACATAGATTATAATATAATTATATGAATAAGTGGAACTCCATTCCTGGGTAACATGCCGAATTTCTAAAAAAGGCTATTTTCAACTATGTGCAAGCGCAAGCGCTTGAACACAGTTAATTTTTGCATAATTTTTAAATTTGGAAACTTAAACCAATCAGTTTTTGAACCATAATATGCACATAAATAGTAAACCTTGTCTTATTGACCTTTCAACGTATGGATTAAGTGAGGGTCTTTTATCTTGTAACAATTCATTATTTTTTTCTTAAATTAAAAAAACAACAATTTTCTGCACATCAAAGCTTGCTTGTTTTTGAATTAACATCTTCTGCAAGCTCAAAATGCTCGCTTAAAGTCAGAAACAGATGTAATCAGTTTTACTCGTTCTTCTCGCACTTCTGATCATTCTTCTGATAAAAGGAGATAAAAGCTTCGGGTAAACATCACTTGACTTATTTGGACCCAACCGCTTAGCGCCACTATCACTATTATTAAGGCCCCCAGCATTGTATAATACATATTATAAGAAATGTGATAGATTTTGAAGGATTCATCCCTAAAAGCATTGCATGAACATAAATTACAAAAATACAGTGCTTTGCAAAAGTATAATCGCACCATATAAAATAACAGGCAGTTTGGTAGTGTTTCTGAGCTCCAAGAGACAAAACTGCACGAATGGAACTCGTTGGACAATTCCTAATTAAAAAAACTGGTCGAGAGTAATCCAAATCGAGTATTTTAACTTGATTGAAAATCGGCGTAGTAAGAATCCACACTAATCTTTCAAAAAATAAAAAAAAATAAAAAAAATGTTGAAAAAATAAGAGAATGCGATTATACTTATGCAACAAAGAAAAAAACTTGTTTTCTTTTCTAAACATTAGAGGCGAAAGTAACGGTAATTTTTTTTTCACTCAATTTTCTTATCTAATGAGGATCTTTAAAAAAAAAATAGTTTAGTATTGCTGCAGTCCTCGGTTTTACACAAAACCATTTTTACATGGTGCGATTATACTTTTGCAAAGCACTGTATTTGAATCATTCACTAGGTCGTAACATACTCAGGACATACTTGTGTTGTATGTCTTACTGTTGAATTCAGGGCCAACATAATTAAAGGGCTCTGTGCAATGAATGTATAACTAACATCCGATTGTTGAAAGCGGTTTAGTTATGAAGGTCAACACTCCGGTCGCAATAGCAGCTTGTGGTTTGAGAACTATCCACGACATTATTTCCAGACCTGTTGTTCTACCAATTATTGCACCCTTAAGAAAAACGAAAAAACAGTCAAAAGGTTCGTCGACACACAGCATGTTCCAAACTCACCCTCTTTTCCACCAAATGAACCAAAACTGCCATCGTGAATATGCCAAGCAGAGGAATACTGGAAACTGCTGCCAAAATCATTGACAATTGAAGTACTGTTCCAAGTTTCTCTACCACAAAAACAAGAGCAACGCATAGGGCACCAAAAACGACAAGAACACCACGCATAATTGTTCGAAGTTCCGTTAGTGGCTTTTTACAAAAGAACTTGAAAAAGTCCTCAAGGACAACGGCAGACATTGAATTCAACCCTGTAGGCAGGGAACTGAGTTCCGCACTGAATACACCAGCCACAAATAGTCCAGGAAGTCCAGGAAAATCTCAAAGTTTTTCCATCACCAATAAGAGCAAAAGTTGGTCTTTTCTGGTTGCAAGCTGAATTGCGTTGATAAAGGTTGTACAATGTTCGCAAAGAAAAATGAATGTCAAAAATAAAGGGATGTTCTTATAATATAATACAGGAGAAGCAAAGGGTTTATATCTACCTTTATTGTCAAGGGGTCACAGTCACTGTACATTGCATAGATGAGCAATCCACTATAGCAACAAATGTCAAGGAGAAGGAAGACACCCAATATGAAGACCCATAATGTCTGACGAGCAACTCGTTATGCTGGTAACGATAAATAACTTTGAATCATCTTTTGATTCACCGCATTTGACTCCAACCAGTATGTGGAAATCCTCCTAAAAGAAGAGAATACACAGAAAAGCGTTCTCGAAGATCAAACTTCCCACTTCGAACATAAGCCAAACAGTAAAAAATTACTTGAAAATCATACTAACCGTCCGCTATTCCATGCACGTTCCCAAACGATTCTTGGACCTCCTTCGTCCAGCGTACCTTTAATCATGATCAGAATCATTGCACCGAACATAAGAATAGTCTGCATCACGTCAGTCCAAACAAAGGCTTGTAATACACCATTTAAAAGAATGTCTGCTTCTTACTTACTAATTTTCAAGGCTTTCTTATAATTAAGTCCTACCACACAAGTATAAGTCGTACGAACTTGCTACTGTATTCAAAATTATATATATGAAGAAAAAAAATTTAATTGAGTATATCGTTCTGAATAAATGAGGTCATCCCTTACTTGTTTTGATTGCTCTGACTTATGTTTTATTGAATTTTTTTTTAGCTAAATGACTGCTCTGACTTACAACTATTTTTGTTTGGTTTCTCATTGTCACCTGTTTTAATTTACATGATTTGTTTTATCTTAATAAAATACAGCCTTTATTACTCCTAAATATTGTAGTTTTCTGTGGAAGACTTTTTATTACCTATCGCATAAGTATTTCCAAGGATTATTATTCTTTTGAAAAAGTAGCATTTTCTTGGTCAGCTAGTAATAGAATACATCATAAATTACTACTTTTCTTAGTATTGTGTTTTCTGTTAGTGAAAGAATTATTAAAATCGGATTAATTTTTTTCGAAGGTGTAGGCATAACATCAATACCTTTGTCAAAACAACGTTAACTGAGTCAGCTCCAAGATACAATTTATCTTTTATAAGGTCCAAATTTCTGAAATTTGGAAACATTAGCTGTCATAGTGTTATTTTAAGGCTTCTTCATGGACGATTGATTTTATTTTGCCTGAATAAGACCTATTGTTGGTTACTTATAACAGTTTTATAACACGAGTAAGGCCTCTTTGTGCAAATTATAACAAACTGCTTGCACAAGATTGATTTACCGAAATGTCATAAGGCCTCGAAATGCTTTTTCGTGAACGCGCAGTCAAAAAAACACTAATAAGACTTTTTGTTTCTTACTAATGTAATAACAATCTGCAACTGAATAACACGAATAAGACCTCCTTGTGCAAATTATACCAAACTGCTTGCATAACATTGATTTACCGAAGTGTCAGAAGGCCTCGAAATGTTTTTTCGTGAAAGCGCAGTTAAAATAACTCGTATAAGACCTTTTTGTTGCTTTCTAATAACAATCTGAGGTCTTATGACCTCCTTGTGCAAATTATAACAAACGGAATATCAAACTTGTTTTGTGTGATTGTTTTTTGATTGTTTATTTCAATACATGCGTGCTCTGTTTTCTTTATGATAGTTATTGCTCACTTAAGAAAGCGGACACTCTTAGGATTGTCAAGTTATCCGAGTTCAAATCTCATGGCTTGTTCTTTTTTTTTATTGAATGGAAAGGCTATCATTCTCATAATAACTCAAGTAAAAAGTGTGTTATCGTATGTAAGGTTATCACCTGAATTGATGGTTATTGATCAATTTTTTTGATAAACGTATGCGCACATTATGTCTTACAAGTTTTCTTAAAAATAAATTCAAATTATATATAATTTTACTACTTTTTGAACCAACTTTAAAGAATAGTAGATATTTTATGCATTTTATATGTTCAAGTCAGTTTCCAAAGTTTCCAATAAAGCTATCTGTATCCAATCTTGGTGGATGGACACCCTTTAATCCACAACTTTCTTTTTATTCAATTTTAATGTTTCACTCTTCAGGAATTAAGTAACATTATAAATTTTGTATCATAAAGTTTGAGAGAAGTGAGTTGCAACAACTATTTTCAAGTTTGCTATCCATAACATAGAAGTCGCAATAGCGCAGTGGATGAATGATCGACTGGTAAGTGGGGGGTCTCTAGTTCAAATCCCAATGGTAAACTCTAATATTTATTCTCAGTGTACAAACAAACATTATTAATGATAAAAATATACGAATGTGCATATGACCTCAGAAATAAAAGCAACAAACAACAGATCGCAAAAGAAATACAATTTCATGATGAAAATAAGTTTTTCTCTACTTTTGCAATAACTTGCATAAGGCCTTATAAGGTTTCATACAAGCAAGATACAAATCAAGAAATAGCTTCGCTTAAGCCTTATAGAAGTTAAATTGTTACTTGGGGCTAGAAGGATAAAAAGTATCCTAAATTTCTAACCGACTCCTGCTGTTCCTAGAAGACAGAACTCGAAGGACACAAATCAAGAAAAATGGTTTTTGGAACATTACCCGGTAAACAGACCTCGCAAATAGTGTGACTGATAGAGGAACTGAAATGCACTGCATTAGCCCGTATTTTTGTTTAAAATTTCACTGAATACCAGACCTTAAATTGTTTGAAACAGTTTATCAGGAAACTGTTCTTAAACCCATTTCGATAATGAGGGTCTTATTTTGTCATATTTTTTCCCAGCCTCTTTATTTAGCAAATTTATTTGTTTCCTTGTCCTTCGTGCAAAATTTAAAAATCCTATATGCTCTCCTAATTTCTTCATTTACAGTATTAATAAATGGTTTAAGAGTAAGCCATTCCTTACTTTTAACCCTGCTGTAAGCAGCCACCAATATGTCGGTTCCAAAAAATATAGGAAACTCTACTTGAAATCTCTTATATCTATACTTTGTGAAAAAAGGCTTTGTCTATTGGTTTCTGAAAATCTCGTGTAGAAAAAGTAACAAATAATGATACTTATAATTGTTTTGATATAATTATATTTAAAATGAACAAATTATGAAGATATTTCCCGTTCATCATCCAAATAAAAAAGAGGAATTAGCAATGGACGTGATAAATATTTTTTTTTCTCTATTTTAGACAGAAAGACAAGGCAAAAACTATGGATACGGTAATGAGTTCTTTATAAGAAAGAGGATACTGAAGAGTTTTATGAGAATGTTGAAAAAAAAATGCTGAGGTGCATGGTGTTCCACACATGTGTCGGTTTGTGCAAAACATGCAAAAAAATAACTCTTCTATATTACCAAACAAAGACCGCCCAACAAAAGTATGGAAATGGACAAATACAAAACACAAAATATTTATGTACTGTACTTTCAATTATACATAAACCTACTTACATTACATGTATGATATATGCATATTAAGCAAAATAATTGAAGAGACGTCTTGCGGATATTATAACCAACGAGTCAAGTCCTTTTTTTTCTTTATCATCCTCGGGATTTGTCTGGAAAGTCCTTGTTCAAAAGCTAACTGCAAACATTCAGGCACACACTCATATGTTTTGGGCCTTGCGAGGATGAAAAAATATTCTCTCATCTATGCACAATTTGTTTTTGGATACAACATACAAGTAGTATAATAAATAAAAAAAATATAAAGCGGTAAGGACATTAAGGATATGAGCGAAAATGAAACCAATCCGCATAGAATTATTATTTCTATCCCCATCCGAGAATGAGAGAAATGAACGAACAGTCAGACAGACAAACAGACAGGTGGAAATATATATGTTCGCAATTATTGTTATTTCATTTTTTTTTTTACATTTTTGTGACAAACCTTATTTCCTCAAGTCTGAATTTCAAATCCCCTTCTGCCTTCCCCTGCTTCCAAGTCATCAAATATTTTTTCCTCATTTGGTGGGCGGTATCTCGGAATGTATTTGGTGTGTGACAAGAATTCACAAATGCGAAACAGGAAAGAAATTTATTTGTCTGATGGTCTTGTGATTACGGCACTATACATATACAGGAGGCTTGGTTTTATTGTTTTGTTTATATTTTATTTGTGTGTGTTTTTTTTTTTTAAGGACAGTTTCTTCGTTAATCATTTCCTCTAATATTTTGTATGTCCTCGTTGATCATTTACCTACCCAAATATTTTGCGCATAATACATAGTAGGTACATATGCACGTAAATATGAACTTTGACAACAAAATATTGTTGTATTATGCTTAAAATTTAAAATTAAATGGTATGTAAAAACAATTATTATGAAGGTACTAAATTACTTTGCCGATCTGGGTTGTTCGCCAGGTTTCTTGAAAATCAATTCGGCTTACATTGTTTTAATTTTGTAAAATAAAAGAGGTTATATAAAATATGAAGATTTTAAAGATTAAAAAAAAAGAAACTCCAAAAAGGTTAGTGAGTTATGAATATGTGTGAAATGAAAGGCCTTAAAAACAAGACTCTAAAGATATTGAAAAAAATGTGTGTCTTATAATCATTCTGGAGTTTATTTTATAAAAGTTCATTAAACAAATTCTCAGATTAGGTAGGTAAGTTGTAGGTATGTCCTGTGAAAACAAGTTTTCGGAAAATCGGATCAAATTTTGAGAAAAATCCGAATTCGAATCAAAAAATTTTGCATAATTTTTTAATTTAATGGTTTGTTACGAAGCTTGAATAAATGCATATATCAACTTCCATATTTCCATTGGATTCACTTCATATTGACATATCTGTATTTTATTATTAATCTGAAGTTTACCTTTTTTCCTTACTGACTTAAGGTTGCGCTACAGTCCTTTGTGGTCTTGGGCCTCAACCAAAAGTCTCCGCCAGCCAGTTCGGTCCCAGCTACCTGTCTCCAGTTATGCACTCCAAGTTGATTGAAGTCCTCTTCCACTTGGGTGCGTCACCAGAGTCCTTCGTTCCTCGGGAATGATATCGAAGCCTTTCCGAACACTTGATGTAACTCAATGGCGGGAGCCGGGAAAAGCGCACCTTTTTTCGGCTTGGGCTTGAAATATGTCGAAGTAGCCCGTATATAAAGGTATTCACCAAAAAGTTAGGCATAGCTGGAAATTTAACTGAAGGCTTTTAGTTGTGGGAGAGATGAGCCTCGTGGGGTTTGCTAGCTTGTAATTAAATAGGGAAACTATCTTCAAATGAATCAAATATAACTTCTTCATAAAACGTCAATTTATTAAACAACTTCTGCCTGTCGTTTTAGTGAATGTGAACACTGTGCGTAAAGTGTACCACAAAAACAAAAATGTTTGGCATTTTATTATACAAATCTATTTATTATCTTTGTATACACCTATACCTACCACAATGTCCACAAGCGAGCCCTTAAACTTAACCAACGTTTTTCTTGGAATTATGAAAATACACAATCGAATATCTTTTTTGAATTGCAAAGTCATTTTAGATAAAAAAGATTTTGGCAAGATAAAACACAAAAGAAGTTTTATTTTTTTTTAAGTTTTTGTAGATAACTATTAGATAGTGTTTATCTTGAAGAAGCTTAACTTAACCTCGAACTTGAAAACTAATCTTCTTTATGTTTTTGTTATTTTTTTTCTTCATTAAGACATTTTTCTCAGAAAAGAAAAATAACAAACAACTTTTAAGAAAATAAGGTATTGATAATTTATTATACTGAAGTACCTCCTATAATTTCAGTTCCTTTCGTATCCTCATATAATTTCGATTCTGCATGAATGCAAAAATCTATTGATAACACAAATGCAATGTTTAAGTATGCTTCAATTTCAATGTATAACGGATGCTTCTTTTATCGAGAGTGTGATCTTTTAATTATTGCATCACTTCCGTAACATAGTAATGTGCCAATAGCAAGCATGTGCATGTACATGTGAAAGAGTAATAATAAAACCCTAAAAAATCGAGTGCTTTTTCCCCACACGTCAATATGGGTGCTTGTGTCAGTTAAAAAATGCACAAGGAATTCTAGATGAAATTGCAAAAACAAAAAGATGTTTGTACCAAGAACTAAAATAAAAAAAATTACGAATGAAGATTATTCTTTTTATACATTTAATTAAAATAATCCCATGGCAGTCATGTGTAAATTTTGTAAAATCAGTGATAGTGTAAATTTAATAAGCCTTTTAGCTGTTTTATATCCTAGTAGAAGAATGCTTGATGTGTGTTTAAGCAATAAGTTTTTTTTTGCGTTCTGGGAAACTCGTAAAGGTGAAGAAGGTTTTTCCAATGGGTTTCCTTTTCATTTCTGCTTGATGCCAGGTAAAAAATACTTATTAGGTTACAAGCCGTAAAATTACACGGATACGAGTGCTTAGTGGGCTCTCGAAAAATTCTGTGTTGGGTTTTTGTATGTTTGTGTTTATAGTAACCGAAAGGTATGTGTGATTTCCCATCAACATAGGTATCCAAAGAGCATGGTGCATATATTTTCTTAAATCACTTCTTGCGGAACTAATTCATATGAATGTTGGGCCTACACCAAATGTAATGTATATGTATATAATATATAGGCCACCAGCACCTCCCATTCTACCTACTCTACTGAAGTACGTTTAACATGTGATTTTTCCATGCAGATGAACATTTAATAACTTTGTGACAAGTGAAAATCACATCAAAAAGATCAAACCACAAACACAGCGTGGGGATTTTCCACATCACATGGCAATGAGGACCAACATTTGCAGCCACGCACTACACAAAACCCCCTTTAAGGATTTCCTCTGAACTTTGTTTTTTAACTTATCGTTTTCTTATCGAGTGTTGTATTAGTGCAAGTTCTAATATTGCAATCACAATAGTTGCTCACGGGAGCTCCCACAATCTGTTCCGTTTAATCCAAATGGCTTAAAACAAATACAAATTGACAAAGCAATTATAAAATAGTTATTGTAATGGTACTTTTTAGGATTATATTAAGACATATTTAAATATTATAATAAACAACATGACATTAAATTTCATGTTGAGTGCATCCCCAAATTGTTAATATCAATATTAATGGTGAATTTTCTCTTTGAACGCTGGAGTTTGTATAGATAGGGATGCGGATACTGCATCTTTAAGATTCTTCCTCACTGAACTTCGTCTAAGAACACTTGAGCATCTACAGCGGCGGACGAGAAAGAAATCCAATAATAATTATGCTGAATTTTTCCCCCAATTTATGTCAACTCAGACATATTTCTGCTCCCCAAGACTTTACCATTTTTACCAATTTCTTTGACGTGAACTTTGAATGATAGCAATTAAGGAGTATCATTACAAGAAGATAGCATCAGCAATTAAATTGCAAATTTGATATCGTTCCAAATGATAAATTTTTCAAAAGCCTTGATTTATCATACGATGATTTATATGGTGACAAAATTATAGACTAACTATATAGGATGGTAACTATGTGGTTTGTGTAAGAATGATTAAAGAATCTTTTTCATATTCTCCTGTCAAGTAAACACAAATTTTATGGCATAGGTATATGATTATAAGGGACAATGTTAATATATGTTACGGTTACCTCATACTTAAAACGTACGCCAATGATATGCAGTGCACAACGTCTGTATTTTGTTTAAATATAAAATCAAAAACATAAATTGTTGATCTTCTAAGAATTCAGCATATAAACAAAAATGATTCTTCAGAAAAAGAGTTTAGTATTCCATAGCATAATTTTTTGAAAAACAAATGTTAAGTGATGTTTGATAATTGGATAAGTTCATAAACATATTTTTAATAAAAAAATATAAAAAAAAATAAATAGAGTGGCGCGACAGCTCTTGAAGAGCCAAGGCCTAAGTGGCATACTCTCATCAACAATTCTCTGAGTGCGTGTGAAGAATTGAGGGGACCTACAGTTTAACGCCGGCCGATTCTGAACGGCAGAGTTGAGAAGCATTTTTTCATGACAGACTGATACTCTTGGAAGATTTGTCAGGTCTTCGCAAGAGGCAGTGCCCGTGAAAGATGAAATAAAAACTTGGCCTGAGTAAGACTCGAACCAACGACGTTCTGCTAAGCAGTCAACGCACTTACCAACTAAGCTACGGGCAACTGCTGAAAAATAAAAAAAATAATAATCAAAATTATATATATTGGTACCTGTAAAAAAATATTTTCACCCAAAAATTTCAATACGTATAAATTCCATGAATAATTTTATTTTATAATGAATATTTTTTTATTTATTGATTTTTTTTAATCGTTGGAGCCTAAAGGTAGTTTTTTTCAAATTAATATTTTGTATACCTAATGTTTTTCAAAAATCCATCCAAAAACAATAATTAGAAATTAAAAATGTATGTAATGCACGACTGGGTCACAAACTTACTCCTGAAATCCAAAATTTAACTCACAGAAAACATTAATTTAATTACAATTCCAAAAAATTAAAATTGAAATATCTACCCCAAAAAAACATTTTGTGTGAAAAAAATTAATACCTACTGTTAGATCGAGAATTGAAATAAAGAAAAGAATTTTTCGATTAAATTAATTTCAATAATCTTTATTTAATTTTAGACTTCAAAAATTGTTCAGATACATGTTAATAGTTTTAAATCTCGAAACATACTCATCAATAATAAGGAAATAAAGTGGACTGTATTTGAAACAAACAATGTAGTAAAAAAGAAATGTAGTTGCTAAGAAAGAACTGAGTTATTTTGTATTCAAGTTATGGATTAAAAAGTTATTAAAAAGTAATGAATTCTAAATTGTGGAAACAGCGATTAAACACCTACCATAAAATTTCTTAAAGAACTGTTGATTTTCTTAAAGTTTTTTTTTTAATTCCTTGAAGCGGTTTTTAAAAAATTAATTTCTTGCATAAAATTTTTTAAAAATGTCCTAAAATTAATCTGATCATGCAGTTCTTATTCAAGAATATGCAAATATGCATAATATAATGTTTGAATAATTTCGATTTGTAATTTCTATCCGTTTTTGGGAAACAGAACTTAAGAAATAAGTTGAAAAATATTTTGTTTAAGAACCTGTTAAAATAGCCATTTCAATTAACTGCACTGTTGCAGTTTATTAGTCATTCTCATTATTATATAGAAATTGATTGGTTAGTGTTGCCGTTTCTGATCATGGTTGTTTCGTAGCATGGACTAAGTACAAGAATTACGGAACATTTATTTAATCTCCATAATCGCAAAGATTATGCAAGATTCTTATAGTTCGAATGTACGTAAACACTTTATTCGGATTCGGATACTTGATGAAATTATGTTCATGCTTATAGTTTTAGTTTTTCATGATTGTCCAGCCAATCACTTCTCCATATGAATTAAAAATATAGGCACCTACTTACATCATAAGTATTACAACACTGATTTTTAATTTTTCTTCTCTTGTTCTATATAATTTTGAATATTAATTTGTTTGAGTTGTCACGTGCCTTGTCATATGTCATGGTTATGAAACTTTAATTTGTATATTTTAATATTGTTTTTTTCCCATAACATCATTCTAAAATAAATGTTAATTATATTGGATTTTTAACTTCCCAGAGGAAGATATTGTAATAGGCCGATTTTGTGAATATCCAATTTTTGCATATCTCCATGTTTCGAGGTCACTAGAATCCGAATCAACCGTTTTTATGATGATGTCTGTGCGTGTGTATGTATGTTCGTATGTGCGTATGTGCGTATGTACGTTACGTTTTTTCGGCTGGATTATCTCGCGAACCACTCATGATAATCTCATTCGATACGGTATTGTGTTGTTAAGAGCTGATTAGGTTTTGAGCGAAATCCGCTAATCGGTTTTTTAATGGCAATCAAAAATCTATGGCAATCCTAATATAATGGAAATGATGTTAATTTCTGCAATAATTTCAACAATAGATCAAAAAATCTTATTTATTAATATAATAAAATATAATATCAATGGTTAATAGTTTGTTGTAAGCAATTGAAAAGTTTAGTCTTGTGAGTTTAAATCTTTCTTTATATAAAAATGGATTCATGTTTGCTTGTTTGGATGTCCGGTATGGACTCCTAAACGGCCCAACAGATATTAATGAAATTTTCATGGTAAATCCAGTTGTATTCAGGGATAGAAAAAAAAACAATATTCAGGAGTATCCTGATCCTGAATGGCTGTTTTGCCATATAAATGTTAATCTTCGAAAATACTAATCTGATAATATTCAGAAGTAATATAGGCTGTATTTTAGTGTGCAAAGTATTGCATGAGTATTGCATCAATGAACTTAATGTATGTCCTCAAATCATCAGTTTTTATAATCTGGAAATTTCGCAAAACAACTATAGGGGTATTCACGATCCGGTGCACCAAAAAGGAGTTAGATTGCAAAATTTTATTTTTGTCTGTAAATCGTTAACATACCTTTTCTAATCTATAGCAACACCGGCGTAAAAATGTCAAAATCAAATATTTGTGGGAGAGAATGACAGCTTCTGAATTGTCAACTACACCAGACACATTTTGTCATTTTCTGGTGCAATAGGGTTAGGGTGTTGCAAAAGTGCAAAAGTGTAGCGAAATTGTAGTCAGTATATTTTGTTGTTTTAGTGCAAGGAAATGTTACAATTTTACACTTTTGCAACGATCGATGCAAGATTATTTGCACTGAATCGTGAATACCCCTAATGTTTTTGGAATTGATGCATTGAAAATTTGAAAACCATGTTACCTGCAGCAGTTTTTGTCTTGGGATTTTCATGAGTTTGTCTTAGATTGAATAATCAAAAGATATTTATTGCACACTCTTAAGCAAACAATTTAAATTAGAAGGCTTGCTTTCAAAGAAATACAAACTTCAGCTTTGACAAGATATTGTTAAGCCTGCAGCATCTCCATAATCTTAATTTTGTCATCCTTAGAAGTCCTTCCGAAAAAATTAAGTAATTTTGAAGAAATTAAATGTATTTTCCGGCGCGTATAAAATGCATTCGACCCATTGTACCTCATATAATACTTAGAACATTAGTTAGAACTCTTGTTTCGCAAATCAATTGTTATAGGACTTTTTTTTTGCGAATGACTAAAAGAGAACTTCTAGCATACATAATACATATCTAATTTATATTGTGTAATGTAATAAATACAAACGTATATACGTATGGATGGCGTATGCAGTGCATTAATAAAATATACATAAAATAAACTGCACACGCGAATTGTTGGTGTCGATGTCACTACCATTATTACAGTCATTGCCACCAACACTACCCATACCCAATCTCCAGGAACCACCTACGAATATTATTCACTAGTCATTTAATAGCCGTAAATATTTTAAGTGCCACATTAATAGTCGATGATTAATCGGGGTGTCTCGACTCCCCAGCATCGACGACACCATAGCACCTACGACGCACGAACACACGGCGTCCGCGACGTCCTTTTTTCTTTCAGTTTCTCCGAATTGATTTTCTATAGAAAAATTCTGTTTTAGTCTGGGCTTGAGTGGTTCAAGCTTTACTTGTACTTTCATTCGGACTCTCCTTGGAGCAACGCATGTGCTGTGCTGGAAAAGGTAGCGGAGTCGAAATCATTAACAATGCGCATGCAGATGATGGTTGCGCGCGATTTGAGCATCAGTTCAGACACTTCTATTCTAAGAGAGAAAAAGGGCACAGATTGGGAACTGGAAGAATTCTTCGATAACACCATCTCCATCAACAGATGCTACTGCCCACCTGCCGTATTACGCCAACACAAACACGGTTGGTCTCGAAAGGATACAAATGGGTCGTAAGACAAGCGAGTACTTTCTAGTTGTGGTTTTGTTCGGCTTGTATTGAGGCTTAGTGAAGGTCCATCGTCGTTTTAGGCTTTATTTTGTGTAGTGCTGTAATATTAAAAACTTCAATGTGGATTCATCGTAGGTGGCTTAACGCTGGTCATTCTGGCAAATGCATAGTATATATATGAATTAATGGTGCGTGTGCCTTGGTCATTCTTTCTTTAGTTGGGCATGACTCCTGGCTTGGTCAATGTCCAGTCACGTTTGCCATGGCTATCGTATTCGGTAGCAATTTGGCATCTATAGGTAAAATGAAATATGTGACGACGACGGACTGCAACAGCGGCAAGTAGCCCAGGCAGCGCCAGCGCAGCGGTGGTGCGGAGGCAGTTAAATGGCATGTGGGGCTCTTCATTCTTAGTCGCCGTGCGTCGCAACATGGGGGCGAGAATTTTTAATGAACGTTCCTATTAAACGAGCATCCAACAATAATCAGCACTTGGTTTATGATTGATTCTGCTAACTCAATGCTCCTGTATTATGTCTGTCTCGCAGGCATTAAGCCGGTTGTAATTAGATTCCTTTTTTTGGCTAACTGCAAAAAAAATATACACTCAAATTTGTGTTCAGTTTTTACCAACACAAACACAGTGAGCAGGAAAGTAATTTCACCTTGGAGCTGTTTTAATTTAACAGAAAATAACCCGAACCCGGGAAAGTGATCTTTTGCCTCGAATTGTTTGTCACATGACCAACAAGGAATTCAATGCGAAATGACTTTTTACTATAAAATCTGCTGTTTTTGTTTTGATGTTTTTCTTTCTTATTCATCCTGTTGACATTGTTGTTATTTTCTGGTATTTGTTTTTCTGGATGCTGCCTTGTTCGCCCATCACGGGGGAATTGGAGATTAAGGATGAATTCCTGCTTTCCGTTTTTTTTAATATATATCCGTTCTTGCAAATGAAAGTGGACATGGACATGAGTTGACAGCTGGAACTAGATTGAATTTCACCTTCTGAATTTGTAAGAAGGATAATGAAATGAAGCATTCACCTTAGTAAATTTTATTGGAAAAAATATATGAAAATTATGTTTGGAATGAAATGCTTGAATAAATGTTTAAATCAAGCTTGATCTTATTTTGTTGAGTATCGGACTTTGTTTTAACTGAATAATTTTGTAACCAGCTTAATAACTTGTTTTTTAATTTAGTTTACTTAACTTAGAATTTTGATTATAAAATTTTGTCTGAAAATATTTTCACTCTCTACAACTACTTTCTGAAATAAACGTTCGTTTATAATATGTGAGCTGGCATTATTTAATTAATTCACCAATAAGACAACAGGTTTCGGGCCCAGTAGGCAATTGAACAAATAACGGTAATTAATTAGATAAATATTTTTGAAAGAAAAGACAGAAAAAATACAAGCAGAAAGGATAAGAAATGGATGCAAGGCATAGCTTGGAAATGCTGACTGAGTCTGGAGACGGAAATGGTGTGTCAAATTATAAGTCGTGGATATTCAAGTTGAATCTTATTTTAGCAACAGGGTAAATTCCAAAGCCAGATGAGGGTGAATCTCTGAAAACTTGGATACGAAAAGATCTGGAAGCTCAAGAAATAATTGGTTTGAATGTGGATCAAAATATAGCTTTGAAGATAATTTTCATCGTGTAGTTCTGCATCATCATAAACTTTATAGTCAGAAGAACCGAAATTCAACAGCAATGCTCCAGCAACAGTTCTTCGGATATAAATTTGACGAGTCAAAGACTATTGCTGAAAATTGTCTGCAGATTGATGTTTTCGCGCAAGAACTCCCTAAATACGACTATTTCCATGCTGCTTGTGAATCAGTTGCAGATTCTCAAAAATCACTACAAAAATTACGGGATTGTCTTCAACAAGAAGAGGCAAGACTCAACAGTCAAGAATCAGAAGCTTCAAGTAGTGCTTTAATCGTAAAGCACGAAAAATTCAAGACAGATTATTCAGGGAAGAACACCTACCCAATGATGACGACAGAAAACGAAAGCAAATCTGAGGAATTTGAAAAGAAATGTTTTAAATGTGGTGAACTTGGGCACTACAAACGTGATTGCAGAAACAAATCAAGTCCAGATTACAATAGTTATTGCAAAAGAAATTACAACTGCAATAAGTGTCAGAAGAAAGGACATATTGCAAGTGAGTGCAAGTGGAAAACGAACAGTGAAGAGAAAAAGGTAAGATCTTTTATTACTCTTGCTTTATCGTCCACTCTTGAAAATGTACGGACCGAAAGAGATGATCAATGGATACAAGATAGTGGTGCAACACATCATTTGACAGGAAATCTTAGATGTTTATCAAATATCACACCTTTAGATTGTCCTGTACAAGTTGAAAATGGTGATGCAACTAAATTAGAAAGTGTTTCGTATGGTGGTGTTCATTTGGAAGCCTATGATGGAATAGAAATAATACTAACTAAATTTTTACAGAATCAAGAAAAAGAAATAGATAATACAGATAGTCAAGCAAACCAATCTGAAGAATCAATTGAAAATAAAAATATACAAGATCAGGAACAAATTGAAGAATCAAGTCATGAAGACCAACAGAGAAGACAGTCATATGAACAAATTGAAGAATCAAGTCATGAAGAACAACAGCGATGACAGTCATCTCAGGAGGAGTATTTTGAATGTCAAGAGGTATAACCAAATCAAGACAAAAATCAAAATATGTTATCATACAAAATTCGAAATCGTCAAACTGTCAAGCCACATTCAAAGTATAATGACTATACAATGATTAATGAAGTTGAAGAAGTATCTATAAGGAAAACACCAATAGAACCAGGAATGTTAACTGAAAAGCATACAAATGATGAACCATTAAAGAACAAACCATCATATCGCGAAGTTATTGGAAGTTTATTTTATTTATCAACAATTTCAAGACCGGACATAAGCTTTGCAATAAATTACCTGAGTAGACAAGTCAATAATCCTAAAAGATCTCATTGGAAAATGATTGATCGTGTTTTAAGATACTTAAAAGGAACAACAAGTTTTGGGATACATTTTAGCAATGAAAAAGCAAAACTGCAAGCATATGCAGACTCAAATTATAGCGGAACAGAACCTGACATGATTTTAACAAGTGGAAATCTTGTTTACTACGGTGGACATTTAGTATGGATGGCCCAAAAGCAGAGTGTTGTGTCAATTTCATCAGCGGAAGCAGAATATCGTTCAGCAGCCAGTTGTTTACAAAAAATTTGTTGAATTAGAAGGCTAATGCAAGAACTCGGCATTTATATAAAAGAACCCACGTGGATTTATTCATTGATAATAAGGCAGCAATTCATATGCTTGAAAACGCGGACGAAGGAAAAATAACAAAAGGCAAAAAGCATATTGGAATACGTCGAAAATGTATCAATCAACATTTTGGAAAGACAGTTAACTCAGTTTATATAAACACCAAACTACAAATTGCTGACATTTTTACTAAAGCTTTAACTAAAAGATTTTTTCAAGAACTTAGGCTTAAGCTGGTTAAGGAGGAGTGTTCGGACTTTGTTTGAACTGAATAATTTTGTAACCAGCTTAATAACTTGTTTTTAATTTAGTTTACTTAAAGCCTAGTATACAGTTCTGTATGAAAAAAAAAATAAGAGGAGAAACAAAATTTCTTTCATGAAAAAATTGCTGAAAAATAAATTAGCTGTCACTGTGAAACTTATGTCGAATATTTTAATTTTTTTCTGCCAAAACAATGATCTTCACATTGTTTTGTGCGAAAAAAAATCGAGGTGAGTATAATTTTTTTTTCGATTTTGGTTTACAGCTCGGATCACAGTGGTGAAATAAAAAAATATTTTTTTCGGCAAAAATCTCTCCCATAAGAAATACATTAGTTTTTTTTTTTTTTGAAGAACTGTATACTAGGTAGGCTTAACTTAGAATTTTGATTATACAATTTTGTCTGAAAATATTTTCACTCTCTCTACAACTACCTACTTACTGAAATAAACGTTCGTTTATAATATGTGAGCTGGCATTTTATTTAATTAATTTACCAATAAGACAACATTTAAGAACACTCTAATTTCGTTAAGCTACGTTTTGAGACGTTGGTGCCTTTAAATTGAAACATACGTTCTTCAAAATAAAAACTCCCAAAAATGTAAAAAAAAAAAATAGAAATACATAGAAATAATAGAAATTAAAAGTTTTATTGACAAACTTCTCCACTTTGGGATGATGGCATTTGTTAGGTCATGTGGTTATCGTTTGAGAATTATAAATTGTAGTAATTTGGCTCAACTCCATCGAGTCTCTATTTATTTTGAACGAGTTTTGAGAGGTTAGACAAATAAAACACAATTTTTATTGTTTTTAATGTAAAACCTAGTTTGACTTTTTACAGAAGACGAGATTGATGGAGCTTTTGAAGCTTGACAAAGAATTTCATAATAGAAAGTTCCTCCCATCAATGAGCTGTTTATGTGTCCAACGAAATTCTTTATGAAAACTCATCAAATTTTTATACTAGAAGCTCGATACATAACTCGATAATTAGAGAGGTACTAATACCAAACACACAAAATTCAGTCATGCATTATTCGATAACTGATGCGGTAATTCGGCACTATATAGGATTGTTTGTTGTTTTTCTATAGTTTAAATAAGATGGTTTTAAGGTTTGTCCATATTCGTGGAATCAAATCCTCATGTTGTTATTCGATATCGTCCCTTTTTTATGCCATACCTCAATTCTTCAAGAAACTCGGTATAATGAGAACCATCCGAAGTGGCAGATTTAGTCACAATTAAGTCGATCATTTCTTTGTTTGTCAACGGCAAGATAAAAAAAATTTGTTTCATTGACATTGACTGCCTTGCTACCAAAAATGACAAAAAATCCTAAATTCATATTAGAAAAAAAAATAAACTTTAAGCTCACCTACACCAAAACTAAGAGACAAGAAGTACCTTCGTTACAATGAAAAAAAAGTTCAAGATTTTGTATAACTTTTATAACAAACCAATAAAATTATTTAATCATTCCCACTCCACATAGCCCAAGTCTTAGTCCATTTAACGATTCAACTGTCAGATAATATCGTTCTACTGTAGGTACAGCGACAGCAAAAATTGATCATCACCTTATATATTTCTGGTTTTCATACGGGAAAATTCCATTTCCTTAACTTTGATGATGAGCCCAAAACAGATAGGGATGAAGAAATACGCGTCATGTCGGAAAATTTTAATGCCCCGAGGACCATTTCCTCGTCGTTGAAGCAGGGTGGGAGATGTTATTTTTCTAATTTTTTTTCTCATCTTTACAATGATTACCACTCCTCTGAAGTATTTTTAAAATGTCTTGTTTTTTTATTATGAAAAATATGGAATCAATAGGAAAAACGTGGAGGGTCGTGCTTTCAGTTTTCTTACTTATGCTGCGTGTATAATTCTGTGTTGTAATAAATTTTAACATTTCCCCGAAAGAAAAAAAATCAATTGAAATCTTTGAGAAAATGAGGTGATTCTTGATGAATGTAGATTGTAGAGTCCAAAGCTAGAGCGCTAATCCTCCATGAAAATCTTACCGAAAGAGGGTGGCTAAGTTGTACCTATATCTACATAATTATGTTTTCTCCCAACTTTCACGATGATTTACAAGACAAAGTAAGCACACGAAATATAAGGATGATAAAAAAACTAACTGCGTATAGAATGGTGGGTAGATTGTTGTTGGTTAAAAAAAAAACATGGTGGTGTACTTTTTCTTTACTTTTTATATTGGAGATGAATTTTTAATTTTTATCTGGTCCTGCAAAGTATCTTTCATCTTTTAAATGCACAATCGCTAAGGTCCGGGAAAAAAAACATTTCTAACAAAAAAGGCCGAAAGAGCAATTGGATGATTTATGCACGATAACCTTTCGTTTTAAGTATTTATTGGGGTAACTTGCTTGTCTTAGACACGCAAACAACATTTTAATTTCTAATTCATGTACAAATGTTCTTGCATAGGTACATAACATTTATATTTTCTTTGGTCATTGAAATTTGTAGTTGAAGAATCCAAAATTTTTAGTGAAATAAGTAAACTTCATTTGGAAAAAAGAAGAAAAAAGTTTAATGTTTCTTGTTAAGTAGATATGTACTTATTTGATAAATTAAAATTGTTTAGAAAAACGTCTTCGTTGCGTCTGCCGTCATCTAAGCCGCAACCAAGATCCGGAGGGGCTCCTGCAGCAAGTTCTTCCACCTATCCCCATTGTAGGCCGACGATATTAACTTTCGCTTCCTTACGCTTCGGGCGTATCGTTCTACAAATCTACACCATCCTTCCAGCGCAAATTTGGCCTTCCGTACCAACTTCAACCATGGGCAGCGTAGGGCTTTCGGGCCGGTTCCTCTTCTCTGGTACGAGCTATTTGTCTATTCCCTCTCATAGTAATATTAGAAGAAAACAGCAAAGTCACATGTATTTGAAAAGAAAAATGCTTTAATATAATAATTACTATAATATGTTGCAGGCTAAAGTTCTGACGACAAAGCATCAATCCGGAAGTTCCTGCAATTGATTATGAGGATCTTGGATCTATTAAAAAAATACCCTATAGCCGAATGCTGGAAAAAGTATTGGCTGATAGAATACTTACAAGACTTATGCATTACGATGTACAATTGTATAGCTGTTGTCAAGGAAAATTGTGAGTATCTATGTAATATCAATTTGAAATTGAGGGAAAATGTTTGATAATAATTAAAATTTTAACAAATTTCTTAGCTACCAGGCTTTCAAAGAACTTGAAGCCTATTTCGATGAATAGAGTTTGGCCAGACCTTTCTTCTGATGTATGATGTATGTATGATGGGTTTATGAAAAATTTATTTTTCGCTAAATTCAACTTATTTCATAGCTTGAAAGCCAGACCAAATTCCGCCTTTGGTTGCAGAGATATTTGCATATTACCTCAGGACAAAAACCAAAAGAATTAGTTTTTTGATTATAACTAGGCTAGCTGGAAAAATTGAAAGACATGTCAATTTGAAATCGCTGCCTCCGAAAGACATTATTTTTACTTTCAACATAAGAATTTACGGCAAGTATATCGTATTCGTTAAACAAAAAAAGTTGACCCTTTGATCCAATATATGACATTACGATGATAGAGAAGTCGAAAAAAGTCTGTCTGTCTGTAAACGCACCTGCAGCGCCTTAACCACTGGTCCGATTGACTTCAAGCTTGAAAATAAGGAGTTTGAGCGAAAACGAATGGCTTTTTTTTATTATTTTTTTTTTAAGATCAAAATTTTGGGTAGTCACCATACTTTGGCCAAAAACCAAAAGTTTCAATTTTCTCAAAAACGGCTCCTACGATTTCCTTAAAACTTCCTAGACCATTTTTTTTTAAACACTAATGTCTGTTATTTATGCAGTTGCCCGTAGCTTAGTGGTAAGGTGCGTTGGCTGCTAAGCAGAAGGTCCGTCGTCGGTTCGAGTCCTACTCGTGTCCATAAAGTTTTTATTTCATTTTTCACGGGTAGGTACTGCCTCTTGCGAACAACTGACAAAACTTCCAAAAGTATCAATCTGTCATGAAAAAGTGCTGCTCAACTTTGCCGTTCGGAATCGGCGCTAAATTGTAGGTCCCCTCAATTCTTCACATGCACTCAGAGAATTGTTGATGAGAGTAAGGCACTAAGGCCTTTTCTGTTGGCTCTCCAAGAGCTGTCGCGCCACTTTATTTATTTATTTTTTTGTCTGTATTGCTCCACAACGTTCTATTTCATAGAACCCTTTTTTTGTTATAATATTTTCTCGAAAAATTAAAGTCAGATCAGCGTCCTTTTTTTCTGAAAGTACGTGTATATTGCCCAAATAAAATTTTCTTTTCAACATACATATTTTTTTTCAAAATTCTATACCTCGAAAATGGATCAATATTAAAAATAATAAAAAAATTCACTTATAAAATGTATATTTACATATTCTTGACTACTACATACCCAAATTAATTTTAAGATATTTTCGAAAAATTTTATATACAAAATTAAAAATAAAAACCACTTCAAACATTTTTTTTTTTATTTTAAAATCAACAGTTTCTTAAGAAATCTTATGACATCAATTTTTATCAGATTAAATGTATTTTTGGAGTTCATATTTCAATTTTAATTTTTATTTATGAATTTTAATTACCATGTTTTTATTTTTTATTGTTTTAGATGAGTTATAATTTAGAATTCAGGAGTAAGTTCGTACGACCCAGTCGTGGACGTGTTCTTCTTTTAATGTTAACACTTGATAAAAAAATGGTTTTATGTAGTGAGAAAATGTCAAAGGACAAATGGCAAATGTGGAGATATTGTAAGTACAAAACTATTTTCAATGGCTCAACTTCCCAGCCGGTTATTTCATTCCAAAGCTGTTGTGTAAATACATATAAAGGGTGTTTTTTTTAGAGGTATAGAACTTTAAATTGCAATAAAACAACGATGTAATATTCGATTGACATGATTTTTTATTGATTTGAAAGATAATCTTGTGGTAATTACATTTTAAATATGATTTATAGTATATGACTGCCACGGCTGGCTCGGATGTAGTCCAATCTGGACGTCCAATTTTCGATGACTTTTTCAAACATTTGTGGCCGTATATCGGCAATAACACGGCGAATGTTGTCTTCCAAATGGTCAAGCGTTTGTGGCTTATTCGCATAGACCAATGACTTTACATAATCCCACAGAAAATAGTCTAGCGGTGTTAAATCACAAGATCTTGGAGGCCAGTTCACAGGTCCAAAACGTGAAATTAGGCGGTCACCAATCGTTTTGGGCCCATTCGACGAATCTACGCCTTGCTTGATGATCGTTTGGCTGCAATTCTTGCACGAGTTGGATTTTGTAAGCAATCAAACCAAGATCCTTCAGTAAAATCTTCCATAAAGTGTATGGACACAGATCCAATTCCTGTGCTCGATGGCGGATGGACTGATTCGGGTCTTCTTCAATGCTACGCTCTACAGTACCAATAGCTTCTTCTGTTCGCACCGTACGGCATCTCTGGGGATGCGAGTTATCAATTAGAGTAAACGTGGTGCGAAAACATTCCATGGTTAATCGAATTAACTGCTCTGATGGACGATTTTGTCGACGATAAAATGGACGTAGTGCGCAATACGTATTCCGCACAGAACCATTATTTTCGAAATAAAATTGCACAATTTGCAAGCGTTGTTCAGGTGTGAGTCTATTCATGGTGAATTGCCAAACCAAATTGAGAATCACTTGACAGCTGTTAAATCGGTCGCCGTCTTAAAAAGTAATGCCAACTTAAAGTTCTATACCTCGAAAAAAACACCCGTTATAACACAATATGAAATTCTTACAACCTGGAAAAAAAGAAATACGCATAGGTATAGGTAGTCATATAAGTCTAAGCCTTTGTTGCCCAAAACTGATGACATAAAATAACATTTGATATTTCCTCTGAACACCATTAACTCGGACCACGTTTCATTTCAAACAGATTCAACATATTTTTTTAATCATACTACATGTTCGGTAGCTTCACCGACACAGGTATTTTATTATCTTTGATCTTTATTACTCCAGATTCTCTGGAAGATTTTTGTTCGACGTCTACACAATGAATTCTAAATTCCAAGGAACTCTTCTTAAAAGACGGAATAAATTGATTTTGACTAATGATTGTTCTGAATGTGTGCTCGAATATCTCCGAGCAAGGCTTAGTGACATGTCAATCCCGATGTTGCATTTGCGTTGCCCCTTGCGCTGTACAATCATGTCAAAGGGGTTCCCCGGAGATTTTTCCTTGTGCCATGGCCGTCATCAACCCTGTGATGAGTGATTGTTTTCTGTCACATGTGACATCCGGAATGTAAACCTTTTAAGGAAATTCATTTAAGCTTATCCACAACAACCCTTAATATTATGGTAGTGTGCAGAAAAGCCCACCACCATATGATGCCTCATATTTGTAATTGAGTGAAATGCCTAGAATAAACAAACAGTCTGTGGTCCAAGAAAGAAACTATATATCATTCAGCAAATAAGCTTTATTTAAAAGCAAAATTGATGAGGCTTATATGCCGGCTCAATTCCCAAATAAGACAAATGGTCCTTCTGATTTTGTATTGCTTTGCTCTGGTGGGATATTAATATCGAATCAAAAGATTAGCCAGGAGGGGAAGAATAAAGAAGTTTGCGCTTTCAATGATGTGGCACATACAAATTGGCAAAATATAAATTCATGGCCGGGCAAGCTACAAGTCCACAAATCACCTAATGCGAAGCGCGCCGACCTTATCACTAAGTGTCATCTTTTCCTTTTTCCGATATTTTTATCCGAACCCTATTATGCTAGATTGCTATTAGTTGGGATGAATACCTAAACAGTAAACAGAATTGCAGTGTTCAAGTGTACACCACCTGTGCCAGCAGCAACCATCGCATGTGTGATCTCTTACGCGACAGAGATGATACCTGAAGATTTCTTGGGCCCACCAGCGAACAGCATCGATCGTTCGTTGTTTGTTGGTTGTCTGCCATTGCAAGACACAAATAAATCACGCTTCAGGGCTTCGTTGTAGTGTGGCGGACTTCGGCCGCGGCGGCAGCCAGCGGCGTGACGATGGCGGTGTGAGGCGGCCGGCGCGGCGGCGGCTTCGGGATAACAAGAATACTCTCTAGTCTGCCGCCGCCGCCGCCGCGCCGCCGCTATCCATTCCATGTCCAGAATCGTATTGAATTCCAGATTAATCGGAGATGTCATTCGCGTGTGATCAAATGAGATTTAGGAGGTCAGAACCAGTCCCTTATGTTGTGCCTTTATAGTAACACTCGAAGTGGATTGAACACACGTCTGGGTTTTCGTCTTAGGTTGGGGAGTCGTTTGTTCTCTTTTATTTGTTTATTTCCAATTGAGGGTAAATTTTTATTGGTTTAAGTTCTTAAGAATTTTTGCTAGTTAACTTTGTTTTCTCTTGTTTTCCAAGCATCGATTGCATCTCTGAGACGTGTTAGGACGGGATTTTGAGCAATTAAATATGTATGAAAGCTATTTTTATACTGAGCTATATGTGATATGACATCAATCACGAACTCGACGACTGTTACCAGTCTTGTTTTGAGACCTTGTAGAGCATCTTCTGATAAACATGATACCCGTAGTATATGATAAAATCAATATGTTCTGGATATTTGAAAGAAATTTCACTTCTTTTCATAATTTACGGGTTCGACTTAGTTAATGAGAATTTCATGGAAAAATACACAACAATCCATCGTCTTAAATTACTTACTGAAAAAAAAAAAAACAAACAAACAAAAGAAGCAAATTTTCAAAACTAATCATCAACTCTTTTCGAAGGGAAAATTAATGATTCAGAATTATCCAAACGATTGGCTTGATCACGAGTCAAGTACAATTAAGGCTTTGCCAAGCGCATCAGCTGCAATTTGAAGCTATAAATTCAAAGATTAATGTAAGCTTTGATTCCAGTTTAATGTGCTGATTGGAGTGCTCCTTTTTAGACTCCTCAAGATCGATTGGATTAAGGTATTGTTCGGTGCATGCAATTTGTGTATCGGTCGGTTCTTGTAGTCAGCGCGGGAGCCTAATGAATGCCCTATAAATGCGATTTGCATTTGGAAAGAGACACGAATTTTCAATGGGTCATAATTCTCAATAAGAGAATAATAATTGTCAACAGATCGAATAATGTAAATTTCGTTCGCGTCAGAGTATGAATTTATTGCTTTTGCACATACAGAAGTTTTGATCTTTTTCTTTCACTCAATTTCATTGTGATCAGGACATAATTAAAGTTTAAGAAATTAAGTACGGATCAAGTTTGGTATGAGTTTTCATTGTATTTAAGACACAAAAACTGTTATCAGCGGAGATCTTGGAAAAGACTCATGAAATTAAAATCGATACCTTCCGTCCTTTCATCGATTTCAAGGCCGCGTGGGTCCGCGGGGTTGTAAGACCGGAAACTACAAGCCATTCTACCGATTTTTTCTTTCTTTTCCATTTTTCTATCAGCCCTGAATTAGTTAACACCCTTTTTAAAAATTAATGAGACACCAAACTTTGAGAATCATGGAGAACGTAGCATTAAAATTCTGTTCAAATATTTCTATATAAGCAGTTACTTTTTTTTGTTTAATCCGCCACTAGTCTCGTCTAGATAAATGGAAAATGGAGACGATGTACGTACAGCGACACAGACGTAGCTAATAAAGTTAAGGTCCAGCGACTAAGATGGTTGGCTCCTGCAGAACAATTTGAAAATAATTATCTGACCCTTGGAGTCTTCAAATCCAACTCAAAAACGTCGCAGAAGAAAAAAAACTCAATCAACTTGGCATGCGAAACTGGGTCAGCTAGGTGGGGGCTGAGCTGAATAGAGACGCTTGTAGCGCCTCCTTAAGTAAGTAATTAGCTTTCTCTCAAGTAGATTGATCTCCTAGCATCGGAAAGTTGTTTCTTGCTAAGCAACGTTAGCGGTGCATTTCTGAGCTTCCACTTCGAAATTGCTCACTCAAATGCATTTTATCAGAAACACAGCATTTCAAAAATAGTATTTAAAAAATTAAAAAAAAAAAAAAGGATTTCAATCACATGTCCGTGCACCGAAGGTTTGAATATAGAAGATATCCAAGGTGCAGTGCATTAACGCCCATGGAATTAACGCCCGCGGGTGTTAATTCCAATAACAAAAGGAATTTACCCCCGCGGGTGTTAAATCCTTTTTTGATTTGGAATTAACACCCGCGGGGGTTAATTCCTTTTTTTGGTGGGCTTTAATTCCAATTTTAATTGGAAATAAAACCCACAGGTGAAACAAATGGTGACGTGAAATAACGTCCGACGAAATAAAGCCGCATGGAGCCTTATTTCAATTTGTTGTGGAAATTAGACCCTTACAAGTGTTGCGGTCTTATGTCCATTGCAATCCCATGGGGCATTATTTTGTTTTTTCTGTTTTGATTAGAAACTTGGCGCAGGGAAACTCGTGTCGAAGTCAGAAGTCCCGAAAATGGTTTTCGGAACTTCTGAGCCACTCTGGAGACTCAAAAGTACCGAAATAGTTTTAGGGATTATTAACCCACTATGGCCAGTCAGTAGTCCCAATTAAATTTTACTTTTTATGGGACAAAAGTCCCAAATGAAAAAAAAGTGAAACAACGAACGTTCATGCTAAACAAATAAACAAAAAACTTAAATTCTTGTATGTATGTATTGTATAAGAACACATTGAAATAAATAGGACCACGTTTCTTTATTAGCTGTCGACAAAATTGTCAGAGCTGTTTAGGTTTCCTTTTATTTGGAAAAGTAGTGGTTCTTGATTGGTTGAAGCGAATACAAAAAATTCAAGATCGATTTGCTGTGATCGCGAGCGAAGCGAGCGGAAAATTTTTTGGCCAAAAGAGAATCAATTTGGGGTGTGAAAATAAAAAAATTCGCGGGAATTTTTTTATTTTCACACCCCAAATTGATTCTCTTTTGGCCAAAATTTTATCCGCTTGTGTCTATCCATCTTTCAATGTAAATGAAATAGCTTGGTTATTTTAGGTGACAGATAGATACAATAAGATGAAATTGGCTTCAAGTATAGTGTGCTTGTAGAAGCCGTATCCTCACCGAACTTTGACATCCCAAAGATTTATTCGGTTTTTGAATTAAAAAAAAAAAATTAATTCACAAACCGAATAAGTCTTGAATGACCAAAAGTATAATCGTACGAAGTGTAAAATTTGTAAACTTCATTTGTGATGTTTAATTTGTTTCTACTCACGTGGCCAAGGTGTCTAGGATGCCAGGTCAAGTGTTCACATCCGAGGTTGAAAAGATCTCTTCCAAAAGAAAATAACACTCGCGGGTGTTAGTGCCAATTTCAAATGGCATTAACACCCGCGGGCGTTAGTTCTTTTTTATGGTGGGCCTTATTGCCAATTCAAAAAGGATTTAACACCCGCGGGGGTAAATTCCTTTTGTTTTTGGAATTAACACCCGCGGGCGTTAATTCCATGGGCGTTAATGCACTGCACCGATATCCAATGTGTATTATGCATAAACTACGTTTGTATGTTTTAAAAGTTATGTATATTAAGTTCTGTAGGTTTAACTTCGAGATGTTATCCCCACGAGTTCTGCTAGCAGAAAAGTGCAAAGGAAGACTTACTTGCTAATATTACGTGACGGCCGAAATGGCTTTGTCTACAGTAGGTACGCAGGTACTTAAATTTTCATTTTAATTTGACAAGGCTTCGACTGTTTTTATTCATTGATAAATATCCCGGTTAAAGTCTTATCTTCTTAACCTATTCTCCTTCTGCACTGCGGCATGCCAAGTAATACATATTTTCTTTAATTTAAAAAAAAAATGGAACAAGGAAAACATTTGATAGCAGGAATTTGTCAGCAAAAGCATCCCTCGACAAATTTAATTCGTCTCATTTATTTGACTTCCAACACAACGTTCAAAGTATCTAACAACCCCTTTAATTCATTTTGTCATTTCGCTATCATCACACTGCCACATTGAAAAATTCTGCACCTGAAAAGGAGGTTGTTTAATACTTTCCGGTGCCAAACAATATCGAGAATCGTGCTTATCTATGTCAATACTTATTTCTCGTGGAAGGATCACGCCATAATGTTCAGATGTAAAGTGCTTACCTTCAGAATATTTTAACATTCAAAATATTCAAATTAAATTTCAAACTATGGTTTTTATGACCTCGGAGAACTTTATGTTATGTATATAAATACGAAGATAATTAGCTGAAGAAAATTTTGTGCAACTCTTAAATTTTAATATCAAAATTAATCCATGGGATAAGAGCGTAGGTTTTTCAAAACGGAGTGTTGCTTAATGAGTTCATAAATATAGCGCTTATCTTTAGTTTCTGACAAGCTTTTCTATTGCATCGGTGTTGACAGTTTCTCAGATACTCACGAAATCTAATATCGAAATGAAATAAAAACCGCCTGTCCTAATATTTTCATTACCTTAATAGCCAGTGCGGACACGATTGCTTTCCAACACCGCAAATCCTTTTTTTATTATGATTACATTTTATCATAAAAGGACGCCTGAAAACGCCACAGTAGATATAATATACGAGTGATTGCCGGAACGGCAGTTGTTTCTATGTCCACAAATGCAACGTAGTATGTACTCGGACTTCTCTTGCTTTGGTTGTAAAATACTTCAAACAGCTTCTTTCCTAGAAGTCAGGAGAAAAGAAAAAGCCTCAAATTTATAAGTTCAAGCAAAGTAGAATTTCTATTAAGTTTCGGAAGTTTCCCTTTTCACGTTGCTCTCAATCACTGTGTCATAAACAATAATAAAAATCTACCGACCACAGAACTAAACGTGTCGAGTTTATTATAGAACAATGAGTCTATGACTCTATGTATGTATATACTGTCACAAGTGTTGGACACAACAGGGCCGGTTTATTGTTTTCTTATTTTAAGGGCCTTTTAAAAATCAATCGATATGAGAATTTATTTTTAGTTAAGAGTTAAATATTCAAACCACAATTGGATAGCTGGGAAGAGAAAACATCTTTGGTGGAACAGTCGGAAAGCGGAGCCTGCACGACATCACTTCCGACAACGGATTCAGGCTGGTCAATATTGCTCATGGTTTCCACATCTCAACATCCATAGGAAACATGGAGATCTCCCGTCAACCAGATCGATCACATTGCGATAGACGGAAGAAATTTAAGATGTTCGAACTTTCAGAGTAG
The DNA here is from genome assembly GCA_943590905.1 of Sphaerophoria taeniata. Lineage (NCBI taxonomy): Eukaryota > Metazoa > Arthropoda > Insecta > Diptera > Syrphidae > Sphaerophoria > Sphaerophoria taeniata. The sequence continues at coordinate 68,022,552 of OX016542.1, forward strand.
CCAACATCAACTCGACGCGACGTCAAGTAACCTCTCAAGGAATGCTATGCAGAGGGCAGTTACAGTTTAGAGATGCCGCCTCTACGGTGTTAGGTTTCACACAGCCACCAAAGCGAAACTCCTGGTTTGACAAAGAATGTAAGGAGGCGTAGGCAGCCAAGCAGGAGGCATACAAAGCATAGAAGGACAAGAGCTTATCAAAAGAGGAACGCCGGCTTCTCTAGAGAAAAAGAGGCAGCATGAAGATGAAAAGCGTCAGATCGAGTATTTTGAGAGAGCCGGAAGGTAAAACTGCCGGCTCAAGGTCATCGAGCAGGAACCGATGCCTCCTGAATCGCAGTCGATGCTGGGGATTTGGAAAGATCACTTCTGTATAACGAAGACGAAGAACAAAATCATGCCGTCAGGCAGGAATCTTTCATTTGGACACGATGAAAGCCAACAATTCCGTGAACCCAACCAATACGAAGTAAAAACGGCAATATCACGGCTGAAATCCAACAAAGCTTCTAGAGCACATGGTCTAGCTGCCAAGCTGTTCAAAGGAGCAGGCGACGACGATTTAGATTGGAGCGTGCACCCAGTTATCTGAAAGATAGGGTCCAAAGAACGCATGCAACCTCAGCGTTGTTTGCCTGATCCTGAAGAAGGGAAATCCTGTAAATTGCACCAACTACAGAGGAATCAGCCTACTTGACATCGCTTATACTCGTAAGATCCTCTCTACAGTTATAATGTGAACGTCTGAAGCCTTTCGCAACAATCAGATTGGTCCTTATATATTTGGCTTCAGACCATTTAAGTGAATCATCTACCAAATGTTCACTTTGCGGCAGATCCTGGAAAAATGATATTGATGTGATGAAAAGAAGCGTAATGTCAATGGCGGCCTTGTGCAAATTGCGACAGAAGCGGCAAAAATGAGTTAAGCGGTAACTGAGAGTAAAAGGAAGTATGCATATACTGTCTTCGAGGAAGGGCACCCAACACCGACACGACTCAGGCAGAGTAGAGGAGTATGTCTACCTAGGCTCTGCTATTAACAAGGGCAATAACACCAGTGCCGAGATCAGATGAAGAATAACTCCTGCTAATCGCTGTTACTTTGGGCTAAGAAAGCATTGATTGGCAAAGTGTCTTCTCGATCCCAGTCCTGTTGTATGGTGTAGAAGCCTGGACCCTGACAAAATCGGATAAATGTGCCCTAGGCTGTTACGAGCGGAAAGTTTTTCAGGTCATCTATGGCCCCGTGTGCATTGACGGGGAATGAAGAGGAAGATTCAATAGCGAACCTTACGCGTTTTACAACGACACAGACCTAGCCACAAGATCCAAGCTCTAGCCACTCAGATGGCTCGGTCATAAAGGATGAGTGGACACCACTTTTCCGGCCCGGAAAGCTTTTGACATCATTCCCCTGGCATGATGAATTCCATTTATAGAGGAAGACCACGGCTCATGTGGCGCACCCAAGTGGAAGAAGTCCTCAATCAACTTGGAGTGCAAAATTGAAGACAGCTAGCTAGCTGGCGGGCTGCCTTATTCGTGAGGCATTTGCCGTTTTCATGACTAATTCGGAAGTAAGGTATTTTTCTACTTTGGCAAGAGACCTACCATCGAATCCTTGCTATTCTTCTGATGAAAAAAAAACGTCTGCCATCGAATACAGCCCTGGTTTTGGACAATGAAAACCATTGCAGACATGTGTTACACACGAATAATTTTTTCCGTTTTATTGAACCACAGACAAAGCACGTCTTCCATCTCGGTCTGCTAAAATTCCACCTATTCGAACGCAATAATCATCATTTCTAATTCCATTAATATGTTATGAGTTTTTGATATCAGTATTTATTGGTAGAGTGGCAGAAGACACTTCCTACACCAGAGGCGGCGTAAGGCGTGGGTGATGTGGGCCATCGCCCACGGCCTCGCGGTACAAGGGGCCTCGCGCCTCAAAAATGTTTATGTATTGCTTCAGTGAGAATAAAATAAAAATAGAAATTAATCAATTTTGTTGTGAAATATTTTTTTTTCTTAGTCTGGCAACATTTGCTTACGTTGCGTAACTATCGTGAGTAAATCCTTGCCGCACCGACCAATGCGGAGAATTTCTTGTTTTATTTGTTTACTTTCTTTGCTAGAAAGCCAACAAATCAAATCAAAGTACCACACGCCCGCAACGTAGTCGCTAGCAAAGATTATAAATAATAAGATGGGAAACTGTCTTCCGTTTTACTCCCTAGATTCCGCAATTTTCATTTTTTTTCCGTGTACATGAAGAAATGAGCGTTGTAAAAACAAAGAGAAGAGGTGAGATTTTCTATTCTGACAATTCTCTTTTTTTTATAATCGCTTTTGCAAATTTACTTGATAGAATTTTGAAATTGTCATAACACGTTTTTCTCAAACGCACCACGAAAACAATAAAAGTTATGATTTTGGATGTGTTCCAAAACTTTAGGCCGATGACATACTTAGGTCTTATATTAAGGTATGTTGGAAGGCAGGAACGCACTCAAATATTTAAAAATATTGGCGCAAAAATATAGTTCGCTATTGAACCATTTTAGTGTGATACTAGCTTAAAATGACGTTTCAGTTATGACTCAAAAGTCATTTTAAGCTAGTATCACACTAAAATTGTTCATCAGCGGACTTTAATTTTGCGCAATTGAATTTAGGAGTTATCAAGTAAGTTTCATTGTCAATTTGATTCTTGTTCCCGAAAAATAGAAAAAACATGAAAAAAAGCAAACACTGTTGCTGTTCTTCTTTTAACCTGGACAAAACGTGAAAATATTCGTCATCTTAAATTGCATTACATAAACAACTTCTTGTTTCATTTTTCCTTAGAACGTGTCATAAGTCTCTCGGCCACTTATCGTTTCCAAAAACGAATGCAATTCAGTTTTTCATTGTTTTTGCAGAGAGCATCTCCGTGTTAATAAAACTGAGCTTTCTTTCATCTTTCATCTTCATGCCTCAGTGCTGGAAATTAAAAATACTAAAACTTTTAATATTAGGCGTGTTTTTTCTACTTCTCATTTTATCAACTCACTTTAAAAATAGAAAAAAACTGTTATATTCACTTTATACACATTTTAAAATATTTTATTTAAACTGTCATTGAAGAAATCCAATTTGATAATATTTCCTCAAACACGACAAATAAATGGATAACGAAACAAAAAACGTAAAAATCTCAAGATAGGTTTTTGAAAATATTAATTTTGTCCAGCCGAAAGCCTTGTAGCTAGTGCTGTTAGTTAGTAAGATTAATTTGTAACATTTATGTTCAGATTAATTAATAATAATAATAATAATAATAAATATTAATTTTGTTATCGGCACAGATACTTTTACAACTACTTGAAAAGTTTTATTTGCAGACAATTCTAAAACAAAAGCTAAAAAAATACTTTTTTCGTTTGACATAAAATTTCTTAATTGATTCGAGCGCTGCCTGAATTTCAATATAAATATTTAATCCTCACTATTCAGTTGCCCGTAGCTTAGTTGGTAAGTGCGTTGGGCTGCTAAGCAAAACGTCGTTGGTTCGAGTCCTACTCAGGCCAAGTTTTTATTTCATCTTTCACGGGCACTGCCTCTTGCGAAGACCTGACAAATCTTCCAAGAGTATCACCTGTTATGAAAAAGTGCTTCTCAACTCTGCCGTTCGGAATTGGCGTTAAATTGTAGGTCCCCTCAATTCTTCACACGCACTCAGAGAATTGTTAATGAGAGTAAGCCACTTAGGCCTTGGCTCTTCAAGAGCTGTCGCGCCACTCTATTTATTTATTTTTATTCGTTTACTGAAAAAATATTACACAGTTTCGTTTGTTTTTGTTTCTCGATGAAAATAAAAAATGAGTAGCTACTAAGTAATAGAAAAAACAAGCCTATTGTTAGTTCGAATGAAAATAAAAAAAAATAAATTTCTTAGTTTTCGAGAAAATACAGAAATTCATTGTTTCAACTTAACTTACGTGTTTTCTTACTTTAATTACTCTTAATTTTAAATTGATAAGGATGTGCACAATTTCTATCACCGTCACGATTAGGAAGAGCCAAATATTGAATTTTAATGAGCAAATTTTACTTCTTTTTTTTATATTCGTTTCCCTTACCCAAAGTTACACTGTTTGTGCACAATTCCAGTAAAAACAGCCTCTGCTGAAAGGAGTTTTTCAAAATTAAAATAAATAAAAAATTATTTAAGAAACACAATGAGCCAGGAAAGACTTTCAGCCTTGGCTGTTTTATCAATTGAATCAGACATAGAAATAGCATCTAGGCTGAATTACGAAACAATAAATTAAATAATTTAGTAAAGTTAAAAGCAGGAAATTTCTGTTCCTTTAATAAAGAAATACAAATATTTAAAATTGTTTTATTTAAGAAATGTATACAAGGTGGAGACGACAGTTTGTATTTTTATGAATAAGAACTTTGCAGTGTTAATTGTTTAAATTATTTTATAAAATCCGCCTTCAGGTCGCCACAGAACAGGGCCTCGCAAAATCTGTCTTGCCCACATAAAATTTTGGTCTTGCGCCGCCACTGCCTACACCAAACTCTCTGTTGTTTATTTGTTTGTTCTCTGTTTGTTTGTTTTTTTATTCTAAGGTACATGCGGGTATAGGTATATGTCTACTACAAGTATTTATGTATATGGGTATGAGAAATACATATTTTTTAATTCAATTCTACAGAATGTGAAATGACAAATGTAATCACCAATCGATCAGGAATTTTCAAAGAAATTCCTAGTTTTGATGTTCTAGACCTCTTGAATATACAAAACAGACATTGGAAACCGTCAACGTTTTAACGCCAGGGAGAGCTTGAATTAGCCTGCGGGCGGCATCATAGACAGAAGACTTGAAATATTGAAAGTAATCCTCTTGAGTTTGGGCGAGCGGCACGATGAAATAAGGATAACGCGTTGTCAAAGCAAATTTCATAGGCATATCAGGTGGGGGTTGTTAATTTTCTATGGTTGATGGTTAATGTGACGTTGAACAAAGTTTGGCTTTCAGGTTGTCAAAGTGTACAGCTTCGGATGAATTGCTTTTGATTCCTGGCATGCCGATTGATTTTTGATTAAGTAAAAAAAATTGCAAAAGGATGGATGAAAAATCTAAAAAAAACAATATCTGAAGGGAAATTAATTAGCCTGTCGTCTACCAACGGACAGAGGACGCACGTTAAGGGCTGTTCTCGCTGTAAGTCATAAAAGAAGAAACAAAAAATAAACCCTCTCTTTAAACTTGTTGTCAGCGTCGACCAATGTAATGACATTTTCTATCAACAATGTTCTCTAATTAGGAAAAGAATCCTTTCTTGTGGCTATCTTGAAAAAAGGAGAATGTGTTCATAAGAACTGCTCGGGTGCCCCATGGCCTTCGACTACCAAGTACCAAGAAAGATTTATCTGTTACGTCATTCTGATTTATAAAAAAAAAGAAAAAAATTAACAAATGAATCCTTTAAGATATCCAGAGATTACATTTCTTTCTTTAAAAGAATCAGTCCAAGTCCAAAATGAAATCACAGAAGATGACGGTAGAAAAAAATTAAAATTTATCTTTAAAGATTCAATTTCATTCATTAGAGCGGGCGGGTGTCTTCCGGATTATTTACTACTACTCACTCATTAAGGATTTTGCAAAGGACGAACACGGGCACAAACAGTGCAACAAATAAAAAGAATTATATTAAGGAAAAAAAGTAAAAAAAAATAAAAGAAAGTGATTTATTTGCTCAACCCTTTTTTTTCGCTGCTTTCAGTGATTTCAGAAGGATTATTTACTCCTTCACTTAAGCTGGGCTTTTTTTATTCTTAGTGCTGCAGCTGTGACCAGTTCAATATGGCGGTAGTTCTCCTCTTGTGGACGGGGAGCTTATAGAAGTAAGTTGATGTCTTTTTTTCGATAACATAAAAGAAAAGTCTCTCCTTCAGAGACCAACGTTAAAAGTGCGTATAATTGGTAAGGATTTAGTTTTTTTTTTCAATTAATGCCGGCGGTGTTTTTTGTTTTTCTTTTTTTCTTATGTAATTAAGAAAATAGCGTTAAGGTTAGAGATTCAGATTGATATCACATCTACAACGTTTGAACTGTTCAAAGGGAAATTAATTATCAGCTCAATTTTTGTTGAAATGTCAACAGATGAACGGATACGTTAGCCGTTAAATTCAATTGCCACATTAAATAAGTTCTAACCACTCCGTCTTTTTTCTAAGTTAGCTCTTATTAGAATAAGACAACACCTGAAAATTTGCATAGATGACCTAACTAGTCGATACAGCTCTCGAAATTCGAGTGCGTTGTTTCTTCATTTAAGGAGTTCACATTCAGCAACATGCTTATCAACCTGTCATGTTGATTTGTGATAACAAAACATAGTAAAGTAACAAATTTTCTTATTAATAATGGAAGATATGAAATGATTTTGAAATGCAAAAGCCTGTTTCAAATCATGAAGAATCGCTGACGGTAACACACAAAACCAAATTTGCTCTAAGGCCTTCGCTGTAAAATACATTGACAGTTCGCAGAATTAAATTCAGACAACTCGTGGGTGGCCGTCCGTTGGACCAATTGCGAAAGCAAACGTTTAACAGTACTAGAGACACAAATCTCAAAGTGACAAATATTTATTGCAACAAACAGACTCATTTACATAATTGCATGTTATTTATGGGTTCCTAGGTTGTGGGCTTGAACAATAATTTATAAAGGCATCATTTACGCATGCGCAAGCAGGACAAAGTGATTTTTTGCAAAGCAATAGCTAAGAAATCAATCAATGCCTATTAGAAGACTAAAATAACTTTTGTTCACAGCCTAGGGTGAGGCGATTATTCAATGGCCAAGGCTTCTTTTTAGCTCTTTGTCTTCGGAGTCTTTGATCTGTTCATGATTTTGATAATGTGCATTGGAAGTCTCTGAAAATGCGAAGGGCTTTGTCGGCATTTTCTAAGAATTGCATAATTAAGTCAAAAATGTTCAATTCAATTGATTTGAAATAGATTTAGAAATTTATTATGCTCACGATTGTGCATTTGATCATTCTGCGTATAGGGATTTGTAAAAGGTGATTTGGCATGCTTACGACACGTGTATAAATTCACTATACCAAGACCAACTGATTTAATTAAGGTTTACTTGTCAAGAGAAAAGCTAGCACTCCAAAACAAAGTTAAAGGTACTTGATTGGATTACGGCGGAGGGTTGAATAAAGGGTTGCACTCAGAAAACAGCGACACAGTCAAAATGTCTACAAATCAAGTGGTCAAGTACCACTTATCTTCTGTAGTACCGAGTGCACTCGTAAAGTCTTAACAATTTTCTTTCCCTGTTTTCCAAAATAAACTGTAAGAAAATAATATAAAATCAGGGATGTAGATATTCATGTTCAATGCGGTAGTTATTATCTCTTGACGCAGTTTTGTACGTAAAATTTAACATTCTAGAAACACATAACTTTAAAACACATAATATATAAAAATATGTATGCATTATATAATCTTCTTATATATAAAAATGAATCGCAAAATGTGTTGGTAAGCGCATAATCCAACAACTCGTGGACCAATTTGGCCAATTCTTTTTTTTTAATGTTCGTCGAAATTCGAATAATTGCCGGAAAAACATTAACATTTCTAACTAAAACGAGATTATGGAAAACTGCAAAATTTCAAAATCGGGCTGATATCGCCAATTTTTTGGGAACTTTTTTTCCCAGGGAAAAAAAAATTTACCCCGGAACAGAAGTTTCCCATCGAGAATCTCCCAAGAACTTTTATTTCCCAGGGAAAAAAGTATACCAACCTTAAAATATTTGATTGATTTTCGAAGTTATTTTGAAGGCTTCAAATTTTAATAAAATATTTTGTTTGTGTCAAATACAAATCCAAATAAAGCAAATTTTGAATTTTCATACCAAGAAAAAATGGATTTCGCTTAATTTTTCCATAAATATTTGATAGTTCTTATTACTTCTGAAGCCAAACTCGATTGCAAGCCCTGGTTACCGAGTTATTTGCATCAGAAGATATTATGCTTTATATGGGATATGGGATCACAAGAAAGAAGTGAAGAAAGTAAGGACTTACACCAGGAAAAATATTGTTTTGGGATCATAACTCAGTAACCAGACCTTGCAGATATGTAGTTTTGGTTTTCAGTGACTGATAGAGGGCTTATTGATCTTTGTTTTCGAGTATCATTTTTCTTGTACCGCCTTCATCGTACTAATTCCTGTTCGAATGTTATTCACCAAGCCAATTGTCTGTCGGCCCACTTTTCTGCTTTCATATGTGAGCGGGTTCCACTACATGAAAGTCGCCTTTTCGAAGAGTATGGCCAATCAACTGCTACTTTTCTCTTCGTGTTATAGAGTCTATGGGTCCCTGGCCTGTTCTCGCATGAAGTTCAGCATTTGAGATATAGTTGGGCCAGAAAATCATCAAGATGTTTCTGAGACGTCTATTAACGAAGGTTTGAAGCTTTCTTGTGCCAGTGTCTGTGATTTCCCAAATGCTGCATCCATAGAGAAGCACGCATTCAAAATTGGAGCGGAAGAGTGGAGGCTTAGTCTTTAAGCTTTAAGAGTTGTCCAGAAATATTTGCTTGGACTGATGATAAAGTTCCACGGGACATCCTTTAAGTTTTTCAGAGTTGATGCTTAGCCACACGACTTCTGACTCTCTCTTTACCAGAAAAAAAAGAAACAGTCTTCCAATTTACTTCATGTCAAGGCACAGCAAGTTTTTCCCTTACATCTAACTAGGGGAAAATTCTGTTCCAAATATGGAAAAAGTTCCCTGGAAAAAATTATTGGCGATACGAATTTTTCGAATGTAAATTTTTTTCCCATACTCGAAAATTATTCATGATAGCAAAGTTCCCAAATTGGGAAAAAACTCCAGGGAAAATTTATTCGTGATAAGGCTGAATATGTTTTCGAAAGAAACTCGGAAAACTCATTGGTTTTCAAATGGAAAACTGGAAAATTTGTGATGGGGAACTAGAAAGTAAGAAAAATAAAAAAAAAAATAAAATTTGAAATGCAAAAACAATTTGACTAAACAAAAATCTCAAAAACACTCTTTTAAATGAAATGCATTACTTTTGAAATGGTAAAATGGAAAGTTCATGCTGGGGAATTCGGAGAAGTCCTGGAAAGCAAGTATAATTTAAAAAAAAAAAACAATGCATCGCAAAAACATAACAAATTCGCAATGGAAAACTCCTGAAGAGCAAGAAAACCCCAAGTCATATTTTACATGGAATTAAAAAAATGGAAAAATAGAGAATTCGTGATGGGAAAATCTCCTTAAGAGATTAGACCGAAGTACTCACGGCTCCAGGAATGCTTACAAACTCATCTTCGGTCGTATTGTCAAGTACAGACATATGTTTATTAGCCAAACAACACTAATATGAATCTGAATACCACACTCTGCTTTTCCACTTCATTTTAATATTAAGGAATTCAATACTAAATGTAAACCGAAACCTCCACCCAAGCTCTTTCCGTATTTTCCACTTTTCCTTATGCTCGCACTTTGAACAGCAAAAACATAGCAAGTAATGTGTTTGCTTTAACGATAAAATAAATCAAAATCAAAAAACATCTGGTAATCAAATAATCAAATAATATTCGAAAACTAGAAGCAATCGAATTTACATACATATATGTATATTAAGGATTGACGAATTTAATGACCGATGGTAAAAATTAATTAGAATCAAAATTTTATTTCCAGAACCATCGAGGAAGAAAAGTAAAACATAATTATTAGGTGAGAAGGATATGTTAGAAGCCACAATAGCTTCAAATATGTTATCAGAAGAAAACGAATGCTTCGATCAAGAGGAAGATGCATGTCTAAAGTTCTCCAATTTGTGGACACATGTCAAAGTACTTCATTTAAGCAAGAAAATGCGTGTCGAGTTGCAAAATGACCAATCTGGAAACATATTCTCTAAACAACTTATTGACATTGGTAATGGCAAATTTCCTTATAGTTATGTTGACTAGCTGCATTCACGGAAAGAAATGAAAAATCATTAATCACGAATTTCCATGTCGTAAATTATGAAAAATCTTTTTTTTGTAAATCATCCCCCTTTTTTCGTAAAATGAGAGTCAAAAATGTAATTCAATCTTTATTCCGTCTAAATTTACAAAACTGTATAATTTGAGAATTACGAACAAAATTCATGATTTTAGATTTCCATTGTAAGAGCAATTAAAAACTTTGTATTCGTAATTTTAAACACTTGGAGCATGATTGTACGACTAAATAATTCTGATTTACAAAATTAAAGATCGAGATTTATGATCTCAATATTCTAAAAACAAAGCTCTTGAAGCTAAATGAACGAATTGATCTTAGACAATCGTAGTTTACAAAAATATTTCCTGAATTAAAAAATAGGTGTTTATTAAATCATGAATTCTTATCGCATTTTACTACTTTTGAATCCAAACTGTTTTCTTTTGAAACGACTCATGAATCGTAAAACACGATATTAAGAAGAAAAGGTATTTTGTAAATCATGAATTCTTATATCGCATTTTACTTCTTTTGAATCCAAACTGTTTTTTTTTTTGTTACGATTCTTGAATCGTAAATTACGACAGTATTTCCTGAAAAAGAAAAACGTTTTGTGTTGTTTATTTATTCCCTAGTTTTCATGCGGTCGAATATCAATTCCAATTTTTTAAAGCGTCGAGTAGCTCAGTGGGTAGAGGTGCCGATCAAGAAACCGTCGTGCATTCTCATGCCTGGGTTCGAATCCCAGCAGTGCGGAGTGACGGATTTGGAAAAATAGTCGCCACTAAGCAATGCAGAATGAGAAGGAAGTACGGAGATTGATCGGTGAGGAGAGAGAGGAAGGGAGAATATAGTACCGGGATAGGGCGAGGAAGGGAGGGAAAAAGAGAGGCAAGAACCCCCCGAAACGGGGATTGTGATGGGGGGTGGGGGCGGAAACATAATTTACAACTGGCTGATCGTAAATTACGCTTCTGAATCATAAATGCTTTTTTTTTTTGCGATTCAAAAGTTTAGAATTATAACTTTTGAGTCGTAATGTCTTCATTTTCCTCTTTTTCCTAAATTACAAACACGAATTCGTAATATTTGATTCCCAATCCAAGGTCCATAACTAGATTCATTATTCGTGATTTACCGCTTGTTTTTCTTGATTTGATCTTCGATTTCTTTCTGTGAACATTCCTCAAAGTTTTTGTCAGTTAACTCGATCAAAAGATGAACTTATTCAGAAGGTGTTTCCAGATGTTTCAGTGAACGAACTATGTATATTGGCTGCAAAAAAAAAAATGTAGATGTAAATGTATTAAATTTAAAATTCAAGAACGGCTACTAACCAAGATGATGTAGTGAACTATCCACCAAAACTTTTAAACTCACTGGATTTGCCAGGATTCAACCACAGTTTTCAGTTCGGCTTGCGTTTGCTATGAGCATAAACAAGTCCCAGGGGCAATCATTAAGTGCTTGTGGTATTAATCTGGAAAACCCATGTTTTTCACATGGTCAATTGTATGTTGCCTGTTCCGGTGTTGGAAAACCATGAGGTTTGTTTGTCTATGCGCCAGATAATTAAACAAAAAAACATCGTATATCACAAAGCACTACAATAAAAATAAAACTGATTTTTGTTAATAATTATGATTCACATGATTAACAATAAAGAGATTACTTATTTTTAAATGCTTACATATACATATATGTTTTATTTAATTATGTTTTTTTTTTTTTTTTTTTATAATTAGCACGCACTCAAGGGGTTTTTTATGCCCTTATTATGCCAGAGACACAGTGAGTGCTTTAAGAAGGAGGAAAGGGGTTGGAGAGGAGGTGCCGGTGTACATTGGTCTTAAATTCCTGAACATTGCAATGATTTGGAAAGACAGAGTGTGGAAGGGAGTTCCACATTCGCGTAGTACGGCTAAAGAACGATTCTCTATACTTGACGGTACGACCGAAGTTGGGCTCAAGGGTGAACTGATGGGCATTCCTGGAGGCGCGGGTATTACGGTTGAATGTCTTTAGGGGAGGAATGCAACTGGCTATTTCACTAGAGCAAATACCGTTGAAGTAACGGTAAAATAAGGTGAGGCATGAGACATTACGGCGATGTTCGAGAGATGTAAATGACTCAACGATGGTATGATCACCAATCATCTTGAATGCTCTTTTTTGGATACTGTCCAGAAGACTTAAGTATGACACTGGAGCACCAGCCCAGACATGGGAGTTATACTCAAGCTTTGGACGTATGTAGGTTTTGTAGATAGTAGCCAGATCAGAAGGGGAAAAAAATTTCTTGCATCGCCTTAAGAAACCTAAACATTTTGCGGCATTTTTGGCGACATCGCATATGTGCTCGTTCCACAAAAGGTGGTCAGTGATGCACATACCGAGAATCTCGAGATGTTCGGTCTCATTGATGCAAGTGCCACTCATGGATAGTGGCAAGGGGGGTATGTCTCGCTTCGACGATACAAGACAGCATTGAGTTTTCGAAGCATTAAACTCTACGCGATTTTGTATTCCCCATTGTACAATGCTGTTTAGGTCAGAGTTTAATGAGCTTATCATATTTTGCCGTTGTAGTTCCACATCCGAAGAGGAGGGATGTGAGTCTGGAAACGAATATGAAAAGCTAAGGGTACTATCGTCAGCGAAACAATTTATTGGATTAGAAGTTACAGACAAGAGATCATTTATAAAAATGAGAAAGAGGGTCGGAGACAAAACGGAGCCCTGGGGCACGCCAGCATTTATATTGTGGGTTTCAGACTTGAAACCGTCCAATACAACTTGTATTGAACGGTTCGAAAGAAAGTTTCTAATCCAACGAAGAAGGGGTTCGTCGATACCGAAAGCACGCATTTTCGATAAAAGAGCAAGATGCCAAACTTTATCAAATGCCTTTGAAATATCAAGTGCAACAATCTTACTTTCTCCAAAACGATGTAAAGATTTGTTCCACTGTTCGGTGAGATAAACCATCAGATCACCAGTGGACCTGTTGCTGCGAAAACCGTACTGCCGGTCATTAAGGAGCTTTCGGTCTTCAAGATATTTCTTGAGCTGATAGTTAATCAGCGTTTCCATGACCTTAGAAAGAAGGGACGTTAGTGCAATCGGTCGATAGTTGGAGGGAGAAGAAGATTCGCCTTTTTTTGGGATTGGCTGGACAAATGCTGTTTTCCAACTGCTCGGAACGAGCCCAGAAGAATAGGATAGATGGAAAAGCTTACGCAAGGGTTTTGCCAGCGTGGAAGAACACCTCTTCAGAATAACAGCGGGGATACCATCCGGACCAGCGGATTTATGTATGTTGAGATCTTTTAGGACTCTCGCCACAGCACGAGTGCGGAAGAAGATTTGTCCCATGGAATCATTGACGCGCTCAAGAACTGGAGGAGTCATGACACTCTCTGGCAGTGAAGAGTTAGCGGCGAACTGCCTAGCAAAAAGGTTAGCTTTCGCAAGAGAACTAACAACTGGAGTGTCATTGTCAACTAGCGTAGGGACCGAGGAAGAAGAAGAATTCTTCATATTTTTTACAAATGACCAAAAATTCTTACTGCCTTTGGGACATTGCAGTATTTTTTGCCTTAATTTTTGATCATGTAAAAATTTGGTCCGACGAATATGGGCATTGCAGGCCTTCCTGGCTTGTTTAAACTGGTTCCGGTTTTCCTCAGTTGGGTTGGCTCTAAAACACCGGAACTTTACTTCTTTTTCCCTGACAACCTCTTTACAGCTTGAATCAAACCATGATTTTTCCTTGGGTTTGATGCTTTTAACCCTATTCGGGATAAAAGTTTTCATTCCCAAGATAATCATATTAGTAATCATATCTGCGCTGGAGTCTACGTCACTAATTCACTTATTCACAACGCCCTTTCACGAGGGTGACGGTTCTATTCAGGAGAATTTTTTACAAATCATTTTGACAGGACTTTATTGCAATTTAATTAGGCACTACGAAGTTTGCTGGGCTAGTATGTATATATATATATATGTATCACTCCAAAACGTTACTTCAGCTGGAATCTTTTTCTTCTATGCTTTGTACATACCTAGTTGTTATTCAAAAAATTATAATAAGATTCGTTTTTGAACTCTTTTTACGTAGAAGAAAACCGGGAGACTTGACCATATGGGAGACATGACACATGAGTCACTCTAAATAATTCACACAAATATCACTCAAATAACTCCTGAGTATACTAAATTGTTTCATCCTTCGATGTTCTTCTTGCAAATAAAAATTATTCAAGATCCTCAATATACTCTGGCTGGTGAATGCAAAAATCTATTTTTAGTCGAAAATAGTAACTGTTTTTTGTTTTTGTTTTTCAAGATACAAATTTTATTTAACTTGGTAGGTAAAAAAAGCTGACATGTAGGTACTCATAAAACATTTAATCGACTTTGTAAACATTAAACAAAAATTAAGCTATCTTCTATTTAACAAAATTTATTGATCATTAATTGCGAAAAAACGTGATCGAGAGACTTGAGCCATTTTTCTAGGTGGGACTTGAGCATAGGTTCAAGTCTCGCCTTTGTTGTAATTTATTGTCAGATGTATCGAAAATGCACGAATTTCATTCTTTTTTAGATATTTACATGCTATTAACATATTGAAGAAGGAGCAGCGCAAACTAGTGTTTTGAAAGGAAATTATTGGAAAGTCATTAACATGTTGTGATTTTAATAAGGAATTAAGTTATTTATTTTATTTTTATAAAAAAAAAAAAACAGATTTTGTGTCCATACTTAACACGTCAAATATAATGTAAATGATATTTAACAAGATATGAACGGATTTTATTATTTTTTGATTTGTTTTTCTCGAAGAATTTAAGCATGATCAAGTCTGCCCAAGGGGGTGGTCAAGTCTCCCGACAAAGCGGGGATAAATAAATACTCCAATAAGTTCATGTTCTTGTCGAATGGTATAATACGTGTTGAATCGCGTTAACTTTAACTTGTGCTAGTACGTTTAGGCATATTTAACTGTTTTTATCAGAGAAGTAAACACCTGAACGACTATCTCAATCTTATTGGGACAATGCAAGTTCTTAAAATTTGTTCAACTTCCTGTACAACCATGATGATTAAACCAAAGTCATTTAATTATAGAAACGTTTCATATTTAAATTTTTTCTTAGAATATGACCAAGGATCATATCCCAAAGTATGACAGACACCCTTAACAGTTCTTGTGTATATTTTCAATCATTTTTAGAACCCAGGCACAGTCACACTCTTCTTACAGTAAATGCAAAAATACAAAATATCCAGTATGCAGATTGGCCAAAATTGATCCCGTTGCCTGATGTTGCATTTCGACTTCTCATAATGTTCCTCCATTAACCCGGCGACCAAGACTTGGTAATGTCTTTCTTTTCTTGCGAAGAAGGCCAGATATGCTTTATGCAATATATAAGAGAAACGTTAACTGCTTAACATCAAGTGTAGTGCGTTTTAATTGATAGCCTTAGGCAGATTGTGACTCTTGAACAGTTTATGTTGCTTGCTTTTGTCTTAACTCCTTCACCATGTGTAACTTGTTGTAATGCTTTAACGGATAGTTGACGATTATTAATTCTTCTACGTCCTGGCGTAAAAGAAGAAGGAACATAATTTGTAAGAAAATTTCTTGGTATCCCTTCTAAGCTTATTTCCGTAGGTAGATAGTGTTTTCCGTTGACGTATGGATAGTGGACAGATTAACAGTGCCAAGATGCATACTGGCAAACTCTCAAAGAGTCGATTTATCATCCTAGTTTGGTAAGTAGATGCAAATGATAGCGTTAAATATCTTCAAGCGATTCAAGGTGTTGGAAGGCTTAATAAGCAGTCCATTGCGACTGTAAGCAACGTACTTAAAATGAACTAAAATGCGTAAATGACCTATGGATTGATATAAATCAAAACACATTTTTTTTTCTTACATTTTCCAATTGAGTTGTGGGGCTCATTAAACATACGAAGTTATATGGACACTTCAGAGGAAAATATGCCGGAGGACTAACTGTTTCCATTTACCTACATCTGCAGATAAAGAAAGATATGGTCAAGAAAAACCAATTGGTATGAATTAAAACCATTCTCTTAGTTGTGTTATTCGCTATCAATAATAAGGTATGTATTGCGTCGAAAATCCATTGTGTTTAGGTTCGGCCGTGAAAAAATATAAGGAAATACATATTAAAAAACGGTCACAAGTATTGGATCTTACTTATTGTTATAATAGTCGACCCAGCTCTCGAAATTTGAGAGCGTTGATTCTACATTTAAGGGGGGTTTGCATTCAACAACATTTTAATAACTTTTTCATGTTGACGGATTTGTGCAATGTGAACCCAGCTTAACTATTGTTGACTTTTCTTCACGAACAAACCCTGCTTATAGCAGCTTTTCGACATAACTGTGATTTAACATTTGTTTCAAAAACCTCACATGTATTTTTTATTTTATTGTTTTCAACAACAATTACAAATACAAACGCTTATGACTATGAGACATAGTAACTAACCAATTTGTTTGAAGTTGAATAGTTTATGTTTATTAGATATTTTTCTTTTTGGTAAAAGCAAAAACAAGAAGTTTTTTTTAATATTTTAGTTTTTATTTAAGAAAAAGTTTCTTATACACAAAAAGACTTAGTTGAAATAGGAAAAAAGATGATCGTCGATTCGACGAAGGTTACTCTTGTAGGGTTTAACACCAATTTATTTAAGCGGGTTTGCATTGAACAACTGTTCATAAACGGGTTAACATGGAACAATCCGGCATGTTGACGGAAGACTTGGTGAATACCACTGTGAAGCGATCTTAGTTCTAAATGACATTTCTGACACCCTGGACATAACAGCTATTTTCCAATTGTTTTTGTTTTGATTACTTCACATTCTTTTATTTCAATTTATTGTTTTAAGCAATTTCGGTAAGGATTATTAAAATAACATGCAGTCACTGCACAGCACAGCTGCACAAAAAGTACTTTCGTTTGATCAGTAGTGTAGCTAGCATGGGTGGCACCTGGGGCGGCAATTATGGTGTCACCCGCAGAATTAAAAACAGTAAAATAAATTAAATTCCACTATTCCATATATTGCCATTTCTTTATTTAAATTCAAATAAAAAATTTAAAAAAAGGAGAACAAAAATTAATGTATCTATGTACACAACATATTCAAATTGTATAAAAAAAACAAAAAAACATTAATAAAACGTCTTCTTCCTTCCTGCTTTTAAAGCAGAAAATTCGCTGATAGCGTCATCAAAACTAATTTTCTGGGTCGCGTCATGATCAGTTGTTAAAATTTTCAGATTGTTGAGCCTCTTTTACGGCATTGTTGCCCGCAAGTAGTTTTTAATTAATTTCAGCTTGCTAAAACTCCTTTCACATGACGCAACTGACACACATATTGCTATAAACACAATGAGATTCGGAAGAGATTCTGCAAAGTCCCATTCAACGATGAATTTTATCTACACTAATATATAAAGCTGAAGAGTTTGTTTGTTTGAACGCGGTAATCTCAGGAACTACTGGTTCGAATGGTATAATTCTTTTTGTGTTGGATGGTGCCTTAATCGACTTAGACATTAGGCTACTTAACATTAAGCTGTGACCAATAGCAGCGAAGAATCTGTGGAAAATATGGAAAAAACGGCAAAAAATATACATTTTTCTGCGTTTTAACGCGCTTATCTCAAGAACTGCTTTATGAAATTGAACAATTTTTTAAATGTTGAATGGTCCATTTATCAAGGAAGGCTTGAAGCTATATAAAATTTAGCTGCGACCAATAGGAGCGAAGAATTTGTGTAAAATATGGAAAAAAACGGCAAACAATACAATTTAATACAATATAAAGCTGAAGAGTTTGTTTGAACGCGGTAATCTCAGGAACTACTATTTCGAATTGTAAAATTCTTTTTGTGTTGGATAGTCCATTAATCGATGAAGGCTTTAAAATAAAATAAATAAATAGAGTGGCGCGACAGCTCTTGAAGAGCCAACGCCTAAGTGGCTTACTCTAATCAACAATTCTCTGAGTGCGTGTGAAGAATTGAGGGGACTTACAATTTAACGCCGATTCCGAACGGCAAAGTTGAGAAGCATTTTTTCATTACAGATTGATACTTTTGGAAGATTTGTCAGGTCTTCGCAAGAGGCAGTACCCGTGAAAGATGAAATAAAAACTTGGCCTGAGTAGGACTCGAACCAACGACGACGTTCTGCTAAGCAGCCAACGCACTTACCAACTAAGCTACGGGCAACTGCTTTAGGCTTTATTCTACTTAAAATTAAGCTGCGACCAATAGAAGCGAAGAATCTGTGGAAATGTGAGAACTGAGATTTTTTTCTGAGATCTCTGAGATGAAATTATTTTGGATTCGATTTCTCACTCAGCTATTTGACGTGGCTGACATATGTGCAGCAACAATTAGTAAGGTAACCATTAAATCTCAATGATAACTGAGAATTATGTTCCACCAAATGTTTTTGCCTCAGTCAAGGTGACATTGAGATCTCAGTGAGATGTTGTTAGGTGAAACTGGCCTAATAACTGCTCAAATTAGAATTTTGAGAGTTCAATTGATTTGTGAATGTGATTGATTGCACTATTTGTGCAGATTATTGTGTTTAAACAATATCATTTTATGTACTTCTTAACTAAAAAATATGCTCAGTTTAAAGAAAAAAAAATTTACTTAACGAAAAAAAACGATGCAGAAGTAAGAGAAATATTAGAATTAGGGAGAGTTCACCCAAGGGAATGCTTTAAGTATGAACAACTGAAAGGAATCATAAAAAATGCTCAAATTTTTCAAGTTCAAGAGAATTACGACCTAGGGAGAGTTGACTGCAATGCAATTTTACAATAACTTCCGAACAAAATTCCCACGCGCGCATGATGCACAAGTCGAGACGATACTCTGGCCGGTGGACGAGGGAGAGGCGGACGAAGTCGCGGGCAACTGCTAGTAAAATCTAAAGATAAACCAATAAACTTAAGCCGCTTTCAAATGACTTCTCAACCTTGGTATCTCTGAGAGAAGTTCTGACTCTGACACCTCATCGTAGGCACGAGCAAATTTTGAAACAGCTATTTTCAAATCATTAATGTTTGCTTAAAGTAAAGTATGCGCCTGTACAACTTCAAACAATGAAGCCACCTCCTACATAGACTCTGTTTTTTTTTGGAGGTTCAGTGATGAATCGATCAAAGCACTCGAACGTGTCTTTCCGTAGCTCAGCGCTCAGAGAAAGTTCTACACAGTTGCCAACTCACCAGCCATTCGCTTTTTACGACGAATTCTTCTTTCTGTTGGAATGTCGTATTTCTCCGATGTTTTTATACCAAGGTTAATTGCGTCTTCTAGGATCTTCGCCCGATTTTCTTCAACGTAAATTCGAAGGGCTTCTATTTTTTTTAGCCAAGTGATCAAACACTTAATCCCTTAGCTTGACGTGCAATCTGAGTAAAATTTATTTCTTAAGGACATTATTCCAAAAGAAGAGAAAAGAAAGAAACGCGAAATCGAACATTGCATATTTTAGGTTCTGTGTAGCACCTCTGGTTTCTACATTTTCTCTTGCATCACACAACTCTTTAGCTGCAGCTAAGATTTCATCAAATTTTTCGGCCAAAACCTAGGCTAGCCGATAGTATAAATTTTGTGCAAATAGAAACTGGAAGGTTAGGTACAATGTCGCAATTTTTCTGCGATCTATAGCGCCATAGTATACACATATACACTCCTTGGTAGCTTTTGGGTGTCACCCCCAAATAGGTGACACCTGGGGCGGTCCGCCCCCACGCCCCCCTTGCTACGCCACTGCGTTTGATAAAGGCCGCATAAAGGTACCTACCACAAAAATAGTGCTCGCCATCTTATTATATGATTATTCTGTTTTAGGGAGAGTGTGCACCTTGGGCCTAGATAACATCTTTACATAATGCAAAAAAAAATTTCAACCATCGAGTTAATGCAGTACACATATGGCAAAAAGATAAGCAATATTTTATTTTCTAGAAGGTACATATGTATTTACAATTTACTGGTCTTGAAATATATCCGAACGAAATAATTCAAGCTTTCAAGGAAAACAATCGAATCCAAAATTATATTGAACAAGAAAAAATAATATTTGATAACAAATGAAACTATAGGTATATAATAATCAAGTGAAACAACAAAGTTATAATTAATACAGTGTTTGTTACATTCCATATTTCAACACTCCCACTGAATGTAACATTCACTTAAATATAAAACCAGTTGCTCTTGAACTAAAATTGTGTTTCTTGAAATCCAATGGTTTCGTTAAAAAATCAGCAATCATATCAGTAGTTTGAATATATTGTAAGTTTATTAAACCTTCATCAATTTTATCACGTATAAAGTGGTGTCTCACATCTATATGTTTAGTCCGGGGATGGAATGCAGTCGTTAGTCCAAGACTTATTGCACCTTTGTTATCGCAGTGAATGGTTGTAGTTCTTGGAGTTTTTGGAAAAAGTTCCATTTCCAAACCTTTGAGCCATAGAGCTTCCTGAGTAGCTGCAGACACAGCCATATATTCGGCCTCTGTTGATGAAAGTGCGACCGTTGGTTGTTTTTTTTTTGTATTCCACGATACTGCACTTCCACAAAACTTGAATATGTAGCCCGTTACAGATCTTCGATCATCTCCATTATTAGCCCAGTCAGCATCACAATAGCCAGAAATTGATTTAGAATTAGTTTTCGAAAATTGTAAATTTGTATCGGAGGTTCCTTTCAGGTATCGTAAAATTCGCTTGACCGCAGTCCAGTGAGGTTTTCCATAACAATTATTGAATCTTGAAACTGCATTCACAGCGAAAGTTATGTCTGGTCGAGTTACTTGTGCAGCAAACATAATACTTCCAACTGCTTTTTGATATGGAATTTGTGTCATCTCATGTTGCTCTTCTTCCGTCTGCGGGCACATTGATTTAGTCAATAGTTGATCGATAAAAGTCTTGCCGTTTGTTTGATCTCTTGTAATTTGCATACCAAGGACATATCTAGCTTCACCCATGTCTTTCATTTTGAAATTTGTATTAAGATAATTTTTTAATTTAGTTTTAACATCAGAATTTTTAGTAAATATCAAAAGGTCATCTACATATACTGCAACAATTGTTATATTCGAGTCAGATCCAGAAAAATAAACGCATGGATCGATCTACTTTTGACCTTTCAAGTCCGTAAGCTTTAAAAGCTGTATCAAGTTTCTGATTCCAAACTCTACTAGCTTGTTTCAATCCGTATAAATACTTATTTAAATGACATACTTTCGTAGTCTTATCTGTAAAAACTTCAGGTTCCATCATATATATGTTGTTAGTAAGATCTCCTTGAAGGAAAGCCGTCACGGCATCCATTTGATCAATATCTAGATCTAACTGAACCGCAAGAGATAATAGAAAACGAATTATGCCATATCTTACTACCGGGGAGAAAGTTCCTTCATAATCAATCTCTTTCGTTTGAGCACAACCCTTCGCAACCAAGCGAGCTTTGTATCTAGAAATCTTACCTTCAGAATCTCTTTTCGTTTTAAATACCCATTTACAGTTAATAGCTCTTTTGTCGGGTGGCAAATCAACAAGTTTCCAGGTACCATTTTCTTCTAAAGCGTTCATTTCTTCTTCTCGCTATCAGATCTGTCAAATGCTTCTTTCACCGTTAATGAATCTTGCATTTCACCAGTTGTCACCGAATAAGATATAAAATCTTTTCTTATGATTGGTTTCCTAATTCTTTCACTTCTTCTTGGCTCTTGAATTTGACTTGTTTGAGGTATTTGCAGATCATCACGATCTTCACTCGATTCATACACATCAGTTGAAGTATTAATTTCAACATCGGATTCCTCAAGTTCCGAGTCAATTTGTGAAAGAGTTGGTTCATTTAAAATCGTACTTTCAACATTCGTATTTTCATTAAGCGTTAGATCGTTGCTTAAAACAGTATCATCATTACTATCTCCCACTGAATCATCATTATTCAAATTCTTTGTAACTGGGAAGATATAAAAAAAATGAGTAAAATCATTATCATCGTTCACCTGGTTCAGTAGTATTTTCTCGTCTTCAAAAAATATAACATCTCTACTAATGATGATTCTCTTCTTCAAAGGATGATACAAACGATAATTCATCATGTTATCAGAATATCCCATAAAAATACAAGCATCTGATTTGGAATCTAGCTTTTTTCGTTGTACTTTGGGAATATGCACCATTGCCTTGCACCCAAAAATTCGAAAACGGTTAACACCAGATTTTCTTCCACTCCAGGCTTCTTCTGGAACCAAATTAAGCGACGAATTGCATGGTGATCGATTGATGATAAAAACGGCAGTTGAATCTGCTTCCGCCCAGAAACTCTTCGGTAAGTCCGCATCCAGTAACATGCATCTTGCTTTTTCAATTATAATCCTGTTCATACGTTCAACTAGTCCATTGTGCTCTGGGGTATATGGTGCTGATCTTCGATGAATTATACCATTTTTTGTAAAAAGCTTTGGAAAGATTTGTTAACATATTCTGTTCCTTTATCGGTATGCAGAATCTTGATACGTTTATTACATTGATTTTCGACAAGTGCTTTGAATTCAGCAAATCGACTAACGGTTTCATGTTTCGATTTGAGAAAATAAACAAACGTTTTTCTGGTGTAATCGTCAACAAAAACAAGAATAAATCTAGCACCACCCATGCTTCTGACTTGTAACGGTCCACATATATCGGAGTGAATCACTTCAAGGACTTCACTTGCTCTCGGTCCAATACGGTTGAACGGAAAACGACATTGTTTTCCTTTGAGGCAAACTTCACAATTCTATTTTTCAATCTTGGAACATGATTGACCTAAACTGTCATTCAACTTACATAAGCTTGATAAACTTAAATGCCCCATTCTTCTATGCCATAGTTTGAAATCTGAATCAAGTTTATTTGCAACTAAACATCTTTTATTTTGCGTGTCTAATTTAAAAAGATCACCATCCAAGGTACCTGTAGCTATCAGTTGTTTCTCAATATTGTAAATTTTACATCCCTTGGAATCGAATACAACCTTGTTGTTTTTGCGTACAATTTGACTAACTGACAACAAGTTTGTACATAAATCAGGAATACATAAAACATTCTCTGTTTTTATATTCTGTTCCTTAACTGAAACTGGCAAATAAACATTAACACTTCCATGCACAGACAAACGCATGTTGTTAGCCACGACAACTTCACTTTTTGAAGCGTCATTAACATTGGACAAGATTCTTGAATCGTTACACATGTGAGCAGAAGCTCCTGAATCAATATACCACTCATACTTCTTCATGGCGGACACAGCAAAAGAAGTATATAAAGCATCTGACTTACCTTGTTCCTTCTTCTTAAAATTAGTTTTGACTCGACAATTTTTGGCAATATGTCCATTCTTGTTGCATTTGAAGCAACTCGGTCCAGAACCAGAATCGTTTCGATTTGAATTTTTATTAAAGTACCGTTTTTTTTTATTTCCATTGACCATTGCGACTATATAAAGCGAATTCATCAGTTTCATCTTCACCTTTAACGTCTTGAATAATATTCATTTTTATAGTATCACCAGTTATCGGAATTCCTGAGCTTTCAATACCCATTATCATTGGTTTATACTCATTTGGTAACCCAGCAAGTAAAATCGTTCCTATCCATTCTTCACCTACTTGAAGCCCAATAGAATTTAACTTATGGGCAGTATTGATAATCGTATTCACATAATCTTCTACCGATGTTGAATTCTCCAAAGTTGTGGTCACAAGTTTCTTAAGCAATCCAACTCTTCTCGACAAACCATTGTCTTGAAAAACTTTTTCCAATTTCTCTCAAGCTTCTTTAGCTGTTGTAGTTGCTCGTATATGAGAAAAATGTATTGGATCTACAAGCAAAATGATTTTTGCTCTAGCATTAGCTACTTTATTTGCATCTGCATCGTCTTTTAGTATGCATGACCATAAACCTTCAATTTGTAAATGAGCTTGAACTGCAAACTTCCAGGCGTCATAGTTTTCCCGACCTTTAAGCCTTTCTATAGATGGTACTCCGCTGGCCATTCGATTTTTTTTTATTTTTCAATCTTGATTAAAAATTAAATTAAATCTTGAAGAAAAATCTTGCTTGAATTTCGTTTATTTCTAATGATTTAACAGCGACCTTCTGGGCCCATAACCTCTTGAAATATATCCGAACGAAATAATTCAAGCTTTCTTTAGTAAGGAAAACAATCGAATCCAAAATTATATTGAACAAGAAAAAATAATATTTGATAACAAATGAAACTAGGTATATAATAATCAAGTGAAACAACAAAGTAATAATTAATACAGTGTTTGTTACATTCCATATTTCAACAACTGGCCTATTTGTCAAAAGCACCGTAATATTTTTTGAAGGATTTTAAAAGATTGATAAAAATTGCTGCCTGATGTCAGTAACTTTTTAATTTAATAATAAAAAAAAAAAAATTAAATTTGAGTGCGACCCATGTTGTCCACACGACTAACTTCCCAGAGCGAAATTTCCAGTCGATGCGTTCCATTGTAGTTGTACACGCACGTTGTTTTCAAAGTTAAATTCCATAAGTTCATTTGAATAACAGTGGCGCCTTTATTACTCCTGAATATTGTAGTTTTCTATTAGTGAAAGCATTTTTATAATCGGATTAGTATTTCCGAAGGTTAATATTTATATGGCAAAACAGCGTTTGGTGGGTCAGCTAGTAATCAAATATAGTCTATGATACTCCTGAATTTTTTTTTTCACACTAACTATAAGATTTTTTGCACTATTGTTGAAATTATTGCAGAAATTATCATAATTTTCATTATATTAGTGTTGTCTTAGATTTTTAATTGCCATTAAAAAACCGCTAAGCGGATTTCCAAAACCTAATCAGCTCTTAACAACACAATGCCACGTCGAATGAGACCAATTTCATGACAATACGATGAGTGGTTCGAGAGATAACTGAAAAATCGTAACGCACATACGATCATACGAACACACATATACACACAGATATCGAAGATAAACTTGACGAGAACACCTGCCGTTAAGGCTTAATTTCCCGGTGGGCCTACCCACAATATCAGGGCTGAGGAAAGCTCCAGCCAACGCCCTGAGGCGGTACAAGTACCACCCCAGTACAATTAGCAATATGTTTAGGCATATTACTCCCCTTGCTGAGGGGCGAGGTCTATCTAACACCTCTTGCACCCTAGTGATCTCAGATGGTAACAGATCATCTAGGGGCTATTAGTTCCCGCGAATTTGGGACAACCACAGCCACCACGATACTCCCACAAGGGGGCCTACCTCATAGACAGGACCAAGTTAAACAGACTGGTATCGAAGATACCAGAGAACCTGAATAACTCAGTGGGCTCCTGTCTCCCGTGGTACCAGAATATAGCTTCCGGTGGAGCTCCGCAACCGTAAAGGTTACTTCCAGATGGGCCCACTAAAAACCCGAGGCCTGGCAACCTCAAACATATACACACAGACACATCACCATAAAAACGCTTGATTCGGATTGTAGTGACCTCGAAACATGGAGATATGCAAAAATTGGAGATTCACAAAATCGGCCACTTACAAGAACTCCCTCTGGGAAGTTAATAAAAAAAAAGAACACGAAAGTGGAAGATTGCCCGCCGTGTAAGCTAGTTAAACTAACATTTTCATATGTTTCCAAAATTACTTTTTTACATATTAGGCAGTAAAACTTTACCGTTACCTGTGCAAAAGAACAGTTTTCCCTGAAAATATTTCTTCCTTTCTTGTTTAAAAAGTTAATGAAACAATATTCTTAAAACTTGACTTGAATTTTCATACACATTTACAAAATGTTTATACCTGTCAATCTTAAAAATAAGGAAACGGAAAAATACGAATACTAATACATTATTATAGGCGATGAGCCAGCGATGGAAAACAGATGTAAAAAAACATGAGACTACCATTTCATTATTATTTTGAAGGCAATTCATCAGTTTGATATACTTTCCTTAAACCGACCAACGGACGGGCGAACGTCCTTTTTAACTGTACGCATTAGTCTCATAAATAGTAGATCTCATTATCCCATAAAAAAGTGAAACAAAGACCACGTTGACAAATGACGTTATTAATGTAATGATGTAAGTTTATGCGCCTGTTTACCCGAACTAACATGCAACAACATTTTTCGAGTGAAAGTAAAACTAGGTGCGGAATTTTAATTATTTAATTAATTTGAATCACTGATTCACGCAATCGTATAAGCAAAGTAAATAATAAAAATGATAGTAACAATAATTATGAATTTTATCCGATTAGAAGAATACCTGCGTATTCATTAAGAGGTGTCCCTTGCACATTGTTTTCTTATCCAAGGAATGTCATCAACGCATTATTATGAAAGGGTGCGGGGTGAAACTAGCTTTCTAATGCTTGTTCACACATATTGTTCCGCGTGCATACAAACTATTAATAGTACATCTAATTATGTCCTTTAAGGTGTGACCGAGCAGCGCGGCTCAGTAAGCTAATTCCATCAACTTTGAGTGACGGATGATGTCATTTTCGTCATATGTTTCTTGTCAAACAAATGTGTTGTTTACCAGTGGCGAGGCGTGACTATTTTCTAAAGGTAAGTCGGAGAAAAATGAGCGACTAGAAATAATCCAGTCATTTTAGTAATATAAAACCCGAATCTACGGAAAAATTCCTAGTGGACTAGATTTTTGTGTACACCTTTATTACGGCGGTTATATGAAGATGTGAAAAATCGACATTGATATCGTGCCGTTATGGTGGTCAAAAGGTCGCGAAATTCAGTTTTTCGTGAATATTTCGCGACAATGCCTCAGTCATATTTCTCTAAAATTAACCGTTTTCGGAGTAGAGGGACTAGAACGCACTCACATTTGCTCTATTGTTTTTTCTATTCTGCAGATGAAATCTTTACTGACTGGAATAAGATAAATAAAAGAATATCAGAAATTTACTTAATTTTTTTTACGGACAAAGTGTTTTCTTCAAGTATTCTTTTTACAAGTAGCTGAGAGAAAAAAAAACAAGATAAAGTGCATTTTTGGTAATAACGCCTTAGAAGTTTGAACATTCAAGCCCATTTTGTTATACCTCAAGTCATTTCATATTTAAGTTTCACTGACCTTAACTTCGAAAGAAACCTTTCTGGATGATGCAAATGCAATGTTTTGAATAAATAAAAGTGAATAAAAACACTTTTTATCTTCAATTAATATTTTTTTTGTTCACACTTTTATTTATACACCTTGCACTGCAATCTGCTTGGAAAATGTTTTTTAGAAAAAACTGAAAATCTCATTTGCCTAGTTCATTTTGGCTAATTGTGCCACTAAACTGCAATTACAGTAACTTTGTGACAAAAAATTAGTCCACTACGCAATTTTCTTTAAGTGGCAACTCCTACTTCTTAAACTTCATCCGCCGAGAATGAAGGAAAATGTCCAATAAGTCCATAAGAGACGGGTTACGTTTGTCTTTTTTTCCTATACAGAATGAATGAATTTTTGTTTACAAAACGAATAACAAGTGTAGTGCGTTGTGTGTCAAGTCAACGTACTTCTTTGCTTTGCTTAGACTCAACGTCGACCTGACATGCGCAATGCGTATTTCTCCATTTCCAATACACTTGTTTGCTTTTTTCCCAAGCAAATGAATTTTCAGATACATACAAATTCATCGATGAAAGTCGGTGAACATCGGGTTACTTCTATGCTTAAGAAAGCGTTGGTTGAATAAAGAGGCACATGCGTAGCGAGAAGTAGAAGCGGAAACGGGAAAGAAAACAAATTTGTTCTATTCAGCGAAAAAATAATAACCCGGCTTACTTTTAGAAGAAAATACATGTTGATTGAATTGTAAAGTAATGTCGCAAGCGTTGCTGTTGTATCATTTGCGTATATACATGTTGCATGAAGTTTGTTTGTTGATATGGAGATTTACAAAAGGTAAGTCGATAGGAATAGACTTATATGGTGCCCTCGCCACTGTTGTTTACATAGCACAAGCTGTTTAATAAAGTTACTTCTCTCGAAGTTTGTTCTTCATAAATATTGAATGCATTTCTTTTTGTTTACTGAATTGACCGATTGATGTGTTAACAAATTTTAAAGTAACATGGGGAAGCAGAAGCAGATGTTTAAATCTGGAATTTTGGTCAATTAGGGTAAGATTATACTGTATGGTAACGGATACATCTTTTCCCCTGTGAGACTAAATTAAATCTGCTCATCGATCTATAATTCCTTACGCCCAATTTCTTCACAAAAATTCGAAATTCCTTTTAAAACTCGATCTGGTGTATCTCGGTCAAACTTTAGAACTTAGTTTTTAGAATATTTGGAATTCGAGCATTTCTTCACTTCCCTAGAACTAAATCTAAAATCATCATTGAGTTCTAAGCGCTTAGAACTTCTTATTCTTAGAACCCAGCTCTATATGTGTGTACCTATGGTTATTTTTGTGATGTCCGTGGCGTTGTGTTTATGTGCGTTGGCTGTTATATGCAGAACGTGGGGTTCGAATCCTACTCTTGCCTATAAACTGTAAAGAAAAAAAAGAAGTGCTTCTCGCCCAGCCGTTCGGAATTGGCTTTAAATCTCTCAATCCTTTACACGTACTCAGAGAGTTGTTGATGATAAGTGGCTTACACTTAGGCTTTGGCTTTCTTTTAGCTATCGCCACCAGCAGCGAAGTATACTTCAGCTAAAAAAAAATATTATGGCCATTTGCTAACTACATCCTTTCACAAACGCTCCTGATCGTCAGGATATTCCGGTGAAATCATAAGCACCTGTTAATTGTTGTAAGGCGTCACCATTAATATTAACAGAGGAATGCATAATCAATTTATTTCAATTTTTACGGTTATTGCGGATGTTGATGTTCTTCCTTCTGTTGAATTTGAAACGTACGCTTTGTTAAAAGAAAGCGCCGAAAAAAATTGTAATGTCCGTCCCATGTATTAATTGTGGCACGTATTGGCATTCTTCCAGGAAATCGTTCGCTTCGTAATCAAAGTCATCGTCCATAGATAGGAAACCAAAAAAAAAGATCCCGTTTGATATATCTGTAACTATTATATTCTCTTTTTTATTTTCCAATAATAATAATAAATTCAATTAAATTCGCTCGTTGACAGAAAGAAATTTTAATTAAACCAAGTTCTAAAACACTAGACCCCGAAATTCGAGGACCCAATTTTATCGAAGTCCTTACTATAACAAACTTCTAAATCGATGTAACGCATTAGAAACTTGGTGAAGAACTGACTAAGAACTCAAATGAGTTCACTCAACCGAATTTTAAGGGCTAGAAATTTGCCAAGAAATTAGGTGTAATGGAGAGATAACAAGCTGAGCAGACCTAGAGAACCATCGGCCATCAATTCACCAACTAATCAGTGAAGTCTTAACGTACGCATGGAATCAGGACTAGACGCCAGAAAATTGGTGAAAAGGCATTAGAATATAATATGTCTCGTGTTCTCCTGCACCATTTGATTTAAGCTATCTTGGAAAATTGAGAGGTCTGGTGTTTTGAAATCGCAGGAAATTTTCGGAAGGCAGAAATCGAAAAAAAAATATAATATTTGATTATAACTTTTTAACCGAGAGCTGAAAAGAGATTCGCTTTCGGCGGTAGATAGAATAACTACACTGAACCAAAAACAGCAGTCATATTGATTATTTTTTACATTCAACTGACAATTTTGTTGTCAATTTACAACCAATGACCGCAGTAGTAAATATGACAATTTAAAATTTTCAATTTAATGATTCGAAACCGGGATTGTCACATTGATAATTTGCGTTGGCAAATCGAAAACCATGGTTGTCATATTGAAATCTATGACAGTCGTAGTAAACACTGCAGTAGTCATTTGGAAAACCCAAATTATCAAATTGAAAACCGAGGAAGGCTTATTGAAAAACATTACTTTTAAATTGAAGACCACGGTAGTCAACTTGACAACCGTAGTAGTCACGGTAGTTAATATGAAAACTACGGTTGTCCGATTGAAAACAGTGGTTGGTAGATTGAAAATCATTACTGTCAATTTGAAGATCATGATTTTCAAATTGACAACCGCAGCAGTCATATTGAAAAACACAGTAAATCAATTTAAAACCACGGTATTTAATATGAAAACTACTGTTGTCATATTGAAAACTGTGGTTGCTAGTTTGAAAATTTAAAAATTTGTTTGGTTTGCAATATTACAATCATTATGATACACTTTAAAATTTCGATTTTCAATAAGATTACCGCTTTCGTATCCAGGACACCCCTTTTTCTGAAATATGAGTTGCAAGAATTGTTTAAAATATAAGGCAGATCTAGTTTTTTTGGAATATGTTTAATTATTCATTATTACAGTTGATATGAGTCAACGTACAAATACAATATACATACATATAATTCTTATGAAAATACTTACATTATAATTCTTAATAAAATATGGTTTTGGATTTGAACTTGGTTTTTGCAAATGTTTTGGTTTTTTAGTAGAAATTGATGTTGGAGTTGGTGCTGGTGATGGTGCTGGTGTCGGTTATGGTGTTGGTGCTGGTGTTCGTCTTGAACTTGGTTTTTGTGATTGCGTTGGTAATGTGATTGATACTGAAATTGGTGTTATTATTGATGGTTTTATTGTCGTTGGTACTGGTGTTGGTGTTGGTGCTGTTGTTGGTGTTGGTTTTGGTGCTGGAGTTGGTGTTGCTTGGTGTTTGTGTTGATGTTGAGGTTGGTACTGGTGTTGATAACTTCATCTACATATAATAATTTTAGAAGAAACAATTAGAATTACTTCTGTTAAGAATCAATAAGTAGTTTACCTTTCTCAAAATCCGCTTCTTTTGTGTTTTTGAGTGTCCAATACGTACTTATCTGTAGTTGGCCGTAGCTTAGTTGGTAAGTGCGTTGGCTGCTAAGCAGAACATTGTCGTGGGTTCGAGTCCTACTCGTGTCCAATGTTTTTATTTCATCTTTCACGGAAAGAACTGACAAAACTTTCAAGAGTATCAATCAGTCACGAAAAAAATGCTTCTCAAACTTACCCGTTCGGAATCGTCGTTAAATTGTAGGTCTCCTTAATCCTTCACACACACCCAGAGAATTGTTGATAAGAGTAAGCCACTTAGGTGGCTCTGCAAGAGCTGTCCCGCCACTCGCTATTTATTTATTTAATAGGAACAGGTTTTTATTAATTACCTTACCTATAACAATATTCTGCTTGGGATTAATTTGTTTAAGAGTATTTAATTCTTGATTATTTAACTCTTACCTTACCTGTAACAATATTCTGCATGGGATTAAATTGTTTAAGACGACTATTTAACTCTTGATTATTGAACTCTTGATTTACTTGTATATTTTCCACTTTTTTACACTTCACTCACGAACGTCTGATAGACTTGATGCACAACTACTAAATGAGGATTATATTAGGTACTTGTTGAATTCAAGATAAACTCGATTTTCTTATTGAAAACAATAATTGCCAATTTGATGACCATAGTTTTCAATATGACAACCTTATGTGGTCGATCATCGTACTGACAGCAGCAGTTGTAAATATGATTTTTAAAAACGGTTAAAGCATCACATTGACTACTTCGGTTTCAACTTGACAATTATGGTTTTCAATACAATAATTTTGATAACGGCATAAGCAATTTATCGTTAGTTTTTGTTGTTCTTGCTCAATTCAAGATAAAATCGATTTTCATACTAAAAACAATAATTGTCAATTTGATGACCATATTTTTCAATATGACAACCTGAATCATCTGATTGACAAACGCAATTGTAAATATGATTTATTTAATTAAGGATTTGAATTTTTCAAAACTCGACTTGGAAGGCTTTGCAAATAATAAAAAAAACTGCTAGTTTTTGATTTTTTGCAAGGCTTAGGTTAAAGTGGCTGTCATGGATATTAAGAGACACACTTAGGCCAATCAAAGGCCCATTGTAATAAGGCTTTCAAAGTCAAGTTTTGAAAAATTGAATTGAAAAACAAAAACTCGTCATATATGCATTAAAATTATGATCATTATCATAATCATAAACAACAATAGTTCGAAAAATCCTATTAATTAATGTTAGTTTCAATTTTCTCCAAACATCCTTGTAATTTTTTTTTTAGTATAAGCAAATTATTTTTGTATTGCTCCAAAACGGTTCCTATCACCCGTTTTTCAACGTCCCATAGGAAGTTATTGTAATGGGGCTGATTTTGTGAATATCCAGTTATTGCATATCTCTATGTTTCGAGGTCACTAGAATCCGAATCAACCCTTTTTATCATGATGTCTGTATGTACGTATGTTCATATGTGCGTATGTGTTCGATTATCTTGCGAACCACTCAGCCTTATTAAAGCTGATTAGGTTTTGAGCAATATCGGTTTAACGGTTTTTTAATGGAGGTCAAAAAACTAGGACACAGACATCATGATAAAAAGGGTTGATTTGGATTCTAGTGACTTCACAAAATCGGTCCCATTACAATAACTTCCTCTGGGAAGGATGTGGTCATTTTTTTTTTTGTAAATATGGACTTATTTTCTAGAAGTAAGATGCGGCTTTATTTCCATAAGTTATTCCAATTTCGTCTTGAAAATAAAGTCCCATTTTAGATCACGTCATATTTCGAAAAAAATATCCCATCATCATATCAACAACATGGGTTTCAATACGAAAACTTTGTCAACGAAAAGTCTTCGCTAAGGAACTTATTTATTTTTCTATTTATTTTGATTTATATTCTAACAATCGAAATGATCAATATAGCAACTCTAGTTTTTTATTTGATGACGGTAAAATTCAGTCATCACATTAACAACTGCAACTGTCAATTTGATGATTTTATTTTCAATGCACTTGTTGCATTAAGGTAGTAATCATATTGATAATCATTGTTGTACAAATGATGATTGTAGTTCTTACTTAACTGACGGACAACCTAAGGTTTTCATATTGACAACCAAAATCTTCTAATTAATCATCTCAGGTATTAAAACGACAACTTTGATTTTCAAACTAGCAACAAGATATTGAAAATTTCAAATTGTCCCATTTACTATCAAGTTGTTAGATTTTGAGACGACTTTTGAAAACTTACATCACATTGAAAATTTTTTTGATCAATATGACAATTTTCGGTTAACAACCAATAATTGTCAATATGACAACGGTTATTTTTTTCAGTGTATAAGCCCTTTATTTGATGTACAGTTGTATAACCATTGTCGAGGAAAATTGTGAGTAGGTAATATAGATTTGAAATTGCGGGAAAATGTTTGCGAATAATTATTATTTTAACCAATTTCTCGGTTACCAGGCGTTCAAAGAACTTGAAAACCATTTCGATGAATATAGGGTTTCTTTTTCTTTTCTTTTGAAGTATTACTTGATAAGTTTGGAACAATTTTTTTTTCTGTCCAAAATTTTGACAAGGGTTACCCATATGACATGATTATCAATTTTTTGAAAATCATCAAGAAATCGATTTCGCTGAATTCAACACATTTCATAGTTCTCATTATTGAGAAATTGCAATCGAAGATATTCCAGAGATTAATAATAAGATTCGAGAAATAGTTAGAAACAATATTTTATTAAAGTAAAAGAAAAATAATATTTGATGTAATCAGAACAGCTTCTTATGAACGAGTGAAAAATAAAGTAAAATATATTTACTTAAGTCTCAAAACAAGTTTTGATCAAAAAGTTTGAAAGTAGTTTTAACCCTCCAGTGGGCGCGTTGTTAAAAGAGACACGAGTGGTCGCGTGGTCTACGACTGTAGACCATTTTGTTTTGCCAAAAAATATATATACTATAGCGTTTTAAGTATTCAAATCATGGTCAAATCATAGAGGAACATATTTTGTTTCATATTCATCACTCAAAGATAAAAAGTTATTGATACACTGACAAAAATAATCGGAACAAAAAAACAATCCCAATTTTACGATTTTTCGTAATCATTTTTTATAAAAAATAAATTAATACTTTAAAAGAGTTAATAACAAAAAAAAACATATTTTTTCAATAAATGATTAACCAAATAAAGTAATGAATAAGAAAAAAGGAAAATTGTACACAAAACAAAAGAAATATAAGACTTGAAAAATTCAGTTTTTCGTGTTCACGTTTCTTGTCTTTTTTCACAAAAAATCAAACAAAACAGTACAGCAAACATAAAAAACTTTTCAAAAAACATAGAACAAAAATTCATTAATAAGTTTAAGAAAAAAAAAATTAAAATGTGCACTACAAATCACAATAAACGCATATACATTTCAAGTAGTACCTACAAGCAAATTTAACACTTTTTTCGCACCTCACCCTAGAGGTCAGCTCACGGACCCAAAAATAGGTCCCTGAGATAGTAGAAGCAATTTTCTTCACTAAATAATTAATTTTTTAATAAAAGTAGTTAAAAATGTACAATCCCTTACCTTTAATAATACAATTGAAGACAACTTTTTTTTGTTACACGAGTGGTCGCGTGGTCTACGATGGTAGACCAAGAGACTTTGAATACCTTTTAAGCTTTCGTATGCCCCCTCCGAAGAAAAATAGCATATTAATTAGGTAGAGCAACTAATTATCTACAGCTATTGTGAACGATGGCGGAAAAAAATGGTTTTTCTGCGAACAGCGGCGTTTTAAAAAAGACTGGTCTACAACCGTAGACCACGCGCCCACTGGAGGGTTAAAGTAGTTATATACATGTTAAATTACAGTAACCAGCACCGCCTCTTAATTTAATATGGATATAAAATTACTTAAATTATTAACAAATTTAAAATTTAACACAAGAATCAAATTGAACCAACACATAATGAACAAAGAAATCATAACAGAAATAAGAAAAAAAAATTAAATCATATTTAAACAATTACGTAGTTTTTCAAATTGAATTCTACCAAGTCCTTTTGTCATTATATCCGCGATTTGTTCACTAGTTGGAATATATTTAAGTTCAACAAGTCCTTTTTCAATAGTATCGCGAACAACGTTGTATTTAACAGCTACGTGTTTTAGTCTCTTATGATTCTTTGGTTTTTCAGCAGCGCTTATGCATGATTGATTGTCTTCATATAAAGTGGTTGGCTCATTTGGTTCAGTGCCCAGTTCTCGAAGTAGCTGCTTGATCCATTCGGCTTCATTCATTGCTTCAACCAGAGCTGCATACTCGGCTTCTGTAGATGATTGACTGATGGTATTTTGCTTGTGCGTAGACCATGTCACCGTATTTCCAAAGAGCTTGAATACGAAGCCTGATGTTGATTTGCAATCGTTCTTATCTCCTGCCCAATCGGAATCAGCATAACCAACCATTCTAGTATTCTAGTATTCTAGTTTAAGATTCAAAGTTCCTTGAATGTAGCGTAGGATTCGTTTCGCATGAGTAAAATGCTCATGTGTGTAGCAACTTTGAAATCGACTAAAATAGTTTGTTGCTGCACATAAGTCCGGTCTTGTGGTTAACGTTGCATATGTAAGGCATCCAATTAGTTCTCGATAAGGAATATTCGAATCACAGGTTTTGTCACCGAAATTTAACTGTAGACCCTTTTCGATTGGTGTCGCGACTGGTTTGCATTCTTTCATACCAAACTTTTGCACCATATTCTTCAAATATTCAGTCTGGCTTAATTTTATTATTCCTTTTTCGTGATCCTGTTCAATATGCATACCAAGAAAAGATTCTGCCTTACCAATATCGGTCATTTCAAACTCTTGGGAAAGTAGTTTCTTGAGGATATTAATCATTTCGATGCTTTGGCAAAATAGCAGCACATCGTCAACGTAGATAAGGATAAAACAATGGGTATCTTTTTCAAGTTTCACGTATAGGCAATAATCTGAAGCGCAACGTTTGAAACCTATTCGTAAAATGAATGAATTAAATTTCTCATTCCATACGCGCGAAGCTTGCTTAAGACCATATAAGGATTTTTTCAGTTTGCAAACTCTTGAGTCTTTAGCAAAACCTTCTGGTTGGCGCATATAGATTTCTTCTTTTAATTCACCATTCAGAAATGCTCCTTTCACATCCATTTGATGTATATGCATATCAAACTGTACAGCAATTGCCAGTAGTATACGTAAAGTGGGAAGTTTTGCCACAGGTGCATATGTTTCGTTATAATCGAAATTTTCTATTTGCGAGCAACCTTTCCATTGATCCCAATCTTGACGATTTCTTGCTTCTTGAATAGATGTAGAATCGTCCTCAACATATCCTTGTGCAGATAGAGCAAATGTCTCATGAGAAAAGTTAGACACAGTGAAAAGATTCAAGCGATTTGGTTGATTTCGAATTCGCTCACTTCGTCGAACTGGAACTACGACGTCTTCAACACTACCTGAAGGACGAGCTTGAGCTTCTTCATCTTGAGCATCTTCAAAACCTTCATCTTCACTATTTCCATTGCATAAAACATTGCTTCCTTACGATTCTTCAATTGATGAATTACCTTTGTCTTTAAATTCAATCACAGCCTCTGATTTACAGATTCTGTTGTTGTCATCGATATTTCCGTTTCCGTTGGTATTGTTGTTGTTTTGTTTGTTAGCTTCTCGAAATAAAATTGACTTCTCGTTAAATGTGATATTTCGTCCAACAATCAGTTTTTCTTTTTCGATGTCTCAAATTCGATAACAAGTATCCGACCCATCATCAAACATTTCCTTGCTTTTGGTTCCAATTTTCGTCGTTTTTCGGAAGGTACGTGGTTGTAACAAATTGAACCAAATATTCTTAAATTGGAAATATTCGGTCGCTTGTTGTACCACATTTCAGCGGGTGTCTTGTCAATGAATTGTTTGCCTGTTGCACTTGTCGGACATCTGTTCTTGATGTAATTTGCTGTCATTATGGCTTCATTCCAAAATTTTCGGTCCATACCACTAGCTGATAGCATTGCTAAAGCTTTTTCTTGCAGATTTCTATTTAGACGTTCAGCTATACCATTCATTTCCGGGTTGTACGGAACTGTGTACGAAATTTGGATTCCTTTAGTCTTACAAAAATTCTTGAATTCATTGGATACGTATTTGCCACCGTTGCACAGTGTGACAATTCACTAATCTAGCGGAATTTAATTACAAAAATCACTTTCAAGAATCAATGCAAAAACCGGTTTTATGTGCAGCTAATATCTTCTACTAAATAATTATATATAAATTTTTGGGTTATGGTTAAGCAAAAAAACAAAAATTGATCTTAAAGTCAGATTTTGTGATCATTTTAAATAAAATCGAGGTTTAAAGGCGCTTTGGTTAATATGAATTTATCCGGGTTTTTTGATTTGTTATTGGGGACTTTGTTTTATTTTTCCTAAATATAATATAAGAGAATGTAAAAACAAGTAAAACCTTATTTCATATGATGCTCAATATTTTGTTATTGTGCTCAGAAGTTGAAAAATTGAGTTTTTTGTGTCAATTTTTACATTAAGTGGAGAAAATTTATTAATATTCCGCATTATTCCGATGGGAAACTATATGTTTTTTAAAGCTCAATATATAAGCTTTCATTCTACGTTTTAAGTTGCTGCGCATAGGTGCGACACCCATACATTTTTTTTAAATTTTCGAAGTTGCTTCCAAAATAATTTCTTACAAAATGATAAAGATATTATATTTAAAAATAAAACCAAGACCACAAAACAAGAAAAACTATAAAATAAATGCATTAACATATTTAATTACATAAATAAATGCATTAATACACATATACATGCTTCTATATAAATACAAATTTGAGAAATTATGTGTTTTATGCAATATATATGTGTCGTTGCTGTCCGAGCAAAACTCAAATCGATTCAAAAGGAATTTTATGTTATAAGTTTATATATATATAATGCAACAACAAAGAGATGAAAAACTTACTGTTTGGTATTTAAATAACATTTTTTTCATAGGGTAAATAAGCAATGTTTTTCAAAATTTACCAAAAAAAAATGATTTTGCCAAAATATGAATTAAATTGAATTTGAACTAATTTTATAAAATCTTTGGTTAATTTATCTAATAATCAATAATTTTTAGGAGTCAATAACAGATTTTCAATTGCATCAGATCCATTTTTAGTAAGTAAAAGTTATATTCTTGTCCTGGAACTTTTAAATGTAACCATATAAGAAATCTAAGCTGCTTGAGGAATTCGGAGTAAATTTTTGTTAAAAATGTTATTAAGTGTTGTCTATTATTATGTTTTTATATGTAATTATTTTTTTAAAAATCTAAACAAAAGAGAAACAGCAGGATTTTTGGTCAGAATTTTTTATCTGTACAGAATGGGCATTTGTATGTGCACTAAACAGGCGCTTTCACAGGGCCGTTTGTTCAAAAATTTGGTAACTATACAAATCTTTGTAATTCAGTTACATTTTAATACATATTCATTGTGAAAACTACAGAAAAAAACTGTTTGGGGAGAAAAATTTAATTTTTAGTAAAGGTCTGCCAAAGTGCAAAAAACACGTGAGTTTAAAGCTCTTTAAGTCAAAAACGTGTGTCGATATGTACAAAAATTGCAGTTTAACTTATTTTTGTACATATTTGTTATGAATCTGATACATAAAATTTAAAAGAAGCAAAAAAAATACAACCTTAATTCACTCTTTAGTATGGGTCTAACATAGGCAAAAAACATGTACATTCCGATCTCTGCAAATGAAAAATTTGGCTATTTTAATAAATAGTTCTAGTTATATGTCATTCTCTGAATATATTTGTTGAATCTTGCGAAGGAATCACTAAAAAAAAAATTAATTTGTAAGCGCTATTAATTTTATTCCGCTAGATGAGCGAAATGTCACACTGTGCGTTGTCAGCACGTACTTTCATAACTTTGCAGTTGTGCATTGTTTCAGCCATCGACACGTATTCTTGAAACTTACTGAATACGTCACTTTTCTGTCTCATGCAATAAATCATAGATGCTCGCGTGTAATCATCTATAAATGATACGAAGTACAAAGATCCATCATAAGCTGGTTTCGAGATCGGCCCACAGACATCGGTATGAATCAATTCAAAGATTCGTGATGATCGAATGTTGCCACATTTCTTGAACGGTAGTCTTGTTTGTTTGCTTAAAACACATGGCTCACAAAATTTCTCGTCAGTATTAACTTTCACGTCATCAATACCGTCGACCATTGAATTTTTAAGTAATTTGTTCATGTCAAAAACATTCAAATGGCTAAGTCTGTAATGCCATAAATCTTGTGATAGACTTTTTAAGTTGTCTTCATCTGTCAACCCAGCAAAAAAATTACGCTCTACATAAAATGTTACCTCGTATAATTATCCTCTTGCATACGCGATGAATTTCGTTTCACCATCTTTGATAGCATAGGCATAATCATCTTCAAAAACAATCTTGTACCCCCTCTTCACCAGTTTTCTAATTGAAAGTAGGTTGCATTTTAAATCTTCAACATATAATACGTTCGGAATTATCTTGATTGATGCGTCATCATTGTGCATAGTCCTGATGTGAATGTCACCTTGTTGAGTAGTAGATATTTTTTCATTTTTCTTCGCAACAGAAATATGCAATTCTTCAATGTAAACTAATTTATTAAAAAAATTCTTATCATTACAAACATAGGTCATCAGTTGCACCTAAATCCAAAGTAAACGTTATTTGAAGCGGTAATAAACCATCCTTGTCTATTCCAACATTGCTTACATCTGTTATAAGAGCTTCTTTTTCAACATCTCTGATCGCACATAAGATTGAAGGATAACTTGCAGCATTTTTGGCATCTTCTTCGTCCTGTTCAGCTTTTGCGATATATGCTTTTGGATTCTTGACCTTAACTCTGCATTTAGACTTGATGTGTCCTTTCTTTCCACACTTGTAACAAACGATATTATTGGGATTTTTCACCTTCATATGCATTGCATATGCCTCATTTGAATTAGAAGGTCTTGTGTTATTATTTTGCTTAGCAAAAACATCTAACAAACGAGATTTGGCATAATCTAATGTAAGCCTCGATTCATCCATGCCATTGAGTGATTCAATTAAAGCGTGCGTCGTATTTCTCATTCAATGTTAGAAATAAACTTACGATTAGATCCTGTTCCTCAGGTTTGGCACCAGCCAAACGCAAATCACGTACAACGTTGTCGAACTTCACAAAATGCTTCTGCATATCGACTCCATCAAACCTCATCACCATAAGTTGCTTCCGCAAAACCAATTGACTAGTTATGCTTTTTCTTTGAAACATATTCAAAAGTCCAACATACATGTCTCTTGCACTCGTTTTGTCCATGATGTATGTGAGTTGTTCATCGTTGATAGTTTGCGCGATCAGACTTCTACATCTTGCATCTTTCGCTTGCAATATCTTCCTCTCCGCATCATCCTTAGCCGTTTCTTGCAAGGATACCAATGGATTTTCAATAAATTTCTTCATATCCTTTTCTTCCAGGAGTAAGTCCAAACGAAATTTCCATTGCGTGAAATTCGTACCAACGAATTTCGGGATAACGACTCTTTCGCTGTCTGCCATTTTTCTTTACAAAAATTCAAAACAATTCAAAAACCAAATTTAACGAAATCTAATTTATAATGGCTCTGGGCCCATAACCTGAGAAATTGCAATCGAAGATATTCCAGAGATTAATAATAAGATTCGAGAAATAGTTAGAAACAATATTTTATTAAAGTAAAAGAAAAATAATATTTGATGTAATCAGAACAGCTTCTTATGAACGAGTGAAAAATAAAGTAAAATATATTTACTTAAGTCTCAAAACAAGTTTTGATCAAAAAGTTTGAAAGTAGTTTTAAAGTAGTTATATACATGTTAAATTACAGTAACCAACAATTATCTTGAGCTTATTCCTGCAAGCCAAACTCAATTCCGAGCTCTGGTTGCAGAGATATTTGCCATTTTTGGTATTACAATAGCCAAAGGACAAGAACCAAGAAATATAGTTTTGTGTTCATAATACGGTAACCAGATCTCGTAAATTTGAGCGATTTGAAATGCTTGAATATAACAGTACCTATTAACTATCAAAATTTCATAATTATCTGTTGGACCGTTTACAAACATACAAACAAAACTTACATCCATTTTTTTATGTACATACATATCTACAGTAATATATTTTTCTGAGTGAAGTTGATGAATGATTTCATGAAATTAGGTATGGTTCGAAGTACTCTGAACCAAAAAAGGTGGTGAAAACAATTAAATCGGAGGTTGAATTGGCGTAAAGTAGGTTAATATACGCAATGGCGAAGACCAGGTCACCCGAAGTTAGTTGTTTGCTTAGATTTAACATAATTGTAATGCAACAATAAAAAAAATACACGAGGAGCATCACGAAAGTACCTATGTGTTTTGTTGCACAGGTGCAGGGAATCTGGTCCCGAAGTCAGAAGTCCCAAAAATGGTTTTCGGGACTAATGACCCACTATGGTGGGTCATAAGTGCCGAATTTTATTTTGGGACTACTGACCCACTATGGTGGGTCATTAGTCCAGAAATCAAATTCGGGGCTTCTGACCTTCGTTATTAATTTCAAATATTTTGTAAACAATAAATTTAGATGACAGTTTTTGCATATTTTCAAGGTTTTTTTGTGCATTACGGTTGAAATACACCTCATGATCACGTATAGGAAACTTTTTCCAATGCAAACCTTCTTCTGAAATTTGATGGGATGTTAAAGTTCGGTGAGAGTAGGGTGTTCTACAAGCACACTGTACTTGAACATAGTTTCATCTTATTGCATTTTTTTTGTCACCTAAAATAAATGAGCTGTTTCAATTACATTAACAGCTCCAACAAAAAGACGATTTTTTGTTATGAATCCTGCTCATGTTCTTAAAGTTTTTATTTCATCTTTCACCGGTACAGCCTCTTGCGAAGAACTGAAAACACTTCCAAGAGTATCTATCAATCTGTCATGAAGAAAGTGTAAATTGTAGGTCCCCTCAATTCTTCACACGTACTCAGAGAATTGTTGATGAGTGTAAGCCACTTAGGCCTTGGCTCGTCAAA
Source organism: Sphaerophoria taeniata (assembly GCA_943590905.1). Lineage (NCBI taxonomy): Eukaryota > Metazoa > Arthropoda > Insecta > Diptera > Syrphidae > Sphaerophoria > Sphaerophoria taeniata. Next base: position 68,064,806 of record OX016542.1, read on the forward strand.
AGTTGTCTTATCACTCTATTTATTTATTTTTCAAATTAAGTATTTGAAGCTTGAACCAAAACATGTAGCAGTTAAAATTCATACAGCGAGCGAAGCGAGCGGAAAAAAATTTGCCCAAAAGAGAATCAATTCGGGGTGTGAAAATAAAAAAATTCGCGCGAATTTTTATATTTTCACACCCCAAATTGATTCTCTTTTGGGCAAAATTTTGTCCGTTTGTTTCGGTCCAAATCAAAACAAATCGATCTTGAATATTCCGGATCGTCATCATCCTCAGACGAAAGTGAAAAAAGGTGCTTAAAATGAATCATTGAAATGCAGCATCTGCTCTCCAGACACTAGCATTCATTACAATATGTGTTGTTTATTGGTTGCTTTTCCAAATTAAAGGAAACTGCAACAGTTTTGCAAAATAATTGATCTGCCCATTTTGTAGACAAATAGTAAATAAAAATGGTTCTATTTATTTATAAGACTTTCTAATATTGACGAGTACAAATAAATTAGTGATTCTCATTAAACACATTTTTTATCATTTGGGACTTTTGTCCCAAAGAAGACAAAATAAATTTGGGACTACTGACCCAACATAGTGGGTAAATAGTTCCAAAATATAATTTGGCACTTATGACCCACCATAGTGGGTCATTTGTTCCGAAAACCATTTTCGGGACTTCTGACTTCGGGACCAATGTCCCTGCGCCTTTTGTTGCATCTTATATTCCAAAGTGAAGCATTTCAGAAGGTATACCGTACCTACAGGAACCTTTATATCATATGGAAAAGGGCGTGACTGACTAAATTATCATGTTGAGGCAAACCAAATCGTAATATCTAATAAATAATATGATCCAAGAAATATAAACTAACGGTCGCCAAAAACTGAACACTTCTCTTCAAAGAATGAATTACGACAGTGTTGGATAAATAAATCATGGGTTTGGAGCGGAAGCACTAAACTGAACCCTCTTTTTAAGACCAACGACAAAAAACCTCTTTTTGAATTATGATGAGAAAAGCAAATCTGTCGATAGGATAGAAAGCGGCGCCGGATTCGTAATAAATTGCCCAGTCTCCAGCAGGGACTAAGTGAGCCATATGCAAATTTGCAAGAGCCAAAGTGTTGTTCCCATTCCGGAAAATCCTAAACGTCGATATTCAAAATTCGTTCCATCGTTGTATTACAAAAGCAGCGACTATGAGATAAACTCTTTCTATCCTCGGAAAATTTCACCCCACATGCTTTGCCATAAGCATCCCTTATATTTTAAGAAATATGACATTCAAATACTTTGGCATATTCAATTCCATTATTTTATGACATCACTGTATATGAACTCCGGCATAACAATACACAGTTTGATGAAACAAACCAATAAATCAGTTTTTTTTTCTATAACAAAATGGAAAAAACCCACAAGATTTCGTTTGAAAGGGGTTGTTGGTAACGTCGAAATGGCTATAGGAAATGTATGCATTATCTTTTTTACGAACATCTTTTATTGTGACTTTAGTCATGTTCTTCTTCATTGACTTCTTTTTGTGTGTGTGTTTTTGGAGTACTTAGTCGAATTTTAGCATTTTGTCAATTGGATAAATGTCAATTTCAATATTCCCGAAATAACAATATAATTTTATGACGTTGAAGTCTATTGTCGTGCATGCAAATGTCCTCATTTAGGATTGATTGAATTCGATTGGAATGGCGAGGACGATAATACAAATACCTACAGGATATAGCCGCAAGTTGTTTAATTTAAAATAATTTATTATCTAAAAAAGCAAATTCAAAATAAGAAAAGAATGCAAGTTTTGTATTAAAATTATAATATAGTATTCGAAATACCTATGCACATAATATTAGTCTTTCATACCAATGTATCGCCATCACAGGAATCGTTTATGTTTTCCAGGAAAACATCCTTGTACCCTTTGGGACATCCGCAAAATCTTTCATATGATCTGATCATTGCGGACTTGGTATTAACCCTCAAAAAACAGATCTCGTCCTTTTCTACAAAACTCTAAAACTCAAATTGTAGATTCCTAGTTCAATGGGTGTACCATTAATTTTAACTAATGAAGCTTTTTACCTAGGTCTGATATTAGGCAAAATATGAAGCTGGAAACTTAATATTCAAGAGAGAGGCAAGACAGCTACAGTAGCTCTTTTCTCTTGCAATAAAGCCATTGGTAGCAAATGGGGTTTTCAACCTCGCATAACAAATGGGCTACATAAATCGCTTATACGACCAAAACTCATGTACGGGGTCGCAGTATTGTGAACTGCACTGGACAAAGCCATTAATTGTGACAAACTTAGAAGAATCTAGCCAACACTGTGTGTCTTTGCATAAGCGGGCCTTGAAAATTCAATCAGTTAGCAAGTGGCTGCGAGTACAGCTGTAAGAATCAAAGCCTCCTCTCAATGGATCAACAATAATGTTGGTCATTGCATAGTACTGAACTCTTTCAAAAACAAAATCTCTCTACGTCGACGACCGCGACGGTGTGTCGACTAACCCTCCAACGGCTCTCGATTGTCGATCATCTCCTATGGAGAGCAATTTAAGGCCGTGTGTGAATTGCGTTAAAATGTGTATTAAAACTTGACGTTTGGTTAAAACTTGACACTAGTGTGGTGAATAAAATGGGTTAAAAAATATCCCGCTGCGGAGCAGGTTAAATGGGTTAAAATTTGACGTTTGTTTTTTCATCATGACTGATAGAGAAGTTTGCATCTGCTTTTTTTGGTTTTGGTTATAAATTCAATTTTTGTGGAAACAGTTTTTTCAATTTGCAAAATGAGCAGCCAAGAAAAAAAGAAGAGAAACGCCGGAAAACCATACAATAAATGTAAGTTGGTATTTCTTTAATTGAAAAATAATATTGTAAGTTTTTGTTCTCTAGGGTCTGAGGAAGATAAAAAAAAAAACTGATCGAAATCAGAATTGGACTGGATGATATGTTCACATCAAAAAATGCGAACATAAATGATGGATGGAGGTTTGTTTAATTTCAATAAAAAAAGAATTTTGTAACTAATTTAATTCAATTGCAGGCGAGTAGCAGAGCTTTTAGGCGATCCAAACAAAGATTTTAAAGCCTGCAGACAGTTGTGGAAAAATTTGTCACAAAAATACAAGGTACGTGAATTAATTTTGGCAACAGGTTTTTATAATTTGTGTTTGTGTTATTTTAACACTGCAATTAGGCTGCTTCCGTCAATTCCTTTATTAGTGGTGTTATCTAGTTATTTTTCATTTTAATCGGAAAACTTTTTGAGTGTGTCACAACAGTTTGTTTCCCATTGCAGTAAAAAGTCTGCTATGAATACTTACTTACTTACTTTTAGGGTGGCGCTACAGTCCCGTGTGGACTTGGGCCTCCAACAACAGTCTCCGCCAATCAGCTCGGTCCCTAGCTAGCTGACTCCAGTTTTGCACTCCAAGTTGATTGAGGTCCTCTTCCACTTGTGTACGCCACGTGAGTCGTGGTCTTCCACTCCTTCTGCGTCCCTCGGGGATAGAGTCGAAAGCTTTCCGGGCCGGAGCATTGGTGTCCATGCGCTCTAAGGACCGAGCCATCTGAGTCTCTGGACCTTGACCCTTCTGGATAGGTTCACGTCGTTGTACAACCTGTAAAGTTCCCTGTTGTACCTCCTTCTCCATTCCCCATCAATGCACACGGGGCCAAAGATGACCCGAAGAATTTTCCTGCCGCAACGTGAAAATTTGGTCGATGGTAGACTTTCCTGGCCTGAAGCCACATTGATAAGGACCAATCAGATTGTTGACGAAAGGCTTCAGACGTACACTACACATATTACGGCAGAGAGAATCTTGTAGGCTATGTTAAGTAAGCTGATTCGTCTATAGTTGGCGCAGTATAGAGGATCTCCCTTTTTCAGGATCGGGCAAACAATGCTGAGGTTCCATTCATCGGGCATACATTACCTCCGACCATATCTTACAGATGATTTGGTGCATGCTCCTATCTAGATCGTCGCCTGCTGCTTTAAACAGCTCGGCAGCTAGACCATCTGCTACAGCGGCTTTGTTGGATTTCAGCCGTGATATTCGTTAGCATTTAGTGGGACTTAATCAAAGCCTGAGCAATTCTTACAGCTTCTGAAGGAGCCCAAACATCACATAGCGTATGTGACCTGCGGAACTCTTCATCGACAAAGTGTGGGAGCAAGAATGTATGCCCATTGAGTAGGCTATAAGCTTCATTTGCCCCATCTACAAAAAAGCGATCCTATGTCATTCATAAACTACCGAGGCATATTCCTGCTTCATCTTTCATACAAAATTCTGTGTTATTTTAACACTGCAGTTAGACTGCGTCCGCCGTCCTGCCTGAAATAGCTATAACTCCAGCCAAACAAAGGAATTGACGGAACAAAGACATTGGTGGAAGCACGAACACCTCTAAGTTGCTATCGTTCTTCAAATACATAACAGTTTTTTTTAATTTTTTGTGTTTTCGTTCTTAGTCATTTTTTGAGGTCCAAACTGGAGATGGTGCAGGTGATGATGGACCATCGGATAGGGACAGGGAAATGGAATCCTGGCCCTTTTTTCAAGTCTTCAATCAGTACGCTTCGAAGAAACATAACTATCACCCGCCGTTCTTGATGGAAAGTTCGTCGGGTGTAGTTTCGTTGGAGCCTCCTTCTCCATCCACTTCCGATAACGTATCGGAACTGGCATCATCTCCAACCCTATCATCATCATCATTGCATCAGTTTAATTTTGACTCAGTGGATTCATCGATTTCTTCTCCTCCATCAGCCTCCAGAAGATCGACGACGTCTACTCCAAGTGCGAATCCAAAATTAAGCGTTTTTGAAAAACACTGTATCAATCGGGATAAAAAATTAGCAAAACAAATGGGAACACTAATGGCCGTGTTTGGGCAAATGGTCTCCAAAGAGTATCCAGATATAAATGTTGACAATCTTTTGGTCTGTTCTTCTTCGGAAGACGAGTAGAATTTTAAGATTGTGATTTATTGAAAAAAAAAACGTGATTTATGAAATAAAAGAATTTTTCAGTTGAATTGTTAATTAATTGTTTTATTTTAAATTTGAAAACGACGAAAAGTTAAGCAGAGAGTAAAATTTACATACTAGTTTGCAACAACGAATTTCGAAAACACAATGCTTCATGTGAATCTCTTTCCTCAGCTCCAAAATTATCCACAGCGTTGTCATTCACTTCCATTGTTTCTTCTGTTGGAGGTCCTATTGTGAGAAAAAAAAATAAAAAAAAACAAGTGACATAAAATTTATCATTTTGATCACTGTTTTGAGGAATATTTACCTAAATCATCACCTTCAATGCAAATGTTGTGTAAAATGCAGGCCGTTAGAATAGTTTTGATGCTGTTGTCAATTTTTAACTCCAACCCTTTATTAAAAATATTTCGCCATCTACTTTTCATAATCCCAAATGCACATTCAACGACGTTCCTAGCTTTACTATGTACGGTGTTGAATTTTTTCTCGTTAGCATTTGGTGTTTTGAAAGGCGTTATAATTGGGATCGGGTGTAGTCGACACGCATAACCACTATCTCCCAGCAGGTAATAGGGTTGTGGTGGATAATTACCACATTTGCACAAATTGCTGTTCTTTAAAACCTATAAAGTAACAAAACTGATATAAATGTTTGCTTGATGGAGAAGATAATATTGAACTTACTCGAGTGTCATGTACTGACCCTGGGAATCCAACAAAAACGTCATTAAACATTAGTTTACTGTCGACAACTGATTGACACTGGATCGAATAGAAACGTTTATAGTTCAAATATTCGTCGTGTTTTCTAACAGGACAAAGTATTCTTATATGAGTTCCATCGATCGCTCCAATGGCATTTTCAAATATACTGCATTTGGCTCGTCTGCAAAACCTCGAACTAATGTCCAAATAATTTCTTGGTTGGACATGCTTAATGAGGTGTCGCATAGATCCACAGAAAAAATCAAGCATTTTGTGCACAATACTTTTAACAGTATATCTGCTCATGTCAATGAAGCCGCCAGCAAGTCTATAGCTACAACCAGATGCCATCCAATAAAGGAATACGACGAGCTCGTATTCATTCGTCCATCCACTCCGTTTTACTGGCATGAGGCACACAATCGCTCGAAAAGTTGATGTTTTTAAGCGTAAGAGTTCGCGGAATTTAAGCTCGTCGTTGTTCAGTATAGCAGTAACGTCTTCCGAAAGCACTCGTAGTCTTCCATAGTTGATACCAACAACCTGCAAAAATATCTATTATTAGGATAATCTGCCATCCAAGAAATGCGTTGGGATGGTCCGGGCCTACGTAAGATGAAAAACTGCGATATTTACTACGGCGACTGCCATGCTGTGTGAACGTTTGAAGCCCTTCGTCAATAACCTTATAGGTCCTTATCAGTGTGGCTTCAGACAAGTCCACCATCTATGAAATATTCACCCTACGGCAGATCTCGGAGAAGACCGGTGCTCTTTCTAAACCGGGCGGCAGCACGGCTTCAAAGCTGTTTGCCGTTCCTCCTGCGGCTGGCACAAAAGAGGTGGTTGTGGTTACTCATGATCCCTCTTCTGTTGCAAGTTGCAGCGAGGTAGTAAAACCTAATTCGAGCAGTGGTGAGGTTGTGAAAAACGGCCCCACTGCTTCAGGGAGTAAATCTCCCGCGAACGGTCTCTGGTGGGGGCCACTTCGACACCAAAACGGCTTTGTATGCAAAGCACCAGCACTCCCCTCAGTCCCACTCCCACTGTAAAACGGTATCCAATTAAAGTTTTCAGATGAATCTAAGTATCTGGGTCTTATTTAAGACAGAAAGGTGAATTGGAAGAGCAACATACACCAAAGAATAAGAAAATCTACGGTAGCTCTTTTCACCTGCAAGAAAGCCATTGGCAGCAAATGGGGTCTGTAACCCAGAATCACTCACTGGCTATACACATCAGTAATCAGACCGATTCTTCTTTATGGTTTGACAGTATGGTGGACTGCCTTGGACGTAAAAATGAACTGCGATAAGCTTAGTAAAGTCCAACGCTGATACTTATTAGATAAAATATCTAATAATTTAATGCGCCATATTTTATATCGGTATATTTTTATTGATTAACTTCGCCATTTTTCATGCAATCGACTTGACATGCTTCCTAACGGGTATCGGAATAATTTAAATCTTGTTTCTAAGGCAAATCCACTGAAACGGCACTATACGAAGTAGTACGCACAGTGGATAGATCTCTTGAGTATGAAGAATACACCCTCATCACTTTTATTGACGTAGAAGGAGCCTTAAATAATGTGCTCGCAGGACCATTAAGGGAAGCACTATCCAAATTAGATTCGGAAGAGCATATTATTAGCTGGATTGTTTTCATGCTCCGAACCAGAATCTCCTATCTTGTGACTTCTAGTTTTAAACGAAATCCTCTCCAATCTTGACAACAGTTGAGTTAAGGTAGTAGCGTATGCTGACGATCTAGTGCTGATGTCCTCGGGATTTTGTCCAACGTTACTCACACTCAGTGAAAACAGCTCTTAAAAAAATAGAAAATAGGCGACAAGATGTGGAATTGGGGTTAACAAAAACAAGACTGAACTGATGTTATTCACTAGCAGATATAAATTACCTGGGATCCGCTTTCAACTCAGACAACAACACCAGCGCTGAAATCAAAGAAAAATCACTCTTGCCAATCGCTGCTGCTTTGGACTTAGAAGGCAATTGAGTAGTAAAGTCCTCTCCCGAGCAACTTAAGTGACACTACAAGAAACCTATCATCCCGGTCCTCATGTATGGTGCAGACACATGGACCATGACAACAGCTGATGAAAACGCCGGTCCTGTCTGCATTAATTGAGAATGGAGACGAAGATTGAACCAAGAACTGTACGAGCTGTACAGCGACACTGACTTAGCCAGAAAAGTTAAGGTCCAATGGCTTAGATGATTGGGTCGTGTTGAGCGAATGGAAAATAATGCTCCGTCTCGTAAAGTCTTCCAAGTCGGGGTGACTGCCCGGCCACATAAGAAAAATATAGTTCTGGAACACCAACAAGCCTCGGATACGGACGGAACTAATGATGACAATTGACAACCCACGCAAGCGACTTAAGGACAACGTATTTCGGTTTCGAACTTGCATTGTTAGGTCCCTTAACATACCACGTGCAGGCGAACAACTAGCGGAAGACCTTGACTGCTATAAAGCAGATATAACCGCCATCCAAGAAATGCGATGGGATGGTCCGTGGCTACGTAAAATGAACAACTGTGATATCTACTAGACTGCTACCGGGAATAAAAGTTAATGTTGTCAACAAGAAAGGACAACCAACATCGACGTCTTGGAGCAAACGTCAAAATAGGCAGATTTAACTTCGTGGTAGTTAAGGACTTCGTCTACCTAGGATCCGCTTTTAACTCAGACAACAACAAAAGCGCTGAAATCAAACGAAGAATCACTCTTGCCAATCGCTGCTACTTTGGACTTAGAAGGCACTTAGAAGGCCATTGAGTAGTAATGTCCTCTCCCAAGCAACTAAAGTAACACATAACACTCTACAAAATCCTCATCCCGGTCCTGATGTATGGTGCAGAGACATGGACCATGACAACATCCGATGAAAACGCATTGGGCTGCTTTGAGAGAAAAATTCTTCGAGTGATTTTTGGTCCTGTCTGCATAAATGGAGAATGGAGACGAAGATTCAATCAAGAACTGTACGAGCTGTACAGCGACACTGACTTAGCCAGAAAAGTTAAGGTCCAATGGCTTAGATGATTGGGTCGTGTTGAGCGAATGGAAAATAATGCTCCGTCTCGTAAAGTCTTCCAATCCAACCCGGAAAGACATCCAGAAGAGGAAGACCGTGACTGAGGTGGAGCACACAGGTGGTAGAGGACCTGAATCAACTTGGCGTGCGAAACTGTAGAGAGCTAGCTAGGGACCGAGCTGGCTGGTGATGTTTGTTGAGAGAGGCCCTGATCCGACCTGGACTGTAGCTTCTGGTGGCGCTAAGTAAATAAAATCTTTATTTTAACTTCATCCAACAACTTACCCCACGTTGTCTTCTCCTTTTTATTCGGTTCCTTGTTAAAATTCGTTGATATTTTAACAAAAATATAAGAATCAACACAAAATATTTGGAATTCGGCATATTTAAAAATCGACACACAATATTTTTGTTTTTTTTTCTTCTGAAAATTATGACATATCAGCTGTGACAACAAAATCTTTAGTGTTGTCATACGTAATAAACCAATTATCCAAAATGGGAATTTCTGTCACTGCAAATTCAAGAAAAATAAATAAAACATAGTTTATTTGTTAGTTTTCATGATTGGTAATTAACTTTATTGTTTTAAAGTTTTGTTTTGTACGCGAAATTATTTTACGTGGAAAAGTTAAAGCATTTTTTGCTGAGGGAAATTTCTGAAATCATCAGGGAAAAATCTTAGTTCTACGCAGAAATGTTGGTTAAAATAATCCCTTTTAACGCAATTCACACAGCAAATGGCTAAATTTGATCCCATTTTTAACCAAACGTCAAATTTTAACCAAACGTCAAGTTTTAATACACATTTTAACGCAATTCACACACGGCCTAACATTCCCTTTATTTTGCCGCGACACTGAGACATTATTAGAAATTGAAGAGGTGATGAACTCCAACTCACTACAAATGGAACCGTAATGCCTATCTTGAAGAACGAACTTTTCTTAATGAAGCACGGCTTTCGTAGCAAAGGGTCCTCTGGCGATTTGATGGTGTAACAAATCTTTACATAGTTTTGGAGAAAAAAAGCATTTGATAGAGCTTGGTTTCAAGCTGTCTTACCGAAAACGGGTGCTTTCGGTATTGATGAACCCCACCTTCGTTGGATTTGAAAATTTCTTTCGCAAGAAAGAGAAAGTTGTACTGGACGGGTAAGAGTCTGAAACTCACAAACTAAATGCTGGTGTGCTCCAGGGCTCCATTTTGTCTCCGAATCTCTTTCTCATTTTCATCAATGAACTCTTGTCTATTACTTCTAATCTAATTCATTGTGGAACTGCAACGGCTTAATAATATGATAAGCTCATTAAACTCTGAAATCGCGTAGAGTTTAATGCTTCGAAAACTCAATGCTGTCTTGTATTGCCACTTTCCATGAGTGGCACTTACACCAGTGAAACCGAACATCTCAAAATTCTCGGTATGTGCATCACCGACTACCTCTTGTGGAACGATCACACATGCGATCGATGTGGCCAAAAATGCAGCAAGATGTTTAGGTTTTTTAAGACGATGCAAGAATGTTTCCCCCTTCTGATCTGGCTATAAAACATATTAAATACGTCCCAAAATTTCAACTTCGGACGTAGTGTCATGTAAAAAGAACCTTACTACGGTCATTGCAATGTTCAGGAACAGGAAGCTATTCCAGACCAATATTAACCGACACCTCGCACTGTGTTTTGGCATAAAAATTGAATGTAAGCCTCTGGAGCTCGTGCTCCTTATAAAAAAGGACATATTATGGGATACCTATACCTACTAGAGATTGGCCACCCGCATCAGGAGTATAGCCCCCCATTCATGAATTTGCTAAGTAAGTACGATAGATACAAACTGTTGCTCCACCTCCAGCTCCAGATGACGATGCCTAAAATAAAGAAAAGCTTGGCCTCCTAACTCCTGATTTCCTTTCCCTATTCCGGCAAAGTGTCTCTATAGATATCGATAAAGACAATGACATTTATAGAAGAATATTTTCCTTAGTTTGACTTAAATGGCATTTAAGTTCCAATTTGTTTAAATAATAGCCATAATCGCACATAGAAATCTAAAAAAAAATGACTAGGTTTATGTATACCTATACATATTTTGAAAACTGCAGAAAGACCGTTTCATCCGTTATTGCTGCCCGAACATGCTTGTTTATAATGAATTATTGAGAAATTTAATTAAATGTTAATCCATCCTATCCTCTGATTGTAGAGCATGAATGAACTGAAGACAAAATATTTCCTGAGGCACTTTTTCAATAATAGTTTTAATGAACTATTTTTACAATTCCTTTGATCCCTTTTTCATTTAATTTCTGTACGAATGTCGATGTGAGTTTTAATTAGGTACATGTAAAACAGTAAGCAGGAATGTTTTCAGCTAGGTTTGGCCTGTAGAGCTTTGCAAGTTGATTTGTGAACCATGTATTGCGAAAAGAAAATTTCAAAAAACAATTATTCCAATTGGGAGCGGGTCATAATTCATGTTTCAAAATTCTGCTTTTTCAAATTCTGCCTTTTAATCGAAAATTCTCATTTTCACAATGCTGCTTTTTTTACATTCTACTTTATTTGTTTTTTTTTTTTTATTATTCATATTATTGTTAGCCTTCTGAACATATATTTTCAACAACACGTGGCTCATGATCATGTTGTACGAATTGCTTAACAATATTATATGCACATCACCATTCAATTCAGTCACTATTCGTCCCTTGCACTTGTCTTTAATTCGATTAGCACAGGTCCAATTGTATCTAAGTTTCATATTTGTGTAACTTTTCAAGATGTGACATATAGCCATCAACACAAATTTTATCTTTCCCGTATTGGATTTTACAAATATTCATGGCTAAAGGAGTTGGCCCATTTACCTATGAAGTCTGGGCCCAGTGCGTTCGATAACGAAATCGGTATCAAATGAAAGCTGTAGTAGAGCAGATTATTGTAGTGAAATATTTCCGAAATCGTTGTTGGGGTTTTCGAGATATTTGGGTTTAAAGATGGTTTACTCTGAGAGTGAATTTTCTAAGGCACGTAAGAAAACGATTTTGGTATCAAATGAAAGGTATTTATTTTGTATTTTAAATATATTCAAAATTATTTGTCCACCTGAACTGCATATCTATTCAAATATTTAGTAATTACTTTTTAAATATCAAGTTTTTTTCACTTACTTTTTGAACAAAGATATCTCTAAAAGATCAACAGTGACATACAATTTGTTTGCATCATTTTAAAGATTTATGTCTCACCTTTAATTACATATATAATTAAGGACCCTTACTGAATTGAACTATAACAAATAACCTTCAATTTAATTTATAAAAAAGTGATGCCATTCAAGAAAATATGCACCATGCTTATTCTAACAATAGTTCGTTTGAGAAAACTTACCATTTTCATTTGTTTTGCTGAAGAAGTCTTTCAAAAACACATAAATAATGATATTTATTTGTTTTTCTTTATCTTTTTTTAATATTCATTTTAATTACAACCAAGTTTTACACTCAAACAATTTTTTTTAGTTTAATCTTCTTCATATTCTACTAAAATATTATTTAAAAATTCAGCTGGTGGTATGGTTATATTCAGTGGCGGCGCAAGACCAAAATTTTATGTGGGCAAGACAGATTTTGCGAGGCCCTGTTCTGTGGCGACCTGAAGACGGATTTTATAAAATAAATATAAATATAAATAAATATTTATATTCACATTATAGCGAACAATAGGAATCCACTACCAACGCTTCATCACATTATGCTATTATTATAACGATCCAACAACGACCCTCCGTTATACACCCATTTTTAACACATATAGTGAGTATTTGCATTCATGCTTTGCATTTTTTAAAGTAGGTATACATGCAATAAGCGACAAAACAGGTGGAAGTTTTTATGTGTGTGTTCCATTGATTAATAGATAAAATTGATAAAGACCCTTTCAAGTTGCTGCCCTGTCTAATTTGGCAACCAAAAGGGTTATGTTTGTTGATTCGATGTGACATTTAATTTACGATACATTTATAGTCTTATTGCATCGTGACCAGTAGAAAAATTGGATGGCTTAAGAAAAACCATATTGGTTCGAACTTTTGCACCTTTCAGGCTTAACAATAGCGTGGTCATATACCTCGCGTGTTCAATTTAGAGATTGTGATTTGTAAAATTTTGATAAATTCTAAAATATTGCCGTTCTTTCCACAAGCAGTATTTCCAGCAAAATTCAATACTTAACAATTTGAATCGTGCAGTGCTCAATATAATGACTAACTTGTCCTTAGCAAATATGTGCTTACTTGTTCGTGTCCAATCGATTAATGTATAGTAAACACCACATAAAATATAAAATATACGAACAATTTTACAACAATTTTATGCATTAGTATAGAACCATTAACAATGGAATTATTGCCAATAAGCACGCTAATTCAATTGGAGCCTTGACGAGTAACACTAAGTTATTTATCGATTTCTAGATGGTGGCTTAAAATGCCTTACACAAAAACTTAAGCATATTCAAGTTAATGTTGTCTGTTTTGGTTTACAATAACACAGTCGATACTCAATAATCATATTTTATGCACTAATATTCTAAATGGGAAAGTTTGGATTGAACGGGTCTGGATGAAATTTAGTACACAGATAGATTCTAGTCTTTTAATCCCGGTTAAATGTACGGTTCCCGTATGATAGATTTATTTAAATTTGCAAAGATTAAAGACATTGTTGTGTATGCTTAGTTAGTTTCTAAGAACTCTAACGTAATACTCGATCTGGAAAGTGATGAAAGGTTGGGACCTTCATATCGATGAAAAGCTGGAAAGTGTCAATTTGCCGTAGAGTGGATATCTGATCGTAGTAAACTATTCCATTCCTATGTTGCCTTGATAAGGCAAACTATAAGACCGGTAACAAGTAGCGTAACTTTTTTTCTTGACACGAGCGGTCATTTACTAGAAAATAGTAATTCTCATGACTGCTCCACGCATTTGATTTTCGCAAAGCTGATTTTCAAAAGCTTTTGGATTGTTTAAATAAGTCCGGTATAGACCACTTACCGATCTCTAACGATATTGACGAAACAATTTCGAGTTTTTATTCAGTTTTGTTGAATTGTATAAAGGAAGCAGTACCAATTAAAAGGATGATTCCCTCAAATACCCCTTTTCATCCCTGGTATACTAAGGACCTTAAACATCTTCGCAACAAAAGAAATAAGGCCTGGAAGAAATATATTAAACATATGACGGTGGAAAATCAAGTCATTTATATCTCTTTGTTTGAAGAGTTTAAAAAACTTTCTTACAAACTTTATAATGAATACATAGATTCGATGGGGGCTTCTTTAAAATCAGACCCAAAGAACTTTTGGAAATTTATTAACTCCAAGAAAAAGTGTGACGGATATCCTATTAACTTCACTTATAATAATGTAACATTGACCACTACTACCGACATTTGTGACGGTTTTGCTAACAGTTTTAGTCAATCTTTCATTGATTCTCCTGTTGTTGTGGACAAAACCTATTTCCGTTATTTGCAAAACTGTCCCCAGGTGTCTTTTAATAGTATTACAATAGAATATAATAAAATTTTAGAATTTATGTCTCATCTTAAAGAAGACTATTCTGTTGGACCAGATGGAATACCACCCGTAGTTCTTAAAAAGTGTAGGTCAGTCTTAGCTCTTCCCTTGCGAAACATTTTTGATCTTTGATTGAAATTAAGTAAATTTCCTGCAGTATGGAAGGGTGCCTTTATAACTCTCGTTTATAAAAAAGGTGATAAAAACAATAGGCGTGTTTTATTGGGAACTTAGCTCAGCTTAGCAATAGAAATTACATGTCAAACAACAACAACCGAAAGCTAAGTAAAAATAAGTTAGGAATTTTAGTTAGGAATTTCCTGAAGATAAGGTTTCAGCAATCCGACACTTGAGTTTTTCGTTGTGTTTTTCGTTTATCAAATGTCAAAACCTTTTGAAGAAAATAGTTTTCCACCATAGCAACTCAATGTAAAAAAAATTGTTTCAAATTTGAAAATAGTTTTTCACCATAGCAAACTCAATGTAAAAAAAATTGTTTCAGGTAGGTGTAAAGATGGCGTTTGGAATATTTCGATTTTTGACATTCTGGTGAACGAAACTTAATTCAAAGCTGACTATAGCGTTTTATTGGAATTCCTATTGCTAAGCTAAGCTAAGTTCCCAATAAAACACAGCTAATATCTGTAATTACAGGCCGATTTCTAAACTTTCATGTATTCCAAAGTTGTTTGAGCAAGTAGTATGTGACAATTTGGCATTCAACTGTAGAAATATTATTTGCAATCAATAGCATGGCTTTATGCAAAAACGATCCACGGTTACTAATCTGGTTATCTTTTTAAATAAATGTTTACATGCTTTGGAACGTGGCCAAGAAGTAGATTGTGTTTACACGGACTTCTCGAAGGCTTTTGATCAACTATCTCATGAGATTATCAAGTTTAAATTAACCTCTTACGGCTTCCCACTTTTTTTTATTTCGTGGATTGTCTCTTACCTTGAGAATAGATCTTATCAAGTTAAATTCAGAAATAGTTACTCTAAATCATTTTTGGCCAAATCAGGTGTTCCGCAGGGGAGCCATCTGGGACCCCTCTTCTTTATATTAGCTATCAATGATGCACCGTTATGTGTAAATAATAGTGAAATTCTCATCTTCGCGGATGATATGAAGATATATAAAAATATAACTTCTGCAAATGATCGCATTTTACTTCAAAATGACATTAACCGTTTTACATTATGGTGTGAAAAGAACAGTTTAAACCTTAACCCGATTAAGTGCCAAACAATGACCTTCTCTTAAAAACGTTCACCTTCATCTTATGACTATGTCATTTCAAACCATATTTTAACTCGCGTTTTTACTGTTAAGGACCTAGGAGTTCTTTTTACACAAAATGTAGATTTTTCTGAGCACATTAACGGCATAGTCAATAAAGCTAATTCTATGTTAGGTTTTATTAAGCGGTGGTCAAAAGAATTCCGGGATCCTAATGTCACTTGTGTTTTATACAACAGTATGCATCACAGGTGTGGTCCCCTTTATATGATGTTTATATTGAAAGACTGGAATCTGTGCAACGGAATTTCACTCGTTTTTTGTTAAAAGGGTTTCAGTGGATTGATCCCCTTAATGTCCCTCCATACGAAAATCGTTTGTCAATCCTTAATATGCAAACACTACAACAGAGAAGAAATAATAACGATATTGTATTTTTCCATCAAATTATAACTGGAGCCACTGATGCTCCTGATCTTCTCTGTAAAATTTTGTTTTGCTATCGAGGAGGAGGTTATAATCTCCGTAGTCAGGATCTGATTAAGATCGATATTCATCGAACTAACTATGGAATGCATGAGCCTTTGACACGTATGGGTAAACTTATAAACTGGAACTCAAAACTTTTCGATTTTAATTTAAGTAAAATTCAACTAAAAATAATTTTGAGAACCAGTGTTCCACTTTGTTAAATGTTTTATGTTAATTTTGTCATGTTCTTTGTTTATTTTATGTTATTATTTATGTGTGCTGTGTTATTTGTTATAGTTTCGTTATTTGCTTACTAACAACTAACACCACACTAAGTGATGAGCCGGTGGTATAACACAGTTTCTGTGTTGGCAAACCATTGGTCGTAAAATGGTGCTTGCTATAAGCCCATACGACCAATTCTGATAGTGTGTAAAAAAAAAAAAAAACTGCCAGAGAGTGTTATGACTGCCCCAGTTCTTGACCGCTTCCGCTTCAATGATTCGCACTCGTGCTGTGTCAAGAGTCCTTAAATATCTTAATCGCTTGTTTCGGATGGTATCTGCGCTATTATTCTAAGGAGGTGTTCTTCCACGCTGGCAAAACCTTTGCTTAAGCGTTTCTTCTGGGCTCGTTCTAATTACTTGGAAAACAGCAGTCCAGCCAATTCCGAAAAAGGCGAAACTTCCTTTCCTTCCTATTATCGGCCGGTTTGCACCTCCGTCCCTTCTTTTTTAGGTCATGCAAAGGCTGATAAAATAAAATGGAAAAGAAATATCTCGAAGACCGAAAGTTCTTTAATGAATGGTAGGACGGCTTTCTTAGCAACTCTCACCGAAAAGTGGAACAAGTCTGCTTTAGATAAAGTAAGATTGTTGCATTTTTTGATATTTCCAATGCATTTGATAAAGGCTGGTTTTTTGCTCTTTTTATCAAAAATTGGCGCTTTTTCGGTTACGACGAAGCCCTCCTTTGTTGGATTCGAGACATGGCATATACCTACACATATATGTATTTCAAATTCGTATTATAGAAGCAATGAAGGCTGATAGGCAATTTCCCACATTTTTGTGCTTGACCTATGGATTAGTAGATAAGATAAGATAAGGTTTATTTCTTTAAACTGTATTTACATATACATTATAAATTAAATAACATAAAAGCATGGCTTATCCTATGGATAAGTAAATCATGAGGATTGTAAGGACCCAAAAATTTGTCCTTTGAAAAAAATGTTAAACTGGAACTTTCTTCCAAAAGCTTGACAAATCCCAAGAATGCAGAAAGAAAGCCAAATTTTCCCACACATAAGTGAAGCTTGATTTCTTTATGGACTAACACTTTTTAACAGAAAAAAGAAATAACAACTCCTTGTCAAAAGAGAGGAAAAAGGAGTGAAAATTGAGAAAAGCAGAAGCCGGACGAAACCAACCAAAAAGGCATTGAAATCCCAAAGAAACTTCACCCAAGATAAAGGGGTGGACGTGAAGTGCTGCAAATCAAGCAAATCCTTTTTACACACTCTTCCAGAGTGTAGTTTGTTTAAGGATTAAGTGTTGTGTGTTTGATGCAGGGGTGGGCCTGACAACCAATACTATACGAAGGATGTTATGGCTTTGGCTTAAGAATGCGTTATTGTATACACATGTGTAGTTGTTGGATGTGTTCTTTTACCCAGAGGCGTCAAATTGGAAGGCACCCAGCCATCCCATAACAAACGTCTTCAAAAGGAGATTTTCAAGATTCCGATAACCAACAACAATATACGGGTACGAAACGGAAGCAATAGGTATGCAAATTATTCTTTGGTAACAGATATCTTTCTCTCCACAAAAAGGATGCTCAATTGTACCTACATAATAGATATATTTACATGTATAGGTACATTACGATCATAGTTGATGTTATTTTCATTTTTTTTTTTTTGAATTTGTATTGATGCTGTTTTGTGAATTTTTTTTTTATCACAACTTTTCCCTGCCGAAATGGTATCATGTGTGTGAAATTGAGTATCAATATGTTTCTTTTTTTTTTGTTTGCTTGTGCAACCTAGCAGAAAACGTTTTTATGTAGAAAATGTGTTTGGTATTATTTCGTATTTAAATACAGATTTACTGCTTTGATTTATGGTCTAGGAATAAACAAAATTGTGGTTGAAGTGTGCCTTCACGATAAATAAGCTGTAAAGTTCACCAAGGGAATAATAGGTGGGGGTATTAGTTTGGAAACGACGGATTTTTGTCTGTGCATTTATTCGACGAGGAAGTCTTGATTCTATATAAAACCTCATCAAAAACTCTATCAAAACGTTCAAGTCAAGCATCACGCATATTCTAAATTCCCTTTATAAAAGCATCCCAATCATTTGAAAAGCATACACTCGTATTTTTTTATCTTTAAATGATAATAGAAGTTCATATTGTGTACCTACAAATGCACAAGTAAATTTAAGGTTGGCTCGTTATTGAAAGGATCCTTTCACAATTTCAACACTCAGGACAAAACATGGTTTACAAGTTAGCGTGTTAGTCCATATATTGTGTAATTTCGGCGGTTTGTTAAATAAAACAATGAACTTGAACAGAGAAACATACACACAGATTTTATAGATAAATCACATTCAAAGAAAAGTAGGAAATATTCATATAAACGACAGATTTGTGTTCCGAAGTGTTGTTTTCCGCTTAATATTTGTTCAAGTATGTGTTAAGCGATGTAAAACGAATGAGATAGTAGGCGGAAACAAAGCGTATTCGAGAGACTCAAAAATTATATTGTACTTTCCCGTCTAAAGTTTATTTCCTTAAGATTCTTTGGAGGGGTTAAGAGCTGAAAAGGCTTTAGAGAGTTATAGGTTAGCCTGTTAGGTCTTAATAAGTGTTGTTGTATGTCTTTGTTAGAAGATACGAATAGGTAGGTACATGGTGATTTTCAGAAGGTGTGACAAGAAGCTAGAAAGTGTAGGTTTTACCGAGAGAAGAGAAAATCTATGTAAGGGATAATTTTCTTAAAATTCGACATTAATTTGAAATAAAAAGTGTTAAAAAATATAGATAATATTTACAGATTCGTGCTTAAATATTTGAAAAGCCGAGAAAGTGAATGTGCAATAATGTGCTCAAAATTATCTATTTGTGGGAATTTCGAAATGTTTTCCCATTATATTGAGTTTTCTAAAATTGTATACCCATTCTGAACGGACAAATTGAGAAGCATTCACTACGCTGAACAGAGCTATCAAAAAACTGGAAAATTTCCCTGGGTTTGGTTTCACATCGAACGCATTAGTGCTCTGTACTTTTTTATCTTTGTTGAATAGAAACAGCTGATTCGAAGAGCTCCGAAATTCTCGCCCCGAAAAAAACATGGGAAAATTCAGAGCGCTCCCGGTGCGAGCACTGAATACACGTCGAACTCGAACACGGTGGAAATGCACCGGGGCGAAAAAAGAGGGACATCGAACAGATCAGTGCGAAATCAGAGCGCCACGGAACAACCCAGAAAGCACATCGAACAAACTCGGACTCGGACCACTACCTTGTTGTACGAATGCGGATATTCCAATCGAGACCAAGACATGAAATTGCTAAGAGGAAATTCCCTAGTATCTCTGAAAACCTCCATAGAAATGTAGAGAACCAGTCGCAATACTGTCAATTAGAAAGGGAGAGAGGAGCATCAACTTCTCAGAAAGAAAAAGAGGGAGCACGAGAAGTGCGAGATCGAGGAGATAGAGGGATGTCGCAACAGGAAATAGAACCTCGTTCCTGTTTTACAAAAAAGTTAAACAAACCAATAGAGGTTTACACCCCGAACCGAAGCCTGTAGAGACCATCATGGGAACATCATAGTGAAACCACAGTCAGTGCTGAGGAGTGAGGATATGGAAATACCACTTTTCCAAGCTGTATAAATGCGATGACGTGTAAAATTCAATTTGGGTGTGTTAACGTTTGAAGTCTTTCGTCAACAACCTCAAAGGTCCTTATCAGTGTGCCTTCAGACCCGAAAAGTCCACCATCGATCGAATATTCACTCTACGGCAGATCTTGGAGAAGACCCAGGAACTTCAAATCGATACCTAACATCTTTTCATCGAGAGACCAACTATATAGACAATGTCTAGTTCTGGCATCCCATAAAAACACGTCCGTCTATCTTAGATGACAATGGAAAACTCACGCTGTTCCATCATGGTCGGAAAAAAAACCATTTGAAGTCCAAAAAAGGTTTTAGACAAGGCGATGCGCTGTCATGCGATTTCTTCAACATCATTCTTGAAAAGATTGTGCAAGACTCCAACGTCAACACCAGAGGAACAATCTTTTAAAAGTCCGTCCAGCTACTAGGATACGCAGACGACATTGACATAATTGGAAGAACACAGCGTGATGTCAGTGGAGCTTTTGTGACTCTTGAGACGAAGGCCAGGAAGATGGGTTTAGCGGTTAACGAGGGCAAGACCAAGTTAATGCTGTCAACAAGAAAGGAAGATGTGCTGTATTGTGCTGTACTGTATTATGCTACTGCTAATTTCTTTTTCGCTGAAAACATCTTTGAAAGAAACATCAGTCTAAATTTTCAGTTAATGTGAGAAGAAAAAGGAATTCACAACGCTTTTTTGTTTTAAGAAAAATGGATTTCCTTAATAATCGACAAAATACAAAGGGCCGGGTCTTGCCAATGCCCGATGGCCTTGAAGAACTAATGGGATACATCTCAAGAGAATTTTTGCGCTGTCAACCGTCAATTGATTGCACTAATAAATTCATTGCTGATTACTTGGAATCAATGGTTAAAACAAGAGACAAGCATAAGAGTACACACGAGTTTAATGGGGGAAAAACTGTTCTATAATTTCTGATTTGTCTCTTATTTTCTCTAGTTGCAATGGAAATAATGACTTGCATTCTCAAGACCGATGAAGTTTATGCTCAATTTGCCAAGTGCCGTATTCCCAAGGAAAAGACTGATAAGTTCTTAGATGTCATGGAAATAACATTTCGGCGTTTTATTGATCAGAAATGCCAAAGAAATCAAGATCCTCGCTTTATTAAGTTCCATGCAGACGATATGCTCGAAGAATTGCTAAGAAAAGTCGACTTGACTAAGGTTGAAATACTGCGGTCAAAGCCGGCTATTCAATGGGCTTGTAAGAAATTTTTGAGGACATATTTGCTCGCAATTGGGGTAACTATCAAGTTCATGGCAAATTTCTAATCACTTATAAGTACATATGATATTTAAGGACACTTTAAACACTGAAGACCTCTATGTTGATACCGACAAGGTGCTAGCCTCAAACAAGGAGCTTAATTTAATGAATCAAAGCGCTATAAAAATTCAGGTGATATTCTATGGGATTTTGATCCTTGTGCTAATAGTTTTTGTTTATTCTAGCAAGTCTATCGTGGTTATAGAATTCGAAAGTCATTGGAAGGAAAGATTAAGTTCAATCGGGTACGCTTAACATTGCCTAGAGATAAATGACGTTCTCTTCGTTTTTCACTATACTCGTAGACCCGTTGAGGCGAAGAGTCATCATGTTCTGATTATTTTAAGGTAACTAAATTTAAGATTGAACAACAAAGCAACTGTTAATGTAATGTTATATCTTCATTTAGGATATCATTGCAACAAAGCAAGTAGATGTCCACAAAGCAGCCATAAAAATTCAGGCGAGTCTTAATTTGAAACGGCCAGATTTGCCGACGACATTTTGGTATTAGCCCAGGAGCCCACATACACGAATTTCCCGTCATCGCACCCACTAATTTTTAATAAGGAATAAAAGATAAAGCCAGGACGAATAAAATTCGCTTGGTCGGCGTGAATTGAGTTAGCGGGAAAGGCCGCGCATACCTATTGCAATGTGGTGAAATGTCTCCATCATCACGGATTCTATTTTTTCTTTCATTGCACGCGTCCTAGTGTTAGATGTATAAATACCTTGGTTCGCTTGCTGTCAAGCTGCCGAAAGTATTGCGCAAACCATTTTTTTTTTATAAACGAAACTATGGTAGTTTGTAATAAAAATACAGGTTTGCGTGATACTTTCGGCAGCTTGAAAGCAAGCAAACCAAGGTATTTCTACATCTTACATAAGGACGCGTGTAACGTAAGAAACAGAAAAAGAATCCGTGATGATGGACACATTTCAACGTCATTCACCAAATTGCAACAGGTATGCGTGGCCTTTCCGGCTAACTAAATTCACTTCGACACCAAGCGAATCTTGTTCGCCTGGGCTCTATCTTTTATTCCTCATTGAAAATTTTAGTGGGCGCGATGATGGGAATTTCTTATATGGGGGCTCCCCGCCTATATGAGTTTTCTATATTTTTTTATTATTTATATAACAAATACACATTTATTAATTATATATTTTTCGGATGGAAAAGAAATAAAATAGCAAAACAAAACAAAAAATCGTACACGTCTGATAACAATTTGTGGTTTCAATGGGTGGGTTCAATCATGTAACCAAAAAGGAATGTCTTGAGACATTGATAAGATCAATGCTACGAAGGTGATAGGCTCCTCCCCGATAGAGAAAGAAGGTCTGGTGCATCTGTACCGCCAGTAGTAAATTGGTGAAGTTAGTCCTTCTTTGAGACAACGTTTGCATTTGGAGGAGCGATACTCCATCCTCATAAGATGGAATATTTTGAGGATCATGCCATTGAATACCTTTTAATGCGAAACGAGTAAAATTACGCTGCACCGATTCTAACCTGTCAATTAAACCTCATAATAAGGAGTCCAAATCTGCGAAGCATATTTAAGTTGAGGACGAACTAGGCAATTATAAAGAGCAAGGGTCACATTAGGATCAAGAAATTCTTTGGACCAACGCTTAATGAAACCAAGCATAGAATTAGCTTTATTAACAATGTTGTTAATGTGCTTAGTAAAATCAAGATTCGGTGTAAAAAGAACTCCCCAAGGTCCCTTACTTTAAAAACACGAGATAGAATTTGTTGAGATATAAAATACTCATAAGTCGAAGTTGCTCGTTTCTTTCAGAATGTCATTGTTTGGCATTTAGACGGGTTAAGATTTAAACTGTTCTTATTACACCATTACAGAAAAATTACTTATATCATTTTGTAGAAGAATGCGATCATTGTTAGTTGTAATTTTCTTGAAGATCTTCATGTCATCTGCAAAAATAAGAATTTCACTACTTCTTACACAAAAAGGAGCATCATAAATATATTATAAAATAACTAGAAGAGGACCTAAATGACTACCCTGTGGAACACCCGATTTTGCAACAAATGTCTTCGAAAACATTTCTCTAAACTTAACTTGGTAAGTTCTATTTTCAAGGTAAGAAGAAATCCATGAAACAAGCCCAGGAGGAAAGCCTAATGAATTTAATTTTAACTTGATAATTGAATGCGATCAATTGAATGTTGATCAAAAGCTTTTGAAAAATCAGTAAATTTCCTGTACATTTTCCAAGCTGTTTAAACATGTGAACACGCAAGAAGGTTTCTGACAGTTGATCTTCTTTGCATAAAGCCATGTTGCTCACTGCGTATGATGTTTTTGCAGTAAAAGGATACACTGTCACATACTATTTTGATCGAACAGTTGAGGAATACAAGAAAGCTTAGAAATTGGTCTATAGTTTACAATATGCGACTTATCTCCTTTTTTAATGACAGGGCGCGATGTAAGCAATGTTCCGAAGGCATGAACATTTTCCGAGTTGCAATGATAGTTCGAATATTTTACTTAGAGGCTTAGCTAAACTGTTTTGCATTTTTTCAATAAAATAGGTGGAATACCGTCAGGACCAGAAGAATAATCTTCTTTGAGAAGCGACAAAAAATTTAAGACTTGATCAACCTCAATCGGGACATTATTAAATGTGACTTGTTTGCTATTTTTCAAATAATTGAAAAAATCAACATCCACATCGATGGGAGAATCTATGAAGGATTGACTGAAATTATTGGCAAATGCATCACAGATCTCAGTAGTAGAACTCAAAATTACATTGTTGTAAGTAAAATTAACTGGGTAAACATCGCATTTTCTTTTGGAGTGTACAAAATTCCAGAAACGTTTAGCGTCTTGCTTCAAGGAATCACCTATAGTAACGATATAATTATACACATTATACGAAAGTCTTTTAAACTCTTCGAAAAGAGATATAACGGGTGATTTTTTAAGAGGTTAAGAACTTAAAAAAAAAAAACACAAAAAATTCGAAAAAAATGAATGAAATATTTATTTGAATCGATAGTTTGAACCTTGCAATTTAATGTTTAAAGATAATTTCATGCAAATGTTAACCGCGGCTGCGTCTCAGGTAGCCCATCCGCTGAGTCCAATTTTGGCATACTCTTTCACACATATCGGCCGGTATCTCACGAATGAATGCATGGATGTTGGCTTCCAGTGCGTCAATCGAAGCGGGCTTGTCCTTATAGACATTAACTTTGACATACCCCCACAAAAAATAGTCATGGTGTCAAATCGCACGATCTAGGCGGCCAATTGACCGGCCCGAAACGTGAAATTAACTGTTCACCAAACTCGCCTCGCAATTGCGCCATTGTTTCGCGTGCTGTGTGGCATGTGGCACCGTCTTGTTGAAACCACATATCATGCAAGTCAAGAACTTCCATTTCGGGCAAAAAAAAGTTTGTTATCATCGCTGTAACAAAGGCCTAACTGCTGGGAACGGCGCTGAATCGACATTTCGCGGTCTTCTGTCACATTAGCTGATACGGCCGCAATATTTTCTTCACTACGCACAGTACGTAAACGTGTTGGTGGTTTAATGTCCAACAAAGTAAATTTGGTGCGAAATTTGGTCAAAATCTTCCGAATAGACTGCTCAGAAGGTCGAGAATGCCGACCATAAAATGGAAGCAGCGCGCGATGAACATTTCGAACCGAGCACGAATTTTGATAGTAAAATTCAATAATTTGCAAGCGTTGTTCATTTGTAAGACGATCCATGGTTAAATTGCAAACCAAACTGAAGCTGTTTGACAGTGACACAAGGTACTAAACACACGTCAGCTGTCAAAACCAGTGTTGCAAAAACCAAACCAGCTAAAAAATCACCCGTTATAAACCACGTGGTTCGCCTATTTCTTTTATTACGGAGGCATTTTAATTATTTTGTGTACCAAGGATGACAAGAGGTGTTAGTTTGAATGATTATTTTCATTGGCACAGTTTCGTTTATGCATCTCATCAGTACAGAATAGAAGCTCGAGATAATTTCGTTGATGTTATTGGAAAGTGTAAGTTATCAATACCTTAAGTTGTTAAATTATCCGAAAGCTGTTGAAAATTAGCTCTGCGAAAATCATATTTGTACGAGCAGTCATGAGAAATACTATTTTCTAGTAAGTGACCACTCAAGTCAAGAAAAATATCCAAAGGGGGATGATAATCGTCAATATTAGATATTGCAGAAGCGGATTTAACAACTACTGCAACTACTGTAGAGGCCGCAGTAGATGAGAAAACCAGATCAAGTGTCCGATTAATTGAATTTTGAATAGAGCTTACTTGTTGTAGGTCAGCGGAGATTATGTTATCTAACATTTGGAGCTCTAATTGGGAAAACTAGAGGAAGCTTCAAGGTGCGAATCCTCAACAGAAGGTTCCCAATTAATGTTGGGAAGATTAAAATCACCTAGCAAGATTATCTCACTATAAACTCCTTCCAAGCTTATGGCATATAGTCATCGAATCGAAGAAAGTTCAATAAAGACAGAAATAGGACTTTTCGGTGGAATATACACATTCAAAATAAATATATCTTTCATATACAAATTTAATTTGATGCATATTAATTCTAAGTTATCAACTATTTCGAACAGCAATAAGGACCCCCCCTCGAACTGTATACTCATTCATTACATTTTCATGACAATCTCTTCGATAAACTATGATATCTTTATCAAAGAGTTCGAGTTCAGCGTCCAATATTTTGGCGTCCAGCCACGTTTCAGTAAACGCAAAAAGATCATAAGAAAATGTTTAAGAATTTTTAAAAATTGCAGTTGTCTTACAAAGAAGTCCTCTTACGTTTTTTGGCAAGTAGAAGGAGAGCCTGTGCTGTTTTCTGGAATATTAGAATTACGGACTGAGTTCTTTCGACCAGAGGTGACGAATTCTTTAACAAGAGTGTGAGGAGGCCAAGAACAATAATTGATAATCGGATCAAAAATGTTACTTGAGACTGTAATTTTAAAAGATGACACGAAACTGTTAGGCTTGCTTATTTTAATGCATCTGGCTTGAGGAGGATGAGTTATATAGCCTTACACTCGATAAGATGGTTAATGAAATCATCAGAATCCGTTTCGGGAAGTAGGTAAGCGAGAAACAAATATAGATTTAGGCTTAGGAATTGACAAAAGGTTTTTTTTTAAGTTTCTCCTTGTATTGTATCAGTTTTTGATTTGGAGGTCTTAGAAGACAAATTATTATTCTCTCTAGCTGAATCGATAACGAGAGGCATATCACTAACTGGTTTGGGTTAGGTTGTAGCAATTTCGGCATTGTTTTTTAGATTTTTTTTTTGTTTGGTGGTGGGCCACTATTGATATTAGATTTCGTTTGTATTTGTATAGTTAATGTGCTTACACGAATTTAAGATATTTCTTTTTTTTTGTACCATGAACATTTATTGTTTGTACATAATATTGACAAGTAAAAATAAATTTTGTGAATTACATTTTTTTTCATTCGGGACTTTTGTCCCATTAAATATAAAATACAAAATATAAACCACAATACTCGGTAAATTTTGTTCTGCAGTTGATATTGCGTTAAGTCCAGCTAAATTGCTCTTTCCAAAGGAAAATAAAACCAGCTTCCTTGTTTTCTCTTTCTCGGCTTTATTTTACAGTTGGCATTCGCCGATATTTCACATTGTCGAAGTGAAATAAGGCCGAATGCTAAAATTCGACGTTATTTCACTTTGGTAAAGTGAAATAAGGCCGAATTTCAGAATTCGGCGTTATTTCGCTCGGCGTTATTGCACGGCGCTCCTTTCCAACGCACTCACTGTGTCTCTTCTCTGGCATAATAAGAGTATAAAATACCCCTTGAAGCATATAAATCATAAGAAAAAAAAATGGCCAATGCTTCTTCCTTCCAAACTCACAGATGAGTTTGAAATTCTTGACCTTAAATTTATTGCAAACATCGTTATATTTTTGTTGTGTATTGGTCGCTATTGAACACCTCAATGAATTGCTAAAGAATAAAGCAACTTTGCGCATATAGATAAACTGAACAACATTTGTTTTGGTTAAGATTAATATTGGCTCCAGCTTACAAATATTAATTTAATAAGGAAATAGAATCATGGATGCATGAAAACATTGTTTATCTTCAATAGGTTCAAGCAACTATACCTCCACCCCCTTGCATTAATTTAGCCAAAATAATGTTAGGTTATACCTACCATTAAAGGCAATACAAATGGAATGAGCATCATTATTTATCGGATTCCCTCAGCACATATGTATGTGGTAAAGCCGCAGATCAAAGTGCTACTTTATGCCGATTACCGACTTATCCTGTCACCCCCGATAACAACCAAACACATCATTGCCAGAGGAAGTGATTTTTCTTGTTGATCCGGTGATGAACATTAACGCCGCCGTTACCGTCGTTGTCGTCATCGCCAATATATATTTCTGTACGACATATAGGCAAAGACTGATGTTGAGTTCCCCATTTCAATCATTTATTATAGTGCCACAACCAAAGCTACAGCGCGGACAAAAAAAGTAATAATATTATCCTGTCAAAGGACATATTTTTTTTCTCAAGGATTTAACCGAAAGCCACTTCAATATTTCATTATTAGATTTCTTTTTTGTGTGGTGGGTGTGCAAGAGGTGATTTGGGAGCGCGCAACTGAAACACAACCAGCAATTGTTGGTTGTTAGCTCGTTAGTCCTTTGACACAGAAACGGCGAGCGCGCGAAGGCCAAAAGGTCTCTTGTATATGAACAGCAATGGATGACATGAAGATATGTAAATATTATACCTATGACTACGATGCACGGGAGTGCAAAAATGCACCCCTTTTATACATACGCATCATGGCATCATAAACATCCAGTGGCCATCTAGCATACGGCTCTTCCCCTGCGTCAAATAATTTTTCAGTAGCAGGAATCACTGTTTGCTATGCATTTACAAGAAATCTAGGGGGAGCTTAGCTTAATTTGTCTGGCTGTGTTGGCTGGACGGATTTGCCATTTTTTGCGCTCGGTTTTTCTTTTCAACTGATACCGGGGGTACCGCCAAGCTACTTCTGTCCGCTGCTGTTTCGCTGCCGCATTCATGCCATTAAACACCGTCCATGTTTGGTGTTTTGTAAAACATCAAGGTTAATGTTTTGGACATATGCAGGGTGGATTATCTAGTGTGTGAAAGTACATTTTTATAAATTGAAAGTGATTTTCCGGTTAATTGAATTTAAAATGACCAAAAGCAACAATAAAGGGTGTAATCTTTCGATAAGGACTATATTTGGGGAATTGTGTTCAAGTTGGATACTTTTTCGTTTGGTTACCTGTAGCAACAGTTCAAAAAGATGTTCTTAGAAGTTATGTGATGAAATTAATTTAACAAGTTCATTTTGAAAAAAAAACAAACATTTATTGTAGGTATAGGTAAATATAGGAATCGATTTTGATAAATCACACATGGTCAACATACACTCTGGTTAATTAGTAACGCATCATTGTTACGCATTAAGAAACCTGTATGTTACTTTCTTGACATAAAGGAAGGAAAGCTAATTACGTAATTATTAACATGACACAGAAACGAAAAAATTAATGACAAGTCACATAACGTTGTCGGTAAAAAAACATGGTAATATCTCCTTACCCAGGGAGAAGTTTTCCTCAAAAAAAGTACGTTGATTTTTTGGGAAAATCATATAACAGATAAAACGGTTCTATGAGAGGTACCGTTTTGGAGCAATACGAAAATGTTTTTTTATTACATTAAAAACATCAGTGTTCCGAATAAAAAATGTATGAGGATGTTAAAATACAACCGTTTTTGAAAAAAATTGAAACCTTTGGTTTTTAGCTGAGAAATTTGTATTTGTATTTTTGTATTTGTATTTATTCCGTATTTATTTTCTGTACAAAAAGAACATAATTATTCTTAAAACCTGTACAGTATTACAAGGAAATTATAATTAAATATTTAAGCAGTTACAAAAAAAGAAAAAAAAGTACCTATAACAATTAAAACAATTTGGTAAAAAAAAGAAACAAAATATAATGAATTACAAATATCAGTAAAACAAATATCAGTAAAGTATCAATTTTGTAAAAAAAGAAAAACTAAAATTAGTGAAAGATACAAAACTTATGTGTTCTTGAAGTGGGAGAACATACAAGGTGAACAGTTTTTCTGATTAATATTATTCCTTAAGGTACATGGTAGTTGGTTCCAGAGACTTACAGCGTGTATGAAAAACTGCCTTTGTGTTTGTATGGGGCTACCCTAAGTTTTGATCTTAAAAATAAAATAAAAACCGTCGTGAATCCCCTCAAACCTCTTATAAAGATTGACGTCAATCGGACCTGTGGTTAAAACTGTAAGTGAGTTTACAGTACCTAAGACAGACAGATAGGCGGACAGGCAGACGGAATGGCCGGACAGTGGTTTAGTAGCCTTCTCAGATGACAGTTTTTTCTGTAATAATTTTTTGATTCTAAAATCTGAAATTCATGATGATGTTCACAGCACATTGTTTAAACTAGGGGTTGGGGACCTTAAAAGTACATTCTCATAAGACTAATGCCCCGTCCATCAACACATTTTCTTATCATCTTTCTGGCTTAACCAAAACGAAAGGACTCTCATAAATATTCTCTTAGTTCAATTATTACTTTTATTATCTTAAGAACACCCAATAAAAGCACACTTATATCTTCCCAATTATTTCTATCATCTCACACCCTTATTCAACTACATCTACCTACCCATTTTTGGGAAGCGATATTGATCAAAAAAACTCAATAGTTGTTACTTTCGTCATATCAACGACACGGCACTCATTCTCTCATCCATATTCATAATGAAAAGACATTAAGTTCATCTGAGGCGACGACGACGGCATCGATGGACAGAAAGAAGCATAGACAATGGTGACGACATGACGGGCAAGCATTCCCCTTTTTTGAATTTGGATTTTTGACCATACAATATAGAAGCACATCTTAATGACCCATTCAGAGCTAAGATCATTTATTATGAATTATTGAAGAAACTATACGTATAACTTTAATGGTACACTACACATACATCGGTACAGAAGAGATACATCCTTATACTTCGATTAATTCTCATAAAATATAGTTTTTACTTCGGATACTATCCCGCACTACGATAAAAATTGTTTGGTTTTTCCATCAGAACGCCTTCCTCCCTAATTATGTGCAGAATCGATAATAATCTGTTGCCAATGTCGAGAGTATATTTATACTTGTCGCAGTATCTTGAGCTGAAAGTATTATTAATGGCCAATCGACAAAGTGCCGTTGCCTTGCCAGAGAGATAGGGGAGCTAGAATAGCAACAAACTTTAGGGCCAAGTCCTACTCCTTCAATTGGCAGAGCTTTCCGGCTGCCATTAGCCCAGTCCTTGTAGTGAACAATATGTTTGTTATCGGATTTTAATTGCTTTAATGACCTGACGACCCGCTAATGAGAGGGTTCTTTACAGGAAACAGGAAGAACGTTCAGTCATAAGACAACGACATACAGTGTTTATTCGAAAACGTATATGTACCTCCATACCATGTTATTTTGACGTTATTCTAGCAAACATGCATCAATTTTGATAACGATCTCCAATTGTTTTCTATAGACTAGAATTATAAATTGTAGTATCAAAGAAAAAATTCAATAAATCAGGTGTAAGTATTAAGTATCCCTTTGCACAAACCCATTGCTTACAGTCAGATTGCACAAATCCATTGCTCACAGTCGGATGATTGCATTTTTCTTTAATAAATTTATTTCAATACTAATTGATTTTAATTTCAAAATTCAAATAGTAGATGTACAAAGATGTGACATCGCAGTTAAGGGGAAAAGATGTGACATAGCAGTTAAAGAGAAAAATACAATTGTCATAAAGTAATAGATAGGTCCTATCTATGAGGTCCATTTTTTAATTTAAATAAGGACTTGGGATTCATAAAGAATGAAAAAGCAAGGGGACTTGGTCTTTATTTATCGTTTCAATTTATAACTGTACAATGAGATGTGAAATACAAAGATTAAAGAATGACTGGGGACGCTTTTTTGGAGCTTCAAAACCGTGAAGCTTTATTGCTGGATTTTTAGTTTTTGTTACGACTCACGAGCATACAATTTGATCTGAAACAGCAGTCATATTTATTGACCATTAGAAACTAAAACAAACTTTAGAAGGATACTCATACAATTTTACTAATTTATGCGACCCTGTAACGTCTGTAAGTGAAACCAATTTAAAACAAATATTAATTCTTAGCTTAAGTGCATTATGGTTTGCTCATAGGGTTCATGGGTATTCGCTGGTTCATTTAAGCGTGCTTGCGTGAGCAAAATTGTATTATAGTTCAACCTTTAATTTTGTTCTTATTTTCTTCATTTTTGAGTTTGCTCATGCATTTGCAGCTGCCCGTGGTTAGGTGCGTTTGCTGCTAAGCAGAACGTCGCGGTACGAGTCCTACTCGTGCACATAGTTTTTTGTTCATCTTTCACGGGTACTGCATCTTGCGACGAACTGACAAAACTTCCATGAGTATCAACCTGTCATGAAAAAGTGCTTCTCTACTTTGCCGTTCGAAATTGGAGTTAAATTGTAGGTCCCCTCAATTCTTCTCACGCACTCAGATAATTGTTGATGGGAGTAAGCCACTTAGGCCTTGCCTCTTCAAGAGCTGTCGCGCCACTCTATGTATTTATTTATTTACCGAGCAGTACATGTATGCGTAAATCGACGAATTCAGTCCACAGTTTTGCACAATATGCGAAATACGCACATTTAAAACGCTTCTTTAAACATGTTAATTATAGAAATGAATCTTCCTTTATATTATTCTTAATCTATTCTTTGTCCTGCTAATTACATCTGTCAAAAGGAGACTTCATAAAATTATCTGACTGTCCCTTGAAAAAAATACCACCGCAAAATAAAAATGCCCTTTCCAGCGTCGTTTTCTTAAAGAAAATTATCATGAATGCGGTTACAGTCACATGTGTTTTGGATGCTTGGTTTAATAAAATTATGTTGAAAGCACCGCGCGCCACACTATACAAGCAAGGATTTTTAGATGCCACACTCAAAGGAGCGGGCAACCAGAAAAAGAAAAGAAATTCCAACAATATTTTCACGTAAGATAATCTTTTGTGAATATCAAGGACCCTGATAAACCTTAGCAAGCAACCGAAAAAATGCACAGCTTAAAAAGATGTTTCGCATTCAGAAGCCACCAAGGAACATTAGTAGAAAGATATAAAATAAGGACTACACAAAAATTCACAAACAAAACTAAAGAACTCGGTATCACCGCCTTAAGGCGATTTGCGCGTATATAGAAGAGAAAGAGTATTGTACATCGTTCGCAGGTAAGCCTTTATGTCAGTTATTTCAAAAAATTATAAAAGTATCCTCTTGTTAACCGCTTGGCTACCAACAACCAGAAAAATTAAAATGTAAAAATTGTTAAACCTGGGTAACGCAAAAAATTTGTTCATAAGAAGAAAGGGCGCCCGATTTGAAACAGAAAAATTTCCTTTTTTTTTATTTGTTGTCCTTACATAAAAGGATTATTTTTTGTGAATAGAATGGGAAACATTCTTTCTCAAATAGAATATGAAAACATCCAAATTCTCCAAATGTCTACAAGAGGTGGATTTTAAGTATGGTTGAAAGTAATGAACATGTATTATAGAGGGCGAGTTTAATTGATAGTTTATATTGAGAGAGAGTTACTGTCCACCACTTGTCAAATATTTGATTGAAATAATTACCTTAGGTATATAAGTCATTTTTGTGACACATTCAATTAATTAAACAACTCATTACGGATTTACCAAGAGCGATTTCGGTATTTTTGTGGTACACTTTACGTGGCCAAGGGTCATTTTTTGTGCAGATGTGCCATGACTGTATATTATTTAAATATTCTGTATCTATCGAAATTGCATTCAAATTATAAATAAAATTAAGGTTATTTAAATAAATGTCAAATCACAGTGGTATATTAAGAATTAAAGTGGGTTCACATTACACACATCTGCCAAAACGACAAGCTGTTAAATGTGTAATGTAAACGAAAAATCAACGCATTATCAAGAGCTGGGTCGACCAGTTAAAGAATTAAAATTCAATGTGAACCGTTTTCTGTTTTCAATTTCATTAGAAGTTGAAATGAAGGAACAATAAACAATTGGAATAGAACGGAATGGATTTAATTTTGGTATTTGGTAGTCAGTTGTTCTGTAAAATTAAAATGACTAAATATGACAATGATATTGCTTTATAATAGTCTAAGTGCCCAATCCCTTGATCTTGGGCTTTACTGAGACTGAAAAACTAATGACTTCAAGTGCGATTCACTGGGCAAAAAGCTAATTTTTATTATAGTTCACTAATAGTGCATTGTCTTCTTTTTCAGAACATTATACTTTATACCAAGATCAATAATTGATTATTATGCTCTCCTTACAACAATAATGTATCGAATTCTCATTTTCTTCTATATGTTGTCTTAGAATATTTTCGATGTAGTAGGCCTTGTGTCAGTGTAAGACTATTATGCTCAAAAAATGTAGTAATACAGATTAAGAAAATGGAGTTGTGGATTTAAGTTTCAAAGTGTGTCCCTGTATGGGCCTTGTTGCTTATGTTGACTGAAAGGTGAAAGATTCTAAAACAAAAACGTTTGAATGAACCATATAACGGATTGGCAGTTCTTGGTAGCTCGAGGATTACGCATGACTCAGTTTGTGACCGCAAATGAAAATATTTTGTGTGTGCATGCATATGGATTACTATCCTGTAGTTTTAAAACATTTTAATGTAGGTACCATTATCCAACGAATTATATGGTCCTTATACATATAGGTACCTAACACGTATGTGCTGGGCAACAGAGCGAATATATAATTTCGCTTTTGGGAATTTGTTTAACTTTGAAGCATTTTTGTTAACATACCTGCGTTAATTATTTTCCGTCAAACGTTTATCACTCCTCTGTGAAAATGTGTTGGTATTATGTTGACCATTTGGATTCCCTTTTTACTTCGGCGAAGCTTTTTTTTGTTTTGATTCAAAAACCGTTCAAAATTTTCTGGACATATCATTTTGACGGTAGGTCAAAAGAGAACATAAAGAAAATTAACCGTATGATCTTTGGTGCTATCTGGAGAACGTCTCTGTTCTCTGTCATTGTCTGAAGCCCTGTACAGGGACGGTAGTCTTAGGCGCTTACACCGCAATAATAAACATCCGTTTTCTTTGAGTGAGATAGAGGCATGTGACGTTGACGTATAGCGTTTCAAGCTTTGTTTATGCACGAAGAATCACGTTTTCACTCATGTATTGAAAAAAAAAATTGTGCACGACTGGGTCGTACGAACTTGCTCCTGTGTTCCAAATTATAACTCATAAAAAAACATTAAAAAATAAAAACATTTAATTAAAATAATAAATAAACATGTAAATTTTCCTACCTCAAAAATAGATTGAATTTGAAAAAAATTAATATCATAATTCTGAAGAAATTTTTGATTTTTCAATTTTTTTTTTAAATTTTAATCCAATGTTTCCAAAATGTCTTAAAATTAATTGAGGTATGCAGTATTCATAAATATACATTTTATAAGTAAATTAGGATTTCTAATATTGATCCATTTTTGAGATACAGAATTTTGAAACAAAAAAAATAAAAATACTTTTTAAAAATAACAAAAAAAAAAGTTTTGAAATTTTTTCAGAAAAATCTAAAAAACGACTCTATGAAAGGTACCGTGTTGGAGTAATACAAAAATATTAAAAAAATTTTTTTCGAGAAATTGCAAAAAAAAATCGTAAAAGCCGTTTTTGAGAAAATTGGTTTTTGGCCAGAAAAAATTTGTATAGTGGCTACCCTAAATTTGTATCTTAAGAAAAATAAAAAAAAAAACAGCCACGCGAATTTACTTAAACCTCTAATTTTCAAGTTTGAACTCAATCGGACCACTGAGTGGTTAAGGCTGTAGGTGCGTTAACAGACAGAAAGACAGACGGACAGAATTGCCGGACGCACTTTTTTCGACTTCTCTATCATCAAAATGATCAAAATCTCAACTTTTTTTTTAATTTTTACCAATTCAAAACTTGCCATATACCTATTCTATATGTCGCAAGTAAAGACGGAGGATTTTTTGAGGTCAAATGACATTCTTGGTCTTCCGGTTTGCGGTCATATGGTTTTCCTTTTCGGTCTTACAACCTTAACCCATTTGATTTTATTTTACATCTGCTTTAAGTTGTTTATTTAAGGTTATTTTGTTCTAAAATTATTAAAACGTTTCAATGCAAACACCTCGTCAAAGTATCTATCAACAAATAGGAATATTTGTTTGTACATAAATACACACATAATGCATATGTATTAATGCAAATAGTACCCAAAAATAGTATGCGAACGAAAGAAAGGATTGAAACTTTATTTCTTTCGCAAGCGAATGTATCTACTTTTTTTGCCTAAAAAGGAGTATAAAACATGAGTGGCTTGATGTAAAGGGGTTGCTCCGCATACAATGTATACTTCTATTACGAATCTTAATGCATACACATTTTTGTACGATTAATGTATTTAGGATTTCTTCTCTCCGATCCCCAACTCCATCCATGGTTCGTTTAATTTAAAATTTTGTTTGCTATAAAAAGTTTTTTCAAATTAAATATGCGAAATGCAAATATAAGATTTTCATTGAAATATTTTCTTTTTCATTATTCTAAAGATATTTATATGATTCAACAAATTTATGCTTTTTCATCGTAAACGGAATGCATTAGGAGTGTCATGTGCTCTGTATATTATGTTGTAGGAGGATCTAGGATTGGGCCTTTAGACTTAAGCAAAGATGGTAAGTTTTTCTTTATTTTAATTTTATTCCATGGGCTCTGTTGATGTTAATTTAAACTGTATGTTTACTTTGTTTCAAACAAACATACATCATTTAAATATGTATCTTAATATTTCTTAAAACGCTTATTACATAATGTGTGTATAAGTATGGGTAAATTTAGTTTTTTTTTTTTTAATATTACTCCACTTCAACACAGGATGTTTTTGGTTTGAACTGAGATGGCAGTGGGGTGTTTATTATTTGAAACTATTGTCGCTATTGACATTCGAATAATGTTAACGGGAAAGGCGGGAGACTTGAGCCACATGGGTCATTGAAGAAAATCTTTCCCAATGATTTGGCTCTCATTTTGGCCAGAGCAGGAAGCT
The DNA here is from genome assembly GCA_943590905.1 of Sphaerophoria taeniata. Classification (NCBI taxonomy): domain Eukaryota; kingdom Metazoa; phylum Arthropoda; class Insecta; order Diptera; family Syrphidae; genus Sphaerophoria; species Sphaerophoria taeniata. Next base: position 68,101,424 of record OX016542.1, read on the forward strand.
TTCACAGGAAATGAAAAACAATTTCTTTTTTTTGATAGTCCCCACGACAACGACAGAAAGTATTGTTGGGAATGCCCAGCTTAGCTGAGTGTTTACTAACAGGCCTGTGTCCAGTGCATTTTGCAATGACCCTTCTCTGGGTCTGCAAATTAAGTTATTAGTTCGGGATTTATTGTAGATGGGCCATAGCTTTCTAGATATATTATACAGCTGGCAAAGCTACTGCCCAAAAATTAGCTGCAGGTATTACCGTTTTGATTTGTATTTAGTTTTAGTAACTTGCATGCTTCCCTTACTGCGAGTAATTCAGCTTGAAGGAAACTAGCAAAGTCAGTTAAGAAGCCTAAAAGATCTGGAGACATTTAAAGGCTCGAAATAAATTCTATCACCAAGCTGAGCCATCTTTGAGCCATCAGTAAAAATAGTTGTGTCGAAGCCTCTCGTCACTAAGTCATCTTCCCACTTTTTTCGGGATAAACTGTAAGTTTAAAATTCTTACTGAGGCCTACAGTAGGAGTGCAGTAATCAGTTCTTGTAGAGAACATGTTCGCTGGGATTAGGTTGGTAATATTACTAGCTATGACCGTAAGGTTTAGAATACCAACTATTCGATTCTCTTGGTCTCAAACACGCTTCAAGATACGATATAGAAATATTTGATGGGCAGTTCGAATGGCAAGCGGTAGAAAAAAATGCTCAAATCATCAGATAGACATGAGCGCAAAGCTTCAGTGGAGCTTACACTAGTTGTTCTCTGAACCTTTTTGAGTTTTGTTATATTGTAGGCTTTGCTTTGTGCGGGCCACTATACAAACGAACCTAAGGTTAATATGGGGCGGCTGTGTACGTCCGTAGACTCACTTACCGCGGAGTTAAACCTTCCTGATATCAATATCACCAAATAATCTACTTAAACAACAGCCTTCACACCTCATCTTTCTAAATTAACAAGAACTTTATTCATGACTTAAAGCCAAAGAAGATGGGACCTATCGGCCTGGTCAATACCAATTGCTTACATTTTATCTTGACAATTCAAAAAAAAAATACTTTCTAGAAATTAGAAGAAAACTGATTCCAATACCATTTTTAAACAAAGTTATTTAATCAATACATCCAGAAACGGAAACAGAAACGTCACAAACGGAATATCAAAATATGATTTGCACTTCCATAGTACCAAGCTCCATGTACAAGCTCACAAATAAAGATACCTTAATGTTTATTGATGAAGGCGGCAAAAACGAAAGCTGAATCTGACACTGGTGGTCATCCACAAAACATATCTAAATTTTATGCTCTATTCAGACAATCTGTCTGTCTGTCTTCACTATACAGTATATTATAACCTAGGGGGGTATCTGTGTAATGAAATGTATACTTCACAGTGTCATTCGCCTCCGGATGTGTGCATAGACATAGCACAACGGCATTTGATGAAGGATAATGAAGTTTTGTTTGAGTTTTTCAAAGTTTGTAGATATTTTTTTCAATTTGGTTTGATACTTTACTGCATAGTACACTCTATAGGTGTCTTTTTGGTCAGCACTAATGTCTGCAAAAATAACCTCTCATAGAGTTCATCAATAATAAATACAAAGATTGACTGCTTTTGTCATGTCGGATACCAGGAAAGACTGAGCTTATTCAGACGACATGCTAAGCTTCTGAATTCCTGAACGAACACAGCAAGATATAAGGACACTTCGGTACCACCACCGTGCTCTGCTGCGATCCGACGGCCGTGCGTCTCGTCGATAGATTAATTTACAAAGTCAAAATAATTTTCGTAGGAAGACCAAAGAATTCCACCACTCAGTGGGAGGAAAAAAAAAATTGATTGTTGGACCTTGTCAGTTAATTTTTCAGGATCATTCTTCTTCTTCGCAATGAACTGCAACCGGCCATACAAGACGTAGACGAGAACAACCAAAGTCAATAAGGAAATAAATGAACGCAATTACACCGAAGATAAACACGACCAGCGTAAACATTAAACAAAATCAATTCATCCTTTTGCAAACGTTATTAGCACCAAAGAAGTCAACTTTCTAGCTTCTTTAATGTACGTCTACGACCAATTCATCTCTGGGATCGAACAAGTCCTTCTGAACTCAGTCAGCACTTCATTTTCAGCATATTTATCGTGTCCCTTTTCCAGCTTCGAAAAGAATTTGCCATTCCTCTGGTCGTCTTTAAGTTGAAGATGACGACGAAATCAGATATCCAAAAACAGAACACTTACGCAGATGGGGATTAGAAACGCTCGAGTTGTATTTCTTGCAAAACAAATTAATTGATGAAGGACATACAGTAGCAATCATTTGTGACAGCAGTAGGGTCAGAAGCGGGAGGATGGAAGACCATAGACACTGACATTGAAAGATTGTATCTCGTTCGTTTTTTTGCTTAAAAAATAATTGAAATTGGTATTCAATGAGAAGAGGCGATGGACGGTGACATATATAGGGAGAAAGGGAGGGTTGAATAAAACAATTTATCCTAAGAAAGAGTAAATTTATTATTCTTCAATGAAATCAAAAGGCATGAGTTTCACCCCAAGGAGGCTTAACTGGCGGATTACAATATTAGACATCCTTTTGTTGTGTTTGTGTTCAAACATTGTATACACTCGTTCATCCCTCTTTGCATCACCCACTGGCTGGAAGGTAGGAAACCACACTGACCGAGCCTTGAGGGTCTGGAGTAACAGCTGACAGTTAATAACGAGCCATTCAATGGCACAAAAAATTCGTATTCGTGTCACATTATTTGTGTTCAATTGATATGGCCCCAAGATGTGATATTAGCGAAAACAACAGACGCCACATAACTTTCTAAGTGGACATGGACATATTCTATGTTTTTTGTTTATTCATAGCTTTAGTAGCAAAACAGTGTTGCCTTGAACGGCTGGCAACAAAAACACGAAGCAACAACCTGTCTCAGGTTGAACAAAAAACGCATGATTTATTGTTATTACAAAGTATTCTATTGTTGAAATGTGATTAATTGTTCTAGGGTTTGCTATTGCTATCTTTTCTACTACCTACCGATAATATTTTCACCAAATATTGTTTCGATTGAATGCAAGGTCAGAAATATATGTTTTGGTTGTGGTTGTATCTTAAATACAAAAAATAATAGAAGACTACTTTTTGCATTTATGAACAAGCGCTGGCACAAACTTTCAGACTTTCCTTTAAACAGACTTGAATTTAATCATGTATAAAAGATCGAACCGACTTAAGTCTGCACAGAAATCGGAATCAGAGTTGGTGTCGTTTGGACCCACCATAAGACATTTAAATAGTAGCTATTTTCTTTTTTTTAAATTGTGTATGTATTTGTTTTTTCTTCCGCAAAAGATAATGCCATCATCAAATACCGTTTAGTAAAAACACCTGTTAGTAATCGGTTATAAAAGGGTTGAGCATCTGTCTGTCAATAATAGTTGAAAGAAGATACTATTTTTATTATTGTGACAGCATAAGAAAGTGGTAATAAAAATCACAGGCCCACATCAAAAGGTATTTTTCGATTCTCCTCAAGAAGGAAAACTCTACACTGAAGTTTTGAACCTGATTTCCTATTGCGGGATCTATAACGTTTATTCATGTAACACGCGAACCAGCATTGTTCCTTTCTGCAGTGAAATCATATTGTTTCCGTTATGGTTTACATTTTTCTGCGGCACTCCTTTCCTTGAATATATGTTATATGTATCAGAAATGGAAGGAATAAGTGGATATGACAGTATTATAATGGTGAAATTTATGATTTATTACCCTACGATTTACGTAAAAACTTATCAGAACAAAAACATAAAATGTTAAAAAAAGAGCCAAGTTCTCTTATGTGCAAACAACATTGTGTAAAAAGTTAGCCACCAAAAAAATGAGATCTAAAAGAACGCCAAGTTCCTACATGCAAAAGTGTTATAATATTGAATATTTTAAATCAACTTGAACAGTGAACTTATAAATTTTCATCCAAACTATTTTCTATTTTCTTTTAATATTGTTGTTTTATCTCTATGATTTAAAATATTAAATATTATAACACTTTTGCATGTAAGAACTTGGCGTTCTTTTAGATCTCATTACTTTTGGTGGCTAACTTTTTACACAGTGTTGTTCGCACATAAGAGATTTTGGCTCTTTTCTTACATTTTATGTTTTTGTTCTGATTTCACATCTTTAAGCAAAGCTTTTTTTTATGAAAACATGAACCTCGAAATAACTTAATAAGCTAACAATTTTCAAACCTTAACAATATAATTTCTCTGCCAATTTATAAATAAGTATTAGGTAGATTAGGCTGTCTAGATGTCACATTTAGACATCAAAGGTCCATTGTGAAACCACTAAGGAAGATTACTCATGGAGTTTTATGAAGTTAAACAAACCAGAATTCTAAATTTCAACATCCTATGACCATTTTAAGAAAGTGGGTGGCAGCCACGCCCCTGTTATGAAACTGCAATTTTGTACTTATATTTTCTCTTATACCTACTCAACCGAAACCCTATCGGAATTTCGAATTTAAACGTTTTCGACCATTTTAACAAAGTGGGCGTATATCACGCAACTAAAGGGAAATAGATTTTTTTTCTCATTTTTTTCATGTTATTCAACCAAAACCTTACAAGAATTTCAAATTTCAACATCCTACGACCGTTTTAAGATAGTGGGCGGAAACCACACCCCTAAATGAAACCAAAATATTTTACTTATATTTTTCCTTACATTCAACCAAAACCCTATTGGAATTCAGAATTTCAAGATCCTACGGCCAATTTTAGAAAGTTGGCAGATCCCACGCCCCCTGAATGAGCAAATTGAAGTTTTTTGATTTTTTCCTTTGTATAACCCAAAAACCTACCATTGTACCAAATTTCAAGATTCTGCTATTGTTAGAAGTGCTTCATCATTTTGATGATCAGTGAGTCAGTGAGTCAGTCAGTGAGTCAACTACGTTTTGAAATCTTTATTATTCAATATCTCAGGAAGTAGTGGTTTTACAAAATTATGTTTTTCACAGGGCCTTTGTGTCCATGAAATTAATACGTTATAATTTAAAGCTTCTTACTGGGTTCAAAACTTATAGGGGGTTAAAAATGTGCTTGAGTTCGATCCTGTAAAGAGGGAGTAGTGCTAGAACTTGGCTGGGCACTACCGTGCCTTTTGATACAAGAGATGCAAAAATCGAATAAAATGTTTTATTTTTCCAAACTGGACAGTGTCTTTTCGCCATCAAAAAAAAAAAGAAAATTTTAGGCCAAAATATCATTTGATTGCGACCGGAATGATTGATGCCGATAAGGGGAATTTTTTTTAACACGGACGTTTTTCACCAGGAATTCTCACTGGGGAAAGAGAATAAAAATGGCATTTTTTTCAGGCGGACATTTCGTTCTTTCTTATATACATATGCCATCATCAAAACCATGTTTTTTTATCCGATACTGTGAGGCTAATTTGGCCATAACTTCAGGAAAGCATAGAAAACAACATGGCATACTACGTTTTTTGACAGAAATTTTGTAACTCATCAAGTTAAAACAAAAAACACCTTTTTTGTTAGTGCCAATGTTTAGGGCTACTTATAGAAGGCTTTTTTCTTAAATTTTATTTTTTTTTCTTAGTTTATATATTCAAAGTAGACCAATAAACTTAGGTATATAAAAAGTTCTAGAATATTTTTTAGGAACCTTGAAAAAACATGTCTTAAGGTTTGTTGAAAATTTGGCAACTTGAATATAATTATTTTTTAACATTTAGTGTTTGTGCATATGTAAATATGATTAATATAAAAAAATGTATATGCATGTATCGGGGCTATCTGAGAATACTAATACTATAACTTAAATTCCTAAATAATACTTTTTCCAAAGACATTTTTTCCGCTTTTAAACCACTTTGTGCATTAATTACATTGCTACCGCGTTAACTTCATAAAACCAATTTTTTTGAAAACTTGTTGACATAATTTAAGAATCAGAATATGGAAAAGTTCATTTTCAACAACGCACTCTCACTATTTTAAACCATGACTTCCATATTATCAGGAAGTTCTTGATTATTTTAACTGGGTGAGAAACAGAGGCTCAAACAGAACGTAGACATCGATGGATAGTTAAAATGAAAAAATATTCAGCCAAAAACATTCGACTCCATAGTACAGCAATGATAAATTAAAACTGAATTCAAATAAATATTTAAAGACAAGTATACGCCCCGTTAACCTGAAAACTAAAAGTGATTTAACAACGCGATTTTGATACAAAATATCAGTTCCCTTTGGCCAAAGATATTAATTCAGTCCAGTTTTCTGATCCCTGAGGCCATAGGTTAAAATAAATGGGTTTGTAATTTGTATGGAAGGATTAAGAACAAAATTGTGCAATCTTTTCACACATTTTTATTTAATCAGATATAATAAGGTGGCTTGTAAGTTTTCAGTGTTTTCAACTAGGACATCATTTTCGGAATTCACTTAACAAAAAACTTTTTAACTTATGAATAGCTGTCGCTTTTTGCTTGAATTAATGTACTAGAACGGATTTATCAGTAGGGACTCTTAATTTTCCACTTTCGTCGCGCAAATACTTATTTCAAACACATAAAAGTAAACTATATAAATTTTATGTTATGCCGTCTAATTTTGTAACAATTTAATATTTAAACTTATGAGCCTTTAGATAAAAGCAATTCAACATAACATTCCCGAACAAGAATAACCGCTTTGGCATTCTCTTTTGTTATGTTTTTGATAATCAACCCCATCTCGAAAAATTTCTTATGTACAAAATCAAAAATGTCTTCACTGAAATACTCCCCCATAACAGAACACATTTATCGTAAGGAAAAACACACGGAAATCTAAATTGATGAAAAATTTATTTCATGATAATTTTTGAACGTTTGTAGAGTGAAGGTATCCTGCGCCCTGATAGCTAGCAAATACATAACAAACAAATGCTTCCTTCACATTTGAATGCAGAAAAGAACATTATCGTGTATTGTATTTTTCAATTCTTTAATTTGCGGAATCCTGTCGCAACTAAGTATCGTCTTCCGTTCCTCATGTATATGTATAGAATACACCTTGTTGTATGTTGCTTTGAAAACCAATTTTAATATTGTATTCAAGTGATATTATCGTCATCGTCATCACAATCATCATTATACCCTGAGGTATAGGAGGTTTCTACTTCGTATCGAGTCAACGAAAATGTGTGCATGTGGATCTGAACTCCTGGATTTAAAAAAAAAAAGAAATCACACATATCCTTTGGTTTCGAAATGGCGGAATTCTTTTTATTTGCTGATGTGTATGCGAGTATGAACGAAGTTTTAATTTTTTGGTTTCAACAGCAGAATCTTGCCAAATGGTTTTTCGAGCATGATTTACTGAATTCTTTCAGTGCTGACTATAAAACCACTCAAGCTCAGATTACTAATACAAGTCTAAAAATAATATTTGTTAAATTGAAAAAAATCTATTTAAAAAAGCAAGCTCGAACATCGCCTCTGATGCGTTTTTGCCATAAATTTTAATTAAACAACGGTAGCAGAAGAGTAGATTTTTAGTTTGTTGTTCAAGTGCCATATCCCTTTTTCATTTGTGCAATTTCTAAAGATTTATATTTAGACAACCTTTTTCTTCATCTGCATCTCTCGTTGGTGCTGCTATTCGATTCCAATTCGTATAGGGTGAGAAACGTTGTCAACGCTGCTTTCTGACTAGTCTGAGCTGGGCCACGGTCGGCCCACTGTATTACAATAATTTTTAATTACCGGAGTAAACTTAATTATGAATTTTATATTTGCGGTTAACTGCGAACAAAGGACAATCATAACATTTTTTTCGCTTTTCTGTTTGAATTTCCAAGCCATTTTTTAGAACCTCAGCGTTTCATCCTTCTTGTTCTGTTTCTGCTGGCGCTTTGGTCGCCTCGCTTTTCACTAAAGCTGTTGTGTGATAATGGTGCTGGGCGTGATGATGAAGTTATATTCGCCATGCTGCTCCAAGAAAAATTGCAAAAACCTTCATACGAATGGTGAAAAAAAATGGCATGTCCTTTGGTTTTCTACGACGAACAGTGTTTTTAGTCGTTTGGTTTGTACAAATACATATATAATTTGTTTCCTTCATTCAACTGACTGATTCAGTTGTGCCACATGCACCGTACACAGAAGGAGTTTCATGGGAAAAAAAATCTGTACCTATAAGGACACTTGACACCACATCCTTTTTTTCAATTTTATTATTTCTTACATTATTTTTAAATATTTTTTTTTTCAAAGTTTCCTTGAAGTTAATGAATAATTGCTTGCAGTTAGCAAGGACCTCTTAATGAGTTGTGAAATATATTTCGCTTGACTTTGATTTTTAATCACAACTGCTTTCATATTCTTTAGAAAATGCGGAGATTGTAATTTTCTTAATTTTCCTTTTGCATTGAAAAGCTTTTAGCATCACGGCTGCAAGGAACTTGAGTTCTATTATGTGTACATGGCTTCTATTTTAGATCATTTAAAATCCAATTCCATTCGATTTTGCTAGCACAACAACTGTACAACGCACGTTAAAAAAAAAAAAACCAATTCAGATATACCATAAAACATTCTCGTAATGAAGTACTAAATATGCAACTAAATAGAAAGCATCCTATTCAAGAGAACATAGGTCTGTGTTCCGTTTAGAAAATTGAGAAAGTCTCGAAAGTTATTTCAATAAAGATTGGTTATGTATGTTCATGTTCACATATCGTGGAAGTAGCTTACTATAGCCGTACTGTGGCTAAAGTCTCTGAGTTGAAGCATATTGCAAGGACATTCAGATTCGATGCTGGAGCTGGACTCCCTTTTGCAACAGGCTGAAAAGGCAGACCTTTAACCTATACTAGGCACATTCATAAATTTTCTCCAACTGTTGTCCGTCCATTTATACTCATGGTAGATATTAAGTCGATGAAAGGATGTTTTGAACGTAGGTCAACGCGTCTATTCAAAGAACTGATGCTGCGGATATGATTGCAAGCACCTCATCACCCTGTTGCCAGCCCAATATACCCATACGTTAAATCTGTATCTGAAAGCATACATAAGTGCAATCGAAAATTGGTTGGTTGCATCTAGCAGAATGGAAACTTTATTGAAGATTTCACTTTAATGCCTCTGTCATTCAATATATATGCACTCTGACTTTATAATGAAATTCAGGATGCATAAAAGGAGTCCACCTTTGTACATCTAATATCCAAACGAGAACCGTAGTCAAAGTGAAATTCAAAGTCGATATTTTTTCAAAAACAGATTTTGCTTAGTATGGATTATTTTTTTTCGTTTTCTTTTCCTGATGGTGAAAGTTGTGTTTTGGGTTCTTTTTCATACAGTTTTCGACTATATTAGTCTGCATCTGGATCCTTTGTGTAAAGATTTGTATGCAAACTAATATGTGTAGCAGAATAAAAATGAAGAAGAACACATTGCTTCGTAGAAAAAGGAAGAACCAGCAACTCAAAAACTCGCAGTCAGCAAGCAAATTTGCACATGTTCCATATACAAGTACCACGCCTCGACACTATCTCCAAGTCATCGCCGCCGCACGCCGCGCGCCGCCTCAGCGCCGTTATCCTGAACCTTCATACAGAAAAAGGATACAATTTCTATCGAAGCGCATAGGTATATACGTACAACATGTGAAATGGCAATGGCAGGGATGATGATTTGGGCAAACCTGGGCAATATTTTCTTTTATGCAGATCTTGAAACAAAACGAACAAAACCCTGCGACAGCAACGGGCATGGGCACGGACATGGGCGATGTTCGTTAGTCAGAATAGTTGATGTTGATGGTCCTCATTCTCATCCTTGCTGCTGCCGTTGTGGTAGTATCTGGTCTAACGAATCAAATAAATTTGTTGGTCAATTAAAAAACTGCATAGCGCACCATGAATCTCCCAATGGGTGGATGTGGAGTAGCACCCGATGATGGTGGACATGTTCGCCATAAATATCCTCTCGAGAGCATGTGTAAGCTGATTCTGGATACACACGGAGGTACTCACCCTTACCTCCTTCTTGTACAAAAAATGTGTATAGTAAAAAAAATTTCCAATTTACCATATCCATTCTGGATGAGGAGAACACCCATCGTATCTACACTCAATCGGTATTTCTTTGCCTTTAAGGGACAATAATGAAATACATAGAATATAGGAATCGTATACATATATTAAGCATGGACTTTTTTTGCCTTTTACTTTTTTTCATTTCATTTTTAAGCGCTTTTTATATTTTAATGTATTGGTATAGCTTTTCCCAGTGGCAAATTTCATCCTCAATGAAAAATTTTGGTGAAAAGAGCAAGGAATTCATTCCACACTTTTAAGAGGAAAAATAAGGAAATGATTTCATAGGAAAATAGTAATGCCCTTTTTCCTCTGTACATTTTCTCTATTCTATTAACGCTTTCGTTTCTTCGCATACCAAAACGTTGTGATTTCAGTAAGGAAAAGTCCTGCACAGCTTCACGAGTTCGTAATTGGCATTGAGCGCTGTGTGTTGTTTTCATAAAAGAAGAATAAACGAACAAAAAAGAAACACAATATTTTCTATCTACTAGCGCAGCTGATAATTTTTTGTTTTCTTTTAAGGGTGGGAATGACCTGCAAGAATCCTGCAAGAATGTGTATATAAATATTATTTACTTTCTACCTTTATTGATCTTGAACGACGCGACGACCGATGACGACGCAACGGTTTTGGTTTTTTCCTCTATCTTTTTTTGTCTGCGACTGCGATCGTTAAAAAAATGTTTTGTTCTATGTTAAATCAGTGCAATCACAATCTTGGTTAAGGACAGTTGATGTGAAAAATGTGTTAGTAATTTTTCAAAGTGAATTAATAATGACAAACACCTCAGAAGAAAACATGAGTGTATTCGAAAATATTTACCAGGTACTCAAATATAAATATTCGTTTTCGACTTGTATAGAAATGAAATTAAATAAGTATCTTAACATTTTTTTAAAGGTATTCTGGAATCTGGAATGTGGAGCAACCCAAAAGGAGTCGTTTAGCGGTAAAAATTTAGAAAAAAGTAGAAGATCCACCCTTTAATTGTTTTTGTATATACCTATCATTATTTACAACAATATTGTGTTCTTTTCAGAAAAATTTCAATAAAAAAAAATTATAAATTTGTTTTGATATTTACATTTGGTGTTTTGGCATTTTGGCAGGTTTCACCATCTTATATTCGAATATATAAAGATTTCACAGCTGCATTTTCATGATATTTTTCATTCATGAAAAAAGTAGTGGAAAATTCAACTTTCAAAAATGAGATGAGTTCACCAATGAACTATCATTTAACATTTCATTGGAGTTAGACAACAAATGAAAACACTGAATACTTTTATTCAATGATTTCACTGATGCATATTCACCAAGATATTCACTTGGTGAACTCCAATGACAGCCCCGTGTTAATTTCACCAAATGATTCACCTTCAAATTCATGAGTGAAGCTTCCATTCCTTGGTGAATCGCATGGTGATTCCTTGGTGAAAATTGGGAAATTTGCCACTGGGTTGTAGGTACTATTTTTTGTTCATTCCTCTTTCGATGATTTGGAAAATTGGGGATGTCCCTATTGAACTGGAAGTGGAGTGTGCGCGTATGGGAAACCCAATAATTTTCTCAATGCACCTGTATTGGATATTGTTTGATATCCAATAGCGATTGGCAGATGCAATCGAATTCGATGTGTACTATAAAAACATTGTACGTATATATACATCCATATACATCGAAATTCTATACACAGTAATAGAGTCACATAGGTTTTTAGTAGAAGATTGGAAGGATATTTATGAAGACACTTCTTTTTAAAAAATGCGTATGAAGTTTTCACTTATAATTGTAATTTAATTATGTTTGGTAATGTAATGCCGACGGGACAGGAAAGAAGACTCAGCGGGAAATGAAAAGACCATTACAGTACCTTAAAAAAAAATTTATAAACAAAAATAACGCCATTCGCTTTTTTTGAAGATATAACAAAATATATTATTTTCATCCGCATCGAAAATTCACAAATCGGACTTTTACTTTTCGAGAAAATCTGATAACAAAAAAAAAACGGTTCTATGGGAGGAACCTCAGTAAATACATAAATGTTAAGAAAAAAACCGAGGAAATTGAAAGCTTTGGTTTTTGGTCACGAACCACGCGAAATCGATCAAACCTCTAATTTTCAATTCAATCGGATCAGTGGTTAAGGCTGTAGGTGCGTTTACAGACAGACAAACGGACGGAATCGCCGGACCCACTTTTCTTAACTTCTCTATCATCTTTATGTCATATTTGATCAAAATCTTAATCTTTACGAATCCAAAACTTGTCGTATATGTATTCGATATGCCGCAAGCAAAAAAAAAGGAAGTGAACAATGGAGTTTAAAGTGACAACACATTATTGACGCATTGCAATTTAGTTCGAGAAGCTCAGCTCGGAAGCAGAAGACAACAAGAACTATTTACGAGTGTCGGAAATAACGCTTATTTGTTGAAATACGTTACTCCGTTAATTAAAAAAAATTCACTTAAATTAGAACTTAAATAAATATCTGTCGGGCTTTTTAGGAGTCCATACCGGACATAAAAACAAACAAACATGCAACAATTTTTATATATAGAGAGATTTCGTTACAACAGTTGCAATGAAAATGTACACTCGGACGTATGCGTGTTTTCTTATAGATTTTTTTTTATTTTTAACGCTTTTTTTTACTTTTTGTGAACCTTACGTTTATTTATCAATTGTTATCTAATTATTTTTAACAGCTTCTTCAGTAGAGTTCTTGTTTGAATCACCAAATCGAAAAGATTTGTCACTCAATATTGTCAATTTTTTGGGCAAAAGAGGCCTCCAGAAAAGCGTCTGCCTAGTTTCTAGGTTCACACATCGTCCCGACTTTCGTGAAAATGATGAGTGAGCCTAGTTAATGACTCACCGAACATTCCAACTGACTCCTTGGTGGTCGTTTTGGAATCGTTTCATACGAGAATATCAAATGCGGTCGGGTAAGGAGGAATGGATGTGAATCCAAAGCTTAATAGCAATCGCATCTTGGACTAAAAATATCCGACTAGAGTTCCATGAGCATAACTCATTCGACCAAGAAATATAGAAATATATAGTACACCACTATTTCTAATGATGATAACACTGACATTTCTCCAATATTTGCTGTAGAGGACAACTTTCAACGTATATGGGGTTTAATGTTACAATTCTTCAAATAATGATCTTTCCATTCGTTTTAAAAACTTCCCTAGGGGCTATGCAAATATTCAATTAGATCACATATCTTTTGTTTTTCAAATAACAGTATAGAGTTTCCAGTAAGAAAACGAGCGTTTAATTACTAGACAAAAATCTAGTGTTGGACTCGGAGTTGGTAACTTTCAATTTTATACTTATAGAAAAAAGAGTAAAATTGCGAATCGAAATTCCACCGAACAATATTATAATAATAGCTACCAAAGTTCTTATTTAAATCTTATGTATTCGTGGATGAATGGCTTTGTTTTGCTATCATAAGACCTTTTGTTCATCCTGATAGCAGTCTGATATTTTAAAGAAGGGATATGACTTTTTTTATAAAAGGAATGACAAGCAATCTCAACAACATTGATTTAACAAAGTGTGATAAGGCCTTGTGACGCTCTCTGGTAAAAGAAAAATGAAAAGAATTGGCATAAGACCTCTTGTTGTTTGTTTAAAGTCTGAACTTTTATAGCTCAAACCAGACTTAGTTACATAATGTAAATACAAGTAGAATAATATTGTTCATCTGAGCAATGTATTGATTTTAAGGAGGAAAAGTTCCTAATATTGGAATAAAGCAAAATCTTTATTTCTTGTGAGAAGCTATTGCTTCCTTAAAAATACTGCTGTAAAAGTAACAAACTGCAAAAGTCACATGGAAATTCAAGTTTGTAAAAGGTTAAAAACATCATAATTTCGATTCTTACGCGTATCATTCGCAATGCCTCTTAATGTTTATTAAATTTAAAATTCTATTTCAAATACACAATTGTTTTGTTACACTTTCCAGCCCGAAATAAATTGATCACATTATAAATTTTTCATCAACCTTGATTTTTTTTTTTTCAAGCAGAGGATATAATGTGAGTAAGCCTCGTTACCTCATTTACAAAAAAAGTAAAATTTTGCACGTTGGGGTTGAAAAAAAAATGCGAAATGCTAACATTGTATGACATGACGCGATAACAAAGCGAACCCCTGTTGGAATTTATCTTTGTATTTGAAACTAAATTGCAAAATGCCCTTTAAGATTGCGGTGAATTCACAAAAAAGGAACAAACGATACCATTATTCGTGTTCCTTGGGGATTTCGGGATGAACTGAACGATTGGCATACATGTACTATGCTACATGGCACCATCCATGAAAGTATGCAAAAAAAAGGGGATCAAAGTTCACACGCAAGCATGTGTCGCACGCCCCAGGTTCATAATTTAAATACGCGTATGTCAAGCGTTCATTCAGAGCAATTTATTGTTTGTTCGAAACGAATAAAATAAATAAACACGTGGGGCACGAGCAATGGAATGATTTTCACAACTTTGTACGCTTTTTCCAAATCTATCAAAACAATTTCAGGCCCAAATTCACGAAATTGTACATGAGAATCCGAGCTCATCATCGACTAACTCTGAATTTGAATCGAATTTATTAATTAACATTTTGCAGATTTCCCCCTTTATTCTTTTATCGAACAAAATAAAACTTTTTGAATATTCAATTCTGAATTGCATTTTGGATGAGCAGTAGAATAAAATTTTTGGAACGTCTTCCCGCTAAAATTACCGGCGGCGGCGATGACTAGCAAATTTGAACAGACACGTTGCTTAAGGTGGGTTAAGAGGGAAGTGTACACAATTTACCTCTTCTCATCAGTTAAAGTAATCATGTCTTTGACTATGCACAAAAATAATAAATAAATCTGTATATTGTGAACTCCTGTTTTATCACATTGACACGACCCTGTTCGACAAAGATTTTTGATAAACTCAATAATTTGGGTTGTATTTTGGGAGCTTCGGTAGACCGTAAGTCTTGAGACTGAAAGAAAACAGGAGCTGGAACTGAACGACATTGTCTAGGTGGAGTAGTTAAGTCTGTGAGGTGTGATACGTGGTTGCTAATTGATTTCATTATTGTCAGATACATCCAACTCTTCAATTACCACCCGGTGAATAGTGAAACAAATAATGCAAATTTTGAGTATCTCCTTCGAATTTCAAATTTATATGGGAAGTCAATTCCACAAGACTTTATTACACCTCCTCCCTTGTCCGTCTTCATCTCGCCAAGAAGCTGGATGAGAAAGACAACACAAAGACGCCTTAAAAATGACGGGAAACTCAAAACTCAATAACCGGAAAACAATAAACCAGAAATTTTCATTATAATTTAATTTGTGGTATTTGATTGTTTTGAGGGCTGTTGATGACGACTAAGCTTATTTCTGACGTTCTGCACAGCCCAAAAGGTGAGAAAAATAATGGGAAACAAACAAACAAGGACAAAACTCTGTTATTGGTATTGTGACTTTTGAATTTACAATGAAACGTTTTGATATGTATTTCTGTTATTTATTCAAATGAAAGAACATTGCGTTTCTAATGCGATTAATATTTTCTTAAAGAAATTCCTTTCGATGTTACGCTTGGATTGAAAGTCGTGTTAATAGCAGACTTCTTGCTGATTTAAAGGAAAACAAACAATCAAACAATTTTTCCTTCTGCTCTTCTCAAGTAAACACGAGACAAGTTTTTTTTATTTTAATATTGTAAACTATTTAACGCATCACGGGTGAAATCCAACAAAGCCGCTAGAGCAGATGGTCTAGCTGCCGAGCTGTTCAAAGCAGCAGGTGACGAACTAGATAGGAGCATGCACCAAATCATCTGTGCGATATAGTCAGAAGAATGCATGTCCAATGAATGGAACCTAAGCATTATATGGGCGATCCTGAACTGTGCCAACTACAAATGAATCAGCCTACTTTACATCGCCTTTAAGATTTTCTCTGCCGTAATATGTGAACGTCTGAAGCCTTTCGTCAACAATCTGATTGGTCCCTATCAATGTGGCTTCGGACCAGGAAAATAATCCATCGACCAAATTTTCACTTTGCCGCAGATCATAGAAAAAATCCTAATCGACACCCATCCACCACTTTTTATCGATTTTAAGGTCGCGTACGACAGCATCTACAGAGACTAACTGCAGTATAAAGCCATGTATGTCTAGTTTTAGCATTCCTTCCAGGATCGTTCGCTTGTGCAAATGACGATAGAGATCTCACGTTGCGCTATCAACGCGCTTACGGAATCTTTCGATGTCAAAAAAGTATTCAGGCAAAGCAATGCACTGTCATCCTACCTATTTCTTTAACATCATGCTTGAAAAGATAGTGCAACTTTCTGTTAGACTTCTCGCGTACGCGCACCGATGATATTCACGCAGCTGGATATCAATGGAAACTTTATGAGAATTGTGACGGAAGCGGGGAAAATGGGTTTAGCGGTCAATGAGGGCGAAACGAAGTAAATGCTGTCTTCGAGGAAGGACACCCAACACCGACGCGACGGTTCGAACGTCGCAATAGACATAATTATAACTTCGAGATTTTTAGAGCAGTTTATCTACCTAGGCTCCGCTATTTACACGGGCAATAACACCAGCGCCGAGATCAGACTCTTTCTAATGGCTGTTTCATTGGGCTTAGAAAGCAATTGAGTTGTAAAGCCCTCTCTCAATCAACTAAGGTTAAACTATACAACACCCTCATCATCCCAGTCCTGCTGTATGGTGCAGAAGCATGGACACTGACAAAATGGGAAGAATGTGCCTTAAGCTGTTTAGAGAGGAAAGTTCTTCCGGCTTATCTATGGTCCCGGAGAATGGAGAAGAAAATTCAACATTAAGTGACCAAAAAACTCAAGATTCAGCAACTGAGATAATTCAGTGATTTAGAGCATTTTTAACACCATTCCCGAGTGACGAAGAAGTAGAGGAAGACCATGACTCAGGTGGCGCACCCAAGTTGAAGAGGACCTCAACTTGGAGTGCACAGCTGGAAACAGCTAGTTGAGACTGAGCTGGCTGGCAGAGACAGTTGGTTAAGGCCTAAGTCCACAACTGACTATAGCGCCACCTTAAATAAGAAAGTAAACCTATATCCATGACCAAATTGAACGCGCCCAATGATATCGATGATGATGAGAATGAGGAACATCGATTAACAACGTCCCCAACAAAGTTATATGATTGACATGCAAATTTCGGAAGTGCATAATCAGCTCAAGAATCACCAAACCAAAGCGTCTAGGCAGCACGCGCTCCACGACACAAACACGTTTTAGCTTTTGATTCGCCTGAGCTATAGGAATTCAATGCATGCAATCAGAATGAAGCTTCGACATCACGTTTTCTACGTAATGTTACGTAATGTGACTGCAAACGGAAGCTCTAGTTCAAATATACTAAACATGTAATGTCATGATAATGTCAGAAACGATGAGTCATTGTATCATAATATCAGGAGGCTAAACCATATACGTTTGTCGAATTACCTAATTTTAGTTTCAATTCCACATTTACTTCCATGTACAAGTGACTCCGAATGACTAGAATAATCATAAAACATTCAATAACCAATGCTGAAATAACGTTCTAACATCAATTAAAATCTTGTTCTAACTTTCAAATTACAAGTTCATGAAACTAAAACCATTTACAAATGGTCCCAATAATAATAACGACTTAACTTCCAACCCAATCGAAAACATTCCCACCGCTGTTACTCTCTTTCATCCTTTAACTTCCATCGATAAACCTACAACTGAATATTTTGCTATGCTGGCATTACCATTCAAACCATTGAACCAAAAACATTCAAAATTGAAATTATTAATAAATAATCAAAGTGCAATTAATTTTACACATAAAAACCGAATTAATTAATATAACGACCTTACTGTAGGACCACTGAACGACCTCTTTTCGGCTGCAAACATATTTGAGCGAAATCGACATCCTAGAGTGGCCAGCATAAACGGATGAAGGCAGTTAATTTAATACAATGAGGTCATCCATTTCATTTCATTTCATTTAAAATTGAAATGCATGTTATTGCTCAATGTTCAGTCCAAGGCCACAGACAGTCTATGTAGGTAAGGTACGTTGTACGAGGATCGCACGCCCGCCATTGGTTTTACCAAACAATAACAGGAACAACCTAAATCGACTCAGACAACCGTTTCCAAACAGTCGTAACAGGCTATAATAATAATAATATCCATTTAAAATTTAAGCCAGGTAATAAATGTGCAAATAAAATTAGCACGGTGAATTAAAAAAATACAGAACACATAGTTCGGGGCTTATCGATGGGTGTGAGTGCGGCGGATGACAATGTGACAATAGGGTTGATGAATGGAGTCCTTTTCGTCCCCGAAATGAACATCGATGATTGCATCAATATGCATATATTTTTTACTTCAAAATAAGAGACTGAATACTATTTGGGTAGATATACCCGTATATACCTACCCTTAAATTAATATGCAACTATGAACAATATTATTTGAAAGTTATGGGTTATGGCTTCGAACTTTCTGCGATGTAGAGTGATTGTAAATTTTAGATTGTACAATGTATATAGTTCAATTTTGGTTTCAAAGTTCTATCTTCGATCAACGTTCTACATCATAGCTGTCATAAAGTTGCTTTTGCATGACGTCACAAAATTGCCAAATCTTTTTTTAAATTAAAATATAATGACGTAAGGACGAATCTCAACTGCGAAAGCTTAAATGCCACCCTCCTCTTAATGTTTGCGGGATTCTTAAAATTGCAACATATTTTCAAAGGCTGAAGTTCGTGCAAAAGAAGTTGGTATAAACAATCACCCTATTAGAATAATGTTCTACATCTATAGCAACAGGGTATGGGGCCGATTCGAAGTTCTGTATTCTACCGTAATAGCTTATTAAAATTCCTCGCGAAATCACAAGGGTAATCGTGCACTTATGGAAATTTCCTGCTGCCAATGTCCCACTCCTTCAAGCTTCGCCAACCACCATGGCGCGTCGCTGTTACCACCGTTGCCGCTATCCGAGATTAATGCCACCAAAAACCAAAACCTTGGGAGGGGTTGAAGACAAAAAAAAAAAAAAAAAACCGAGACTCTACGTGCAAGGTTGGGGCTGCTGCTTTGGTCGTTTGTTACTACTCCCAAATTTTCAACTCATTGAAGTGGAAGCAATAATTGATTATGGGATAGGGATTAATCTCAGCTAATAAGAAACAGATATCCAAGTTGGTGATGGGTTGGTAAGTCGTTTTGGTAACAACACTTGAAAAATAGATTTACATTTATTTTTTTTTATTTTTTATAAGTCGACAAACACCATTCCATTCCTCAACTAAACCTCCTTGGCATTTCAATTTGATTTCCATCATGGAAGGAAATTGCGAAATGACGCTTATAGGGGAAGAGAATTTCACAGGACGCTTCGACGTTAGTTCTGCGGTTGCTGATCTGAAATGATTTATGTGTGCTTTTAGCGAGGATTTGCATATTCTTCACAAAATCTGGCCATCGACAGCAGGGGACACAACAACTTAGCCAAATAACGCTAAGGTATCACGAAACATGCAGTAGAGCGGAAAAAAATATTACAACTGTGTATATGTGTTGTTGGGCCAAGTGTGTGTTAAAAAAGAAACACTTTTAGGGTTAGGGCGACATTTTAATGTATTGAGGATGTTTTTGTTTCTTTTTTACTTTTTAAAATTTTGAAATTTTTCACTTTGGTAATTATTTAAAATCATAATATACTTTTTTAAGGATACATCAAAACATAGTCGAAGTTCAAGATACGATGAATTCTGGACACTGGGATAGTTTTCTTGTCAGAGCTTAAGCCTTGGTAGTTTTATTAGAATCATAAGCATAACAGAGCTTCCATTTCGAAGTTTTGGCAGTAACATGTTTTGTAAAAAAAAAACAATTCAGATATTAAGACATTGTAGACCACAAAAGAAACGTTGCAAAAGAAAAAGAAAAATCGAAGTAAGTGCTTAAGGTTTGTATTGTTAACCTCCCTCCTCCTCCTCTTCCTCCTCCTCCTCCTATCCCGCCGAGAAAGCTGTTAAGATCAATATTATGTAGCTTTTCGTCGATTTTGTCTCACATTCTCGGCTACAATAACCGCTATATCGTCTACCCACACTTTGCTACTACGGTGACTATGAGTTCTGTCATTTTTGTCCACTAGCATATACTTATTCTCACAACCTACAGTAGACGAGAACAAGCCATAAACTTTTCTTCAGTAAACGCACTGTTCGGGTTCTAAGACCGACCACAAGCCGAAAGATCGTAAGCCATATGACCGCAAACTACTCTCCCGTACTACTTTTTTGCGAATGCCATTTGACCTCCAAAAATCCACCCACTTCTCTTGAGAATTTATTTCATTTCGTCGCTCGGAGTTATGAGAATTAAGGATCGAAATCTGATACCATTACGATTTTTCTATAACAGCCCTGGACTAGGACACAGCCTTTTTCAAAAACAAAAATTTTATGAGATACCAAACACTGAGAATCATGGAGAACAAAGCATTAAAATTCTTCCTGTAAAAGAGAAAACGTCCTTTTAAGGACGAAAAATAGTTCTTAAAAAGATATGGCCTCAAATTGTTCAGTTCAGTTCTCAGCCTAAAATTAAAAACTATTTCTTTTTCAAAACGGTGTTTGTATATCTTCCAAGATGCATTGCGTTTTCAATATTTCCCAACGTTTGTGAGCTACTACTGATTTTTTTTCCGCAAAATTATCATATGGAACAAAACAAACTTTCTTTCAAATTTCGTGCGGGAAACAGTTGTCAGTGTTCAGAGAACCTTATATTTAAATTGAACCACTAGATGTAAAAGAACATAATATGAAATGAGACATAAATACAAGATTTGACAAACACATAAACGGAAAAGCAACTTCAGCCATACCTCTTTTTAAAAATTCAACACACGATTTTTCACTCATTCTTTAAAGCATTGTGCATGCTAGATAATGATAACTTGCCGAATGACGAATGTTCTATATTAGAATAATCTTGTGTTTGAGAAAGATATATAGTTACTAACATATTTCCAAATATATCTCTACTTTAAGGAAATCCCTTTTAAAAGTATCCGTCATAGCATACTTTCAATTTTTGAGTTACGAATAAAACGAGAGCTTTTATCAGGCGACAGAAAGGAAAAGCAAATAATAAATATTAATAACGTCAAATATTCGAGGCACATTTACGTTTGAGGATTCTATCTTTGAAAATGATGAGGACGAGTGTAAGGATAAAACCATTACTCATACCTGGGTTGCTGCTGCTACAGCAATATATCTCTGTTCGCTTTGCATTGCCCTGGTATATATGTATATTCCCCTCATCAGATAAGATATGTCATTGCTCGTGGATCGAACCAAATCGTATGTGTGACGTGTTTGTCATAACTCATCACATCACCGAGGCTTATTTTAAGCAGCAGCGGTCTTCCATTAGAATAACAATTTCTGTATTCAGTCTTCTATAGGTAGATAGGTATATCGTATATGTCTCAATACTCTAGTCTAGTCAAGTCATATAAGAAATGATAAATTTTCTGTTCCAGGTTTTCCATTAATTTTCTTTGTCCTTTCCCTATCAATCGAATGTCCTTCGACAGGAATAAGAAATCAATTTGTCAGGTTTTCGAATTCGAATGAAACCTTACCCCCGCTCTGCATTAGGTGGTATTGCCAATAACCGCACCACACCCTTATTCAAAGGCGCACACGACACATCATTAAAACTATAAAAGCGTCTTGCTGGTTTTCTTCACTTACTTTTACGACTCACATCGACCATGGCCACGTCTTATGGGGGCAATATTCCATTTGACGACTGACAAGGAAGATGGTGATAATAAATGTCCACTATACAGCTAGGTTGATGATATTGAGACATAAGTAAAGAAACGCATCACTACTGTTCGTATAGAGCTATGTCATAAAGTCTAATAGTCGTAAATATAGATTTACGTTAATCAAACAACAAAATTAGGCAGTCTGCGTACACAACATAACTGCAGTGTAGCTTTAACGGGAACGGGATACCTTTATTGATGACATAAATTCCAATCGAAATGGTATCATAAGCAACTCTGGATCTTTACGACCTCTTCACTTTGAAGGAAATTAGCTTTCAACACGCCCTCGCTATGGTGGTCAGTTCACGCTTTCAGTCATGTTTCAAGAAAGCACACACAAAAAAGAAACCGTAAACAGTAAATAAATTCGGGGATGAAAAAGTTTTTATCCTTCACAAAAACTTTGTACATAATTTCAAATTCTATTGCTTCGGTTCAGTTTATTTTGAAAGTTGAAACCGATATCGTTCGAGAAAGAATCAAAATAAGGTTTTTATTCTCAAATTTTCGTTTTAAAATCCATAGCCGTGTTTTATTGGGAATTTTATACTCAGCTAAGTAAAATTTTTTACGAAAGACAAAAACAAACGAATACTGAGTAAAAATAAGTTAGAAATTGAACTCAGTTAAGTGCTAAGGATAAAGTTTCGGCAATTCACCGTACTTGAGTTTTTCGTTGTGTTTTTTGTATAGATCTTGGCCAGTATTATCATTGGCGCCATCTTGAGACCTATCTGAAAGCAATTTTTTTACATGAGATCCCAATAAAACACTGCCTATACCTATATTTTATTCCGAAAAGTAATCAAATATAATTCTTCTAAACAGAAGAGAAAGAAAGAAGGGTTAGCTACTACACTCTTGAATTTTTTTTTTTGTTATTTGAAAAGTGAAGGCTTGTATGAAAAAAGAAATTGAAAAATCTATTTATGTTGTTTGAACAACGATAGCAACTTATCTTGAAATATCTGAAAATTCGAAAAATCGAAAAAATGGTTTTTTTCTTTAGTCGCAATTAAAGGTAGGTGCAGGTGAACCCGAATGACTTTTCTAATTGATAAATTGAACATTCTAAGTTGGATTTTGAATTTTATCATGATTTTGGATTGCGAAATTTTTTGCTGATTTGCAAGTTGAGGAGATAAATACAAGATAGCACTATGCTGCGATCAATTCCACAACCCGGTATACCTATTGCTTTAATGAGTTTGGCCACGTAATGAATGGTACCTAAGCGGCAAGCAGCAAAGGGATAAAGAAATAAGAACATGAAATTGTATTATGGTGACGCCGCCGTCGTAGAAGTTAAGCTGCATGCTTCATTTCTGAACAGCAGAGCTGTGCTGCTTTAAATTGGTGCCGTGAAATAACGCCGAGCGAAATAACGTCGAATCTTGATATTCGATTAGGTAAACCTAATAATTCCGATTTACAGGCAATTCGTTGAAAGCACTATAAGCAATACATACAGGGTGGCTGACGAAAGCTGCTACAAAAAAAAATGTAATAACTTTTTTTGAATTTAATGAATTTAGTAATTTTTTTTTATTTTGCAGGTTGTGATTTAATAAAAATGGATAACTGGGGCACTGAAGCAAGAATTTGGATTGTCCGTCGCCGTTATAATGCACTTGGGTCCGTAATTTTTGGTTCAAAGAGAATATACGCACACGTTTGGCGACAATCCTCCGAGCATATGGTCTATAAAGAGGTTTGTCAACAATTTTGCCGAGCATGGAACGGTCGAAAGAAAACATTACTATCGAAATCTTTTAGTTCGGAAGGAGGAAACAATAGCTGCTGTAGCTACTGCCATACAAAATAATCCAAGAGTTTCGACAAGAAACTTATGTGCTCAAATGGGTATAAGCAGACAGTCGTTGCAGTCAAATTGTTAACAAACTGAATGCAGCAGACTTGCCGATTCGCTTGGAATGTTGCCAGAAGATGCTCCAAATGGTAGAAGAGGACGGAAACATGTTGAACTATCTTTTTATGCCTGACGAAGTTCATTTTGATTCAAACGGCAACATCAACAAACAAAATTGTCAAATATGGAGTGCTTCCAACCCACAGATATTCCATGAGACAGAATTGCATCAACTTCGTGTCACAGTATGGTGTGCAGTTTCGTTACGATGCATAGTCGGGCCCTATTTCTTCGAAGAAAACGGTCACACCGTTATAGTTACTGGAGACCGTTAATTGACCATGTTGAGAGAGTTTTTCTATCCAGAATTACGCCGAAAGGTCCTTTCAAAACTGTTTGGTTTCAGCAAGATGGTGCAGCCCCTCACATAGCCATGCCTGTTATGACAGAATTGCGAAGAAAATTTCCGAATAAGCTGATATCCAGGAACTCCTCGTTAGGTTGCCCCCCAGGTCACCTGACCTTACTGCACCTGATATTTGTTTTTTTTTTGGGTTATTGCAAACAGGAAGTCTATAAGTCAAAACCAACAAATTTGAATGAATTAAAGCAAGCCATTCAAGAAACAATTGCGGCTATTTCATTGTCAACTCTCCAAGCAGTTATGAACAACTTTTTGGTTAGATGTCGCACATGCATCAACGAGCGGGGGGGATATTTAAAATCCATTATTTTTAAAACTATCTAAGCTATATTTATTAATATTTAATGAACTTTAATATGAACAAAATTAAAATGAATTCCATACACTAAAAAAAAAGTTATTTGAGTTTCTTAATGTAGCAATATTAATCAGCCACCCTGTACTACATATACAAGGTGATTCACGAGCGTTGTGCCAAAAAGCTAAAGCGTGTAGGTTGAGTTGATACAAGAAAAAAATCGTATGTGAGGGGGGGTCTATTCCCCCCCGTTTAGCCGGGAGGGGCAATTTTCTGAAAAATTGACTTATTTTGTAAAAAAAAATATTAAAAATCAACGGCTAAGTTTACAACACCGTGCTATACCTTTCTGAAAAGCTAAAAACTTCTTCTTTCACTTTGTTTTTAAAATAAATTGTTTTAACGAATAGTTTTAAAAAAATAAATTTTCAAACTCAAAATTTTCAAAAAAAAAGCCAAAAAAATTTTTTAACTATTTTTTTTCAAAATTTTATGTAATTAAGTACTAATTTTGTTTAAAAATTTCAATGTCTTTGTTAATTTTTAGTCGAAAACAGAAAACCGGATGCAAATATGTCTTTTCGTTTTTGAGAAATTAAAAAAAAACCAAAACCACTTTTTTCTAAGAAAATCTTTGTTTTTATTTTTACCTATCTGGACTTTTAGTTTAATTTATTAGTTTAATTTAAAAATTTAATTTTTTGTAATTGGAGTCTTATGAGGATTCAATAAAGTAGAAAAGGACTACATTGTCCCTGGATTAACCATTTTGTTCATTGATAACGTCTGAAAACTGACCTGTAATTTTTTTCTTACTATACCTGGGGCCGCGGCCACTCGCCGGCGAAGGATTCTACCTGCTGGGGGCTTAAGATAATTAAACCGCAATTTTTCTTGAATGAAAAAACAATTAACAACCTAAGGTTAATAAAAGGTATCGCATATTTACTTAACAACCATTTACAATTAAAATATTAATTCATCAACACATAACAATAATAAACTCATATGTTCAAGAAGAGTTAGCGGACAGGAACTTCTGCTACGGTTTAACTTGTTGTCGAGATCGGGAAGCCGAAAGACTCTACTCTGAAAGATATCCCAATAGATGGCGCCCAAGTCGTAGCATGTTTTCAAGAATCCGCCGACTAGAGCACGGAGAGCTAGAAGTGAAAGTCAATGGCAGACGTTTTCAATGAACAAAATGATTAATCCAGGGAAAATCCAATACTTTTCTACTTTATTGAGTCCTCATAAAACTCCAATTACAAAAAATTAAATTTATAAATTAAACTAGTAAATTATACTAAAAGTCCAGATAAGTAAAAATAAAAACAAAGATTTTCTTAGAAAAAAGTGTTTTTTTTTTTTTTAATTTCTCAAAAACAAAAAGACATTATTTCATCCGGTTTTCTGTTTTCGACTAAATATTAACAAAGACATTGAAATTTTAAAACAAAATTAGTACTTAATTACATAAAATTTTGAAAAAAAAATTGTTCAAAAAATTTTTTTGGCTTTTTTTTTGAAAATTTTAAGTTTGAAAATTTATTTTTTTAAAACTTTTCGTTAAAACAATTTATTTTAAAATAAAGTGAAAGAAGAAGTTTTTAGCTTTTCAGAAAGGTATAGCACGGTGTTGTAAACTTAGCCGTTGGTTTTTAATATTTTTTTTTTTACAAAATAAGTCAATTTTTCAGAAAATTGCCCCTCCCGGCTAAACGGGGGGGAATAGACCCCCCCTCACATACGATTTTTTTCTTGTATCAACTCAACCTACACGCTCTAGCTTTTTGGCACAACGCTCGTGAATCACCCTGTATACATTCGACTATATATTTTCGTTTGAACGATTTTTTTCAAACAAAAGGAAATAAAAACGGAATTCTTTGGTTAATTTTTAATTGTTTTATGTAAAAAGTAGTACTTATGTATGTACATGAATTGGTTGAGTTGAAAGATTACAATATTTTCGTAGGCGACTATAGCGACGTAGCAAAATTAATTGACTTCTAATAGCGTTTTTTATTGTACAAAAGAATTGCGCTTTTTCAATGTTTTTATGTTTCATTGTCAAAAAGAATTCTTCTGGATCAATTCTGAAGAGGAAAGAATTGATCTCCCAAATTTGAGAGAATTGCTCTTTTTAAAAGACACATGAAAACATTCAAGCTTGTCAAACCTCAAATTAAAGATTTTAATTTGTTTATATTGTTCTACCGACCGACCAAAGTGCAAAGTTTTTTTATTTTGAAAGAAAATTGAAAATAATAAGAAAAAAAAGTGAAATAAAGTATGGGTGTGAGTCCTTGCTAAACAAATTCTATCACAAAATCAAAAAACATGTTTTATTGAGAAGTGTTTTAAGGGCAATTCTTTCATGTTACAATGAAAAACGCTATAAGTTCTTAAATCCTTTTTCTTCACTTTTTCAAAAATACGGTTTGCGTAAAGTTGTTTCCTTAATAATTATTATAGACATAAATTTTCTACAATTAAGTGTATTTCGTTTAAAGATTATTGAATTTATTTTTGATGATGAATTGAAACTGAAAACGATATGACACCTTCCGCGCTTCTAAACTTTGATAAATTGTTAAATTTTATTAAATGCGGAAGGTGTTTTGACTAAGAACAATCGTTGCAAAGTGTCAGATAGTAAAAGCATCACTGGGTGGTTGTATTGGTTCAAATTTAAATTCTACTAACCTTAAAAATAATAATAAATTGAACCAAGACACATGATTCAAAAATAAATTAAATTTGTTTGCCTCATCAGAGCCCAAATTTTTTTTTTTAACAAACAAAGTAAATCGTCCAAAAAAACCAATTGGACTCTCAGCAAAATTTAGAACAAACAATGATAATTCGGACAGAATCTAAGTACCTAGATAGGTACATATCTTTAAATCTTAAAACAAAAAAATATGAAAAAATATCCATCTATTTATACAGTATCCACCCTCTCCCTTGACAGTAATAAAAAGGCAAACCGAACACCGTTGGGTGTCTGATGCCAAAAAAATGTTATCCTTTGTTTGAACACACAGAACGGATAAAGCAGCAGCCGAAAGTTGAAAGCCAAAGAAGAATATGCAAATTAAATGGATTTGATTAAAATTCGATGGTCTCGTTTTTATGATCTTACGGAGAGAGTTTTTATCGCGCTTCCTGTTGTGAAAGTGGCCTGTACCACGAATAAATAATATAACCCTTTCGGGGTGGAAACAAACAAACATTGACAGAGTATACTCATCTTACCACCCTCTATACAAACTATCTGCGGTTTATCGACGGTATGACACCCTTTAAGTACTCAAGGTACTGCAAGCCCGCTACATTTTTTGATAAAACAAAATAATAAAGTCTACCAACACATATATATATATATTTTAACCCTATTTCCCGAAGCAATTCGGCTAGATATTATTTTAATGGACGGGTGGCTTAAAAATGTGTCCACGAAAGTGCTAATTTACTGGCGACTACATACTCAGTGGCACTCTCTGATTACATTGCCATTGCATTTGGTCACGATGAAGAAAGAAAAAATTAACAAAATAGACAAAAAGAAAAACAAACTTCCAAACGCATTATTGCCTACGGGCTATCTAGCAAATGCTCTCTATCAAATATTTAAAAATGTTGAAGGATTTTTGTGTTCATGCTCATGATGAAAAAAAGAAAGCTTTCCTCTCGAGAAAAAGCAAAAACAAAACAAAAAAAAAAACACAATTAAAAACTGGAATGAAACAGCGTATTCGTCTCGAGGCATCGAAATGGTCATCGGAGCTCGTACTCCATCTCGCCAAACTTTGAATTTGATTTTTTCTTCTTTCAACTAAGTATCTCATGCCGGGAAGAAAGTTTTGTTAAAGCTAAGAATAAGTATATTTACAAGTACCTACCTACCATTGAATCATAAAATGTATAAATATAAGGGTGTTGTATTTCTTTCCTAAAAACAAAGCAGTGACTCGCCGTTTCCGTAAAAATTTATTTATTGCATACTCTTGGGTGTATTCGTATGATGAGTGGATTTCTGTTGTTCTTTTTTCCTAAAACTAGACTGAAAATACAATACAATGTTCTATACAATGTTTTGTAAATAACTAATGTATTATTATTATTTTAATTATTATTATTATTATTATTATTATTATTATTATTATTATTATTATTATTATTATTATTATTATTATTATTATTATTATTATTATTATTATTATTATTATTATTATTATTATTATTATTATTATTATATTATTATATTATATGGAAAATGTTATCAAAAATTGGTGCCAAACACTCCAATGGTACAAAAGTATAGTGTTCTCAATAGATTTGAAATTGAACATTGATTTTCGAAGAAAAAGAATGCTGCCGAAGCTGGGGATTGAACTCGCAGCTTTTGGCTTAGCAGTCAACTACTCATTCCTCTGAGCCATGGCCACCTGCATAAATAGATTATTCTTATATATATGAATAAACATCATATTTGTGCAATAATATAGGCTTTGTAGAAGTACTTTATATTTATAGTAGTGCATTATTTTATGCGAAAACACATAAATCATTTCTTTGATTGATCTTTCCACACGAGCTTATATACACGACATGGTAGTAGGTACATTTAAATCAGCAAAAATATTCAAAAATTTTAAGTGTGAGTGGCGGTCTCTCTTTCTTTTTGTCCAAGAAGGAAGAAAAAGTAATAAATTTTTTCATCGCTGGTTTTTTTTACCATAGAAGAAAAAATGTAAAATGTCCGTCGAAGTAAGAGGCGCTCAGCGGAAATGGTAAATATAGAAAATCGCATGCACTTTTCACCCTCTTGCCCAGCCCCAGTTCAGTTTGCGCAAAGCGATAAATTAATGTTATCGCTTCGGGCTATAAATCTGCATGAATTAAGATGAACATTCTCTTCGGATCCTTATTTCCTTTTAGATTTTCCATTTTGGCCTTGCCGCAATTCTTTTTACTTTCTTCGTTATGGGGTTTCTCTGGACAGTTTTTAAACGATTTGTTTTATTTTGGGTTTTTCCTAATGCTACCAAACCATTTTAAAAAAATGGAAATCATTAGAAAGGAAACAACAAACGGTTCGGAGTAAAAGAAACAAAGCTTAAAAAAAATAACACTTGTTGTGTGCTATCACTCCAAAAGTGTAAGCGACAAAGTAAATGTGTAAATCTAATGTTTACAAAATTTTATCAGAACCTTTTTAACAACTTCTGAACGTTGGTCTAACTATCTAACTTTAACATTCGTTCTTTACTGGAAAGTAGACTTCAACCCCTTTATATTTCTTGGAACGACTTCCCAAAACTCTCAATAATGGGTATCTACATATTTAAAAAAGGCTTAGTGGTTTTCCAAGTTCTCTAATTGAGCTCATTAAATATTTCTTGATTATGAAAATAACGAAAAGTAATGAGGAATTATGATGTTGGTCCACGAAAGTAAGTATAGAATGCTGTTAGGCTAGTATGAAGAGAAAAAAAATCTTACTACCAAAATTAGTTAGCCAAATAAGCTCATTAACATTAAACTAAACAAAATCAGTTTTCCATTCCAAATAAATGCAAACAAGATGAATGTTGTTAATGTGGAGATACCCTGGTTGGAACTTTAACTACTATAGAAATTAAAGAGTTTTCAGATGGAAATCACCTGTTAATGTAACAAAAAAAAAACGGAAGCTTTAATAGAAATTCAAAACATGAACAAAATGCAAAACTTCTTCGATTTGGCTTCTTGATCTGTTTCTGCAATTAAAAATACAAAAAAATATCAAACGAACGCCTGCTTGCAATAAAAAAAACACTTAAATTTTCAATTGCTTCCGCATTAAATACGCTGATATGACTGTCGGAAAAGTTCAAACGGAATTTTTGCGTGGATTAGATATGTCCTTTTCAATGCCAAAAGTCATTTTAAGAGCAACCGCACGCTTTTGCTTCACTGATTGCAAATAGGTTTTCTGGATATAATTATTTTTCGTGTAATAAAAGAATTTTGCAAAACAAAAAGCACAAAGTATCACGTGCACAATTACTTTCACGGAATTCTTTCAGCCATGATACATTCGCCTATTTGAAATTGAATGATCACATCGACATCAACATAACCGGGGCCAAGATTACATGCAAATTTAATCGCCAGCAATCTCGGCATAGAAACTTTAGGTTAGGCAATTTAAGCCCCATGCCCTCTTTTCAAAGTACTCTACTGCAGCTCATGGCGAGGGGGTTGTAAGATTGTCGATAGCAATCATCGACGGCGGCTGTAGATAGACAAACACGGAATTAAACAGCTGGGACCACATCCTAATAGTGGCAGCAATAAATGAAGCTTCCTCTTTACCACCAATCAGCCAATGTGTTCGATGTGCTTGAGCTGGGATGGGAAAACGTCAATGCTTTGGAAAGTCTCCCAGATCCCAGAACAAATGTTAAATCAGTAATCTATGAAACATCGACGCCTGCTATTAAACAGATTTCCTTCTCGTCTAACAGCATCAGGACCGGATATCGACACATCGTACGTATGTGATGCCTATACAATAGTGATATATTCTATTTTCATATCAGTTAAATTTTGGAAGAGGAATTGAATTTGTGATATCCTGACGTTAATGTCATGCTGTTTTCATGACGATGGTGTTAAGACAGAATGTGAATGTTTGCGCCAGGAGTTTTGGCATTGGGAAAACATCGGTTAACCTTAAATTGATGCCTTTGTTTGCATAGAAGCATAGAATAACATTCACAGCTTCCACCCATTTCCAAAGCCACAGCCCACATTGATCGGAAGCCCATGCACATAAGGATATGTAGGTACATACACTCCGATATGACGTGCAGCCTGTTGGTTTGGCAGGTTGTTTGGCTTTGGAAAGTTTGTGCAGAGATTACCTAACATTTGCGATGTCGAATTGAATATTTAGAGGCAGGAGCCAAGGATAAATTATATTCGTGGAGCTGGTGGTTGTCGTCAGCGGTGACTGCGGAAGGATGCAAGCAATATCGGCCTTAGTTCGTATTTTGCACGAGCATACTTCCGATGTGCTATAGTTTTGACGCATTTATAGCTCGACCTCCACCTGGCTTTTAATATGTATTCAACTTAGTCGAGGTTAATGTGAGTGTTGAAATGTTCATGCCCTTTAGAGTGACAAAATCCGAATCAAACCAATTTTCAAATCGGTTGACCTACGAATTTCGCATGCACTCTACACCTGTAGCTTTTTTGCTCCATCAGGATAACATTGCTTCTCCATATGTTTGAACATTGTAAATTCTGCCCCGGAATTTGTTTGTTCTTTTGGGAAGGAGAGAGTGGCATATCATCACCTTTGAATGGGGCTTTCGAATTTGTGTTTTCCAATCACACCGATACATAGATAACAATGACAATAAGAAATCCGCAGAGTAATTGAAAATTATATTACGCCTGCGAGCGATAAATTCAACACGTACGCAGGGTAGGTATCCAGCGTTATTATCATCTCCTTTGTCACTTGAAAATTTAAGGAGTTCAATTGGACCTGCCCTGCACATCAAACGGAGCTGACTAGAAGTATTGTTTGTATTTGACGTATTTATTTCCATTCTGAGTCTTTTTCGTGTAGTTCTTTGTGAATTGCCTCTAGCTAAGAAGAAATTAATCTAAAAATTTCAGGTTCATTTTTTACTTTAATGAAACAGTAAGAATAATGTTCACCCACGTATACGTTCCACGGAGCGTATTCAAAAATCAATGGCATGCCATTGGAATCTTTTATTTTTAGTTTCAACGATTTAATTTACAAGTGTGTTAGAATTCATTTAAAACTTCAAGAACTCAAAATCTGTTCACATCACCTATTAGGCCTTAGGTTTGACAATGACGTTCTCCTTTTGGGTGACTCTCCGCTTTGTTCATACCATAATGATGTTTCAGTGTTAATTATAATTATTTTGGAATTGCTCTGAATGGTGGCGTGACGAAGTTCGCAGGGTCCAATCCAATCGTTACATGCAAACTTTTGCTACAACAAGATGCTATTAAGAGAACTAACATCAGGTGGATATACATAACCATCATCTGTCAGGCGACGAAAAATATTTAGCTTAAACTGGACTTAAAGAGATACGACTGGGCGTATTTTCTAATGATTTCTGCAGAAGCTGCATGGATGAGGAGGAGGTGGAAACAGTTTTTCACTGCTACGAAAATTAATAATCAAGTATTTGCCTGTTCCCATTTTGTGTGTACAGGATTATGGGAGATTTTAAGGTGAGTTGACTAAATATGTGTGGTGGCCCTCCTGTCGTGATGCTCTAGTTCTGGGCTTTTTTGGGCGTTCGATTTTCAAAGCCTTTACTAATCTCAAATCTTATAGCTCAATAAGAGCCAAAAAGTATTTTTCTTAACTAGGTATCTGTACAATAAAAATGTTGAAGGTATGCATGTAGCTGAGCCTGATGCTGATCCATAATTGGAAAGTATTTAACTAACATTAATTATGACTCAAACAACTTGAAACAATGAAATGAATGACCGTACTCTACATCATTATAAAATCTGTGTTTATTTGTCTCTTTTACAAGATTCTTCAAAATGAAAGCATCGTTTTTATTTGCTTTTTATTTTTAAGTATTTATTTTTAGATGTCAGACAGCTAATTCAAAATCATTTCGATTCAAAAAAATCAAATAAAAACGTGGTCTCTCAGTTTAACATTAAAGGTAGGTTGTAGGTGTGTATAATGTTTGTCTTCTTTAAGGTAAGTCACTGGTGAATAGTTTGCTTATTTCGTTTCTTAATAAGATAAGGTAAGTTTGCCTAGTGTACCTACTTATCGTCTACAAGCTTTATATCACCAGTCAACATCCAGATAAGAAAAGATCTGCTCGCAATGTTCGTTGTCAATTTGCTTTAATTCGTTTAGTCACATTTCTTTGCAGTTATTAATAGACAAATGATTTATCTCATTGGAACACAATCTCTATACATCCCCTGTTGGTACAATACAAATAATGCCTAAATAAATATCCCTCTCTCTGAATTGTAAAACCGTAACAAAGCTTCAATTGTTATACATGTGTGTTTGTATAGGTACCAATTTACCCAGAACAAAATAGAAACATTGTTTTATCAGAAAATACAGTAGAATCTCGAAAAGATGAACAGATATGAAACAGGCCCCGTTCATCTTTTCAAATTGTTCATCTTTCCAAGCATTGAGAGTTATTTTAAGAAAAATATATAGCTTTACATAAAAACATTGCATCTAACAAAATAACAATTCATTTTATCTTTAAAAAACATAAAAGCATAACAAAAATAAAAAAGTTGTTCATAGGAGTTAAACAAAACGGACTTATTTAGACCTTTTTCTTAAAAAACTGCTCTATAGTAGACTGTCGCCCGGAAGAAAGAAGTCTCGTTATTGCTTTCTCTCGTAAATTTCTTAAGCTTAAAAGTGTCGATACATCGGCCTCACATTGCTCTGCAAACTTCAGGCTGGTGTTGATAGCTGAAATGGCCTCTGCTGGTTTAATTGCTTCTATAACCTCGACTACACTATCTTCTGAGGAAAGTTCTTCTTCATCAGAAGGCAGCTGAACTTCATCTTCATTCCATTCTCTTATATCGTTAGAGGAACATGGAACCTTTAAATAAATTTAAATGTTGACAGTTGTTTCAATAAATAAAAAATTATTGACTTACGTCAGGAAAAACTTCTTGTAGCATACTCAGTGCTGTGGTTGAAACCTGGTTTATTTCCTCCAGTTGCATTCTTTGTTGTAGTACAGCAAGAGGGACATCTTCGTCCTCGTCACTAGAAACAGCTTCATATGCAAACAGTTCTTGCCAACACTTTTCAATAACTTCCGGTGTAAGTTTGTCCCAAGCTCCTTGAAGGCATGTCAGAACGTCACGTAAATTAAATTTTTTCAACATCTTTTCAACATCTCGCCCTTTAGAGATAACATCTGACAAAAGGCTTGTTCGGTAGTGCAACTTTGTGAGCCTTATTACATTTTGATCCATTGGTTGAATAAGTGGTGTTGCATTTGGAGGCATGAACATTGTCCGAATGCAGCCATCATCGCTTTGAAGTTCATTTTCAGGTGGATGACTTGGGGCATTATCAAGAATAAGCAATGCCTTTTCTGAAAGGTTATTATTCTTCATAAACTCCCGTACCTTTAAAAGAGATCTAAGATCGCAAACTTAGTTTTTAATGAAACCAGTTCTGAATGAAACCAGTTTTTAAAAATTTCTTTTGTCATCCATGCAGTCTTTGAGTTGGTGTATGTCATTGGAGGCCTAAAATTCTTGAAGCACCTGGGATTTTTTGCCTTTCCAATGGTCAGAAGTTTTAACTTGTGCTCACCAGTGCTGTTCGTGCATACCAAACATGTAAAGCGATCTTTTGCAATTTTTCGTCCGGGAGCTGATCTTTCACCAGAGTGGACAAATGCTTTGCTTGGGATCATTCTCCAAAATAGGCCACTTTCATCGGCATTATACAATTGTTGTCGGCTGATACCGAAGTCGGCCATAGTCTTCTTCAATTTCTGTTTAAAGGGCAGGACAGCGTCTTTATTAGAGCTCAGTTTTTCTCCACTGATTGCTAGAAGCCGAACTCCAAATCTATCTTTGAAATTATTAATCCATCCATCACTCGCGTTAAATGAATTTGTCTCCTTGAAAATAGCGTGCAATTTTTTGGCCTTGGTTTTCATCATTATCCCTGACACGGGAACATGTCGGTCTCGTAGCTTCAGGAACCATCTACATATATAAAGCCGCTACCATTTTCGGCATTTCTGATTTATGCAATGTTTTGCGTTTTTCCGCTCCAGAAATTGATGTTTTACACACTCTCGAAGTGATTGCCTTACCTTTTTTTTATTCCAACAATCGTGGATATAGCGATTCCATATTTTGTTGCAATGCTTCGATAAGATATTCCATTTTTTATGTCATCTAACACAGCACACTTTTGTTTGAGGTTTAAAAAACTTAACTCTACCTTTCACGGGAGGCATCTTTCCTCTTCAAAATTCACTTTTAACTGAAGAATTTACACAAACTGTGAGCAAACCACGCCCAAAAGAACCGTTACCAAAATTTAATACAGTTACTAAACAATGTGACGACGAAATAAAGGGTGAGAAGTAGAAAAAAATCGTATAAAAAATAAAGCGTTCATCTTTTCGAGTACCCAGATTTCAACCCGTTCATCTTTCGGAACACTGCAATGGTGAGGAAAAAAGCATCTTTCATCTTTCCGAACTGTTCATGTTATAGAACCGTTCATGTTTTCGAGATTCTACTGTACTTCAAAATGACACAGACAAATAATTTATAATTTTACCTGTGTCTAATATTTATTTATTCAAAATAATTACAACAACAATTTTGTCAAGGAATGTCAAAAAACAAAATTTTTATCAACGTCAGAATGGTATGCTATGTGTCAGGTGAAATGCAAATCGACTCACAAATTTTACAATTACGAGATGATATCAATCTGGGCTTGTACACATTTTAACTTTACCCCTGGGTTTTGACCAGCTAGCAGCGTAATAAGTGTCATTTTCCAATTTCTTTACAACCATACATAATTGTTTGCCTGCTAGGGTGGGTTGGTCGATTATGTTTCCTTTTTCCTGGTGTCGGTCGTGTTATCTTAAATCCCCAAATGGCCAAGGTTGCGACATCGGCATCATCAGCTAGCTAAGACCGAAGTTGGTCTTATTTTTTATGAAGGTTGATCTATAAAATTGCGTATTTATTGGTCCTTAAATGGCCCTTGTTAGTTTTGAAAGACACAACACCCCACCAGCGACCAGCAGCTTTCCACATCGCCAGTAACGCACTTATATCTACATTGTATTCCTTTAACAATAACGTGAAGAGGAAACTGAGCGGCAAAAATAAAAATGCTTTCGTTATCCTTACGACATGTCACCCTAAGGGCACATACATATTTTTCGTTTGGACAGTATATCGTTTTGTCACCCCCTAGAGCAGCACAAAAAAAGGAAAATCAAGAATCGGTTTTGATAGGACAACGGCTTCCTGTTCATATATCTACGTATTCATATTATGGGAAATTCGTAGTGTGGTTTTTATTCTTCGATTTAGTGTTTTATTATTTGCGAATAAAAAAAGAAATTGAACTTGTAAATTTGTCCCAAAGTGCCAACACATGGATGTATGTATATTTAACGTAAATATTTGGATGGAAGCAGGGAAACACGCCTCTTTGAAATTGTTTTATTGCCCTCAAGAGTGTGCAAGCAGAGGGTATAAATCAATCGATGGCTTTTGGTTGACTAGTTGCCAAAAAGTATCTCCAGGCGAAATCAAATTGAAAATCAACAATAAATTGAACGGCAGCAATGTCGACGGTCTTGGATATTATGTGCAACATGCGGAGATTTATCCACCTGTGTTGCATTGGAAAATTAACTGTGATATCCCTTCAAAATATGATATTCACAAAATGTCAGTCCATAATTGCCAACTGTAATAAATAAACGAGATTCCAGATGAATGAATGAGTATTTGTGGTTCTAAGATTTTTGAACCTTCTTATCGCTTTGAATTTCATAATTTGAATTCGATTGTTCAAAACTTAAATAATGATTTCTTTATTTAATGAAAAATCACTACAGAATTTGTATCATAATTATGAACTATCAAAAAGTGGCAATCATGATTCGCTCTGAACAGTGTACCTACACCGTTGTTAAATTTTCCCTTCACAACATATGTTCATCTGTTGTGCTAAAAAGGTTGATGTTTGTTGCTAAAGGTCACCAACACGGAAGAATGACTACCGCAAAATATGTCCTGGTAGAGGGTTGACTCCTTCAGGGGTTTTGCGTTCTCCGATGTAAACATAAATCAATTATCAGCGATGATTACACCTTGGGCAGTTTAATTACGTTCATTTGATCAACGTAAATAAATCTATATCGTTGTAACAACAACCACCTCGAATGATATTTTGCCTGCTACATGATGTTATTATTCATGTCCTATATTGATAAATATGACCTGCCCAGTAAAAATAAATAAAAAAAAAAAATCAAACTTTTTTAAGTTTTATATAACACATATTATTCGTGTCAACAAGTATGCTCCAATTTTAGATTGCATCAAGAACCGAATAAAATTAACCGAAGTAAGATTTTTGAGAAAGAAAGTGAGGGGAAAGGTAAGTGTATTTTAAACTATATTTTATATTGACCCTCAATACATTGAGGCATAGAGGGACATAGATATATATATAAAATATAAGGAAATTAGAAGACCCGATCAACATTTTTCCATCTTACGTTCTTGGGATCACACCTCGGTAACTAGAGGCGAAGCAATTACGTAAAAGAAGCGATACCAATCATTGATTACCCATTCCCAGCCCCCAGCACAGAAGAGGTAGTAAGAGCCATCGAAAAACTTAAAAATAACATGTCCGCCACTCGGGATGGCATACCTGTGGAGCTCTTTAAATATGGAGAATGTGTTTTGATGAACCACATGCACCAGGTCATCAACAAAGTGTGGGAGGAAGAATGCATGCCCACTGACTGGTCTATAAGCTCCATCTACAAAAACGACGATCCTATGTCAATAAAAAACTACCGGGCATATGCCTGCTTAATGTTGCATACAAACCCTATCTATAAGCATCTTAAACCTTTCTGTAATGCAATAATTGCCACGTATCAGTGTGGCTTTAGTTCAGGCAGAGCAACGATAGCCCAAATAGGTATTCACACCGAGGCAAATCCTGAAAAAGACCAACGAATTTCAAGTCGAAACCTCTTTTCATTGACTGCAATGCTGCTTATGATAGCAACCACCGCCAAGAGCTTATGATGGCGATATCTGAATTCGGGATCCCGAACAAACTGATACCTACAGCTATTGCGCATGACGCTTAACAATACAAGCAAAAGGAGATGCGCTGTCATGTGACTTCTGCAACATAGTCATGGAGCAGATAGTGCGCAAGGCAGGTGTACAATATCTTCAAAAAATCCACCCTGCTCCTAGGCTATGCGGACGACAATAGCATCATCGGCTGCTCCCAAACAGCTTTACTCGAGAGTTGAGACCTTCATAGCGATTGCAAAGCAAGCGAAGCTCGTTAGTCTTGAAGTGAACAGGAAAAAGCAAAGTTCAAGATATCAACAAACAAAAGAACAATAGTCCATCGCCTGGGATGTTGGTAATTTCGAAGTAGTTAAGGAGTTCGCCTACTTTGAAACGAACATCAATTCCACAAAGAAGACGTTAGTGGAGGTCTGGCGAAGAATTACCCTAGCGAACGCTGCTAATTCGGTCTAGCCAAACAACTCTGTTCAAAACTCCCTACTTGAAAGAAAAAGTGCCTACTATACAAGACTTTGATTTTATCAGCCCTACTCTACGGCCGGCGCCGAGTGTTTGACTATAAACTAAAAAGGAGTAATTTTATTCGGCACTTTCGAAATAAACATTCTTCGACGGATTTTCGGTCTCATTTGACGATGGCGAATTGATAGGAAGGTTCAACCGCGAACTGTACGAGCTGTATCAAGATGTGGATGTAGTGCAGAAAGCCAAGGAAAGACGAATACATTGGCTCGGCCACATCCTCCGAATGGACGACAACGCTCCAGCCAAGAAAGTCTATTCCTCGCAGCCTCGAGGTTCGAGACGAACAGAAGGCCGAACCTGCGGTACAAAGACCAAGTAACTGCGGATGCCATAGCGATTGTTTTTGGCAACTGGAGAGTGAATACAAGGAACTTGTCCCGATGAAAAACTGCTGTGCCTCAGGCAGAGATCCAACACAGATTGGGAGGGGCCAGATAAGCAGGCTAGTAAAGATAGAAAGATTTACTTAAGGTTTTACTGTGTAAAGAAAATTTAGGATGTTTCTTCAAAAAAATAATGATGTGTGATTGTTACTG
This sequence comes from Sphaerophoria taeniata, assembly GCA_943590905.1. Taxonomy (NCBI): domain Eukaryota; kingdom Metazoa; phylum Arthropoda; class Insecta; order Diptera; family Syrphidae; genus Sphaerophoria; species Sphaerophoria taeniata. The sequence goes on from OX016542.1 coordinate 68,141,075, forward strand.
CCTTTTACGAAAACCGTTAAATCTTCCAAAAGTACAATTTTTCTTGGAAGTTCACTTCTTAAATCAGCCGTTCGGAATCGACATAAAATTGTTACTATTACTAACTAGCAGACCCGACAGACTTGGTACTGCCTCGATCGATATTCAAAAGACCTACACTTTTCAGCCCGCTACCATACTACCCTCTACCCTATACTTGCTACCCCACCACCCTCTATATACCAGCAACCCCGTTATACCCAGCCACCCTGTTACGCGGAACCCCACTACCCGCTACCCACTACCCAGTACTCTGGCCATACCTAATGAACGGCTTTGTACAAAATACCTACTTCAAACCCATCTACGCCACTACCCGAACATTCCCACAAAAGTTAGTGCCAAACACTCCATTACCATTGGTACACCCGTACTGGTACAGCGTATTTGCTTGCGATTTTAATGTATATTAGAAAACAACGATTGCTGGGTCAGCTAGTAAGATCGTTCCAACTCAGAAGCCTTTGCAAGCTCATGAACAACAACTTTGTTTAAGATCACACATGGTCAAATGCATAGTTAACGCGAAAATGGTGTGTCTACATTTTTGACCAAGCATATTGGCTTAGCCAATTTTGTACAAACTTCTTAAAAACTATCTACACTACTACCCAAACATTCCGTCAACATTTGGTGCCAAACGGTCCAACAAAACATTTCAACATTCAATAGTCTTTTCTTTTTTAACTGTGTAGGGGGAAGTGGGGTATATTGATACACGGGGCACATAGGTACATTCGATATTGTTTGAAAACTAATCGCAGTAGGCCAATCAAACAGGTACACAACACACCATTTCTACACATATACACCCTTAACTGTCCTTCCTCTTCGGTCATCCGTTATGTCTCAGCAAAAACAAACGTGTTTTTTAAGTGCATAAGTAAATTTTATTATATTTTTTTTAGTGATTTTTCGCCTGGAATATTTCGTGTCATAGGTACATTTCATTTCAACTTCGATTGTAAGATAATGTTATTGTAAATGTTTTTTGTATCTTAAAATACATTGTTTAACTTCAGTGTCCATGATTTTTATTTTTTCATTCAGTGAGGATACTTGGGGCACATTGATACACAAAACCACATGGTAGTTTGATCCGTATCAATGTACCCCTACTGGGTAGTGGGTAGTTTGATGCGTATCAATGTGCCCCTCTAATGTTGCTTTTTCTTGTAGGTATATGAAAATGGTGCGAACATATAAGCAACAAATAGGAAGATACAATATTAATGAAGTGACTGTTTCTGCTGCCACAAATAAATTTTTTTTTTGCCATGAATCAAAGTGCCCCATGGTATATGTATCAATGTCCCCCACTTCTGGGGTAGTTTGATACAGATTTCGACTTTTATAAAAAAAAAAAAGCCTTAAAATTTTGTTTGTAAATGAAGTTAAGAGAAATATCGTTTTGAATATGATTACAAAAATGATACTTAATGATGAAGCTTAATATTTTACGACTTTTTGTCGTTTAAGTGAAAATCGCATCAATGTGCCCCAATTCCCCCTACATATTTAGCACGATGAAAGGATATCTCTCATATTGCTACACTGAATTTTAATTGATGCACGTACATAGGTGATGACAAGTTATGTTCGACTTCAATCAACTGTGATACGCTAATAACTGTAAATAATTGAGAACCCAATCAAATTCTCTCATTATTGGCGCAAAGAGTATCAGTCTATGACTCCCAAGAGAGTAAATTGCAATACGACAATGGTCATGTTGGAAAACAAGCTGATATAACACTTGAAATTGGTCCATTATTATGGAATGTTAACGGAAAGCGGGTTGCCTTAACTGAACTCGAATCTAATGAGATTTGGCTAACGCCCATTCGATGGTAATCATAGTTGATGATTTTTTGCATTTCAGATTCGTTTTCCAGGCTATTGGCGATATTCAGTTATATTGCACAGTTTAAAACCTCTGTCTGTCTAACATTGTATTGAAAAAGTGGAGGAAAAGTGATAAAATTGGAGCAGATTAAAGATCCGTTTGGATATAACAGGCACTTTACTCAACACAACATTATATACCTAAAATTACTGCACTCTGTGATAATATCTGCTTTCTTTACATGACTTTTTATTAATGACAAGTACCAAAAGTCAATTTCTATGTTCAAATGGGAATTTAAGCTTTCAACACGTTAGGCATTGTAAAAAATATTCCGTACATAAAAAAGTCAAAACACATCAAAATTTGCATTGATGCAAAGGAGTTAAGTTTTTTATTTTTTTTTTGTAGAAAAATGTAGACGACGACAACAATAATGAATCGCTCCAGCTTCGGGCCTCAAGTCGTTTTAGCTCCTTCACCCAGTACCAGTTCACAACCGTTCACGCTTCATTTCTTTGTCTTTTCCTATATGATGTACTTATGTAAATGTTTGTATGTGCAGCACAAGCATTGTTGCAGCAACTTCTAGAGAACTTCTGAGGGTGAGGTAATAAGTTACATACTCCAATGTCTCTAAGTAGAGTATAATTAATGAAAGGTAAAACCCACAACAATTCTTTGCCTAGAGTGTCGACTGAAAGTCTATGAGTGAAACCTCTAAATGTTGTTTGTGTGTATGCAAATGTATAAATCTAAGTTGATGCTGATGTTGTCCATTGTGATGACGACTACGAATTTGACTTCCTGCTTGGCTCGCAAGATTTTGCTGCTCCTGCATCTTCGACGAATAAATTTCGCTTGGCAATGCATTGTGCTTGGCGCAATACAAAACGATGAAGAGATTCATTATCCACTAGAAGATGAAAGGGTGATACAATTGTGGTTTCTTTCATTTCGGTAACCGTTCCGTTCCCTTCATTCTATTTATGCCTCGAAGCTGATTAAAGGGGGTAATAAACAAGAAAGCCGTCATTCCTTACTGATGGTTAGTAAAAATTGCAATGAAATGCAAATGGTTAGCTTCGTATTGAGGTTTTCGCACTTTCTTGAGATGGTTAACTCGAACATAATTTGTATCCGAAAGTGATTCATCTTATTTTATGGTGCGATTGTATGCTAAACAGAGACGTTCTTTAACACTAGCACCCACATAAATGCGAGGCATGTCTAACCAAGCGCGAGGTCAGAGAATTATTTTTGTTTCATTCCGTTCGAAAAAAAATTTAAATAAAAGAGAAGGCTTACGAAAAGCGCTTGCGAATCGATTAAGTTAAGTGTGTACTAGAGGAGAACGCTTAAATAAATGTATGTATGTGAACAAACCTCTTAATTTTGTTATACCTTAGTCAAAGTATTTTTTCATTAACTTTGAGTTTCGATCTTCATATTCAATAAATATTCATTTCTCCACCCTTTTGCTGTGAATTTATAATTTTAATCAAAAAGAACAAAAAAAAAAATTATGTCTCCTTGGGGCTTCTGATTTTGTACATGTACCGTTACCCATCGAACTTTCGATGAAAAAGTTGAAATAAATGAAACATGACATGCATTCCGTGTAGGGGGATGAAATTTGACAAGGCTAGAGAGGTACACAAGTTATGTCTTAATCCACCCTAAAAGTCAAAGAGCATACTGTATGCCCTTGGATTCAGACGTACGACAAAAGTCCCGCAAGGAAAAATTAATCATGTTTTCCACTTGAGCTAAAAATTTCCACAATGATGTACCTTTTAGAAAGTCTTCCCCACCTTCACTTTAACGCAATATAGGCAGTTAAAATTCTTCTTCACAGTATCAATATCTTCCTTCATATATGACAAAGATTTCGATCTGAAAAGAAGACAACCCCTCAAATAAAAATCCTTTAAAAGCTTATTAAATCCAAAGACAAACCCCTCACACACATCGGATGGAAATTGCTCGATTTTTGGTAATTTTTCTTTGTTTGCTATTTTAATACGTTAACGAAGTAGAAGAAGATGAATTGTGGCCTTGCTCATTCGGATATATTGACTGCGCAAAGCACATCCTACACCCCAACCACCAAGTTTACCTGAGGACGAAAAAAATCGAATAGTGTAAGGTACAATGTGCAACAGAGCTACCATAACGAGTTTTTAAGATATTTCGGCTGCAAATCCGTTGAGGAATCACTACTTTTGTACCAGTGTAGTGTTTGGCACCAAATTTTGAGGGAATGTTCGGGTAGTAGCGTAGATGAGTTTTAAATATTTTGTACAAAATTGACCAAGCCAATCATGAGATATGACTAGGGTAGCGTAGCATAGGGTGTAGAAATAGCGGGTAACGGGTATTGGGCTAGCGGATAACGTGGTAACGGTTTAAGGGTAGTGTGAGAGCGGGGTACAAAAGTGTAGGTAGGTAGGTAGAAACGGATGTCCTACTTCCGTGTAGATCATGTCTTTGATCTTTAATTCTGAGAGTTCCTCAATACCGTTGAAGAATTCTTTACCTAAATGGAGTGCTCTTTTCCTATACAATGGCAGAGAAAATGTGGGACCGTCTCTTTTTCATCCTGGTCCTCACAGCTACGGCAGAAAGTGTTATATGGTATACCCAATTTTGCCGCATACTCCCCTATAGACCAGTGCCCTGTGCAAGTTGCAATAATCCTGGCTACAAAAGTGTACCTTTGTCTTTTATTTATCGATTGAGGCAGTACGAAGTCTGCGGGGTGATTTTTCCATATCCTGGATGTTGGTTAGGGCACAACTGACTTAGTGTACAGGTTTTGGGCGGCAAAGCCAATTCTGTCAGTTTCAAAATAATCTTAAAAGATACCACTTCTCTCGATCTGCTCCATTTAAATATTAAGATGTGACACATTTTTAAAGAATGCAGTGTACACAATTCACAGGACATCGAATTTTCTACATAAAAAGACATAACGGCAACCAGGATCAGCGTTATCCTTCTGGTTGAAGAACTGAGGATATACATAAACGCTCCCTTCGTTATTCTCTGTTGTCTGTTCTATACAGTCGCTTAGAACTTTTTGCTCTTTTGCATATGAAAATGAAATCAAGATGGCATCTTTCCTCGCGGTCGTCATGATTCATGAATATCTGTTTTTCATGTCTCTTTCTGGGTCTGGGTTATATTTTTTTTTTCGTTATGTTATTAATCTTCGTGAGAATGTTGTGCGGAGATATCCGTTTGAGTATGAAATTAAAATCACACTCCAGAGACGACTATTGGCAGTCTAATTTGCGGAAGACTGTGTTGCGGTTTTTTTCATTAGACCCAAACTTGTGTTAACTATTCATTTGAATTTTGTCATTTATTCGTTGGTGATTTCAACAAACACTGAAGCCAGTAGTTGGACTTGGAATGCTTGATGTTTCCAAAGCAATAGCGAACAAAATGTTGATGAAAACTTATAAATCACTCTCTGTGGATACATGAACTTTTTGAGTAAATTATTTCTTAAATATTTCAGATTTTTTTTTGTTTGTGGATGATTGATCGTTTTCTCAAAACAATTGGACCATGTCCAAGAAGATTAGAAAATAGGGTGTGTCTTGTGAAAAAATCGAGTAAATTTAATAAACCGAATTTCTAATTGATTGATCGCTTCACAATTCGTGATGTTAAGCTGCCGGTAGTGGTGATGGTCAAGTTGACCAACTGGTGTTTGTTGTTTGATTGGCTTACGACAACTATGATGTGCGCTAAAATCAACCATCAATTATTTTATCGGGGATTATAGAATTCTTTCATTAGAGTCTGATAAAACACAGATGAACAACTGGTGAGTGGTAATAAGCAGCGATAATTGATTGCATCATCATCGCACTAATATTGAATTTCTTGTATCTTCTATATGATTTTTGGTGAAACAAAACCTTATTGGTAAAATGTATAGGGTCGTGGCACCAGTTACCGAACAGTTTACGGACTATGAGGAAATAACGTGTTGCAAAAAATACTTTAATTGAGTTAAGTATTGTAATTATAGTTCTTTCTGAAATATCATCGCAAATATTTTCATATCTGATACTCGTTTTTTCCATAAACATTATCAGTAAATTCAAAAAAAAAAATTATATTGAAAAATAAGTATTTTTTCCTATTCTCGAACATCTAATTTTGATTGTTTCCTAAACCCGAACAAATAGGTTCCTATTTTCGAACACTGGATCCAAAAAGTCGTTAGTGGGAAGATTATCATTTTAAAGCCAAAACTTTCGTTCTTATTGCATATTTTTTATTAAATAAAAATGCAAATAGTAGTAGGACCCATTAGAAAAAACAAAATAAATAAAAATCACATTTGAAATACTTAGTTCCATCTTAAAAAGAAATATATGCACTTAAATTATATTTTTTTAAATATTCAGTACAATTTCTACAAAAATCGCCAGCTTATCTGAGGCCACCTGTGCGATAACATGAGACAATATAACATCTATGTCTTCTCCTCTGAGCCACGTAGGTTTCTGTTATCTGTTTTCCTTCTATGTATCTATCTGTCTCTCTCTGTTGTATTAATGTCTTGTTCTGTCCCAGCCGATGGCCTCAGTCGCCAGTGCTGCTATTTGTCTGTAGTTCGTTACATTCATGTGCGAAGTACTGTGAAATGTCAATGTTAATGTTATAATAATTATGATCCACTTTAAAATATTCAAAATAGGTGGTAGTGGTCACATCAGGTTTCAAAAAAAAAAAATTGTCAAAATAATACATAGTTATGGGCTTGAAAGCTTTTTTAAACAAACAAACAAAATTTTTGAATCACTTAATTTTGTTAATTTAATAGTTTTTTAACGTTTATTTTTACATCCCTTTTTTAAATTTAATACATCTCTTAGCGAGAATGTCAAACGTTCTTTTCTTCCATGTATTTGACCAAGTTTACTGAAACTGACTTATCAATTTAAAGCCATTCTCTTCGCAGAGCTTCCTTAAGCTCTTCTACAGATCCGTAACTGTTTCCTTCACCATAAATTCTCCTGTCTTTGATTTCCCAAAGATTCTGTTGGGATTAACATCGGTCAGTTGCATTGCGGTCATCGAAATAAGTTCCAACCAATGAGTTGTTTCCCTATTTGTGTGAATGTTCGTAGTGTCCCGCTGAAAAATCACAGTGATCTGCCAAAAGAGTTATCAAACTTCTACACAGTTCTTAAACATAATCCTGACTGTTGATTTTTGATGACGTAAATCGAATTTTTAAGCACCCTACTGAAGAGAAAGCTCCCCATATCATCAATGAATCACCATCAAAATTAGGCCATTCGAAATATTTCGGTTCCTTTCGTAAATCACTCCAGTATCCATGTAACCCTTCAGGATCATCTAGTTTCAATTTCTTCTCATCAGAAAAAATGACCGTTAATCGAATTAGAAGGCACATTTCGAAAAAATTTCTTATTGAAACTTACAGATTCCAATCCCGATCTCGACCATGAAAGAAATAGGTGTTCGAAAATAGGACTTTTGTCTTTTTCACTGTTTCCTATATCCGAACAAACTTGTTCGAGTAAGGCAACTCTGTAAAATTTGGTTTTCTTTCCTCGAACAATTAAAAATCATAATATTATTTTACTTTTTTTCATTAAAACATTTAATATATCAATAATCTGACAAACTAAATAATTTTAAAACGCTGGGAAAAGTACTTTCTCAAATAATTTTTCTTCAAAACATCTTTTCAGGGAGTCCAAACCTACTTTTGTTTTTCTTGAAAAACATATCAAATCCTTATCGAATAAAACCTACCACTGAACTGAATTTTTTGCTCTCTTAAGATAATTTTTTTTAATGAATTGTTTTATCTATTCGTAAAGAAAGAATGCCCACACATGTATATGAAGTTTTCATTGGAAAAAATGGTAACATAAGGAAATTATATCAATTTTCCTCAAAAGTGTTCGGTAACTGGGGATGTTCGGTAACAGGTGCCACTACCCTATTTATTTTTTAAATGCCTCAGAGAATTATAATTGAAAGATTATTTGAACTAGATTTATGTGATTGTTGGTTTTATCAGATTATAATTTAAAAAATATTTTAGAGTTTTAAGTTCCCATTTTTTACATATATAACTAATTTACAGAAAATCAATGCTGATTTCATTTTACTTGTTCCATTGTTGATGAACTTGCAAAAAAAAGCGCTATTCTACACTCTGAAGGCAATAAAACACACTAACTATCTTTAGCGAGGTTTTTTGACAACTCACCAATGTGGAATGCATGTTCTCCTTCTCGTTCCCGTTCTTATTCTAGTGCCCGTTCTCATTCTCGTTCTCGTTCTCGTCCTCGTTCTCGTACTCGTTCTCGTTCTCGTTCTCGTTCTCGTTCTCGTTCTCGTTCTCGTTCTCGTTCTTGTTCTCGTTCTCGTTCTCGTTCTCGTTCTCGTTCTCGTGCGTTATCTGCTAAGCATAACGTCGTTGGTTCGAGTCCTACTCAGGCCAAGTTTTTATTTCATCTTTCACGGGTACTGCTTCTTGCGAAGACCTGACAAAACTTCCAAGAGTATCAATCTGTCATGAAAAAGTGCTTCTCAACTTTGCCGTTCGGAATCGGCGTTAATTTGTAGGTCCCTTCAATTCTTCACACGCACTCAGAGAATTGTTGATGAGAGTAAGCCACTTAGGCCTTGGCTCTTCAAGAGCTGTCGCGCCACTCTATTTATTTTTTTTTTAAATGTTAATTTCCAATATTGAAGATAGGGTAGAAAGTTTTAGTTGATTATGATTAATCTTTTCAACACAAATGTCTATAAAATATTTTTGCGAACATAAACATTTGTTTGGCAGAAAACCAATACCTACATGTACAAAATGCTACATTGAACAATATTGAACTGAAAAAGAGAAAAGAAAAATAAATATCAAGGCGCTTACCGAATGTCAATCATTCACATTGAACTTAACAACCAGTTTCGGCCAGCTTCCATTTGGCTGCTATTTTAATGATAATTCCCGCCTGATGAAGTCGATGAAGTGGAGAGAAAAGCGACATGATAGCAGCAGTGGCGCGTCAGGGCAACCGAACCGACACGATGGAATAGCAATAAAAATCGAGATGATTATTCCGCGTGCGCCGAACCGATATATCCTCACCAAATGGAAGCCAATAATCAAATGCCAGTCTGTCTGTTTGTTCATTCGTATATGCCATTCCATCCTCTGTCTGTGTCCATCTATCCATCCAAAGTTCCAGAATCCAAATACGATACAATTAGTATGCTGAGGAGGAGCAGCAGTTTTAATCACAGCGTGTTCGTTTCGATGGCACCTTGACGGATCGATCGTCCTCGGGCGGTGAATTGACCGACCATGTGTTGTTGTTCTTGCCGCACTCTCTACTGCGAGGCCAGTTTGAAGCCTGTTACTGACTTCCAAATGAATGGTGGAGTGAATTAATCGAAATTGGTATATTGCATCTGCCATTTCATGTATCTATCAGAAAAAAGGAGATACGATATTCAACCGGTTGCCCAAGCTGAATTCCTCCTCGTTTAGTTATGTGGCCAATGAAGTATGTACATCGATTTGATTCTCTAGATGTTCTAAGATTCTCAGGATACTCTGATGGGGGCCTTGATGGCTCTGATGGCTGCAAGATCGCTTAAAATGATTATGATTGACATCTTCTAATTATACAAATTATATATATGCTGTTGGAGGTGAGACCATAATATAGCCAATGATCGCTGGATGATACGTAAAATTTTATCGAGTCGAAACAAATAAATTTGACTTCACAAAATTGACAAAGGGCAAGAGAGACTTCACCAAATTGGCCAGGGCCTCATAACGACGGCAACCTGGAGCTTCAATATCGACGAGATTAATATTTTGCAAACAAAAAAAAGCTCATGTGATTTGGATTTGGTATGAAAATGTTTCGCTTGTCAAACTAGGTGACAGGTGAAAAATATTTAACTTCTGTCTCCGCACGTGATCCCATTTAAATTAAATTTCGATCGGGTAGAAAATACTTGGGATGCATGCAGCGTCTGCTGTCCACCGCAGGAGAGTAAGGTCTGAAAATATTTTTAACACTCATTGGAGATTGGTGTTCTCTTCTCGGCTGATCGGTGCTCGGTGGTGGTAAATCGAACAAGCGATTTCTCATCTTAAAGTGCCAATGAATCAAATAGTCGTTCTTTGCGTTTTGCCTTGTCGTCGTTTTCTTCGCGAGAAGGCGCGCCACATTACCTGTCCATTGACATTAATCCCACGCGCGCCTACAGTTCAAATGCGATACACAGTGATATTGATTTCTATCCCTCACCCCAAAAAGTTATAAAACCGTAAGAACATTGCCGAATGCTAATTCCTCCAACCATTGCAGGATACGTTCGTGATTTATTGGTCTGATTGAGAATTTATTTGTTGTTCCTTTAGTGCGAATGCAGAGTGACTTATAACCAGGCGATATCACCTCACAGGTAATCACATAGCAATTAATACAGGCAACATGCTGTAAATTACCGTCACAACAACATGTTGCTCATCTTCATAGCAATTCATTTAAGATTCGAATGCGGATTTGCCAATTGCTGCCCATGCCAATCAGAAACTAATAAGTGTTCCTGACAAAGATACACGGAAAAATCCCGCAATAGGTTCGTTTATAATGTTCCCCCATTGTGATCGTCTTGAATATTAAGCAAGGCAATGGCTTGTCGGCAGTCTTTGATTTTCGGACTGAGTCCAATAAATATAATTTTGAATAACGATCAGCTATCGTTATTGTCTCAATTTGATTTTCGATGTCACGTTTCATGAATATCAAGTAGGAGCCTCATTTGAGGTGTATACATGTACAACTTGACATCGCGAAGAGCGTCTTGTCAATCTTATATGTCGCTCGTTAAATTTCAAGATCGCTATTTCTTGAGTTCTTTCTCTTCGTATATTTGTTTAAATTATTAAACTCATCGATTGAAGTGGTTTTGTTTGTAGGACCACAGCTACTGATTTTTTATGTGATATAACAAATACATATCAAAACAAGTCATCGAATGTGGGTTGTAAATGTGATGAGTGATGATGCACTTGTAGATTTAATCACCGGGTTCCCTCGTTCACTCAAAAGCTGCAGGTACATAGCTATAGTCAGAGTTTTGCTTTGTCCTTTGATCCAACGTTATTAACGCGTCGTATTCATCACTCGTCGCAAAGAAAGAGATTTGATGTTTGCGATTTTATCATCGATAATTTTCAGAAAAAAATTGTTTGAGTATCTGGCTTCACCAGGACCACATTAACTCCCTGCGGACAGCGTAATTGAATGGGACTCCTGAAAGATATTTCATCACTATTCATGTTTGATGCTGCTGATTCAGAGAATTTTTGATTGAATCACAATGGATGTATTGAGTGGTAAGACGTATTCACACGCTTCTGTTGGATGGAAAGAATATTCAATCACAGTTTTGACGGGTTGGGTTGCAGACAAGACCATATCCAAGATCCGAAATTGCAGAAGCAGTTGGCCCTCTAATGAGCAGTGAATGTGCTATTGACGACGAGAATGTTGACATCAGATTTGGAAGAACGAAAACCATTTATTTTTTCTATTGCTCTGCATGTTGACGCCAAAGTAAGAAAGCAGCTATATAGTTAGTTATGTTTTAAAGTTTATTTTCAATGAACAATCTTAATTGAAACCTTTTATGAGTTTTGCCGTTTATGGCGTAGTGCTATTATTATAAAAGCACCCTTCACAAAAAAACATCTTTAAACAAAAGATGACTCTTTCAAGTTTAATAGGTATTTAAATATCATAAGGGGTGAACATATAAATGTAACAAATTACGCCCAAATGACAGCACTGGACAGTTGGGTATTAAACGTTGAGGGCGCCGCGCGCCGTAGGCAAGCATCTCATCGGCGCCAATATATTAAAAACTAGCAGCTGCCCGCGACTTCGTCCGCCTCTCTCTTGTTCTCCGACCAAAACTGCGTCTTGACTTGTGCATCATGTGCACGTGGGAATTTTGTTGCGAAGTTATTTTAAAATTGTATAACAGTCGACTCTCCTTAAGTCAAAATTGTTTTTAACTCGAAACCTTCAAGTATGTATAATTTTCCCCGTTTTAGCCACACTATTTACTGATGCTTTGGGCTTTTTTTCGCAGCGTAACAGTGTATATAGATTGAAGCTCTCCACGATAAATGGACTGTTCAATACGAAAACAATTTTTTCAATTTGATTTAGCAGTTCCTGGGATCAGTGCGTTCAAACAAACAAAAAATGAAAAGTTTTTGCCGTTTTTCCACATTTTCCACTGATTCTTCGCTCCTATTGGTCGTAGCTTTATGTTATGTAGCTTTAAGCCTTTCTCGATCATTGGACTTTATATATTTGTATAGATATAGATAACTCGTACTTAAGTTTGACCGAAACCGCTGCTGTACCGCGCCTTAGGAAAACGCGTTCTAATGGGGGCTAAGGAAAAAGAGAATGAGCTTACATCAGATCGAAAGATCTTACGATTTCAGTCGAAATATTTTAATTAATGATGTTAACTCGAGTTGGTTTTTGCAAACCGAGTTGCAGCGCGGTTCGACTAATCGGATTAAATAAATCTAGAAAACACTTGAAAAGCTTGAAAATGAGGTTTTTAATCCGTCAAAATCTTTGTCATCCGACACTTAGATACAATAAATAAGAAACGCAAAACACTAAAAAAAAATTAGAAGGAAGCTAAATCGATTTCCGAGTTGACAAACATGAATTATCAATTCGAATTGGCGAATCGAGTTGGCAGACCGAACAGGCAAACCAATTGACTTTGTAGGTCGAATTGCTCAGGACCGATTTCTATTTTAACATAAGTGACACGTGTGGTGCGAGTTCATAAGTTTGCTACTTTAACAACCACGTATGAACTGGATATATTTGTCACTTTTGTTCCCTCGGTCACTTAGCCCAATTGATGTTAAAATATACAAAAGTATAAAATATAACCAGCCTTAGAAAACATCTCTAACAACTACCCATTGTCATATCAGACTTTAAGACAGTAGGTATATGAGTTTGTAACGAACTATTCTTTTTACTTTGTTTTTAATCAAATAAATTATTTGATTATTTCTTAAAATAAAATAACAAGTATACGCCAGAGTGAACTTTTTCTTAAATCATTAGCACTTATCTCTGAATAAAGCTTTATTAAGGCTTAGTCAAGGCGAAATGTTAACAAGAAATGTTTAAAGGCGGGATGTTGTTCACTCTGACATAATTCTCTTTCACCACCTACCTGTTTGGAATTGAAACGCTACAGGTCGTTAAGACCATTCACGACAGGTTAACAAAAAGGGGTTGTCCACTTTCTACGCAACGGGTAGGCCTGCTAGCACTCGCTCATCCTAGCTCGTCGATGGGGTGGGATCTTGTTGCTAAAAATAAAAAGGGACAGTGTTACGTGTTTTTTTCTAGGCCTAGTCATTCGAAGGTGATATTCGAGAAAAAAAAATATTGAAATGAGTTTGAAACCCGAATTTAGATAATCCTTATGAAAAAAGCTGGGAACATAAGTGGTAGTGTTCCCGGTGCATTATTCCCTATCCTCACGTGTTTCAATCGGATCGCACCTTGGTTATTGCTAAAGCTCCATAATGTCGCAATAACCCCAATTATGAATCGTGCTTCTAGTATTCACCCAAGGTTGATGAAGATCTTAACCCCCTTTCTCTTCTCACATCCAACTTTTCGTTCTTCAACACATCTCCATTCTAATTCAAAAATAAAAAAAAGGAACTCTTCGACTTCTTTCCATCAAGTATTGCTCTTTTGCCAACACCTACACCTAGAATTTAAGCCTAACGAAATCAAAAACTGAAAAAAAAATTGGAAAGATCATTAAATTCATTAAAAAGATCTGTTTAATATATAATTTAAGTTATTACTAGCTGACCCGACAGACTTCGTACTGCCCCAATCGATATAAAAAAGACCTAGACTTTTGTAGCCCGCTACCATACCACCCGCTACCTTTCCCCGCTTCTCCACTACCGCATACCCGCTACCCAGTTACCCTGTTACCCACTACCCCACTACCCGCTACCCAATACTTACACACGCTACCCGCTTCACCGGTAATCGCTTCCTACTACCCGCTACCCCACTACCCTCTACACGCTTTCCCGTTATACCCAGCTACCCTGTTATCCGTTACCCAATACCTCTAAACGCTACCCGCTACACCAGTAAATGCTACCCACTACCCGCAACCGACTACCCCGCTTCAAAGTCATGACAAAATAAAAGTAAAAATATTGCCAAAAAAAATTAAAGTTTTTAATTAATAAATTAGGGTTGATCATAGAGGGGTGAAAATTTAGGGTTGTATGTATGTATTTTAGTATGATGTATCATAAAAAAATAAAAACAAAAAATTGTATGCAAAAAAAAAAATTAAGGGTGGTGTATGCAAAAAAAGATGTTGTCCGATTCTCCACCCTAACCGATATCCTCGCAAAGATTCACGAAAATCGGTCGAAGGAGATCAATTACGCACCCCGTGACACGAGAATTTTATATATTAGATGTACCTACACATTAAATAAATTATCAATTTTTTTTTTTTTGTTTTCTTAATTGTCTTCTGCATTGGTAGATATATCTTGAGGGACAATGGAATAGGGAAGACAGTTAAAAACTGAGTGGGAATATTAACTTTCTCTTTTTTTTGTTTTTCTTATTTATATGAGCAAATATAATAAAAAAATACAATTTGTTTTCATAAAAAAAATCATTCAATTTACTCACTTTGATGGCGGCGACTCTGGTGAAAACCGCGCACTGCTTTTACCGAATTCGTGTATTCTATATACTCCTGTTTTAAATTTTGTTTTGAATTATATTTAGTATTATATTCACTCTTACTATTTTATTGAAACAATACTTAGCTTTAAGTGTCTGGGGTAGGGATGGATTTGGGAGAGGACAAGTATAAGATCAGCTTTGTGATGCGTTTTTGCTTTCTATTGTTGTTGTCTTCTTTTCTGGATTAACTAGTTTTGCTTCGCGTGAGGTTCGCTCTTTGTTTGGTACAAAATTTAAGTCCCTTAAATTTCTACGGTTAGCCCTTCCACCCAGGTGGCCCTACTTCTTGGCGCTTCGTGGGTCTCTCCAAAAAAGAACAACTGCTGTCTCCTGCTATTATCTGATTCGATCTGATAACAATTCGAATTAAATGTAGGAATGTAAAAATAAACTTAGGCTTGGCGCTTGGGAGTCTTACCTCAGTGGAATTTCACCAGCTTAAATAATTTTATTGAGCTGTTTCGTCCGTTCCGATATTCTGGCGCTTTAATTTGTCTGTGAGTTGATTTTTCTTTATTAATTTTTCAAAATCTTATCTCACAAAAGAAAACTTTTTCTTACTCGAAAATTTTTAGGAATAGACACACTCATCTAATTTTAGGTTGAATTTAACAACCTCTCGAAGTCGGTGGAAAGGCTTTCTATAGCTATTTGCTTTCGTTTAAAATGTTCGAAATTCTTTTAATTTCTATTGTAAAAATTGAAAATATTTATAATGTGGGTGATCTGTCTTTTTTTTTTCTTTTAACACCAAAAACTGTACCTAATTTTAGTTTTTTCTTAGAAGAACCACGGCTTAAAATAGTTTTGTACTTTACTTTGTTTTGTTGTATTGTAACATTTTCGTGCAACAACTCTGCGCCAACTAAACTAACTTAAGCTTAGGCTCAGACTTGATTCCTTTGCTTTTTTAAAATGTTTTGTTGTAATCCTGAACTGTAGTGCGCTATTTTCTGTTTTACCTTTAATTCTTTGAAAGTATAGATAAAGTGCAATACTCATCGTTTAATTGATTTTGGAACACCGCCAGTGTTAGTTGATGTGTTTTATTTTACTTTTGATATTTTTTTTTTGTTTTTTGGTTTGTTTGACTAAAGTGCCCTCGCTACAAGTTATTGTAATTTTACTTCTCTTTCTTGAGTTATTCAGATACGTTAAAGGAAAAACTTAAAGAAAATCAAATTATTTCACCATATAAAGTTGTTTCTATGATCGTGAATTCTAGATTGAAGACATCTTAAAAAGTAAAAATTACTATAATTTTCCCACACTGACCACAGAAAGATAAGCCCGCATTTCAAAGACCCATTTACACAGCAGCGGTTTCTTAAGACAACGCACCTCATTGATTTAAAATTTTGAGTAACAACTTTTTGTCTAATAAAGTTATGTAGGTACACAGAAAGAAATCGAAGATCAAATCAAGAAAAACAAGCGGTAAATCACGAAAAATGAATCTAGTTATGGACCTTGGATTGGGAATCAAATATTTCGAATTCGTGTTTGTAATTTACGAAAAAGAGGAAAATGAAGACATTACGACTCAAAAGTTGTGATTCTACACTTTTGAATCATAACCAAAAAAAGCATTTACGATTCAGAAGCGTAATTTACGAACAGCCAGTTGTAAATTACTTTGCCAGGGAATGAAAAAAAAAGAATTATTTTTCCGTTTTCTTCCCCCCCCCCACACCATCCCCGTTTCGGGGGGATCTCGCCTCTTTTTCTTTTATCTCTCCCTTCTTCGCCCTTCCCCGGTACTATGTTCTCCCTTCCTCTCTCTCCTCACCGATCAATCTCCGTACTTCCTTTCTCATTCTGCACTGCTTAGTGGCGACTATTTTTCCAAATCCGTCAATCCGCACTGCTGGGATTCGAACCCAGGCATGAGAATGCACGACGGTCTCTTGAACGGCACCTCTACCCACTGAGCTACTCGACGCTTTAAAAAAATGGAATTGATTTTCGACCGCATGAAAACTTAGGGAATAAATAAACAACACAAAACGTTTTTCTTTTTCAGGAAATATTGTCGTAATTTACGATTCAAGAATCGTAACAAAAAAAAACAGTTTGGATTCAAAAGTAGTAAAATGCGATAAGAATCCATGATTTAATAAACACCTATTTTTTAATTCAGGAAATATTTTTGTAAACTACGATTGTCTAAGATCAATTCGTTTATTTAGCTTCAAGAGATTTGTTTTTAGAATATTGAGATCATAAATCTCGATCTTTAATTTTGTAAATCAGAATTATTTAGTCGTACAATTTATATTATGCTTCAAATGTTTAAAATTACGACTACAAAATTTGTAAATTGCTCTTACAATGGAAATCTAAAATCATGAAATTTTTTCGTAATTCTCAAATTATACAGTTTTGTAAATTTAGACGGAATAAAGATTGAATTACAATCTTGACTCTCATTTTACGAAAAAAGGGGGATGATTTACAAAAAAAAGATTTTTCATAATTTACGACATGGAAATTCGTGATTACTGATTTTTCATTTCTTTCCGTGTACGTACCTACCTATAAACGATGTACCGCATTACCCACATTGTAAAGAAAAATACTTCCGAATCATTTGATAATTACTATACTTCCCAGATAAGAGACAAAAATAACAAAATATAATTTACCTACTTAATTGTTTTTTTTTCTTTTCTTTTTTTAAGACTAACAGTGCTCATTTACACTGTTAAAAATATGTCTGTTGAGCTCTACAATTCTGGTAAATTAAGTTTTACAAAAATTGCCAATTCGATAGAATATATTTGCATTTCTACAGTCTATTCTCATGAAATGTTCATAGCTTAAAGGTGAAAGCAAATGTACTTTGTACAAATTAAAATCAGTTTTTGTTGTATTCTTCTTCTTCGACCTTCTAAGATATTTTTAACCGTGTTGGAAAAGTATCCATAACTTATTTCATATGCAGAACAATAGAGGAAATGAAAAGACATAATATGACACAAACTGGAATCCAATTAAACAGAAAAATATTAAAAGCATTAAAAGGAAAAAAAATTAAATCATAAAAGTACGAGTATCTAAGTAAGGTACCTATTAGCTACAAAGCAACAAATTTCTTTAAACATAAAACGAATTCCCACACTCGACTAACAAAATAAACTGTAGTAGCAGTTCATTGAACAAAATGGTCAACCTGAAGGGTCGTCGAAAAAATAAAAACTATACCACTCTGGAGGTAATTATGATATGGTCTGTGTGAAATTTGGTTATTAATTTGGAAAAAAAGAAAAGAACACTACCAAACCTTTATACTTAACATGTTTGTATATTATGTAGTTTCCACGAAAGCAATAGCAACATCCGTCTGTTGCTTGATCTGATGCTAATGTGTTTAACAAAACCAAAAATATAATTGTCAGTTAACAAGCCGACTTCTGTGACCCGGTCGACTTCCTTTGTGGTAGGTATGAGAAACACATTTTACTTTGAAAATAAATACTTATCTTTGTTACAAACATTAACAAAAGCTATCGTGAAATTGGGCTGAGAAGAACACAGAATTGAGACTTTCTAAATTACATAAATGGAAATAAAGATTTCGTGTTAGGAACCCTTTGTGGTCATCGTTTGCACCGCTTCTACTTGTTGGCAATATCTCATTAATTTGAAGTTTCAACTAAAAATGTCCTAATTCTTCGATTTGCCATGACCATTGACCATACGCCCGAATTTGCATACAATGAAATTTGTCTTGGGAGTCTCTTAAGCTCATACAATTATGAAAGATATGATGGTGCATTTTGGAGTTGTTGGCCGAATTTGGCAGCTTAACCCAGCATACATATGTAAATACATGCTTAATGCGAGAAGAAGTTCGGTGTGCCAAACAGCCACTCAAATGAATAATAGGAACTGTTGTGCAACAATAGATGATTTATACAACGATTAATGTTTCATCGAGCCTATATCATTTGATCTCTATTTAGAATTCAGTGGGTGGCTAGTTCAATTTGACATATTTATTTGCATATGATCAACGATCGGAAAACAAAACCTGCCCATTCTCTTTTTGTAAAATGACCCTACAGTGGATCTTTTGTTTGATCATATGGGTATACAATTTGAAACCACCAATGAATTATTTCGACCAACTATAGGTAGGTATATGATTATGATTATGATTATGACTCATTATTATGGGTTCCTTCCGCGCTCATTTCCCACTTAGGTGAAGGATGCAGACTCCGAAGGCATGTTCTTCGACATGCGTGATGGATGTACAACATTTCCGTTGCATACATATAGTTTTGTCTTCCCAACAGCGTTGCCCTATTGTGTTGAAATGACCCCGTGGCCCCAAAAAATTGAAAATGGCCCTCTAAAAAGTGTTGCATTAAAATTTCAATTCTGTAGTGAGAATGACGAGTAGGTAGATACGATTAATTTATTTTTGTTTTAACTACAAATGGTAACCAGTTTCACAAATTTCACAAAACGCTGAATGCGTTTGTTCTCCCAAAACGAAAATCTGTTTATGTTGTACTTATTCGTAGTTCTTCCTCGTCGCCATTTATGTTTCTTAGAAGGTAAGGTACCTAAAACAAAAAAAATTTATACAAGGGTAACATACAGCATTTCTCTTACACCTATAGTCATATTTTTGGAAAATTCAATTGACAGCTGAGGTATCCCACTATTAGGCCAGATCCATCTTCCACCTAACAACATTTCACTGAGATCTCAGATATTATAAGTGAGAACTGATAGTTTTTTCTGATGAAAACATTTTGAATTCGATTTCTCTCTTAGCCGATTTAAAGTTACAGACATTATGAATAACAATTATTTGTGAAGTAATCGAAGCTAACTCAATGAGGACTGAGAATTATTTTCCACCAAATGATTTTGCCTCTGTCAGTGACATTGAGATCTCAGTGAGATATTGTAAGGTGGAGCTGGCCTATTGTATATTATGTCTGCACTTCTGCATTAACAATGGTTAAACTAGCGCCAACTTTCTTTCATAATTTCTATAGGCTACTACTTTATAATAGTTTGTTTTTGTGTTATTTAACACTGCAGTTAGGCTGCGTCCGTCAATTCCATTTATGTTGTTTGAACAACGATAGCAACTTAGAGGTGCTTCCACCAATGGCTTTTTTTGGCTTGTAAAAATGCGCCTATATTCATTGCAAATGATAAACAATAAAAGTCTGCAATGGGAAACCAAAAATCAGTGGAGTTGTAAGCGCAGTGCGTAGTGCATTGGCTTCACAACTAGCAGGTCCTAGGTTCAAATCCCAAAGTGAACTCAAAAAGTTTTTCGATTAATATGAAAAATAACTAGGCAGCACCACTAACAAAGGAGTCTGATGATCGGCTTGGCACCCGTGAAATAGCTATAACTCCAGCCAAACAAAGAAATTGACGGAAAAAGCCATTGGTGGAAGCACCTCTAAGTTGCTATCGTTGTTCAAACAACATATATTACTTTTTAAGTCCATAGGATTAAGTACTAGGAAGTGCAAATAATACAGACACAACTTATTCTTAAATTCTTTTCCAAAATTAAAAAAAATTAGTGCTTATTTAGTCATCAAATTAATTGTATGACAAAAACTCAAAATTGGCATACAAAATGAATTTAAAAAGATGCAATAGTGGATTTACTTCATTTTATTTCATTTCTTTTTGTGGCCTTGAAAAGATGAAAGTGGTTCGATTTTTTTTTAAGAGTGGCCTGATGTGAAACATAAATCGGCAACGCTGCTTCCCAGCGAACCAGTGGCGGATTAAAGGTTGAGGTCGCCATAGGCAAGCATCTCACTGGCACCCCTGTATAGAAATATCTAGTACTATAGTTTGACCGAAATCGCTTCACCGCGCCTAAAGAAAAGGCGTTGAAATAGGGGCCAAGGAAAAAGAGCCTTAGTTAACATGAGATCTATTAGTATTGTCCGAAAGATCTTAAGAATTTGATTAATTAATGATCTACCGAAACGTAAACCAAGTTAACTCGAGTTGTTTCTTATGCAAACCTAGTGGCTCGGTTGTCAAATCGGATTGCCCCGAAAATCAATCTAGAAAGAACTTAAAAAGCAGCAAAATTAGGTTTCCGTCGAAATTTCTGCCATCCGCTGATGAACTTGTACCATTAGGATATTTGCCCCTACAATAAGTAAAATAAATAAAATAAAAATAAATAAATAGAGTGGCGCCACAGCTCTTGAAGAGCCTAAGTGACTTGCTCTCATCAACAATTCTCTGGGTACATGTGAAGAATTGATCAGCTGTCCGTGGCTTAGTGGTTAGGTGCGTTGGCTGCTAAGCAGAACGTCGTGGGTTCGAGTCCTACTCGTGCCCATAAAGTTTTTATTTCATCTTTCACAATTACTGCCTCTTGCGAAGAACTGACAAAACTTCCAAGAGTATCAATCATGAAAAAGTGCGTCTCAACTTTGCCGTTCGGAATCGGCATTAAATTGTCGGTTCCCTCAAGTAAAATCAATACCTATTCAAAAACGCTTACAAAATTAGAAGAAAGCTAAGTCGATTTCCGACTTGGCAAACTGAGGTGACTCTGTAGTCTGTACTGTAAGAGCAATTGCTCAGGACCGATTTTTATTTTAACCAGCCCCGTAGCAACCCAGGGGCTAGGGGGGGCTTTGGCCCCCCACGCATTTCTCCATTTTATTGCATATAAGATCAATACTAGAAAATAAAACAAAAACAGTATAATAAATATCATTTAAATTTTTTTTTTTCATTTTAAAATAATTGGACTTTGCGATTTTTCTGCGTATTAAACCGCAAAAGAAAGAGAAGAAATAAATTGTTTAGTCTGTCAGTAGACATATTGATGCTCTGTGGCCGCATGACTTGCGTTAATATTGAAAACGACGATTCACATACAGCTGTTCCAGATGGAAACGTTTCTATGGCTGCGATAAGATTGTAAACGTTTTCCATGCCTTGTCGCACTTTATAAAAATCTGCTAAAATGTTGGTTTTAATTTTTGTATGTTCTTTTTCTTGTCTTGCTCTTTAAATACTTAGCTTTCCTGGTCGGCTCGAATTTTATTTAGGTATTGTAACGAAGAAACTTCATTACTAAGAAAAAAGGAAATGTACCTATCCTACCGACCCGGAGTGTAAAACTTAAGTGTCACTAAGCTTCCGAACCAGAGTGTACATAAATCCCTGACATCTCCAATTGGCATACAAATAGACAATACGGATAATGTACATATAAAATTAAACTTTATTTTTACAATTCACAGTCTGTTTCAGTAATAAAATTTATATAGGAACAGAAATAATTTGTATAAAATCAGGAAAAACTAACCGAATAAAGCTCATTTATTTAATAAATGAAGTTGGTAGTTATCCTCTTTTGATTCTTTCCACAGTCGTGGACTTATGACCGTTATTTCCACTACGTGGACTTATTTATTTTGATACTTCCACTGAACTCAGTGGACTTGCTCCGGGTTATTTCCACTTAAGTGGACTTATTGTTTTGATTCTTCCACTGAACTCAGTGGACTTGATTTTGGTATTTCCACTTAGCGTGGACTTATTTTGTTGGTTTATTTCCACTTAGTGTGGACTTATTTTGCTGGTTTATTTCCACCTAGCGTGGACTTATTTTGTTGTTTCCACAAGTCGTGGACTTAACCTTTATGATTTATTCCACTTAGGTGGACTTTCTATTAATGTGTGTAGTAGCTTAAGTAATGAGAATAAAGGTCTTTTATTGGAACTAAGGAAAACAACACTATTTTGTTATTTGGAATTTGAGTCGAGTTGGATCTCCTTGCCTTGAGTTTTGTGCTTTTCTCAAGAAAACCCTGGACCCGACGAGCTATACCCTAGCCTCGATCAAAAAGCATTACAAATTGGCGCCCGAGCAGGGACCTCAAGAAGATTCAACCGAATTCTCACCGCCGCCGCCGTCCGACCGAGAATCTTCGAAAAGTTCCACCGTTTCCTGTTTACCGAACTCCAATCAGCACTCCTCTGACCAAATATCCAACTTAACCCGCACCGAGATGTCCGATTCAGACCAACCACCGCCAGACCAACCACCCCCAGACCAACCACCGCCAGACCAACCACCGCCAGACCAACCGCCGCTTAATGAAGGAAATCCCTTCAGGAATCTTGGTTTCATATACCTAATGAAGAAAGCCGAGCTAGTGGATATGCTAGCTACCCGAAACCTGGACACTACAGGAAATTTGCAGGTCCTCAGGCAACGACTTAGTCAACACCTGAAGCAAGTCCGAGCACACGCGTCCACTCAAAACTTGTGCGAACACTGGGAAAGCATCGCAGAGAAAAGGCTCGACGCACTTTCCGATGAAGCCAGTGACGATGCTATTGAGGAAGACAAAGCAATCGTGTCCGAGGAAGCAGAGAAAAATAGAGTAAAAATTCCTTTATTTACCCAGACTACGATCACCGTTCCGTCTTTACATCTTGTTCCGAATGCCCAACACCCACCAGTCCGACAATCGCAAGTTACATTGCCCGCCAATACTGTCGTTACAACGAGCCAACCCATGGAGCCTGCTAGCCAGCAATATTCCGCAACATACCCAGGGCCAAGACAGTTCATTCCCGTACCGCAACTCAACCAGTATACCGCCTTGCATACAGAGCCAAGCCCGTTCAACCCCGTGTCGCAACCCCAGCAGTATTCCGCATTTTATACGGGGCAGAGTCATAATCTGTAATGTGTATATAATTTGTTGTTGTAATTAACTTTTATATTAAATGTTTTTCCTTAGCACATGTATTAGGTGTTCACCATTCCTGCTAAATTTTTGCTTCCCTAACACTTCTACTCCCATTAAACGATGGTTACAGACCCACAGCTTAACTAGAGCAGTGGTTGGAAAAGATGTCCGAAAAGCGTCGATAACTATTAGGCCTATTCTATACCACGCATAGCTCGTCGAGGATGGGGGGGATCTTGCTATCCGCTAGTGGACTCATTACATCATTTTTTTTTTTTTTTAAGGCCTAGGTCTGAGATGGTGTTTGACGTTACAATATATTTTCCTCTTTTAAACAAGTGGAACCCGAATCTTTATTCCCGATTTTATTCCCGCGCACATAAATGGGGACATAGATGGTGGTGCCCCCAGAGCATTTTCATAACCCGCCCTATCAAACATTCCCAAAACAAACGTCATAGAAATATTCCTAAACTATTACGGCATGCTCAAAAAAAAAACAATAATCGCAATAGCCCTAATTGAAAAAGGGAAAAAGAGTCGTAGATGGCACAAAAATGAGAGCTCGTGAATAGACGTGTTATTTAACACTGGCAGTTTCTTCTCGTTTTATCTTTTAATTCGATCGAAAAATAAACGCTTTTAGTTATTTTCAAACAAGTTTCGCATCACGCATCAATATTTCTTGATTTATTGCTTTTATGACTTAGTAACGCGTTGATAATTAAAAGTTTTAATTGAAAATTAGAAATATATATATATTGAATAATTTTACTTATTTGCTGTTCCGATCTCATCTGAGTTTCATTTGTACATAACACACATACTCAATCGCTGAACAAAATCATCACACACACCAATTTCTACTTGGATTTACCGCATCAATCACCACCACATGTCAAATCCATCAAAACGAAACACCTCCCGCTCGAAGAAAATTAAAACGACGGATTCGCCGCCAAGCTGCCACTCTTCCCCATCACCAACTCGCAAAGTCGCTCACAACACCATGGAGGACAACAACAATACGTGGGCTAAGATGGACGAGAGACTTGCAAAGCAAAGTGAGTTCATCATTTCTCTTTTGTCAAAACGAATGTCCGATTCCGAAAAGGCTATTACCAATAAAATCGATCGTGAAATTAATGAAATTAAAACTAGCATTAATGATATAAACAATCGAGTTGTACACTTGGAATCATTTAAAAACACGTTTAATTCTGATATTCAGCTCATAAAAGATGATCTAAGCACACTTAAAACGTCACTTTGCAAAGCTACTACCGACTGTGCAGACACTAAAACATTGCTTGCCAAAAAAACATCTGAATATGCAGAGCTACATGAAAATTTCGCTCACACTTCCGCGGAATTGGAAGGGCTTAAGCACTCTTTTAATCACTATGATAACCGAATGGTAGCAAGTGATGCTTTCTTATTCGGCATCCCGAGTTTACCCGATGAAAATTTAAAAAAACTTGTTCAATCAATTATGCCAAGCCATTAACATATCACCTCCCGTTTTACGCAACATCTACCGAACAAGCACTAAAAGTAACTCGACCAACACTGCGATCATGCTCAAATTCAACTCTCCATACGATAAGAACTTTGTTCTCAAATCAATTAGAGACTTCCGAATTTCAAGCAAACAACAACTCTGCTTGCATCATTTGGGCTTTAGTGTTACGCAACCACCAAAACCTATCTACCTGCGTGAGAGCTTATCTATGCTAAACCGAAGTTTATTTCAGCGCGCCATGCTAATAAAAAAAAGTAAACATATATCATCTGTCTATACTTCACGTGGAGTCGTGTACGTGAAACGTCAAATTAACTCTGCAGCTTTACCAGTTAAATGCGTTGGAGACTTAGAGAGAATTGCCAGGTCTGCAAATGAAGAAGAAGACCAGAATATAACTCATCCTAAATCTTAATTAACACTCATTCACAAACATTTCTCTTTCTCTTTAATTTAATTTTTTCTATTTGATTATACATATTTTTCAATTTATAACTCATTTTTATTACTTTTCTCTTACTTTAATATTTTCACTCAAATCAACTACTTCTTGTTCTTTTATACCTAATAAAAATTCAAATCTGTTTCTATTATTTCTCTTACTTTCTCTTGTTTTAATTTCTTATTCCTTTTCCTCCTTTTTTATACCTTTCACAGCTAAGTACTGATATAAATTTTATTTTTGCTTTTATTTATATATAAATAATAATGGCTAATTTCCATGGCGTTGGCGTTGGTGTCAATGAATCTATGCGTTCGATGATTAGGGTTTTGAGTAAACAACACAATGGGCTACGGGTATGTCACATTAATGCTCAGAGTCTTTTGCC
This sequence comes from Sphaerophoria taeniata, assembly GCA_943590905.1. Taxonomy (NCBI): domain Eukaryota; kingdom Metazoa; phylum Arthropoda; class Insecta; order Diptera; family Syrphidae; genus Sphaerophoria; species Sphaerophoria taeniata. The sequence goes on from OX016542.1 coordinate 68,166,910, forward strand.
GAAAATCGATGAATTCCGTGACTTGTTTATAGACTCTGGAGTGGACGTCATTTGTGTTTCTGAGACGTGGCTGGTTGATAGTCTAAATGATCAGATTTGTTCTTTGAGTGGGTTCCGTTGTTTTCGATCTGATAGAAATCGCCAGGGTGGTGGGGTGGCAATGTATGTCAAGGAAACCATTAAATGTAAGCTAAGATGTTCTTCTGAGCGTAGTACAGGTATTCAGTATGTTTTCGTTGATGTAATTGGGAACAATGATAAATTACTCATAGGTGAAATTTACAGGCCTAATAGAAATATAGATCTTTCGCCTCTATATGAACTACTGGAGGAAATTACTTTGGATTGTCCCAACATTATTTTGTGTGGCGACTTTAATTGCAATTTGTTACGTGAAAATATTTTTTCTGAGCAGATGAGTAGACTTGATCTTACATCAGTTAATACAAACACCCCCACCCACTATTTTGGCGGAGAACCAACTCTTCTTGATTTATTTCTGGTGGATGATATGAATAAAGTTTTGCTCTATGATCAGCTTTCTGCACCTGGTTTCTCCAAACATGATCTAATTTTTCTTACCTATAGTTTCATCTTCAACCCAGTAGCAATCACATACAAATATCGAGATTTTAAAAACATTGATTACTCCCAACTCGAAGCAGATACCCGAAATATAGACTGGCACAATATTTATAACTTCTCTTCGTCCACTGCGCAGGTGCAGTTTTTTAATAATAATGTTGCTCAACTTTTTAATAGACACGTTGCCTTAAAAACTTTACAAAATAAATCAAAAGATCCCAACTGGTTCACCAATGAAATACGTATCTTAATGCAGCAACGTGATCGAGCGTACAACTCATGGAAAATATATCGTTTACCTGAACTTAGACAAATATATCAGTCACTTCGCAATAGAGTTGTGATGGAAATTCGTTCAGCCAAGACTAGGATTTATTCGGGTAAACTTAATACTGCCGCCTTTAATAACCGTCAGCTGTGGAGTAATCTGCGTAGCATTGGGCTTGGTAAATCAAAACATAGTCATATCGAGAATGTTGACGGTAACTTTTTAAATAGGAAATTCGTCTGTACTCCTCCGACGACTTCTCTATCTAACTCTGTGCTTCCAGTTCAATTTTTATCAACGCAAAATACTTCCTCCAACTTTGGCTTCACAGGTGTTAGCAGTATTGAAGTTGTTGAAAGTCTACTTTCAGTAAAGTCAAATGCCATAGGCCTCGATGAAATGCACCCTACCTTTTTAAAAATTATACTTCCCGTTGTGTTGCCGTATATCACTCATATCTTCAATACTATCCTTACTACTGGAGAGTTTCCTTCTGACTGGAAATTGGCAAAAGTTATACCCATACCCAAAAATGCTAAGTGTAGCGAATATAGGCCAATTTCCATTTTAACTTTTCTTTCAAAAGTCTTTGAAAGGATCCTGAAAAATCAAATAGGTGAGTTCCTTAAGGAGAACAATCTTTTAACTCCAAGACAGAGTGGCTTTCGAGAGAAGCATAGCTGTGTTACGGCTCTGCTTGATGTCATAGAGGACCTCCGTCAAGCATTGGATGACAATAAAGTTAATTTTTTAGTCCTCCTTGATTTTTCGAAGGCTTTTGATACTGTGGTTCACAGCAAACTCGCAAATAAACTTCGCCAGCATTATAACTTCTCCTCTGATGCAGTAAAACTTATTTCTTCCTATTTATCTGGAAGAATGCAAGCAGTTGAAGTAGGTAACAGGTTGTCTGACTTTCTTCCAACCACTTGTGGAGTTCCACAGGGATCTATTCTGGGACCATTACTTTTTTCTTTATATGTAAACGACATTCCCTCCGTAATTCATAACTGCACACTACATATGTATGCTGACGATGTACAGATGTATCTCGGCTGCGATCTTGGTCTTATTGAAGATGGTGCTTACCGCTTAAATGAGGACCTTGAAAAACTATCAGGTTGGGCACAGTTTAATGGACTGACATTAAATCCATCTAAATCTAAGTGTTTAGTTATATCTAAAAGAGTTCTAGATTTGTCATACTTCCCACAAATTATTTTAAACAATGCAACTATAGAATATGTGGACTCTGCTCGGAATCTTGGAGTCATTTTTACTCGTAATTTGACATGGGATAAGCATATTAACGCTATAATTGGAAAATCATACGGAGTATTACGCATGCTTGGGGTCTCCCAGGCTTATACACCTATGAAGACGCGTGCAATGCTTGCAAAAAGTTTAATTCTTCCAATTTTGGCCTATGGCTGCGAAATTTTTTCGAGTTGTAACTTTGTATGCAAAAGTAAGCATAACGTCATTTTCAACAGCATCATCAGATACATTTATGGCCTTCGTAGATACGACAGAGTATCTCATTTTTCAAATAGTTTACTTCACATGCCACTAGAGAACTATTTTCAGTTTCGTACCTTATCATTGTTTTCCGATGTCCTGCTTACACACCAACCACCCTACCTTTTTGAGAGAATAAGAAGGGCTTCTTCAGTTAGGTCTGACCAGTTGATTCTACCCCGATATGCCTCCCTAACATCTGAGCGCCAATTTTTTATTAATGCTACACGTAAGTGGAATTCTTTGCCTCGCCATATCAAGAGAATAAACAACATAACAAATTTTAAGTTAAAATTACGTCAATTTTTATCAGTATCTTAAATTTTTTTTTTCTCCTTTTCTTTTCTTTTCTTTTCTTTTCTTTTCTTTTCTTTTCTTTTCTTTTCTTCTCTCTCCTGTCTAAATCATTATAGCTTCTTTTTCCCTCCTCTTCTCCACCTCTTCCTGCTTTCTTCCTATCTCTTCTTTCTCTCATTTTCTCCTTTTATTTCCAAACAATCATTAAATTTTATTATAAATATTGTATAATTTTTGCCTACAACTTATCTTTCTTTTCTATTCTTTTTATTTCATTGCTTTCATTGTTAAACTAATAGGTTATCACTAGTTTATAAGATATTATATCTTAATGTGTATAGCCATATCGAAATAAATAAATAAATAAATAAATAAAATAAAAGAGTCAGTTCCAACCCGTGACGCAACCCCACTCTCCGAATCGACTCACTTTGAGTTACGAAGCTGAAATCACGAACATCGTTCGTAAATGGGTCCTGAAATTTGATTCGACGGGGAATCCGCTCGAATTTTTGGAAAGAGTGACAGAGCTCACACGATGCTACGACATTCCGCCAAACAGTATGCTTCATACTCTGCCAGAATTGTTGCGCGGAAAAGCATTAGAATGGTTGCGTATTAACCATGAAAATTTCACCACTTGGGAAGACTTTCGGGCAGCATTCGTTCGTTATTTTTTGCCTGCCCGATACCTTGTCAAGTTGGAAGATGAAATTATGCGAAGACGTCAGGGGCCTCGAGAGCGGGCCAAGGAATACATTTCCGCCGTTCAATATTTGATCCGTCAACACCCCCCATTAACCGCCGCAGATAACATCGACAGGATATTCGACGGATTACGCCCGGAATATAGGCTGTACATCCGTCGTCGGGATTTCTCAACGTTGCATGATCTTATGGACTTAGCAGAAGAGTTTGAGGCCATAAAAACCGACGAACGAAATCTCCGGCCGCCGATAACGACAGCTAATCCACCGAACTACAGTCGACCTAATCATGGTACTTACAGACCACCCGCCGCCGTCCCGTACGTCCCACCGCACAACCAGCATCGAACAAACCCCTTTAATCAACCGCCTAATCGACAACTCGCCGCAACATATGCTGCACCAGCAAACTACAACCGAACGAACACTTTTGATCAGCTGCCTTCCAACCGACCGAACGCAGGTACTCCACCGCAAAATGTCCCTTATGATAGGGAAACACATTGTTGGAATTGCAAGCAGAGGGGTCATCAAAAAAGGAGTTGCCACCGTCCGTTTCGTCTATTTTGCTCCTTTTGCGGTACAGGCGGGCGATTAAGTAAAGACTGCTCATGCCTCAATCATGAAACCGTAGCTGTAATCAACGCACCCCCAAATCACGATCCTCGCTTTTTCATCCCATTTAAGTTGGATAATGAAACGTTTCAGGCTTTGGTCGACACTGGCTCAACTAGGACCTTCGTTGGAGCTAAGATGAGACAGAAGTTTCGTGAACTCCAACTCCCGATGAGATTCTTGTCACAACCGATTGCTCTAGCCAATGGCAGCCACATAACGACCGCCGAGCATTATACGACAGAATTCACCGTTGGCAATAACGAAGTCAGCGGTGAGGTAACATACATGCCCGATCTACCCGAAGACGCGGTTTTGGGGATGGATTTCATGTCGCAAGCAAACTTGCAAATGAGATGAAGGACTCACATTTTTTTCGTCATTCGGATTCTTTACCTTGAAGATCACTCTTTAAATTTACAAGTCCACACGCCGCCGTACCAGAGGAACAAATTGTCAAAACTCCTTCCAGCTATTCGGATAGGCCAAAAAGAGTAATTGGAAGTACTTAGCCTTAAAGCTCATATGAATATGAATCTGTTTTATTTTTATCATTGTTTAAAAAAATTTATCTCACATTTCAGTAGCGAAACTTCCTTGTCATCCAAGATGATTCGCTGTAAGAGAAGACCAAGCTGATCTAAGTTAAGCTGTCTTATATAACTTTCTTATAACTTTCATTTCATTGTTCGTCTATTATATGTGAAAACCAACATGGCTTTGTTTAAAAAAAATCTACTGTGACGAATTTACTGCAATTTACAACTGTATTGATGCATTTGAAAAGAGAGATCAAGTTGACTGTACTTTTACTGACAAACTAAACCATAATGTTCTTTTGAATAAATTAAGTGTGATTGGTCTTAATAAGCGATTTATCAAATAGCTTTCCTCTCACCTTCATGATAGGCTGTATAGTGTTATCTTTAGTTTACGCTCTAAAATTTTCAAAGTTAACTCTGGTGTTCCGCAGGGTAGCCATCTTGAACCTATATTATTTGTGTTATTTATTAATGATCTTCCTTCTGTGTTGGTAGATTCTATGTCTCTTGTTTATGCTGATGACGTGAAAATTTTTCGAAGAATTGCTTCAGTAAATGACTTTGATCTTCTACAAGAAGATCATAATAGTTTTGGGGAATGGTGCAATAATAATGGTCTTGTCTTAAATATTGATAAATGTAAAGCTATGTGTCTTACTCATAAACAAAATATTATTGACTATATCCTTTACCTATATTTATTAAATTTGTCTACTTTTTGTAAATTTTCTTGTATTTCTGAACTTGGTGAAGACAGTATGCGACTAAAAACTTTCTTTCAGTAATAATAAAGCTAACATGTCTCTTGGCTTCATTAAAAGATTTGCACCCATATGGTCTAAAATCTCTATGTCTCTATGTCTCGTTTGTATGGTCTCAAAAATAATATCATACCTTAAAAAGGGTTGACTTCCTCAAAATGAGACGAAAGAACAAAACTTACCATCATTAAGTGCAATTAATACATTTTTTAAGATTCAAAGATAAGTTGTCTATGTAACAAAAACAGGTGAATTGTGGAGTCAGGTACATCAACATCCTGTTTCCAGTTACACTTCCAAGAGAAATAGAAATATTTACGATTGTTTGTCGGTGATTCTGGGTTTAAATACATATAATGGCAAACATAACAATGTCAACAATGAAGGCAGGTTTCTGCTTTGAAATCCCCCAGCATAACATTTTATCTGAAACATTTTACGATTTCAGTGGAATTAATCTCGTTTATAGTGACTAAGTTTTTTTTTAAAGATCTTTCAAAAAACAAATCAAACTACCTAAATAAATAAATACATAAATGTACCAACAACGTTGAGGTCAAACACATTTTCAGTTTCCTTGCATTCAATTGCTGTTCTCCGAATTTTTGTTTTTTCCGGAAGGATATCTCAACAGGATAATTCCATATATAATCTTAGGTTATTTCAAATAAGAATTTTTGTGCGTGTTATTTGAAACAAATAGTTATGTTTTTTGTTTTTCTGTTTACAAGCGGTTCCTTTGGAAGAGTCTTGTTTCACCCACTGATGACTTTTTAATTAGATACGAGAAACATATAGTAAGAAAGTCGATGAATCTTTATTGAATGGATGGATACCTTTTGATCTAGATTGATGTTTCATTCAACATTAAAACAAAAACAAAAGAAGCAGTTGCACAAAGGCGAATGTGTGATGAGACTTCAATAAGAATCGCATGTTCCAAAGAAAAAGAATTACAGGCAGTTTGATAAATCGACTCTCATTTAATACTTTGGTTGCTTTTCGGCCGAACACGTGAAATTATCTTAAAATGTTCTCAATGTTTGAATGTTGTTGTTCTAATTCAAGTCTCCAATGACTATGTTTTGGATCCTGGATGTTCCGATGAAATGACAATGGCATGGACGGTTTTCTCTTGCGCATTGGACAATATTACACTTATTGTTTTCCCACGCGCACTTAAGTTATAGGCGATTAATGTTTACAAGTCGATTCTATTTATTTCAGGTTGCGTTTCCTTCAGAAACCTACATTATTTAAGATAATCCTTTTTTCTAGAAAGTTAAATAATAATCGTATCATTGTGAACGCTATTCCAAAAATCTTCTTAGGATAAAATAAAAATTGTTGAGTTCAATACTTGTCACGGTACATAAAAGCTGATAGAAAAAGTGAAACCACCACTTCATATTATTTCTTTCTATTATTATTACAGAGATTGAAGGACGTCAACAACCGATCAATTTGATAAACAATTATAGTGACAGCAAACCGAAGCGATCGAGTGACAAGTACTGCATTTACCTGGTGTGCAAGTGCAAGTTAAATTGCTGCAAAATTCACAATTAATCTGCGGTTTCCTCTTCAGCTTGTTCGAGCCTTACAATACCTTTTGTATGGCGAATATAGGAAAGTAATGTGCTGTGCCATGCAATGAATTACTTCATGGTCGATAGCTCATCTATCTACAAAGATAAAGACAAGACAAAAAAAAACAACAAGAAGAGCATATTGAATTGTAAACATCATTCGATACATGAGAGAGGAAATGCTTAAGAAAGCCAACACAAAATGTAATTGTATTGCAAGTAAATGGAGAAACGATATGAACCGAAGCCGAAGCCACTAAAGTATCTCTATTGAAAGAATTTTCAGACATAAGGTACGAAGGTGTACTCTTACCTTAACGCATCGACAATTATTCGAATGGGTGAGTTCCATCACTGGAAGAATAGAAAAACATTGTTTTGACGTGCAAAGTAAGCTAGTGTTAGGATATGGTATTTTTAACACCATTTCTCTGTTCAGGTGAAATATACCTTTTCTTTGTTTTAATAGAAAATGAAGGACGTGTGTTTCATAACAATTAATTTCGAATTTCATTTACTCTCTAAGTACTAGACCTAACCGAAATATATCTTTAAGGATAACTTCAAAAAGGAGATTATTAGACGATCTTGTACACATCGTACTTGTACTTTCTCAAAAAGCGAAATCACGCCAATAACAAGAAATTACACTTAATAAAATCAATGCTCTTATTCCGTGGGAGAAAAATGCATCGCAACTCATTTCGTTAATCACTGCCACTTCACCTTGCGATGCGACAACGATGTCTGAATCCACTCAACGAAAACTATAATCAATCGTGTTTGCATTGCTCTGTGTTGTCTTCAGTTGAGGCAGCATATTCTTGCTAAAAACATAACAGCTCTCCTCTCGCCACCGTCAATAAGGGTGACAAACAGTGCCGATTTATTTGATTTTTGCCGACAATAATTTGGATCACATTGGTGCGAATAATTGCAATTGATTTTTTTTCAACGGAGGCCGTTGTTGATGGGACACGGTTACTCCAGTACAATTATTTTGCCAATGTTGATATTCGAAAAATGCTTCAGCTTTTTGCTTTTCGGAAGGGTAATGAAAGAGACTTTGATTTGTTCAAGTGTACATTTTTAGTTTTTCTTTTTCGTTTTTATTCCATATCACATCGAGTCGAAGCTGACCGATGACCGAAGGAAGCGATTGGTTCTCACGAGTTACGCTTGCGCGTCTTATCAATTATGACAAATCTTTCTGAGTGGTTAACTTGGTGCTAGTAAATCGATGGTGGTTTTACCTCTGCAGACGCATCTTTTGTCCATTATCATCATCACTCATTCATTCATTCACTTGATTCATATGGAGCACACAAATATACCTACGATTTGTGTGTACTATGTGAAGACCACTTTTAACCCAGTGAGTGCAACCACACAGAGCAATGACAAAAAAATTTATAATTACTTTGACATTGGAAAATTATTAATTGTCTTCTTTAGACGAGAGAAGTTTAGATAGAAGCTATCGTCTTGGTGGTGATTCTCTAATGGAGAAAAAACACCAACTAAAAAAGGTGTAATTAACTTGTTTTCTTTTTATATCGAAAAAATCTGGGCAGGTTTGTTAGTTTGAGTGACGGGCAACGACGACGGCAGTTTAACGCAATAATATTGGGTCCTTTTTTCTGGATAACTTACCTGCATATAATATCTACTTAATGTATATTTGTAACAATAGCAAAAACCTTTAAACTTGTTTGCTTAGTGACAGTCTTGTTTAATTTTTTTGTCTAATTATACGTGGTACAGAGGATGAGACATCGAGTCACATAACGAATACCGCCCAAGCTGGGACTTAGACGTTTGGCTGCTAAGTCAATTACTTTGTGTTTTTTAAATTCATTTTTGTTATTTTCAACTGACATAATTATTACTACTTAAAACCAAACAAAAGATGTCAAAATGTTATTGGCCCAACTGAGCGGCTTAAGTTAGTCATGTTTTATTTGCTTTAAAGTTAGGTATGCCTTTCGGCCTATGAATATTTCTTTCTTTATTTTAATTCATTTTTATTTTTTATTTTTTTGGTTAGTGGTTTAAGATAAGTTTAAATTCAACCGAAGATTGCATTTATAGATTTAGATTAGATTAGATTTTATTCAATAAATTCATACATTTCTAACAATTTTTTTTTTTTTTTGCTTATAAAATATAGAATAATATTTAGGGCATGGCAGAAATGCCGTCGACCCGAGTGGTTCATAAAAATAAATATAAAAAATTAATAAAATGTAACAATTAATACATGAAGTTTATACAATCTGTGCTGTGTTGTTACATTAAAAGCATTCTGTTAAGATTCTTTTTCTATAGCTTAGTGCCAAACGGACGAATTTGTACAAATTTTCCCAGCTTTTTATGCCATTTAGAATTTGTATAACTTCGACTGATATCAGCTGGTTTTTTCCAAAGATCTCTTCTAATTTCTTGTAGAATTGGACAAGATCCTATAAAGTGTGCCACGTTTTCTCTAGCGTGCATGTTGCAGACTTCGCACTCGAGAGGCAGGTCTGGTCTATGAGGAATGAGGTTGAGAGGAAGGATTTCCCCTCTTGCACGCAGTATAAAAGCTATCATCTCCGTAGAATTTCTGTCATTAAAATAATTTCGAGGACCTAGGTCAAACTGCAGTTTGCAGTAATACTCCCTGTATTGCGATGCTTTGGCCTGGTTGATGAAGTTCTGACGGAATTGTTTATCTAATTTCATCAACAACTGATATAAGGTTCGTTTTAAAGCTGGCTGATCTTCAAGATTTAATTCAAATGTTTCCTCTAGAGAATTAGAGATATCAAACCACACTCTGACAAAATTAAGTCTGTTTGAAATCAGATAGGATAAAACTCTCTTTATCAGTCTCGCGGAGTTCATTTGTTGTAGTTTCAACACATAATCAAAGTGGGATTTAAGGGTCTCAATAAATAGCGGAGGTAACCCTGTTTCAATATGAAGCATGTAGTTTGGGGTCGTCGAAGGGAGAGAGAAAACTCTTTTCAAAAAGAACCTAAGCAACTTTTCAACATCCTCATATTCTTTATAGCCCCACACCTGTGCTGAATATAGCATGATCTATTTGGCCACTGCTTGAAAAAGTCTGTATTTAGCAGAGTGATGGATAGCTTTATTAGCGATACATTTTTTCCATGCAATACATAATGCAGCTTTGGCCTCTTGAAGCTTAGCAGTTATATGCTTTTTCATACAGAGATTACTTGTTATAGTCACTCCAAGGTACTTAAAATCTTTGACTACTTTAATCTCCTGTCCTTGATAGTTCTATTTCTCCTCACTAGAGTATCTTCCCTGTCCCCTTCTAAAAATCAATTTATTTGATTTCTCGAGATTAACTGATAAGTTCCATGTGACACAATATTTCTCCAGTTTCCTTATCATATCTTGGAGATGAGTAGGTGATTTTGCAAAAAGCACGATGTCATCAGCGTATAGTAGGCCCGGTATCGTTTCATCCGCGATCTTCACCCCACCTCCAACATGCTCCACCAAGTCATCAATAATTAGAGTGAACAAGAGAGTACTCAAAGCACAGCCTTGCTTAAGACCCATTGAGGAACTAAAATTATCTGAGAGACTGTCTCCGTCCCATACCGATATGTAGTCCTTAGCGTAGAGAGCTCTTAAAATATTAATCACTTTGGTAGATACACCGATATTTGATAGTTTATAAAAGAGAGCCTCTCTATCTATACTATCAAATGCCGCCTTAAAATCGATAAAGAAAGCATATAGTTTTTTACCTTGCCGAAGATGTAATTCCGCGATATTTGAGAGCAGAAATATTTGGTCTATTGTCGAGTAACCAGATCTAAAAGGTTCAAAAAGGAAATTCCTCTATAATTATTTGGGACAACAGGGTCTGCTTTTTTAAACAGTGGGAAAATAACAGAGGATAAGAAAGTTGAGGGCACGGCCATGGTCTGGAAGATGGTGTTGTAGCATTTTAAAAGTGCAGATAAGTAGTCAGTCGCAGCATACTTGACGAATTCAACAGGTATTCTATCTATTCCTGCTGCTTTGTTGTATTTGGCTCTATGTAAAGCTAAATGCAATTCATTAAAATAAATATTTAATTTATAGTATAACATAGAATTTAACCCTCTTTGATCATTTTATAAGCTTACCTAAAAAAAGTAAAGATTTTCATTTCATCAGTACCAGGGGTGTCGTTTCTTCAAAATCCGAGGTATGGAAAACCGAAGACCAGGCTCTCCTTGAAACCTGTCCTACTAACCCAATACGTTGCGAGGTCAAACTTTCGGAGACCGGCCTCGTTTTGCCCCGGGTTGGTGGCGTTAACAGCCTTGGGGTAGTTGAGTGGTTTTTATGTGTATTCTGAGGTCTAGAATTTCATACCTGTTAAGCTTGCAGGTATGGAGGTGTTCAAATCAGAAACGACATCGCTGATCAGCACCCTCAAATTATCTTTATGTGCTAATTCCTCATCTGTTGGTTTTTTTGGATTTGCGCTGTGTAGGTATCTATCAGGGGCCGAATTTACTCTTCCGTGAACGAATGAGTGAGTCTCATCATTAATTAATTACAATTAAAAATTGTAGTAGTTTTCGTCGAGTCTCGATTATTTTGAAGGAATTTTAAGAGGTTTGACAAATAAAAAAACAAAACTTGAGCATTTTTATGAAAAAACACAGTTTGACTGTTAATTAGAAGACAAGATTGGTGCTTTGAACAGGAAAATCTTGACCTTAATAAATTATTGGCTAAGAATTTCATAATAAAATAGCTCAAAGAAAAAATACAATTTTTTTCTTAGAAATCTCCTCCCATCAGTGAGCTTCGATTGAAATTCAGTTCGATAACTGAGGAGAGATTTGGAAATATTTATACAGAACTCGATAACGTAGGTAATGCCAAACAAACACAATTCAGTAACGTATTATTCGATAAAGGATGGCCGTTATTCGGTCCCAGGTTTTTGAAAACAAAATAAAACGACTATTAAAATAGTTTACAAGTTCGTCGTTCTTGGTTTAGGATTTAGGAAACAAGCTCGGCTCTAAATTATGACAGTTCAACTTTATTTTCTCCCACTTACAAAAATCATGGCTCAACAAAACATCACTAACTGGGACTATGAGTTCGTTTTGATCAAATTTCCATATGGTCATTTTTTGTTTTAATGGAATGAGATTTGGTCTCCACTTTTTATAGATGAACAAAGCTCAAGCTTAGGCAGGAGGAGAAATAATTGTAGGAGGCCCAGACCGATCGCTGGTTGCGAAACAAAAACAAAAAAACTTCAAGGGACATTTCGATGGTGATATAGTAAATAGATAAAATGAAAGTCAAATCGGTTTCTCAGATCTCCTCCTTTGAGGACCTTATTGTGAACCTCCAGTATATTTATCAAAAATTGACGAAGAATTGACATTTAGCAAATTGATTTATGTTCTTGTTCATAAATCAGCTGTCTAGGTTATAAAAACAGTTTCCATTCCTAGAATATTGCATATTAATAAAATAATAACCCTCATTGTTGATTTGTTGAAGAATTAGATAATTATTTTTATAACTGTTTGCTTTTTTTTCTTCCAGCATCCTACCGGCTACCATGATAGGTGCATCGCGCGACACCCTGTTTTTAAGGAAATTTGAAAAAAAATATTGCTAATTATAGTGCTTTGTATGTGCTTTTTGTGTACCGAAAAATAAAATTTTTACAAGAAACCGGGGTGTAGCACGATATCGCTTCAAACCCCGCATGGTGAAGGCATTGAAAAAATTCATCAAGAATACTATCAAAAATATGTGCTATTTATGTGTTTGCGATAACTGCAAAAATTAATCATGCACTACGTAGGTATATACATTTAAATAAATAATTTTTTTATTCTTAAGCGGTGGGGTGTGGCTCCAAAACGCTTAGAAATAAATAAGGACTCTGGGAATACATAAAATTTTGGCACTAGAGTTGTGTGCTAATTATGTACTGGCAATAATCGCAAAGAAAACCGAGCGCTGACAATGTTCAATTTCAAATTTCAAAATTAATAAAAAACGTCATACGTAGCTCACATTGATGAAAAAATGAGAGAGAAAAATAACAGAAAATAAAAAAGCTTAAGACATGCAAGGAACTGATCGCCAGATCTATGTTGTAAAGTCCGTATTTGAATTTTTGAATATTACCTCAAAGTATGCAAGGGACTAACTGGCGATTTCTATTGAAAATTTTGAATTTGAATTTTTTTGAACCAAACTCGTACAATCCTCGTGTTAAAACGTTATTCTCACAGGTGAAAAATATTGTTTTCAACCCCTGGTGGCATAATAGTCAAAGAGGCGACCGTCAAATTACTTAATCTGGATATGGATTTTGTACCCATTATTATAGAGTTTTTGGAGACAAAGACAGCGCACCAGGGTTGCCAGTCAAAGCCCGGGGCAAAGGGGGTAAAACGGGACACTGATGGTGCATTCTTTGGCCAAAAATTAACCTATCAAAGATATGGATAACATTAGTGTCCAATTATAGTTCCAACGAGACGAAACCCATAATATTAATGGGTTGCATAGTTCAAACCATGGCGAAGAGGTCGGCAGGCCCCATCAGGGAAATGGCTTAATTTGGTTCCAATTCAAGGTCTGAATGTACTCTTAACGAGTATATTATAGGGTTACCTTGTCTCAACCGGAGCAAACCACTCGCCAACCCTACTACAGTGAAAAAAGTGCACGATACAAGTTTTCACTTAAACATTCATAACTTGATTATTTTTTTAACATTTTTTTCTTATATAGCAATTAAAAGCTTTACGTATGTAAAAAATTAATAAAATATCAAAACTAGTATAAAAATGTAATTTTGAATATTTAAAATGATTATTTGGATTTAGCGGCATCTTTCATTAAAATAAGGTTTGACCACATTACTCAGTAACCAAACGCTTAAAATTAATTTGGTTTTCAGTGACTTTTAGAAACATTGAATTGACGTTAATCGTCCTCAGAATTTTTTGTTTTAATAATTTCCAACATGGTGGCAACATGGCAGGAATCAAAATTTTTTACCTTTTTAAGTAAGATTTTCTCCCTTCCCCGTTATTTTTCTCTCTAATTTTTTTCATCAATGTGATCTACCTTTGAAATCTAATATATAAAATTCTTCTGTCACAGTTTTAGTGGTCATACTCCTCCGAAACGGCTTGACCGATTTTGATAGAATTTTATATGTGTATTCGGTAGGTATGAGAATAGGTTCATATCAATTTTGTATACCGCTAATTGTTAAGGATGGCTCATCCACACATTTTGTTTTGCATTTATTGGGCCATTTTTTTTTTTTAATAATTTTTGTATGGTGCGGCATTAAGAAATACATTCAATCCTTAATTTTCAACTTGCTACCACTTACCCCTACTTTTTAAGAGCCACTTCTTAATGAGTTTTCATCAAAATTTTGTCGATTATTATTATTGTTTGTACATCGATCGCAGTATTGATAGTGACATTAAAGCTTATTATTGTGAAAGGTAGGATGAATAATAAAAGATAAATAAACATGTTCATACTATACTGTTTGTTATCATTAAAACAGCAAACAATGCCATATCACTGCCTTTATTCACATACTTGCAAATATATTTGATGCTCTTCACTGAACTACAAAACTATACATAAATATGAGCTTGGAATGTTTTGCTCAGTAGAGGTGAATAAGGCACCACCCAACGATTATCAATGTCAATATCGATGTTTTTGATACTTTTCGTAAATTATTGCCCGTCATTATCGGAATTCCTTCGACGATATATTGGATATCGTCAACATTTGTGATCGTATCGTTAGTAAAATCTTTAGGAAATCCTTTGGTACATTTTCCATCTGCCGATCCTTATGTTTTGATAGCATTTTATACTTTTCAACCCAATACAAATCCGTTGAGGACTCACAGCTTTTGTACCAGTGGCTTAGGACCAGGGTACCGGGTAGTGGGAAAGCGGGGTAGTCGGTAGCGGGTAGTGGGTAACAATTACTGGTGTAGCGGGTAGCGTTTAGAAGTACTTCGTAACAGGTAGTTGGGTAGCGGGTAACAGGGTTACTGGGAATAGCAGGGTAGCGGGTATAGACTGTAGTGGAGAAGTGGGTAGAGGGTAGCTGGTGGAATGGTAGCGGGCTACAAAAGTCTATGTCGTTTTTATATCGATTGAGGCAGTACGAAATCTGTCGGGTCAGCTAGTTTTTTATAAATTTTGAAATTTGAAATTGAACATTGTCAGCGCTTGGTTTTCTTTGCGATTATTGGCAGCACATAATTAGCACGCAATTCTAGTGCCAAAATTTTATATTTTCTGGGAGTCCTTATTTATTTCTAAGCATTTTGGAGCCACACCCCACCGCTTAAGAATAAAAAAATTATTTATTTAAATGTATATACCTACATAGTGCATGATTAATTTTTGCAGTTATCGCAAACACATAAATAGCACATATTTTTGATAGTATTCTTGATGAATTTTTTCAATGCCTTCACCATGCGGGGTTTGAAGCGATATCGTGCTACACCCCGGTTTTTTGTAAAAAAAAAATGTTGCAATGGAGCACAAAATTTTATTTTTCGGTACACAAAAAGCACATACAAAGCACTATAATTAGCAATATTTTTTTTCAAATTTCCTTAAAAACGGGGTGTCGCGCGATGCACCTTACCATGATGCAAGTTGAAAAATTATGACAGTAATACTTGCAATTTATTTTGAAAATTGTTGTTCTGACTTTCTACATTCAACAATTCATTCTAAAATAAACTATCAATATCACAAGGTAGGTAGTAGGTACACCTTTCAGGTTTTCGTAACGGTTTTTTAAATCTTTGCACGCCTCCGTTCTAATTAAACTAAATTGGGTGGCGACAATAATAATGGAACTTTTGCCTTCACTTTGACGTTTATATTTATGTCTTCCGTAAAATTAAATTAACCATAGACGTTACTAGAACAAAAAAAAAAAATAATAACAATAATAATTGGTGGGAGAAATGGGGGTTGAATTTAATGGAGATCTTTAAATTATGTTGTCCTACGGAAATAAGGCACAGGGCTTGTTATTTCCCTTTGTCACTATAGGCAAAATAAATTAGCGATTAGGTATACAAATAATGAACATTATACCTTTATGATAAACACATTTTTCAGTCACATCCCTCATTTTGCCCCATTTATATGGAAACATGGACAAGGGCTATCTTCTTTCCTTGGCTCAAATTGAATTGAAATTGAAAAATTCATTGGATTTGTTATAAGAACTCGGAACTGGTGATAGACGCGGTATTTCTGAATTGTTTTGGTGGCCTATGATTACATTTCCTAATTTGGATTTTCCAGCTCTTTGAAATATTATTTAAAATTAAAAAAGTAGATGGGAATGCTTCAGATTGATGACATTTCAATTGCAACAATTAATTGAAATGATTTGTATACAAATGAATCAGAAAAAGGTTGACATAAACACTGAAATACTCGATATGCCACCAACGATGATTAAGTTAAAAATTATTTCACTAAAACGGTATCACCATTACCGACAACACTGTGTAATGAATGGTTTATTAATGTATTTAAGGTTATGTGCTATAACGTAAAAAAAGGCCTGCATGGAATGGAAGGTTGAAACCGAAAACCAAACCAGCCAAACAAGGCTATTCTTAAGGAAAATGTTGAATTGCCAGATTAATGGTTAGTATAAATCACATTATCGCTTCTCCTAGAGGCGAAAAAAGACAGTTTTTGGAGGCGCCCGGCTCAATCCCAATCGCGCTCTGTATCAAAGAGAGAAACAAAATAACCGATTGCTTGCTTCAGTGTTGAGCCCGCCGTCTCCGCTTTCACAGCATCCACAAAAATCAAACGTTCCGTGTGCATACATAAACACTGAGGTGCATGCTCCTATCGCCCACTACGAACCACCCCCTTGAAAGCGGCCACGGATCGAGAGGGTACGAAGACAAATTATATACCTTGTGGGATTGTGAACAAAATAAATCTCGTAATGAGTTACGATAAGACGATTTCGACAGAAATACAAATCACTTGCAATTGATCTTGAAAAGGCAGTGCAACGTGGAGACACACTATCGACATTCATTGGCATACAACGCGAGGAGCAACATAGTGACTTTTTTTGCTCTTCTGCAATGAGCCACCTCGACTTCAACCTAATAAACACTTGCATGAATCGGAGGATCATCGATCAAAGTTGGGCTGCTTAAATATGTACTGTTTCGACGGACTCAGAATGGCGTGGGTTGCAAATGAGTTATTTCATGTTCTCATTTGGACACTTAACACAATTTG
Organism: Sphaerophoria taeniata; assembly: GCA_943590905.1. Taxonomy (NCBI): domain Eukaryota; kingdom Metazoa; phylum Arthropoda; class Insecta; order Diptera; family Syrphidae; genus Sphaerophoria; species Sphaerophoria taeniata. The sequence goes on from OX016542.1 coordinate 68,184,135, forward strand.
TCGGCATTAAAACTGATCATTTTCCATTAATTAAGCATTATGTTCGGATTACCGCAAAACGGGAACTCAGCTTTATACCTCTTTCTGTGTAGCTGCTGAGTTCAAGGCCACACAGCATGAGTCAATCCTTTTCAAGTTTCAATAGAACCTGGCTCCCGGTTATGGCATCGGCGAACTTTCTGTCCTGATCATTATCGATCTCTCTCGTTCTGGCTCTGTTGTTCAGATTGTAAATAAGGTAATCACTGCGGTTGGTCGCTGCCTTCGATGCGACTTTGTGTAAAAGTCTGAATTATTACACACCTTGAGGAACCCAGCTGAGCCCAAGTCAAGGGATTTGCCATTTTTCGCACAAGCAATGCGATCATTCTAATTTCAAGACACGCCGATCTTACTTACTGGGCGAACAACAACATGGACGGGGGAAAGTACACGCAGGGTAATTAATTCAGCACATTCATAATTCATTGATGTGACTTTGCTACTCGTACTTACGATGTGCATCGAGAAGCCCTGATGATCAATCGGAGGCGATTTTCATGCTCAAGTGTTCATTAGGAAGACCAAAGTGATCAATTAATAATGAATTATTCTCGATCGAAAACTCCGATGATAGTGATGTTAATAAATTGGGATGGCTCTCCTTGGCTGTAAACCGTTTCAGTGTTAAATAATTCCCGCACTTTTGGCAGCTCAGCCATCTGAATTAATTGATAACTTGTTTCTGTTGATTAGTATGGAGTGGTGGTCCGAGAACTCTGGTTTAAAGAACCAACACCACAGATTTTATCAAGTGCTACCGTTTTCTTCTCGATTGCAAGGAATGTCGAAATTATAAAAGTGAATTATTTTACCTCTCAAATGAAGAAGCGCAGAAGTCAGATCATCCTTCGCAACTATTTGCATTTAACAACTAATGAACGAACAAGAATTGAATAACGTAAAACAAATTGCTATAAAATACAATTATGGCTAAGGAAAATTCGTTTATCGTCGCAATAAGAGCCAACAATACGAGGAACAAACAAACGCATATAATAGTCTTAAGTGCACTTCAAAGTTGATTGCTTTATCTGTAAGGTCACTGCGCAGCATCCTTCGCCTCAATAATTTGCGATAATGTTGATGTTTGCAAATGGAGATTTGATTATATTTCTGTTGAGCTCCAATTGAAAATTTCAAAAAGATAATCGATCACGTTTCAATATTTTGTGGTTTCATCTTGGGTGGTTTGTTATCTTCTGTGTTCGATGCTTTACTGTTTTTGTTTTCTTTAAAGAAACAGAAAATGTTCAAAACATTTTCCAGTATTGGTTTAAGAACATAAAGTCAAGCGATCGGTAGCTACAATAAATTCACTATTTGCCGAAGGATGAAATGAAGTAAATACCATCGATTTGAATGGCAAATCGACTAACATTTATACGAGGTTTTATTATAGTAAACAAACACACGCTTAAAGGATTTGGACATCTCTTACACCTTTGACGAATACGGCGCGAGGTTAGAACTTAGAAGAAAGAGGAGATTCAAAGGCGCAAATTAGGTTTGAAATTCTGAGCATTATAATGTGAGAGGGAGCAAAAACAAACTTACTTACTTATCCGGCTCCCAATCCATGAAGGATCTCACACAGCAGCTTTATATCGGGAACGGACTCTCGCAATTACTCTCCAGTCGCCCTGCCGGCTGCGAAGAGAATACTTTCTTGGCTGGAGCATTGTCCATTCTCTCGATGTGGCCTACATGCACATCTTGATGAAGCTCGTACAGTTCACCGTAGAACCTTATTCTCCATTTGCCATCGTCACATATGGGACTGAAAACCCGTCGAAAAATTTTTCTTTCAAGAGTGCCCAATGTCATTTCCCCTTTTTCATTTATCGAGTACCTAGACACTTTGTCTTTCGGGTGAGGAGTTTTGAACCCATTTTTTTTGGCCAAACCGAAGTAGCAGCTAGTGGCGTTTTGTCCTCGGCGGTGAAAAGATGTTCTTTTGTTTGTTGATAGCATGTTCTTTGTTTTGTCCTCGTTCACTTCAAAACCAACGAGCTTCGCCTGTTTCTAAATCGGTCCAGGACTATATTTAAGAAGTCTCATGACAACGCATCTTATTGTCTAAATCTTGCGCAGCCTGTTTGAATCACCTCAGATGAGCTGTTACCCATTTGCAGCAGCAGCTTTGATGTCGATGAAAAGATGGTGGGTTTCGACTTGAAATTCGTTGGTCTTTTCCAGGAATTGCTTTATTGTGAAAATTTGGTCTGTCGTTGTTCTGCCTGGCCTAAGGCCACACTGGTACGTGCTGATTATTGTGTTGCAGAAATGTTAAGCACGCTCACACAATACGTTGGATAGGATTTTGTATGCAAAATAAAGTATGACATTGGATCGCCTCTTTTGTAGATGGAGTATGGGGCATATAGAGCTTACAGACCAGTCAGCGGGCATGCATTCTTCCTCGCACACTTTGATGATGACCTGGTGCATGCGGCTCAAACGACGTTGAACGTTTTTCTTTGTGCAGCACGTGTTTTCTTGTCTTTTGATAACTAGCCACTACCGGAGTAGCACCTGGAGGGTGGAGTGCTCTAACATTCCAGGAGCAAACTGTCAATTCATAACTTCTTATTTTTTTACTATGGACGGATTGTTAGCCCCTTGTATCTACTAACCTCCAAATTTGAATAGGGATGTTGTTTAAGTGCTGCTGTTTCTCCGTATGCAATCACGCTCACGCTTACAAGTTTTGCAAGTTATTTCTTAGAGGTATAACCAGTATCCGATGGATACCGCGTGGAAAATAATCACTTACTGTGTAGAAAAAGATACAGCATGCGCCCCCAGATCCTACAACACCCAACCATCAAGATTCCAACCAATAACGGTGTACTTTTGAATTCCATTCGAAGAACTGATTTAAGTGACTACAACGTATTTCTCAATATGCAAATATGTAAATGCAAATATAAGAGAACGATCATCACTATGATCAAGTTATCTACGTGCTGTGTAGCAGAAACAATTTTCGTTTTTGTCGTGATTCGATTGAGCGACAATTCGTATCCACCACCACGCCGCCGCCAGAATAGCACCTCTCCGAAAATAATATACTAGTGCACCACGTCCAGATCAAACGAAATACCACAGTGCCCAATGTCCAACATAGGAATTCAAATTGAAGCGAAGCAATCGCCAGCATTAAAACCGCCTTTTGTATTTGTCGATCTCGATGTCGTCTTCCCTTCTTCAAGGCAATTCGATCCTCGACGCTCGACGTGTTAGTGTGACGCGACAGCCTGCGCGCTCGCTGCGAAATCACAAACTGCGAATCAAATTATTTTGTGACAAATCAATTCTTTTCGCCTATAGCCAAGTCAGAGTGTACAAAAGTCGTCCAGGTTAGAAGACACACAGCCGTCTTAGGCTATTTGGTGTACAAAGGTTCAGATGATTGCACGAATGAGCATTTCGTTTCGCTTAGTAAATATTTGCATAGCCTTGATCATAAATCGTACGCGAACGCGATCGTTCGGCACTTTGACTTTGGTCTGCGACTTTGTTGTTGTTCGTTTATCTGTCCGGCTGAAGGCATTCGAAATGCGCAATCAAAGTTCCGAAAAAAAAACCACTGGCTATAAAAACAGCAGACACACTTAAGTAACTTGTTTTTTATTTTTATTTTATTGTTTCTTAATTAGAAATTTTCTCACATTACATCAGGTCAAATCAATGAAAAAAAAACCTAAACTTGTATCTAATGTGCGGAAAGTTCGATTCAATTTTATTTCTCACAAACAATCAAAGTACTTCTAACATGTATGTAGGTATGGATGAATGTAGATTTTTTGTTTTATTTGTATCTACACACATATACATATACACTACACACATACATACTGAAAATATCGATTGGTTGAATCAAGTATTGATTGAGGATGAGGTATTCGATTGCACGAAATTCTAAGAAATTCCTTCATTGCCGACGTAGTACAATGACAGGTTATCTTCTCCCAGATAGGTTTTGGTTAACATAAAGCTGTTGGTTGGGAATCTTTAAGCCAAGACAAAAGTTTACAAAAAAGTTTCGAGTATCGAAACTGTCTGAAATACTACATGGCATAATTGGATAAGACTGTTCATTTTGAGTTGTCTTTATTAACGTGAAAAAACCAGACGTATTCAATTTATAAAAATCACGACAAGCAACGCAACGAATGCATTGAAAAATAGCAAATTACAAAATTTTCAATTATGTAAGTGGATCATCTCAAAAAATTTATCACTATCTTCAGGGATAAATATATTTTCCCAATTGATTTAATTAATATTTTAACGTACCGCTAACGCAACCTGAAACACCAAACTAAAGGGTTTTCCAATAAGAGGTGTTATTTTGATATTCAAAGAAAAATGGCATTAGCCAAATGACCGCCACGACCACGCTTACAGGACCATATCCTTTTCATGAAATTTTCCATAGCCAAATCGCAAAGTAGCTATTGGCTGCCCTATGTCCTCGATAGCCTCACGAATTCCATCTTTGAGGTCTTGAATCGACGCTGGGCTGTTGGTGTACACCTTATCTTTCACGTGGCCCCAAAGGAAGGAGTCGCAAGGTGTTAAATCACAAGATCTCGGTGGCCAATTGTCATCACCTCTTCGGGAGATAACACGGTCCGGAAACTTTTCCCGTAAAAGATCGATGGTTTCATTGCTTGTGTGGCACGTAGCGCCGTCTTGTTGAAAGTAAACGTTGTCCAGATCAATTCCATCCAATTCCGGCCATAAAAAATCATTAATCATCTCTCGATAGCGCAATCCATTGACCGTAACTGTTGCTCCAGCCTCATTTTCGAAAAAGTAAGGTCCAATGACCCCGCCGGACCATAAACCGCACCAAACAGTCACGCGTTGAGGATGGAGAGGCTTTTCAACAATAACTCTTGGTTTTTCCGAGCCCCAGATGCGACAGTTTTGCTTGTTGACGTAGCCTCCGAGGTGGAAATGGGCCTCATCAGTAAAGATGATTTTTCGATGAAATTCCGAATTATTTTCATGCATTTCAAGGACCCAATCAGCAAAGACACGACGTTGTTGATGATCAGCCGGCTTGAGTTCTTGTGTTAACTGAACTTTTTATGCCTTAAAACCCAAGTGTTTATGCAAAATACGGTGTAATGACGTTTGTGGAATGCCTAATTCCAAAGAACGACGAGGAATGGACAAACCTGGGTTTGCTTCAACACTTTGGGCTACAACAGCAATATTCTCAGTTGTTCTTGAGCGACGTGCACGGGTTTTATTCTTCACATCACTAACTTGTCCCAACAGCTCGAATTTGTCCACCAATTTCTGTATTGCGGTCCAACAAGGTGCTTCACGACGACCTAAAAATGTTTTAGTTTTACGAACCGTCTCTGCCAAATTTTCACCATTTTTATAGTGAATTTTAATAATTTCAATGCGTTGTTGAATCGTGTATCGCTCCATTTTTATCAATGGCGTAGTTTCTACTTATCAAATGTCAAAAAATGACAGCTTCAAAAGTGACAGCTACCGAAATAGCGGACTATTCAAAATAATACCTCTTATTGGAAAACCCTTTATTTTGTTGCGACGTCGTCAACCAGTAGCTTACACAACGAAGTCAGCCAATAACAACAACCAGGCAGTTTTCATCGGATGCACAAAAAAAAATTATACTTCATATGATATAATTCACACCGGGTTTTGCGCAAAAATAATGAAGTAAGAGTGGAATTTCAGCAGGAATTCGGAGTTCATACACAGACACACCTTACCAGAAGTGTTGAGCGAATGTTGAGTAGCCTGACGCTTCCCGCCACTGTGATTATTATTAGGAGAAAGCAGTTGGTGATTTTTTACCGAAATTTATTATTGTTTGCTCCTTCAGAGTTGGCCCGCCGCCACGCCTCCGCCGCCGTTCGCTTAGCGTTTGCTCCTTCTGAGCTGGCCATTTCTTTGATTTTCAGAAACCGAGAATATCCTTCCAACGGACACGGTCTTACCTACTCCTCACAGAGTTCGACCTTACCCAGGAACAAAGTAGATTTAAGGAAAAATCGAAGTCGAATAAAGGATGTATATCTTCATATTATTTTATAGTTACCCTCGATACGATAAAGGGACATAGAACCTATCCTATACGTAATCTAAAAATACATCGTTATTATGTTAGGAAACTAGCCGACCCGATAAAGATTATTGGGATCACAACTCGGTAACCAGAGCTTACAGATTGTTTTTGATACTAGTTCTGAAGGCAGAAATCGAATGAAGTTATTTTTTAATTAAAGCTTTATAACCGAGTGCTGAAAAAAGTATTGATGGTTGTCAATGGATGATAGAATAGGTACTTGTAAGTTGTAAGCCCTTAGTTTGATGTACGTATTATTATATTACTGTTGTCGTGGAAAATTGTGAGTAAAAATTTTTGCGAAGAATTAACATGTGTGACAATATCTCGACTACCCAGCCTTTTTTTTTATGGGGAATTGTGGCCTTTGATTTTATTTTATTTTTAAACTCTGTAAACAGTTCGCCTCGTTACAGAGAATACCTCGGCGACTTTTCTTACCGCTCCCGTTTTGTTTTTCAAAGTAGGTAGCGTAGAACTCGTTTACTGATTCAAGAATAACACAACACATATTGACAACTATAATATGTTACATTCATTATAAAGTTATATAAATAAATAAATAAATAAATTGAGTGGCGCGACAGCTCTTGAAAAGCCAAGGCCTAAGTGCTTTACTCTCATCACCAATTCTCTGCATTTTCACTGCAATAAAATTTATTTGAATACAATTTTACTTATTTGGCACAAAATCAATTATTTAACGCAAATAAAATTTCATTAAGATATTAACGAATTTTGTTATCATTTTATCACCGAATTATTTGACCGGTTTTTCTCCACAAAGAAATAAAACCACGACACTATATGAACAAAAAAATTGGAACAATAAAAAATCTAAAACTGAATTCCTGCACCGTTTTCAGACAAGCAAGTAAGCAAAAATATTAATATTGAAGCGGTAACACCTAACCCTCTCACCTCAATAAATAATGTTTTTCTTAAAAGCTTTAAAACAGAAAGCTCTTTCACAAAATCCTTTGAAAAAGCTCTTGGGGTTTGCTTCCAAAGGGTAATGGCAACGCTGTCATTTCACATTGAGAGAAGAAAAAAGAATACGGTCAGTGTCGTACTCGTACACTCGTACTGTCCTGTCGTCTGTCGTGATCACTGATCAGTAATTTCAGTATGCTTTCAGGCTTTCAGCATGCATCATGAATGGTCATGGAGGGATGTTCAAGGTTTAAGTTAAAATAAAAATCAATTCGTGTGTATAATCAGTGCCAGCGCGTTTGTAATCCGAATTTGTTTCATTTCTATGAATTGAGTGTTTAGCAGCCAGCTCTGCTTAAAAAAAAGCTCTCCCATAAGGCCTTCAGTGACATTTTTTCTCAAATGAACTATAGTAATATTTTCTGTAGATAATTACTAAGACTTACTTTCTGTGTCACACTTACCACACAATTTCCACATGTCTAATATCTAGGGCAACCAAAAATTATGCTCGAGCATGTTTTTTTTGGAACGTCGAATTTGACAATTGACAAGATAGAAAAACGTTTCATGAAAAAACAATCATTTTGGACCCCATTCGTTAGAGCATATTTTAGCATATTTTGTTATAAATGCATGTTTTTGCATATTTTGCAGTAAAATGCATATTTTGGCATTTTTCATCATTTTTGTAATTTGTGTTACAAATTTTGGAGTAAATATTTTTTTTAAACTTTTTTTCGAAAAATTCACTATGCTATTCAAGTATTTTATCCAAAAGTAACGCATGTCACATGTGAGGCCCACAGGCTTGTGAAACAATTTCCAGGAGTTAATATTTTCATCGCAAACGTGAAAAAAGTGTTTAAAACCTCCGTCAACATATTGAAGGATATTGCACTGGAAACACCACTTCCTTCGCAACCGATTACGACTCGTTGAAGGGAGGCAGTTCACTTGTAGAAATGTTTAAAAAAAAAGTCTAAAGTGTTTTCGAAACACTAAAAACCGAATTGTTAAAAAATTGTTTTATTGAAGTGGCATTAAATGTGACTGGATATTTCTATTATCCAATTATACATTTTTATCGAAATGTATTGCACAACTGGAAACAAGCGGCCTTCAGCTAACATAAAATTATTGGTCGATGCCCAAGTTAAAATTAATACGGTCGACTCCAATATCGAAATAAAAAAAAGAAATATCGATATTTCGGAAAAATTAGAGGGCTCAAATTGTTTATTAGGGCAGAATTTATTCGTAGAAAAATGCACTGCAAAAGGTTTTTAAAGAAATTTTTTTTAGTAAAACTGTTTTCCTTTATTGCAAAAAAAATTTTAACAAATATTTTTTTGTTAATTATTCATTTTTGATTTTTGGTATTTATTTATATTTTTATGTTTTTGTTTTATTGTTCTTTTATTATTTGTCTCTAAGGATATTTTGACCACTCTTTATTTTGTTGACAAGTAAATAAATACAAAAAAACCCGAAATTTCATTTTTTTTTTGGTTTTTCGAAATTTTTTAGAGCATATTTTTAAGGCATATAATTGGCTTTTAAGAGCATATTTAAAGCGCTATAAATGATTTTTATAGAGCATATTTTTGGTTGCCCTACTAATATCTATATTAAACCCAGTTGTTATAGTAGCAGGTAAGGAACAAATCCAACAGATTTGAAAATTATGAATTTTTTTAGACATGCCTCCCTATGACCCAAGCTAAAATTCCTCTTGGTTTTATCATACAAACCTTAGCCGCAGGGTCGAATATACATAGGCCAAAGGTTATTGTCCAACTTGCATGTCCATAGTTGCATTATGGAATAATAAGCCACCTAAAGGGGTCAGAATTTTAACAAATTCTGCCAATCCAGAGTCTGATCGTGTTTGGAATTTTGGTCCAATCAAATGAGCTAAAAGTCTAACATCATAAAAGTTGGACTTCACTTATCAAAAGCAAAATTAACAGAAAATTTCAACCTCAATATTAAATCTCAATTATTCTTCCCGCCAGCTTACACGAAGAGTTCGAATGAGTACCTATATGGAGAAACCTCAAAATGGTATTAATTCAAGAGATCAATAATTGATTTTATTAAACAATAAAGTCCACTGGCAACTGGGTCCATGATTGGTTTCAGCTCAGCATTATTCACCGATCGTGAATGAATAGGTAAAGAGCATAAGAATCGCCTTTTTCATCTTATCTGTTAAACAGCATCAATAATCAATTTTGATTTATATCTTATGTCGACGTTTTCCTCTTTTTGTCCTTACAATTGACTACGAGATGGTTCATTGAAGTTCAAAACGTAAATCTACAAACCCACGCTGTGTCTCCTTCGATAATCTCTTCTAAAAGCAAATAAACGCTGCATCGCATCAGGACGCATGTCAATACAACAGCATTTGATTCCAAGTTTAAAAGTACCTTCTTAGAAGCCACTTGTCTGAGCGTGAATGCACTCTTGAACAATTATTGCTTTTCGATGTTTTGCCAGTGTTGTGGTTCAACACCACCTACGTCTTGCTTCAGCATGGCTGGCATAGCCACAAGGTGCAAGCCAGCCGTTCAAAGTCTGAATTCAAATAGATGCACATTATAGGTTATTACATGGCAACAAATTTGTTCTTTTATGTGTTTATAAATCTCAAAGATAAGAGGTGTGACTAGAACGACTGATAAATTTTTAGAACAAAAAACAAGGATTCACGAGAGGAAAATTGTGCGTCTGAACAGTAGTTACTCTTAAAATAAATTGTGTTTCTCCGTTGATTGGACACTTGGATTAATCGCGCAAAGATGTGCAGATTGTGTAATATGCACACGCGTAGGTGCAAAATGCCTCAAACCGAACAGATAATCATCCATGAAGTAAGAACACTATGAATTTCAAAATAGAACTATATAAATGTACCTTTGTACAAAAATGCATCCATCATTGTTCATTCTCACCAAGGTACATAAGACGCCACAAGATGCTGGTTTAATAGTAAGTGTGATGATGACCCATTAATAAATCAATGTTGATGTATTATCGACCACCTTTAAGACTGCATTCCGACAGGTGGTGGCAAGGGCAATTCCGTTTTAAAGTTGTCTTTTTTTTCCTTCCAACTAAAAACAGAAACACGATCAAGAATGAACATCGTAGTGAAAGTGAGAGAAGATAAGCCTCTTCGATTGTTCTGTGCAGGTAAAATTACGGATCCATGACGATTTCGGTGTAGTATTTTGACTTATTGCTGCTTATTTGTCACATCGGACATGGTTTCAGGAAAACCACAACAAAAACACGATTTGGTGATTTTTCTTCGAAACCAATAAGTAGTCTCAGTTTCATGCAGTTTTCTTGTAGATAAATATTTTGTTCGATCGTCCGAAGCGTATTGCAATCAGTGATGCCAATTTATGTCTTAAGAAAATCAAAGCAGAACTTATAAACATTTATGGATGACAATACAACAAATATTCAACTTCTTGTTCAATGCAAATAATTACATACATAATATATAGGTACTTACATATCGTCATTCGAGTAACTTTCATTCGAACACTAAAAATCATCATTCGGGTAAAATTCATTCGAATTAAAATGATCGCCATTCAAGTTTTTTTTATTTGAATTCTAATAATCGTTATTCGGGTTCTTTTCATTCGAATACTAATAATCGTCATTCGAGTTATTTTCGTTCGAAATAAAATAATTGTAATTCGAGTTCTTTTCATTCGAATTCTAATAATCGTTATTCGGGTTCTTTTCATTTTAATATTAAAAATCGTAATTTGAGCTATTTTTGTTCGAATTAATTTAATCGTCATTCAAATTCTGTTCATTCGAAGTCTTATAATCTTCATTCGAATGCTTAAAATAAAATAAATAGAGTGGCGCAACAGCTCTTGAAAAGCCAAGGCCTAAGTGGCTTACTCTCATCAACAATTCTCTGGGTGCGTGTGAAGAATTGAGAGGACCTATAATTTAACACCGATTCCAAACGGCAAAGTTGAGAAGCATTTTTTCGTGATAGATTGATACTCTTGGAAGTTTTGTCAGAAAAAAGAAACAACCAACAACAAACAATAGGAGATCAAAGCTCTATTCAACTTGTAAAACCAACTACCAACAATACTAGCATCAAAAGTATTCCGCCCGATGATGGAGAAGCATCTCCGAAACGCGTCGCAAATATTACTTTTCAAAACAAATAAGTTATAATATTAAAATAAGTAAAGACAAATACAATAACTATAAAATAACGTTAAATTCTTAAAAATTCGAAACTACGACTTGGAGACAAGAAACCCCACATCATGTAACTAACCACTAAGCCACAGGCACTTAATCATTCATTCGAATGCTATTCGAGTTAAAAATAATCGTCATTCGAGTTCTTTTTTGTTCGAATACTAAAAATCGTCATTCCAGTTATTTAAGTTCGAGATAAAATAATCGTCATTCGAGTTCTTTTCATTCGAATGCTTATAATTGTCATTCGAGCCCTCGTAATAGTCACTCGATTTTTCGTCATTCGAGTTCTTTCGAAATTTAAAGAGTAGCAGCAGGTGCAGTAGTAGAAGGTTTAAGAAATCATTCAAATGATTTCACAGTGCATAATCGAATGATCTCGAAAAGTTGCCTGAATCGATTATAATCGATTAAATCATTCGAATACGCCACCACTAAATTGATGTCACTGATCAATCATCCTGACTCAAGCAAGCTTCCTCACTAAATTATTGTTTTAATTTTTTTTTCGTACTTCCTTAGCATCAAATTCATGTAGGTAGATGATTTGGTTCACTTGTCCATTTTCAAGTTCCAAACTATTGAAAATATTAAAGTGGCATCATTGCTAAGAATTTTAATACGATACTCATTCCATCCAAGGGTCGTCGATATTAAGCGCAGGTATCTGCCGCCACCATTGATTTCGTTCATCATCGTCGAAATGATTTAGGAACGTTGTCCGTATTGAATTCCAAATTAATCGATTGTCACTCCTAATAAGATTTAAGAGGGCATAACGAGTGTTGTGTCGATTTTTCAAGGATTGTTTTTTTTTTGTTTTTTGTATTCTCTTTCTCTGTTTGAGGTGTTCTTTATATCACTGATTTTAACAAATTTCTTGTCACGATTAAAAACATATCCAGGGATTGTAGGATTTATATTTGTGTGTAAATACATATACCTATGCGGTAGCTTATTACATATTTATGTACAATATATGTATATAAAACGAAAAAATTAATGTTTACTTGCAAAATGTTAAACAAAGCATAATCGGATATAAATTCTTAAAAGCGATTTCAAAAGGGAAAGACAATGTGTAGAGGAGTTTAAGAATGTACCTAAGTAGGTACACCGAACTCAATCAAAGATCCCACAATGACAAATTGACCAATTGATTAAAAACAAAACGATTACGATCCGATCAACACTGCATTGTAATGATCCTCTCCAGAAAATAAAAATTGACAGGGACGAGAAGACAGACACTGGACAAATCACGTCACATAACGCACACAACAATCCATCACCTGTCGACACCTGTCATTCATTTCGGTACTTCACACATCAAATAACGTCAAATCGAGGGTATCCCTTGAACAAGATGTTGGGTTCGGATTATGTGGAGCTGACGCACGATACATATTATTGAAACACCACCGCTGTGCTGATGGTCGTTCAGCCTGTGGTGTCTGACTGACTGTTTTGTAAAGCTGTATGCTATGCCGCCTCCGGTGACAGACGAATCATTAATCACGTGATTAGTTTGGAGCAGAGATTTCTTTGCTACTGCCATATCTCCTTGTATCACCACCATGTTACTGTAGATATAGTCATCTCATTGCATTTGCTGATGGTTTGAAAGAAAATATTCCATTTCGACAGGATTGACATGTAGCACGCTCAATTACTCTTATCTACAAACAAGTTCTATTTATTTTGGACGTCTCAATTTGAACCTTGATGAGATGGAACGGAACATCATTATTTTTTTATGTGAAAATATTTTCTTTGAGGAAATATGCCATGGGACATTGCACTTGGTTTTGAAACTAATGTTTTTTGTTTGTATATTTATATAATTATTTTGTTTTGTTAAAAAAAAAAACTTTTAAGTAGCTCGTTAATGTTTTATTGGTGCATGCTTCTTTTATTGTTTAAGTTCAAACGAAAGTGTTTAATATTGCCAATATTTAAAACAACCATTGCCATAAGTAGGGCATAACAGAATTATGCGATGTTTCTAAATCGTCAAAAAGTGATGTCAAAGTTCGATATAACTTTGCCCATCATTGAGATGATCTTCAAAAGTTGTCTAGATCTGGTCTATATACCTCAGCGATGGAGAGAAGTAAAGGTAGTATTCATTCCCAAGGCGGGCAAATGCTCGCATGTCAACCCTAAAGATCTAAGATGTATTAGCCTATCATCATTCATTCTCAAAACTCTGGAACGATTGATTGATATCTATGTACGTAATAGCATTGATAAGAGACTATCGATGTCTCAGCATGCTTACTGCAAAGGGAAATCGGTAGAAACAGCCTTGTACACTCTGGTAAGAACTATCGAATACTCCCTAGAGCAAAAGGAATATACTATGGTTGCCTTCCTGGATATTGAGAGCGCTTTCAACAACGTCGACACGTCTGCTATAGCTATCACTTCTGCTATGACGACCCTAAACGTCGAATACTCACCAGTGGCGTAGATAGGGGGGGGGGATTAGGGGGATATATCCCCCCCATTGGGATTCATAATGGTTCAACATAACCACTCTTGCCAAATAAGTTAAAGAAATGCACTCTGAAATTTAGTACCTACTACGTGAATCAAGTCTTATTAGTACTCACAGGATTCCTAGAGGCATTGTAAATTGAACATTCTATACCTACAGTCTACGGGGAAAACACAAAGTCAACTTCATCTGAAAGAAATTATTACTTCGGCAAATCACCTAATATTTTGAATTTCTTTTTTTATCGATTTTTAAAAAGTATTTTTTTAACGTCTCTCACCAATTTATAATAGGTAAACGTGCAAGAAAAAGAGCTTAAGTCCAGCTTTCCACAAAAGCCCACACCGACACAAAAATTAAAAGTTATTTAGATTTCTTCTCGCCGTGTGTGTTAATTTGGTGTAATAAACCGCCCCAAACACGCAACACACTCATCCACACGAACACAAATGTTCGCACAACTGCGGCGAAGTTAACGCGAATCCTAACGGTAACGATAACTCACACTAATTCATTTTAACCAGAAAGCAAAATGCGCTATTACCCATTACATAAAGCATGCCTTACACAAGCGGCAGATTGACAATCATTCGTCGTAATTTTGCGAGTTATTTGTGCGTTATTTGGAGTGGCTTTTTTTAATTAATTTCTTATACATATATAAAATTTTTCGAAAATTTCCTAAAATTAATTTGGGTATGCAGTATTCAAGAATATGTAAATTGACATTTTATTAGCGAATTTCGATTTTAACTATTGATCCGGTTTCGAGATATAGAAGTTTGAAAAAAATTTAAAAAGGTTGTTCTTAAAACCTAAAGATTAAAATAACTGTGTTCTTGATTCACTGTACTTTTTCCTAGTTTTTTCATTATAAAATCGTATTTCAAAGAATTAATCAAATAAATTATACCACTCATTTGAAATCACTAAATCGTTTTATATAATCAAAAAAGCTTGATTATAATATTTCCAAAGGTTTTTAAAAAATACAAAAAAAAATTAAAATTTGTTTGAAAACAAAATAATTTATTTGGCAATTTATTCGTACTTTCAGAAAAAAAGTACGCTAATCAGGCTTTTGCTTTTCTAAAAAATCTTATAAGAAAAAAAATGATTCTATGAGAGGTACCGTTTTGGTGGAAGTTTAAAAAAAATTGTTTTTGAGAAAATTGAAACTTTTGGTTTTTGGCCAAAAAAAATTGTATGGTGGCTTCCCTAAATTTTGGTCTTAAAAAAAAGACCTCTAATTTTCAAGTTTTAAGTCAATCGGACCAGTGGTTAAGGCTGCAGGTGCGTTTACAGAAAGACAGACTGTTATATTTGCATCATACAAACAGTCTAAACATACCATTGTAAATTTCTATGTTCACCTAAAGCTAAATGCTAAGCCAATTATTTATGTATGTCATATAAGTATAGTTATTTCCTGTGGTCTATTTTTCTGCCTCTTAAGTTTTCGACTCTCAGCTTAGATAGTTGACCGCATGGTCACACCTTTTTTCTTAATAAGTTCATTTGCATATATATTGAAATAGAATTAGAAATAAAGTTTATATTGAATTTACAATTTGAATTTCTTCCTTAACTGACCCACAACAATTGGCGACGAGGATGGCTGAATTAACAGTCTTAATAGAGCAGCAAAAGAAATTTATGGAAGAAATGATAAGGCAAAATAAACTCTTTTTCGAGAGTTTAAGGACAAGCACACCAACCAAATCAAAGACTATCCCACAATTTAGAGTTTTTGACGCGACTAAAGAACCCTGGGAAAGTTATCTATTTCAATTAGAGCAACATTTTATAGCCAATGGACTGGTGGAAGAAAATTCGAAAAAAGCACATTTTTTGGCATCATGCGGCAACTTTACTATCGAGCTCCTTAAAAAGTTGATGGAAACCGAAGACGTAAGTACACACGCTTTTAAAGAGCTTACCTCAAAATTAACCACGCATTTTCAATCGAAATTGCATGTCATGGCATCGCGTTGCAAGTTCTTTCAACAAAAAATGAAATCCGGGCAATCTTACAGCGATTGGATTGCAGACTTAAAGGGTCTAGCCAGGAGCTGTAACTTCACGTGTTCACAAAAGTCATGTATGCAGTCATATGCTGATTTTATGATACGGGATATGATTGTCTTTCATACCCCACATGAGCAAGTTCGAATGGCAGCAACGCAGAAGAAAAATCCAACATTGTCAGAAATTGAGGAAGTCGTAGCAGCATTTGAATCGACGCAGATGGCAGCTGAAATACTGAAAAGCAGCGACAATATTGGACGGGCAAAAAGTGACTCCAGCGTTGTAGAAGTTAAGGCTATATATTCTGGTAAGCCATCAAATTATTTCAATCGAAAATCTTGTCCAGATTGTAACATTCACCATGACCGAAGTCAGTGTAAGCACCTCGAATCAGTATGTGACATATGCCGAAAGAGAGGACATATTAAAAGCGTTTGTTTGAAAAATCAAACAGCTCCAGGGAGCTCACAACAAGCTACCAAACGCAAGAAAAAACGAGGAAATTTCCGTAATAACGGGCACAGTCTCCGTAATAACGGTAATAACGGGCACAGTCTTAGATCAGGTACTCGTGCACAGCAGCCACCAAAACCACATAGCTCTGAGACAACACATTCAATTTATCAGTTTGATGCTGAAATTTTGACTCTGCGAGAGAATGTGAACAATACTCACAGCAAGCAAAACGAAAACAAAATTTTCTTAAATTTGCTAGTCAACAAGTGTCCAATGTCTTTCCAAGTGGATACTGGCGCAACGTGTTCGCTCATCGGTTTGAGTGGGTACCGCCAACTGGGTGAACCCGATCTTCTCCCTGCGAACAAACAACTAAAGGGTTATGGAAATGTAATATTAGAATTGAAAGGCATGATTCATGTAACAGTGCAATGGAGAGACATGTATCGAGAATTGCCTTTGATAGTTGTCGATAACGAAACCGGTTCTAATATAATGGGCCTTGACTGGTTTGATGAGTTCGAGTTTTCAATTATCAACAAGACTCAGCAAGAGTGTTCTTTGCAAGTAACTGAAGAATCTAGTGAGCATTTAGCTGCGGAGGCCAAGTCTCTCTGCGAAAAATACACATCTGTGTTTAGTAACAACTTGGGATGTAGTAAACTTTTCACTGCTAATCTTGTTCTCAAACAAAACTCATACCCAAAATTTATAAAGAGTCGTCAAGTTCCTTTTGCACAGAAAAATGCTGTACGAGAAGAAATCGAGAGGTTGAAAAAACTTGGAAAGCTGAAGCCAGTAGAGGTGAGTCAATGGGCTACTCCTATTGTGGTTGTCCCGAAACCTAACGGAAAGGTAAGACTGTGCGGGGATTTCAAGGTTACACTGAACCCGCAACTTGAGATAAATCGTTATCCACTACCACGTTGTCAAGAATTGTTTCACAAAATGCGAGGTGGTCATTTGTTCACTAAAATTGATTTATCAGATGCCTACTTACAGATTCCTTTAGATGACCAATCCAAAAAACTCTGTGTTATCTCAACTGAATGTGGCTTACTGGAATACCAATGCCTTCCACCAGGAATAGCGAGTGCCCCAGGAATTTTCCAAGGTTATATCGAACAAATAACAGCAGGGCTGGATTTTGTGGCACCGTATATAGATGACATAATTATTTCAGGACGAAATGAAGTCGAACACTTAAACAATCTGAAAATATTTTTAGAACGTCTTAAACAACACGGACTCACTGTGCGTATGGATAAGTGTGAGTTCGCGATGAAAGAAATTGTTTATTTGGGGCACATAATTGATGCGTCAGGCATTCGCCCATCAGAGTCCCGTTTACATGCCATACAAAATTTGCCAGTGCCTAAGAACCTTAAGGAACTTGAAGCATTCATCGGGAAATTAAACTATTATAACCAGTTTATCGTAAATTTTTCGCAAAAAGCGGCACCATTAAATAAGTTGAGATCCAAGAACGTTAAGTTTATATGGGGTGCAGAACAACAAAGTGCATTCGACAATCTAAAATCTCAATTGCTGCACATGTCAAGACTTGAACATTTTAATGAAAACCTGCCGCTCACACTTGCTACGGATGCTTCATCACACGGAATAGGAGCCGTGATTTCGCACATCTATCCCGATGGAACCGAAAAGCCGATCGCTTTTGCATCGAAAACGTTGAGTGACGCACAAAGAGGTTACAGCCAAATTGAGAAGGAAGCCCTCTCCATAATATTTGGTGTTACGAAATTTCATCACTATGTCTTTGGCCGACAATTTGAGCTGGTGACGGACCATCAGCCACTCGTCACTATATTCAACCCTAATAAGAAACTACCACAGATGACAATTCAACGACTGCAACGTTGGGCCATAATGCTTATGAATTACAACTACACTATTCGCTATCGTTCAACTACGAAACATGCGAACGCCGACTGTTTGTCTCGGTTACCAGTTGGTCCTGACTTGGAATTCGACAAATCCGACGAAGCTGTTTGCAACCATGTTGAATATATTTCTCTAATTGATAATTTTCCAATCAACGCTAAAGTGGTAGCTGAATTTTCAAAAAGTGACCCAGTGTTAAGCCTGGTCATGAAATATGTTCAGTGTGGTTGGCCAACAAGATTGCCTCAATCCCAACAAGAGTTGTTGCCATATTTTCGTAGGAGGTATAGCTTAAGTGTGTGTACTAACGTTCTTTTATTACAGACGGAGAATGCCCGAGTAGTTATACCACCGAAACTTCAACAGAAAGTTCTTGCGATGCTCCATCAAGGCCATTGGGGATCGACGCGTATGAAGCAACTGTGCAGACGATATTGTTGGTGGCCGAAGGTTGATGCTATGATTGAAGAAACCGTTTCACAATGTAATGCGTGTCAAGTAAACGCAGCACAGCCACAAAAGGAATACAGCAGTTGGCCGACACCCGAAGCAGCTTGGGACCGCATCCATATAGACTTTGCGGGCCCTTTTCTCAGCTATATGTGGTTGGTTGTGGTCGACGCATACTCAAAATTCCCGTATGTGGTTCGTATGTCGACAACAACTTCGAAGGCAACAATAAACGCACTAAATGCAATATTCGCGATAGAGGGATTGCCAAAAACTATTGTTTCCGACAACGGAACACAATTTTCGTCACAAGAATTTCGTACATATTGTCTCAACCATAACATCGATCATAAACAGTCAGCTCCTTTCAATCCCGAGTCGAACGGCGCTGCTGAGCGTATGGTACGCACCTTTAAAACATCGTTTGCCAAAATTTTAACTGATCAGCTGGGGAAGGAAGACTCCTTGAACATATTCTTAGCCACGTACAGATCGACGCCAGATTTTGATGGAAAATCTCCAGCCGAAAAACTTCATGGTCGCATACATCGAACAAATCTCTCAGCGTTATGTCCTCAGGCTAATTCTTCTGGCAAGGATTCTGCATCTTTAAAATTCCATGTTGGTCAAACGGTTTATGTGCGACAGTATCTTCACAAACAGAAATGGACTGAAGCTGTCATCACAGACGTCATCGGAAATAAAATGTATCGAGTAAGCGTTGCATCGGGTGAATGGCGCCGACATCAAAATCAAATAAGGCCCAGGAAAGACAATCACCAAATAACAAGTTCACCAGAGAGATTTTTGGCAAGTAACGATAGTTCTTTTACTAATGTATTTTCTAGATACAGGTCAAAGTCAACAGATAGTTTACCTGATTCTACGACCAGATTACAAGATTCAACAACTGTGCCACAAGATGATACGTTCCACGAATCGTTAGAACATCCAGAACAGAGCACCAACCATCGACTAGCGAGAGAGTAAATGAAGACAGGAATGCTACAGTAATCCAGATACCACGCAGATCGGAGCGGCCTAGGAATAAACCTAACAGATTTACCTTTCAATAAGGGTGGAGGAAGCTGTTATATTTGCATCATACAAACAGTCTAAACATACCATTGTAAATTTCTATGTTCACCTAAAGCTAAATGCTAAGCCAATTATTTATGTATGTCATATAAGTATAGTTATTTCCTGTGGTCTATTTTTCTGCCTCTTAAGTTTTCGACTCTCAGCTTAGATAGTTGACCGCATGGTCACACCTTTTTTCTTAATAAGTTCATTTGCATATATATTGAAATAGAATTAGAAATAAAGTTTATATTGAATTTACAATTTGAATTTCTTCCTTAACTGACCCACAACACAGACAAACATCCAAAACTTTTTATATGAATTCTATACTAGGAGTTGCCCGCGACTTCGTCCGTCTCTCCCTGGTGCTCCGGCCAGAGGTGTGTCTTGACTTCTGCATCATGCGCGTGAATTTGGTTGCGAATTGCGAAGTTATTTTAAAATTGTATATTAGTCCCTAAGTCAAAATTCTTTTAACTCAAAGCCTTCAAATATGTATTATTTTCCCCATTTTAATAAGACTTTTACTGAAGCTTTGCTCTTATTATTCGCAGCTTAACTTTGTATAGCTTAAAGCCTTCCTCGATAAATGGACTATTCAACACAAAAAGAATTTTTCAATTTGATTTAGCAGTTCCTGAGATCAGCGCGTTCAAACAAACAAAAAATTAATACTTACTTTCCTTTTTTCCACATTTTCCATTGATTCTTCGCTCCTACTGGTCGTAGCTTAATGTTATGTAGCCTAAAACCTTCCTCGATTAATGGACTATCCAACTCAAAAAGACAATTTGAACCAGTAGTTTATGAGATAAGCGCGTTCAAACAAACAAACAAACTCTTCAGCTTTATATATTAGTATAGATGTCGGAAGTAAAAATGAGCGAACTAGATCCATCCCCCCCATAGCGAAAACCTATCTACGCCACTGATACTCACTCTGTGAGTTGATTAATCTAATGCTAAAAAGCAGGATCATCAACTCTAGCTAATAAGGATATCTTTTCGCTTTATAAAAAGCTCAAAATGGTTCGCTAATAAGAAGTAATTCTCTAGATTCATGTGGTATCACAATGGGCCTTTTCTTTTGGCCTAAGTGTGTGATTTCTGTTTCCGCAGCCACTTTATCTAACCTAACCTAACCTAACTGATGTCAAAGTTAAAAGTCAGACTTTACTGTACAACAAGTTTTTTCTTAGAATATGACCAAGAATCACATCCCAAAGTACGGGATCAACTCTAAGATGGGGGATTTTTGTACGAAAAGGTCTCTCAGCAGAGGCACTCCGCAAGGTGGTGTTCTGTCCCCTCTCCTGTGGGACATAAGAGTTAACCAACTGCTAATATCCCTCGAGAGGGAAGGCTACAGAGTGATTGCGTATGCCGCTGATGCTGCTATCGCCGTCATAGGAAAACATCCTAATACCCTGAGAGACCTCCTCCAAAACGCACTTAATATGCTCACTAGATGGGCTGATCACTGTGGACTTAGTATTAATCCTTTTTACACGGAAATACAAAATCCCAGTAATTGTACCTCCTTCAATTTTTTTATTTATTTTTTTTATTATTTGGTACTTTATTAATTCATTCATAAAAATTTACAATTGTTTATAAATAAGTACATTTAAGCATGGCTAAGCCGTCTGCCGGTACCTCCTTCAATAAAAGGTGTACCACTAATTTTTACCAATGAAGCCAAATATCTTGGTCTGATATTAGACAAAAAATTAAGCTGGAGACCTAATATTCAGGAAAGAGTTAAGATAGCTACAGTAGCTCTTTTCTCTTGCAAAAAAGCCATATGGGTTTTCAACCTCGTATAACCCATTAGCTATATATATCGGTCATTCGACCAATACTCATGTACGGGGTTGCAGTATGGTGGACTGCACTGGAGAAAGTCACATACTACGACAAATTCAGCAGAGTCCAACGCACTGCATGTCTCTGCATAAGCGGGGCATTGAGAACCACACCCTCAGCAGCGTTAGACACTCTTCTCCATCTGACACCCCTCGACATCTTCAGCAAACAAGTGACAGCGAGTACGGCTATAAGACTCAACGCCTCATCTCAATGGACCAACAATAATGTGTGGCATTCCATTATTTTGAACCTCTTCGCTTCTATTCCAGAGTACATAGACTACACCATTCCAAAACCCCAATTTGGAAAAAACTTCCAGGTATCCATTCCATCCAGAGATAAATGGGAAGTCAAAAAACTCCTGGATGACAAAAGCATTAATTTTTATACAGATGGATCCAAGACAAATGATGGAGTTGGAAGGGGTGTGTACTCAGAAAAGCTTAATCTAAGCGTCTCATTCCGCCTTGCTAATCATTGTAGCGTCTTCCAAGCGGAAATTTTAGCGATGAAAGAGGTTCTCTCCTGGCTAAGAGAAAACGTGATATCAACTTCTGATATCCGCATCTTCTCTGACAGTCAGGCTGCTATTAAATCTCTCGACGGTGTCTCAACCAAATCTCAAACGGCCCTCGATTGTGGATTGTCTCTTATGGAGATGGTGCAGCAATTTAACATTCACCTCTGTTGGGTGCCGGGCCACAGAGACATCACAGGAAATTGTAGAGCCGATGAACTCGCTAAAAATGGAACCGTCATACCTATTTCACCTGAAAGGGAGAAGATAGGTATACCGATAGCTACATGTAAACTTCTGCTAAAAGAAACAGCCTTAACGATAACAAACTCTAGGTGGCACAATTTACCAACGTGCGCAGCCACAAAACTTATATGGCCTTCACTGGACCTAAAACGCTCTAAGGACTTGTTATCTCAAAGCAGACTTCATATTAGCTCCCAAATAGGTGTCCTTACCGGACACTGTCTTATAGGCAGACACGCAATACGACTTGGTGTAGCCTCAAATGACTTCTGCGGGAGCTGTATGGACGATCTCTCACCTTCTCTGCACTTGCCCTGCTCTTTCACTAAGACGCAAACTTCATCTGGGAGAGAACTTTTATGATAATCCCGCAGTGAACTAGCTAATAAGGATATCTTTTCGCTTTATAAAAAGCTCAAAATGGTTCGCTAATAAGAAGTAATTCTCTAGATTCATGTGGTATCACAATGGGCCTTTTCTTTTGGCCTAAGTGTGTGATTTCTGTTTCCGCAGCCACTTTATCTAACCTAACCTAACCTAACTGATGTCAAAGTTAAAAGTCAGACTTTACTGTACAACAAGTTTTTTCTTAGAATATGACCAAGAATCACATCCCAAAGTACGGGATTTTGAGTTTTTGGTATTACGCAACGAAATCTTTCAAAGCGCTATTCACCCATCCTGCCATCCAGGTCCAATGTGTACATATACATCTGTTAGCACCATAACGATGTAGAAAAAAACAACTTTTGGCCAACTTTGGTATATCAAATATATTTCACACTAAAGCTGAAACCTGTTTTAAAATCAAACAAAAAGAAAAACACGCATTATGTACAAAGTTTTCGAAGTCAGGTTAAGGTATCAACAACTAATTTCTACCTTTGATTTATTATCGAGATTCCCCCCTTACCATCATGTCTTGACATCTTATCTGATGCGAAAATTTATTAGCAACTCATATTGATGTCTTTTCGGCGATTCTTCAAATCGCCCGCTTCAGCGCAATCTCCGCCGCCGAGTGCCATTTGATTTGCTGTCGGTATATTGGCGGCTCAGAGGCTTTGATCTTGCTTGTCGTTTACTCTTGATTTTAAATAGCTCCTTTATTAGTATCCAGAAAAATTTCGATGAAATAAAAACTTTATCAACAACACAATCATGACTCATCCAAATGTGAGGTTAAAATGTGACCAATAATTCTCCACATATGTCAAGCAAGCAAAGTTTAGTTGAGTCCGCATTCAGAAATAGAATGCTATCTCAGTGTAATGATCACAATAGAATCGTGATCAGAGGTACGCAGGTCAAAAAGCCAATAAACGCTCCAAGAAATTTGTTACTATAGGCTGACAAACTGCTAAAACAGTGCCCGTGCGTCGTCGTCGTCCCAGCCCCGCGCCAATAATCTCTTTTTGATCCGATGAAGTTGTTAATAATATTTTACAATATTGTTATGGAAATGCGTGTCGTGGCCAACTAGCTGCTTCTTTCATAGCGAATGCCGACTTGCAACTTTACAAAGATCGTCATCAAGCGTGCGGTGCAGACAGATAATAATTTTGAAGGCGATGCCAGTCACTGCGCTCCGTTCAACAGGCACAAAAAGATGTGGCTGACGAAGAGTCTCCGTCTTCACTGTTGGCGGCTACGGTTCAATCTTGGCACAATTTGTTGTCTCACAGTTCACAAACTGGATTATTGTCGGTTAGCTGGAAGACAGTAATTTTGTGTGTATGCGATCTAAGAGAAACTTGTTCATGATATTTTGCCCACTGAGCGATGTCAGGCAACGACCGTTTATTGGCCCTGTTAGATGAAACCATCCAGGTTTTTATTGTCGTCGAATCACGTCATATCACCAAGTGATGATCAGCGGAGCGTTTTTTGAATGCGCAATCAGATATAACCTTACAACTTGTAAATTGTAATGGTTTTTTTTGTTTTCGTCTACAGTGACAGAAAGTTAAGTTGTAAGAGATGATATTCCAATTAAGAGAAATCATAAAGGAGGTGTAGGCACACCACATACTCAAACGATAAATATACTCGAAAAGTCACGATAAGAATTTGCTTTCAAGTTACATGGACAACTTACCTTAAGGATCATTGTAACCTAAAGGTGTTTATTTATTTATTCAAATACGTTAAATACTAACGTTAAGTTTACAATGATTACTTAAAACTAAACTTAAAACTAACATTGTTTTAACTTCTTATAACAAAATAATTAAATTTAAAGCTTGCAGATTTGAGATTGTCATTTGTAGAGTCAATAAGAATAGAAAACTTATTAAAAATACTGCTTAATTGATTAAGAGGACTGTTAACGCTATAGTTACATCTACTAAAAATAGTTCGAATAGGTAATTTTCTTCGTAAGGTGGTCTGACTCAAGTTGAAATTCAATCTATAAGGAATAGATGGACATGAAATAGTTCCATTCATTACTCCTGTTATAAAGCAGAACTGTAAATACTCTGTGACCAGAAAGAGATGGGAGATTTATTAAGGGAAGCCTTTGAGTATATTATGGGGGTAAATGAAGTCCAGGGGAAAAAACGAAGACAAAATCTTAAAAATCTACGTTGCATACTTTATATTCTACTAGCTGACCCGGCAGACGTCGTCCTGCCTTGATTTGAAGAATTAAATGAAACTCCGTCAAGGAGTTTTTGAAATTCATTGGAATGGCTATGGAGCCAACAGCTGAAAATTCATTGTACCATCCCAGAAACCTTCGGGAGCCTATTTCAAACAACTTTTATAAGAATTATCACATGATAACATAAGGTGAAGATTGTTAACTCACCACGTTGTACCGTTGTTATAAGTTCTATAGCACAGAGTAGATAAAGAGCGTAAACCTCCCCGAAAAACATATTTCGCCGCGAAAAAAAGGCAGGAACCATCCCGGGGTTTATGCACAACAACTTTTCCAATAATAATTTTCCCTTTGAAAACCAATGAGTTTTCCGAGTTTTTCATCAAGAACTTTCTGTTTTACATTCGAAACCCCATTTTGAAAATTTCCAGTTTTCCATTTGAAAACCAATGCACCTGTAATAATATGCAATTTTCCCTTTGAAAACCAATCAGTTTTCCGAGTTTTTCATCAAGAACTTTCTGTTTTACATTCGAAACCCCATTTTGAAATTTTACAGTTTTCCATTTGAAACCAATGCACCTGCAATAATATGCAATTTTCCCTTTGAAAACCAATCAGTTTTCCGAGTTTTTCATCAAGAACTTTCTGTTTTATATTCGAAACCCCATTTTGAAATTTTCAAGTTTTCCATTTGAAAACCAATGCACCTGCAATAATATGCAATTTTCCCTTTGAAAACCAATCAGTTTTCCGAGTTTTTCATCAAGAACTTTCTGTTTTATATTCGAAACCCCATTTTGAAATTTTCAAGTTTTCCATTTGAAAACCAATGCACCTGCAATAATATGCAATTTTCCCTTTGAAAACCAATGATTTGTCCGAGTTTTTAATCAAGAACTTTATATTTTCCTTTCGAAAACCCACTTTGAAATTTTACAGTTTTCCATTTGAAAACCAATGCACCTGCAATAATATGCAATTTTCCCTTTGAAAACCAATGAATTGTCCGAGTTTTTCATCAAGAACTTTATATTTTCCATTCGAAAACCCATTTTGAAATTTTCTAGTCCCAATTTTTATTTGCGAAAATATCGATAAATCAACGAAATTATCGATAACAATTTACAGGTACCCAATTTTTATTTGCGTTTTTCTCGCACGTAATTCAATAAAAATTAGTTTTTCCAACTCAGGAACCATCCCGGGTTTATGCACAACAACTTTTCCAAAGATTATTACATGATCAAATGTGTAATTTATGAGTCTATAGGTAATATACAAACAAACATTCATTTTTATGTATATAATAATAATAGAAATAGATAGATAGATAGAAGAAGAAGATAGAAGATTTATATGAATTGAGTAGCATGGTAAGGCGTTCGTAAGGCCAATACTAGAATACGGATGTGTAGTATGGTCACCATATTACTCAATTCACATAAATAGACTTGAAGCAGTTCAAAGAAGGTTTATGCGTTTCTGCCTACGTTTCTTTTGTTGGTCTCCAAATAATATTCGTCCTCCTTACTCTCATAGACTTGCGTTAGTTAAACTTCCCTCTATCACCCATCATAGGCAATACCTTCAGTTTTGCTTTATTACTAATGTGATGAATGGCTCTATAATATCTCCATCAGTTCTAAGTAGATTTAACTTTAGTTTCAGTCGTACAAGCATAAGGCTGCAACAGCCTCTACAACTATCTTTCAGTAGATCAAACTATGGTGCCAATAATCCAATAAATCAAATGGTCTTAATATTTAATAAGTATTATTTTCTTATTGTTTCGATAAATGATAATTTAAAAAGCGAATCTTTCAAAACTTTATTTTATAATGCCTTAGCATAAATGTAGGCTTTTATTAATTAATTGTAATTCATGATAATTTTGTACTTTGTAATAATTGTTTAGATATAGATATATGTAGTTCATAAGTTTGTAAACGTTAGTTATTAACGACCTAAATAAATAAATAAATGGTGCCCATACAACGCAAGCGTATTCGAGAATTGGCCTGACAAAAGAAACATAAAGAATTTTGATGACATATGGATCACGGAACTCACGTGAAAATATTTTGACGAAACCAAGTACTTTGTTAGCTTTTTTTATTATAAAATTATAGTGATCAGTAAACGTTATTTTTGAGTCAAGTTCAACACCAAGGTCAGAAAAATTAGATACCCTACACAAGGATGACGAATTCAATACAAAGTCATAGTTTATTATATTACGTTTGCGTGAAAAACACATTATTATTTTACATTTGTCAATATTTAAAATTTTTAAAATCAAGCGATTATTCTTGCACCATTCCCAAAACTTATTTAGGTCCTCTTGTAGATCTTCACAGTCATTGATAGAGTTAATAATTCGAAATATTTTTAAATCATCTGCATAAATTAGTGATAAAGAATTGTTTAAAACAGAAGGCAAATCAATAATAAATAAAACAAACAGCAATGGGATAAGGTGACTTCCCTGGGGTACACCAGAATTGACTTTAAATTGACATGAAGGGTTACAACCAGAGATGGCAGAAAATGAATATTTTTTGATTTACTACATTTGTTACGTCTGCTAAACGAACGAGGTAGTAAACGTAGTAAACGTAGTTAAATGTAGTTAAATGTGGTAGCAAACCAAGACGAAATTCAAATTCAAATCGAAATGGTCATGTTCGCGTAGTTAATCGAATAAACTACACGTTTTATTTGTTTCATTTACTACCTACAATTGTTACGTTTACTACCTACATACAAATCGTTGAATTAAATAAGAAATTAAAGAATAAAGACACACAACGCAACGATTTTAAAAATCACCATAGCAATCCATGACCATTTCGATTTGAATGTGAATTTCGTCTTGGTTTGCTACATTTAACTACATTAACTACATTTAACTACATTTAACTACGTTTACTACGTTTACTACCTCATTCGTGAAGCAGACGTAACAAATGTAGTAAATCAAAAAATATTCAATTTCTGCCATCTCTGGTTACAACTGAACATGACACTAAAATATCTATCTTTAAGGTATGACGAAATCCAGTGTTAAACTAAGTAATAAAGAAAACGGTTCAATATAGTTCTCACATTTTAGACAGATTTAATATACCTACCTACCTATCCGAAATTATCTTTTTCATTATCATAATATAACTCTTTATAATTATTATTTATATTCAGCCTTATTGTGAGTTTCGCCTGAACAGCATTCCGTCCGTAAAAAAAATAAAAAATCCCTTTTTTTTCGTTACCTTATTGTGAATTCCGGGTGAAAAAATTCCATGTTCGAAAAATTCCCCTTATCGGCATCAATCATTCCGGGCGGAATCAAACGACATTTCACTTTAAAATGTTCACCTTTTTTTTGTTGGCGAAAAGACAAATAACCACAAGGTTAGAGTTAAGAAACATTAACATTTCAAACCGTTTGGACTCAAAATTAATCTAGTAAGATGAAAAATAATAGAAAACGGCTTCGAAATCTATTCTAAATGTGGGTTTTGTCAAGTTAGTACACTCAGTACAAACTAGCGGATGGACGAGTGAATCTACAAAAATCACTTGGTCGAAACATCCTTTTGTAAGCCGATTGGTCAAATTCTCGGTTTGATTTTTCAAGAGTGCATATTTTTCATTATCACAACACTGAACTAAAAAAAAAAAAGATAAATACCTAACGAATTAAATTCTTTTAACACCAATTTTCCACCAACCCAATTTTATTTTTCAACCCCCAAATCGAAGCAAAAATATGAATCAAAATCAAAATTAATTTATTTAAATTGAAATAGACTTCACCTTGACGTCGACGTTTTCAATACAGTGATATCACACTGAGCAAACATTTCCTGTATGTTTAAAATTTGGTTTTTGAAATGAAATGAAAATAACTGATATCTTTCAAACTGCGTATAAATAGCCTTAACAAAATGTATCTAAGCCATGAGTTGGAAAAGAATATTTCTTTAATTAATTAGCCATTTGGATTGTAAGTAAGGAAAAATATAAAAATGTTTAATAATTTGAAAGGGAAATATGAATAGGATATTTTCATTCCCTGAAAACTGGTGTTTTTCTACAAGCATTCTATCACTGTTTGTTTTATTCGAACTGTCTGTCCTTTTTCGAAGTGAAATTCTATTCGGGCGAAACTCACAATATGTTTGTTTGAACAACGATAGCAACTTAGAGGTGCTTCCACCAATGGCTTTTTCCATCAATTTCTTTGGCTGGAGTTATAGCTATTTCACGGGTGCCAAGCCGATCATCAGACTCCTTTATTAGTGGTGCTGCCTGGTTTTTATTTTTCATATTAATGAAAAACTTTCTGAGTTTACTTTGGGATTTGAACCTAGGACCAGCTAGTTGGGAAGCCAATGCACTACGCACTGCGCTAACCACTCCACTGATTTTTGGTTTCCCATTGCAGACTTTTCTGATGATCGGCTTGGCACCCGTGAAATAGCTATAACTCCAGCCAAAGAAATTGACGGAAAAAGCCATTGGTGGAAGCACCTCTAAGTTGCTATCGTTGTTCAAACAAACATAAATAAAAACCAAAAAGCAGCCTGACTGCGAGTGTTAAATAACACAAAAACAAACTGAAACTCACAATAGCCCTTTTGAACTCCGGGCGAACGAAAATATTCCGGGGGAATGATTTTCCGTGTGGAACTCACAATAGGGCTGATTGAAAATTGACATTTCTTGAGACCATCGATATTTCAGTTTAACAAAGCAATCAGCCTTATCATGAATTCCGCCCGAACAAAATTCCGCCCGAACGAATTCTATCCGCCCGGAATTTCAAAAGCTATCGAGAATCTCGCCCGAACAAGATTTCACTTCGAATTTGTATTGACATTTCGAATAAAAATAATAGTGATAGCATACTTGTAGAAAAAAAAAAACAAAGTTTTCAAGGGAATAAAAATATTCCACATATTTTCCTTTCAAATTACCGCACATTTTTCTTATTTTTCAATCCGGATGGCTAGATTATTGAAGGAATATTGTTTTTCAATTCAAAGCTTTCATTTTTGTATGCTATTGACGAGCAATTCGTAAGATATCATTTCTAGTATATTTATCACTTTGAGAACAAATTTTAACATATGGGAAATATTGCTCAGTTTGCTATCACTGTATTGGAAACGTCGATGTCAATGTGAAGTATTTTTCAGTTAAAATAAATTGATTTTTGATTTCAGAAGGTATTTTTTTAAAATTCTTATTTGAATTTGCAACTAACGACCGACGCAAGTTGATATTGAACAAATGCAGTTCGTTGTTTATCTTTTAAAATGCAGTCTTAAGGTAGTAAAAAGTATTGCATTCTTAAAAAAATTCAAACATAGAATTTGATGAAACAGCAAGAAAACGGATATTTCGACCAAGCGATTTCGGCAGATTAAACTGTCCGCTAGTTTGTAGTACGCTACGCTCATGTAATTGAAATATATTTCGTGGCCGTTTTCTGATATTTCATATTTCTTGATTCATTTTAAGTTCAAACGATTATAAATTGTTAACGTTTTAACTCGAATTTTGAGATTGTTTATCTTTTCACCACTAAAACAAAATTGAAAATTTTAAGCTTAAATATCGTTCGATTTCGCCCGGAATGATTGATGCCGATAAGGGGAATTTTTCGAACATAGATTTTTTTTTTGCCCGGATTTCTCAGTAAGGGAAAAGAAAAAAGGGATTTTTTTCGGGCGGAATGCTGTTCGGGCGGAATTCATGATAAGGCTGAATATGTATTTTATTACAAATACGTAAAATAACCTCAAAAATTGACTTTTCTTGTTTTCATTACTGCAAACTCGTGTATGATATCCTCATAATCCAAAGTTTTTTTGAAAGAATTCCAAGATTTGAAAGCCTATGCTGGCTCATGGTTGATCTCAAGTAGGATTTTATTAATTTTAATTTACTGAATGATCTTTCGCAGGATGCAACAGAAACAGGTATAATAGCATCTTCAACGCTGTCTCTAAAGTCTTGTAGGCTTCTATAGTCCTATTGAAGAAATGTAGGTACAATAAAAGTTGTTCTGGTACTAATTCAAATTGTTCTCCATTTATCCTTGCTTTTCCAATAGAAGCATGACGTTTTCAATATCACTGTATAATTCATACTTCGTTATCCAAATCATCAGGGTAGAATCCAGCAAGTTTCATACATCGATTTTTTATTTCAATCAACTTATTTTTGTATGAGGCAACATGAAGCTCCATTATTGACCCGAAGTCACTCAGTAAACCAAATCGATCGTCCAGTTCTTTGAAATATGTGGAAGGTGTAGATATTTCCATTGAAAGTGGATCCAATATTTCGATTAAAGAGCGTTACATTTCTTCTTCTTCATTCAGTCAAAAGTCATCATATTTTTCTCCTGGCATTTTTCGCTTTTTCCGAATTCTCCTCAAGGTACTGATGCCCCAATCGTTACACTTATTGCTGTAAAGGGGACGGGACGGGAGGGACGTCAAATAGAGCCATTCTCTATTTAGATACATGTGGCGCGATACAGGACAGATCGGCGTTGATACTCATCTAACACCTAAGGCGATGAACCGTGGATCGGCATTTCCTTTACAGTCATTGCGTTTTCGACCCAGATGGAGCAAAGCTCTTTCGGTTCAGTAGGGCTGTGACTGAACGGGACCGAATTTCCATTTGCGGCGTAGATAAGGACGCCCCAAGCCTTAGGCTGCGAAACTAAATCGCGTCGTCGCGTCGGCTATATGGAAGAATTTGGCTGTCGTACAGATAAAGGCAGAAACTCATCTCATCAAATATTGACCTTACATTACATTACATTTCACAGTACTTCGCACATAAATGTAACGAACTACAGACACATAGCAGCACTGGTGACTGAGACCATCGGCTGGGACAGAACAATATATTAATACAACAGAGAGAGACAGATAGACACATAGAAAGAAAGCACACATAACAGAAACCTATGTGGCTCAGAGGAGGAGACTTAGATTTGTATTGTCTCATGTTATCGCACAGGTGGCCTCAGATAAGCTGGCGATTTTTGTAGAAAAAGAATGCTGCTGAAGCTGGGGTTTGAACCCGTAGCGTTCGGCTTAGCAATCATTTTTATTTCATTTTACTTATTACTACTTATTACTAGACAAAAGAATTCAAAACTAGCTTATGATCTAAATCTTATATTTAACTTACTGGCCCCAACCGGGCGCTCTAAATAATTCATGGTTACTTAAGATTAATGCCTTTCGGCTAATGAACTATTTTTTTTTTTAACTTTATTGTTTTTTTATGTTAGAAAATTTTTGAAAAAAACTAACTCCTTATCATTTTTATTTTTCCTTACATACTACTTAAAATTAGGTCCTTAAAAAAATAAAACTTAAAATTAACTAAAACTACCTAATCTACCTTCCAACTACTTAAAAACTAGAGCAACCACAGCAGCAAATCTAACTTTTTCTTTTTTCATTTCACTTTTTCATATTTTTTTTTTCTTTTCGATAAATGTTTTTTTTTTTTTGTCAATATTATTTTTTTTTTTTTTGTAATTTCATAGTTGATGTCCTATTCAATGTTTGTGCCACCATGCCTACACTACTTAAACCTAAACCCAAAACCCTTAGACTAAAACAAATATGCAAGCCGGCCAAGGCTCAAAACCCCACTCCGACTACCCATTATCAAGTGCTGACTGAAGCCACCAGAACTGGTGCTCCTGCTTCACCCTATCAATTCGGTCCCGTTCGGACACAGCCCTACTGAACCGGAGGAGCTCTGCTCCGTCCTGTGCGAGGACGTCTCGATGGTAAAGGAGCCGCCGATCGACGGTTCTCCGCCTGACGTGGTAGATTAGCGGGATCGCCAATCTGTCCTGTATCAGACCGCATTTATCTAGGTGGAGGAATGCCTCTGGTGGAATGAAGCCGCTCGAGCGTGCACTATCAAAATATTCGTCGTTCGGATAGAACGCCCCAAAGATCAAATTATTCGTCGAAGTCATAGCTCTCGCAATATGACCCCGAATAAGTTTTATCACGAAATTGTCAATTCTGTTAATCCGAGCCTCGTTGTACAGAACCTCGTTAGAATAGTAATGTACATAAGAAGATTCCGGTGTCCGATGCAAACCGAGACAGCGCCGAAGACACTGCCTCTCGAACACCCGAAACTTCTCCATTTGAGATGGTGCAACGTTGAACCACACTGGACAGCCATAAACGATCATCGGCCGTATGAGGGCCATGTAGCAAATTACCTTCACTCTGGGGTCAAGCCGACTGCTGTAAAACAGCCGTTTCCTCAGAGCGAAGGCTCCTCTGGCCTTAGTCAGAGCAGCATCTATATGTCTGTCGAAATACAGATACTGGTCCAACCAGATACCGAGGTACTTCACTTCACTTTTGCTCGTCAATGCCTGTCCGTGAGGCCCAACGATGACCATCTTGCGCCAATTCTTACGCGTATCCCTCGTGGCCCCAGCCAACGAGGTCCGGAACAGAATTGTTTCGCATTTCTGGACATTTATTTTCAGTTTCCAGTCATCGCAATATCGCTGAATCTTCTCGAAGTCACGTTGCAAGAGAATTCAGGTCGTCGGCATACGCAATTGCCTGGGAAAGGCTACCTATCAGATCGCTGGTGTAAATGCTGAAGAGGATCGGCGAGTTCACCGCTCCCTGTTGAAGACCGTTTTTAATTTCAAAGGTGGTGGTAGAAGTTACATTGCCACTTTTGACAACAAACTTTCTACCGTTGAGCATAGCATATACAACAATGGTTTACTGATGCCTAGTCTAGTGAGCTTTAGGTACAAACCTTCTAACCATACGGTGTCGAAGGCCTTCTCTAAATCAACCAGAACAGCACCCGTGCATTGTTTCTTGGACTTATTCCATTGGATATCAGAAACGAGCTTAGACGCGGCATGAATGGTGTCATGTCCCGCCTTGAACCCGAACTGGTTATCCGGAATTATTTTGTTGTCCGCAGCCCACTCAGCCAGAGCCCTATTGATTATCTTTTCGAATACCTTGCTGATGCTTGGAAGGAGACTTATTGACCGGAGATTTGAAGGATTGGAGTTGTCCTTTCCCTTTTTCGGGAGAGGATGAACCACAGCTGTCTTCCAACGCTCTGGATAATATGCATTATTCAGCGCGTTGTTGAACAGAGTGGTGTAGATGTCTATTGCCTCAATCGGTAAATGTCTTAGTACAATGTTGGATATACCGTCGACACCTGCTGACTTCTTGTTCTTTATTGAATTGAAGATGAGCTGGAGTTCTACCTTCGTGATGAGCAGGGGACTTGGCCCTGTTCGTTCGGCGATTATAGCGTTTGCTAAAAAGTCGTCATCAAACCGTGTAAAACCGCGGTTCTCGGATCGCCACTGCGAAATATCATTCCTCAGGTAGAAGTGATGAAGTAAGGCTCTGTTCTCCAGGTCGTGGTTCGGGCGAGTGCAAGCATTCACCCTATACACTTGCTGGAAAGCAGCACCAACTGTCTCCACTTTCTCCTGCGGATCTTCAATCACAAAGTAGTCATCATCCAAGACGGCTTCCTCAGGATCAATTTGCGCTGTCAGGAGTACGTCTCTGTTCTCTATAGTCCTCTGGAGTTTCAGGCACGGAAGGTCGTTCTGATTGTTTTTTCTAAATATCTTATTGATTTGGGGAAACATACTCGGGTCGCTAGAATTAACGGCCCGAATTTTGTTGTCCCAAAACAAATTGATAGAAAGTCTATAGTTTTCTTTAATCAGTTGGTTGATGTTTTTGATCGACGACTTCAGTGCCCTAATCTCCAGGTCGTGTGGGTCTGTGAAGCGTCTGTACAAGTTTTTCAGTCTTGTCAGTAGTCCACTTTTATATCTGTGAAGTGCGTCTATAGTCGCGTTTCTGTAGACGTCGTTTTGGTCGCGTTCCTTGTATTTCGGTAATGTCCGTTCCATCGTTCGTTTTATCGTTTCGTCCATCTGTTGTAGATGTTGGTCGATTTCGTTGTTCGTTAGGTTTCTGTTACTTGGTGGGGCTATGTCACTCGAACGGAGTTCTCTCGCTAGGGCGTTGGTGAAACGAGGCCAGCGCATCTTACTGTAATTGTAAGAATACGTTGGAACGTATTCATCCAACTCCACGTGCTCGTTCGGAATCTGAATTACAGCAGCGAGCCCGCAGTGGTCACTGTCGTACTCGACTGTCTGTAAACAGTTTCGAGGGTGATTACCCACTTTGTCCGTTATTGTCAGTCTGGTATCGTACAGCAAAAGGTCCAGGAAGGAACCGCTCCTTGGGAACGATGGCCTTTCAGTAGCCAGCAAGTCGACACCATATTCAACACTGTGAAGATTCATCAAATTAAAAAGATGATTACCTCTTGGATTATTTGTTTGATTTCCCCAATCTTCATGTTTGGCGTTCAAATCTCCGGCCATAACGAAGTAGTTTTCTTCCAAGCTCAGTTTAAGTACTCTGAAAAGAATCTCGAGCTCTGAAATAAAGATATTAGCCTGCGGAGCTTCAGCCGCATAAGCCGCAATCATATACATCCGCTTCCCTTGAGTGAGAGATGCATACGACGCAAACTTCTAGCGTCCTGAGCTTTCGCAAATCATTATTGTATATGACTTTATAATTAATGCCCTTACGTATGAAGATGGCAACACCGCCTCCTTGGGTAGAGTCGGGTCGATC
Source organism: Sphaerophoria taeniata (assembly GCA_943590905.1). Lineage (NCBI taxonomy): Eukaryota > Metazoa > Arthropoda > Insecta > Diptera > Syrphidae > Sphaerophoria > Sphaerophoria taeniata. The sequence goes on from OX016542.1 coordinate 68,219,862, forward strand.
CCTTCTTACGATATTGTAATTGTTGTTAGTCAGTTTATGTTTCTGGTTTAGCTTGGTTTCGCTAGCCATGAAGACATCGGGACTGTGGTCTTTCAACAACTGGAACAAATTAGCTCGGCGTTCAATCCTCATCAGTGAATTTACATTCACAGCTAGGATCTTTAGGCGCGTCTCCGGCAGCGCGCCCTTAACCTTGAATTTGCGCTTGGCCAGCCATCATAGAGTAGAGTTTATCTACTCTTCCGGCTTGCTCCAAGATCTGACTTTGCAGTCCTGCTAGTTGTCCTTGAATGGCAACCAACAAGGCCACAATGTCTGGCTGCCCCGCCGGTGCCTTAGGCACTTGGGCCTGTGGGGCGACCGGTGGTGGAGCCTGATTCGCGTTACCCATTCCTTTCGCAGAGTTCGCGTTAGAAATATCGGGCCTAACGAATGAGTTTGCTTTTGGAGCTTGTCGTAGTGGTCGACTTTCTACGGCCTTCTGACTGGCCTGTTTTTCTTTAATTTGTTGGACCTTAGGGCAGCCGCTATAATTAGCAGGGTGCCCCTCGTTTCCACAGATAATGCACTTGAGCTGGGTTAAGTCTTCAACCCGCTCCGTACCTAACCTGCATTCCCCTCTTATGTGGGTTTCTGCGCACTTGACGCAGCGCTCCTGCATTTGGCAGTTGGCTGCGGCATGGCCGAACCTCTGGCAGCGCATGCATTGTAGCATGTCATCGTGCCTCATTAATTTTTCCCATCTTACAACTTGGAAGTCTAGGACGGAAATACTCCTTAGACTTTCCAGTTTGCTTTGGGGCGATAATGTTACTAGGAACATTGGGAGCTTGTAACCCCCACGCCTAGACTTGACCGTTGAAAACGGCTTGACCCCGATAAACTCGAGATCGTTACCCGCTTTTTGACGGAGCTCATCTAAGAGCGCCTCAGGTTCCGTGCAGAAACTGATGCCCTTTAGAAGGACCGTCTTCAATTTTTCGCTTCGAGGCGTGAAGCTGAAGAACTCAGCTGTGGCCTCCGTCAAGAAATCTTTAACAATGTTGTATTCGGGCAATGTGAAGCATTGCACCGAATACCTTTTTTCTTTTTCATTTATTATCTTGATATAAAAATTACCGTTAGTGGCCGACTTGCATACCTTTTTTACGTCGTCCAGGTCTATCTTGTGGGTCCTGATAGGTGGCACATTCTTGTTCCTTGTAGGCTGTGGCTGCTTCTGGTGTTGCTGTCTTGCTGCTGACGATGTTGATGCTGCTGGTGGTGGTGATGTTGGTCTTGCTGCTGGTGCTGATGCTGGTGCTGTAGCTGCTGCTGGTGTTGCGGGCAGCTGTGGTGCTGCTGCCTCCAATTGCTTCGAGGCCCCCGATGTGCTGGGGCCTGGTTGTGCCGCCCCTGTGTTGGGTCTCGGCGGCTGCACTTGTTGATTATTGGCAACTTGCCTTTGCTGTTGCGGCTGCTGTGGTTGTTTTTGCTGATTTTGCTGCTGTGGTTGTTGTTGTTGTTTTTGCTGCTGTAGCTGTAGCTGCTGCTGCCTCTGCTCTTGCTTCCGTTTTAGTTCGGCTGCCTCCTCTGCCCGGCGCGCATCTTGCTTTTGCTTCAGGTGAAGCAGAAGGGGCTTTATTTCTTCCTTCAATGTATTGATTATTTCTTCGCATTTATCGATACTTGCTTGCTTTGATAGGAGGGTTTCTTCCACCTCCTCGTCTATCAATTCAGAGGACAGCACCTCGAAACGATTGCTGCCTCCGGACCTGAACAATCCCTCTCCTTCACCGGACAGGTATTCTACGGTATCGTCACACTCTGAAGAAGAGTATTCTTCCAACTGCCGTTGAATGTTTTTCGTTGCGGTCTCCTTCGCTGCCCTTGAAGTGTCATCCACCTTAGCTTGCAGCTTAGCTAAGGTGGTTGCTTGCCTCTTGTTGACTAGATCCGGCTTTGGCTTTAGACTCCTCCTCCTTTTCTTGTTTTTTTTGCTGCCACTTGCGGGATTCTTCTCGTCTCCCGCTAATTGTTTAGCATCTGCTGTTTTCGCAGAAGCATTTTTTGATGCCTCTGCCGCCTTCTCCTTGATTAAATTAATCATTCCGACTGATATTCAGAATAAAAAAATTCAATCTATTCTGGGGCTCGAACCCACGACCCTGAGTTCCCGAGCCGACACGCTAGCACTGTGCTAACTCTTAAGTTGCAAAACTTGAGACTAACTCGCTACTTGATACTTGTACTATTTTCACACACTTGTAAATATACACCACTGCCTAAGTCTTTCCTGCTCGAAAGTCAGAGATCGACTGAATCCACTACTCTATCCTCTGAACCATGGCCACCTGCAAATATTGACCTTTTATCACAGAATAAGAATAGGTACCGAATTTTGTCATCCCGCACTTTGAGCAAGTTAAAACTTTTTTTTAACTTGAATAACTGAGGAAAACCGGAACAAGTTTAAACAAGCCAGGAAGGCCTGCAATGCCCATATTCGACGGATCAAGTTTTTGCATGACCAAAATTTAAGGCAAAAAATTCTGCAATGTCCCAAAGGCAGTAAAAATTTTTGGTCTTTTGTAAAAAATATGAAGAATTTTTGTTCTTCCTCGGTCCCTACGCTCGTTGACAATGACACTCCAGTTGTTAGCTCTCTCGCGAAAGCTAACCTTTTTGCTAGGCAGTTCGCCTCCAACTCTTCGCTGTCAGAGAGTGTCATGACTCCTCCAGTTATTGAGCGCGTCAATGATTCCATGGGACAAATCTTCTTCCGCACTCGTGCTGTGGCGAGAGTCCTAAAGGATCTCAACATACATAAATCCGCAGGTCCGGATGGTATCCCCGCTATTATTCTGAAGAGGTGTTCTTCCACGCTGGCAAAACCCTTGCGTAAGCTTTTCCATCTATCCTATTCTTCTGGGCTCGTTCCGAGCAGTTGGAAAACAGCATTTGTCCAGCCAATCCCAAAAAAAGGCGAATCTTCTTCTCCCTCCAATTATCGACCGATTGCACTTACGTCCCTTCTTTCTAAGGTCATGGAAACGCTGATAAACTATCAGCTCAAGAAATATCTCGAAGACCGAAAGCTTCTTAATGACCGGCAGTACGGCTTTCGCAGCAACAGGTCCACTGGTGATCTGATGGTTTATCTCACCGAACAGTGGAACAAATCTTTACATCGTTTCGGAGAAAGTAAGATTGTTGCACTTGATATTTCTAAGGCATTTGATAAAGTCTGGCATCTTGCTCTTTTATCGAAAATGCGTGCTTTCGGTATCGATGAACCCCTTCTTCGTTGGATTAGAAACTTTCTTTCGAACCGTTCAATACAAGTTGTATTGGACGGTTTCAAGTCTGAACCCCAAAATATAAATGCTGGCGTGCCCCAGGGCTCCGTTTTGTCTCCGACCCTCTTCCTCATTTTCATTAATGATCTCTTGTCTGTAACTTCTAATCCAATAAACTGTTTCGCTGACGATAGCACCCTTAGATTTCTTATTCGTTTCCAGACTCACATCCCTCCCCTTCGGATGTGGAACTGGAGCGGCAAAATATGATAATCTCATTAAACTCTGACTTAAACAGCATTGTACAATGCGGAATAAGAAACCGCGTAGAGTTTAATGCTTCGAAAACTCAATGCTGCCTTGTATCGTCAAAGCGTGATATACCACCCTTGCCACTATCCATGAGTGGCACTTGCATCAATGAGACCGAACATCTCGAGATTCTCGGTATGTGCATCACTGACCACCTTTTGTGGAACGAGCACATATGCGATGTCGCCAAAAATGCCGCAAAATGTTTAGGTTTCTTAAGGCGATGCAAGAAATTTTTTTCCCCTTCTGATCTGGCTAACTATCTACAAAACCTACATACGTCCTAAGCTTGAGTACAATTCTCACGTCTGGGCTGGTGCTCCAGTGACGTACTTAAGTCTTCTGGACAGTATCCAAAAAAGAGCACTCAAAATGATTGGTGACAATACCATCGTTGAGTCATTTACATCTCTAGAACATCGTCGTAATGTCTCATGTCTCACCCTATTTTACCGATACTTCAACGGTATATGATCTAGTGAAATAGCCAGTTGCATTCCTCCCCTTAAGACATTCAACCGTAATACCCGCGCCTCCAGGAATGCCCATCAGTTCACTTTTGAGCCCAACTTCGGACGTACTGTGAAGTACAGAGAATCATTCTTTAGCCGTACTACGCGAATGTGGAACTCTCTTCCACACTCTGTCTTCCCCAGTCATTGTAATGTTCAAGAATTCAAAACCAATGTTCACCGGCACCTCCTTTTACATCCCCTAATGCTCGCACTGTGCTCTTGGCATATAAAGGGCAATGAAAAAAGCCCTTGAGTGCGCGTTTATTATAAAAAAAAAAAAATGTTGAAACTTTGAAAATTTTTCCTTGGCGAAATCCTCGTATATAAGTGCATATATTACAGAGAAAACATGCGATTACTCCTTATTGAATTTTATTATAAAAGAAAAACAATTCATCTTCCGTTCCGGTTCTTAATTTTTATGATTAACAATTTCTTTTCCTTTGTCTTTCAGAACTGTTTCACCGACTCAATCAAAAGATTTGTTGTTTTATGCGAAAGGACTCTTAGAGCTTCGACGCACATATGCCTACAAGATGCGATGTATTATAAACAGACGTGATGATAATAACATGGGTTAAATGTTCTTGGACATGAAGTTTTATTTGCATTGGGATTTTCAAATAATAATAATCCGTCGCCAGCGTGTACTTTCCGCTTCAGAATTGCTGATGTGTACTCCTCTCCCTCACCACTATTGCCATGGATTCTATGCGGTTTCATCTTCGTCGTCGTAGTCGTCATCAATGTTCCGATACGATAATTTTCCATAATTACTAGTGATTGCCGAGGGGTTTTAATGGATATCTACACCATTCGAGGCTTATATGGTGGTCACAGCAGGAGAAATAGCAAAAGCAACAGTAGCATCAACTGCTGCTGTCGTCGTCGTTCGTCGTCGTCATCATTCCAACACCATCAACAACAACAGCTCGAGATCATTGACGTTCTTGCGTGCATTACTGATGTGGAACTAATTAAATTTTGTTATTAAACACATGTGGTGGTTTTGAATGTGAGATACAAGAAGTAACCGCATATTTAATTTTAGGCAGCAATAAATAATTTCTCAATCAAGCAAACCAAATCAAACAAGTGCTCATTGAAGTTTGTCCAGTCAGTGGGATGAGATTAGAACAGAGGAACTACCTAATAGACTTCGAACCATTCTCTTCGATAAAGCATGCAATACCTCTCGCTCTCCTACAGAAAACCATATATTTAAAGGGCAACATAATTTGCATATTATTTCACTCAAGAATAGCCATCGCCGATATTCGCAAGGAGTCATTTTCGTGATGTTTTCTTTTTTTCTTTTTCTTTTACCTTGATTGTGAGCTAAAACTGTTTTAGTACATGCAGAGATTCCCTGGGGGAGTAACGCTTGGGATTTGCATTCTTGTAGAGATTTAAGTGTCTTCGAGATTCGTTTTTCATCCGATGTTCAGTTGACATCAGAAACAAATTTTACTTTGACATTTTTCTACCATGAAATGGAGGCGGACGAGGACGGGAGTCATCGCAGAACGGAGCGACAAGTCACTTGTGTTACAACGAAACGAGCTGCAATCTGCAAAACAACTTCTGATGGAACATTTATACATGGGACCTGAGTTCAAGTTTTGTTTCAACTCAAAGGTTGTTGCAGTATGCTGTATGCTTCGTGAAACTTGGGGAAAGCATGCAGTCAACGTGTATATTTTGGTTGTCTTGATCAGAAACGACGCATGACTTGCTTCATTCTCGTCTGTATGCGTTATAAGCTAGAATTTTCTGTGATAAACAAACTCCAAGCGCCGCGCGCCGCCGCCGCATTCCGATCCACTCTCTTTGTTGTTAAATCGAAGCCCAAAATATGGACAGAAATCATTTATTTGGTAAATCGATCGCTCAAACAAACAAGAATCTACCTACCTACATGTGTTCGGAGTGCGGTATTTAAGTTTATGTATTTTTTCTTGCTGCCGATACTTCTTATCGTTTTGGCTACCGAATCGAATGGTAAAACAATAAAATCTAGACTAGAAAGATGAAAGAAAATAATACTGCAGGTTGTTACTTTACGATGTCATAAAACTAAATTTAAACGTACAGCGAAAGTGTTTTTGCTTATTAAACGTTTAATGGGTTGTGAAAATCCAAAGGGAAAAAAGACCGGGCCAGCCAGCCCTTCTGTTTTGTGGGGACCACCCTAGAGCGAGAGCCCTTACACTACATGATGCGCATCACCTATTTTTTTAAATATTTGTTTGTTATATCGTTACGGCATCTTGATTGCGATGCGTGTGTCCCGAGAAAAGATCATTAAAACCGGATAGTCCGTCTATTGGCGGTAGCGAGGTTGAACTTATTTGCGGCTTGGAAGTGCCAGAAAATTGATATTAAATAGTAAGAAATGTATCTTTAATATTGTTAAAATGTTTAATGCTGACTCTATGAAGTGAAGACGTCACACTTATGCCAAACTCATCTTTTTATCTTGCAAAAACAAATTGAAGTCTAATAGAAGCGTATTTCAGAAAAAGGTAGAGATATGTACCTGTTGTTGCCTTCTAATTATATTTGTTGGCAAGCAAAATTTGGATGTGAAATTGAAGTTGAGGAAAAGGATGAAGATACCAAACTCTGATCGAAAACTATTGCGGTAGACCGCTTCTTAGACGCAATAAAGGAACTAAGGGAATATTAAATATATTGCCATTCGACGCAGACTGCCAATTCAGCCCTTGATGAAGAAAAGGTAAAGATATCATAGGTTGAGTTAGAGTGGGTGGAAAAGCCGTCATAGAATCTGAACTTTAAAGGCAGCACGGTATGTTTTGATTAAGAGCATGTACAAGCTAATCTGTAATACATGCCAGGCTTCAAGCAGCAATACCCCAGTCCCTAGTACCTGGTTTTGGCATCGCAGAGTCTGTTTGTGTACGATCACAATGGAGTGAATGCCGGATCAGGTCGTTAAAGATGAATTGGAGGAAATGACATATGTGCATCATTAAAAGAACATACTGTGATGGACATATGAGCATTGAGTTTTTGAGACTCATGCCAAGGAGAATGGTTAAGTTTACAACTAATTAAGGTTAACACTAAGATAACCGCTGTCACCAAGTAAGAAAACCCAACATTAGACCTTAAACAATTTAACTCGTTGTCAACCAAATAGCCGCTATAGGTTCAGAAAACGATTACAACGCTAAACGAAAAATCACTCTCTCTCTCTCTAATTGATGCTTCTATGAAGACAAATCAGTAGTAAAATCCTCTCAATAGAAACTGAAGTGTCACTTTATAGGTTTAGTATAGTGCAGAGGCACCATCCTTTACTTCGAGAGAAGAATTCTTCGCGTGACTTTAAGTCACTTGAGAAGAAACGGGGATACAAATTTCATCAAAAATTGCACGAGTTGTACATTGTATAGTAGGTACAGCCACACAAGTCTACTAGCAAGAAAAGAGAAGGTTCTGTTATGTGCTTTTAAGTTTCTAGCCGATGTTTTGCTCGCAGGTCTCGCTAAGGTGAAAAGTCTTATTGAAGAAACACGAAACTTTACTTCTAGGTGTTTTGACCTTTTTGACAAATAAACATTATTAAGAAAACACTTTACAATAGGTACTTAACCTAATATAAAAATATGAATAGGTAAGTATTATTTTTGTTGATAGGGTCTAGTCTGAACTATCCGTATAGAACGGCCGTTGGTTTCCGTTCCGATATTTCTTTGTCAAAATCGGTATAGTGCGGTGATCGGGCATGATACCGTAAGCGGTTAAGGAAAAGCAAGTACAACGCCAATGGTTGCACGGATCGGCAGGTACAATTCCCCTGGTGGCAATGATCGGCAGTTACAATGCCCCTGTTGGCACGGATCAGCAGGCACAATGCCCCTGGTGGCACGGATCACCAGGTACAATGCCCCTGATGGAACAGATTGGCAGGTATAATGCCCCTGGTGGCACGGATCACCAGGTACAATGCCCCTGATAGCAATCAAAAACGGCCTTAATAGCTTCAATACCAAAACCCTTTACCGGTGGGGGGATGGTGATGATGATGAAATGGTGACTATTTCAGGCTTTTTCTTTGACAAATATTACTAACTGATACAGTAGTATCCTTCGGGATTAGTAGTTGAGGCGATGTTGGCACTATAGTATTAGTCTACTTACATTATTTTCCGAAGGGAGTGAGTGTGAGTTATGTTTAAGTTTAATTCTGTACGAGAAAAAAGCATGTGACTTCGTTACAGTTCAAGGACATACATGAAAGGATTATAGAGCAAATAGAGAAAGCTGGTCATCGAATGAACCCCGAAGGACTTCGCAGAAGACTTCTTTCTAGGCGAAACTCAGGTGATAGAGGACCTCAACTAAATTTGCATGGGAAACTCGAGATAACTAGAGAGAGAATAAACTGGGTTGGACCAGAACCCCCTTCCGATGCAGACTATAACGTAACCATAAGTAAATTCAATTAATTTTATTTTCGCAATCATTACACACAGATCAAAGTGTCAATTTCGGAGCGATCTTTTTTATTGTTATCGTAGTAGTTTCCTGAAGAAATAATAAATAAACGATCGAGTTTTCAAATCAAGTATTAAACAAATATCATTTCAAGCTTTTTTTACATCCGAAAGGACACAACTCTTGGAATGAGTTGGGCCAATACTCCACAAACTTTGTTTTTTCATTGCAACATGTATGCACAAAAAGCATTGACACCTTATTTTTTTTTTAATTTCTCGTTATTTTCTCTCTTTCCCGGAAACTTAGCTGAAGAATACCACAGTACAACAGTGTTAAATGTCAACAAAAGACAAGAAGTAACCTCTGTTCTTTGAAAACCTAATAAATCGCTTCGGCTTAAAACGACCAACAATTGTTAACCACAAAAATCAGGAACACAGGTATGATACTGATCTTATTCTAGAAAATTATGAAAGATAAAAGCCAGTAGCCGCGCTTTAGTTTTTATCGCTTCCAAAAAAGCAATAATTATTAGGACAAGAAACACGTTGGTACGGATGGAAAACATAATGCATAGAAATCAGATAAGAGATCACAGCGATCTACACTGGGAACTTCTACCGAGGTGTGAGTCCGGTGGTCGAGATATGTTGTCGAAACCCAGGTCCAAGAATAAATTTTGTATTCGATTTATTATTGCTACTTGGTAATTTTTGTATAGCCTTTAAACAAGCAGCAAAATTCTTAGAATATTTCGCAATTCACAATTCACAATTAAAGAATGAGGCGGCCGGCGGATAGTTTAATTCAAATGTGCTCAACTACTTGATCACAAAGACAATATTTTTATTTAAACAGCTACCCCATGCATCACATAATGGTAATCGTAGAAAAATTTCAAGTGACTTTTTTCGGCGCAGGGACATAAGTCCCAGGGACATAAGTCCCAAATTTATTTTTTGGGTCTTATGTCCCACCTAAGTGGGACATAACACCCAAATTGAGTTTGGGATTTAAGTCCCACCCAAGTCATAAGTCCCAATTTTTTTTTCTTGAAAGTGGGACATAAGACCCAAATTTAAAAAAAAATAGTTTAAATAAAAAAACAGTAAATAAGAAAATAAATAATTTTATTCCTGTTTTATGTATTTAAAAATTAAAAACAAAACACAACTGGAAATAAGATAATTCAAGAAGGTTTTCTTATTATAAATTATTGAAGTATTTTGAAGTATCTGTCTGCAGAACGGACATATTAATTCATTTTTTCGAGCTATTGCCTCTTCCTTGAACGTTCAAAAACATTCATTACATATTTAAAAATGGTTGCAAGGTAATAGCACTATATTTCTTGGATTTTCTAAACAAATGGTGGAGAAAAGAAAGCTATAAGATTTTAGACAAGTATACAAATTTTGATAACACAAATATACATGTATGCATCAAACTTATTTTTTGAAAATATGAGAACAGAGACTTGCATATAAAATTTAAGTTTTAGAGACTTTATAAAATTAAAGCCCAAAAATCGCGCGATTTTTGGGCTTTAATTTTATAAAGTCTCTAAAACTTAAATTTTATATGCAAGTCTCTGTTCTCATATTTTCAAAAAATAAGTTTGATGCATACATGTATATTTGTGTTATCAAAATTTGTATACTTGTCTAAGATCTTATAACTTTGATTCATGTTTCATATTATTAAAAGGTTTGAATATATGCATAATTTTTTCTCAAAATTTGAAGAGTAACAGTGCCATTAAAATCGAACACAAAGGGTGCTCTAGAAGTTATTAAAAAACTGGTTTGAACCAGGTGCAGATTTTCCTAAGTATTTAAGTTTCTTTTCTGGTACTGAAATTCTACTAGTTTTATCGTTAAGCAATACATACATGTACATTATATGTGGGACATAAGGCCCAACTTTTTTTTTGGGGCCTTATGACCCACTTGGGTGGGACTTAAATCCCAAACTCAATTTGGGTGTTATGTCCCACTTGGGTGGGCCATAAGGCCCAAAAATAAAATTTGGGACTTATGTCCCTGGGACTTATGTCCCTGCGCCACTTTTTTCATGTTCAATTGCAGAACTAAACTAAAACGCAATGGGCTGGTTGTGGTCGTCACGTAGTTCAGCCTACCTTTTTATTCCACTTTAGCCGCTGAGTTGTATGAGGGTTATTGTTTTGTTTGTCACAAAATTCTTAAAAAAATTGTAACAATCACCTCAATCTTAATTACTCCAGTACCAGACATGGTGAGAATAAGCTGGGTCGGCGGGCGGTAGCGACCGATGACGACCGACCGACGCACGGTGTGGTGTCTAAAAACCCAAGTTCCAAAAAAAAAAAAAAAACCGTTCCGTTGGTGTACTTATTTTACATAGCTTCGAATGAAACATGTTTATAGAAGTCGATGGATGGTTTGTATAAGTTAACGAAAAATATGCTATTCACCTGCTGTTCACGTCGTCGTTGCTGTTTGCTTGCTGACACCTGCATTCTTTACTTCTCCAATTCGCCTCGTGCAGTTGACATTCTGCTGATCGTATGCGAAATCGTGGGAATAGGCTGGCTTGGGACAGGAAAAGAATAGTATTTAAGATCAAAAATATTTATTGTCGTTGCTCAGTTCTTTACAAGGCAGAATCGCTGCCGGTTCGAAATTTGAAATAAACTTTTTTTAAAAAGTGAAATTAATTTATTTCGTTTTAATTGGCGCCCAACGTGGGGCCCGGGAAATTTTAATCGATAAAATAAATCAAGTTTTTCGGTATTTTTATTTCGCAAGTATAAGTCGGCCTAAAGTAGCCCGCCGCGAGTGAAAACAAAGCGCATAAATCAGCCTAAAGTAGCCTGTCGTGTTTTGCGTGTTAGTCAGCCTCAAGCAGCCTGCCGTGTTATCCCGGGTTACCCATCTAAGTCGGTTTTGAAAAAAAAAACAATAACCGCAGTATAACCGCAGCCAAGCCAACAAGAAGAGTAGAGCCAGCCTATCATCGGGATGCAGCCATCGACTCTCCTAATGTAAGGTTTATTATAGTTATATTATAGTTATATTATAGTTATATTTTTGAAAACTGTCAAATTTAAAAAATTATTATTAGATATACATTCTTTTTGAAAATTTAAAAACCTATACATCTTGTGAAATTAAAAAACAATTTTTAGTGGTTCAATTTTTGTGAAAACCAACTATACATTTTATAAGTGATCAATTTTCCTATACATCTTGTAAAATTAAAAACAATTTTTAGTGGTTCAATTTTTGCGAAAACCAACTATAAATTTTATAAGTGATCAATTTTTTTCCTAAATCCAAACCTTTCCCTTTTATTTGAACTAATAATGGTTCTTACCCGAACACAACAGTCCAACGCGAGTGACGCAGGTGGAAGTAATGGTGCTGAGGACATGAATGTGTCTGGCTCCAGTTCCCAAGAGGGCAACACCACTTTGCGGCAACACACTTCGGAGGAAACAACAGTACCCCAAGCAACCCCAGCTTTGGAGGCACTCATAACCTCCATAGTTACAAAAGTGGTAGAAGCACAGACTCAAAAGTTAATGCAAACCCTCAAAAATCAAAATCCGATTCCAGGAACAGGAGCAGTTACTGTTGCAGATCTTCAAAACAGACTCTCCGACCTCGAAAATATTCCTGGGATAGTAAGGAGCATTAGGGAATTTTCCGGAAATCCGGGAGAATTCAGCTCCTGGAGGAAGAGCGTTAATAGGGTCTTAAGCATTTATGAACATTTGAGAGGGACCCCCAAGTATTTCGGAATCCTCAACGTGATCCGAAACAAGATAATAGGCAACGCAGACGTAGCACTCGAGTCATTCAATACCCCTCTAGACTGGGGTAGTATATCTGAATGCTTGGCTATGCATTACGCGGATAAACGCGACCTGGGCACTCTCGAGTACCAGATGATGCGTTTGGTCCAGGGAGGGAAGACTATTCACGAATTCTATAATACCGTGTATTCACATCTCTCCTTAATTCTAAATAATATAGACTCCATGAACCTAGGACCTGAACCTCTAAGACTGCTTACGCAGACTTATAGGAATAAAGCCCTTGATACCTTTATCAGGGGCCTAAAAGGGGACTTGCCAAGGTTACTCGGCATAAGAGAATCCACAGACCTGCCACAAGCATTAAGTTTGTGCATGAAGCTCGAAAACCAAAATTTCCGCACAAATCAAACATACAATACGCAAGCTCCTATGAGGAAGCCTAATCAACAGTCACAAAATACTCCCTATAGAAATGCATATCCTGCCCAGCAGAACCAAGTGCGTTCTCCACCCCAGCAAAATCAATCTCATCCTAGTTCATCTCGTTTCTACAACCAGCCGGATCCAAGAAACCAGCCGAGAACAAATTCTTTTACAAAAACCTATAAGCCTCAAAATAATAATTTTATTCCTCCCCATCAAGTTCAAGTAAAAACAGAACCAGGTACGCAAGGTCCTCTCCCACGTATTCAACCACATAATCAACAACAATCTAGTAACTACCGAGTTTATCAATCTAATCAACCCCTGCAGTTTAGGTCCAGCAGTGGTCACAACAATCCGCAACAGAACTTCCACATTACAGAGAATTCAGAAACCACTGAGCCCGATATCCTAGACTCCAATACACCCTGTTTGGAATATGACCAGGCTATTGTAGATTCAGACAACCTTTTTGAACAATCGCTGGAGGAATATTCTCACCCTCAACACCCTATGGGAGCATATGCTCAAAACTTTGATGACTCCACCATTAACCCAGATTTAAACGATTGTGCCGACATTCATTTTTTAGGTTAAGCGATTCCTCGCTTCCATACTTTGAATGTCGAACGGGAAGTGGGGAAATGTTAAAGTTTCTCATTGATACTGGCTCAAGTAAAAATTATATTAGACCTGACCTTGTCCCAAAACCCCTAGATAATAAAAACAACTTTTATGCAAGATCAATAGCTGGTGACGTAAAAGTCAGCCAACACACCTTCCTAAGCTTATTCGGTTTAAAAGATATACACTTAAGGTTCTTTTTGTTGCCATCTTTAAGAACATTTCATGGAATACTCGGAAACGATAGTTTGAAGCAATTGTCAGCGGTTATTTATACTAAGGATAGTTACATGTCAATCCTAAACCAAGTCCGTATTAAAATTAAACAACTTAGATCATGCTCTGTGAATTCAATCGACACTGAATCCCTCTTGGAAAAAATAAGTAATATAACTCAATCACAGAAAAATTTGCTAGATCCTATAATGAAAGATAATCTAAATCTGTTTGCCGATCCTGATGAGAAGTTAACTTATACGACAAGAATTGTCGCTGAAATAAGAACCTCCACGGAAGAACCAGTCCACAGTAAACATTATCCTTTCCCTATGTCTCTAAAGGGGGAAGTAGAAAAACAGGTAAAACAATTACTTGAAGATGGTATTATTAGACCTTCACGGTCGCCATATAATTCTCCAGTATGGATAGTACCCAAAAAGCCTGACGACACTGGCACTAAGCAATACCGAATGGTGATAGACTATAGGAAACTTAATACTATCACTATTGCAGACAGATATCCCATTCCAGAAATCAGCGATTTGGTTTCTCAGCTTGGGAAAAACACCCTTTTCACCGTGCTCGATTTGAAAAGTGGCTTCCATCAAATACCCTTAAAAGAATCCGACATTGAGAAAACATCTTTCTCAATCAACAATGGAAAATATGAGTTTGTAAGATTGCCATTTGGCCTTAAAAATGCCCCGGCAATATTTCAGCGAACTCTCGATGACATTCTACACGAATTCATCGGCAAATTTTGTCAAGTGTATATTGATGACATAATTATTTTCAGTAAAAATGAAACCGAGCACGCCGAACACATAAGGCAGATTTTCAGCACTCTACGGAAAGCAAATATGAAGGTGCAGTTAAACAAATGTAAATTCTTTCAAACTGAAGTAGGATTTCTAGGATTTGTGATTTCAGCCGACGGCGTGAGAACAAATCCAGACAAAGTTAAGGCAATCCTTGACTTTCCCCAACCAGGAAACCTCAAACAACTTCGTTCCTTCCTAGGGCTTTCAGGGCATTATAGGCGTTTTGTCTATAACTATGCAAAGATAGCAAAACCCCTTACAGCCCTCTTAAGAGGGGAGGGTGGACGAGTGTCAAAAACAAAATCGTCCAAAATACCCGTGCAATTTAATCAAGAGGCTTCTAAAGCATTCCAAAAATTAAAAAATTGTCTTGTCTCTCAAGATATAATTTTGTCTTATCCCGACTATTCCAAACACTTCGATTTAACCACAGATGCTTCGAACTTTGCAATAGGAGCTGTACTTGAACAAGGAGGGAAACCCATAACTTTTATCTCTCGAACATTGATTAAATCTGAGGGAAATCTTGCCACTTGTGAAAAAGAACTCTTAGCCATAATATGGGCTCTGAGTTCTCTTAGAGGGTACCTTTACGGCTCAGCGAAAGTACTAATTCATACGGACCATCAACCACTCACATTTGCTCTTAGCAATAAGAATAATAACGCCAAATTAAAAAGATGGAAAGCTAAGCTTGAAGAGTACGATTATGAAATAAGGTACAAACCCGGAAAATCAAACGTGGTGGCAGATGCGCTATCCAGAGCACCTATTCGCGCAGACGTGAATTTCCTGACGATATGTCAGCACATTGGTGATGGATCTGATCAAAACGCTCCTTTAGTTATTATCGATGCACCGATCAATGGGTTTAAAAACCAAATAATATTTTCCTTAGGCGACACCCCCTCATACAACTTTCAAATAGTATTTCCCACATACCACCGACATGCCATAGTTCAAATGAATTATACTTCAGAGGAAATAATAAGTCTTCTCAAGAAATACCTCAATCCATCTGTCACAAATGTTATCAAAGCAGATGAGAGCATCCTAGACTTGATAAAACAAATATATCCTAACCACTTTGCGCAATACAGAGCGCGTCTCTCTAGGAACATGGTTACAGATCTTACAGATGAGAATAGACAGGAGGAAGAAATAATAAAAGAACATAATCGTGCACATAGGAACGCTAGAGAGAATAGAATTCAAATCTCTCAAAATTTCTTTTTCCCCAAGATGAAGGAAAAAATAGAGAAAATTACTAAGGCTTGTAAAGTTTGCAAAGAGAACAAGTATGAGAGACACCCTACCCAACCAGAGTTGCAATCAACTCCTATTCCGGAGTATCCTGGTCAAATTATTCACATCGACTTATATTTCACAGACAAAAAGGTGATTCTTACGGCCATTGATAAGTTTTCCAAGTACGCACTAGCAAGAATTGTGAACTCAAGGTCCACAGAGGACGTTAAGGAACCTCTAAGAGGACTCATACTTGCATTTGGTGCTCCAAAAATAGTGGTCATGGATAACGAAAAATCTTTAGGGTCTAGTTCTATCACCTTCATGCTTGAAAATATATTTGGCATTTCCGTCTATAAAGCTCCCCCGTATACCAGTCGAGCGAACGGACAGGTAGAGAAGCTCCATTCAACCCTCTCCGAACTTATCCGTTGTCTCAAAACGGATAACGTCCATTCCAACTTTTCCGAGCTTCTAGACAGGAGTATTTTCGAATACAATAGGTCCCTCCACTCAACAACAAATAGGAGGCCAGTCGATTTATTTTTTGCGGGTCAATTACTTCATAATCCCGAAGAACTGGAAAACACTAGGAAGGAAACTGTTCAAGCAATCCAAAAGAAACAAAGTGCCGATCTGAGGCACCACAATAAGAGAAAACAACCGATAAAAACATATCAGGTAGGCGATGTAATTTACGTTAAAACAAACAAGAGAATAGGAAATAAGCTTAACCCCAGATACAGAAAGGAAACTGTAGCCGAAAATTATAACTCAACAGTAAAAACACAGTCCGGCAAAGTAGTACACAAGAGTTTGATTAAAAGTTAATTTCTTTTCCCAACAGGACACTTTCCACCCTTTGCGGTGCTTCACTTTTCTCCTTCGGCAGTTCCGAGATCCAAATCTTGGACTACTCCAATTCCCAATTAATTAAGATCTATACTGGTACTGCGAAAATACAAAATGGAACTTTCAAGTTTCAAGATCGTCCATGTCATAGAGATAGAGGAATACGCGAATCTAGTATCGCGTCTGGAAGAAATGTTAAAGCCTAATAAGAATCACCCTTCCTTCCCAATCCTTCAATTCGAAATCCAGAGAATAAAAAGCCATTTGCTTAGACTTTCAATTAAAAGTAAAAATAAAAGATCACTTAATTTTATTGGCAGTGCTTGGAAGTGGATCGCGGGAAACCCTGATCACCACGACCATGAAATTATTAAAAACAAACTCAATAATGTATTAAAAAACAATAATAAGCAAGTTGTTATAAATAAAATGACAATTAACAAAATCCACGAAATCACAAATATGACTAATAGAATTTTAGAAATTGTTAATGAAAAGAACCAAGACAGAGAAATTTGGGAAATAAAAAACAAACTAGAAATTGTAAAAGAAGAAATTGTTAATGTCGCTTACGCTATTCATTGGGCTAAAGCAAATATTGTAAATTCTTACATCTTAACTAGTTCTGAAATAGAACTCACTAAACATGTATTAAAAAATATTCCTTTTATTAATATTGACGAGGCTTTCGAATTCGCTACCGTTAAGATTGCATCAAATGGGAAAAATATTATCTATATTATCAGTTTACCTACCTCAAGTTCAAATGTTTGTAACGTTTTTTTACTCAAGCCTGTAAAAATTGGGAAAATTATTAACAAAATCCCTTATAATAAAATTTTAGAATGTGACAATAGATTATACGGAACCGATATCGATTGTAAATCATTTAATGAGCATACTATTTGTAGTCCTGACAACGTAATAGACATAAGTAATACGTCCTGCATCCCCAAGTTATTAAGAAGCCAAGTCTCATCTTGTCCACTCATCAATAATCAGCATGTTCCCCCAGTAGAAGAGATATCAACAGACATTTTATTCCTTAACCAGTTTAAGGGTCCTATTAAGGTCAACGACGAAGAAATAGCATTAAATGGATCCTATTTAATAAAGCACGTTAATTCCTCTATCGAGATCTCTGGAAAACGATACGAGAATAAGGAAATCACAAGACATCAACTACTACCTGCTATCCTTCAACCCAAATCGAAGAATGCAACCCTGGAGGAGAAACTTTCGTTAGAAATGATGAAGGAATTGAACATAAATGGCACTCTGGAATTAGATCTCCTAACGAAGAAAAACAACATTAACTTCGCTGCCAACATTGGGTTAACTTTGATAATAATTTCTATCGGTGTCTATCTCGTAGTCAGATGTTTAAAAAGAAACAAAGTAAACATAACCGAACAACATCAAGTTCCAAAGAATGAAGCATCAACCATTACTCTGGGATTAGCTGACGTTTCACATCTGTTGCATAGAACTACGTCGAACGTGGACGTTCGATCCTAAGGAGGGAGGAGTTAACGAAAAATATGCTATTCACCTGCTGTTCACGTCGTCGTTGCTGTTTGCTTGCTGACACCTGCATTCTTTACTTCTCCAATTCGCCTCGTGCAGTTGACATTCTGCTGATCGTATGCGAAATCGTGGGAATAGGCTGGCTTGGGACAGGAAAAGAATAGTATTTAAGATCAAAAATATTTATTGTCGTTGCTCAGTTCTTTACAAGGCAGAATCGCTGCCGGTTCGAAATTTGAAATAAACTTTTTTTAAAAAGTGAAATTAATTTATTTCGTTTTAATTTATATATACAATTTACCACCCTTTAAAGTTACAGGACTTTGAATTCAATTTGTATTTTTTTCTGCTCCGCTCATTTCTTCCGTTTTATTATTATAAACATTAAAATAAGTCGCGATGGGTGGACGAAAGAAAAACTGCTACCCGTCAAAGGAAAACAATTTTTCGATGGTGGAAAATTTGAGAAGAAAAAATCCTTTATTTTTTTATTTTTTGTTTGTCCTTTATTATTGTTGGTTGTTGTAACAAAGTCACCCCTTTTTTATAAATTCATTGTATTCGCAAACCACTCGGTCATTAATATTAACCGATTTTTTTGTTACTACTGATAAATATCCTGGTTTAAAAATGCAAGGAAGCGAATGAAAAAAATTATCCAGCAGGATGCGATATTTTTTTCTTGTTGGTTTTTGTTCCATAGTATTGCGTGTTTTAGAAGTCAACGGCGGCGATGAGCTCAAGCCCGAGTAACGATAAAGTGATTGGGGTGGCAAGAGGCAAGACAAGGCGGCGCGGCGGCTTCGGCCAGCTAAGTCATTCCTTGGGGTGCAAACCGTTACGGACGCGAATACATTTTTAAACCAAATTTAATTTTACAGCGCGGCTAACAAGAAGTAAACGGGAGGATATCATAAGGAAAGTAAAAATAAGAAACGGCCAAACGGGACGAGAACGAGATGACATGACGACTTATTGGCAGGATAGACTCCATTTCACAGTTGGATGAATTGATTGAAATATGATAAATATTTAATGAAATGGAAAGGACTTTCAATTTAATGTTTTTTTTTCGTTATGTTTTTTGTTTCTTTCTTAGCTTTCAAAAAGAATTGTTTGGAGATGGATTTTTTATTGAATTATTTCTGTTCAATGTTTCTTAAGGCCTAAGATTGCATATTAATTATTAATTTTTTTTATCCGCAATGACTTGAAATTGAAAGTCTTTTTATAAAGTTATTTGTCAAACTTTGATAGAGTGAGTATTTCAGACTTTAGGTTAAGACAAATTGGCTAACACGTAGGTATATCTTCCAGCATTGAAATTGAGAGTTTTCACAGTACCAATTTACCTATCAAGTAGTCTGTGAGATCCAGGTGCACACCTTGGAAAGGTTGTTGGGCGTTGTAGATCTGGGGGTGTATGCTGTATGTTTTCCTCAAACCAAGCGTTTGCCATGCACCAGGTTTAAACAACAAGAAAACTCATGCTGCCCAAAGAAAGAAGTTCAAAATCGCATCAGTTGCCTTTTAGCACCCCGGAGAATGCCAGAGACTGCAGTCAGGGACTATCCGACGTACTCCCAAATGACACAGGTGTCAATACCCCGTGGAATCAGTATCGCAAAATAGAAAAAGAACCCGTGGTATTATTCGGCCCTATCGAGATTTGCTTCGAGGTAGTTCTACGACAAGGAAAATGTCTCCGATTCGGAGGATATCGGAGAAAATTCCGCTCCGACGGTTACCTCGATAGAGCTGATTATGAACGCACTATACTGAAAAGAGAAACGATAAATGCATGTTTGCAGATGCTACAACGGAAAACAAAAGCAACAAAAGAAGAGTATCGAACAAAAAGGCTGCATCCGCTCAAAGATCTCGAAAAGTCACTCACCAAGAACAACACCCGAGGCTTCTTTAAAAGGCCGAAGCAATAAGCTTCTGGGTCCAAAACCGGACCGGGACACAGGCTCTTCAAAATAGTGAAGGAAACCTAGTCATTGAACCACAGGGAATTGTAGATTTTTTCAAGCAGCACTTCCAGCAGCCGCTGAATGAGCATAATGTCAAGCGATCCAGTGACGGAAGAGAAGCGAGACCAGTCAATGAAAAGCCAGTCCCAGCCCTCAGCACAGAAGACGTAGAAAGAGCCATCCAAAGGCTATAAATAACCAAGTTCGCCGGGTCGGATGGCATACCTGCGGAGCTATGGAGGAGCAGTTTTGATGAACCGCATGCACCAGGTCATCAACAATATGTGGGAGGAAGATTGCATGCCCAATGACTGGTCTATAAGCTCCATATGCCCCATCTACAAAAAAAGGCGATCCTATGTCATGCAAAAACTACCGAGGCAAATCCTTACTTAATTTTGCATACAAAATCCTATCCAACATACTGTGGGAGCGTCTCAAACCTTTCTGCAACACTATAAGCGACACGTACCACTGTGGCATTGGGCCAGGCAGAACAACGATAGATCAGATACACACACAGAGGCAAAACCCGGAAAAAGCCAATGACTTTCAAGTCGAATTCCACCGTGATTCATCGACTTCAGAGCTGCTTACGATAACATCAACGGCGCAGGGACATTGGTCCCGAAGTCAGAAGTCCCGAAAATGGTTTTCGGGACTAATGACCCACTATGGTGGGTCATAAGTGCCAAATAAGATTTTGGGACTATTAACCCACTATGGTGGGTCAGTAGTCCCAACTTTATTTTGTCTTCTTTGGGACAAAAGTCCCAAGTGATAAAAAATATGTTTTATGGGAATCACTTTATTTATTTGTACTTGTCAATAACATGTGGAAAAAAAATGTTCATGGAAAACATAAAACAAAAAGCTTTAATTCGTGTACCTACGTATACACATAACAACTACAAAAAAGTCTTATAATTAAATAGAACCATTTTTATTTACTATTTGTCTACAAAATGGACAGAGCAATTAATTTTTCATAGTTGTTGCCGTTTCCTTTAATTTGGAAAAGCAGCCACCATCCATATTGTAATGCATGCTAGTGCCTGGAGAGCAGATGCTGCATTTAAATGATTCATTTTAAGCACCTTTTTTCACTTTCGTCTGAGGATGATAACGATCCGGAATATCCAAGATCGATTTGGTTTGATTGGGACCGAAACAAACGGACAAAATTTTGCCCAAAAGAGAATCAATTTGGGGTGTGAAAATAAAAAAATTCGCGCGAATTTTTTTATTTTCACACCCCAAATTGATTCTCTTTTGGGCAAAAATTTTTCCGCTCGCTACGCTCGCCATACAAATTTTACCTGCTATGGTTTTGGTTCAACCTTCAAATAGGTACTTAATCAAAAAAATAAATAAATAGAGTAATGCGACAGCTCTTGAAAAGCCAAGGTCTAAGTGGCTTACAGTCATCAACAATTCCTTGAGTGCGTGTGAAGAATTGAGGGGAACTACAATTTACACTTTTTTTCATGACAGATACTCTTGGAAGTGTTTTCAGTTTTTCGCAAGAGGCATTACCCGTGAAAAATGAAAACATAAGATGAAACTGGGTTCAAGTACAGTGTGCTTGTAGAACGCCCTACTCTCAACGAACTTTAAAATCCTATAAAATTTCAGAAGAACGTTTGCATTGGAAAAAGTTTCCTTTACGTCACATAAACTTAGATCATGATTCGTATTTCAATTTCGACCGTAATGCACAAAAAAAAACTTGAAAATATGTATGCAAAAACTGTCCACTCAATTTATTGTTTACAAAATATTTAAAATTAATCGCGAAGGTCAGAACCCCCGAATTTGATTTCTGGACTAATGGCCCACCCGAGTGGGTCAGTAGCCCCAAAATAAAATTCGGTACTTATGACCCACCATAGTGGGTCATTAGTCCCGAAACCCATTTTCGGGACTTCTGACTTCGGGACCAGATTCCCTGCACCAACATCAACCGCCAAGAGCTTATGGTGGCGATGTCTGACTTCGGGATCGCAAACAAACTGATCCAGCTCTACCGCATGCCGTTAAACAAAACGCAGTGCAGTGAGCAAATGGGTTACAGCTCTTCTGAGTGTTTTAAAACATGCGCAGGGTTAAGACAAAGGTTTCTAAAGAGCTGTGTTTGAGGCCTTCCCAGCGATTGAAGTGTAGGCGACGCTCGTTGGTCGTGAAGTGAATGAAGACAAAACAAAGTACTGCCCCCCGCCTAGGTCAAAACGTCACTGTTGGTAGCAGCAGTTTCGATTTGGCCAAAAAATAGGTTTCAAAACTTCTCCCTAGAAAAGCAAACTGAATGCTAAACGAGGACCTAATTTTACCATTTATGAGTAAAAAAAGGGAAAATTGTACTCTGTACCGAGAAGTATAAGTATTCCAGAAAGCCTTGAACCTCCGGTACAAAGACCAGGTAACTGCGGATGCCAGAGCGCTTTGTATTGACGGCAGGAGAATGCATGCGAGATTGGGAGGGACCATCCTCAATGGAAAACTGCCGTGGCTAAGGCTTAGGTTATACATGGATTGTAATCCGGCCCCGCATGAAGAATATTAAATCTACTGCGAAGAAGATTTGATAATATAAATTAAACTCTATATTTTGCCCTCAAAAATGTTGTAGGCATCGTTTTTTTCATACCAAATGTCGACTTTAAACTGTCGGCGAGACGAGGTTCGCGGATTCGGCTAGTATTGCATATAATGTCACTGAATTTAATTCATTTCAAATTATTTGAATAAGCCACGCTGCAGTCAAACATTTTAAAACCTTTAAGTATAAACTGTAAGCAAAAAGACTCGAAAGAATTTCCATAAATCACATTCGAATTATATTCAACAACCGCCGAGCAAGTGTGTGATTTACGATACTTGACAATACTCTGACTGTCTGACATTTCAAAATTTTAAATTATATCGTGCCAAAACTCCGCATCTTCTTCTTAAATATATCAATGAAGAGGAACGAACAGTCACCACATCTATCCCTGATCGGCTCTACCGAATGCCTCATTAAAAAAAAAGTCTTTAAATGGACGGTGGTGGTCGGAAGGATGACAGAACATCAGATAGTAATACCAGAAGACACCGAAGAAGGCAAAATTGTCATAATTAATACTCGACGTGCGTCTAAATTTAGCACTTATTCTCTCCTGCAATTCTGTTGGTGGTAATCCTTTTAAAAGTCTTGAAACAGCCTCACATTGCAGGAGGAAATCTGCCATTACCAATTGTGGGCGGATAGTTAATTGGAATAGAGCGCAGAACATAGATTTTCACTTTATGGCACGGGCCAAGTATGAAGCGTGAGCAATACTTTCGTCAGCGTAGGAGTATAACTCAAAAGTGAATAATGGGACAGCCGCGTATGTTGCAAGAAGGTGGATGATGGGTCTCTCAGTATTTTTTTTATTTTTTTGTTTTCAGTATTTGGATATCTTTTTCCATTTAAAATTTGTAAACAAACATCGATCTGTACTGCGGCATCTCTATGTTAATCTGAGTTGATTCTTTTTACAATACACATACACATTTATGTCCTTAAGCAAACTCTCGCGATTCTTTGATCTACTTTGATTAGCTTCTAGTTCCGTTGAACTTAAAATGTTTTTCAACTAAAAGTAAGATCAAAGAACCCACGGCACTATTTACTTAACACAATCTCGAGCTCTCCTATACCTTACCTGTTTCTTGGAATGAATCACAGGTGATAAGGACACAGCTACACTTCCATTCACTATTTATTGCCTGCAATTTAAATGCTTGCAGTCTACGTATAAGAAATGAATAGCTGCACGTCCATTAATAGGTGTGTAAAATAAAAATTCAATTAGATTGATTCCTAGTTACTTGAGTGTTGTGTGATACCGCATGTGGGTAACGCATTTTGATTTATTGAACTCAGCATCAACTTGAGTGTTTTTTATGGGCCACTTCTTAGACCAAGTTGATGGTATTTTAGGCAGCCATGCGGTCCGTCCCCTTAACATATCCTTATGTTATTTAAGGACTTGCCACACTTTGCACTAAATACATTTACGATCAATCATTGAGGCAATGAAAACTGCGTTCGAATCATATTATGGGATTCAAAGGCTCATCAGAAAACAGAAAGAAAACTGTTATCAGAAGATGGAATCAATTTTTATTTCGATACTTTGAAATTGACTCTTAACGAGTAGATGGAATAGTGTGTTTTATTAACACTTTGGCGTCAACAGAACGGTATTTGCTTGACAGACAGAGAACCAGATTTATAATATTTCTTGCCAGAGTCGAAACGAGATTTTCCACATAAACACTTTGTTTTACCTAAAAAAAAACTTTAACCAACAACTGAGTCCATACTTCATTTAAATACATGATGGTGAATCGGCTAAACTGTGGAGACGGCGAAGAATTATAAATTGATTGTAAATTTTTTATCATTTTATTTATTTTTAAGCTGGTTTTGTACTTTTGCACTTTTTGTTTGGACACCACTTACTTACCTACTATTTTGATCCCAAGAACAATTTTGTAACAGTCTGTATTTGAAATCTTGAAAATAAAAACTGAATCAGTTGTACCTCATATATTTAGTTGATTTGGTACATAATTATAAGTTTTTATTATTTCCAGTTAAGTTTTCAAAAAACCTACGTCGAATACGGTCCCTGGCTAGCTGTCTCCAGTTTTGGACTCTTCCACTTGAGTGCGCCACCTGAGTTGCTGTCTTCCTCTTGTTCTTTGTCCCTCGGGAATGGTGTCGAAGGCTTTCCACACCAGAGCATTGGTGTCCATTCACTCTATTTGACTGAGCCATCTGAGTCACCGGACCTTGACCCTTCTGGCGAGGTCCGTGTCCTTGTACAACCTGTAAAGTTCACTGTTGAATATTCTTCTCCATTCTCCATCAATGCAAATGGGGTCATAGAAAACCCGAAGAACTTTCCTCTCGAAACAGTCTAAGGCACATTCATTCGATTATGTCAGTGTCTATGCTTCTGCTGCACCGTACAGCAGGAGAGGGATGATGAGGATGTTCATAGTTTTACGTTAGTTGATCGAGTGAGGTTCTTACCACTCAATTGCTTTCCGAGCCCAAAGAAACAGCGGTTAGCAAGAGTAATTCTTCGTCTGATCTCGGCGCTAGTGTTATTGCCCGTGTTAATAGCGGAGCCTAAGTAGACAAAATCATCTACTACCCCGAAGTTGTATGCGTCTATTGTGACATTATGTCCGAGCCGTCGGTGTTGGGTGTCCTTCCTTGAAGACAGCATATAATTCGTTTTTCCCTCATTTACCACTAAGCTCATTTTTGCCGCTTCTGTCCCAATTCTCACAAGGGCGCGGTTGACATCACGCTGCGTACGCGAGAAGTTGAACAAACTTTTGGTAGATAGTGCCTCTGGTGTTGACGGTGGAGTTTTGCACTATCTTCTCAAAGACGATGTTAAAGAAATCGCATGACAGTGCATTGCCTCGTCCTTTTTTGACATCGAAAGAATCCGTAGGCTCGTTGCCATAGCTATTGATTTAACTTAATTCTTCAAAGACATGAAAATATGTTTTTGCTAGTGTCTTTCAGGCTGAACTGCTCGCGATTAAGGAAGCATGCAAATTACTAAAACTAGATCCAAATCAAAACCGCAATACAGCTATCTTTTCGGACAGTCAGGCGGCTATTCAAGCAATTGGCTCGTACTCCAAATTAGTTCAACAATGCCGAAGTGAGTTAGCGGGCATGAACGATAGACACAAAATGTCTCTCTAACTTCATTAAAAGCACGAATTGGTTTGTTTAAGTTCATTGCTCTCCCATGAGTATTTTTGTGGTATCACAACGGATCTTTGAGGTCTAAGTGAGTCAACAACAACTAGACAGCCACTATAACCTAACCTAACCTAGCGGGCATGAACATTGGACTCAAGGTCACTCTTATCAGGATTCCAGGTCATAGTGGTTCTTATGTAAGTGTCCTGCCTTAGCCAAAACGAGAGCCAAAACATTGGGAAAGTCCCTCTTCAATGACCTTAATGAGCTTTCCGAACTGAAGATCAAATATTTGATCTCCTTTTTAAACGCAACAAGTGGATTTGAGGCGTATTTTTAACTACTTGTTTCAGTTCTTCTTCGAACTTGAGATCGCCAGGTAGCGAACTCAAAACAAAAACTCAGAATTATATATAATCCGTCTATTAATTTTATAGGTCAAGCGAGTTTTTTATGGTATCAAAACGGAACAACTCAGCGCTAATTGGGTCACCGAGCTAGACTGCTCGATGCCGCCATTTCAACTAACTAACTAGCTATGTTTTTGGTGATATTTTTACAATATAAGTGGAATTTTCGAAAGAAATCTCCAATTCTCCATAAGCAAATCTATAGTTAGTTGACCTGAATAGAAATCTTGTAGTCCACTCTCGACCACAAACAATGCTTCAACCGCACAACAACAAAAACATGTGTATTTATTGAGAAAAGAAATTGTTGTTTTTTTTTTTTCTTATTTTATCATATCCCTACTCCACATCTTTATGGTGCTTCAATAATTTCGAAGAAATTTCTCGACAAAAATGCGACCATAAATCTCGTTCGTGACTTTTACATCCTCAGCCAGAAACCAATGGTCATATGTGATGGCTGATTGGACACAAAAAGGACATAACTTTCTTCACATCCTCCACGAAATCTATTTCATTGCATTTTATTTCATTCTGTTTATGGATTTTATTGTTGATTTTCAGATTAAAACAATTGTTATATCCATAGGGCTGGCTCCATTCATTTCCCAGTGGCCGATCTGTACTGATAAGCCATCAAACTGTCTGTGTTCAGATTCCAAAACTTTGATATTTATCCAATTAACACGATGTGAATTGTTAAGATTTTTTTGTTGTCCATGTTATGGAGCGGCTGAAATGATTTGCCTTGCTCGTTAAAACTACATTGAAATCAATTACTAGACTACTGTATGTCTGAAACTGGTCGGAAGGACCTTTCATTTTACGAGTGTTTTTATGGCTCACAAAAAAAAGAAGAAATTTAAAATCCCTTGCGAAAAACCACCAAAAAGGCATCGAGTGGTTTCCCAAAAAAAAATATACTGTAACGAAAAAAAATATTAATACCTAACCTACATACATCGCTTCAATTGATAAAAAGAGAAAATGTCATTAATATTTTCATAAGATATTACGTGCACCTGCTTACCGTAATTTCAATCTACCTTCTACTACAGATTCATGGAAATAAAGGGACATCATTAAATCTGGTAGATTAAAAAGTTTTAATAAAAAGATTTTGGGTGAACATAGGACCACCGAGTTCTTTTGTCAGCAGTGGGACATTTCATTCTTTTTTTTTAATTTCAGTTGCATAGAGCAGTGGTTATTCTTAATAGTTAAAAAGAAGCATGTAGGAATATACGACTACTAGATTATAATAGTTATTATATTTTTTTTCCAAAATTAATTTTTTTATTCATATTCACTTATAACTACGTATTACTAGACAAAGGAATTCAAACTAGCTTATTATCTAAAATCTTATATTTAACTTACTGGCCCCAACCGGGCGCTTTAAGGAATTCATGATCGTCTTAAGATTAATGCCTTTCGACCTATGAACTATTTTATTTAAATTTTATTTTTTTTTCTTGCTAGAAAATTTAAAAAAACTAACACAATATTATTTTTATATTTTCTTACATGCTACTTAAAATTAGGTCCTTAAAAACAAAACTTAAAATTAACTAAAACTACCTATTCTACCTAACAACTACTTACAAACTAGAACAACCACAGCAGCAAATCTCTATCTTTTCTTTTTTTTTCATTTCACGTTTTTGTATATTTTTTTTTTCTTTTCTTGTATATTTTTTTTTATTATTATTTTTATTTCTTTCTTTTTTTGTATTAGTTGTCCATGTCAATGTATGTGCCACCATGCCTACTCTACTTAAACCTAAACCCAAAACCCTTAGACTAAAACAAGTATGTAAGCCGGCCAAGGCTCAAACCCCACCCCGACTACTCATTGTCAAGTGCTGACTGAAGCCACCAGAACTGGTGCTTCACCCTATCAATTCGGTCCCGTTCGGACACAGCCCTACTGAACCGAAGGAGCTCTGCTCCGTTTTGTGCGAGGACGTCTCGATTGTAAAGGAGCCACCGATCGACGGTTCTTCGCCTGACGTGATAGATTAGCGGCACCGCCAATCTGTCCTGTATCAGACCGCATTTATCTAAATGGATGAATGCCTCTGGAGGAATGAAGCCGCTCGAGCGTGCACTATCAAAATATTCGTCGTTCGGATAGAACGCCCCAAAGATCAAATTATATTCGTTGAAGTCATAGCTCTCGCAATGTGACCCCGAACAAGTTTTATCACGAAATTGTCAATTCTGTTGATCCGAACCTCGTTGTACAGAACCTCGTTGGAATAGTAATGTACATAAGAAGATTCCGGTGTCCGATACAAACCGAGAGAGCGCCGAAGACACTGCCTCTCGAACACCCGAATCTTATCCATTTGAGATGGTGCAACGTTGAACCACACTGGACAGCCATAAACGATCATCGGCCGTATGAGGGCCATGTAGCAAATTACCTTCACTCTGGGGTCAAGCCGGCTGCTGCAAAACAGCCGTTTCGTCAGAGCGAAGGCTCCTCTGGCCTTAGTCAGAGCAGCATCTATATGTCTGTCGAAATACAGATACTGGTCCAACCAGATACCGAGGTACTTCACTTCACTTTTGCTCGTTAATCGCTGTCCGTGAGGTCCAACGATGACCATCTTGCGCCAATTCTTGCGCGTATCCCTCGTGGCCTCAGCCAACGAGGTCCGGAACAGAATTGTTTCGCATTTCTGGACATATATTTTCAGTTTCCAGTCATCGCAATATCGCTGAATCTTCTCGAAGTAACGTTGCAAGAGAATTCTAATGTCTTCGACCTTTGGAGCCTTTCTGTACGCAATCAGGTCGTCGGCATACGCAATTGCCTGGATAAGGCTACCAATTAGATCGCTGGTGTAAATGCTGAAGAGGATCGGCGAATTAACGGCTCCCTGTTGCAGACCATTTTTAATTTCAAAAGTGGTGGTAGAAGTTACATTGCCACTTTTGACAACAAACTTTCTACCGGTGAGCATATCATAAAGTATAATACAATAATGGCTTACTGATGCCTAGTCTGGTGAGTTTAAGGTACAACCATTCTAACCATACGGTGTCGAAGGCTTTCTCAAAATCAACCAGAACAGCACCCGTGCATTGTTTCTTGGACTTATTCCATTGGATATCAGAAACGAGCTTAGACGCGGCATGAATGGTGTCATGTCCCGCTTTGAACCCGAACTAGTTATCCGGAATTATTTTGTTGTCCGAAGGTAGAAGTGATGAAGTAAGGCTCTGTTTTCCAGTTCTTGGTTCGGGTTAATGCTAGCATTCACCTTGTACACTTGCTGAAAAGCAGCTCCTACTGTGTCCACTTTCTCCTGCGGGTCTTCGATAACAAAGAAGTCATCGTCCAAGACGGCTTCCTCAGGATCAATTTGCGCTGTCAGGAGTACGAATAGTTATTTTATTACTCTACATAAAGGCACTAGTCTCTGTACAGAAAACTTCTTTTTTCACTTTCAACTTAAACATCTTTTTTTTCATTGAAATCTAAACATTTTTCTGCAGCTATTGATATTTTCGCTCCCATGGTTACCCTTGACGTGGCGGAGGGGCTTACGGTGACTACTGCTATGAAACTTAGAGCTATGCGATCGTGAAACTTGTTTTCGACAGTTTAAAGCGGATAAGGCTTGATTGATTTTTAATTACCCCCCAACGAAGGAATGTATACCCACCAAGGCACTTCCAACGAATGACGGTAGTCGGCCGAACTACTTGGTGAACACCTTTATACAGGCTACTTCGACATATTTGAAGCCCAGGCCGTAAAAAGAATCAGTTTTTCCGGCTCTCGCACTTGGAGTCACATAAAGTGCCTGGTATTCCAGGTTGGGGGATGTATACCTCCGGGGTGACTTCTCGGCTACGTGGAAAAACATAAGCAGCAGCGGAAACGGACTGAAAGCAATTGAGTTATAAATCCCTCTCTCGATCAACTAAAGTAAAACTGTAAAACACCCTTATCATCCCATGCTGTATGGTGCAGAAGCATGGACACTGCCAAATCGGATAAATGTGCCTCAAGCTGTGTCCAGAGGAAAGTTCGGGTTATCTATGGCTGGGGAATGGAGAAGAAGATTCAACAGTGAACATTATACGGGTTGTACAACGACACGCACCTAGCCAGAAGGGTCAAGGTCCAGTGACTCAGAAAGCTCGGTCATATAGAGGATGGACACCAATAGTCCGGCCCGGAGAGCCTTCGATACCATTACCGAGAGATGAAGAAGTAGAGGAAGACCGCGACTCAGGTGGCGCACCCAAGCGAAAGAGGACCTCAGTCAAGTTGGAGTGTAAACCTGGAGACAGCTATCTAGGGACCGGGCTGGCTGGCGGAGACTGTTGATTGAGGCCCAAGTCCACACCGGACTGTTGCGCCACCGTAAAGTAAAAGTAAGCTGTACGTGTCGTTAGTGGCGAACAGTACTTCAGTGTTTTGTGGCGAATTAAAAACTTCCAAAGATCGTGTTCTACATAAAAGTATCTAACTTGCAACTTCCTGATACCTTGCCCACATACCTGAGCTTTACCTCAATGGTGGCTTTCTCGAAATTTTAAACAAAAGAAAATGTATGGCTTCTCGAGTGTGGTACTAGGTACATAACGTAAGTAAAATTTACCTGTTGACTTACATCTTTCTAAATATTTAATATAATGCTAGCTACATTTAATTGTGACCGCATTTCATTGAGGTTATTCTTAAATATGTTTCCGCAACACTAGTAATAGCAAAATGTTAAATTACTTTGACACTACCAGATTAAATCGATTCCAAGACATTCAATTTACAACTAAAGTTATGTACCCAATAACGAATAAAAAATATGAAGCAGTCTGTATAACATCAAATCATAATATCTGCAAGCAAACGCAATATATTATTATCCAATTGAGTAAACGTGCGCTAATATACACGCACTATGGCAAGACCTAAAATGTACAAACATTGGAAGCTACACTTAAAGTTCTTAAATTGCAGAGATCATACCCAGGGATTGATGGGGGCGTCAATTGATTGGATATGATTGCCCGTTCGAGATAATTGGAGACTCTGAAACCATACACCACATATCCCAATCCCACTAGCGACCGGGTAATCATTTAATAATGCCTTTGGAATGTCTCTGGTTCATCATGTGGATCATCTTGATCATCACTATCATCATGTCTCCATTTAGATCAGAGTCGCACATACATAGTTTCAATAATAATAATCTTAGACTATCAGAAGAATTCATTGCACGATTACGCCAGCAAGTGATTTCATTTGATATCACCATGCTATTCAAATATTTGGATTATTCTTTTAAGTGAATACTGTCTGAGACATCTGCTTATAATCGTAGGTAGATTATGATTTAGTTGCATCCTGTTTGCTGGCAAGCGCAGTTTGATAAACAAATGACGTGATGGTGCTCATCAAAATGTATTAAGATGTTCTTCTCTGAAATTGTTTACTGTCACTGTCACTAAATGTGGAATGCGAATACGGGGGTTGTTTGTGACTTGTGAGTTGCCATTGCCACTTGCTTCTGACACCTTCCCCTAATATCATTTTATCGAGTTTTTCTTCTTTTTTTATGTGAATACCTACACATTTTGTCGAACAAAAATACCTCCGCCAAAAGTGAACGATCAAACAGCAATTTAAAGTTCTTTACTTTGCACTAAATCACCCCGACAACAACCCTTTGTGGCAGAAATGGGGTTGGAGTTGGAGGACAGAGAAGCTTCTTTCTGTCGAGTAACAAGCACCCTCCTAATCGACGTACGAGAAGGCAGTCTATTTGATTTTCAATAACTTTTCTTCCGTTGACATTGTGTGAAAATCGTCTTAAATTATGAGGGTAAAGGAATTTGTTGGTAGACAAAGTTAGTCAACCCTTTCTAGCCGCGGCGTCGCACACTTGGCAATTTTAAAATACCAATCGTTTTTGAATGACAATTTACACTTCCAAAGGGAGCAATATCAAATGACATTTATGGGGCACAATTCAATTGATTTTATTTTGTGTAATATCTTGACGTGAATTAAAGTCAATTCAAAAGAATGAAGCAGATTTTTCTATTGCTTTTCGTTATTGTTTATGTTTTTTAATGAAGCAAGCTTGCCATCATTTGTGCACGGCGGCGGCGGCGGCGTATGCAAGAAATACCTTGCTAATATTTGATTTCGAAACAGAAGGTGTGACAATTATGGCATTTGAAAATTGAACAAACTAGATACTAACATCATACTTTGGGTTCCATCGAAATGAATCGATATAATAAAAATTATTTGTTTTTGCAGGACCATCAAGTCTGTGGTAATAAGTTAAAGGAGCTTAAGTCGACATAAGCGAAAATCGAGTTTTGAATTTCACAAATTTCCCAATTTGTTAATCTTTTATTTGGTCTGGGTCCCATTACTCTACGATAAAAAATATCCCTTAAATTTTAAAAATAGCAAAATAGCTTATGTTTAAATGGACAAACAATGCATTTGCATAATAGCTTATGTCTACTTTGGACACAAGTTGATTAAACAAAAACAGATAATAATTTTTTTTCAAATGGCTTAAGTCATGAGTTAAGCCCTTAGTGCTTGTGAAAATCAAAAGAAGTGATAACTTAAGTCGACATAAGTTACTTTAAAAACTCCGCAAATTGACCATTTAGTTACTTATGTCCACATAAGCCATAAGTTTTTTGAAATGTAGCATAAAGCATTTTTTTGAAACAGCTTATGTTTGGAAAACTTGTTTTTATTAGCTTTGTTGTTGCTTTCAACAAAAAAAGATTTATAGGTAAGTAAAGAGTATTACAAGCATGTGTCTTGAAAAAAAAATCGTTTGCCTACCACCAACAGTTTTGAAGTTATCGCCAAAATAGTCTTTAAAATCTAGTAACCAAAACTTCATTTCATCATAGCAAAAAATGACTAAAAATGACTTAAGCTACTTTAACTTATTGGCACAGAAGTAATCGAAGTATTAAAAGAGACAGGTAGATCTTCGGATAATTACCCTTCCTCAAATGGCAGCCAGACGCAGAACACTCCACACTGCAGTTCCTACCCACAAACTTGAATCTGTCCTCATGCAGTATACCTAAGGCAGACATTCAGGAAATTTGATGGATAGGGATAGGATCAGGGACTACGAAAAGAAAAAATGCGACATTTATTACAGCTGTTACCAAAGAATGCACATATTTCAAACCAGTGATTACTGGCTGTAATCCGCATCAAGGCCACACTACAAAACATAACTTTAATATGTGCACAGGCATACGCCCCTGCTGATGATGATGAGGAGTCTAGCAAGGAGATTTTAACGACCTCCTGGATAATG
This sequence comes from Sphaerophoria taeniata, assembly GCA_943590905.1. Classification (NCBI taxonomy): domain Eukaryota; kingdom Metazoa; phylum Arthropoda; class Insecta; order Diptera; family Syrphidae; genus Sphaerophoria; species Sphaerophoria taeniata. The sequence goes on from OX016542.1 coordinate 68,253,434, forward strand.
CCTACGGAGCTTGTCCAGAGTTTGGTGGGTTAGTTGAAAAGCACAGCTTCCACAAAGTTACAGATGAAGGCTTCCGACTTATCGACTTTGATGCAGCTCGTAAAACGGTGAAAACCGATAAGTAAGTAGCACTAGTTTTCCAAGACGGAAGATATACCCAGCAACCTGGCGATCTCCGGATTGCCGAACCACCACCATGTAAACGAGCTGTTCCAGGATATGGATGTAGTCCAGAAAACCAGAAAAAGGCGACTCTACCTCTATGGTTCCAGACGACCAGGAAGACCGAACCTGTGGTACAAAGACCAAGTTATTGCGGATGCCAGCGCTTGGTTTGGGGGCTGTAGAGTGCATGCGATTGACCGTTCCCGATTGAAGGTTGCTGTGTCTTAGGCTGAGATCCTACATTGATTAGAAGCCGGTAAGTAAACCGACCTGAAAGAAAAGTTCTAGTGGTTCGTTTTAATGACGAAAACCAACGATAGCTTTTACTGTGTGTTTGTGATTTTGAAAAGCATTATGTTTATTGTTAATGCTTAATAGTCAAAGTTACTCTATAAATCTCACATTTAAAGATATCGTTTGCTAAATAACATTCCCGAAGATGCACCCACCCACTCAAAGGCTTTGGTAAGCGAATGTCTTAACAAAAGTGGCAACAAAAAGCCACAGAAAGAAAAAAAGAATGCAGGGATCAGATTCTTAAATGTGACCGGTTTATGCTGATTCAAAATTCCTCCGCACCTTCCCATCACCGCTGACGATGCTGAAACCCATATTGAACAGATCAATGTAGCGTATTTCACGACATCATCAGCGCAGCGCCAGCAGTCCAGCACGCACTAATTGCGGTAAATCCAACTCACTTCGGCGAGAGCAATCTGAAGCAGCAAGCACAAGTGAAATTTAAGACGAGACGAATTTTCTTGTTAAATTCGAAAACAGCATGCTACCAAGCTTACAACTGCGCTGTCGCGAAATTGTTTTATTTTTCGTTTTGCTTTCTATGTAGACACAAAACTGAATACTGCCTGCATTGGGTATTGTGATCGCACTCTACAAATTGCTGATCACGGATTTCGTGTCCAACATGGAACTCTTTGGCTACTGATAGTGGAGCTTGGATCGAATTCAAATGCTGTTCGAATGAATGAATCTGTCCGCGCGCAGTTGTTATTGCTGCAAATAGAACATCAAGGCGCCCAAATTCCAACAATATGTGTGTATGTTTCCAATTCTTGACCTCAACCGCGCGGATGTTTGTGAGTAGGTATATGATTTTTTGAAACTCTTCTTCGTTTAGAATCATGAGCGCCAATGATTTCCAAACAGGACTCAGCTCAGAGTCGAACACATGGATAAATTTATTTTCAATCTTTCTAGTAAGCTTTTTTATTTACATAACTTTTTTGTAGTGGGTTGGGCAGCTGACAAATTGCGTAATGCTCATGTTCACGTTAGGCCCGCTTTGTTATCTTCTAAAGCATTTGAATTAATGAAAAATAAATACAGAGTTTTGATCTTGAAAGTCCATCATTCAATGCAAATACAAGATTTGAGAAGGTCTTACATGCGATATATTTGAGCGCCCTGTATATGAAAGAAAATTATCAGGAGCCTTTGCCGTATTTTTACGCTACTGCCCTGGCTTGTGCTTTCGATCCTCGTTTTTGGCAGTCTATCTGGCTGTCTAAATTTGTCAGTGGTTAGTTTATTTTGTGTTAAAACTGCATGCATGCCAGTTTTGCTGCTGCTGTTGTTACTGGGTTTGGCTGTTGGCAGTTTGATTGCCCCTACTGGCTGGCCTGACTGAGAAGTGTACGCCTTGCATTGTTTATTGCCAACACAAGATTAACAAACGGAAAGGGAAACAAGTCAATGTTTAAGATTTTATCAGTGATAGGTCCAACGTCTTACCAAAAGCCAAAACACAACAGCAAAGAAAAGAATGAATATGCCATTGAAGACAAACAAAGGACGAAGACCACAAGGCGAAGGCGAGAGGTACCTACTCGATGCCAAGCTACATACAGGCCAACAAGCGATCATCGAACAATTTGCACACCACAGTTATTTCTGTTTTATACCTCTGTGAGGCTGAGGATCTATGTGGCCGCGCACTTGGTTTGGGCTTTACCCATTTGGGTGAGAAAATCAATGTCCCACGTGCGGCAGGAGGCGCATACATCGAGTTGTCTGGCTGGTTTCATGTGAAAATTCAATAAACCAAAATCTATCTGCCACAATCGCAATATGACTGAATATTCTGCGAATTATGACAACAGCAGTGCGCTGGTACCCAAATCGTGCGCGACATCCTGTGGAGGGTGGAAAACATTTCAAACTAATTGGAACATTATCTTCAAACTACAAATAATAATATATGCAGTCTTTTCTAGCCGACGTTGCTGCCGTTTCTACTCTTCTACTGTTTTCCAACTATTAGGTACTGATGAATATCGGATAGCTATTGGAACCCTGCGGTACGTTGTTTCTTTTTCTAATCACTAAACAACACATGAATATTCTTGAATTTTATAAACACAGAGGAAAGCCTGATGGAAAGCATAAACGTTTGAAATCCATAATCATCATCGGGTGATCAAGAGGTCGTAAAAACTGTTTAACGCGCGATGTATCGCTGTCGTGTCGCTTGTACGGTAATCAAGCGACACAGGTCATAACCACATCAGCAGGAGCCAAGGCATATTGAATACACTGGCTCCTATATTTACTCCTCAGAACCGATACATTCATCGTCGTTTCAGACCCGTTATCAATAAAACATCTTGGTCATGAAATCGAATAAACATTTCAGTTCGCCCAACTCCGAATAATAACTTTACCGAAACGAATTAATAATTTTCCCGTATTCTCGAACGCCACTTTCTGATGCTTTTGGAGCCTTGCGCTTGCCCTTCTTTGGATATTATTGAAATGTCGTCCAATGGAGACAACAACTTGTGAATTTTGTTTTGGGTTGCTTTATCTTTTATTTATATTTGTATCTTTGTTTTTATGCAGATCTGAGCAATGAGCACGCGCGTGGAAATTATTTGGAGTTATCCGATGCCCGATGGCGCGGGCGTCGCTTCGTCGTCGGTCGGTCGGGGCTACAGCTGCGGGGCTCATTCACGCAACGACGGAAATCGACGAAGCCTATTTAAGATGTATCGATGTGTCAGTAATCAAATATGGATTCTTGGAAGCAAGAACACTGAAGTTGTGCAAAGTGCAACGTAATAAATAATAAAACGATTCACCTACATAGCCTTAAGCGGTGACGAGAATTCATATTCAATTAATACTTAGCAACATTTTTGAAAAATAGTTCTTTATGATTTCCTTATTTATGGCTGTTGTTTTGGGCTTGATGGAGTCCTTAAATCATTTGAGACGTTTAATCTAGAATAGGTGTCTACAGTTGAATCAAATCAAATTCCAAATGTTCCTAACCTAAGTTGAAAATTTTCAAAGATCGCTACTGTTTTCTACAGTTGAGCTGCATTTTGAATGTCAAATAAGTTTCGGTGTTTTTGTTTGTTTATAAAATAATAACCTAGTTTCCTTGCTTATGTCAAAATACTAATACAGTCAGGCCTGTCGGAAGGAAATTATGGGCCCGGAGGTACAATTTACGGATGTGCAGATGACCAATACTTATTCTGTTTCAGAATTTTGGAATCAAAAAGATTGCAAAAGTTTCAATACACATACACATATATGTATACCTACAGGATGATTCACGACCAATGTGCCAAAAAGCAAAAGCGTGTAAGTTGTGTTAGGACAAGAAAATGTGTGCACGACTGGGTCGTACGAACTGGCTCCTGCTCATAAGAAATATTAAAAAATAAAATTCAGAAATAAAAATTAAAATTGAAATATATACCTCAAAAACAGATTCAATCTGAAAAAAAGATGATGCCATAAGATTTCTTAAGAAATTGTTGATTTTTCAGTTTTTATTTTTTAATACTTAGCGTTTTTTTTAAATTATTTTTTTATATAGGGGAGAGGGGGGTAGTTTAGGACTGGGGCAGTTTAGTACAACTTCAAAAAAAGTACTTAAACAAAAACTTTTTACTACCCGAAAAATTATATTATAGTGGCAGTACCATAACAAACAACCATCTGCTTAATATTGGAATTGAACCAATACCTACACAAAAAAATTAAAAATAAAAGTGTGTTTTTAGAAGGCAGATGTATTTTTGTTTGCTCCAGGATGTAAGTATTTAAGTCATAAATTCAGATCGCGTTCGAAGTAAAAAGTGCTTTAAAGTTATGTTTATTTGTTCTGTGATGAGATCCGACAAAGATAATTAACAATTTACAATATGATTAGAACATTTAAAGGTTTTAGTTTTTTCTCCCTCTTGGGGCACTTTTGGACAATGCACTAGGGGCAGTTTTGGACATGTACTTCTCCCACATCAGCTGGTATGTTCACATTTCAAACTTCAAACTTGGGTGATGAGAATTTATTTTATTAAGTTTTCTCATTTATAACAATTTATTTTTATTTGAATGAATTTGATGAGATTATATCGATTTTTGTCTGTTTTTCTTCTTCTATAATTTTGAGACTAATAAATGAATTTTTTAAAACCTTTATCCTTAAATCCTTTATAACATTTATTTTTTATTTGATAAAATGTTAGGAATAAATTTTGTTTTTAAATAACAACATATAAACAACTGTAGTGAGTGACGAAATATCTTGTGATTCACCCTCTTTTATGATATTATATCAACGGAATATGCTCTATTGAAATAGCCAGTTGCATTCATCTCCTTAAGATATAAGATCGAAATACTCGCGCCTCCAGGAATGCGCAATACTTACGAACCCAATTTCGGTCGTATTTTCAAGTACAAAGGTGCGTTACAATATTACAACACGAATATGAAACTGTTTACCTCACCCTGTCTTTAGCCGTCATTGCAATATTCAAGACCAATATTAACTGAACCTTCCTCCTAAACCCATATCCGGATTATCAAGGGTTTTGACTTTGAGTGCGTGCCCATTATTTAAAAATAAATAGTAAAGCCTTGTTACTACCTTAGTCGTTACCTTTCTCTGTTGTGTCGTCTCTATTTTTAAATGTCAAACTGAATTTTTAAATTTTGTATTTAAATGTAAAATTATTTTTTTCTGTTTTTGAATGTTATTTGAATATCTAAAAGCAAAAATATTACTTTTTTACCGTTCAAAAGTGTTTTTTATATTTTCGTTAAATATTCTTAAGTTTTTCTCATTTTCCGCGCAAATTTCTGATTTTTTTTCTCTCATAAGAAATTCTCATGAGAACATATACACAAAAAAAAAAAAAAAAACAATTAGCAAAATCAGTTCTGACGTTCAGGCGTAATGCCATGACCAGGGGAAAATAGGATACATTTTTATGTTTATAGATTTTAAAATATGTTTGAAAAGAATTGGTACGGCTCCAACAATTTCCAAACTAAATTTTTTTTTTTTTTTTTACACACTATCAGAATTGGTCGTATGGGCTTATAATAGCAAGCACATTTTACGACCAATGGTTTGCCAACACAGGAACTGTGTTATACCACCGGCTCATCACTTAGTGTGGTGTTAGTTGTTAGTAGGCAAATAACGAAACTATAACAAATAACACAGCACACATAAATAATTAACATAAAAAACAAAAAACATGACAAAATTAACATAAAACATTTAAGAGAGTGGAACACTGGTTTTTAAAATTATTTTAAGTTGAGTTTTACTTAAATTAAAATCAAAAAGTTGTGAGTTCCAGTTTATAAGTTTACCCATGCGTGTCAAAGGCTCATGCATTCCATAATTTGTTCGGTGCATAGAGATCCTAATCAAATCCTGACTACGGAGATTATAACCTCCCCCTCGATAGCAAAACAGAATTTTACAGAGAAGGACAGGAGCATCCGTGACTCCAGTAATAATTTGATGGAAAAAAACAATGTCATTATTATTTCTTCTCTGTTGAAGTGTTTGCATCTTAAGGATTGACAAACGGTTTTCGTACGGAGGGACATTGAGGGGATCAATCCACTGAAACACTTTTAACAAAAAACGAGTGAAATTCCGTTGCACAGATTCCAATCTTTCAATATAAATATTATAGAAAGGAGACCATACCTGCGATGCATACTCCAGATGGGGACGAACCAAGCTGTTGTATAAAACACTGGTAACATTGGGATCGCGGAATTCTTTTGACCACCGTTTGATAAAACCTAACATGGAATTAGCTTTGTTAACGATGCCGTTAATGTGCTCAGAAAAATCTAAATTAGGTGTAAAAAGAACTCCAAGGTCCTTAACAGTTAAAACGCGCGTTAAAATGTGGTGTGAAATGACATAGTCATGAGATGAAGGTGAACGTTTTTTTGAGAATGTCATCGTTTGACACTTTGTCGGGTTTAGATTTAAACTGTTCTTTTCACACCATACTGTGAAACGGTTAATATCGTTTTGTAGTAAAATACGATCATTTGCAGAAGCTATATTTTTATATATCTTCATATCATCCGCGAAGATGAGAATTTCACTATTATTTACACATAACGGTGCATCGTTGATAGCTAATATAAAGAGAAGGGGTCCCAGATGGCTACCCTGTGGAACACCTGATTTAGCAAAGTATGATTTAGAGTAACTATTTCTAAATTTAACCTGATAAGACCTGTTTTCAAGGTAAGACACAATCCACGTTATAAAAAAAGGTGGGAAGCCGTAAGAAATTAATTTAAACTTTATAATCTCATGAGATAGTTGATCAAAAGCCTTTGAGAAGTCCGTGTAAACACAATCGACTTCATGGCCATATTCCAAAGTCTGCAAACATTTATTCAAAAAAATAACCAGATTTGTGACAGTAGATCGTTTTTGCATAAAGCCATGCTGTTGATTGCAGATAACATTTCTACAGTTAAATGCCAAACTGTCACATACTACTTGCTCAAACAACTTTGGAATACATGAGAGCTTAGAAATCGGTCTATAATTGCAGATATTATTCTTATCACCTTTTTTATATACGGGAGTTATAAAGGCACTCTTCCATAGTGCGGGAAATTTGCCTGATTTTAAAGATGAATTAAAAATGTTTCGCAAGGGAAGAGCTAAGCATGACCTACATTTTTTCAGGACTACGGATGGAATTCCATCAGGTCCAATAGAAAAATCTTCTTTAAGAAGTGACAGAAAATGTAAGATTTTATCATATTCTACTGTGATATTATTAAAAGACACTTGCGGACAGTTTTGCAAATATTTAAAGTAATTTTCGTCCACAAAAACTGGCGAATCAATGAAGGATTGTTTAAAATTGTTTGCAAAACCGTCACAGATGTCGGAAGTCGTGGTCAGGGTAAGATTATTGTAAGTGAAGTTAACAGGGTAGCCATCACACTTTTTTTTAGAGTTAATGAATTTCCAAAAGTTCCTGGGATCTGATATAACAGAAGCCCCCATCGACTCTAGATATTCATTATATAATTCGTAAGAGAGTTTCTTGAACTCTTCAAACAAAGATATATAAATTACTTGATTTTCCACCGTCATACACTTAATGTATTTCTTCCAGGCTTTATTTCTTTTGTTGCGAAGGTATTTAAGGTCCTTTGTATACCAGGGATGCATATTAGTATTGGAGGGAATTGTCCTTCTAATTGGTACTGCTTCTTTTAAGCAATTCGTCAAAACTGAATAAAAACTCGAAATTGTTTCGTCAATATCGTTAGAGATCGGTAAGTGTTCTATACCGGATTTGTTTAAACAATCCAAAAGCTTTTGAAAATCAGTTCTCCGAAAATCAAATACATGTGAGCAGTCATGAGGATTACTATTGTCTAGTAAGTGACCGCTCGTGTCAAGAAAAATGTCAAGGGGTGGATGGTAGTTGTCTATGTTACATAAAGCAGAGGAAGATTCTACCACAACAGTATTAACGGCGTCGGATGAGAACACTAGATCTAGCAGTCTATTTCTATAATTTCTTATGAAACTCACTTGGTGTAAATCTGTAGAGATTATGTTGTCTAATAGCTGTAGCTCTAACTGGGATGAATTGGTTGAAGCTTCAAAATATGAATTATCGTCAGAAGGAGTCCAGTCAATGTTGGGAAGATTAAAATCACCCAATAGTAAAATATAACTGTCAAGGCTTGCTAAGCTGATAATAAAATCAATTGCTTGAGAAAGCGCAGAGAACGTAGACATCGGACTTTTCGGTGGAATGTAAACATTTAAAACATAAAGGACAAAAGATGGTTTTGATATTTTTACACATACAAGTTCGATAGTCAGATTTATTGGAAAAATTATTTGGGTTGAACAAAAACTATTTCTAACAGCAATGAGGACTCCCCCACCAACCGAATTTATATCATCGCCATGACGATCTTTACGGAAAACTAAGAACTCATTATCGAAGAGTTCGGTGTCTAAAATTGTGGCATTAAGCCAAGTTTCGGTAAGCGCGAAAAGATCGTATGGCAAAGATTGTGAATTTTGAAAAATTGTTGTAGTTTTACTACGAAGTCCTCTTACATTTTGGTAGTAGAGGGAGAACCTTTGCAGTTTTTTGAATTCAGACTAGAAGGAGAAGTGACTTGACGTGAATTTCTTCTCAGAGGAGCAGAAAATTCTTTAACCAATGTATTGGGAGGCCAAGTGCAACTTAAAATCGGTACAAATAGGGAATTGGGAACAGTTATTTTGAACGACGCTACGAAACTGTTTTGTTTACTTATTTTAGAACATTTGATACTCGATGAATCTTTTATTACTTTCGAGGCAATCAAATGTTCTGTTACGTCCTTGGTTTCTGTTTCAGGTGAAAGACGAGAGATAAAAATAGATTTTGGCCTAGGTACAGAGGTAAGAATATTTGGGGGGGAATTGCTAGTATCAGGGGTGTGAAGTGGAATCGAATTAACCTTATCGGTCGAAGTGTCAGAGGAATTTGGTGCAGCAGGCCTTACATGTGTATCAACATCCATAATGTTGATTTCATTATTCGGCGGAGGTATCGGTTCGGAAATCGTATCTGTACTACCACCACGTTCATTGTTTCTCGAAGCAGATTTTTTTGGAGCCAGACTTACGTTGGCTGAGGAAGAGTTGTTGTCCCTTCCTCTTTTTTTACTTTTTGTAGGGTTGGTAGATACAGATATATTATTCGTTGAGAGATCATCCGTTGAACAGGATTTGTCAGAAAACAATACCGGAAAAGGAATTTCGTTAGCAACGGAGGCTAATTTAATGAAATTCGTACTTAAATCTTCAAATCCCTTGGAAATTTTACCAAGCTCGTTTTTAAAAAAAAAATAATTTATTATTATAATTGAGAAAAAAAGCTAAATTCGATGAATTTATTTTATCTAAAAATGAATTATTCGAACCAACGCATTTTGAGTGGAATGATTTTCCACACGGACCATAACATTCAAAAAGCGGGGCCGAGCCAGACCGATCGAGACAGTTGGTACTAGCACAAGTCATTCTAAAAAAAAAAGAAAAAAAAACAGAGAAAATAAGAAGAAAAAAAAAATGTATGTGCTGCTACCGGGAATTGAACCTGGGGCTGTAATTTTGAAAAGGTCATGTAAGAAATGTATTTGCATTGAATTGTCTATGGCCAAATGGAAATGCGTTTTAAAAGTATAGGGTGACGTGGTCATCAATGCACCCCCCTATTTCCAAATGACCATAACTTTTTCCAATGAACTCTTTTTGGTATGTATTTTTGTATTTCATTATTTAGATATGTTATGAAAATACGTACGAACTTATATTTTCGATATGATCTGAATTCTTTGTGTAAAAAATACTTTTTCCCAAAAAACCAAATGGTGCATGGTGGACCATGGTATGTACTGAATGCACCAGTCGTATGTACACGATGCACCACAAATTTATTTAAAGAATTAAAACAATTTTTTATAGTCATAGACAGAATTATCTTTTCAAACAAAAATATACGAGAACGTAAATATAAAAAAAAATCAATCAAAAGACCATATCACTTAAGGGAACTTTAAAATAAAAAAAAACAAATAGAGGAACTCCACTAAAGCAAAGTTATTATAGGATTTAAGTTCATCAAATGGACGGTTAAGAAGTTTAGAATTCAAAGCAACTGATGAATTTGCGGTATCTTCTTAATCAGATAAATTTTTGCTGCTGCAGTCGTTCCTTTATTTCATATTTGTCTTTTTACACAGTAAACCACGGTGCATTCAGCACCATGCTTATGTGGTGCATTATGCACCACCCTGACATTTTTTAAACAAATTGAAATAGTTTATAACAAAAGGAACAAAACTATTCACTCCTTATTTTAAAATGTTAGTAAATGTTCAAAAAACTGTTTAATTGATTTGTTGTAAAGAAACTCTTTAATTTCACTCAGATATTAAAAAAATAAGCTAACCTTATTTTTTCACTTTATCACTGTAAATTTATAAAACACTCCGCACAAGTGAGCCATTAAGTCTATCGGAGTTTCTGAAAGTAACGGTTACATTTGAAAGAGGTATACACTAATCCAGCGTCCGGTTTGGCGTGTATAGCCGTGGTGCATTCTGCACCACTGGTGCATTGATGACCACGTCACCCTAAGAGCAAGTGCGTGCGAACCAAACATGCACATTTTTTTATTTTGCTCATATTACATTTAAAGAATATTCTGGTCTGCTTAACAGATGAATTCTTGTCAATCACACGTATTTTTTTTTTAATTCGTTAACTCACATTACAAAAATTTAAGTTTATTTTTTTTTTTAATTTATAAAATATTTAAATATAGTCAAACTTAAAATTACTTAAACAACGTACGCTTCCTTCCGCTTGCAATACCTACATATTTTCATATGAGAGTAACCAAAGAAGAAAGACCCATTATGTATACAGATCAGATACACTATACTCTACACACGATATTCTTAACATGTCCTTGGTTATACGATTCTTCAGAGCCACCATAGCAATGAATGCATCATTTAATCCGCGAAATAAAAGTGATGTCAGCAATGGATTATTTCTTAATTTTCCGAAAGAAATTCATTTAATATTATTTTTATGTCGATCAGAGTTGTTAAACACTATTTCGTACAAGCTAACACCCCGAATACTTATAATTTTAGGAAAAAGAATCGCCAGATGTGTATTTCCAGATCGTTATTAGCAAATGCATGTATGATTTGAACTGCCTCAGTTTTAAGAAGATCACTTTAATAAAATATCCGTAACGTATGCATATAACAACACTGTGCTCTCTGATGTTTTCGTCGTTGAAGATGGAATCGTTGCATTTGAATTAATAATATTCAATATAGGGGTGTCGCATGTTGTCAATTAAATGCGCTTCTCATCGGTTTAAGGCAAAGATCAGTGAACTAAGAGAGCGCTGCTTAATTGGAAATGAAGAACTGAATGTTTATACACATATTTCTTGTTGGCGTTTAAACATAAAGAAGAACTAAAATTATCACTCAATTAATTGATTCAACAGAAGCATATCAAACTCTTATATCCCGTCCCCGGTCCAGACAAATGGAATTATAAAATTGTAGGCGAAGCGAGACAAAAGCAGAAGCAGTAGTTATTGGTATCGGTTTCTTGGAATAATTTGTCCATAGAATTCGTTTTGATATTGATCAAAAACTGTCAATGGGGACACAGAATTGAAATTCTTTGCTTATAAACAAACGAACGTATCTATTATATTGTGTATGCAGTGTGCTGTATTCCAGGAAAGCCTCTCTATCTCTAGACTTCTCAAGTTGCTTGGCTATTATCGAACTTTAATAATAATTGTCGAGAGGACGTTAAACTGAAATACATATCTACATTACGGCTTGAATTTATAGAACAGAACAGAATGAATAATTTGGTTCTAGTTTAATTAAATACGAAACACAAATAACATGCTTTTCGACGCAAATAACGAAAAGCTGTTCGAATATTTTTGCAAAATTTAAAAGGGAATCATCATAGTTTTGGGAATATGAGTCTATGTTAACCGGTTTTTGTTTGTTTCCTTGAAGACAAGATCGGACTCCTTTCCAAGAGGAATCGATCGCTAACTTTCGTTATCAACGGGTTTAATCTCTGGTATGACCAGGATTCAAAGAATACTTAGATAAGATACTGTTTAAAATTTAAATATTTGATCTTGTCATGTGTAAGGGTGATACTAAAGCTGCCCAAGAAATTATACCTAAGGTAGGTGACCCAAATAAGGCCCGGACCCTAATAAGGCCCAGTGCATAAAAAAACACATAGCCAACAAGTAACGGGACTTTTTGTTCTTTGTGTTCGTACAGCCGTTACATTCGAACTCATACAAAAGAAAGCAACCAGTTACTTCGATCGGTTTAAAATTGGCAGACAATTGAAAATTTCTTAGTGACGTGCACGTGCTTTTTATAAAAAAAAAGTTTATAAAATTTTACTGTTTCCACGTATTTTATCAAGTAAGTACAATTGTTAATTTTTTTCGTAGAATATATTAACTGTAGCCTTATTTATTGCAATTTTTGTTTATATATATTTGCTAGATTTTTGTTTATAATTTTATAAACAAAAGTCTTTCGTGTTCCTAACAAGGCCCATTAAAAATATGACTGGGCCTTATTAAGTACATATATGAAAAATTTCATTTTTTATTTCGGTGGATTTCAGTCAATATGCCAAGACAGACCGTTACTGAGAAAAAAAGAGCTTCTTGGACTGAAGAACGAATGGACCAGGCCTTGAAATCAGTTCAAAGAGGCTCATTATGCCAGCATGAGATTTTAAGATTTTTAAGTCAGAAAGACTTTTTTCTGTTATTTTTTTTTTTATGAATAAAATCAATTTAAATTTATTATAATTACAGATTTTGCCTTTTTCTTTCATTTTACTTTATTAAATATTTGATTTCAGCAAAAACTACAGTGAAATTTAAAAGAAAAATGTATGGGCCTTATTAGGAACCCGTGTTCCTAATAAGGCCCAACGTAAGGTTTTTCAAAATGATCGAAAAATATATTTCAGTTTCAGAATCTTAAAGTTAAAAGTCTGCTTTCCTCTGCATAATATAACTATTGTTTATAATATATTAAGTTTGAGTTCATTTTTATCAAGGTGTGAAAGTTGTTAAGGATAAACAATAAGGTGGGCCTTATTTGGGTCACCTACCTTACAATAATAATTCACGGAATCGTCATTGATGTATCACTATTGAACTTCTTTTTCTTTAACGGGTGTACACGGTACTACCCACGTCCCACGACGGAGCTGAGAAGTGTATCAAAGAGTTGTAATGACTCATTACAAATTCCCACTATACGTCTTTTTGTACACTTCAAAAAAACCCTATAAAGGTCCGTACATATGAGCTGCGACCTGCGTCTGCGAATTAGTCCTTCTAAGCTATTTCTAAAGTAAATGTCAAGCTATTCTATTCCAATATAGAATACTGCCTAAAACTAGTTAAAACTACACAAAAAACACATTTTTATATTTTCTATACGACCAACAGTTGCGAACTGCGAATTTTCAAATGAGAATTCGCAATCCACAAATACGAAACGCTTTCCACATAGCTACGAAAAAATAATTCGCTCGGATTTCAAAAAATCAAAAATCCAAAATCAAATAAATAAATATTTTCTGCTTGTCTGGTTTGTTTTTTTATGACAGTTCGCAGCTCTCTGCTACTAATCATGTACTCATATGAATGAAATAGCAAATACAACAACCATTCGCAATTCGCAGACGCAGGTCGTATCTCCATATGAATGGACCTTAAGTCACACGATGTGCATGATGGTCGTGGTATATAAATATAAACCCCCGAAATTGCAATAGATAATCATAAGTCACCGACCAAACACCGACCAGGGAGCTTCAGATCTCAGATGGACTAAAATACCAGAATTCATCAGATTAAGACAACGCTAGATTTGTGATTTTTAATAGGTAAAACCATTGTAATTAATAAGAAGTTATTAAAACTTGACTAATATTAAAGTTTTTGTTGCTCTTTATTTGCAGCCCTGGAAAGACCGCCGATCTTACCTCAGCATTAGAACAGAAGTACCTCGCAGAGTAGTTTAACGTTCTATTATAGAGAGAACCTTAAAGCACAGATAATAAATTTATACAGATGTCTCATCCTTATTGCGAGAAATAATACATGAAACTGAAAGCTACCAAAAAAAAGCTTTCTCCAAAAGCTTTAACACATTCACTAAATGCATTCAAAATCTATTTTCGCTCACCTCATTGCCTGTAAATGAAAACTTAAAAAAGAAAAATAAATAGAGTAGCGAGACAGCTCTTCAAGAACCAAGGCCTAAGTGACTTACTCTCATCGACAATTCTCTGGATGCATGAGAAGAATTGAGGGGACCTACAATTTAACGCCGATTCCGAACGGCAAAGTTAAGAAGCACTTTTTCATGACAGATTGATACTCTTGGAAGTTTTGTCAGTCCTTCGCAAGAGGCAGTACCCGTGAAAGATGAAATAAAAACTTGGCCTGGGTAGGACTCGAACCCACGACGACGTTCTGCTTAGCAGCCAACGCACCTAAACACTTAGCTACGGGCAGCTGCCTTAGGCAAGGAAAAAAGCTTGAGAAAGCTCCTTGTCTGTTAAGGCTTTGTTTGTTAAGAGCAAAAAATGTTTAATTTTTTTCTGCAGGGATGAGACATCTGTATAAGTTTATTATCTGTGCTTAAAGGTTTCTCAATGAAAAAATCGGATGCAAAGCGTCTTTGGCTGATTAGCTGGTAAGAACAAAGTTGCAACAGGCAACGGCCTTCTACGAAATAATCCTCGTTATTTGTGGCATCAGATTGTTTAGAACCTAGGTACCTACATATACACATACAATCTGACTTTCTTCAGATGGTCGAACAGCCATCTTCACATATATTCAGACTGTGTCATTTTTTGTTTCTTTTGAATCAAGAAACAATTATAATTTGAATTCACTTTAAATTTCCAATATCATAAAGAGTTGATTAATTTAAAAATACTTAGCAAAGCACAGTTTTGTCCAATTCAAAGCACAAACAAATTAATGTACAAGCATAAGATTATCACGACTCCGTGTGTATACAAACATATTTGTTGTTGTCTTTTTTTCGTATTCGTTGTCAGAATTGAAAATTTCCAAACGATAAAATTTTATACGCTCAACAAGAAAATGCAATTAAAATGTTCATATATTGAAGGATTCCTCGAGTGCTTTTAGTCCAAACAACCTACCCATACTACATTTTCCGACTCATCCAACCAATCCAAACAGAGACGTTTTCCAGAAGATATGGTGTTTCTATGAGCTTCGGCGCCCTTTAGTTAACTCCAAATAAAGATACAACATAGTGGTGCCTTCATGATGGCACTGAATACAGAAGATATGTGTTTGCGACATCCTTTTGGGGTTTTGCGATAGCATACCGCTATTAAATAATCAAAAATATAAATAAAATACCAAAAGTCATTTTGTGGAGTTTATTTACATGTTGGGTCCAACTCCCACTAAACAAATCCGATATAAGTCGTTGTCGTGTCTTTATTCGAAAGAGGCAGCATCACAGCTTTTGAGCACGCATTTTCTAATTTACTCAGGGAGGACGGTGAACATTCTTTCGATCAGCATCAACATTACAATCCTGGCATACCCCCTTCTATATCCAGTGAGTCTTCTTAAGCAACTTCATTCATAATGATAAAGTACGAAAAACGAATATAAAAAAAAAAAAAAAACGAAAATGAATTTTCATAAGTTCTTTACAGGGACACAAGGATAGATTTTGTGTACAGACGATGAATATTGTGACATTTCTCGTTTTCCTTATCCCAAAGTCGGAATGGCTGTGGTTATCCTCAACAATACCACGGTTACTTCGTTAAAGTGCTGTGCAAAAGGCTTTTCAATATTTTCATGACATCCAAAGAAGAAGTGAACATGTAACGAAGCTTGTGGTTTGAAAAAGCGATCTTTATATTTATAGGTATTAGATAAGTTATTCAAACATTTGACATGTCGAACAAACTTGTTTATTTACGAAAAAAAAGTATTTTCATTCTAAAAAGCAGAAGTTTTTTTCGTAAAATTTCGGTAAATACCAAAAAATTATCTGGCCAAGGCTAAGTGGAGCAATGAGAGCCTGTGTGGGAGACGCTCCGCCGAACTCGTTTATGCCATCGATGTCGATCGAGTCATAATGTCGATCGAGCCAATGATAACAGAGAACCAGTCAATGAAGACCCAGTCCCAGCCCCTAGCACAGAAGAGATAGAAAAACCTAGCCATCCAAAAGCTAAGAAATAACAAGTCCACGGGATCGGATGGCATGTCTAAGGGGCTCTTTAAATATGAACGAGGTGTTTTGATGAGCCGCATGCACTAGCCACTAGGTCATTAGCAAAGTGCCCACTGACTGATCCAAATGCCCCATCTACAAAGAAGACGATACTATGGTCATGCAAAAACTACCAATGAATAAATATTGCATGCTATTCAATGTATTGTGTGATCGGTTTAAGCCTTTCTGCAACACTATTAGAATCCACACGTACCAGTGCAGTGTGGTTTTAGGCCATTCGGAACAACGATAGACCAAATATCTATTCACCCTGAAGCAAATCGTGGAAAAGAACAACGAATTTCAAGTCGAATCCCACCATCTTTTCATCGACTTCAAATCTACTTATGATAGCATCCACCGCTAATGATGGCAATGTCTGAATTCTGAACTCACAGCCATTGAAGAACAGGCGAAGCTCTTTGATCTTGATTAGTACATGCTATAAACAAACACAAGAACATCTGTCCATCGCCGCTTAGGAGAAAACGTAACTGTTGGTAGCAGTAATTTCGGAGTAGTTGAGGAGTTCACATACCTTGGAACAACCATCGAACACACAAACAACACCTTAGTGAAGAAAAGAGATCGTACGAAGAATTACAATAGAAAACCGCTGCTACTTCGGTTTGGCCAAACAACTGGGTTCAAAACTCCATACTCAAAACACAAAGTGTCTACTATTCAAGTCTTTGATATCAGTCCTACTCTACGGCGCCGAGTGTTGTGGAAAGTGGAAACATACTGGGCACTTTGGAAAGAAAAATTATCCGACGGATCTTCGGTCCCGTATGTGACGATGGCGAATGGAGGAGAAGGTTCAACCGGGACTTTACGAGCTGTTCCACCACGTGGATGTAATCCAGAAAATCGAGATAAGATGACTGCATAAGCTCGGCCACATCGAGTGAATGGACGACTTATTGCTTACTACTACTAAATCTCCGGTACAAGGACCAAGAGACTGCGGATCCCAGAGCACTTGGTTTTGGCGACTGGAAAGCGGATAAGTAAGTAAGTAAGGCTGAAAAGACATCAAATTCAACAAAACGTTTTGTTTGTTTTCCCCGGACACAAGTCCTTTGCTCTTATGAGGCATCACACACCTAAACCGACACGACAACGTTTTTTCCCTCGTCCGTCGTCGGTCGGTTGAAGTAAATACATGGTGTTGTATAGGAGCAAAACACATCGAAGGCAATAAAACAAAAATAAAACGTTTTGTTGGACTTGGTGTAATTTCAGTCAAAGTAAGTATGTACCTAGTTATTTGTCGTCGTCGCAAGTGAAAATATAAAAACTAAGTATTTTTTTGAAATACATAAACGGAGCAATGTTAGAACATTCTGTACTAATGCTTCAGTAGGTATTTATGTAAATATTATCGTTTATCCAATGCATAATTTGAACGAAAACACATTTAGTTCCAGTTCCAGTTCCGTCTTAACAAATTGGATACCCAATGTACCTGAAAATCAAATCGCTTCAATACATTTATTGCATCTCATTACTGTTGCTTGGCCATCATCATCCCGACCAAACTTTTATTTCTAGGACAATTCCATAACAAGACGCTTTGAATTGATTGCTCGAATCAAAAACCTATAAAACAAGAAACTGAAAATAGCACATAAGTACCTAACCTCCCCCGCAAGGAAACAACAAATTTATGTAGCATACAATTTCAATAGAATTTCTAGTAATTTTTTTCCTTTAAACTCAATCCAATTTTTGACTTTCAAACAAACGGTCGATGATGTTGGTTTTGGATTCATCCCTCAGGATTTTGACTCTGCAAATCGCCTCCAGATCTTATGGCTTATGGGGTGGAAGGAATAAGGAAACATCCAACTTAGTCCCGTTGATGGTGGTCAAACCCTTGACGAGGACACGTGTCCTTTAGAATGAAAAAAAAGCATACTCTTCGTCGCCGCCGCGATATCGTTGTCGTAATCGGAGGAAGGGATGGTGTTTAGTCACTCAGTTGGAATTCATACCTTCTATTTGGGTATTTTTATTTTTCAATTTGAACAACAAACAAACGAATACAAAAAAAAATGATTAACTTTTTCCAGCTCAAAAAAGTAGGTACATTCATATTTAATGTGGCTTAACGACAAACGATTTCTGTCAAATATACACTAGTCAAAACAATTAAAGGAACACTTGAAAAAAACTCAAAAATGGAGTGGTTTTTTAAAAGGCTGTATCTCAGTAGAAAAAAGTCGGATTGAAGTGAAATAAAAAGTTTTTCAAAGGTTATCATTTTTTCTTTTCAAATTATTTTGAGTTAAAAAAGTACCGTTAGTCGTTTTTGCTTGAGCGAAAAAAAATGTTCACTCAATTTCAAATTCGAAAAAAAAAATAAACTTTGAGGTTTCATAAAATGAACGGAAATTTTTTTTCAATCCAACCAATCTAAGATTCAATTTTAGAATTTTGTTGGCTATAATTCACTGTTTGGTTCAGATCGCTACGATTTTTTTTCTAATCAAAAAATGGGTTTACATGCAAAAACACAATTTTGACTTTGGACCCTAATAACTCTGCTAAATATTGACTTACAAAAAAAATAAAGGCAGATTTGAAAAATTTGTTAAATTTTCTACACAAAAACATTTTGAAAAAATAAAAATAGTGCTTTTTTCAATTTTTTCTATCAATTTATAAAAAGGTCCAAAATACGCATTTTTCAACTTTTTCATAAAAACTACCGTTATTTTGTGGTTTTCAGTGATACAACTAATCTGAGGCTTAATTATTAAAGCTCATAAAATTTCCTTGATTTTGGTGAAAATTTCACATCAATACGATTAACCGTTTCTCTGTTTCGATCAATCAAACTTGCGAAACACTTTTTTTTTCAATTTTAAGGAAAGCTTTGTTTTTTCTTATTTTTCTGTTCTTTTGAATTTGTTTATTTTTTAATTTTTTTTTTATTTTTTTCATTATCATTATGATTCTGTGAAATTCGGACGAATTTCCTTGATTTTGATGAAAATTCGTCCGAATTTCACAAAATCATAATGATAATGAAAAAAATAAAAAAAAAATAAAAAATAAACAAATTCAAAAGAACAGAAAAATAAGAAAAAACAAAGCTTTCCTTAAAATTGAAAAAAAAGTGTTTCGCAAGTTTGATTGATCGAAACAGAGAAACGGTTAATCGTATTGATGTGAAATTTTCACCAAAATCAAGGAAATTTTATGAGCTTTAATAATTAAGCCTCAGATTAGTTGTATCACTGAAAACCACAAAATAACGGTAGTTTTTATGAAAAAGTTGAAAAATGCGTATTTTGGACCTTTTTATAAATTGATAGAAAAAATTGAAAAAAGCACTATTTTTATTTTTTCAAAATGTTTTTGTGTAGAAAATTTAACAAATTTTTCAAATCTGCCTTTATTTTTTTTGTAAGTCAATATTTAGCAGAGTTATTAGGGTCCAAAGTCAAAATTGTGTTTTTGCATGTAAACCCATTTTTTGATTAGAAAAAAAATCGTAGCGATCTGAACCAAACAGTGAATTATAGCCAACAAAATTCTAAAATTGAATCTTAGATTGGTTGGATTGAAAAAAAATTTCCGTTCATTTTATGAAACCTCAAAGTTTATTTTTTTTCGAATTTGAAATTGAGTGAACATTTTTTTCGCTCAAGCAAAAACGACTAACGGTACTTTTTTAACTCAAAATAATTTGAAAAGAAAAAATGATAACCTTTGAAAAACTTTTTATTTTACTTCAATCCAACTTTTTTCTACTGAGATACAGCCTTTTAAAAAAACACTCCATTTTTGAGTTTTTTCAAGTGTTCCTTTAATTGTTTTGACTAGTGTATTAGTCCTTTGTTACGGGAATCATTTGTATTGGTACCAACGCGACGACCGCATCCTTCTTTAGAAGGAGACAATTTAAATTCCTGATACGGACAGTCGAGATGTGTTGTCCTGTCTTTTTTATTGTTTTGGTGGCTTCGAAAACAGGAAAAACGACAAATATACAATATTAAAATGTCGAATTCAAATTTTTGGCGTGCTATGGTACCACTGAACGTTCATTTCTTTCAAAAGGAAAACCCTTTTTTATGATCCGAATTTTAAATATCTTTGTAAAGTGCTTTCATATAGATTTTATGATCGCACCGCTGCGCTCCATTGAAAGAAATAGGCTTGAGTCTTCAGAAGCGTGTACGTATTGACTCGAAGAAGATTTACCATTTTACTGTTAGTACAGATAGCAGAGATGTGCATTTTGCATCCACACGTACGAGTCTTGTAAAAAAAATGTAAAATAGCTGTTCAGTTTTTCAAACTCGTAATACAGAACGTAATACCAACTACAAAAGTCTGCTTAACACTGTCGTACTAGTTTTGTCATCAGCCTGACAGGTTCTTGTTCTTATCAGTTAAGAAGCGGAAAGTCCAAAGTACAAAGACGTACAAAAGTACTATCTGCTACATTGATATAACGGAGTTTAAGACATGCTGGACTTTTTCGGCGCATTGCAGTCCGGAAACCACTTCTATGAGTCCAAAACAAGATTAAAGATTAAACGGTTGGAATGGGCCAAAACCCATCAGGATTGGACAGATGGAGACTTCAACATAGTTTAAGGGAGCGATGAGTCCAAGTTTGAGGTGTTTGGCTCAAATCGTAGAGTCCACGTTAGAACATAGTATGCTACTAGACTGTATATGTATAGTCCCAACTGTGCAACAGGTAAACGGTTCAGTTATGGTCTGAGAATGTTTCTCTCACAATGGAGTGTGAGAACTGACACGAATGATCGGTAAAATGGACAAGCAGTTTTTTAAAACAATATAAGAGGACCACGTTTTGGTATCTGGGTTCATATTAATCGGTGAAGTCTTTGTATTTCAGCAAGACAATGACCCAAAACATTCTTCTTGCAGGGATTATTTGAAATTAAAAGAAGAAATTGGAATTCTAAGAATAATGACGTGGCCACCACAGTCTCCTGATATTAAATGTCCGAAATCATCACTCAATATCGGAATATACTCTTTGAGAAACTGAACAAACTCAACAAGGAACTCACACTTACAATGCTCCGTGATTATCGGAAAAAAGTTCAGGGCTGCATTTTTGATGTCAAAAATGATTTTGGACAAGTCAATATGCTTTCATGCAAACTTACTGGTCAACATCCGATACAGCAGTCTTCAAAAAGTCCATTCCTGATAGAACACATTCAATGAACGCACGTTACTTCTTTGATACGTTTATGAGTTTTGCGACGCTAACAAAGAAGAGCCGTCTACTGAGGCTGGTAGGACTAAGACCAATTTCCCTCATGCTGTAGAGACTCAAGCAATCTATGTACCGATTTGATGTCTACGACGGATCGTCATAATGGACAAAATAAAGCTTACACCCCTCTCGTCTTACATTATGCTGCAGATCGTGGAAATTAATACAAGCGTATGAGAATGACTTAGAATTTTTCGTCAGTTGAATTCTTCAGAAGAAATACATAATAACGAGTTAAGAGGTATTTTTCTGCTCGAATAGAATCGAATAGAATATAGAATAGTGAATCCATTTAAACAAAAACAATTGTAAAATTTAAAATCATAATGGTGTGAAATAGCTGTTGTGAGCAGAGCATTAAGAATCAACGCAAAACAGGAGAGTTTACAATAGTGGTCACATTACACAATCCGCAAACACGATAGAAGTTGACAAACATGTTGTTGAATGTTAAACCCCTTAAATAAAGAATCAACGCAAAATAAAGAAATTGGCACTCGAAGTTCGAGAACTGGGTCGAAAGTATTATAAATTCTGGTATGCATAATTGTCTTGAACTGTAAAGAAAAAAAAATGGTATTTTGACTTAGCCTCTTAGAAAAACCTGTGTATAGCAAATACACACGAGAACAAAATTGGAATTAAATTACCTTGATCTATCCTCGATCAAAAAAATCAAAGACCATCTCGGTCATGGTTAAGGTTTTCCTTCAAAATATAAATAGCTAAGTTTGAACTAAGGCAATTATCTTCATTCTTCTCCAACGTTTGCCTGGTGTGGGGTTAATACTACCCAAAAATATAGTGTATAGAGGTCATGCTTAGGTGAATCTATGGTTCCAGAAGATGGATACCATTAAATGATCAACACCAATCAGTGGAACATCTATAAACATTTGAAGAAGATCCGATCCATAGAACAGTGTACCTTCACAGCATAAATAAAAGTACCTATACCTAGCCATCTCAGGAAGGTTTATGTGCGAAAATTCAACGAACCGAAACACTCCATTCCTTCAGAAAACCTGCCTTTCGGTTTACAATCTTGAATTCGAAATCAGTAGTTCAAGTCGCGCGTTGGATGTGTGAAGAAAAACATCACCTAGGCGTCGACCAAGAAACAATAGATATTCGCTATAAATTCAAATGTAAAGCCTCGACGCATACACATGCGCGTTCGTAACGCCCGAAAGCTAAGGGCACAATGTGGTCTTTGACTTATTTCCTGATTGTCATCATCGTCTTGGAAGACAAACAAGGGGGAAGAGCTGATATTTGGGGTTCGGTTTGGGTACCTGAGTTAATTAGATAGTGGGGGCGTTGAATTAAATACTAAAGTGGGTATGTATTATGCGGGTTCTCCGTAAGAATATATAAGAAAGTTTAAAGTTATTTGAGCAGAACAGAAGATCTAGAGGCGATATTTATACGATTCTAAAATAAATATAGGTACACCGTTCAATTTAGAGTTGCTGCGGTGGCGCGGTGAGCTGCGCGTTGCGGTAAGTGAGACACGCTCGAATCAACAAAAAGTTAAAATTAATTCAACAGACATCCACATCTACAGGCTTATACATTTATATATACAAGATTAAGAAACCAACATGTACATTTTCATTTAAGAAGTTGTAATTTGTTAGAAACTTAGCACATGTAGGTACATTATGTCAATAAAAGCTGGTACAATCAAAAAATTTCGTGCAATCACTAAGGATGATGACCCAAAAAAAAGAGTTCCCAAGAATCCGATCGGAAAAGAAATATGTATTTTAGAGTTAGGTATTAATATCTGAATATTTGAAATGAGATCCTCTGTCTATAGGTACGATTACGATAGACTGGTTGTCTATATGTTGTTGACTCACTTTGACCCTAAAGGTCCATTGTGATACCACTAAAGAAAGAGTCATGAGAGAGTTATGAAATTAAACAAACCATTTTGTGCTTTTAATGAAATTTTAGGGACATCTTATCTCGATCGTTGCCAGTTAACTGGTATTATCGCTGGTTACCGAGGTAGGTATTCCTTTTATTGGAGAGTAGGGGAGAGTGGGTACGAAAGTAACACGGGGCGGTTGTAAAATTGAACTTTAAAAACACCCTGAGACTGTATACGTTCATTTTTCAATGTAGAAATCTTGGCAATTTGGCCCTGAATGCACCCACAAAAATCCAAACGTCAAAGTACTGAATTGTGCCAGATAAAGTTGAAAACGTTAAATTTGGGTTCTGTCGTAAATATTTTTTCTGTGTTATTTTTCGTTGTATTTTTTCGAATAATATCGTTTTTAGAAAGTGGAAGCTGTGTTATTAGAGTTAAGTTTTTTCTTTATTCAATGCTGTTAAACTTTTTGTGATCGACCCAATAGTTTTTTTTAGATTCCATATTCAATATAAAAAAAACCAGATGTGGACTGTTGTAACATTTTTTGAGTGGACGTTTGTGACATGTTACAAACGTCCACCCAAAAAATACCAATGTGACACTTCTTGTTTTGATCTTCAATGAATATCACGATTTCCATTTCGAGAGTATAAAATGCCACGACAAAGAACAAGAAAAACCTCTCGAGGCATGATTTCCAAAAATATTATGATAGAAGCAGCAGTAGAAGTCTTAGGAAAATGGCAAATCAATTCGAAGTGTTTCAAAGGCTTATAATATCTACCACGTTACTTTAAGTCTTTTTGTTCGAAAACTCAATTTTCTCGAGACTCCCCTGAAAACGCTGTTTACCCAGTAATAGGGTACAGACCCTACAATAGAGTTTTTACAGATCATTACGAAGTATTTATTTATAAAATAAAAAAAAAATATAGAATTGTTTTTGTTTTTTTTTCTATTGAAGGGAAAATTGGAGGCATACATAAATCATTATGCCGATTTATGCTATGGACTTACGACCACGTTTGTTCGAAAACTGGCATACCAGGTGGCAAGCTATTATAAACTACAAATGCCAGCTAACTGGAATTTGAATCAAATGGCAGGTGAAGAATGGCTGAAATCTTTTGTAAAACGCAATAAAACTCTTACCATTCGAAAACCTGAACCAACCAGTTTAGAACGATCAATGAACTTCAACAAACCTAATGTGTCAAAGTTCTTCAATAATTTGCTTGATGTTATGGATCGTTTCAAATTTCAGCCACAACATATATTTATAATATCGATGAAACCGGCCTTAAAACTTTCCGTAAACCATCAAACGTTATTGCAAAAAAGACAAGAACCAAGTTTGGTACTTTCTTTTATGCATTGTTATGGAATTTTTTAAATAAATCTGAAGCTAAACCAAGATTCTCTTTTATTTCATTAAATTTATGTGCTGTTACAACCGTCCTATCATCGTGTTACAATCGGTACGACATAAAGGACGGTTGTAACATTTGACTTTCACCTCCTTTTTCCAGCTTTCCTCCGGGGAAAGGATAAAGTTGGATGGCAAATTAGTATTTAATGGTAGCCAAATGTCCACTTATCAATATGTGTGTTGTCTTATTTTGTTATGTCTTTTGGTTTAAAAGTTATTGTACAAAAAGTACAAATTGTTACTTTCGTACCCACTCTCCCCTACATAGGTACATAGGACTGTTTCCTCGACCATGGAGCTTCTACAGAAGTCATTTGTGTAGACCCCCAGCCTCATAATATGTCTACCTATAAGGCAGTGTCCTGTTATGAATCCAATTGTGAAGCCTATGTTTTGTCTGCGTTTTTTTTTATAGCTGCACCCACCTTTATTATGACAGAGAAGCAGTGAGTGCTTTAGGAAGGAAGGAAGGGGTTGGAATAGAGATGTCGGTGTACATTGGTCTTCGATTCCTGAACATTACAATTATTGGAAAGACAGAGTGCGTGGAAGAGAGTTCCACATCCGAGTAGTACGGCTAAAGAAGGATTCTCTACACTTGAGAGTACCTGTGATATTGGGCTCGAGGCTAAACTGAGGAGCATATATAGAAGTGTGGGTATTACGGCGAAATGTAACAGCGAAATGCAACAGCGCACTGACCATAGAAGTTACAATAGAACAGAGGGAAATGAAACATTACGACGGTGATCTAACGATCTAGCTGGATCACCAGCCGAGAGATGGGAGTTGTAATCAAGCTATGGACGAATATGAGAATTATGTGGATACTAGCCAGATAAAACGGGGAGACAAATTTCTTGTACCTACTGCCTTAAGAAACCGAAACATCTTGCAGCATTTTTGGCGATATGTGATCATTCAACAAGAAGTGGTCAGTGATGCACATACCGAGGATTTCGAGATTTCGGTCTCATTGATGCAAGTGTAACTCATGAACAGCGGCAAGCGGGGTATATCTAGCTTAAACGATACAAAGCATAATACTCTTCGCGGTTTTTTATTCCCAATTATAACTAGAATTCTGTTTAAGTCAGGGTTTAATGAGCTTATCATATTTTGCCATTACAGTTCCACATCCGAAGAGGGAAATAAAGCGTTTTGACCGCTTCAAGTCTACCCTTGGCCATATTTGTAGTACCCTGTGACCATCCAGCATTTGTTGATTCTAGAGCATATATGGTTTAAAAAGATGTTTGCATGTAGCAAGTGGTTTTATTATGTTGTGTTTGTGTTTAACAGTGAGCAGAAGTGTTCCGTTTTTTTCCGGAATGTCTCTGTGGCCCAGCACCCAAATGAGGTGAATGTTAAACTGTTCTGTCATCGACAGTCGTGGACTGTGATAAAGTTTGTGGAAATAGACGCGAGAGATTTGAGAGAGGCTTTGCCGTCCGAGAAATTAAGTATATCCTTACAAGATTTAACGTTTTCTTTGTGCCAAGATAATGCCACCTCTTCTTGGAACACACTTCATTGATTAGGAAGTCTATATGTTATACTGAGATTCAATTATCTCGAGTAGATACCACTTCCAACACCATTGTTAGTCTTAGAACCGTCTCAGTAAGAAGTGTATCGTGTTTTCTTCTAGATGTCCTCCATCTTTCCAAAAGGATCTTGAAGGGATAGAAATATGGAAGTTATCGAATAACATTTTTTGGTATCTGGGATAGATTTGAAATTTTCTAAATAATTACTATGACCAGTGTTATTATACCTACTGATCCATTGAGAGATGGCTCTTAACCGCACGCATGAAATGGCCGCCACCATTTTGGAGAAGATGTCAAGTGGTGTAAGGTTTAATTGTGGGCCTTCTCGTAAAGAAAGAGTACTAGTTCCGTTTTATGTTAATTGACGTCCAAGCCACAGTGCTTAGCCCGATTTGTGAGCCAGTTTATGGCATATTGTAGGACTTCTGAAAGAACTTGTGGTTTTATGCTAGATACAGAAATTTCAACGTCATCGGCATAAAACCCTCTTCTTCCAATGATGTAATTTACTACTATGTCCCAAAAAAGAGGGCAAATGATCCCACCTTGGGGGGTATCTCGGATTCAATTCACCAATCTGGTAGTCATACAACTCTTCATGTTGGAAGTTATTCTCCTGCTATTAAGCATGAGACTTATAAAATCCATTATTGGTTTCTCTATTCCTAGCTTGTCCATTGATATTATTGTGATTGCCTGGTAGAAGGCTTCTCCTCTGTCTATAACTAATCATCGAATGAAAGATACCTTCTGACGCACTGGTGGCAGATGACTTCTGAGGCTATAGTGGGGCGTTAAAGTAAGTAAGTTAGTATCTGTAAAAGGTAACCTAAAAAGATCTTGGAGTGCGCCAAAGATATTAGGACCAGAACCCCCAACGAATCGTTGTGTCAAGTAACCCTCTTGAATATGAGTAGATAGTAGATAGTAGTAGAGTAGATAGCATTTCTATCAGAAGTATTTTTTTTTTTTGAAAAAAGAGAATTATTTGTTCCTTAAACTAAAAACTAAAGCATATTGACATTGACATTGACTTCACAGTACTTCGCACATAAATGTAACGAACTACAGACACATAGCAGCACTGGCGACTGAGGCCATCGGCTGGGACAGAACAAGACATTATTACAACAGAGAGAGAGAGACAGATAGATACAAAGAAGGGAAGAACACATAACATAAATCTACGTAGCACAGAGGAGAAGACACAGATTTTGAATTGTCTCATATCATCGCACAGGTGGCCTCAGATAAGCTGGCGATTTTTGTAGAAACGGAATGCTGCCGAAGCTGGGTCTTGAACCCATAGCATTCGGCAATCAACTACTCTATCCTCTGACCCATTGCCACTTGCCAAAAGCATATTTTCTTAAAGTTCCTATCGAAAAACAACAAATTAATATCGATTTTCCAGTTTTCTTCAAAAATAATGCAGGTCAAACATTTAAAATAAATTGCAATCTATATTCAACAGTACTTAGTTACTGTCACTACTTCGACGGTAAGCAGTCCCCTCCTTTTAACAAAAAACATAATTTTCTCTTCACCTCGTGAGATCAATTCGTACAAAAAGTCTGCCATTAAAGATGACTTTGATCAAGGAAGCGATTATGATTCACCGGGCCATCACACCGACCGACACCACCTGGGATGATGAATTCGTGTTTTCTTTTCATTTTATTCTTGAAGAACCCATTTCACCTATCCATTGATTGAATGTGAAGATATCAGGCGTAGACCTGGGCACCACTTTATTTAACAACAGGTAAACACAAAAACAACGAAGACATCGAAACATTGTTTACTAAGAGAAAAATTCTTTTCTGACTCGGTAATTATTAATAATTCCTTAATGAAGTCACGGCTCGATAAGCCCCAACAACCAATTGTCTTTTTGCATTTCGAATTTGAAGGCATCTTCTTCTCTTCTTTTACCGCGACCGTATCGTATGTATGAGTTTGTGGTCTGGCTTGTGGGAGTGAGCTGGTTGTGTGCCTTAAACTTGACAAACACTGAAGACGAACAGTCGAAGAACCGAACAACCTAAGAAGCGTAATGAATGCGTGTGAATGGTTTGGTGAACTCTTTTCCTCCTGTTTTATGCTTCATATAGAAAAGATACGATTATGACAATAAAATTTATGATGATGATGGCAGAGTGGATTGGTTCGTTGGTTTGGCAATAAAATCTATAGCAGCCGCCCTGTTCTCCTATAAATAATCCATGCTAGTGCCAGAGGTAGGTATACATGTGACAATGGAGGGCAGAGCAGTGGCTGAGGTGTTCTTGGTCGACTGTATGTGCTTACCTATAAGCATATAAACATGCCTTCATAAAAAGTGGTCAAAGTATTTGCAGGCTGACTGACTGCCAACTGATGGTTGGTTGGTTGCGTGTGAGACAGGTGATATCGGTAATATAGTGTTGTGTTTTCGTGGATTTTTTTTCAGTTTATTTTACTTGGACGTAGGGAAAATTCAATTCATTAATATTTATAAGTTAGTATAATAGTAATAATACCAATATTAACGATCGTAAAAAAGTACTTTGAGAGGTCCGTTGGGCTTTTGCGATGGAATTTTACTTCTGCTTTGTTTGATGATGGCAGTGGGAATAAAGGCGTTGATGTTCAATTGGAATTATTCGATGCGTGGAATAAATGGAACTATTCTTCAAAATTTATGAACGACAAATGTTATAATTTCTTAGCAGCTCGTTAGAGTAGGTACACGCGATTAGCCTACCATATACATACCTACCTTGAAACAATTTTGGAGGTATCCTTTATTAATACATGCATGTTCGCATGTACTTATGTAAGGACATTTCTTAACGAATGGAAGAACTACGTACACATATACATATTTATGAGTGTAAGAACAATATGTCAAAGCAGCTAACCAAAAACACGCCTTTCCTCGAATTTACTGTTAAATGTCAATCTTTAAAACCTTATGTCAAATTTTGTGCTGTAAAATTGACCAATCAATTGAAAACGTAAGCAAATCTGGCACTTTGCACAAACAAAAACAAAATGTAGCTTTTTTGGATTGGATTTTGAAAAAAACAAAAATTCTTAAATTTGGAACTAATTTGTTTCAAAATTTTATGTTATTAAGTACTTATTTTATTTTCAACATTCAAAGTCGAACACAGTAAACCGAATTGAAAAATACCTTGCCATTGCCGAGAAATAAAGAAAAAACCAAAATAGTAGAGTCAATGAAGCTTTTTTTCAGAAAGTCCTCAGAAACAGCTCGGATTTTGAAAAAAAAAATTCTAAATTTTTTGTTTTTTATATTCTTTAAAGTCTGAAACAAATCATTTGGGGGAAATTATTGCTTATATTGTTTAAACAATTTGTATATTGTTTATAAAGAGAGATCCAAAAACAATGTTTTTGATAATTGGAATGTTTAGGTTGCATTAAGACAAGAAAAAAATAATATGGAAAGGGGGGTCTATTGTCCCCCGTTTAGCCAGGAGGGGCGATCTTATAACAAAAAAAGCCTATTTTTCAAAAAAATATTAAAAATCAACGGCTTTTTCCCCTATGCCGTGTTATACCTTCTTGCAAAGCTAAATAACGTTTCTTTTATTTTGCATTTAAATAAAACTGTTTTCAAGCATAGTTTTCGAAAAAATCATCTTCAAAGTCAAAATATCGAATTTTTCAACTTTTTTTTTCAACTTCGAACTAATTTTTTTGGAAATTGTATGTAGTTAAGTACTATTTTTTTCCACAATTAAATGCGGTTACAAGTTCTCAGTGCGATCCAGAAACCGCATGCCTTAATGTCTTCTTGTTTTTGAGCAATTAAGAAAAAACTAAAAACACTCAGAAAAAAATTCACAAAATTACTTGTAAGTATTATTTTTTGGAATAAATAGAACAAAATATCATCCAAATTTTCTGAGTTTTTTTGGTTTTTTCTTAATTGCTCAAAAACAAGAAGACATTAAGGCATGCGGTTTCTGGATCGCACTGAGAACTTGTAACCGCATTTAATTGTGGAAAAAATAGTACTTAACTACATACAATTTCGAAAAAAATTAGTTTGAAGTTGAAAAAAAAAGTTGAAAAATTCGATATTTTGACTTTGAAGATGATTTTTTCGAAAACTATGCTTGAAAACAGTTTTATTTAAATGCAAAATAAAAGAAACGTTATTTAGCTTTGCAAGAAGGTATAACACGGCATAGGGGAAAAAGCCGTTTATTTTTAATATTTTTTTGAAAAATAGGCTTTTTTTGTTATAAGATCGCCCCTCCCGGCTAAACGGGGGACAATAGACCCCCCTTTCCATATGATTTTTTTCTTGTCTTAATGCAACCTTAACATTCCAATTATCAAAAACATTGTTTTTGGATCTCTCTTTATAAACAATATACAAATTGTTTAAACAATATAAGCAATAATTTCCCCCAAATGATTTGTTTCAGACTTTAAAGAATATAAAAAACAAAAAATTTAGAATTTTTTTTTTTCAAAATCCGAGCTGTTTCTGAGGACTTTCTGAAAACGCCCTTTTTTGAGCTTCATTGACTCTACTAAAATTACTTTTTGCTTAAAAAACAAACTTTTTTATTTTTACGTAACTGTTTTTTATATTCAAAATTATTAACAGTATTGAATGGTGAATACAAAATAAGTACTTAATCACATAAAATTTTAAAAAATTTATTAGAAATCTTACAAAAATATTTTATTTTCAAAATATTGAGTTTGAAAATTAATTTTTCTAAAACTATTGTTTAAAGAATTAAATTTAAATACAAAATGAAAGCCTAAGGTATAACACGTTGTTGTAGATGAAGCCGTTGATTTTTAATATTTAAAAAAAAATAAGTCAATTTTTTTTTTTTGGTACAACGTTTTATTTTAACATATGGGTGAAGGAGGAGTTAGTTATTGATTAAAATAAAGTTAAATTTAATATAGCCTGGCACACTTTTCGTTAGGCAAGCTATCATATTCATATATGTTTACAAACTAAATTTCCTAAAAAAAAGTTTTAGCCGGTTAACAGATCGGTGTAGGTCGGTCTTCAGCGGCTCTCCTACTATT
Organism: Sphaerophoria taeniata; assembly: GCA_943590905.1. Classification (NCBI taxonomy): domain Eukaryota; kingdom Metazoa; phylum Arthropoda; class Insecta; order Diptera; family Syrphidae; genus Sphaerophoria; species Sphaerophoria taeniata. The sequence goes on from OX016542.1 coordinate 68,285,023, forward strand.
TTAAGAACTATGTAGGTACGTTCTGAAGATTTAACATTAACGGCCCTTTTGGACGCAAATGCTTTTGCCAGACGCTTGACATAACATTTATTTGACAAATGTTTTTGTTTCAAAATGACATTTAGATGCTGAAAAGGACTTATACCGGCTTTAAACATCCTTTGAAACAGTTTTAGCTTATTCCGAGTCTAAGCGTCTGTTTCACAATACACAGGTAAAGTTTTGATTAGTTAAGCAGCTCTTAAATTAGCTGCCAGTTAAATCCTCCTGTTAGTGAGTTTTACGTTTCACATTCATCCTTCTCATAAATTTATGTTTTGGTTAACTAATTGCCAGTTATTCCAATTTTCCACTTGGAAAAATTTTGACAAATGGAAAAAACTGTAGGTTATTGGCTTTGCTAAATCGAATATGGGAAATATTATACTACAGCCCTATTATGACTAGCAATTATCTAGCATGTAAGTAGATTTAAGTTTGAATGAATGAAAAAATGAATTTGGAAAAAAAAACTAGCAACTATCGACTTGATAGTTGACATATAGGTATCAACAAATTTAATGAATTCGTATTATGATTATCAACTGTCAGCATTTTTATCGACTTTTGAATTTTATTCGATTTAATAGCTTTTCACCCTTATTGTAATAGGCGTTTCACTTGAACGACAAATTTAATTTTCAAAAATTTGTATTATGAGTGGCGTTTAAGAGTCGTTTATTGAGTCGTAACGCCTTACTCTGAGTGGAACGTAATTTTTTGTATGAGAAATTGAGTAATGTCACTCATTTGTATTATACATTTTTTTTACTTCAAATTCACCCTTTTACAAATCAAATTCACCCTTTTACAAATCAAATTCGCCCTTTTACAAATCAAATTCACCCTTTTACAAATCAAATTCGCCCTTTTACAAATCAAATTCACCCTTTTACAAATCAAATTCACCCTTTTACAAATCAAATTCACCCTTTTACAAATCAAATTCACCCTTTTACAAATCAAATTCACCTTTATACAAATCAAATTCACCCTTTTACAAATCAAATTCACCCTGTACTTATAATGAACATTATGGTTAATAATAATACAAATCTTCTCCTGCAGCTGCAGCGGGTAACTTTGCATACATATTCATGAAATAATTGTGACAATTTTCGGAAGTTACCGTCTCGACAGAAGTGTCAACCAAACTTCGGTTATTTGTTAGATCGGCTAATAAGTTTCTTGCATGAAGCTTAATTTTCGAGAAAACTTCTTCTATTGGATTTAGCATTGGGGAATACGGTGGTTAAAAATGAAGCGTAGATATGAGTTGTTTGATCAACAAGGTTTTGAACTTCTTCCGTTTTGTGAATACTTGCATTATCAAGTATGTATTAACCACACATGGCTTAAATGTTGTCTCTGTAGCTCTTCAAATAATCCACACAAAAAATTACAAAATACATAGGTATTCACCGCAGAGTGTTCTACTATTTTGTGGTGGACTTTTCCTCTAATATTGATAGCCATAATCAATGACACATTACGGCCTTGTACCGTTGGCACTGTGACTCGAGCAGCGGTGCCAGCCCTTGATCTGGATTTTGTTCGTCTTAGATGGTAGTTAAAGCCTGATTGGTCAATAAATATAATTTTTTGACGATTTTCAGGTGCATTTTGGGAAAATTGTGTCGCATAAACCCTTCATTTTAAGTACTGGGTGAATTTGATTTGTAAAAGGGTGAATTTGAAGTGAAAAAACTGTAATTGTCGTTTTACTCGCCTAATACACTCCCAAAACGCTACTTTTTGTCGAACACAAATTTTCAAATGACTCATTGGCGAAATTGGAATTGGAATTGGAATTTAACATGAAAATAACTAACCCAGAGCAGATGAAGAGCCTCTTCGAGTTGATGGAGTGGAGTCCATCGTTGGCTACAATAAGGGTGAATAATTTCTGGAAAAAAAAATGTCGCGAAACCGCTTTAAACCGCTTTTCAGAAAACCCGGTTAGGACCCGCCACAGTTCCAACAACCCGTGCGTCGAAGTGCACACTTGCAATTACACTTGATGTACTTGCAAAGGAAGGGGACATATGTGAATGGAAAAACACGTTCCCTCCCCTATATCCTCGATAATTGGCAAACGTGTCGAAGAGCATCTCACGGTTCCGAAGGAATTGCTTTTTCGAGAAAAAAAACCCGGGGAAGCAATAAATCCACCTTCCCCCAAGTCAACAACACCACCAGCCTGTTTCAATCCTTGAAGACGAACGATCTCTCCCGCGCGCCGTCCGCATTTATGAAGAATATACCACGTCCAGAACACAGAAAAACCCTGACCTTCAAAAAAAAAAAGAGCGCTCCAGCACGAACGTCTTTGTCTTTTTTACGAGGCCAGGAAGCGGATTTTGGTAACCCAAATCAGAATAGTTTTGGAAAAGCTCATGAAACTGAGAAAAAGTTCCAGGAGAAGAAGAAATCCTACAAAATTGAAAATAATTTTGAAAACAAATGACATTTGAATTTAAAATTATTTTTGTCAAATTTGATTTGTTTTTTGTGGAACGCAAGTTGATCGACAACGACTGGCGTTTAAGTATCGTAATACTGACACTAAAACGACTTAAAAGTGACTCGACTCAAAAAGTGAGACTTGTCGTTTAAGAAAAACTCCTATCATAATAAGGGTGATTGTGAATGATTTTTTTGATAGACACGGTAATACGAATATCAAAAAATTTGACACACATCAACATTTCTATCAACTAAAAATTCCTGATTGAAACGCAAAGAAACAAATTGATTTGTTATTTTTAAAGGCGAAAAAGTCAAAAAGAATAAAGATTTCGAGTTCCACTCATAAGTGTTTTTATTGTAGGTTACTACCTACTTCAAGTCTGCAATACAATTTTTGAAATAGCTTAAATGGTTTCCGTTTTATTTAAGAAAAAAAGTTTGCAAGTCCTTTTTGGAAATATTTTTATTTCAAATTTGAAAAGTCAAACATTAAAATAAACAACTCGTCTCGAAGGAAATTTTGATAAATACTCACAATCGGTCAAAAATAACAAGTTGATACTCATAATACGAAACTATCAACTATTTGATAGAAGCTATGGACTATCAAATTGGTACTCATAATTGGGCTGTTAGTGAACAAAATGAATTTGTATGGAATCACTGACAACGACAAAGACAGAAAAAAAATAAACAAATGTCAAAAGGATATTTTGTTGTTGTTACAAAAATTACTTCGGATAATTTCCTATAGGTTTTGCTCTCAACTTATTACAGGTCAGAACCACTATTAACTTTTGTGGGCGCTCGCAAATCAGAACTAATGTACGGCGATGAATAATAGCGTTCAATAAATAGATACCAGCCTTTGAAAGTTATAATTCTTTGTTTGACTTGTCGTGATTGTTATGGCCACAGGGTAATTATCAATCGAATCATATTTGGTATTGCGGAATGTAAACGATCGAACCATGCACTTTTTTGAATAAACCGGAAAATATTGCGAATATTTCTAATTTGGCAATTCTGTGATGTCCAAGGATTCCATGAAATGCGTTCTAACTCATGTATTATTAAAGAGAGTACATAACACACCGCTTCTTTCTTTAATCGAAAACGCGCCCGAAAGTCAACCTCGTCCAAGGATTCCATAAAATCCGTTCTAATTCGGAAGAGACGGTTTCGTGGTGGCTCCATAACGCGAAAAAAAAAACTTATCAAACTCGTCATCTAACGTGTCGAGAAGAATATCCATTTTATTGGAAAAAAATTAAAATTATTTACGAATCCTTGCTTTTCAGAAATTGAATTCTATTTTAATTGAAAAAAAATGACAAATCTTGCTTTTTTCAGACTATTAATTCTGTTAACTGCCAGTTAACTACTTTATAGGGCACTTCATCCTCCCTATAAGTTACTTGACGCTTTAACTACGAGTTAGCTCTACTCGGATATTGTGAAACGCTATTTTGAATTTAAACTGCTAGTTAGCTTCCAAGTAGCTTAACTGGAACTTTACTTGTATATTGTGAAACAGACGCTAAAACTCGTTTATTTTGTTTATAAATAAGCTTTTCAGTATTAATATTAAAGGCGTTTTAAAGACGGAGAACTTTAAACCGTTTATAGATAAGGCTGGAAGAATTTGAGTTTGAATCCCTGATATTATGACTGAAATAAAATGAAAAATAAAAAAGCATTTAAATTCAATGTGCGTTTGTTTTGCGAAGTACGGCTGATAAGGAACTGCTTGGATTTGGATAGATTTATAAGACTTACATAATATAAACCCTAAAAACTTGAATTGTAAGTATATATAATATATAAACTAACACATTATTCTTACTTATCGTTTGCAGACCTCAAAAACAATGACAAATCATAATCATGATGTCATGATTGCTTTGAAAAATTTGATAATTTAATTTTGAAATAAAGTCATTTTTAAAAGACCTCGTTTGTAGCCATACATTTATTATGTATTATGCAAGATATACTTATTCTAGGTTCAAACAAATTGTATGACTTCCGAATGGTTTTTTAGCTTGAAGCTGTTATATTTATTGTTCCAAATGAAAGACTAGGCTTGGTCTTGAATTAATAGCATACGTTCATGGGCGTAGACTGACTTGCAATCACTGTAGGATTTTTATCAAGAACTCTTGACAATCCATCAATTGAGGAAGTAACAACAGTGAAGAACAATAGACTATGGAATTAATTATTATCGACGTGATACAGAGAAAAGATCTATCGATTTCTTCAGCAATATAGACTTTGGAGGCTGTATGAAGACTGGACGTTAAACCTCAGGAGTTGTTTTTAGGCATGCAGGTGGAGTTTTTTCATGATTAAGCCAAAAGAGAGCTATGGTAGCTACATCAATAACAGAAGCGGAGGTCGTTGCGGCAAATGAAGCAGCCAAAGAAGTCATTTGGATTTAGTTGAAAAGGCTTTTTAAAGATTTTTTTTCAAATTAAAAGACATCTCATTCAAGTTGACAATACTGCGGTGGTAAGACTTTCGCAAAACCCGGAGTTTCACCGACGAACGAAACATATTGCCATTAAACATTTTTTCATCAGAGAAAAAGTGATTGAATGTCAAATCAAGGTTCAACAAATTTCAACTGAAAACCAACTGGCAGATCTTATTTCTAATGGAAAAAAATCAATGGCCAGCTTATAAGGATCTTACGGTAAGTAACGGAATTTCCTTAAAAATTCACTCCTTTTTCTTAATGATAATCGCAATGGTAATGGTGGGAAGCGTCAGGTCAGATTACTCAAACTCAATATGTATTGGCTATATTCTTAATTCGATAGGGTAAGAGCTCCGAACTACTGCTGAAATTTCACTTTAAGTGCGATATAACAGTACGCATGTATATAATGCGAAGTTCTCGCGCAACATGTCACACAGCTCGTGCCACAATCTATTTATTGCATGACACGTTTGATGACCGCCTAATTTCACGTTTTGGACTTGTGAATTGGCCTCCAAGATCTTGTGATTTAACACACCGCTAGACTATTTTCTGTGGGGTTATGTAAAGTTTTTGGTCTATGCGGATAAGCCACAAACGCTTGACCATTTTGAAGACAACATTTGCCGTGTTATTGCCGATATACGGCCACAAATGTTGGAAAAAGTCATCAAAAAATGGACGTCCAGATTGGACTACATCCGAGCCTGCCGTGGCAGTCATATGCCAGAAATCATATTTAAAATGTAATGCCATAAGATTATATTTTGAATAAATAAAAAATCATTTCAATCGAATATTCCATCGTTATTTTATTGCAATTTAAAGTTCTATAGCTCTAAAAAAAAACACCCTTTATAATTCGGTGATTCGCTCATTCATGCCGCACTTACTTCATAACTCTTGCACAATAACCCGGTGTTAATTATATCATACGAAATGTAATTTTGTTTTACGCATCTGATGAAACATTGCTGCTTGATGTTGTTGGCTGACTTCGTTGTGTACGCTGTGTTCGTCGGCTTATATTCCGAGGGGGTGGGGTTCAAATAGTAACGGTTCGTTATAAACGTAAAGCAGTGTCCTAAAACTACAGGGAATGTATGAAATATTTGAAATGCTTGCTTTTTCGCGTCTTAGTAACCAAAAAAATTCATTGGTTCATTCACTCAGTCACATTCGAAAACAACTAAACTAAAAACGATTGTTTCAAATGTGATTGTCTTATTACCGGACGTCTAGACGTGACTGATGAGTCACAAGCACAGGTGCTTGTGACTTAAAAATATCTCCAAAAAGTACCTACCAATAATCCAGCATTCATGAAATCATCATTTTACAAAAAATTTCTGCACAGATATCTAAGTTTGAGTGAGTAGCCTTTAAAATTCTTAAACCAATACAACCAACAAAACACACGTGTAAAAACTATTCATTCCCAGATTCATTATGAATTCAAAAAAAAAGTCGACAATAATTAATAATAAACGATAATTGCGAGGTTGGTTCCTTCTACTTCGCGATACCAAACTGCAATTTCTTCAACTCTTCCTTCTCCAGCTATAATGAATTCAGGCACTCAGTTTTAAATCAAAATATAAAGAAGCATAAATACATACGTCGTATTCCCTCATTTTGCTCTGATTTTACTGGCTTGCTAGCTTCGTTTGTGAGCAAATCATAAGAAAAACTTTGTTCTGGCTTTTCCTAATATATAAGTTAGGTAGATACTAGGAACCAAGACCTACCTGATAATTGTAAAATAGCAAGAAACAAATGAAATCGAAGTCGAAGAATCCACAACAGATTCGCGTGATAAGACAATGTAAAACTTAATGAACTTAGTTTAGAAGAGAACCTTCCTTCGTCTGTGCCAGGAGATAGTCGTTCGGTATTTTCACGGTAGAGAATTATGTTGAAGTTCCTACATATATGTTTGTCGATTTATTACTTGGACATTGTTCTTCATACCGATGGAAAGAGAAATGTCTATGGTCGATCGTACAGGGTACGACGACGTCTTAGAATTCCTTAAGAAAATGAAAATTATTATTACAGATAAAGTTTGACAGTTTTGCTGAAAAGTAGCAAAAAATAAGGCAGGATGCCTTATATGAAATGTAAACAAATTCATCGAACTATTTGGCGGAGCTTCATCAATGAACGACTTACTTAATACAAATTACCTACATACTGACCTGTGTCGAAAATCAGTACAAGTCTAAATATGTCTCGGCTAACTCATATTTCGTATTGAGTGTAGGATATGTGAACTTGTCCTGCAAATCAAACACAATATATTCCAACTAAACTTAAATAAACAGTTAAATTTTGTATCCACATCCCTCCATAAAAAAAAAAAATACAAGTAGGAATATTAAAACACGCAACACAATGCCATTTCATGTCTAACCCTATCAAGACATTTTTGACAGTCGAAGAATAAGAAAATTACCTTTTCCTGTAAGAAAAACAAGTCATGAAATAATTTGAAAAAAAATATACATATTATGTACAGATACATTAATATTTTCCTTTCTCTTGCAACTGATGGTAAGCCAGTAACCAGTAATGCTACGATGATGGAGGGAAGCCCCCATTCATGCACTACGACTAGGTGATTATTTTCCCATGTTTCGTGACATAAAGCACTGTTGATTGATTTGATCGTTTCACTGAATGAACGAACGGCTGTGATTGATTGATGGATTGATTAGAAGTCATGCATGTAGCCTAGGAGGTATAGAGCGCACAAACTAAACGACATTGTACAAAATCGAATTAAACCAAATTCCCACACGGAAGCTTAACATGAGAAAAGTGAAAATCACCAAACAATTAAACTCACCGCTTAATACTCCATTAAGGCTAGGTACTACTTGGAAAGGCAACAATACCTTTTTGGTTTTCTTCTTGGTAGGCTATAAGACGGCCGGAAGAAGTCGTAAAACAATCGTATTTAATTAGAGATATCCAAGAGTTGCTTTGAAACTTATAAAACACGTTTGGAAAGTTGATTCTTTTTTATTTTCAATTTTCCAAAAAGAAGTGTTGCAACAGTAACAGGAAATAAAATTAGAGTTACAAGACACAATTTTTCATCACGCATACCTACAGCTTGACAACATTTTCTAATCAAAGATAATTTGTCAAGAAGAAGAAAATGATGTTCGGGTGGAGTGTCTTTATCACCACCATCATCATCATTATAAGCAATTTGAATTTAATGACAAAAAAATATTGGTTGTGTCAAAAAACTATAAGCACAAAAGAAAAGCTCTGGTCCCTTCTTTTTCGTGTAAGATTTTTAAAATAATTATTGAGACAGTCATAAAAAAAAAAAATTAAATCAAACGTAAACAGGTCGTTGAATTCGTATAATATTCTTTGTTCGGAAGCCTCAAGTGTGTGGAGCGGTTTCTTCATGCTCTGTCGGATTGGATTTAATACACATTTTCGTCAACTTGCACATTATTCATTTTAAAAGTGCTTACATCGTCTAAGTAGGTAGGTAGCTGCTTTGGTACATTCATGATTATGTATTGTAAGTAAACTCCAAGTTTCATAGGAGTGGAAATTCATTTAATTTTCAGCTCGGTTCTTCCAAAACTCACTGATAACTTACAGGTTACAAGAAGAGTTCACCTTTTTGTGACCTTTTTAATATTCTGACATAGAGTCACAATTCGTGACAGTCCCGAAGTCAATCGAAAAGCATAGTGATCTACATCAAAATCAAAGCACAATGTCAAAAGCAATACCAACGTTTTGAGTTTGACATTCGATTTCGCATCAAGGAATGGGGATTCTCGCGTAAACACGGTATTTTGCGTTGCACAGAAAAATAAAATGACACTTCAAATGGACCAACATGCTCGAAAACCTGGCTGAGCCGACAGTTGAAACAGGAACCCTCTCACCACTAGGAAGAAAACTCTAGGCAACTACTTCTTCAATGAACTAAAGGAACTATCCGAAATGCCAGGCAAAAACTTGCTAAGCTTTATCAAGACCTCTAAATGGCAAAGCGAACCACATGATTCATAGGCATAGGTTATATATTTGTCAGGAAGTTACAATACCTTCTTCAGGGTACCACGATGGATCTACATTTATCTGAGTGTGACGGAAGCAACACCAACTGTCAGTCCGCTAAACCTAACCTAACCTAACCCTCTCATTTTCGTGTGGAATGATTGTGACAGTAGTTGTCAAAATCCAAACCGCATTTATCAACACAAGAGTGAAATTAAAAAAAAATAAATAAATAGAGTGGTGCGACAGCTCTTAAAGATCCAAGACCTAAGTGAAGAAGCGTATGAAGAATTGAGGGGATCTACAATTTATCGCCGATTCCGAACGGCAAAGTTGAGAAGCACTTTTTCATGACAGATTGATACTCTTGGAAGTTTTGTCAGCTCTTCGCAAGAGGCAGTACCCGTGAAAGATGATTTATAAAAACTTTATGAGCACGAGTAGGTCTCGAACCCACGACGGACGTTCTGCTTAGCAGCCAACGCACCTAACCACTTGGCCACGGGCAACTGCAAGAGTGAAATTGTGGTTACAAAAGGCATAACTCCGTTTTAGTTATGGTTTGATCTATATAAAAGTTCCAAATCTTTTTATCTGACGACGAATAGATAAAGGAAATATGATTAAAAATGCTGATTTATTGATAGTGACATGTCTTACAGTTTATCGGATTATGGGTCTACTAATATTTCTGATATGCATTTATTAGTTGCTCATGAGTACACGTCTGAAGTTAGAATTTGAATTTCATTAAACAAACAGATACATAATGTATGTACTTCGGAAACAAATTGGACACATGTCGATATCTATGTGCTTGTGCATACCTGTGCTCAAAGAATTCGCATCTAATTGAAATATTCAATTAAACAATGTGAAGGGCTTTGCTTGTTGTCAACACATTCGCCACTTAATCATTAAAGTGTGAAATTTCACACCGAACTCGAGTCCAATTGTAAAACATCGCAACGGCCGGAAATTGATAACAATGAAACATTAACATCCACTGTCAAATAAAAACATCAACATTGGTGTAACGCGGGATGCTTTGTGGTTCTCCGTCTTGTTAATGGTGTCAGTGAACATAAACTTCCACACATGCTAGCGGTAGGGACAACAAAAATCAATAACCCGAATTCGTTCGACCGCAGAAAAAAAGTACAAATTCAATTGAATACAAGAACTCGCCTTTAGAATAGGGGATTGAATAAGTAGATAGCTGGACCCCATTTCGGAACTGACTCGGAACAAGCCACCAACGCCAAGTATAGACATGGAAAACGGACGGACGACTGAGCACCTGCGAACGGACCGCTTCATCGCTCGCATTGTACTTTACTTCGTTAAGGCTTACACTTCGCTAGCAGCCTAAACTGATGTACACATAAAAAAAATGCTTTATTTCAATTATACACGACCTCCATAAATATCGAACGATGACTGTTTGGTGTCCCTTTAATTTATGCCAATTAAATTACTGACTCCAACCGATCATACCATTGTCCATCAAATTTCGTTTGAGCCAGCCGATAGTTCGTTACAAAATTTGTACTCGGACTCGGAGTTTAAGAATCCTTCTATCCCTTGGCTTGGTCTACAATGCTGAAGCATTATCAGTGCATACAATCAGATCCATACGGCAACGAAGCGTAACGACTGCGTCTGTGGCCCCTATGCAAGTTGCTGTTTCTGTGGTGGAATTCTAATTGACCAAAGAACGTAGAAAAACTCAAATTAACAGAAAATGACTCGTCCTCAAAGTGCTGCTGGTCTGTTTTTGGTGGCTGGTGGTTTGACGCAGTGGCAAATGAAGCGTGGCAATCAACAACGTTGTGCGCTCAAAATACAAACAACGGACTTAACAGCGGAGTAGCGGACACAGGACAGCTTCAACAGGTGAGAGTTTAACTTCTTAATTACATGACCAGCTACAACCACGGGCCCACAAACTATGATGACTTTCAATTATTGTTCCAAACAAATGAGGGAAGAAAAGACGTCACCTATCGATCCTTTGTAGGGATACCCCTCTCATGTCTAGTCGACCGTTCTTAAATTCCACCTGCATGGAAAATAAGTGCGGTGCATAATTTGTCTTACCTGGTGAATGCGGGCATAAATATTTTCCAAGTTTTTAATTTTCCCGCCAAGTCGCTGTCGAACAACCCAAACGAGAAGTAGTCTAGTAATTCGTCGTAGATTCATTTTTATCATTTTTTCACAAAATATTTTTACTCATATCACTTGTTTAGATGGAAACGAGAATACACAAATTTAATTTAGAAGGATCAGAAATGTCACAGAGAGTTACAATTATTTTGCTCTACATGACACTATATGACAGTCGCAAACTGAGTAAAAATAATATATCTCCGGCATGCAGCTGAGGCTGAGGATGAGGACGAGGAGTAACTATACAGATTGTTTGTTATTGTTATTGGTATCTCAATCTGACCTCGAAATCTCTTATTGAAGATTTTTTAATGGAATTTTCTTATGAGCCTTATGTACGTGAGCAGCGATGTCGGGCTCCCCATTTCAAATTAACTTCGCGTCTCGTATTTCGGTAGTTGTTTGTTGTTGTTGTCTTTAATTCTAAGAAAACGATACATGAAAAAATGTATTCATGAAAAGTGGGTTGCCTGATGCCTGGTCATCTGCAAATTTATTTTCATATGTGCATTATGTAGGTACCTGCCCACGTAAATGTATATACCTACGGCATTTACTAACAACAAGTGGTTGACACTTGTTCTTTGGGTAAAGATTTTTCTGAATTTCTGTTTGTCAATATTTTGACTTACTTATACTTACTTATGGTGGCGCTACAGTCCAGGTTGGACTAGGGCCTCATCCAACAAACGTCTTTTGCCAGCTCTGTCTCTAGCTAGCTGTCTCCAGTTTCGCACGCCAAGTTAGTTCAGGTCCTCTACCACCTGTGTGCTCCACCTGAGTCGCGCTCTTCCTCTTCTGCGACGTCCTTCCGGGTTGGGTTCGAAGACTCTTCGAGTCGGAGCATTATTTTCCATTCACTCCACATGACCCAAACATCTAAGTCGTTGGACCTTAACTTTTCTGGCTAGGTCAGTGTCGCTGAACAGCTCGTACAGTTCTTGATTGAGTCTTCATCTCCATTCTCCATTTAAGCAGACAGGACCAAAAACCACTCGAAGATTTTTTCTCTCGAAGCGGTTTAAAGCGTTTTCATCGGATGTTGTCATGATCCATGTCTCTCAACCATGCATTAGGACCGGGTTAATGAGGGGTTTGTAGAGTGTCACTTTAGTTGCTCGGGAGAGAACTTTACTACTCAATTGACTTCTAAGTCCAAAGAAGCAGCGATTGGCAAGAGTGATGCTTCGTTGGATTTCAGCACTGGTGTGGTTGTCTGAATTTATAGCGGATCCTAGATAGACAAAGTCCTTAACTACCTCGAAGATAAATCTGTCTATGTTGAAGTTTGCTCCTAGGAGTCGATATTGGTTGTCCTTTCTTGTTGACAGCATTAATTTGGTCTTGCCCTCGTTAACCGCTGGACCCATCTTCGCGGCCTCCGTCTCAAGACTCACGAACGCTCCACTGACATCACGATGTGTTCTTCCAATTATGTCAATGTCGTCTGCGTATCCTAGTAGCTGGACGGACTTTTGAAATATTATGCCGCTGGTGTTGACGTTGGAGTTGCACAATCTTTTCAACAATGATGTTGAAGAAATCGCATGAGAGCGCATCGCCTTGTCTTAAACCTTTTTTGACATTAAATGCATCCGTCAGCTTTTATTCGACCATGATGGAACAGCGTGAGTTTTTCATTGTCATCTTACACAGATGGACGAGTTTTTCTGGGATGCCAGAACTATAGACATTGCTCTATTATTATGGTATCTATAGACGCTGTCATACGCGGCCTTGAAATCGATAAAAAGGTGGTAAGTATCGATTTGAAGTTCTTGGTTCTTCTCCAAGATCTGCCGTAGGGGGAATATTTGATCGATGGTGAACTTTCCGTGTCTGATGATGATCCTAGACGATGTTAAGAAGACTTATACCGCTGTAGTTGGTGCAGTTCAGGGGATCTCCTTTCTTGAGGATCGGGCATACGATGTTGAGGTTCCATTCGTGGGGCATGCTTTCCTATGAGCAAATTTTGCAGATGAGCTGGTGCATTCTCCTAACCAAATCATCTCCAGCTTTTTTGTACAGTTCGGCGGCTAGCCTGTCTGCTCCAGCGGCTTTGTTCGACTTAAGTTTATATATCGCTATCTTCACTTCGTCAATGTCGGGTGGGTGGAATTGTTGGCCTGCTTCAAGCAAATTGAATGGTTCTGTATTTCTGGTGGAATTTTGCTCGTCCTAGCCATTATACAGCTTCGAAAAGTGGTCTTTCCATATCCTTAGCACTGACTGTGGTTCCACTACGATGTTCCCATGATGGTCTCTATAGGCTTCGTTCGGGGTGTATAAGCCCTGGTGATTTGTTTTACCTTTTTGTGTCGTGCGTCGATCGCAATTTGATCAATCTGGTGGACGGTTGATTGATCAGGAGATTTCCAAATCCCTTTGTGGATATCGAAATGTGGGAATCGCGTACTTGCTACCATTACGTCTCGTCCCGCTGCGAAGTCGATTAACCTAAATCCGTTATCGGAGGTGGTGTCGTGTAGGCTATGTCGTCGAATTATTCCACCAAAGATTTCTTCTCTACCCAGGTAAGCATTAAAATCTCCAAGGACAATTTTAAGGAGCTCGTAGAACCTGTCTTTGGTATCTTCATCCTTTTCCTCAGTTGGGGCGTGAGTGCAGATGAGGCTTACTTTGGTGAATTTAGCCTTGATGCGGATTGTCGTGATGCACTCATTCACTGAGTTGAAACTCAAGACCTTCCTCCTGAGTCGAGTCCCAACTACAAATCCACATCCAAATAGACGCTGACTTTGTTCCCGGTAGCAGTCGCCGTAGTAGATATCACAGTTGTTCGTTTTACGTAGGGCCGGACCATCCCATCGTATTTCTTGTATGGCGGTTATATCTGCTTTATATCAGTCAAGGACTTCCGCTTGTTGTTCGGCTGCGCGTGGTCTGTTAAGGGACTTAACATTCCAACAGAAACATATAAAAATAAACCAATCCTAGAAAAAAATTATGTTTTTCGACTTCGGGAATTTTACAGTTTTTTTTATTAAAATATTTCCTTTTCCTAGAATTGCAAGTGAAACATTGCAAGTAAAGAGAAAACAGAATTTACTAGTAATATTTCTTACCTATATTAAATTGCTTTTAAACCATCCGGTAGTACGGAACAGTCAACAATCGGTCACCTTCAACCAGGGTCCAATTAGAAGTCATGCCCATGAGTGATATGAACAAAGGAATCTATCTACCACTTTTCCTTGGAACCCACAAACTTAACCCATACCATCACGTTGATAGCCATAAAATTAAGAACGTAAAACAAAACAGAAAGATTGTAAATTTTATGTGAATTCTGCGTACGTGATCACCCATTGTGGTGTAATATTTAACTTTGAGGTAGAGATCAAAAGATGCTGATCGGTTAAACATACAGAACACCAGCATCAAAAAAAGAAACAGATACTGCTACAGCAGCAGCCGCCTTGCAGATAGCCACTCAAAGGAAACGCCAAGTACTCAAAGTAGACCAATCTTATAGCCCGGACATAACTTTCGTTGTCATATTTTTATATTTTTTCTTCATTTCCACCGTCCGACCGACAGTAAGATTTACACTATCTTGATGCAAAGACGAACGCGCGATAATAGGCCAAGATTTGTGTGATAACTTTACGACGCAACAGTAATAAAACCAAAAGAGACCGAGGCCCAGGTGGGACACTTTTTAAAGCACATTGTAATTGTAATCCATTGATTTCAAGAACATATAATAAGAATAACACACCAACAGATTTCATGTTACTTAAACATACCCTTATTTGACAAATTCTAGATTCCATTTTCGCATCGGTTGATATTCCTTATGAGTTCACAAAATATTATTATCCTTTAAATAAGAGAAATAGGAAACAAAACAATTTCCGTGGGACCACCAACATCTAATGATCCAACTAAAAGGAGGTCAGCCGCAATAACCATCGATCACACACATGCAACATTCTCAAAATCACGGAAGTAAGTTCAATTCCCTAACAGAGTTTCACGGGTAAGGTTGATGCTTAGTAGAAAAAATATGCGGTTTTTTGTTTCTGTTTCATGGTTTTAACCTGATGACGCCTTGTTTTGTTTCCAACCCATGTATGTACCTATGCTTAACAAGAGTGAGTATAAAAGTAGAGGTGGCAAAAGGTTAAATCGAGCTTTTTTTTGTCTAACCGCTGCTAACCTATAGGGAGGCATTGATAAATGTTCTTTAAATATCAACCCCTCACTAAAGTCATCGTTCACCCGCATGGAACCGAAGTCCATTCATCGACACTGTCCAGCAGAATCCATAAACACACATAAATACCACATAAAAATAAAAAAACGACCCCTTGACTTTGTTCCTCCTTACTTTCCGATTAAAGTATATTTTTTTTCTTTCAATGACTCGTTTACATTGCGCAAAACAATCATCTCTAGAGTGGGATACAAATGGAGGTCAATCAGGGGGTTGGTGACTTTGTTGGTTATTTTACCAGCTAACTCTGGTTAACCGCTTTTCATTCGAATTCGTTTATATTAGAATGGTGAAAGCCCATTGGGACATTCGGACATATGGTTAGTCATGTGACTGTGTGACTTATAATATATTACTTATGTGTACACCTTCATCTACAAATAAGAGATGATAGTTGTCGATAAGAGTTTCTGAAAATGATAGGGTCCCATAGCATATGTATTTATGGCCAGTCGAACTCGATGAGTGACAGTGTGTATAAGAATATATTCAAATTAATTTCACTAATATTGAGCGCACCTTGCGATTGTGACACCAACACCGTATATACCACCTTATACCTACTCCCGCAGCTCTGCCGGTCTAGTTTTAAGGCTACGATACTAAACTTTTAGCCGTTGGACATCCTAAGACTGATGTTTGTATGTTTTATAAGTCGATATCGTAATAAAAAGGCGGGAAATTACACCCGAAGGAGTAGTTGTTGTAGAGCACCGCGGTTATTTTTCGTAAGCATGTACTCGAAACTCGAGAATATTTTTAAAGATCCTTGGTGGATTGAACGTAGTGGTAGCATTGGGCCATGCCTTTGCAATGGCCGGTGACTGTTCATTAGTGAGGGTGGGTTGGTAAATAGTTTCGATTTTCACTTGAATGTTGGAACACTCATGCAAGTCAAATGGCGCAACACAGCTGGCGGCAGGCGGGAAGGTGATTGGTGGTTGAACTATGACCATGATAGTGGTTATAGTTTTTTATTAGGTCTTATATGTTTCTAGTAATGATTATGTAAATTTGAAGTACTGTAATTCGAAATGTCGACTTGAATTAGTTAAGCTATACTTGGCGGATTTGCTTGTAATTTTTACGTCAAAACAATCTAAAATGAAATTAGTAACATTCAATAAAAAATAAATAAAATAGAAGTAGAATACACGGTTTGCCTGATCATGAATAGGTATATCACACCAAAAACATAAATGTAAAAAAAGAGCCAAGTTCTCCCGTACAAAAATTCTGCCTAACAAATCAGCCACGAAAAGTAATGAGATCTTAAAGAACGCCAAGTTCTAAGATTCAGCAAGTACTCGTAGGTGCATTGCAAATGTTTTAAGTGGACTTACATCGAATCAACTATTAGTTTTGAAAGTTATTTGTAAACTAATGTAAATTAGTTAATTTTTTTACTTAGCAAGTTTTCCAAACTTTTTTAATAGTAGGTTACTAAGAGAAAACCCGCCAAGTAAAAAAAATTAACTAATTTACATTAGTTTACAAGTAACTTTCAAAACTAATAGTTGATTCGATGTAAGTCCACTTAAAACATTTGCAATGCACCTACGAGTACTTGCTGAATCTTAGAACTTGGCGTTCTTTTAGATCTCATTACTTTTCGTGGCTGATTTGTTAGGCAGAATTTTTGTACGGGAGAACTTGGCTCTTTTTTTACATTTATGTTTTTGGTGTGATATCATTACTTTTTGCAAAGATTTTTTTTTTTGTTTTGATAAGCAGAAAAATCTAAAAATTAATTTTATTTCTTTATATTGACTGGCAGAATTGCTAGTTTGCCAAATAACAATATTCTACGATGATCAGAGGTGCCCCATATATTTTATAAAATTTATTTTTAAATGGGTGGGTACCACGCCCCCTCAGTTGAAAATCATAAATTTCATATTTTATTTGTTCTATTGCACGATGTACTTGTATGCCAAATTTCTTGATTCTACTGCACTCTAAAGTGCTCCATATAATTTAAATTAATAATTTAAAAGTAGGCAGCTACCACGTCCCCTGACTTAAAACTTTCAAATTTTCGATTTTTTCTTTTGTATGTACTTCATGACCTATCACTGTGCTAAATTTCTTGATTCTACTGCACCCCAAAGTGCTCCATATAATTTAAATTAATAATGTAAATGTAGGCGGCTACCACGCCCCCTGACTAAAAAATTTCAAATTTTCGATTTTTTCCTTTCTATGTACTTCATTACCTATCACTGTGATAAATTTCTTGATTCTACTGCTCTCCAAAGTGTTCCATATAATTTAAATTAATAATTTAAAAGTAGGCGGCTACCACGCCCCCTGACTGAAAAATTTCAAATTTTCGATTTTTTCCTTTGTATGTACTTCATGACCTATCACTGTGCAAAATTTCTTGATTCTACTGCACTCCAAAGTGTTCCATATAATTTAAATTAATAATGTAAAAGTAGGCGGCTACCACGCCCCCTGATTGAAAATTTTCAAATTTTCGATTTTTTCCTTTGTATGTATCACATGACCTACCACTGTGCCAAATTTCAAGTTTCTAGGGCAACGGGAAGTGCTTCATATAATTTAAATTAATAATGTAAAAGTAGGCGGCTACCACGCCCCCTGATTGAAAATTTTCAAATTTTCGATTTTTTCCTTTGTATGTACTACATGACCTACCACTGTGCCAAATTTCAAGTTTCTAGGGCAACGGGAAGTGCTTCATATAATTTAAATTAATAATGTAAAAGTAGGCGGCTACCACGCCCCCTGATTGAAAATTTTCAAATTTTCGATTTTTTCCTTTGTATGTACCACATGAACTACCACTGTGCCAAATTTCAAGTTTCTAGGGCAACGGGAAGTGCTTCATAATTTTGATGATCTGTCAGTGAGTGAGTGAGTCAGTCAGTCAGTCAGTCAGTTACGGTTTTCGTGATTTTTGGAACATAGTATCTTAGAAACTGCTTATGCTAAATATCTGAAATTTACTGAGGTGCTTCCTCTTGACTAGCTTAACAAATGATGTGAGTTTGAAACTTTTGGCTTCTTTGGTATAGAAGTTAGAGGGGTGTGGAAAATGCCCTGAGTTGTTTCCTGTAAGTAAGGGTGTAGTGCCAAAGTTGCTAGAGAACTTGGCTGGGCACTACCGTGCCCCTTGATATGCATTTAATCGGCTTACGTGTGCATATCTATATACAATACATACATATAAATCTCATGCAAATCGGTTGAGGACAAACTTCTTTGTAACCAGTATAGTGTTTAGTACCAAATTTAGAAGGAAAGTTCGGGTAGTGGTGTAGATAGGTTTCATTTTGCACAAAATCGACCAAGCCGTCAATGAGATATGACAGGTAGTTGGATAGAAGGAAGCGGGAAGAAGTAGCGATAAGTGGGGTAGCGGATAGTGGATAGCGGATAGTGGATAACGAGCGTATATAGCGGGTAGCAGGTAGTACCACGACAGCGGTTAGAGGATATCGTGGTAAAAGGGTAGCGGGGTAGTGCGAAGTTGGTAGGGGGTAGTGGTTCTTGGGTAGTGGGGTAATGGGGTAGCGGATAATGGGTAGCGGATAGTGGGAAGTAGATAGTGGGAAGCGAATAGTGGGTAGCGGGTAGCGTGGTAACGGAATATCGAGAAGCGGGTATGGTAACGGGGTAGTGGGTAGCGGATAGCGGGGCAGCGGGTAGCAGATTACATAATAAGAAATTGAAAATTGATAAACATTGCTCTGGAATGGACACACGAGTCATACATATACAAATATTTTAATACTTATGTATAAGTGTTAAGGACTGAAATATTTGTAATCACCCCATAATTCACTAGTCGCCTTGCTAAAATTCGAAGAACCGAATCTTTCAGAAATAAACCTCATCTTTCGCGTGTAGTCTTTTAAGTGATACAAACAAACAGCGCTTCATAGCAGGTACACACATACATAATTACTTTGTTAACAGGTAACACAACGCAGTTATATCAACTTCAAGTTGAGCGAACAAGCAACACCAAACACCCTTATACCTTTTGTCATTGACTCGTCAAAAATTATCCTGCCGATGAATAACGAAAAGTCCAATTTAAATGGCTTTAACGTGACTTTTTACTGTTTTGTTGTTTTCATTTCGGTGCCCACAGCCCACTTAGGTAATATACGATTCATCGTTAAAAATAAACATATAGGTATACCTTATTGTGGGTGTGTATTTCCACCTACCTTTCTATAATATGATAATTGAAAATTTTACTTTGCGGTCATTTGGGTATTTGTTCCATTAAATCCTCATGAAAATACATGCATGTAATTGTACAATTTTGTATGTGTTATCGATTTGGATATTATTTTATGGTTGACAGGAACCTTAAGTATTTTTTTATAGGTTTGTTTGATGAGGATTACTTCTAATTCCTCATGAGACTTGGAATGACATGTTGAGCTAATAAAAATCATATACATACACATACAAACATTACTTGTAAGGATTGTCTAAAGGCTAATGAAATGTTTAAGTTATTTTTGAATTTCAAATTACAAGTGTCTTTCCTTATCATGATCTAATTTTGCTGTGCAGTGCTGCCCATGTCCAAAGTAGGCTTATTGAAAAAGTTAAATAGCTGGTTAAGCAGATGAATAAGTGCCTTTTCTTTCAAACATTCGTAGCAACATTCAAATGCTAACACCTATTCACTTAAATAAGCTGGAAATTATATTAAAAACTAGAAATAAGTTATAAGAAAATGATAAATAAACTAAAACAAAACTAAACACCGATAACCATTTCTTTATATGAAATTAAATCTAGAATTTTTTTAAATGATACTATAGGTACTAAGCTTACACTCGTGGTGACCAATCTATACTAATATATAAAGCTGAAGGGTTTGTTGTTTGTTTGTTTGTTTGAACGCGCTAAACTCAGAAACTGCTGCTTCGAATTGTAACATTCGTTTTGTGTTGGATAGTTCATTAATCGATGAATGCTTTAGGCTACATCACATTAAGCTACGACCAATAGAAGCGAAAAATTAGTGGAAAATGTAGAAAAAACGGCAAAAAATTATTCATTTTTTGTTTGTTTGAACGCGCTTATCTCAGGAACTGCTACATCAAATTTTAAAATTATTTTTGTGTTGAATAGTCCATTTAATGACATTTTTGATTCGGTCAAAGGAGGAATTGGTGTAGATGGGGAAAACATACCCGGTTTGATGTATGCAGATAATGTTTTTTTTAGCGGAAACTATAGATGGAATGCAGTTGATGATAAACAGGCTAGAACGCTATTGTAAAACGTGGAACTTAACGGTGAACCTGGCGAAGTCAAAAATTATGATACTGAGAAGCGAGGCGGCAGGTATCCGAGAATTGAAAAGTGGGTTTTCGAGGAAACACAGATCGAAATAGCCAAGGAATACAAGCAGCTAGGAATCTTAATCATCTCAAACCTTAACTTTAATAAGCATCTTGAAGCCAAATTGTCGGAAGCTAAACGTGCTATGTGCTCAGTGTAGAGAACGTGCATCTACAAGAAAAGTATTTCTCATCTAGCAAAGTATAAAATTTTTCGAACAGCAGTACTATCAATCCTCTTTTACGGAGCTCAAGTATGGGGATATATTTCATCAAATTATATGCTTTACCTGGAAACAGGGATAGCACCGCTGTTTTTAGATACTCTCAAAATACATTTTGACTATATAGCAAGAGTCATGGCGATGGATCAAAAAAGGATCCCTAAACTGGTACTGATGAAAATGATTAATTCTGGTGGCACTTGTGTTAAAGAGTGGACAAAAATAGCAAATGATTGTTCGATAACTCGTTTTTGTGTCATTTTAACACCGCAGTTAGGCTGGGTCCGTCAATTCCATTTATGTATTTGAACAACGATAACAACCACCAATGGCTTTTTCCGTCAATTCCTTTGTTTGGCTGGAGTTAAAGCTATTTCACGGGTTCCAAGCCGATCATCAGACTCCTTTATTAGTGGTGCTGTCTAGTTGTTCGATAACTTTACAAACGCCTGCACGAGGAGCGTATGAAATCAGGAAAAATTTCGATATTGGAAATTCAAAGTTTACAAATCTTAAGAATGTCAATTTAAATAATGTCGCCTTTTTATAATTTGCCCCCACTCAAGGGATTTTGTATACTCTTTTTATGCCAGAGACACAGTGAGTATTATAGGAAGAATAGAAATGGAAGGGGTTGGAAAGGAGGTGTCGGTGTACATTGGTCTTGAATTCTTGAACATTGTACTGACTGGGAAAGGAAGTACGCGTAGTACAGCTAAAGAATGATTCTCTTTACTTGAGAGTACGTCTGAAGTTGTGCTCCAGCGTAAACTGATGGGCATTCCTAGAAGCGCGAGTATTACGAGCGAATTGTTTAGGGGAGGAATTCAACTGGCTATTTCTCTAGCTATAGCCCTAACCGTAGAAGTAACTATAGGACAGAGAGAGACATGAAACTTAACGACGCGACGGTGATCTAAAATGACGCAGTGATGTCTCTATCACCGATCATTCGTAGGGATATTTTTTTATTACCATCCAAGAGGCTTTAGTATATAACTGGAGCACCAGCCCAGATATGGGATTTATACTCAAGCCTTGGACGGATGTAGGTCTTATAGATAGTAGCCAGATCAGACGGGGAGAAGAATCTCTTGCACCGTCTTAAGAAACCCAAACATCTTGCGGCATTTTTGACAACATCGTGCTCATTCCACAAAAGGTGATGCACATTCGGCCTCAGTTAAGGGTACTATGGTCAGCAAAACAATTTATTGGATAAGAAGTAACAGACAAGAGATCATTTATAAAAATGAGAAAGAGGGTCGGAGACAAAACGGAGCCCTGGGGAACACCAGCATTTATGTGGTGGGTTTCAGACTTGAATCCTTCCAGTACAGCTTGTATTGAACGGTTAGAAAGAAAATTTCGAATCCAAAGAAGGTAAAAGAGCAAGATGCTAAACTTTATCCAATGCTTTTATATAGCACTTCATTGCATATATTGCAGCAATCATTGCACATGGAATCACAGAATAATATTTTCCTTGACTAGACGACCGCTCTTGAAATTCGAGTGCGTTGATTCTTCATTTAAGTATGTTCAACATGTCTATCAACTTCTGTCGTGATGGCGGATTTGTGTAATGTGAACATCGCTGTGAACCCACCTTAATGTTTTGGGGCGATTCTAAATGACGCTTTCCGCGAACACTCCCTGTACACCAGCGAGCGCAGCGCTGTTTACCATCACTGTGATTAGGGGGGTCGCTTGTTGAAAAACATCCCAAGAGAGTATATAAAAGTTGTGTACAGAACTAATTCAGCTGTCGCAAAAATCGTAAACATTATTACAAAATTGACAACCATCAACTAAAATTTTAAACTTTAAAGAAATCTTAAACATAGGTATAAACCACTAGCCAACAGAGAAGAACGTCCCGAGGAATCCAGCTTGAGGAAAACATTTTATGACACTGTTTTGACGAACGAAAAAATCGATCGTTTGTTTGTACGCTAACGGGTTACCTATGCAAAAAGCAAGGAAAAATATCAAAACCAAAGTGAATATATTTGATTTTTTACTGTGCAGAAATGTACATCTTTTACTCATGTTCACTACGACCTTTACTTACTATCACTAGAAGCTTGTTGATTGAAATAAACAAAATTGAGTCAATGTCACAATAATTTTTGTGATTAAGTTCATATTGAGTGACTATCATTTTATTTAATTTTTTTGTTATTATAAAATATGATTCAATCCAGGTGACACAAGGTTATTTTCAAAATTGAATTCGCAGTACTTATGAGTTTTGTTTTCTTAACTTGACTGAATTATTATTATTTTTATTTTTTGTTTTCAGTCATTAAATTTTGTTCATTAATTGTTCGAATTTTTTTTTCTTTTATTAGGTATACATCGAACATGAACTTAAACTTTAAGCAGTCACTTGATTATTTTGATTTTCATAAATCTAGACACAATCAAATTTCAGCTAATTTTAATTAAACTTTTTTTTTTCTTAAAGAACCGAAAAAAAGAGGAAATCGTTTTAACCGCACATAAATTGGTTTAAGGCTTTTATAGTGTACCTGTCTGACTAGCTATAAAATAATTTTAATTGGACAACTTTGAACAATTAAACAAATCAACAGAAATTTGAAAACGGAGAACAAACAAATTTGGGAAAAAATATTTTTCAGACGAAATCACCACACTAAAAGGTTTCGCCATAAGTCTTGAAAATATAATACGTTTTGAATGAATCCATTTTTATAGTAGGTACATTTGAAGTGTTACTTTAAGAATGAGTCATTTGATCATCAATGAATTAGTCAAATTCAAGATTCTTAGACGTTCATCGTATGTTACAATAAAGTGAACTGAAATTTTTAAACTGATGTTTAATCTTTGAAAATCTAAATGATCGAACTGAATGTTCTTTTTTCTCCAAGAAATCCAAACGGAAAATAAACTTTTTTATTCTTCTTATAAACCGCATTGTTTTTTGTTTGGCAATTACTGCTCAGTGATCACTGATCAGTAACCGCTGATATATACTTGCAAACGATCATAAAATTATTTTTTTGTGAAGGTAAGTAAAAAAGAGGTACCTTAATTGTGCACATAAATATCTGAAATCTCTTTTTTTTTTGAATATGAAGCATCCTGTGGGAAAATCGAAAGTAGACTTTGGTCCAAGTCAAATAACATAATATGGGATTTATATGCAAAAGAGGCAAATTAACATAATTCCCATAGGTATGTTAGCATAAGTCCATTGAGCGGCAATAGATTGAGTGAATTCAATCAAGGTGCAGAGTTTCCTAGACCTTTGACAACACAAAGGATATCAATATCAAACAAATGAAATTAGAATACAGATAGCAAAAAATATTCCCGATAACTATAGATAATGGCATCGGAAACTCGTTGTTCAGCTATCCTCGCCCCTTTTTCTGTCGATTTCATACTTTGCATATAAAAAGGACTCTACCATACAATTGTAGATCGTGATCCGATCAATGAAGAACGGGATTCGATGGTTCATATCAAAGTTGTAGGTACTTGGAATATGCATATGAGAAAATCAGAAATAATTTAGGTATGTTGCTTCTTGGATGAATATTAAATTTATTTAGAAAAGATTTAAACTTTTTGTCATGTTTGTTTTTACCTGCTTCTCTAGTCATCATACTATTTGCTTTCAATGCTTCGAGGAGTCTGCAACATTAAATCATGATTCCCACACTAACTGCCACATGGGCTATTGGCGCGGCAGTGTGGAACAAAAGCAAGTTATATGTAAGCCAATTTCACAGATCGGCCAATCTTATCATCAAAAGAAAATCTTTACATCATCTAGTAACAAAAAACAAATCGTAAGCATTTTCCTGAGTTCAGTTGAATTACTGCACTCTTTGGCTCTTCAGGGCATTGAAATACGTAGCTCAATGCTTATTGTTTTCCGTCCGCTGAACGAGCGAAATCAAATGAAACTACGCAATAATGAATAATGGAATGGTTAGTAACCAACTTACTGCCAGATAGGAAGAAATCAAACATCAAAAATGGGATCGTGGGAAAAGTTGATTCACCTGTTGAAGATTTAATGACATCTAACCAGTATAACCATTAGCAATATAAGAAAGAAAATGTAAACTATTGCAAACGGCCGCCAACTTATAGACGAAAAAACACTGGAAAAAAACAATTTACGTGGCATAGGTATCAGTAGAACCTTTGTGTGTATAGGTATTTTGTAAATAGAAAAATAACATTGTTTTTTATTTTTTAAGATAATTAATATGTCATCACAATAAATATCAAATTCAAGTTAGAACAGAACGATAAGATTTTTATTTTTTTCTTACCGTGTAAACACGTCATTTTGCTCTATGGATATTCATCTGTTCCGATGAGAAAATAACTTTATCACGCATTCAACTCCCAATATGGGATTTATATAGGTACACCATGAACATAGGGGGAGTGTAAACTAAGACAACCAGTTGGATCTAATGCTATTGTTCGCAAAGTCGTAATTGCTGTCTCTTTTCGAGCTTGAGAAGTTAGTTTTTTTGTTTTTTGTCAAGAAACCGCAACAGCATTATGTATAGTATAGATTGATGTGGAGTTTTATAGTTCTGGTCTATTTACGAGGTTGAGGAGAGTCAATCAATGTTCCTCAAACCAACGAGTTGTTTCTCATCGTTATTCTTTTTTTATAAGTACCTATGTGGGATTGTGGGTGCTTCCAGTGTTACCTCTTTGCTTCAATTATAGATGGTCTAATACACATTTTTATAATATTTCGAAAAACTCTTCAACTTATATTCAATCGGTTGGAAGAGTGTAAGATAACACTTCCATGTGAATTCAACATTCAATGTTGCAGAGTCTTTGCACCATACATGCACAGTGACACTTTAGTTGCTCGAAAGAGGACTTTACTCCTAATTGTCTTCCAAGTCCAAAGAAGAAGCGATTGGCAAGAGTGATCCCTTGTTTGGCTTCAGCGTTGGTGTCGTGGTCTGAGTTTATAGCGGATCCCAGATAGACAAAGTCCTTTACTACCTCAAATTTAGGTCTGTCTATACTGACGTTGGCTCCAAAACGTTGTTGACAGCATTAACTTAATCTTTTTTAACGCTAGACCCATCTTCTTGGCTTCTGTCTCAAGGCTAACGAACGTTCCACTGACATCACGCTGCGTTTTTCCGATTATGTCAATGTCGTCTTGTAGCTGGACGGACTTTTAAAAGATTGTGCCTCTGATGTTGACATTGGAGTTTTGCACAATCTTTTCAGGAATAATGTTGAAGAAATCGCATAACAGTGCATCACCTTGCTTAAAACCGTTTTTGACATCAAAATGCATACGTGAGGTTTTTTCAAACATGATGGTCAGATGATGGTTCATTACAAGAGTTTTTCTGGGATGCCAAAACCAGACATTGCTCTATAGACATGGTTTTTATATACAGCGCTATTCTGTTATCCGCGTGAATCGTAGATTCGATTCACCCATTCGATTCACTTTCGATTCCCGCGAACACTGCCTTTACATTCTGCTATCCATCGGGTGAACTACATTATCCAAACCAATTTGACACTACAAGTTAACAGCTGTTCATGAAAATTACAAACAAATCTTCCACACAGTCAAATATTTCAATGGTAGACCCAGGAAGTTTACGCTATCTTGAAAATTATCGCAAAAATCTCGAAGGTCCTGGGGTTGTCTTTTAGCATTATTTTTTTGGAAATGTTTGGATTTAACTTCATTCCGGAAATTATTGCCATAAATAGGTCTCTATTCTTTGTTCTGCCCCTGAAAATGTTAACAATCTTTATTTATACAAATAATCAATCAATAAATTACATTTTATTGACCACCATTCAGATAGAAAATTCATTTAATAAAAAACCCGCAACATTTAGTATGCGGATTTGAATTGTATAGAATGAATGTGTTCGCGTGAATAACAGAATACCGCGACGTATTACCGACGTTCACGAGGTGAGTCCAGATTCGATTCGAATGGATAGTAGAATAGTGTGAAGTGAAAATTGAAGAAAAATTCCCCCCGATGAATAGCAGAATAGGGCTGATAGACTCTGCAATACACGGCCTTGAAATCGATGAATATGGGGTAGGTACGTATCGATTTGAAGTTCTTGAGCCTTCTCCAAGATTTGCCGTAGGTGGACTTTCCGGGTCTGTAGCCACACTGATAAGGACCTATCAGGTTGTTGACGAAAGGCTTAACACCTTCACACAGCACGGCAGACAAGACCTTGCTGGTGATATTCAGGAGACTTTTTTTTAGGATTGGGCATACGATGCTGAGCTTTTAAGTGTTTGCTCGTCGTCGCCGTCGACTTTCCGTATTCTCAATACTGATTGTGGTATTTACATTTTATTATAATAAATTAATTTTTCGCTTAAAAAAAATGTTTATTTCATAAATAAATACAAAATAATTAAAAACTTTTTTAATCCGATGCAATCTGCGCAATTTTTATGTAAATTCTGCTTCGTTATTTTACTTAGAGGGGTAACACTAAATATCTCTAGATACACTAGTAATTTAGTTAGATCATAACTTTATAGTTGGTATACGTACAAAGGTATTTTTTTTTAAGCTGACATTAAGCTGCAGAATTGATTTCAGGGCACACGTGGGAACTTATCATTGTTCCGATACAGTCTGTGTTTAATTTATGGTTTAAGTGTAGACTTAGCTTTGAATAATATTAGGTTCTATTGGAAACAATACCAATCGAAAGGTACTATGGGAATTTTTCATAATAAGACAGTCAATCGAACTTTTTTTTTGCTTTATAATTCAATGTTATTAAAATAACAGAGATCAAATTTCAACAACCAATCTGAGTAGCCTTATTGTTAAAACGATGGAAAAATTATCCCACAATGTTCAAAAATGAGCACACACCTACATTAATACTAGCATTCAAACATTTTCAATGAAGGAAAGAGGAAACATAATTTTTACGAAATCATCAATAAAAATAAATATCTATAGGTACTAAAGCCTAATTTTTTTCCTGAAAGTCGTTCATTGCATCAAGAAAATACAACCATGTCAGCTGGTTTACTCTTGTAGCGAAGAGTTCGGCGGCGTGTCGTACTATAAATCATTTTTATAAAATGCAAAAATTTCAAAAAAATGAAATTAAATATACCTAATATGTCCAGCTATAGTTGACCTTAGGCCAAGAAAACTCCACAAAAACTTCTTGAACATAAGAAATGAAGGTAAAATTGTTGAAAGGAAATATATCCTGGCATAATTCTGTCAAGGTTTGTTAAGTTTCTATTTACTTGCCCTCGGTAAACAAGTAAGAAAATATTACTTTTTAGTTTTATTGCAGAAGAAAACAACTAACACCCTAACGCATATATTTTTCAATATTGCTTTTTCCGTAAGTCGAATTTAGCCTTTGTTATGCGAATTTCCCCAGTGAAGTAATGTAAGTCTTTATGATACCATACCAGGTGTAAAATTGTTACCTATCCTATACCTAGACGTATATCTACATTCTACATACTATATTCAAGTTTCATCAATCATTTCACCAATTTCTCATACTCCAAAGCCTTACTCAAAAAATAGCTCTCGAATTTTACTTGTTCTCGACACGTTTTCCTTGCGTAACATTCGCGTTCTAATCACTTGCTGGAGGATCACTTGATGTCACCAAAACATTCGTTTACAATAAATCGCAACTATCATTAATAAAACCCTTTTTGGGAAATTAGAAAAACCATTAAGGAATGCTCACACAATCTATCCTTTTCGAACTGAAACCTTCAAATGTCAAATCTGTCCAAAAACGACATTGCTACAACAAAAAAAGAATGATTATGCTTATCCTAGTTCCATCGCACACATCATAGATATAAATATAAATACCTAATCCTTTTTATCGGAAGAACAAAAATAATTCCTCGTTCCATTTGCTTGGGGATCATTACGTCAAAAAATTCCATATCCGAATTGAAAACTGTCAACCTCAATTGTCTAACCTACCTACTGTAACATTTATTAAAATGTCCTTTTTTGGCACACATCAGGACACGCAGTCGACCTTCTGATTTGGAATTAATGCAAATTAATGATACGCGTGTTCACAGAGAAATAAATACATTTTAAAATACAAGCAAAACCATATCCTTTAAGCAGACAAATGGTGCACTCTTGATAATGGCACAAACATAATATTTGCAAAATCATAAAGGATAATATCCCCTTATACTTCATCCTATTACAGGACTGCATAAATGCCTCGAACTCGAACTCGAACACAGCAACAGTAGTACCCCTGCACAAATATTTTGCAATAGTTGCACGCAAATCTGAATAGACTGAAATTGATATCCTTTTGTATTTCCCTGCACATTTGAGTGTTTACTGAAGTAGTTTTGTGGGTATATTATCCTCGGGTTGTTACTTGTTAGCCTGCAACTGTTGAATGTGTACGAAATTGTTTTTGTACTGTTATTTTTGTTTTGAGGCCTCAAGACTCGAGTGTTTCCTTTGATAACTTACAATGGTATAATTTCGGTACTCCCTTGCACTTTCAATAGAAAGCAGTTGCTCAAAAAGGACAATAATCATTACCACAATTATTGATATGGGTATATAAAAGTGCAGCTAATGAAGGCTTTAGCAATTGGTCAAAGATTACTTATCAGAAGAATATATATGTATACCTACTTATAAAGGTGATACTTTAATTTGAATAAAATTTGATCGAAGCCGAAGGATTAATAAAAAAGTGAATAATTCCCATTTCGAATTATGTTAGAGTATTTTCTAACATTTTATCAAAATCATTTTTAGTAATAAAGAAAAATTTATTAAATAAAGTAACAGTCAAAATCAAAGAGCCTGATGTTTTATGCTAAGAATAAAAGTTTTTCAACATTTTCACCACTCAAAATAAGATCTCCTGTCCGCATATATGTATCTGCCCTGCCCCTGCAGCACACACAAATCGCCCAAACAAAGTACTATATTTTACTCGAATTGAGAGCGGATAAACGGTAATCTAAATAAATGCACGTATGTGTATGAACATATACTTACTTTATTTTTTTTTTTACTTATTAAGTGTTTTTTTTTAACAAATTTATAAACAACACATATAATGCACGATCTAGCGCCTACTATGATGTTACTCTATTAAACAGAAACTTCTGTGCCCAACAATTTCAAAAATTCAAAAATAGATTTTTTTTGGGCGCTTCGGTGCATCACTAGGACACTAGGCCCTAGTACGATGCTCGACATTAAAAACAAATTCTTCGGCTTCGGCCTACTATAGCGAAGCCGAAGCCTTGGCCGAATGTTGTTTGTTTGGAAACTACTTACAAATTAACATATACCGTTGTGCGAAAATACGCTCAACGGCAGTTTTTAAATAGATGCGATTTCCCTTGCATTGTTTTGAATACGTAAAGATGTCCACTCAGCTATTATCGATTCAGATGAAATAACAACAAAAAAAAACTTCGTGCAGCAACAGCATTTCTAAGCTGGAAACTTCATCCTCAATATTCTTGTCTCCTCCCACGATGTGCATCGGTTCCATTGGTAATATACAAATAATTTATTACAGAACGACATTACACGCTGAGAGAACGAACAAAATGTAAATTTAATACTTTAGCTAGAAGATCTTATTTCGAGAACGACCCTATTTTTTCGCATGGCTAGAAAACAAAAAAACATTCTAAAAGTATTTAGATTACGGAGAGTATCTATTGCAATTAAGGTTTCTATATGTGCTAATACTGTTTGGCAAAAGCATGCACAACTAAAAAAAAAAAAACGGTCCATTTTTCTTATTGTTTGCATTTATAGAATTGTAATAATAATATCTAATCATAAATGCTTCAGATAGATTTTGTTTCACAGTTGCATTGCTGTTTATCATCCGATACTCAAGCAAAGTTTCAATGTGCGATATGATTTCTTAAGCCTCTGGATAGGGGGGTTTCGGTGATGACGGATATATTGGTCTTGCTCCAAGGAACGACCGCATGATCTGACCGGGATTAGTTTACACCTCAGGAAAAGCGAGCACAAAGCAAAAGCAAATAGCTCACAGTCGAAGGTCTCGATGCTGAAGTTCTTCTGTCTGTTCGTTGTTTTTTTGTCTATTATTGAATTCTGATGAATGCATACAAAAGATTTACAAAAGTATCTACATCAATATTTGTATGGTTTCCATCAGCTAGACACCACAGTGTTTAAAGGAAAGGAGTGCTGAAGAAGATGGTGCTGGTGCATCACCGTGTCTTAAACATTGCTTCGTGCTAGTGCCAAAGACAGATATGTTACCATTTACTACTATAATGTGGATGATCCAATGCTGCTGAGGTTTGACTGGAAGCTAGCCCCAGCAGCTCAATTTCATTCTCGTTTTTTGTTCATTACCATTGTTGTGTGCACCATTTGTGCATTTAGGTTTAAACGTTTTATTTATTGTTCTCTGCATTATGCGTAGCAACACAATATCAACAAAGATTGACCAATGCATCAAAACAAAGATATTTATTCAAAATGGCAAATAAATAACAGGAAATGAGCGCGCTGTGATCGCAGGGCCCACGGCCCACCAGAACTTTAGATCAGTTTAATGATTCTTATCGGGGTATCGAAATGTTTGTTTTTTGCTTGCGATTTGTTGAACTTGACTGGTTGGTAACAGTATGGAACATATCGATTTGTTATAATTTTTCTCTATAAACCAAGGCGCCATGTGTCTCACACATTGAGACAAAATTTAAATAAAAATCACATTTAATTTTAAACTGTCCTTAGGATTTTTTTTTGATTTATTGGCACTCCATATGATCACAAACCATCCTATGCAATAACTTTAATTTTCTGATTTTAACTGCATATTGATGGCAATTAACGGGGCATCGTTGTTGCATAAAGTGGTTGCTCAACACAATCGCCAGAAGACAGGCACACAAAAAGTGCACATATGTAGGTAATATCGCGGTCCCCTTGTTTCTTTAATCGTCATCATCACCCATTCAGGGACAATAAATCGCTTTTACTTTTACTTCATACCTAGCACATTGTTATAGACGGTACTTAATGGCAATCCCTTTAAACAACAAAATTGAAAGGTAAGGCCTTTCAGTATAGAATGCAATCCATATAGGAGAATACCCGTCTTGATATGCAAATTTTTTATTTCAAATTGAATCGACTGATTGCGTTCAAAGATAACATACCTACCGCTATCGAATTAAAAATCGAAAATGAAAAATTCTTTTCAGCTGTTTGATGCATATTTACTCGCAGTGCTAGGGAGGAACGAGCAATCGCGTGAGTTGATAATATATTTTTGTCTGGAAGACGTTGTCAAACATGCAGATGTTTGAAAGACAAGCACCTTTGGTCTTGAGAATTTTTCTTAATTTAATTTTTTCATCTTGAAGAAACTCCCAACATCTTAAATGTAGGTAGTGGGTATGCAAATTTATAAAGAAGAGTTTCTTTATGTGAAACAAGATGCCATGAAACCAGGAAAACACTTTTGATCATTCCAAAAAGGATTGAATATTTGAATCATCAAATTGATTGTTTTGTTTTCATATGCAAATCGATGACCTTGGTTGGCAGGGAAAATACATTTCATAAAGCAAATTGTTTTGAAAAAACAAGAATGAATAATTCCTAGATTAATTGTTGAGACAAAAATCAAACGCAAAGGATACAATGAGAAACAGGACATGTTGAATGATTTATTGAACTGGGAAAATATTTTCTAGTACGTAGTTGATTTCAGTTTAAAATTTCCTTAACACTGTGCTTTTAGCTGAAGAGTGATATTCAAAGGGACAAATTAACTCACAGAAAACTTGTACAAATGTGTATGTTGCTATCCAAAATTTTCATATTTATAGGAGGACATTTTCCCGTCAAACTCGGATAACATACATACATGCATATAAATTCTGCAGTTTTTAAGCCATTAACCATTAAAGGCGACATTTATCACCAACACCAGTTAAGTAGGTACTCAAATATGATTCAGTCAATGACATTTCGATTAGGATTACATTTGTTTGTTTTTTTTTTTCATTGTAAATCATTCATTAGTGCCACAATGTCTTAGTTCCAGATCCGCTAGAAACTGTCAAAACCGTACAAGTCACTTAGGAGAATTCTTAGCTATCCTTTACCACAAAGTCCGTCGGGTCCACTCCATATGCATCAGAACTGTGAATTGAATGCACTTTTGATCAAAATCGGTCCTGTTGTTTTAAGGAGTATTTCACACATATACACACGCTGACTCACACATCCGATTTAAACCTGAAAATCGAAACTCAGGCGTGTTCTTGAAATCTTAAAAAAATTCTCTTTATCACAGCTATATCATTAGCAATTCTTCGTCTTAAACATTATGCAAATTTGTCTGTAAACTAAAACCAAATTTTTGCTCAACAATACAGTGACAGTGTACTGAACGCATCATACGACCGATTAATTGTATTCGAGCTAACACCTTTGCATACCTTTATCTAAGCATGTGCAACCCTTTTCTTCCTTTTTTTGGATCGGAATCTTTCGCAGGTCATATTTCATATATAATTTTTCAAAAAAGAGACCAAGGGATATACTCGCAGATACAATGCAAAGGACATCCGGTTCTGCGTTCATTCGATAAATTTAAATTTTTTCGTGTCATTGAATGCTGATTCTGGCATTACTTAGGCTCAGATTCGAGTTCGTTTCAGTAACATCGTCTACGATTTCGAATAATATTCGTCCGCCCATCAAAAAATATATTTAGGTACTCGCATGTATACTTATGTTTATTCTTTCAATGTAGGTAGTACAGGCAATTGCAGATACCCATTCGTATTGAACGTGAACGTTGTTTTTGTTGTTTGTTTCATAATAAAAGGATGCAACAAACGATTCCAACAACTGGAGAAACCCCTCGATTGTTGAAAAGTAAAGAATTGCTGAAAGAAACGTTTCAAATCAAATCCTACGATCGAAAGTTTTAAGTCCTTTCCAAAAATTAAAAAATTATGCAAATGACAAGAATATTATGTAGATATACAGGGTGATTCACGAGCGTTGTGCCAAAAAGCTAGAGCGTGTAGGTTGAGTTGAGACAAGAAAAAAATCGTATGGGAGGGGGGGGTCTATTCCCCCTCGTTTAGCCGGGAGGGGCAATTTTCTGAAAAATTGACTTATTTTGTAAAAAAAAATATTAAAAATCAACGGCTTAGTTTACAACATCGTGCTATACCTTTCTGAAAAGCTAAAAACTTCTTCTTCCACTTTGTTTTTAAAATAAATTGTTTTAACGAATAGTTTTAAAAAAATAAATTTTCAAACTCAAAATTTACAAAAAATAAGCAAAAAAAAACATTTTTGAACTAATTTTTTTCAAAATTTTATGTATTTAAGTACTAATTTTGTTTTAAAAATTCAATGTGATTGTTAATTTTCAGTCGAAAACAGAAAACCGGATGCAAAAATGTCTTTTCGTTTTTGAGAAATTAAGAAAAAACCAAAACCACTTTTTTCTAAAAAAAATCTTTGTTTTTATTTTTACCTATCTGGACTTTTAGTTTAATTTATTGGTTTATTTTATAAATTTAATTTTTTGTAATTGGAGTTTTATGAGGACTCAATAAAGTAAAAAAGTATTACATTATCCCTGGATTAACCATTTTGTTCATTGATAACGTCTGAAAACTGACCTGCAATTTTTTCTTACTATACCTGGGGCCGCGGCCACTCGCCGGCGAAGGGTTCTACCTGCTAGGGGCTTAAGATTAATTAAACCGCAATATTTCTTGAATGAAAAAACAATTAACAACCTAAAGGTAAATAAAAGGCATCGCATATTTACTAAACAATCATTTAGAATTAAAATATTAACTCATCAACACATAACACTAACAAACTCATACGCTCGAGAAGAGTAAGCGGACAGGAACTTCTGCTACGGTTTAACTTGTTGTCGAGATCGGGAAGCTGACAGAGTCTACCCTGAAAGATATCCCAATAGATGGCGCCCAAGTCGTAGCATGTTTTCAAGAATCCGCCGACGAGAGCACTGAGAGCTAGAAGTGAAAGGTCAATGGCAGACGTAATCAATGAACAAAATGATTAATCCAGTTAAAATCCAATACTTTTCTACTTTATTGAGTCCTCATAAAACTCCAATCACAAAAAATTTAATTTATAAATTTAACTAATAAATTAAACTAAAAGTCCAGATAGCTAAAAATAAAAACAAAGATTTTTCTTAGAATAAAGTGGTTTTGGTTTTTTCTTAATTTCTCAAAAACTAAAAGACATTTTTGCATCCGGTTTTCTGTTTTCGACTAAAAATTAAAAAACACATTGAATTTTTCAAACAAAATCAGTACTTAATTACATAAAATTTTGAAAAAAATTAGTTCAAAAATGTTTTTTTTTGCTTATTTTTTGAAAATTTTGAGTTTGAAAATTTATTTTTTTAAAACTATTCGTTAAAAAAATTTATTTTAAAAACAAAATGAAAGTAGAAGTTTTTGGCTTTTCAGAAAGGTATAGCAAGGTGTTGTAAACGAAGCCGTTGATTTTTAATATTTTTTTTTACAAAATAAGTCAATTTTTCAGAAAATTGCCCCTCCCGGCTAAACGGGGGGGAATAGACCCCCCCCTCCCATACGATTTTTTTCTTGTCTCAACTCAACCTACACGCTCTAGCTTTTTGGCACAACGCTCGTGAATCACCCTGTATATTATTTGTTGTCTACATTCGGTTTTGCTGCTTTGATAATTATTGTTGCTCTGGAAATTAAAAGGGATACATTCAAATTAGACAGTACTGTCAGACTCAGTTGAAGCTTTTATGCACACAAAAGTTTTGAAGGATTTGACTTGATCAATTATGATTTTTTAAATTACACAGATGCTTCGAACTGAAAGTCTCAAACCATCGAAATTCAGACGCAAACTCATGTTTTTCATTGAAAATTCATTGAAATCTTATCAGTAGGTACCTTCCACGCCTACACCCCTACCAGTAACCAGTTTCAGTGGAAAAAAATAAAATTGTTGAGAAAAAGATGTTTTTGGGAGTGAACACTTGGCGCAGCCCTGGATTTACAATAGGTGCTTTAGGAGTCCAAGCATAGGGCGGCATATTTCACAGATATCAGAGTCCGGCAAAAATAAGTGATATAGTTCGAAAGTTGATATCCTTGAAAGTTTCAATGAATAAAGTCATGTCTTCTTCGTTGTTACCATGCCCGATTTAAATTTCTCTCTCGCCTCGGTATGAAAGAAAACTGTGTTTGAAGCGCTCCCTTTCATTCTTTTCCGAAAACAGTTCTTGCCTTCTCTGATCAGCTGTGAACATAGAACATTGATTCTTAAGAAAATTCAATGGATTAATTATCTTTTTATCCAAGGCAATTATGAATATTTTGAACATGAGTGACGGGCGCAAAAATTTGAAAGACGCTGCATATAAAAAGCGCGCCTTTGAAAAAAGCAGGAAGTTTTGGGTAAAACTCCTAAAATACACAATTTTTCTTTTTGATAAAAAAAAGTGGTACAAGAGAAGATATGTTTGAAATATTTCCCGAGGTAAGTAAGGTGATTTGTCCCCATAAGCAGATTTTTCAAGTGGGTTGGGGTCAAAATACTGTATGGATTATAACCCTTTTTTACACTATCAGAATTGGTTGAAGAGACTTTAAAGCAAACTCTTTCCCACGACCAATGGTTTGCCAACATAGAATCTCTGTTGTACCACCGGCTAATCACTTAGTGCGATGTTAATTTTTAGTAAGCAAAGCTCATTTATAAATAAGGGTGTAGATGTGTAAATAAAACTCCAAGATCTTTAACAGTGTCAGGACGATTCAAAATATGTTTTGGCCTATGAGATTGTATAGAGTGTCCCAATAAGAGCGCACTATTTAAAATTGGAATAATTTCTTTGTCATGCAAGTAGGAACTCTGAAATTTGTCAAATGTCACCTCTATCTATTCCGATTATTAAAAATGGAGCGCTTTTCGAAAGAGCAACACGTTATAATGGTAAAAACTCATTACAAAAATGGGGCAAGTTACGCTTCGCAAACTTCACTAAATTTTCAGTCGAGAGAGTGTACCTAATATGTCAACCATTCGAAGAGTGGTCAAAAAATTTGAAGAAACTGGGTCAGTTATGGATGATAAGAATCCTTTGCGTCAACGTACTGGTCGGTGTCTTGAAAACATTGCTGCTGTAAACGAGAGTGCTGTCGAAAACCCGAAAACATCAATTCGACAGCGACTGTGAACGGCATTCGTTACAGAAACATGATAGCAAACTTCGTGTGGCCTCAACTGGACGGCATGAATCTGGACAACATGTGGTTTCAGCAGGACGGCGCAACTTGCTTTACTGCGCATGAAACAATCGACTTATTGCAGCAACGATTTTCAGAACACATTATTTCACGAAATTCTGATGTGAACTTGCCACCAAGATCGTGCGATTTAACGCCATGCGATTTTTTTCTTTGGGGTTTTGTGAAATCTCTGGTTTATGCGAATAAACCCGAAACAATTCCTGAGCTCAAATCGGAAATCCAACGTGCTGTCGGTGAGATACAGCCAGATCTCTGTGAAAAAGTCATTGAAAAATTCATGAAGAGAGTAATGGCCTGTCATCGGTGCCGGGGGGGTCATTTGCCGGATATTTTATTCCATACTTAATCGGAAGATGTCTTCTTTACAATACAATAAAAATATCACACCTCTGTCATAAAATACTTGGTTTTATTTGCAAATTAAAAAGTGCACTCTTATTGGGACACCCTATATATATGTAGTTGCAAAAAGTTGGTTTGCGCTTAATTGTGAAAGTCATTGTTTGACATTTGAAATATAGGAAAACTAAAGTTTTTTTTTTGAGAAACTGTTTATTTCGTCTTGTAGAAGATTTTTGAAAATCTTCGTATCATCTGCGAAGACTAACTTGAGGGACACCGGATCTAGCAATAAAAGAATCAGAGCCAGTGTCTGAATTTTACCTGATAAGACCTGTCTTCAAGTGATGTGGATATCTAATTAATGAAAAAAGGGGAAATCCATATGCGTTCAATTTAAACGTTATAATCATGTGGGATAACTGGCCGAAGAATTTTGAAAATTCAGTATCTATAGAAACAATCTACTTTCTGACCGCACTCCAAAGAGTTTAAGCATTTATTCACAAAGACAAGAAGATTTGTGACCGTGGAAAGTTTCTGCATGAAATTGTGTTGCTGGGCTACAGATAAGTACATAATATTTTTGCAATTAAATGCTAACATATCAAACATACAACTTGTTCAGAAAGCCGTGGAATACATAACAGTTTCCTTCTTAAATATTGGAGTTAAAAATGCATTCTTCCAAATAGAAGGAAATGTTCACGTTTTCAAGGATAACTCAAATATATTTCTTACCTATTTCAAATATTGTATCTCAAAATGCTGTAAATTCATACTAAGTACTGGAAGAAAGTCAAAATTCTGTAGGTACTTAGATTAATTAATTAAAAATATATTGCCTTTACCTAGTTATTGTTATTGAAACACCTAGTTTCATCGATCTAATGTCGTGTAAGGCTTACTTTAAGTTGTTTTCATTAATTCTCAAAAAAAAAAAACAAACAGCTTAAAATAAGTGAAGACTACATAATCATATCCAGCCATATTTATTAGATTCTCCTTAATTCCTTATACACTTCTAGGTATACAGCTCGTAATAGATGCTACTTATAACAGTTTCAATCTGTGCTTATCAATTTAGCCATTCGGAATCGGAATAAAATTTTAGCCACTCAGACGTTGAGGTTTTCTGAAATTTGAATGGCCTACTTTGAGTGCGCGAGCTCTTTTTAAACGTTATCATTAAGTACTTAGAAAAATATGAAAAGAAAACACGATGCTTTTTGCTGACTTCAATACGAATAAGAGTAACCCTTTCCCTTATCTCTAATGCTGCTAAGTAAAGTAGGTAAAGCTTAGCTATACCTCTTCCTACTCAGTACTTACTCACCGATTAAACTTACACTGTAGAGATCTAATTTTGTGGAAGTACTCAGGTACAAATAAATTTAAATCGACCTTCCCAACGGTTAAGTTGTACTCATTCTTTTCATAAAAAATGAAAATCATGTTAACGGACCTTTATCATATTTATGAAAAATGTTTGACGTAAGGAATATAAAGAAGTTTCCTTAGTCAGAACTCTATTTGTAGGTACCTACCACAAAATTAACTTTAAAATAAAAAAAAAAACACATTGGTTAGACAGCGAGAAATTACATACCTAAACTTGAACTGCATAAAGTTCCTTCCTAATTGCTTAACACCAACAAGTGTGATTTGCAAATTTGGAATAAAACGGTTGCTGAATTATAAAGAAAATGATTGTACATATTGGTTCCAAAAATATCCTCCCTCCAAGCTCCAACTCCAACCCAAAAGAAATCCTACTTTGCAATCTGGAAAAAATCACTACAACTTCCTTGTGTCTGAATTCTGAAACTGAATTCCAAAAGAGAACAAAAAGTACTCCTACTCCTACAGTCCTTTCCTTAGTCCTTCCTTGCAACAACAAAAAATAAAGAAACATCAACAATCGAGAGATTATTACAAAAATAACTCAAAACAAATAATCTTGAGTTCAAAAACTAGTGGCAAATGCGCTTCGAGTGCGACCATCCCGACCGGTAATGGAAGGATGGCGATGGTGATGGGCCGCCACCTGCGAGCTAAGAAATATGAACCGGCTTCTGAAAGGCAAAAGGCAGCTTTAACACCCGAAAAACTCACACTCAACCAAAACGCAAATAATTGATGCCTATGTATGCGTGTTGTGTGTGAATCGAGTCGAGCAATCAAAGGGGGCGTGGTATTTAAAACATTGACAAACACACAATAGTGCCGAGCCGATGCCGAAAGTCGAACCAAATCGGAGAAACCAAAACGAGAAATGAATTGGAAAAGAGAATTCGAAAATGGGAAAAAATATCATCTCAAATTCTCAAATCCAACAATCAACAAGAAACAATTACAATTTACAAATCCGCGGTATGACGTATGAGATATGGTGAAAAGAGATTGTGTATATTTTGTTCGTAAATCGCCCATCATTTGTTCTCTTTCAATTGAAAAATAAATTCTCTCTCTCTTTTTCGAACTCGACATCGAAATGGATGGTGAAGGAGAAGGTGATATTATGGTGAATGATGAATATTATTTAATTTCGATATTCTACTGCTCTTCGTCTTCTCTTCTCCATAGAATGAAATGAACCTCAACACTTCAACAGTCAACACTCAACCATAAACTAAACCTACCACACTTTGTGTTCTCTTTAAATTGAAAAACCATTTCTCTCCCTTTTTCTTTTTCGAACTCGACGTCGACATCGAAAAAGATGATGAATCCTAGTTAATTTCTCTTCTCAGAATAAACTGCAAGTCTGCAACGCTCAACGGCACAACCATAAACCTACCAAACTTTGTATTTTCTTTCAATTTCAATTGAAAAAACCAATTCGAACTCGACATCAAAATATCTATAAATGATGGATCTTTAATCTTATCACTGCTCTACTCTTCTCAGAACTAAGAATGAAACTTACCACATTTAATATGAAAGATTCAAGCATTCAAGTGTGTATCTCGCTTCTCGCAACATGTTTCTTGAATTAAACTTTATGCTTAGGATTAGGAGTTAGGATTCTATTAAGGAACAGGGTGCGTTTATAGGAAACATCCCTCGTTCGTTCTTGTGGTCGAAATGTTTATTTATTGTAATTATTCGAGAATGCAAAGAGATAGATAGGGCTAACATTGTTTTACTTAAGTAAACAAGTTTCAAAATACTACCTACCTTCAACAGAAACATTGCTATACACCAGGACCCAACTGATTAGATACCTGTCTTCTGGAAACTGCTATCAAAAATAATTTCAAGTTTTTTAACTTAAGTAGGTAGTGCTATAAAGCATTTTTAATGTATTAAAAATCACCGAGGTGAATGTAAATTAAACGTTCGAAAATTATGATGATTCTTCAACGTTACAAAACATATGAGATATGAGATATGAGTTATGACAGTTGGAGCATTTAAATCCACCACAGATTAAAGAGACCTCCAGAGTCCAGATTCATCAATTTCGAACTGCATTTACTTACAAAAACCATTGAAACTTCTTGAAAGTTGAAATGACAAAAAGAGTGTTATAAGATTCAAGAGAAGACATAAGCGGCAAGCATGTAATTCTCCTTTTTGGCAATCCAATATCCAAATCCAAAGCCAGTCAGCAACCACATATACACATGCCGATACCCATCATGTCACTTATGTGTATCGTCGTCGTTACTTTTTCGAATATAAAATCGAAATCGTGAAAAGAAATCTCCAACGAACAAAATGAAGAAAAAAAAAAGACCAGGGTAGGAGGATTTATCCTTATCAACCACGCGCGAATACATGTATTGGTCTTCACGACGTTGTCGTTGTGTATTCTTGTTCCGAGAAATTAATAAAAAGAAAACAGCAAAAAAAAAAATCATTAAGAAAAATTGCGCCACACACAGAGACATTTTTTCCACCATTGTTCTATTGTCGCAATTCCATTTCCTTTTTTTCAGGAGGGGGGTGATAAGGAACCGAAGGAGACAAAAAATACAAACAAATCATGTCAACGAGTGGGATCCTAAATGTGTCCAAGAAAAAAATAAATGAATTGTGTTTTATTTACTGCAGATACTCATTACATTTCCATAACCAAATGAACTTGAACACAATTTTCCCCTTTCAACAGATGAAAATGACATTGCATGCATCAGCAACTGTCATTTTCAAATAACGACCATTTGGTTAACTATTCCCACCATTTTATATTAATTGACATATTCGTGGTTATGCTCCTTCACCTCCAAGCACCCTATTATAAGTATCCACCATTGAAAGGGAGGGGCCGACCAACCGACGGCAAAACACAGCCACAGCCAGTAATAGGAAACCGATTAGTAACTATTCGATTGGAGCAATATCGAAATGTATTATTTGTTTTTGTCCTGTTTTTTTTATCTAGCGGGCATGTTGAATTTGAGACGTGTGTGTAGTAAAAATCTCCAGTTTCTGCTGAGCGCCGTCGTCGTCGTCATTCAAATACGAAGATTCGATTACCTGCCACCACCTATGCACATGGTGTTAGTGACAACCAAAGTATACGATTGGACACACAATCGTTCACTCACACCCACCCACTTTTTTATTATGCTTTTGCTCTATTGTGTATGGAAATGTAAAGAAAAATCTAAGGTACCTATAATATACTTTTTTATATTTCTTCGAATAGTTGAATCTCTCTTTCTCTCTGTATCCACTTGATTTGATTTAAATTTTTGTTTACTTTTTTTTTGTTCTTCTTTTACTTTGGTTCCAACTTCACGATTACTTTTTCCCGTTCGACGACCACAACTGGCAGACAACAGAGGAATCTCTCCCAACTTGTTTCTTTCAATGTAATAGCTACTGTCTTGTCTGTTCTGTTCTCTACGGTACTAAAGGGTAATTTCATCGCTCTTTTCACCACGCTAAAAGCTGCGAAAACCAATGGATAGAGCAGCAAGAGCTCCCAATCCCAAGCATATAATCCATACAACAACATGCTGAACACTCAAAATTAAGGTATACGACGTATGCGACAACAGACCAAATCAACGACAAAGAGTAACAACAACAAAAAAATCCCAATCCCAACTATCTTTTGTAGTATTGTAACAAGAACAGCGCAACAAGGAAGCAAATTATATGTGGTGAATAAAAAATAAAAATAAAAAATAAAATCAACACAACACATCTATTCGAATCGAACATCCATCGAAATCATGTGAATGAATTCAACACAGATCCCATGCTTCTTTAATATCAGGAAAAAAACCCACACAATCAACTAAAAGAGGTGGAGTATGAGGGAGAGACAGAGAAAGAGCATATAAGAGAAGATACGAAAAAATGTATCTCGAACTGTTCAAACTCAATTTTTCGAATCGAGCGAGATACGTATTTTTGAATCCGAATAAAACAAACGAACGAACGAGCAGGAGGGTTGTGTGTGTTTTGTATATGTTTGAATATTTCAGTCATCAGCTGAATTCATGACAGGCAACATCTTATTAGATTAAGGTTGCGCTGTTCGATTAAAAAGTAATATCTTTGGTTATAAAAAAAAAACAATAATTCACCTATCAATCAAAGTTATAAAAACAAGTTTATGCTATAGATTGTTACCTGTCATAATTATTAAAAACGTTTTGTTTATTTGTTTCATTTGAGCTATTGTGAAGAGAATAACTCTGCTGTTTTTCGCGAGACTACTTGTCAACATGCAAATCGTATTTACTTTTCATTGTATCTAGATACAATTTATCTACTTCGGTTATTGTTTTTTTGATTATACAAGTGAACAATCGGGTGGAATGAGTGGATACCTACCAACCCGTTCAATCAAATGATGTTCGTTAGTCAATTGTGAAAACGCGACAACCAACGTTTTGTTTAATTGAATGTGTCCGACCGAACCAATCGGACTTCCAAGATCCTCAGTAGTCAAACTGAAGAGTTTGTAAATGTTTAACTGTGAATAAAAATTGTTTGATGAAAGAATGGCGGTAGTTTCAAAAATTAAATACAAACAATTGGTGAAACGAAAAATGTTTTTACTGTGATCTGCCTGCTTTTGCTTGCATCCTTTGAATACCCTAAAAAAAAACGGAGAGCACCCCCAATTTTCTAAATAAGATTTTTAATTTTGTGGCATAAGTGAAAAAATTCATCAAAAAAATAAGAAAAAGTGTCTAAAGTTCCACTACCTTATGTTAACAGTTTTGGTGAAAAATAAAAAAAAATAATCGAAACAAAACTGGAAACAGAAATTGAATCACATTGCAAAAGGGAGGCAGACGAGGATCGTTTTGCCTCCACTTTTCAAAAATTCACCCGAATGCAGCCAACATTGCCGCAAACAGCCGGGACAGCCGATATGGATTTGACGGCTGTTCAATCAATGGATTGGTTATTTAAAAAGGAACGAATCTATCTACTGGCACAATTTTGGCAACAGGTAAGTCTGAAATCCATACGCCCGCCCAATCCAACTAAAAAGTCGGCTGCCGTTTGCCGTCGATAAATTGACATTATTGTGGAGAAGTTATGTTGCTCAGAAAAGCCTTTGCATAGGTACATTTATCGGGGAAGATGAATTTTCTTTTTGCAAGTAGTCTTGTTTTGTGTGTGTTTTGTGTTTGTCCGTCAAAAGTCTCCCATATAGACAATGACTAATAGGAAAATATTGGGTATCGTGTTATTAATAAACAATCAAATACTCGTTA
Source organism: Sphaerophoria taeniata (assembly GCA_943590905.1). NCBI lineage: Eukaryota > Metazoa > Arthropoda > Insecta > Diptera > Syrphidae > Sphaerophoria > Sphaerophoria taeniata. The sequence continues at coordinate 68,329,429 of OX016542.1, forward strand.
GTGATCATAGCTATTCAGTGAACTCTGTTTTTTCTTCGATTTGCCTAATTCAAGTTTTATAATTTGATTGGCTTCTAATTAATAATTTCAAAAGTTTCGGAAGCTGAAATAAAATAAACAAGTGGAAGTGGACAATCGTTCAATTTGATGTACGTATCATGTATCGGTGTAGTCTCCGTGGCTTAGTGGTCAAGTGCGTTGGCTGCTAAGCAAAACGTCGCGTCGTGGGTTCGAGTCCTTCTCGTGTCCATAAAGTTTTTATTTCATCTTTCATGGGCACTGCCTCTTACGAAGAACTGACAAAACTTCCAAGAGTATCAATCTGTCATGAAAAAGTGCTTCTCAACTTTACCGTTCGGAATAGGCGTTTAATTGTAGGTCCCTTAAGTTCATCATCATCCGCACCCAGAGAATTGTTGATGAGAGTAAGTCACTTAGGCCTTGGCTCTTGAAGATCTGTCGCGCCACTCGATTTATTTTTATTTTATTTTCCTCAGTTTACTTACTTAGCCGGCTCACAATCCATGAAGGATCTCAGTCTGAGATACTGCAGCCTTCTATCGTGAACGGTCCTTCGCATGCACTCTCCAGTCGCCAAAACCAAGCGCTCTGGCATCCGCAGTCACTTGGTGCTTGTACCGTAGGTTCGGTCTTCGTTGTCGTCTCGAACCTGGAGGCTGGGATGAGAAGACTTTCTTGGCTGGAGCGTTGTCGTCCATTCGCTGGATGTGGCCGAGCCAAAGTAGTCGTGTTTTCTTGGCCTTCTGGACTACATCCACATCATGTTACAGCTCGTAAAGTTATCGGTTAAACCTTCTGCTCCATTCGCTATCGTCGCATACGGGACCGAAAATCCGTCGAAGAATTTTTCTTTCGAAAGTGCCCAGTATCAATTCCCCTTATTTACTTATCGTCCAGCACTCGACTGGTAAAATCAAAGGTTTGTATAGCAGACACTTTGTGCTTCTCAACTTGCTTCAGAATAGGCGTTAAATTGTAGGTCCCTTCAATTCTTCACACGCACGCACTCAGAGAATTGTTGATGAGAGTAAGCAACTAAGGCCTTGGCTCTTCAAGGCCACTCTATTAATTTATTTTATTTTAGAGTCAATGACTGTACTATGGCTAACTATTTTTAATTTTACCCAACAGAATAAAACAAAGGTGCCTCAAAATCGACTTGGATTTGAATATTTCTTACCTTCCTTAATCTTGTCTAGTTCGTTTCTTCTTCTTTGGTGGACCCTGTTACTTGTGAAGAACTGGAAAAAACTTCCAGGATTACCTACCTATCAATTTGTGGAAAAGCGCTTCTCATAATCTATCCCTTACAAATTGTATAGGTCCCCTTAATTCTTCGCAAGTAGTCAAGAACTGTTGTTTTGGTAATGTTAACCTGTTTCTAGGGAAAAAACAAAACTATAAAAGCTAACAATCGAAGGCCAGATTGGTCTTCAAAATTTAAATCGCTCTCATCAGGAATAGCTTCCGATCCGTCGAGAATCAGACTAAAGAGAAAAAACTTGTAAACGAGTTAATTTCATTTAATCATTCAATATTGTCATTAGACTAATTCACATGTACCTACAGAATATGTATCTAAGTCATGTTCGTTTGAAAAATTTCAAACAGAAAAAATGAACAGAACCAGAACCTAACGATAATGGCCTTGCGTGGTGAATAAATTTCTACACAGATAACGTTTCAGTCGTTTCCAATTAAATGAAAATTTCCTCCTTACTTCTACTTTAACACCATAACCATACCTAAACGACAGCAAAAAAAAAACACTGCCCTTACCAAACAAAAACACAGGTGCGGTGGTCATAAAGACCTATTTTCCATATTAATTCACATGTGCTAATCGACCTCTTCTTTCCGGCTGCATAACGACGGACGATATATCAATTGCGAAATTAAGTTTCAAAACTGAACTATAATAACAATCGAAATTAATATAAACAAATATTTATATCTATATTTTTTTTTTATTGAAAGCGGAACTCCAAATTGCAATTATTACTTAATTTATTTTTGCATAACGCTTAGTCTGTCAAAAATATTAAGTGTCTTGGCTTGCAATATGAGTTGACAAGCACAACGACGACTTCGGATGTAAACGTTAGCATAAATTCTCAAAATTATTTGGTGTTATTTTGTAGTTCCTTATATTTTTTTGTTTGTGTCTTTTTCTGAACTGCACTTGGCCTGGATTAATTGTGTAACGAAAATATAGCACAATTATTTTTTCTCGGTCAGACAATGATCTTTTTTTTATGTAGATTTTTTTGTTTACCAGACCAGTAATACCTACATTGATTGGATTAGTTTTAAAACAACACAAAAATCACCGGAAATTCAACTGAATTAAATTACATGCAATCAATTTAACCGAGAGTAAAAACGTCTTAATACGCCTAATTGCTCCAAATATCTGGTAATCAACCGTAGAAGTAGACAAGTAGAAAAAAGAGAGGAATAAAAGTCAAAACCAAAAAAAAAAAAAAAAAAACATTTCAAAATAAAAAAAGGAAAAAGAATGAAAACCGGGACTGATGTCTGGCAGAGTAATTTGTGAGCATGCAGCTCAATATATCAGTCGATATCTTATGAGTTTTTAATTTTAGGTTTTTGACTTGAAGAAATACGCATCACAAGAAAAAAATATCTCATCAATCGTTGTATGTATGCTTGTATCTTGGTGTATTCTTGAACGGTCGACAAATAGGTATCCGTTTCTGTTTCTGGTGATCAGAATGATCTAGAGAGAGATCTATAGCACCGAAATGCAGTCAAACATAAAAATATATGGGTGGATATGTTAGTCCTTCTTACCTTCCTGCGTGATTATCAGTCAATCCGAAAGGAACAGATCACTCATCCGTTTGGCCACCACCCATTTTGCAGAAATATGTGGTGGTCCGGGTTCCATCCGCTAGCATGTCGATACATCAGTAACATCAGCAGCTATACAACAGGCGGTATAGAATTTTACTGGAATAAGGGGAGCCCGAGCTCTACATTCAGCCGCAGGGCAATTCAGACGCGCAGATATTCTTATAATGCGAGGAAAATTAAAAAGGAATCATCATTACTAGCTATGTAAGTTGAGTTTTACTTTCGTCCCATGATGCACTCACTCTCTTATAGCTTCATCTCCACGCTAAAAATATACCTACCTAAACTGAATGCAAAATAATATCTTAACAATTCACTATACGAATGCAACGTATTTAAGACTAAATTTATGTATTTTACCGGCAAATGGACAGTATAAAACAATTAGATATATCGAATTAAAACTGCTTATTGGCGTTTTAATTTTAGATACACACATACATTCTTAATTTATTGTTACTCAAAGCTCAGACGATGTAGTCGATATTTTCAAATTGAAATGTTAAACACTAATTACGCGATGGCTATCATTTGTCATTATTAAGATACACTTAAAGTATCTATCTATATACAGATACTCTCAGGCATGTCTAATGGTAGAATATGGTAGCGTGTGTAGGTGGGTGAATTTTAACGAATCTTGTTTTTTGCTTGTCGGACTCGTCTAGACTTAAGTGGGTAAGATGAAGTTTTAAATAAATTTACAAAACTATTTGGAGTTAATTTCCATCTGAAAAATGTGCTTGTAATTTAATAACAACACCTTACCATACCTACTTTGTTTTTGTGTATGATCCTAATTCGTAATGAAGGAACGATAAGAAACAAAACGACATTAATTTTTTTGTGGTTTAATTCGACGCTATTGAACACGTTAAGCGGCACAACATTCATGTCCATTCATTCAAAAATCATATATAGGTACCTTTGTGCAAATCACATAAACTATGCTAGATTGTCCTTTTGAACGTTCTGTGTGACTTATAAGCGCTTATATATAACACTCTACCCTTTGAACCATCCCTTAATTTTTCATTCGGTTAGAATATGGACAATTGTACAGAAAATACAAGAATCCTCCATATCTCTTCATGGGCAAGCGAATTAAAGCTTCTTTATAATATGGCCTTCGATTTCGTCAAATTCAAAATGGAAACACAATTTTTTTGATTATTCCCATGATAGATACAGTTGTATCTATCAGCCCATCTTAATGCTTTGCTAGAGAATCGAAAATGTACCCTAGGGGTGTATTTTTTTGCTGTCGAAAACCGGTTTTATTTAAATTGATTAACTATACCTCTAACAGGAATGGGGCAAGGATCATGATTAGGAGAAAAAAAACTTGTCCTATTCTCACAAAAACCGTAACACATGTGTAAAAGAGTATGGTACATAAAACTGAAAAAATAGCGCGTCGCGTACATCAAGACAGATATACGAGATTTTTTTTATAAAAGGGTTCCGTATTAAATATCATAGTCGCAATTAATATCGTTCAGATTCAGATTCGAAAAGGTATGGAACCCTTGCTACTCAATAATAAGCAGTTTTTTTGGTGGATTTAAAAAAAAAAAACCAAAACGTTTGAAAAGTGAACGGCATGGGAATGGTAGATGGTAACATTTCGAATGTTAAATTCAGTTTGATTCTTTGGTAAATAAAAAAAAACTAATGTTATGCCAGTTGGTGTTTTTTAACAAAAAATATTGGCGCAAAATTATAGTCCGCTAATGAACAATTTTAGTGTGATACTAGCTTAAAATGACGTTTGAGTCATGTATGAAACGTCATTTTAAGCTAGTATCACACTAAAATCGTTCATTAGCGGACTATAATTTTGCGCTATTTACTTTTAAAGTTAAAACTGTCTTTTAAATTGAAAACAAAGTACCTATTTTAAGTTTTATTGATCAAAAGCAAAACAGAAAAACGGTTAGTCGTATATTGTATTGATGCGAAATGTTTATTAAAACCAAGAAAATTTTATGAGCTTTAACCAACAAACTACAAAATAAACAGTTTTTATGAAAAAACTGGAAAATACATTTTTTGATATTTTTTTATATTCATAGAATAGATTGAAAAAAGCAATGTTTTCATTATTTTTTAATAACTCTTCTGTAGAAAATTTAATAAATTTTTCAAATCTACCTTTAACATTTTTGTGAGTAAATTTTTTGCAGGGATATTAGGGTCCAAAGTCAAAATTGTGTTTTTGCATTCAGGCCCAGTTTTTAATCAGAAAAAAAACGTAGCGATCTAAAACAAAAAGGGAATTAAAACCAACAAAATTGACAAATTGAATCTTAGATCGGTTGGATTGAAAAAAATTTTCCGCTCATTTTTTTTCTTTAATTTTGGAGATGAGTGAACATTTCTTACGATCAAGGGAAACGATTGGAAAAGACAAAAATTATAGCTTTTCAAAGAACTTTTCGTTTCACCGACTTTTTTCTACTGAGATGCAGACTAATAAAAACCACTCAGTTTTGGAGTTTATTCAAGTGTTCCCTTAATTTTTTGGACTGGACAATTAGTTGGCCAGTATACGGTAGACGTACAGTAATTTTTCATTGATACTTGTCTACCTCTCAATGAAAATTTTTTTGCGTTCCAAAAATATAACTCACTATAACAATAACACCCAATCAGCCAAATAAAAAAAAAGACACCGAATAGCGAAGGATTAACCCTTCTGTGGACTAAGTGGAAAATGGTTGATAAAAATCATGATTTTTTGACAGATTTTTTTGATTTTTTCAAAAAAAATCATGATTTTTTTTATTTATATGATTTTTTTGATTTTTTTCTGTATTCGCAAGATACCTGTCTAGTTGTTCATCGTAAATGATAGTTTTATTTTAACTAATTACTCCATCGACTTTTCTTATTCAAGACGGCATTTATTTGTATAGATTGAGAGCTGAAGAAGAAAGCACAGGCCTCGAGTATGCCCAAAGCAAATACGCAAGACTCAACCTTTTAAAAAAGTTTTATATTCAAAATTTAAAGAACTACAGTGGTGGAACTCTCAGTCGGGTACAAAAACAAAATGATGAGCATGGCCAGTTTATGCCTTACTTTAACCAGTTGCTTAACATCATCTGAGTCTGTGGAAAGGATATTTTCTACATTTTGCTACACAACAAGCTGTGGAATGAAAAGGCAGCAAAAATGGTGTTCTTTTTAAAGATTTTAACAACAAATTAATTATTTTCAATTTGGTTTGAAGTGTGAGTTTTCAGTTTTTTAAATTATTTTTTAAAGTTCCTAAATAAAAAAAAATTTGATAATTTTAAGGCGAGTTAAAAATAAGTTTCTGTCTAAATTTTGTTTAAAAAAAATCAATTTTGATTTAAATCATGATTTTTTTCAAAAGGAATAACAAAATTGTAAAAAAACTACTTCCCTGTCAACTCGTTAGATGGCGCCACAATCGAAGGCCATATGTGTATAGCTAAGACAACAACTGTCACTTGACTATTCCGAGAACAAATCATTTTTATAAATGAGAAATTTTAAACTCTTATTCAATGGGTTGGTTAACCTGTGGAATATTACTGGAATAGGCGTTTTTTATTACTATAGCTGAATGTATGATGATAAATTGATAACACATTGATCCGTTGCAAAATGTCATATTTTTTTGCATTCATACGAAAACCATACCTTCAATAAGTAGGTATGATTTGACCTCATAAAAGCCTTAATATTCACTTCAGAATAATTGTGAAGGTCAGTACCTTACCTACCTCTTGTTTGTGGCAAGAGATTAATTTTGAAAAGTTAACGAATGGTAGGAAACTAGGTAAACGGTGAAAATTCCACGTACAAAATGGAGGTAGTAATAATATTTTATTATTTGACAAAAACTACTTTTCGGTTTTCGCGTTAATTTATGTAAACATAAACACTTCAAAAATTCAAAATAAAAAAAAAAATAATAATAATAAATAAATAAACCAGAGGATGTCATTAAGAAACAACTAAAAATCCATCATCATAATGCGAACGCTTTTATTTATGGAAAATGTCAAAGTACTTAGTGTGACATCTATTTTTGTCACTTTTACAACACAGAATGCACAAAATTTCGTCTCGTTCCACTGCAGCACAGACACAAAAAAATAAAACAGAATTTTCATACGTACAAAAAAAAAAAACAACATCACTAAGGCCAGAAAGAACTCAAAAATTGGCTGGTGTGTCGTCAAGTTCTATGTGTTTTATCGTCTGACACGATACACAATGATTGCGGCGCAGCTCAGGCAACAGTAGCAGTACTAGCAGCTACTTTCCACGCATAACATTTTTGGGGGAATGAAATGTGTATTTTTAATCTTCCCACAGATGCTATATTGGCAGTAAGATCTGATAAAATATGAAGTGGTAATTTTTTGAATCGATAGATTTTTTTTTCTGTATAGCGCCAACAGCAATTAAAGACCGTCGTCTGTGCTTGTCAAGTTATTATCATGATCATTTTCAACATATATGTACATCCAATGATCGAACCCACACTTGAAGTCAAGTGGCATAATAGAAAACAATAAAGATATTTAAAATTGATCATTTCTCATTGAATGTTATTTCGATGATCCACTGCGAAACACATGATAACTAATAGTGTACCAAAAGACACAATTATTCTTGATGTGAATTTTATATTCATTTTTTTTTTTATTTCTGCTTTGAATTCTCTGAACAGGAACACGTATTTTTTTCGAAATTTAATGGTAATTTTGTTGTTTTTCCGATCGAGGAGACCAATATACACATGAACAAGAATACCAATACACATCTCGATAAAAAAGCAAAAAAACACTTTTTATAATAAAATAAACCATTCGAAAACCGGAGCCGTTCAATTTCTCGGTTTTTATGATCTGTCGTTTCGATTTATTTAGATATGTGACGGCTTCTGAATTTTAATGATGTGAAGATCTATTTGTGAGTCTTCGACAAATGTAGGTACATGGTTTTCGACGACAGTCATCGTTTTATGTCTGTTTATATTTCATTAGAATTTGATGTGAACTAGATTGTTTGAATTTTAAATTCCATTTCATAATCGATACCAAAAAAATAGATGCGGAATATAAATTAAATTCTGTGGACTATCGAAGTTATTTTCGCGCATTTCTTTGATGTTTGATCTCAAATATTGCTCTTTCAAATCTGGAGAATATGTCAAAAAATGATTGTGGTCTCCCAAACTATACAGGGATGCCCATGTCTTCTTATTTTGGAGGGTAGGTATTTTTAGTTAATAAAGCCGCTAGACAGACACATAGACGTCGAGTCGTCGACACATCGCCACAATGAATGAAAACCATTCCAACTTAAAGTCGAAGTTGATTCTGTACTTCTTTAAGGGGTTAATAATTTTGGATGGGAAGCTCAAATTTAATCTTAGCAATACCTATAGATATAGAAAGAACAATAAACTGTGTGTTGTTGCAAGCCGCCTGCTGTGCCACCACGTGCTCACCGCTTTTTGCCATTTGACTTGAGACCTAACCGTGTGCCACAAATCACGCTCCCTTCTCTTTGACTTTTTGTTTGTATATTCACATTTTAAAATTTATTGAAAAAAAAACAATGCTCACATAAAGAAATGCTGTTATACGTGTGTTTGTGTATCTAGATGGATACATTATAATAAGGCGTCAAAAGACGTTTCTTAATCTATTCTAAAACATAAAATCAAATCAAAATTTCCTATAATTCTTTTCGGTTGCTCGGTCATAAAATCAAATGGGTTTCCGTTGGGCTTCGATAGATGAAGAAAAAAACACATAACATTGACGCGTCTTGGATCGAAAACTCAAAATAGAAAATTGTGACAAAGATTAAATTTGATTTCTCAAAACAAAAAACAAAAACGAGAACGAATAAAGATGTTTTGGTTTTTTATATACTTTTTTAAAAGGGGAGCCACATTTGTCACATTTTAGATATTTTCCAGACAGAATTCCTGAAAAAAGTACCCATCCAAATGAAAAGAGGCATTTCATTAAAATACTAAAACGTCATAATTGTGATTTCAAAGCGTTCAGGGAGCATCCCCCCTCAAAAAGTCAATGATTAAGCCATACCTATAGTATCCATCGATTACCTCCTTTCATATCTATAAAGGGATATGTTTTATTTCTAATAAGTAATAATAAGCAAACTGAATAGGGAAACTTTGGGGGAAAATTACTCACTCCCCAACAGATGTAATTGGTAAACACTGATAACCAATGTCCTAGCTATTAGCACTTTGAAAATACGTGTGTACGACCAACAACGGCAACGTAAAGTTTACTCTTCACACATGGATGGTGTGTGTTTATTTTGTCTTTATACAGGAACCGCAAATACCCTTGAAAAAGGTAGATATGCGGGGTCGAAGGATATGAAGCGGTTATTACTTTAATAGTTTTATAGTTTTAGTGAAACACTCGATTGCAATCTTTATTCAAAAACTTTGGGAATATAACCTCCTTAAGAGAGGTTGATTTAAATTTATAGATTTTTAACGGACCCACTAGTTGACGGGATGCAATATTTCATATAATAAGATGAACATTTAATGGTTTAAGGTCTTTTCTGGGGCAATCTTTGAGTCTTTGAAAAAGAAGGGAAACACCAAAACGAACAAAGATCATGATGATGATGTAGAAGCAGTTCAAGTGGCTTTCTTTCACCCAATTCACTTTATGCTCATTGCTCTTCAAGAGGGTGAAGGGATGACATGTTTGTCCAGATATGTTTTGAGATATAACAAACATAATCACAGATGGGTTTGAGAAATTCTCAATAATTGGTGGTTAAAGAGAGTTGAAGACGCAGCACAGAAATATAGATTTGAAGCACGATATCTTTCAGTGGTTTCTTTGAATTAGTTATCGTAAAATTTGATCACATCGATACTTGAAGAAGAAGACATTTTCAACATCTTGTTTTCCTCAACATAATTCACATAAAAAAAACAGATAGACTCCTGAACAGAAGTTGAATTCGATGACTCTATATTGATGACTTGTGATTGAATAAAAGCAATTATATTCCTCTTTTTATATTGCCTTAGAAAGTTGTTTACCAATATTACGAACGAAATTTATTTCTAAATTTAGCCGCATACAAACAACAAAGTCTACGAATGTCCTTGATGATTTTTGATTTTAACTAAACCCCATAAACAACAAGGAGATTTCGCCAAGCAGACAATCTAAATGTTATTTAAAGACGTTTAAGAAATTTTACTGCTCTCTACGTCTCCCCCCTGTAACATCGTATTCGCCTCCTGGATGATGTTTGCCACAAAAACTACCTTGAATGAAGGCGTCTGCTGCGCTTCAAGTGAACCCTTCTTATATTTTCTCCTTTCTTCTCTTGGTTATGATGGTTGAATTTTTCTTGTGTTCTTTTATCTTTTCGTTTGAATCCCACCATCATCGTGTTGTTTCGGTTGTCGACTTTCAACGTCGCCGTCGGTCGTGATTGTAGTCGTCATACTATCCATTTTCCTTCGTATTTTAACGGTACAGCTTAAGTTAGTATAGTAGTAGTAGTAGGTACTCTCTGACTGAGAAAAACCTAGTGAACTCCATCCTTTTGGTGGTTTTTGGGGGCTCGGTAGGTATTAGGGCGCAATGTTGTATATACATACTATTGTCGATACCTTCTTCTTCTCCTGGGGTGTACCTATACATACATATATAGATATTAAAATAACCTTTTTCTAAGCCAATTTAAGCCAATACTTCGACGTCACTGCCTTGTCCCCGTTGCCGTCGCCGCCACCGCCCACCAGCAACCCATTGCTTCCATTTCTCGGTTTTTGGTAAGTTTTCGACCGACTCAATGTTTTGTTTTGTCGCTCTAGTCGTCTTTTGAGAAAATCAACATACCTTCTGTGCTCTATCCTTTAAATTATTTATTTGTATGTGTGTTGAATATCTCAACTTGGTTTTACTTTTAATTTTACAAAATTAGACCAAGACACACAGATAGATGGTTAAACTGGCTCGTCGTCGGTCGTCCTTGAAAACATTTTGCCGGATGTGATGTCATGGATTTTTAATTTCCTCTTTAACCCGTTCCCTTTCTTATAAAATGTTTGCCTTCTTTAAGTTTTCCACGTTAAAGTTATATAGTCTCTTAATTTAAGGTACACCCCGAAAACCCCTCTCTAACCATGAGGCTCTTATATTCCATTGACTCCTTAAAGAATACGCAAGCTATTTACAGTTCTGATTCTGTCTAACAAACAAGTGGGCGCACAAAATGGAGGCGAGACAAACACTGATACCCAGCCCAGGGACGTGGATGATGACGTCGGCGGGCGAAACGACGAGAAGCCAGAAGTAGAAAGGGTGTTCCCTGGCTCTGGAAAATCTGAATCACGAGACGACACAACGCACTTTCACTTAACAGCAGCATAATAGTATCCTGCAAATATTCCATATACAAACACTGTTTGTGTAACTGTGTGTATGTTTTTAAACATACCTATAACTTTGTGTATAAACATATATTTGCATTATCATTTGTCTGTTAGTTTGTGGCATAATTACGCACGTTGTGTGCAGAGTGAATGTCCTTGAAAGTTTTTGGCACAGTTTAATTCGTATACCTATAGTTTGGTCGTATACTCGTACCATAGACTACTAGAAGGGAGGTATCTGCCGCACCGGGGAGCCAGCAGTTTAATACCAAAGCATAAGCACATGACGGTATAACATTAAACGTAGTTGAATGACACTTTCTTTTGAGTTTCCTGTCTAGTGTTTGGTTTCTCTGACGAGAACAACTATTGCGTTTATAGTGGAACTCTTATAGTTGCCTTGTATTTTGCATCTGTGTAACTTTTTTTGGGTTTTCCTTCCATCCATCCGACGCGACGACGTTTCAACAAATTGATTGAAGATGAGTATTGTATAGGTACATGTTCATAATTAAATTAACGCCCCAACTTACAACACTAAACGCGATTCCAATTTCACTCTGCAGAGACGCATATTCAATTAAATCAACTTCCTGTCAATTAAATGATCACCAATAATCAAATTCAATTTGAATGTTACTGTGCGTATGATGTGATAACCATCGTCGTCGTCGCATTGAATCATCGCAATCGCAATCATCAACAGCCAGCTGCTGGCATTAGCAGCCCTAAGTATTGGTACAGATCTGCATTTATTTGTGTGGGAGAATTTCTCAGGCTGGATCGGTAACAGTCGATGCCATGAAACAAGAAGACCATATTTCGTAATAAACCCCCGAACCAAAACGGAAATACGAATTCAAAAAAAAAACTAGCAACAAAAAATAAAACATGACTCAAAATGTGTGAAGCTGTCTTTTGAGCATCTTTTAGTTCCAGAAAATATAAATCCCTTCTCCTCCTCCGCATACATCAGTATCGTCTCATTTGCATTGAAAAGGGAACGTTTTTGTCACCCATAAAGATCGGACGGAGTTTTAATTTTTCTCCTTCATCGAACTTGGGGTCTCACACAGCATCATTATTGTATATTCGATAGTTTCATATTTTGAGCTGTTTCCTTTCGAACGCAATGCGAATATGCTTTCAATTTTCTTCTCAATAAATATTAAAAAAAAAACAAATGGGAGAGTTCTGTATCTCATCTACATAGAATGCAACCAACATCCTTTGGATTGTGTGAAGATCATGACGAGATGGAAGAATGAAATTAAAAAGCACTGTAACGCATAAAAAAATACTGTATAGCACCGCAGCACAATATACACGAGGGCGAAGACTCATAAATCAAAATTAAGGCGCATTAACATGCGCGCTTCATTCTTGACACTGCTACTTTTCTGGTTCTTGTTTTTTTTTTATATTAAGATTCGTTTTTTTTGTCCTTCCCTTCTTTGAGCGCATTTTGTATAAGTTATCTTTGGCAAGCATGAATGAAAACAGAAAACAACTAAGTTAGTATATCGACAGATATAGACATTTAAAAATGTAAACTGAAAGAGCCAAATTAATTAATAAAGAATAGCGAAGGATTAACATTTATTTTGTGGACTGAGTGGAAAATGCGAAATGAAACTTTTCTTAACATGATGTTTACTAACATAATGTAATATTCGGCTTGGTCCGACAATTAAAACTTATTTACTTTTTAAATAAAACACAAGTTCACTTTATTCAAATCACTCACAAACTTATTTATTCAACACTTTCAATTACTATTCAAACACAGTAAGTATCTTTACTTTATCGCAGTTCACAATCAATCGATTCGCCTCGCCACCAAACGGCTATTTATATAACAAAAATAATGGGTTCTAGAAACTACTATTGGTTCCTTTTGGTTCTTGGAGAAGCTGAAAGTTCGAGAAGCTCTCTATTTACAAATAAAAATACTGGGATTTTTTGTAGGGGCTAACGTTCTTAATGCTAAACAAAAAGTTTCTCTTAATCACTAGGTATTGCCCCTCACAAGTGTTTACTACTACAATTAAACGATATTAAGTAAAGAGAGTATGTACATTAAATAAACAAGAGATACAGAGTAAGTAAAGAGAGTAAGAAAAGTGTGTACAGTACATTAAATATAGAAAGAGATACAGAGCGTAAGAGATAATAAAGTATACACATTAGACATTACAATAGAAGGAGAAACAGAGCGTATAAGAAAAATAAAGTGTATACACATTACAATAATATTATTGCTGGTTTAGCGAAGGAATAAAAACAATGTACAAAAATTACTTCTCTGTCAACTCACTGGATGGCACCACAAAGACAACAACAAATCGGTAGTCAAGTACCAAACCAACAAGAAAAAAATTCCCAAAGAGAACAAATTATTTTTATAAATGAGAAATGTTAAACCATAGATTAACTCTTATTCTATGGGTAAGTAAGAAGTAACCATAATAGAGCATACCTATTGAGAATTAAACAATAATTTTTCATATTAGGTAGGTATTATATGTAAAGGGTGTTTTTTTAGAGGTATAGAACTTTAAATTGCAATAAAACAACGATGGAATATTCGATTGACATGATTTTTTATTTATTCGAAAGATAATCTTGTGGCATTACATTTTAAATATGACTTCTGGCATATTACTGCCACGGCTGGCTCGTATGTAGTCCAATCTGGACGTCCAATTTTCGATGGTTTTTTCAAACATTTGTGGCAGTATATCGGCAATAACACAGCGAACGTTGTCTTCCAAATATGGTCAAGCGTTTGTGGCTTATCCGCATAGACCAATGACTTTACATAATTCCACAGTAAAAAGTCTAGCGGTGTTAAATCACAAGATCTTGGAGGCCAATTCACAGGTCCAAAACGTGAAATTAGGCGGTAACCAAACGTGCCTTTCAATAAATCGATTGTGGCACGAGCTGTGTGACATGTTGCGCCGTCTTGTTGGAACCACAGCTCCTGGACATCATATGATTGTTCAATTCAGGAATGAAAATGTTAGTGTTCATGGCTCTATAACTGTCTTCGGGTCTTCCTCAATGCTACGCTCTACAGTAGCAATATCTTCTTCTGTACGCACCGTACGGCATCTTTGGGGATGCGAGTTATCAATAAGAGTAAACATGGTGCAAAAACGTTCCATGGTTAATCAAATTAACTGCTCTGATGGACGATTTTGTCGACAATAAAATGGACGTAGTGCGCGATACGTATTTCGCACAGAACCATTATTTTCGAAATAAAATTGCACAATTTGCAAGCGTTATTCAGGCGTTATTCATGATAAATTACCAAACCAAACTGAGAATAAATCACTTGACAGCTGTTAAATCGGTCGCCGGCCGTCTTAAAAAGTAAAGCCAACTTAAAGTTCTATACCTTGAAAAAACACCCTTTATTTAGGTACCTATAGCCTATAGGTACTTAGGGTATCTAAAACTTCAACGGTTCGATAATGTGAAGCCAGGTTAGCAACTGATTTCACTCCCCGGAATAACCATTCCAGGAGAAAGCTTCACAAAAGAAATTGAAGATAACAAAGACTCAAGTAAAGTTCATGCTCTGTTCTAATTGTAATTACACAAATTTAATATTAATAAAGTTGGTTGATGCATCAAAACTGGCGATGGTTTATTTTAAATTTTTTGGTTAATTTTTTTCATGTTGGAAAGAATATACCTAACCGTCCGGTCCTTTGAATCTTACAAATGTTTCATTTTTGCCAATTTCACAAAGCAAATAACTGATTTCAAAAGGATTTCTCATATTTTTTTCATCAATGCTGCATTTCGGTTGTCCGGTTATATGAAAGTAGTTTTCAATGTGCCCACGTGCCCAGTTCATCTCTCTTTCAGATGTTTCTTTTTTTTTACTATTTCATTCTGCAATGAAACTTATACAGTTCAACCCTTAATCAAAAATTGATGCAACGGCAACGAGCTCTTATACATACATATATCTAGGTAGTAGGAAATACTACACAGTAGGTACCTCACTGTTGTAGTTAGCAACACTTTCCCCAGGAGGGTCGGGACGAACAAGCACCATCATCGAGAGACCCTTTTACATTTCGCTACGCTACATGCAGTTAGTTCCTACCTTCTACTACGTATATTTTCCATCATGCACCATTTCCAACACCTCTCTATCCTCCAAACGATGAACTTCCATCACCTTCCCTCTAACCCCTTAACAAACTCTCGCGTGCAACTATACCTACTTTCAATAATAAATTTTCAGTTTTCTCTCTCGTTTTCTTTTCTATTTCTCTGCTTATGCATCCCTTATCCTTGCTTTCTGCTTATGCATCCTTGTGCTTCTGTTCTATAGTGTTGGAGCAAAAATTGAAATCGAAGAAGCGCGAACTACTTACTATAGATATCTACCCATAGATTTGAACTTAGTATTGTAACTGTAAGTGCTGTCTACATACATACATATGCATATACAAGTGTATCTATTGCAAAAAAATCACAAAAACGAAGAACATATCTTCAGAAAAAGGAGAAGAAAATTGTCAAGGATCCACCCACTCGAAAGTCATCGAATTCAAGATTTTTCACTTTTCTTCCTATCGTTTTCTTACTGCTCCATGATAGATACATGTGTATTATGTTGTTGATGCGACGACGTTGATATGTTTTGTAAGTTGTGTATCTTGTATTAAAAGAATAAATATTTTCTTTCAGTTTATGTATTGATAATATCTATGGGGATTGTGTAAGTAGAAGATGAATTCGATTCTCCTGATAAGAGTAAATAAATATGTTTTTGAATGTATAAATCCATGCATACTCCTATTTTTTTTTATTTATTGGTAGGTAGGTGGAACCGCACTCCGTATTGATTTTATTTTCCTAAATTTTTTCTACGAGCATAATTGAGGGATATTAAGAGTTACATAACTTTTCTAACTTGGAACCTAAAAAACAGTGGGAGGGATGCTGTCGTCGACATTAATTGTTCCTGCAAATCAATATTGTCAAGTGCCACCAATAAAAATATTCAATTTCACACCTCCTTCGCTCTCGTTTAGGGGATTAACACCTCCATCGAAGTACATAGGGAATTCAATACTCTTTTTATCTATATACTTGTATAGGATCCTTGCCATTCCTCCAGAAAATAAATAAACAAGTGCACAGAATTAAATATAAAACAGACAGTGTTGTGCTTGCTCTTGGAATCGGTATGTGCGCACTGACACATTATCAATATTTTCACACACAACCTCGATAGATACCGAACCCAAATGGACCAATTGGTGATATTGTGTGCACAAATCGGAGGAGCCCGAAGGCAGAGCTACCCAGTGTATAGTTCCTGCCACTATAGTCGTCTTTCACAGCAGCACACACTTTAATGTTTGTTATTTATGTGCCTTGGTTCAATCCTAAAGCTCTCCCCAATTCATCCCCCCAATATCCATAATAAAACACCCTAGCTTCATACCAACAAAAAACATAAATAAAAAAAAAGAAAACAAGAAAAGGAATATAAAAATCCTTAAAAAAAACTTATGGTAGCATACACCTACACCCAGAAAAGGAACCAGCAGAAAGCACAAGAAAAATGAGAAGCAATATCGGGGAAAGCAACAACAACAACAACCAAAAGAAGAAAAAATCAAGAGTCCCATGGATGATGGAGTCTGGAATACACACTTGCATACTTCAGTCAGGTCACTGCCTGTCTAGAGGCGTCGCGCACATTCAAATTCAAGGATATAGGAGCCTTGGCTGCAAAAAAAAAAGGAAATGAAAAAATACATATATACAAGACGACAAGGAAACAACAAGCTACAGAAATCTGCAAACGTATTTCTTTCTCGTTCTAAAGCGAGAAAAAGTAAATAGAGCTCCAAACACTACAATGCAAATTTTCAAACTTTGTCAATTAATTTTTTCCAAAATATAAGGAATTTATAGACAAAAATTATAATCCAAAGATAATTCCAAACAAAAACCAAAGAGAACACACAAGTACCCTAAAAGAAGCTAAAAGAAAGACCTTGGCTAGACAATTATTGCCTTGCCATTGCCAATATGACGTATTAAATTTAAGAGAACATCGGTGTCTGGTGAATTACTCTGTTCAATATTGCTGTGGTGACTTTTTTATATGGCTGCTCATTAATTTTTATTGCTTCTTTTTTTCCTATATGCCATCGCAAGGCAAACGGTTGGAAGCACTAATACCATTGCAATGCAGAAGATGGTGTATAGCGAATTTTTTGTTTGGCAGAGAGAGAGTGAGTCCAATGAATTGAACGAGTGTGTGAAACGAAAGCCGTTCGATTACCACAGCAAACCCGAAATACGAAAGATGGAATATAGATAGATTTTTGAGAAACCTGATTGGATGGCTATTGACTAGGAATATGGTACAGTAGGAGGGGATGATGATGATTTTTTTTTCATCTTCTCTTCTTCCGATATTTTTTTTCGTTTTGTCTTCTTCTGACTTCTGAGTTGTGTAAAAAGGAAGTATTGTCGGAGGAAAACGATGTCGCCAAATGCCGTCGGCTTTTCAGCAATGTCACTTGGGCGGATAGTTATCTTTTATTGCGCTTAGGTACCTACTGACTTTCAGGAGCTGATTTTTACGGAGAAAATAGTTTTTAGTTAAAGGAAATTAAAGCAATTGTGAAAAGTCAACTGAATGATCATGTAAGGGCGGAGCACTTTTTTAGATCAATCTATCTTCCCCTTGTATGGAATGAGGAAATCCATTTGTATATCGACAGAGCATTTTTTCTGTCGAATTTATGATTGTTTTATGTATGGAGAGCTTTGCAGTAGCACATTCACAACTGACAGTAGTGAATCAGCACTCAGCAGCAGTCAATGAAGGTATTATAAGAGCATATGTATGGGGAATTTTCGTTTTTGGTATCTAGTTAACATTCTCTTTCAATCTGATGTAAAAGAAACTCTCTTAGACTTCATGGAGCTTCGTTCTTCCATGCAATGTGCCCTGCCGCTGCCATGCCATGTCAGTGCCACATCGGAAAGATAAGGAACTGAAAATTGTCCTTCGTTTGATTGTGGCACAAACTATGTGCTGTACAATAAGACCCAGAGAGAAAGAGAGCACCTCCACCGATCCACCTGATTCTGTATTCCTTCATAAGAACGTTATTAGATTGTATTAGAAAGATTCATTTGGGGGCTGTGGGGGTTGAATTCTTTGGTATATCTGAAGCGCGCTTAGTTGTATGGATGGATTCCCAATCAAAATCGATGGGGGTGCAAAGAAAAATCAAAAAAATAAAAGAGAAAAGTGAAAAAGAAGAAAAAATATTCGAAGCTTTCGGGTACATAAGCTGCCAGAAGCAGCAGAGTAAGGGTGATGGCGCTTATATACGTCGATTCAACATTTTTATTTCTTTTTTCTCGATCTGAGTGAGGGGTGATTATGTCGTTTTTTGCCTGAGTTTTTTTCCGAAGATTGGGTGGGTGGGTGGTTGATATTTGTTGGAGCTCTAACAGCACCACCCCATCAGAGTGTGCGAAAGTCGATATTCGATTGGACGAGACGAATTTACAGGACCTTTTTTGTGTGTATAAGTACCTACCTATGTGAAAGAGAGCATAAAAGAAGAAATAAATTACCAAATCAATATGTTGTTAAAAGAAAGATTCTCGGTTATAGGCTATAGGAATAATGTATAGGTACATAGCATATCTATAAAGAGAAAAAATAAGAATAATTTATTTACTCCATCAATTTGTATTGGAAACGCCTTTATTGTGCGCGCGATGAAGCGCATCCCCTACATCTATACGATGGACCAATATCGATATTGCTTTTTACTTTACCTAAATGTATCTAGGTACAGATATGGAGGTACCTAGCTGAGCTGTGTGTAAATTTGAAGGGGTTTGGAATATTGACAATGGAAAGGCGTTTCGATTTTTGTTACGTTTGGAATGTATATTTTGGGAGGGTATGAATGTATGTATTTTAATACATAAGGAATAATGTATGTAAGTAAAAAAAGTGAAGAAGTTGATAAATAAAAGTCGTATAATAAGATTGAAATGCAAATGGCGTATATCTGTCTTATTATACTCGTAGCTATCTTTTAAGTAATTTTCTTATCTTCTTTATCATTTGTCATTGATAAAAGAGGAATGTTAGAGATAAGATTTCCATTTAATTTATATATAATGCAGTTTTGTATTGCTCTGACTTTCAGATAATTGTAGGTAGCTAAGTTCATATAAGACCGGTGGCCTTTACCCAAAACAGAACATGGATATACCTACTTGTCCACTTATAGATATTGTTTGAGTCTACTACTTTTTTCCACTTCTTAGTTGTCAAAAGATACAAATAGAAAATATGGTTGTATACACTTATGATCTTTTTTTATTGACAGTTTAAAATTGCTTGCTAAAACCTAAAAATGGTGGCTTCAACGGTATAAACAAAGTTATAAATATCCTCTTCAAAAACGTTCAACAAAATGTGAACGTTTCAAGTGTACCTTATCAAATTAGCAAAAGGTAAATATTTTAAAATCTAAGAAACTGAAAGAAATAGGTATATTATGTACCTATTTGCATAAACCCTATATGTATTTTTAGTTTATACCATAAATAGGCAGAGACATATTTCAATAAAATTGTTGACATAAGATGAACATACACCCATCACCTAGCTCGTACCTACGTAGGTGTGTGCTATGAATAAAGCCTTCAAAAGAACTCAGTTCAAAATTTGACGTTGACAATCGATTCTTGCGATCGTCTACGATAAAACTCAATTTACATACAATTGGCATTCAATAGAAAGAACTTTTCAGAAGTACCAATCCAACGCTATGAGAACGTAAGTACAAGCTGAACGCTATATTCCTAAAGCCTTGATTGATTTTCGGTTGCCGTTCTCGTCTGAAGGTACCTTACTACCGACCGACCACTTCATTCATACCATTCATGCTTCGAAGTTGTCGAATTAACCAAAGGACTCTCTTGTGTATTGTGTTAACGAAACCAACTTGGAGCATATGCGAACGAAAAAAGAAAACAAGACAAAAAAGAATTCAACCTTGTCCCGCCCTCGCAATTTGGTTATGCAAATCTCAATAACTTCTTTTCAATTAAATTCGATGATCACATCACTACAAACTGAGATCGGAGCGACTCCTTAGAGAATAAAGGATTTTTTTTCAATTGTTCATGATCCATTATTTAGGTCTTTGCAAATTTTGTCATTTCCGCTTCTTTATTTGTTGAAAATCTTTAACACAAATTTTGATTTCAAAGAAATTAATTTCCTCGTGTTTGAAAAGAAGCTGTAGCTGGGTATAAGTTGTATTGATTTATAAGAGGGTTTTGCATGGTAAGTTAGACTTTTTTTATGAACATAGGTAATGTATTAGTTTATTAGCTCAGCTATAAAAAGTTGACAATTGCAAATAGAAATGATAAAATCAATTTTCTTACGAATATTATAAAATAATACTTTTATTCAGTGAACACAATACAATATTCTTTAATTGTTTTTGGAAAATAACACGTAATTCAATAATACAACACAATTGAAAATCGGCAAGATATCGGACTTGTGCATCGTTCGGCTGCTTGAAGCTTGATCATCAATGCCAACTCTCCGTCGCCCTTGTTGGCGACAGGTTAACGAAGAGCAGACTTCCCCTAACACACTCTTCTCTCTCTCTCGTAACACCTTTTTTGTCAGGTCCCCTAGCCTAGCGCCTAGCCCTATACTGATACTGTACTGATCCCTGAAAGGCTTTTTGCAATTTATTATTTGGCGAAGTAAAACTTCTCATTCATACCTGCTTTGCTTTCAAACTTAGCTCGATAGTTTTAAAGATCGAATGACCTAATTTATTTCCGCTAGTAATATGTATTACTTTCTAAAAAACGCGCCCTGCTAGACATTTTCTTATGAAGTATGCACAGAAGCTCAACCAATACATACATATAGAAATAATCGTTATGCCTATGGGACAAATAACTGGGTTTCAGTGGAATGTCCGACAAAGGATTGTCCTTGCCCCCTAAAAGGATTACTCTGTACTCAGTTTTCCGATTGTTTATTAATTGTTTTCCACAAACATCACAATAATGGGGGAGACGCACTTACATATATCCATTCAAAACACAAACATTAAAGGGGGTTGAATGAAAGCCCCTTACAAAAATTCCAATTGACCTTGAAGTTAGGGGGTCGAATGCTGTTGCCTCCTTCCATTCAACCTATTTTTCACAGTTATATCTGAATTCCTCCACGCACTGTATGTAAGTTTATATGTAACGGTATGTTTGTATGAATGGCTAGCCGCTAGATGCAATGAACTTGGGTGTGATTTTTGGCAGATGATTTGTCACATGTTGTCAAAAAAAAAAACAGAAAACCATACTAACAACGACGAGAAACCAAAATTGAAACTGAAACAGCACAACAAATGAGTAATGGAATACGTGCAAATAACCACCTGTCATGAACAGGATAATTGGCGGCTGTGTAGATATGTGGGGCGTTACGCGGACATGGGAGTGAGAGAGTTAACCTTTACAGCTGAATGTGAAGCAACGCACCAAAAGAGTGCGCGATGTGCATGGCTATACGAATGGAATTGGGGCTTTAGGGCCAACTCGCCATCATCCAGTGCTAGCGAGTGTAAAGGGTTGTTTGCACTTATTTGTTTGTTTGTCTATGCCAAACGGATGGACAACTGGTGGCAAGTGAATCACAATTCGCGCTGAGGATACCAATTGCAGCCTATTTGGGGGTGTTGTGTGTACGAACGACGCACGACAACGAGTTGCGGAAAGCAGATTCAATGGAATTTTTAACTTACCCTTAAAGTGGGGTGAAATTGTGTGTTTTGGCGAAGCGAATTATGGTGTATAATCCTTGTTCTGCAAGGTCACTTTTGATAAAACTCTCATCACATCACTATGCGATAAGTCATCACCTTTGATTGCTGGGGTTTGTAAATATGTTGTAGGTATGCCTCATCTCTTCATAATTATTATTTGAAAGAACTTCAACTGAAAAATCATTCAAATAAAAGGGTTACACCGCATAATTGCATATTCTACGGCTACCAATGGTTGTGTTTTTCCAATTTTGACGCTTAAATCAAAATTCAGAAGCATTCTCCCACATTTTTGCCTTAAGTGAGCTGCCAAGAGTTTGTGTTTTGTGTTTTCATAAGAAAGAGAGAGGGCGAGTGCGATTTTCAGGTGATTGAAAAAGTGCTTTTTGACATGCACACTGCACACCTACCGGGCTTTTCTTTCCACTTTCACAGACGTTAGGTGCATGGCTTAAGTTTGGAGCTGATCCTCCATTGCACAAGTAATGTGTGAGTCCTTTCCATTTCTACTGTGACGACGTAAGTCACTCTTGTAAAGGGTGCAGTTAGAAGCAGAAACATCAAGCCCCAACAAGAGCAGAGATGCAGCAGAATAAGAAATAATAATTGTCATTATGTTGATGACATCCGTCTTGTTGGAAATGTATGTATGTACTTGTTTGTGTGACTGTGAATATGTTGTGTGGGGCTCTAAGTTCTGACAATGAGGCTCCTCTAAAGCATCACAAGCAGTTTTTTTTTTTTTTGCACATGAGCACATACCCATACAATATGAAGAGAAACACACATAGGTACTGGTACATATTTATCTGCAAATGATGTATGTGCTACAATGGGATCAGAGAGCTGGAAAAAAGGAAGGAATTCAAGATGGCAATGACTTCTGGCGATGGTATGACAACCTCTCATGTTCTTTAACCAGAAAAAACAGACATCACGCGTATACCTTCCTACTACTACCAAAAACAAAAAAATCTTTAAGATGTGAACCCACATTTGTAGCATCATAGTTGTTGTATAAAATAGTGATTAATAATAGTAGGTCTGGTGCATCCTCCATAGTCGTCTTCAGATCTTAAGACCTATAGACACTAAGCTTGACACACATCCGATGCATGTTTAACTTTAAAATAATCTAAATATCACAAGGCATATAATTTGTAATTAATATACCTAGTGGGAAGCTTTATTAACATTTGATTGATTTGTTTTGTTTCATACAACTAATCTTTGTTGTATGATCATTGGACACTGATATTTGCAAGGCTCAAACGTAGTTGATCTCCAAAAATTTCATATAAATATAAACATACCTAAAGGCTTTAATACCTAGGTAAGCATAAAATTAGGAGTTTTTCCCGATTTTGTATGAAAATTTCGATTTTAATAAAAAAAAATGATTTTTACAGAAAATTTGATTTTTGTACTGAAATTTGTTAAATTCCTAATATGTTTTAACATTTCAAGAATTTTCAAAATCATGTTTACATGAACATGTGGATGACATGTGTGGATACCTTCAGAACTTTGTTCATGAATGTCAAATGAAATGTAAAAGAAATGAGAAAAACACTAAACAAAGCTAATTGGAAGCCTTTCATGCTCATTCTTATTAGGTAAATATCGAAAAATCAACAGATTCCACTGCTCGTTCGTTCGCTTTCGTTCTAATTTGCAAAATTCCGGACTCAGCATCATTCCAACTTAACCTTTTGTAGACGTTTCTGTTAGCTATATGCAAGCAATTTTCAACAACTTTTCAAATAGATCTCTTTTATTAAACCTACATTATGATTATTTCATGCATTGGTGGATTTCTTTATTTGTGTACAAATGTATGAATGTGTCTCCTACACATACTGTGTCGTATAGGTATAGGTATTATAAAAAAACATCATCATATTATCATGAAAAAGATAAGCTTTTTCCCATTTATTGTCTCGCTATTCCAGGATGTTCGCTTCTTTAATGTATATTTAATTAGGACTAATTAACCCAGAGGATTACGAGCGAACATATCTCATGTATACGCATGGATATAGGTAGGTATGCATAGGTATCTTATGGGTATCATTTTAGTTCTTTGCTTATCGATACGTGCAGATACATGCGATATGTTATGCTTACCAATTTTATCCTTTGAAATCCTTTTTTGAAATATTTAAACAAATAACATGTTTTTTCAGTCTCTTTATTTTTTTTTTGTTCATCAAAAATACCCTTTTTTCTACCCGAAGGCAGTCTGGCCCTGTTCAGTTATACCCGCTCGCCAGACTGCCTTATAATAATGCTCTTTTTGTCCAGTCCCTTCTTGTGTTTATGTCTAAAGTACGACCATAAGTACAGATATGTACATTCCATACCTACCTGGCTTTGAATCGTCAAAATTTTCTAAATAAATAATCATTCACAATTAATGAATGAGCTGGGAGGGGATGGAGATTGGGGTTTTGGGTACGTCTATATGTATGAAAGCAATGGTCATGTTTCTGTTTTCTTTTTCTTTTTTGTGTTGGAAGAAAAAAAAAATAAAGGACTAGCTTTGCGGACATTGGGTATAGTATTCCTTTTTTTCTATCAAAATATATTATAAAAGGGATGAAGTTATTCGTCAGATCTCACTCCATAATCCTACGCCATATAATGTACCCTTTTTGTGGTTGACAAAAGTTTCTGTATACGATGCGGATATGTGAAATAATAATAATAATTTTGGGTCCAAAAATGAACAAAATACATCCATATACGACGGGTACAATAGATCGCAATCACATCAAAAATTAACAATTCAGGATTCTTTTGGTGTAGGTAAATAAGTTACCTTATACCACATTCATTCCGAAAGTATGAATTTATAGGTAGGTACGTGTGCTTTTAATGTAGATACATAGAAACCTAGATATGTGATGCATATGAAGAAGGTGACCATGATGATGTTTTCCGACTGTTCTAGAAACTCTGTATACCTACCTACCTACACAGAATTTTTCTCAAATGATCACAAAACGATTCCAAAGAGCTCCAAACTGTTAGAAAAGGAAATGTTAATTTGAAATGAAACACCGATAGAAAAAAACTTTTATCTTTACCTAAAAGCTAGGTATACCAAACTCAGTGAAAAAACATATTCTTCAAAGAGAGCGTGAGCTAAGCACATACTGTATCAAGATTAACCTTAAAAGACCAAATTTAAGGATAGATACATTTGCTTTTCGCTGGTAACGCATCTATCAGCTTTCTTTTACAGATGACGCGCGTCCTTCCGATGTCGATGTTTGCTTTTGATAACTAATTAGCAATTCATGTATGCGAGTGTGTGAACGCCCGTTTTATATCTGAAAGTTCGTGGATCTTATTTATATTGTTTTTGTGAGACTGGCTTTGCTTTTATCAGAAAAAGGGTTTTTCCACCGTCTTCTTGTCACCGTCTGTGCTTCGCTTCACCGTCGTAGTCGCACGCTTGTATCCCTTATTGTCATCGGGTTTGCTTATTTTTTGCACGACTGCTTGATTGGAGGACTCTTTTGTATCTCTACGTATAAGCAATTAATACAGAATGTCGTGATTCTTTCTTCAGCACCCTTTTTTGAAAGCACTGAGTGTTTACAAACGCAAACTCATACACTGAAAGTCAAACACATACCCAAGAGAGTATTCAAACAAAATAAATAAGCAAACAAATAAATGAACGAACAAACGATTAAAAATCCTTTCTCTATCTCTTTCGTTTTTTTTCCTAATTATTTATTTAAATATTACTCACATGTGTGTATTTATATGTACCTACACAGTTACACACCATCATCAAAAACAGAAACAACATCCATTTTAAGAAAAAAAAACCATCCCCCTACCACCCTAAAGAACAAAAATCATCATTTGTATATCAATTCGACCATTATTTCTTCTTCTTGTTACTCTACCACCCGCACCCCTTTTCACCACTTTTTATTTCGGTCCCATACCAAACACTTTTCGAACCACTGATAGAGGATGTTGTAGCAGCAGGATGCTTTGCTGTGGGTCGCTATATTTTTGAAAGGATAAAAGCGTTACCAGTCTTAATTTTGCTACACATAAGTATTTATAAAAGTTTGGTATTTATACATATGTATGTAGGTAATGTGTGTTTATATGTAAATTTATGACTGTGTTATTTTTTATTCAAAAATATACATTAGCTATCTGTCATGAAGGAATTGAAAATAACGGTCCAAATTGGGGTGAGTTTGAAAGATGGTTAGTTAAAAAGCAGAAACAACAATCACAATCCATATATGACGGGATTCGATTTTTAATGGATGAGCTGAGGCGTGAAAGGAGAAGAAGTTTAAAATTTTGAGTTTAACATATACACATACATAGTACATTTGTGTGTTTCTAATTTGAAGAACAGCAGCAGCAGGGCTACTTAGAAAGATACAACATAAGAATTTATGAGCATTTGGGGAAAGGAGTGTACAGTGTTTTTGAAGGCTTTTGTGAAGGGGTGATTCTTAACTCTTTTATCGGAAGTCCTCGGATATGCATCGACTGAAAAATGAGATGGCTCATTAAACGAAAAGTTGAATCATCTGCTATATGTAGATATTGTATGAGTGTGTAAGTGAAGGTGACATTATCTGTAGAAATAGATAACTCGTTCATTTTTTATACTTTCAAAACTCTTTTGTTTTCTTAAAATCACTCCCCACTTTATTAGGGTGACAAATCTTGGAATCACATATCCACCGAGGTTCTGTCTTTTCGACAATGTCTAGTTTTCATCACCATATTTTATTTTATTTTTGTTAAATCATCAAAAACATGCATGCACCCCCCCCTCCCCCCAACCCCCCGTGCAAAATAAGAAACCGAAAAGTATAAAACCCAAAACCACAATTAAGTGATCGACAGCCACCGGTGTTGTGTTGAGATCTCATATGTGGATGTCTAGAACAGTGAAAGTCAAACAATATTTATTTATCCGTCCGTGCATTGCAATGTACGCGCCTCATTACAATAATGTGTCTTTGGCCAAAACATTTTTCATCGGCAAAAGCGTCACAAGTTTTGTTTACTCCCCCTCCCTCTCAGCTCTCCCTCTCCTCTTTCCAATCAAAGAATTTACCAATGCGTGCGCTGCAATTACGCGCACCCTGTTAATCACGGAAACAGTAAACAATAGATTCTATTGAATTATTTAAATATAATTTTAGAACGCTGCACACACTCGCGCCGAGTCTCGAGTGTTATTGGTCTCAGTCAGAATCAGAATCTGCTGAGACACTGTTCGATCTATTTTAAATCATCACTAATTAATCTTATATTATTACTATAAATCTGTAAACCATCCCAGACAGAAAATCTGGTCATCTTTATATACCATGCTGCCCTCTCTATGAGCTGAAGAGCTGTCGCCAACACGCCAAATACAATTATTTGGGAATTTCTGATTAATTGGCATTGTGCGGTGTGTTGCTATTGTTTTACAAAAGATTTGACAGTTTTACATTGGCAAATGGTTGAGGAAATTTCAAAGTGTGTCCCAAAAATATAAAGCATCTCACGGGCCGGGCACCATTCATTTGAAAAACGCTACTTGAGGCCAGGGCAACCCAAAACACTCGGTCTCGATCTCGATATAATTAATAGGATACACCATTGCCCCAACTTTCATGTCAATCGAACGAAATTGGTGGTTGTGCGCGCTCCATTTGTTGTCTGGTCTCTTCGGTGTTTGATTCGAATAGAAGAAGTTGTTTTCTAGCTAACAGTAAATACATCTGCTGTAATACATCATTCGACTTGGATCAGACAGGCCACCCTTTTTACTTGTCAAATCGTGACATGCCAAATTGATGTGACATCCTTTTACATTCGATTTCTTATGATTGTTTAGTTTCTCCTGAGACTAAGGAGCATCTTTTTGGGGACAATTAACTTATAATACAAATACGAGTCGAGTACCGCAGATAACAAAAGAATGTGCCTCTCCTCCTCTGTATAATGTGGCCCACTTGTACACGTCTATACCTACTTATAGCTCGCTTAGCTTGGGTTAGATATACAGGAATTCGAAGCAATTTTCTTGAAGAGCAACAGGAATCGACGTTATACAGGGAAAACAAATCAGGCAGATATTAATGGGATGGTATTCTGGTTACTTTTTGAGTGATGGGTTAAGGCGACTTCACCTTGAGAAAAGCTATGTGGATGGAAATCAGAACATTATGTTGTTTTATGTATTTGGTCGGAAAATGGTATCTAATAAGACGGAATTTTAATTAATTAAATTAATTTGTTTCGGTTCAGTTCCAAAAAAAGGGGAAACAGTGAATGATTGAGAAATTTAAGAGTTTCTGTTTCACATTTACTCTAACAAACGGAAAAAGACAGTGGATTTGCAGTGATTTTTATTGGAAAAGTATTTTTTGATTTTATTGAAGGAATATTGTCGAAATCGACAAGTTTTTGCGTATTTATTGATTGAATATGTAAAAAGCAGTGGTTGTGTGCGTTGATCAGTAGAAGAACTGACAACGTTTCCAAGAGTGATAAAAAAATGTATGTCCCTATAATGGGTTTTAAGTATTTTGTACAAAATCGACCAAGCCGTTCATGAGATATAGAAAGGGTGGCGTGAAGTGGGCTTATGGGAAGCGGGGTAATGGGGAAGCGGATAAAGATGTGTGGGGTAACGGGTTGCGTGTAGAAGTAGTTGGTGCGGGTAGCAGATAGTTGAGTAACGGGGTAGCTGGGTAGAAGTAGCGGGCAGAGAGTACTTGGGCAGCGCTCATCGGTTACAAAAACGTAGGTCCTTTATGTATCAATTGCGGTAGTACGAAGTCAGCCGGGTCAGCTTGTTATCTAATAAAAAAAAAGGAGTATTATAAGTCGACACCTTTTTTGAGGGCACAAATTACAAAACAAACACACTTTTTTTGTTATAAATTATTTGGTTCGATGCAAAAATATCAAATATCTAATCTCGATAAGCTCACACACGATATTTCATGATGTTGACAAACCCCAACTGCATATATTTCTCAATGCATCGTTTGAATGCTCGAAAACTTAGCCCATAGCCAAACAAAAATCGGCAGGGGTGTATTGCACAGACTTAAAACAAAACCCTTAGAAAAGGGTTTTTTTATTTTCTTTATTTGAAAAAGAAAAAAAAACATGCAAAGGATTGCGTGGGAGGGCATCTGCCGCTCTGCTGTTTTGTATGGTGTGTTGAAATAAATTTTATAAATAAAGTCAAGACAAGCACACACAAAACCAACCATAGCTATTCAAAAGGCTTTTATAATAGGTATGTGTGTTTGTTTTTCATAATGATGAAATGACACGAAAAAAAGGAGGAATAGCTAGAAATACGTATTTACCTATACTTAAGTAAGCTATGCACGGTGTCTTTGCATAACCGCACAACAAGGATATGACAGAATGACAGAGTGACATTTCAACATTGATTTTGCGCTTGCTATTATATTTATTTGCAAAAAAATGTATTGCTTTGAATAATCAACCATTGAAAGCAATTTTTCTCCCGACAGAAATAGCCGCAAGGATTTCATTGTTTCCGTTACCGCCCGACGACGCACGACGATTTCATGACAAGGCTGGCGCGGGCGATACTTTGGTTCTTATTTTATACCTACTCATATTTTTTCTAATTAATTTTTTCTCCTCCCAATTCCGGATTCTATACATTTGGTCTGTTGAATTTATCAATTGAAATTCAAATTACATGTACCACGAGACCAATATTCATTAAATTTCACAATCTGATTCGCAATAGTACCTACATAATAATAATTTGTTATATTCTTGTCTAATAAAAGCAGAAAAGGACGAGATTGTGGGGAATTTTGAAAGCGTAGTTCAGCTACCTTCGTTTTCTTTTAAATAGACCCCCTGAGGTTTGACGCCTTCCCTTAAACAAAAACACCATTCAAATAGTAAACAAACATAACAAAAAAAAGATAATAGGAAGATATTTTTTTACAGAAAATCCATTTGTTTTGCATCCCATCATCCATAAGATCCAACATCGCAACCGCCTTGCTGTTAATTATATCATCGTTTGTTTGGTCTTCTTCCTTTTTTTACGTCTTTTTTTTTGTCTTTTGTTACTCCGGCATCGGAATTGCTTCCATCTTCTTAATTAAGGGAAAATATTTGACTCCGAAAATCGAGTGAATGATAGAACCAATAAAGATTAATAGCATCCTTTTTGAATTGCACCATTTATGCCAGCAACAAGAACAGCAAATAAAAGAAAGTATTCATTTCAACTTTCATTTAAGGGCAACATCTCTATTTTCTTCCATTTTATGCAAACACTCTACACTCTTTATATTCGCCATATCGTTGGCACATCGAATTTAAAAAATAGAACATCAAATACCACCCTTTTACTGCCAACAATATATCAGCTAAGCAGTCAACAAAAGAGAACCAAAAGAATATTATTCCATAATCCAAAGCTTTTCAAAAACAAACACAACAAGTATAGAAAAAGATCAAAAATGAAAAGGAACACTTCGAGGATTTTAAAACGATATGAACTTTATTCCGGTAGAAGGTAGGATACGTGTAGTTGTAAAGTTCGCTCTTCAAATTCGAAGACTAACCCCATCAGCTCTCATTTCACCGAGCTCACTCGAGGAAGCCAATAATGATAACGATACCTTCGCATACTCCCTATCGCTCCAGAAATCGTCGAACGAACCAATCTCGTTTGGACAATTGGGGGACGAGTAAATACTGTAAAAAAAAAATCACATTTGAGCATGCAGGTCATCTTTACCCTTTTCGTTTTCAGGATATGACGAATTTGCTTTTAACTAAGCAAAAATAAAATAAAACAGTTTTTTTTCTACCGAAATCTAAAGCAAATCACCAAATGGGATCCTTTTCGCCAAATAAAAGTTAATTCAAAATTTCAGACTTTTTGAATATAATGTTTTGCTTTAAAAATAAATGAATGCAAGAGATACACAAATACACATGTGCCACATCCTTACACAAAAAATCATACATGCTTAAGGTCGATGTGGTCCTTTGTGCTTGAAGTGAGGCCCGCATTTTAGTTAATTAACCCTTTTACATTTTCGTTAATTGATATTTCTATTGATGGAAAGGTGAAAAATATTTCCTTTTAAGGCGAAAAAATGTAAGCAACATCAAAACCAAAAATGATGAACAAAAAAAAAAAGAATAAAAGTATCTCTTGGAAAACGGTTTTTGAGGGCGTCCCTTGCGGCTGGCGGCTGGGGTAGAGCGCCACAGTTCCATTTTCCCGCATTTTTGCGTCGAAGACTTTTGTAAAATCAATTGAAAGGGTTCCAACCATCAGAATCAGACATCAAAAATTTTCAACCCATTCACTGTACCTATTTATCTGATGTCGGTCTATATTAACCGCTTTAAGCTTAAAAATCATTAAAATCGAGAGGGTGGTGGTGGGGGCGCGGTTGTCAGATGTAATCTGTAATTAAACATTATCGACTTTGGGAATGACAACAAAAGTTAGAGACAAGTTGGGCCCGCCTTTCAGCTACCCAGCCGGAGTAACTTGTCATCGCGCGCTTCCTCTGTAATATTTCGAACTAAATCCAAAGGAAAAGGGTTCCTTCCGCGGCGTGAGAGAGCAATGGTGAGGGGTTTTGAAATTTTCAATTCGCCAAAAGTTTTTCGATTGCGATAAATCTACTTCTAATAGCTATCTGCCTGAGGGGGTATATCGTAGAATGGTTTAGAGTCGTTGGTGATGAACTGATGAGAAAGGGTTGCTGTGTTACCACAGCAGATTTATGCGGGCGGCCTCATAACTCGTCTCTTGTATCGATTTTCCTCTACTTACAGACTTTGTTGAGCTTAATTTTTCGTCTTAACTTGTTTTGTTTTTTTGTTTTGCCTTTCTTATGTGTATATGTATATTGATTTTTTTTCGGGTAAATATTTAATTTTGTTCGTCCATTGATACCCGCGGCACTACGACTTGTTGAGATTCAATCCTCGTGAGAAACCATACAGTTGTTTTCGTATCTTTTCATCTGTCTGTCTATGTCTTTTTACCTATACCTACCTATCTATCTATCTTTCTAAGTCGCGTCGATTTTGAAAGGAATTGACAAAAAAAAACTCCACGGTAACAAAAAGAGAATCATAATTCTTCCCAATAGATTAAATTTTTATAGATGGGGGAGAGAAGGGGGGTGGTTGTTGCTGTTTTTTAGGTATTAAAAATGTAGATACCTTACAGTACACAAACGCCAGACAGACAAAAGTATCCAAAATTCAAGTAGCCACAACAATCGGATGAACAAAGAAGGATAAATTTACCTAAGAGTAATTCCTTGGTAAGTCCGTTTTCTCGTTCGATTCTTGAGGACCAGGACCTATACCTTTAGCAGCTAGCACATATAATTGCCAACAGAATTTCATTCTCCTTTTTCCTGCTTACTTTAACCGGAACAATTTTCGGATTGTCTCTTGCTCCTTATCATGACTTATGATGTTGGTGTTTGTCCTTCGATTCAACTGACTAATTTGCCAAACTTCTTTTGGACTCTTCCCCAAATTGGCTTATCGATAAATCCACAACTGGATGCATATCTATAGATTGTGTGGCTATATGCATCTAATTTTTAGAACAACGAGCAACGTATTAATTTGGGCAAATTTAGCCCGTAATGACTTTAAAAGTAAAATTAATGAGGGTGTGTCCGACAAAGGAAGAAGGTTTTTTTTTGACTGCTTGTTAAAAAAAGGTTCGTGGTCGTTTTTTTTTTGTTTTGTGTTTTCCATCTACTCTCAAACCCAAACAACAAGAAAAACTTTTCCAAACTATTAAAATTCGAGCAGTAAATTTAGTCGAATTTTCAAGCTCCTCATCCCGGTGTATGAGTGACTATGACTATGGCTATAAACTGACTTGAATGCTTTTGCCTTCGTCCAAATTCGAATTGAACGGAAATACATTTATGCAACTGAATATAAAACACACCGTAATTTTGTTGCTTTTTGGGGATGAAAATTTTTTTTTTTCTTTACAATGCAAAAAAAAAACTGAAGGTACTAACATCGTATAAAACTGCCAAGAGTGCAGTGTGAGTAGCGACGTTTACTTTCGAAAATATTATTTTAAATGGAGGCTAATTGGACTATAAGTTCTGTCGATACCATCGGCAGACATCAAAATGGGAATACTTTTGTAAACTTGTTCGTAATGAGGTTCAAAGGGGTTTAGCGTCTGGAATTTCGCTTCTTCTTTGATTTTTAATTTTTGGCAAAATCTAAACGATCTTTTCTTGTCTATATTTACAGAGAGCTACATTGGCTGAAAAGGAAGTAAATACTTTAAAGGAACAATTGTCAACGACTTCTTCAGTAACAACAACAACAACTACAACATCAACAACAACAGCAGCTTCACCGATCCATTCAGCGCCACCATCTCCAACATCGCTGACAACAACACCAATTATCAAATTATCATCTCCAACGATAAATAACAACAACTGCTTTAACAACAACAACACCAATAGCAAATTGAACAGTGTTGCGATAACACAGCATTTACATCAAAACGGAAATTTGCTTGCAGCGACAACATCGCCATCACCACCATTATCTGATAACGGAAGCACACTTAACGGATGCCTTAATTCGGCAAAATTACTCTTCAATCACAATCAAATAATGGAAACAACTTCAGCTCCGTCCAATACAGCTTCCGATTTTTCTGCAGTATTGGCAACAGCAACTCCCACCAGCGCAAGCGTCTCACCAACAACTGTTGGTACAACAACAACGGATGCTAGTAAGCTTATAACGGCAATGACAGCCGAAATGAATCTCCACCAAGACTCCAGCGAATCAGCAACGCTTGCAAGTAATCAAACGTCAAATCGATCGCACAGTCCGCATCTGTCAACGGTAGATGGCACTAGTGGCATTGAATCAACAAGAAATAATAACAATAATAATAACACTAGCAACAATAATAATAATAACGCAAATACAAATAGTATTAGCAGTAGTTGTAATAATAATAATTTTGCTGAAGAATTGGCTGCCAAAGAAAAAGAGGTAAGTTTAATTTTTGATTTAAACACCCTTTCTAGCTGCCCATTCAAATAAAGGCCTCTATAATCCGAAACACTTCAAATTGATTCTGACTTGAGTCTGTTTATTCAATAATGCGTAAAGCTTCTTCATTTCGGTTAACCCTTTGTGCGCCCTTTATGCGAAACGAACAATTTGTAAACATCAACTGAACATTTAAATATCTGCTCGATTTGGGGAAAAAAGTAAAAGTTCAAAATATGACATTTATACGAGAAGGTCGGAGGGCCGCGGTCGATTTCAACCTTTTCTTCTCTCTTGGAAAAAAGAAAAATCGAAAAAAAGAATGTAAACAATTTGGCAAGGCGCAAAAATTAAGATGTCAATACTGAAAATGATACTGATGGCCCTTTTATTATTTTGACTTTGAGGGTGGGTGGTGGTGTGTTGTTTCCGAGGCGAGAAACAACATCTTTAAAATAGCCTTAATAGGACAAATAAGTGGTAGAAAAAATAAAGTAAAGTCAGGGAGGAAAATCCTATAGAAAGTAGCGCTTTTTTTTCTCTCTTTTGGTGTACATAATTTGAAATGGATGAATAGAATGCTTTAAAGAGACTTTAACATTGATAAAGGAATTGACTTTTAACATGAATCGGCTTCAAACTTAAATAAACCAACTTGTCATACATGTCACATGAAACACACGAGTGCATCAAAAAATAGTATGACCTTCTGATTTGTAAAATGTCAAAAATGCCATTGATCTTGAGACTGAGTAAGAACACAGAAACCCAAACTATTGGTTGAAATGACTATCCCAAGTGCAGCACTCTACTTAATTATATTTATTTTTCCGCTGCACCGCATCTGGTGTCTCCACGGCCGCGGCCTACTACAGCAACCGGATTACATTCGACCGTAAACGCAGGACATCTGAGGAGAGAGAAGATGCGAGGCGCTTGCCCTTGCATGATTTTCATTTCAATAACGCATCAACATTCGAACGACTTTTTTGGCCCTCGTTTAGCATTAAAACATTAATCCGAAGAACATGCACGCTCATTTATAACTTACGTTTAAGAGTGCACTGCGCGCTTCTTTATCCCGCAGGATCTGATTCTGCTTGTTTGAACAAAGCAAATAATATGAAGTATCTGCCGAGCACATGTGTTCCATATCTTTTCCTTGGGATCTATACGAACAATTTGTAGATCATCGTGCTCGGCACCAAATGATGATGATCATTGCAACATCATCCTCGCTCTCCTTGCTCACTCAAAGTAGCCAATTATGCTATGGAATATGGATAGTGTGTGGATCAATGCTTGCAAGGTTTTGCCAACGCCATGCCATCAAAGTCATCATCGTCTTCGTCGTCATGCAGCCGGTTTTGACTAATTTCAGCAATAAAACAATTTCCCTTTAACCCCTCCTTGTTCGAAGTTCATCCATTCCAAGAAATTATCGGCATATATTTTAGATTATGTCTTAAAAGCAACAAAAACAAATGTATAGACATACAATGGAGCGAATCACATCACGCACCGTTCCTAATTAAAATTGAAAATTTGCTCTATAGATATCTCATTTATGGTGTTGCACAAGAAATTCCATACGATTTTTTTCGGGAATACACTCATTTTCGGTCGAGGCGGTTTTCTGCGATTGCGATGTGCAGCACACATTTTTATTTGCAGACTATTCAGTCGAGGTATCGTTCCGATACATTGCCAACGAGACAAATATTTCCTTCATGCTAGATAGAGATGCTCTGCAAAATTAAATTTTGTTCAAATATTATAATTATTATGAATATAGACACAATAAACCAATTGATGGTCTCTCCACTCTCTACCATCACCACTTCACTGCATAAGTGTAGCCCCCATCAACATCTCGCTTTTCATTTTCACCCTTTGTTGGTTTTGTTCAAACTTATACATTGCTGCCACACAACTGATAGATATAAAATTATTGGTAAAAGTTATAAAACATTGTTCGAATCCAATGATTAACACATAGAAAATATAGTGCAACGCAAAAGTGACATCCGGTTTAATTTGAATGGTTTTCCGGTGTTTTTTTTTCTGTATCTAAGTATCTTTGTGTACATATTTCCATTTTGAATGGTTTCGTTCTCTGGTGGTTTATCATTCCGTTCCATTTGTTATTATTATAATAATTATTACTTATTCGTTCCTCTTTTGGTTGATTTGAAACTAAATATATGTACAATGTGTGTGTTTTATTTTTTTAATATTTTGTTGTGTTTGTGGTTATAGGAAAATATGGTAATTCGATAACAATGTATCGAGAATTTAAAAATAACGATAAAAACAAAATGTTTTCGATTTTGTTGTTGTTCGTATTGTGATTTCGTTGGAACTATACTTTTGACCACTGCTAGTGGTTTATTTTAAAAATGCTTATCAATAATGAATTCGAAGAATTCTTGGACAGAAATTAAAGATATCGTATAAACATCTGCAGAACGGAAACATGTGTATGGAAGGAAAGCGATAACAACTCTTTTTCCTCAGCTAAAAGTTGAATTTGTAGTAGGAAGGAATTTAATTATCAAAATGTCCAAAACAATTTCACTTTTTTTTCAAATAAAAATTAAATCTAAATTCATATCTAATATACCTATAAAATTCTTCTGTCACAGTTTTAGTGGTCATACTCCTCCGACAAAAAATATTGTACATTCCATTGCACTGAGAGATTAATATTGGTGACTTATATATTCCGAATTCGTTGTAGAAAAAGTAATAATAAATTAAATGAATTAGTATTTGATGTGTTGTTATTTTTACATTCCGTCATGGTTCACAGCGCTCCATGCCTCTTCCACTCAAATACCTCATACGCACACGCTCGAGATGAATATTATATATTTCCATACTCTAGAAATAATTCATATGGCAAAACAACGTTTGCCGGGCCAGCTAGTTTATTTATAAAGACTTACGTATGTATATTCAAGTTTTTATCCATTCAAACGAGGACATACCTCGCCAACTTAACGAAAATTCGAATTAAAAGGACTCGAATGACGATAACGAGGATTCGAATGAAAAGAACTCGAATGACGATTACAAGAATTCAAATTAAAAGAACTCGATTTCATACGATTTCGTTATTCGAATGATTATTCGATCATTCAAATACCTACTTTTTGCGCAATTATTGTAATCATTCGATTATGCCCATCACTTATATCAACCCGATCGTGTGCTGAAAACACCGATTTGTGCAAATAAGCGATCAGTCTGCTTGCCAAAATATACCAGCCACCCCCCAATGGTTATGGCTCTTAGACCTATAAATGCCTAGACTTCATAAAAAATAATTATTTGGACTCGGTTGAAAAATCACCGTGTGTCTAGATTTCTTGTGAGTTGGATTTATCCATCCAAACGCGCAGTCGAGTCGCATTCATCGAATATTGCATCAGTTTACTTTCATGAACATGTGTTGTACATTTGTCCTTATAATAATTGAGTTGTATCAATTCAATTCATATTCTTACCGTTTAACTGCGACTAATTGATTTGCATGTTCTAAATGTATTTTTCTACAAATGACTTTAAATTTCATCTTGATTTTGAGAATGTCTGTATATTGTGGATTACTTAAATGACACGGTACACCCTTCGATTTATTGCAATGGCATCCATCCCAGCTACAGGTTATTATCTAAAGTGGTTCGTTGATGTTCATACCACATCGTTTAGGTATTTCCAAACCCATTGAAGTGTCTGCAAATAATTATTTGAGTAGAAAAAATGGCCCAGCGCAGAAATAAATACTCCATCATCAGTCTATCAGCCAAATACTTGAAAAATGCAAAAATACTTTCCAATCTATTATCGTTCTCAAGGGCTGATGGGTTGAATACCGGGGGAAAGGAGAGGACCGGCATGAATATTTCTCACAAAAAATTGTCATTTTGTTATTTGTATAACTGCGCTTCCACCCCTTATTGCAAATAATGATGATACTGATGGGTAAGATGATGATTACAGAATGCATTAGGTGGAGGTGTTCTTTGCTTTCTCCTGCTACTTTTGGTTTTGATGTTGTCGATGGTGCAAGTGGAGTTGATTTTTCTTTTTTTCTTCTTGTTTTGATATTCTTTTGTGTAAACCATAATACGAAAATGGCTTTTAATGGATTTTGATGCATTTTGCCATACATGACTCATTATGATTTTTCCATCACCGTTCTTTCGGTCGTTGTCGCATAAGATGGGTTACTTATACGCGTGAAAGGACGCATTCTACCCATGCAGTTGCAGCTTCAAAGTTAAAAATATAATCTTGAAGATAGGGACTAGTCAATGTTGGGAGACAATACATTTTGAGTCAATAGATTAAAGACAGGCAGTGTTGGATGCTTTAATTGTCAAAATGGATCGAAATTATTAAAATTTAAAATTATACCAATCATGTTTGCAGCTATGTATAATGTTCGGGTAGTGATTTTAAGTATTTTGAACAAAATTAAACCATTCATGATATACGGCCAGGGTAGAGAGTAGCGGGCTAGATGGGGTAACGGGGAGGAAGATAACTTGTAAGTTGTAGTGGGGTAGCGGGTAGTGGGGTAATGATGAAGATGTAGGTATAATACTTTATTTTATTATGCTCTTAAATGCATATTTTTTTGAAGTAAAAGTACCTATATCGACTTACATGGCATGTATTAACATACTTGGTATTTTTTCGCTAAGAAGCTATGCCTATGTGCGCCTATCCTATATCTATACATTCGCAGACTTGAGTGTAATTTCGTGTTTAAGCATTTATGTGCTTCACCTTCCATATTTTCTTAGCTGAATCCAGTCGAAAACTGACTGGTATTTCTTTCTTTTAATACCAAAATTAGAGTTTTCTCATTCTATAGCAGCAAATTGCATCATTTAACTGCACCTCCATTATATTTCATCTCAGAAGCATAATAAGCAATCATCCCCATAAAAGGGATCTGATATAGGTACCTAAACCTATGTTGTCTGGCACTCAACATAACTTCAACACATGGTGTCGTCTTTCCTCCTGTCTATTCATAAGAAGATAAACAAGTATAAGAATGCAAGAGTGGATTCTATTCCTTGTTTGCATATTGTATCTGTACAGGTATCTTCGTATTTAAATTTGCTAGCTGAATATTTCATGGAGCCGCATAAAATGAGCCAATTGTTTCGAGATATTAATAAGAAATACTCGTCAATTAAATACACTTTTTTTTCTGTCTATACACCTTTGCTCTGATTCAATTCAAGTCGATTATAACATCATACGTGATCGGAAGCAATCAGTGTTTGAAACCGTAATTATTATTGTTTTTCTATTTAATATACCTATTGTATATCGCTTCCCCCTAAAACCACGAAATCAAATTTGTTTGAACTCTTCGTTCACCCCAAAGCGAGTTACACAGAATTTTGGTTACAAAATTTCAAAACGATCGACTGACCGACATTGATGAAGAGCAAAAAAAAATGATCGAACTATAAAATTTTTATAAACCGTGTTAGGAAAAAATATGTTTAAAATTATCACCGCACGCTATTTTAGATTCATTCACATGTAAAATGAAAAAAAAAAAAAAAAAAACAAATCAAACAAACAAACAGCCGGAATGAAAATTAAATTATACACTATCTATTACTATGTCTATGGAATGGCCATTGGTGCGCGTCTCTTGGACTTGAATTTGGATGGCGTTTCTTTGTTTTCTTTATGGAAACCGATTCTAATCATTCATTTTGATAGAAAAATCTATCTTCAAACTGGCAACTTTTGCGCATGCATCCATCAATTCTCAGAGAGATAGATAAGTATTCAAATCTTATTAGCATGTCTGGAAAGGTTGACCCTTGAAGCATTTTAAAATTAAGTTATTTAAGACTTACAGTTCGACGGATGATCGACAGTTTTTCTCCCAATATAGAATTATGTAGGTAGGTACTTTGACAGGGTGTTAGTCCAATAAACAAAATTTTAAAATAAAGCAACTACTTGTCAGTACTAACTGTAAGCTTATCTTCTTATTTCGAATGTTTGGACTTCATGGGTTAATGGTTTCTGAGTTGTAACGACCTTACTACTTGACCCAGCAATCGTTGCTTCCTTATAAATATAAAAATCGCATGCAAATCCGTTGAGGAGCCACTCCTTTTGTACCAGTAGTGGCGTAGATGTATTTTAATTTGTACGAAATCGACCAAGCCGTCATGAGATATGGACTGGCCAGGGTAGCGGATGATGGGTCCTGGGTAGTGTGGTAGCGGGGTACCTGAGTTTAGGTATTTTATTTATCCATTTAGGCAGTGCGGATTATGCTGGGTCAGCTAGTTTTTTGGTTAGAAACAGAAACACCCTGTACGTTGACTTGTCGAAATTATAATTGATATATATATACTTTTTTATGAATCTTCCGAATACTCAGATATTGTTAATTAATTCGCCTCCGTAGCTGGTCATTTTATTAATGCTCCATCATCTACATACATACAATAATATGTGATCATTTCGGATTCGCTTGAAATGGAACTCAATGCGTGTCTTGTGTGACAGAATCGAAAATATGATACGTCCACATTCAACTATCAATTAATTCTTTTTTTTGTCTATGAATGTTTAATTTTTCCCAAAATCGATTGATATGCGTTGAGAATTTATTTTTTTCGATTTTTATTATTATTATTTTTGTGTATGATGCGATGCGATAGTAATACTAATTCCGATTGAACTTCTGGGTTGAAAAAGAATATATACACACAAACATACGCAACAGATTAAAATATAAAAAAATTGGAACACATCTATTGACAAAAAACTAATTAATTTTAGTATTCGATTAGAGTTTGTTTTGAAATGACTGTTTGGGCTCAAATTGGGAATAAAATTTAATAACAAAAAAAAAAAATTAACAAAAAGCTATATATGGACTTTGAAAACCACAGAATTTTGGTAAGATGGATTTGCATCATTAAACTTTATTTTTTAAACGTTTAGGGTCTTCCCTTCTCTTTGAGCCATGAAAAGCTAGACACAGCAATCGAATTAAATAATTTCATTCCAATCAAATTACCCAATCATTTTCTACATTTATTTCGCACTTTTGTCGTTTGGAGCTTCCTTCTTATGTCAAAAATAGAAAAGATGGAGAAACTTTTTAAACTTAATTATTTTACATTGTCGTCGTGCTGGCTGGTTCCTGGTTCCCCAATTAACCCTCTCTTCTATCGTTGATCGCATTGTCACAGTCGTTTTCATTTGCATCATGTCGTACCCTTACTCAGTTCAAGTGTATAATCAAGTACTTGCTAGGAATTTTTGAAAGGATTAATTTTTGGAACTCGGAGGACAAGTGCTGCTACTCGTTACTCCCTTTTATTTTAATTACCCCCACAGCCACATCTATTGAAAAACTGTGTCTCATCATTAAAGCCAAACAATTGATTTACGCCGATCGATTGTTTAAATATTCAGACAATTTAATGACAAGGGGAGGATTATTACAATTCCCAGACTTCTCTCCACATCCAGAATAATGTTTTTTCTCGAATGCACTTAATACACCAAAGTTGTAATTACGATGATAACTTGTTTTTTTTTTATATGTTTGCTTAGACCATAGAGGATGACACACATGTATTGAATTATTTGTTTAAAATGTGTCGCAGCAGTAATGAAATGATGTTTCCCATGATTCAACGTACATAATGTATGATGTCTTTCTGACTGCGTGATGCATGTAGTATTTTATGCGGGAGGCTTGCACTAGCTTAAAGCGATACATGCATACATATGTGAATATTTGAAAGGGTCATAGTCCCCATCGTCATTTAGTTCGGTTAGTGTAATCATTCAACTATAACAAGCCACTCATTCGGTCTATTCAAACAATAATGACTACAAAAATAATAATTTTATACTGACGATGTTGAGAATAATGTTTTTACCCCTTTGCATTCTTTCGCAAATATTTTGTCGAATCCTTCAATCAAAAGTGTTCGAACAACAGTACAACCTCGTCGTCTGTCGAGATTTGACATTATAAAACCGTGATCGGATTTGCGAGAGTGCACTGTAGGTACTAAACAAATTAGTTCCCTTCTATGATGACTTACATTACATACATCGCGTTCGTACCACGCAAACAATCATGAATACAAAAAAAAAATCAACAAATTTACCGAAAATAAGGAAGCAATCAATTTAAAAAATCAAACTCTCAAATAAAATCACAAGCTTTCCACGATCAATCCGCGCGACCCCGATAGCTATAGCCAAAGCCAACATCTATCAGAATAACAAAAAAAAATAAAGGAAAAAAAAACTAGTATTATAGTCGATTTATCGAAGTGGATGAGGTTCTGTCGGTTTAGTGGAGTGTAGGTAGAATCTACACTGATTCGCAACTAAACGGACAAACATCTCGAAAATAATGTTCCACTGATTTGAATTGAAATTGAAAGGAAATGGATTGTCGGCCATATAGGATTTTTTTATTATTATTATTATTTTGTTGAATTGAATAATTGGCCTTTTGATTTGCGCGTTCTGAGAGTATGGCATAAAGAAGTAATGCATTATCTTGAAAATACAGTGAATGTATGTGTACGAAACTTCTGGCACATTACTATTCAATTAACCATAATTGATTGAGTAAGGGCATCAGGCGGACGGATAAGCAAATGAACGACAACGAAGAGATTAATAGACAAGCAATCATAAATCACTCTTACTGAACGTTCGTTCGTTCTTTAAAGCTTAAGACTTTTTGAAATGCAGATTTTTCACGCCTTGTACAGACATTATATAAATCTTCAGAGCATTCCAACATATCTCCGAAAATTGTCTACCGGAAAACTTGAATTTTCCAACCTTCTTGTTTCAATTTATTGTAAATTTCCGTTCAGCCTTGTAATTGAGTTCTCATTTTGTGTGTGCTATGATGTTCAACTAGATTAGGAATCTCTCTGATGGTAAATGGTGTATGGGCTCTAAAGTGATGATTGAATGCTTACAAATCATGCCTGTTCGTACTTTCCTCATCAGAGTGTGTTACTATAAATCCACCTATATTTTACGATGTAGCATGAGTGAAATGATTCCTTGCCATTTCGACTAATTGGCTTATAAATTAGAAGGGAATCGATTGGATAAATCAATCCACCTTCATATATACTATATTCCAAGAGATGAAGAGGCGACATTAGACTTGTGTATACCTCCGTTACGTTCGTGGAAGACGAACGAAAAAGTTATTTGCCATTTCGCGGCTTACTAATAATTCAATTAAATATGACACTTGAGATTCATGTTCGACGGCATCTTGGAGATACTGATTCGATTTAAATTTTCTCATCGATGTGCATTCATGTGAAATAAATTTGCATGGGGATTAATGTTGTGTCAATTTTTATTTCGTTTGTTGAGTATACCCGCATAAGTCATGTCTTTACATTATAGTCAGGATATTAATTGAGATGACCACTTCATAGTTATTGTTTTTTAAGCAAATGGTAACGGAAATGCTGACTTGATGAATATTCCAAAGGGGATCGAATCGTTAATCTATTAAATGACC
Source organism: Sphaerophoria taeniata (assembly GCA_943590905.1). Taxonomy (NCBI): domain Eukaryota; kingdom Metazoa; phylum Arthropoda; class Insecta; order Diptera; family Syrphidae; genus Sphaerophoria; species Sphaerophoria taeniata. Next base: position 68,373,314 of record OX016542.1, read on the forward strand.
TCAAATGCGGGCTTTTATTAAATGATCTTGTTTATGTTTTTTTGATCGCACCATACGCCCACACTCAATAGAATCACACATCTCTAATGTTGCTACACATATGACATATCTGAATCACGTGAGGTAAAGAGCAAACATTGCTGCAAGATTACTATGACAAAAACGTTCTCGAAAACATCTTGGAAATACAAATAAACGTGTTTATTTCAAAAGAATCAACCAATAAATTTTGTCGGTTAGCAATAACTTGGTTAAACATTTATACTATCTCCGTTTACCTTATATTCTCTGTAAATTTAGGTTATAACTATAAATCAATGAAATCATGTCTCGTCGCTTCTTCACATTTACGCCTACTTTTTTTTCTTTTATAAATTATTGTTCATGACATCCATCATATTAACAATATGACATCTTTATTGTTTTTTTTTTTTTTCGAAAAGTCATCTCTTTCGAAGGGAATGATCAGCATACACAAGATAAATTAATCACTTGATCAAATATTTCTTAATTTGGATTATATTTTTATTTTTGATAGAACATCACATGGAACTACTTCACTGCAAAAGAGAAATACGCAAATATAACAAAAATAAATTATGATGAATGATTTATTATAGATGTAGCTCTATCTATAAGTAAAACTGCCAGAGAAGCTCTAAGAAAAGATACCTGTGTTTTATGAATTTATTAGTTTTTAACTTTGTAGTATTGAACAATCTTTGGTCACATGCTTGTTCAAGATGACAAACAACAGATAAGCTTAGTTCTTATCAGAATTATTGTATTTACGAAAAACAAAATATTTTCGAAACATGTACCACCAAGAACACACATCTACACACAAACGTGCAACTTCTCGTGATGATTTTTTTGTCCAAAAATATTTCTATGTCTATCGAATTAGTAATAAAATGAAACACAAAGCTTATAACTCTTCTAGCAACATCGCAATGATAGACACTGCTTCAAAGTTACACCGGTATTCACTCATCTTGCAAATTTATATTTATGTCTGTTTTGTTGGCCATTACCATCATGAAAGGTAAGGAGAGAGGACCATAAAGCACAAACCTACATCCTTATACGGAGTCATCATCATTAGGATTATTGAAAAATCATGTATTTTTGTTTGTTTGTACTATTATCCTTCTTCTTCCTGTTTGGTTTTTTTCTCCTATGCGACAGAATCATCATCATCAGCATCGTCATCGTCGTCGTCGTTGTCCTCTCATCAATTCGTTGAAGATAAAGCATTTCCCTATCGGACTTGTTCATTTTTCAAGGATTTATTTGCTTTTTCTTAAACCGCGCACCGAGTAGATATCCCTTCCTGTGCGATTCAATTTGTATTTCAACTTGAATATCTTCATAAAAAAAATATGTATATGTACCATAAAGAAGGCACTTTAAACAGCGATTTGTACTTTTTTGCAAAACAAAAAATCGCCTTCACATAGGATTTCAGTTTTCGTCGTGTCGTCGCGAATCTTTTGTAGAGTTTTTTTTTACATTTTGGTTTTATTCATTGGCTTGAAACTGAACAAGTAAAATGGTCAGAGTCTCCGGATCTCTCAATATATCATCAGACGAAACAAATAATAATATGAACCTTGGTTTTATTTGTTGTCGGTGTGATGATAAGGATGCTGATGCTAGCTCTTTCCCAAAAATATTATTATTGGAGTGAAGTAGACAGCAGATATAAATGCAGATAGCAATAACCCTTTTCCTAGAAGAACAGTGTAACAGTTCAAAATAAAAATGTATAACGGTCGAATAAGTCAAGAGGAAGGAGTGTTTATATCTGCGTCCTAGTGGGTTATTCCTTTCCACCATCAGCTTTTTGAGGTTTCCTCTTTTTCTCTAGGATAATAATATAGGTACCCATAGAAATATTACATTCATTTAAACGAGTAGCGGTCTTATTTTTTTTTTGTGTTTCGTGACTTTGGTTTTAATGCGAATATGTGGCTTCAAATTTTAATTTTTTTTGTGTTGAAGTCATAAATTTACATTCGATTCCGGTGAGGCCAAGCAAAAGAATTAGTACCTACCGAACATAGCTTAAACAAATATAGATTACAATCCTTTTTTTGCATGTTTGTCTACGAAGCTTTTTTATGTTTACTTCCTGCTCACCCAATAAATCTAACAGACTGCTAACGAGAAAATGACTTTGATGTCATTGTTTGTGTGTAAGGCTCAATACACAAAGATGAGAAAAATGAAAACATACATTTATTTAATTTCTTTTTTTTTGTGTGCTCATTGTTTCCAGTGAAATCAACATCATAAGACATTTTTTTATATTCTCCAATTTACTATTTGGCAACGGGATTTCAAGAAAAAAACGAATTATCGTATCTTTTCCTCAGTACAGTCGGTGTTCAAATAAATTGCCGTCTAGTCTAGACTATGATTGAAAACAGTAAAAGGACATAAAAATTAAACCAATCATTCAAGCTGGTCATTTAATTGATTAGAATCTTGTGTATATAAACCTCGAGTATCCTGCCAAATAGGTTTAAGCTTAATTACTACCTACAGTCTTTTCTATTAAAAAAAAATCCTAAATTGATAGCAGATTATGATAATTGGATTTTTTTTTTCTATTAAACAACCTTACATAACACAGCAATTTCCTGCAAATGAAATCTTATGCAGCGTGGCTAATTAATTGGTACCACCAAGAGCAGCAGTAGGTACATTTTGATTTTCCCCCTAAAAAAATTATGCTGTGAACCCCCACCGGTTTTATAGAGGACATCAAATTAATTTGTCATTATTTGGGATATTCTTTCGGTTGTTTCCAATTTTCTCAAATCGGAGTTTTAAAAACACCCCCAAATTTGATTATAAAATCACTTAAAAAAATCACTTAAGGATCTATCTTTTTAAGCTTTGGTCTATTAAACTTAAGATCCTTGCGTTGATGCGTTGATGAGATTATACATCATGACATTTTTTGTTTCGAAAATTTTATGAATACCTAAATTTGTATGACTTTCAATTGAAAGAAAAATACTATGCACTATGCAGGTACTGGTTTGATTTCGTTGAGTTTCTTTTGAAAATTTTGAATTTTTCCGATTGTTTATGAAAATTTAAATTTTAACCAAAAAATTTTAGAGAAATTATTCGAAAAACATCTTAACCAAACCAACCACAAAAGCTCATATAAACTTTACCATATCAGAGATTCATAATAAAAAAAGCCCTTTGGCATCAACTTCAGGAGCAGTAGAAATTATTCAATGAAAAATGATAGAGGATGGAGAATGTTGTGTTGTATAGTTTCGTCCCTGGATGAAAGTCATTGATGCATAAATTGTATGCATACCAACCCAACATAGATACAAATTTATGAATTTTATAAATATTTTTGATCTGTGACGACATTATGAGGGGTTGCCATTTTGGATTTAGAAAAGGACAACAAACAGGAAAGAGGAAAGGAATGGCATCATGGAAAACTTTTACTCGTAACTATTTAGTGTTTGGAGAGCACTGATGTATTTCACAGCATCCCGGATCGGATGCTTCTTGTCCGTTCTACCAGTTCCACCCGGTGATGTACTTTATTTTTGTCTTCCTTTTTGAGGAATGTGTTTATTTTTGTTTTCACAAATATAATTGTATTGTGAAGCTCTTCTCCTTCACGACATGAATAAATTGAGAGTGCTATGCTCCAGGGCAAAAGCTTCTTTTCATAGTTTACTCAAGCAAGCACCATCCTACCTCCTACCTATACTTCTGCTACCGCGCGCTAAGAGGAAGCGCATAGAGTACGTATATACATAGACAGATTTATATCTATACACATGCGATTTACACAGGAATAATAATGCAATTGAAGTTCAAACAAAACAACACACGATACTCAAAACATCCTGAACTGGCACAAGCTGTAGCTAGACTATGTATAAAACAAGCAAGCCGAGGAGCACTGGAATTAAGTGTGGTGACATATGCAAGTGCATGCAGGAAGAGAATTGATTTTTTTCTTCAATTTTGTACGTTTATTTTATTTCAAGATTTAACAATTGAGGCGAAAAACAATCGCATAGCAAATAAAATATGTAATAAGTTGTTAAAAAAAAGAAGAATAGAACGATATTCAACAATGCAAACTCTCAAGGATGCGATTGCACTCAAGGGATGAACCCGTGCATACAGTCAAACAGACATAGTCGATGTTTGCATTCAAAAATTCAATCCGGATTGTCGATATAATCCCAGATGTATCTTTTCTAGAAAGAAAAGTAGATACTTGAAGAAAGAAATTTTCATAGACAGATAAAATTTCAAAGCTTGTCATATTACAATCACTAATTCGCTTGATTCGCTAATGGCATGGTTTTTCAGATCAAAATATAAGCAGAACGATGCAGAAAGGACTTAAATTCTTACAATGTTTAACAGATTTTAGAAAATAAGACTTTTATTCAGTGAAAACAATTTAATATTCCTTAATAGTTTTTGGAAAACAATACACAATTTAGTAATACAACACAATTGAATATTGGTAAGATATTGGACGTGTGCTTCATTCGGCTGCTTGATCACCAATGCCAACTCTGACTCTTCCTCGTTTGCGGACTGCGGCAGGTTCACGGAGATCAGACTTCCCCTACACTCTGTTCTCTCTCTCGTTACAAATATGTACTTGGAAAGGTATATTCGTAATTGAAAAGTTAAATTACGATTGAGACGTACCCACGCAATTTGGTTCCTTATTATTGCAACCTCAAAGACTAACAAAATTTCAGTTACTTGTTACTTTTATCATGGCGATTTTTTTCTCATTTTGACAGGCATCTTTCATAGTCGGTTTTGTTTTTTATAAACTTCGTCAACTGAGTCTGGTGTGTGCCTCACAAAGTCCTTTCGTTCAGTGATTCATTTTAATCTTCACAGATCGCTCAGTAAAACAATACAGCATGTGCTCAAGTGTTGTTGAAAAGTACAACAGGCCTACATTATTGATATATTTGGAAATAACTGATAAAATTTATATTTTTTATCCCTCAAGTGCTCACATATGCATGCGAATTAACAAAAAATACGAAAGGATTTGGATGTGGTTAACGTGTGGCAAACAAAATATTATCCAAAGGAGACTTATTGGTGGGTACCTTTTCAGTTGTATAGTACTTGTTTCTACCATCAAACGCACTCGTTTTGTAATTAACAAAATTGCCAGGCAGCAGTACCTATGCCGAAAAAACCAATACAATATTAAAATCAACCCCAGGATGAAAAATATATAAAAATATTTCTTTGAAAAAAAACATCATCATGGTTGTTGACGTCGTCGTCACCATCATCATCATAACCATGCTTCTGACGGCACCCCCGCCACTGCCGTTATATATAGACTCCTTTTCATATATCTGAGTATCTGACTGTTCACCCGGACTAGCAATCAGAAGTCCAAAAGGGGTCTTCTTCTGTTCCTACTGCCGACATCTTCTCTCTTCTCTCTGTAGAACACTCACACACAATAAGCAATAATCAGCTAAAGGCGCATTGAAACAAATATCCTTTTTAGGACGCAGTCCGACCCGCGCCCTAATATTCTCCGCAACATGTTGGCCTACCACCTTTATACCTATACTCATCATTTAAATTGTAAGTAAAAGGAATTAAAACCCATTCTAGCGGATATTTTCAAAGTAGGTATGTATACCGTCTATCCGCTTTTTTGAGACCGAGGCTAAGGATAAAAGCGGTAGGTCTAGGTAGAAGACGCAATGTCATTGATTTTTGATTCCATATCTCTGTATTAGCAGAAGGACACAGGTTTAATCTAATATCCTTTTTTTTGTAATAAAACACCCCTTCATACACACATACAAAAATTCATAAGGTTTTTTTTTTAAGGCTTGCAAATTTGATTTGTTGTTTCCGTTGACCATACAAAAGGATAAATCTATTTTGTTTAATTCCACAACACATTTGAAGCCGGACAGAATCCAATTTAATTAATCAAAAATCCATAACAACAAAAAGAAGATATACAATTGAAAAACTAGACACTAAATGCGAGTTTAAATTCATCAGGGAATGTTTAAGTTTTGGAGTGTCCAACATCAGAAGATATTTTCCGATTCAACAGTAATTGGGACTAGTTAACAATTATTTAAAGGAGCAAGAAAACACTGACAAAAACTATTCTATCCGACCTAACCACCAACACCCCTGCCCCATATACAATATCTGCTTATTGGATTTCTATCCTTTTTCTCACACCATACATTTTCACACAACAGCAAGACTGACTACGCTGCTAAAGCTGTCCCTTTTATCCCCATACTTTCGCGTGCCATACGCCATCGTCAGAAGAGGGACAATGATTTATAGAAACAAACGAAACGAAACAAAACGAACTTGTTTCTGAATCTGAAGAGAAGTATATATGCAAACAATGGAAATCAATGAATTACCTCTTTGCTCAAATCCCGTGTATTTGCTCAATATTTCAAAATTTCTGCGCTACATTTCTACAATTTGCATGCGAAGGGGTTGATTTTGATTTTGGGGGTTGTAAATGTGTGTCTTCGATTATAATATGACAGCCATCCACCTTACACCACCCAACAATACTCGGCCCCCACCCACAAAGTTGTGCAAATGAAAATGAAAGGATTCGTTTTTCGTTGTATAGAAGACGTACAATCTCACAAAACTCGCAGAATATTTTTGTGTTTATCTGTTCTGAAAACATTTGGAAAATGGGATGAGGTGCTGAGGGAATGGATGATGATAAAGAAATATAAGGGAAATCTGCCATCGTTTTTGAAATTTTGATTCGATTCATTAATTAATACGAGAGGTAGATCTGTTGGAGTCGAAGAAGGGTGATGCTGATTGTATATTATGTCTTGTATAAACTATATGGCTTTTAAGGAGTGGTAGGAGGAGCAGGCGAACGACATTCAGCTTGAAGATTAGATTGGAATTTTATTTCATTGACAAAGTTAGGATAGGGAATTTTCTTTCAATATTAAAGTAATAAATCAAAGGGAATGTCTGCAATCAAATTAGGTATGTAGGTATTGGTATTAGAAGGCTTTCACGCAAAAGAGAATGCGGAATCATCTGTTTGTTTTGAATTGAAAGTGTTTGTATCTATATGTACTTACGTTACGAGGAATTGTAACGTAAGTATCAAACAAGAAGCAAGTTGTTTGATACTTTCTTACTTAAGGTGGGACTACAGTCCAGGTCGGACCAGGGCCTAATCCAACAAGCGTCGCTAGCCAGCTCGGTCCCTTGTTGGTTGAGGTCCTCTACCACCTGTGTGCTCCACCTGAATCGCGGTCTCCTCTTCTGGTACGACCAGGTTTGATTCGAAGACTCTACGGACGGAGCATTATTTTCCATTCGCTCTACATGACCCAGCCATCTAAGTCCTTGGACCATAACTTTTTTGGCTAGGTCAGTGTCGGTGAACAGCTCGTACTGTTCTTGATTGAATCTTCGTCTCCATTCTTCATTTATGCAGCCTAAAGCGTTTTCATCGGATATTGTCATGGTTCATGTCTCCACACAATACATGAGGACCGGGATGATAAGGATTTTGTACAGTGACTTTACTTATTATTATTACTACTCAATTGCCTTCTAATTTCAAATAAGCAGAGATTGGCAAGAGTGATTCTTCGTTTGATTTCTGCGCTGGCGCTGGTGTCGTTGTTTGAATTTATAGCGGACCCTTAGGTAGGCAAAATCCGAAGTTAAGTCTGTTATACTGACGTTGGCTCCAAGACGTGGTGGTCTTGCCCTCGTTAATCGCTAGACAAATCTTCCTAGCCTCAAACTCAAGGCTCACGAAGGCTCCACTGACATCATGCAGTGTTTTTCTAAAAATGTCAATGCCATCTGCGTATCCTAGTAGCTGGACGGACTTTCGAAAGATTATGTCTCTGGTGTTGACGTTGGAGTTTTACACAATCTTTTCAAGATTGATGCTGAAGAAATCAAATGACAGAGCATCGCCTTGTCTAAAACCTTTTTTGACATCAAATGCATCCGTGAGATTTTTCCGGCCATGATGAAACACCGTGATTTTTCCATTGTCATCTTACATAGACGGACGAGTTTTTCTGACATTGCTCTATACAGTTGGTCTCTATAGACGCTATCATACTCGGCCTTGAAATCGATGAAAAGATGGTAGGTATCGATTTGAAGCTCCAAGTCCAGGGTCTTCTCCAAGATCTGATATTCGCAAGGGAATATGCCCCATGTTTTACGTTGACTCGCCAAGTCCTTGCAAAAAGACCGCAAAAGTTACATACTTTATTTTTTCTGAAAAACGTTAAGTAGTCGGATGTGGCAACGCTTTTCGCAAAATTCATATTCTTATATCACCCCCAATATAATTGAGTATGTGGTTTGGAAATGTATTATTTGCTCATAGCCGAAATAATAACAAGCTAAGAAGACATTATATTACCCACCGCCACCGTTGCTGCTCCGGCATCAAAATAGCATATTTTTGTTCTTCTTTTTAATAAAATTACGCACCCCCGTGGTGTAGTAAAGTACTTGTAGGAATGTTGCTATCTGTCGTCACCCCAGCAAAAGTCTCCTAAATACACACACATACTTCTTATAGTACAAAGGCCATAGATAAACCTCAGTTCTATAGATATTGTTTGAAGGGAAAATATGATAATTGGAAGATTCGAAAATTCGACAGGGATTGTTTTCCATGGAGGTACATGTAAGAGTAAAGGAATGAGTATAAAAATATAGACGAATACGTCCTCTTCCTTAAGGTAAAGCGAAGACAAACTTTTCAGCAGTGTTTGCTTGTGATGAAGTCCACATTGAAGGGAAAGACAGTTTTTCGTATATGAACATAGATATGTATATGCGCGTTTCTTATTGACATTGCCTTTGTCAAGTTGACTCTTCGAACTTCCAAGTTAGAATAGTCAGATCGCGTTTGTTGCTTAATCGCCATAGAGGCCTTGTGAGCATATCCTACAAATATATGTTTGTTCGTGTATTTTATGGTAAGATGACAACGCACGATGTTTAAAAACACCAGCTAAAATTATAAACCTATTCCCTTGTCGAGAATATTTTTCGTATAGTCTACTACCCATTTGTTAGAAAAAGGGACAATACGCGGCGCGGCTGCCTGCGGCGGGAAGAGCATTGTGTGTGTACTTTTATTTAACCATCATATAATAAAATCCCAACTGTATGGCAGCAGTGGCAACCCTTTTTCTTCAACGTCGTGGATTGTCGGTTGTCGTCGAAGACAAATTCTGAAAATTTATTCAATTAATTAAAGTCGATAGAAATTCTGCACACTGTGTGTGTGTAGGGGATGATAATTTCTCCTACCACCACTTCCCTTAAGAGTCACTTCCTTACGTGACACAGGTTCTATTGCTAGATACATACGTTTATAATCGCACACATGTTGTTGGAGAAATCGAGTTAAACAAAAACACGAAAGCTTTATATTCTTTATAGATACAGTACGTATCTATACTCTCCATGCTGTTCGTCGCTAATGAAATAATGATGAATCCTTTACGTTGGAAAGGTATGGTACTGTACAAAGGACGGATATGGCGAGGAGAAAAAAAGGGCGAGTTAATTCATTTGTTAAGTATCTAAACAACGTTCGGTACCTATTCCCACATCAAATTTTTCATACATCATTGTGATTGGAAATTATTGCCATATGTCGTTGGAGCATTGAGTTATGCACACGCACGATCGAACCATAACCATACATATATATTTAAGCGCATGCAAATATAATAATATTCAGAGTTTTGGGACAAGAAACGGAAAGGAATACTTTTTTATCGTTCTTTTGATGGGTTTGGTTTCAATAAATAAATTAGCGAATTTCGTGTTTATCAAAAAATATCGATGGCGTACATTATTATTGTTTGATTGCCCCATAAAGCTGATTAGCATGACAAGCCCTAATATGTTTTTATTGTTCTTTTTTTTTCAGATTAAAGCACTTATCGCTGAGGTTAACCGACTGCAAGCCCTCCATGAAACTCATATAGTACAGATACAAAGACTTGAAGATAATTTGGAGGCAAAACGGCAACACATTCTGAGACTCGAGACTCGTCTACACAAAGAACCACATAATTTCCAATCCCCCGAAGCTTCTGCTGAGGCAGCAGTCGTAGATTGTCCGGAAGAGATCCGAGATGAGACGGAAGCAGCTTCTTCGGTTGTCACTGAGCGTGAGCCAATGGCCATATTGGAAGAAGTTCAAATAAAAAAGGAAAACCAGTGAGTAAAATAATCGATTTCAAACACTTCAATTAGAAACTTATGAAATTTCAATCACGTCTGTGGTTTTTCTTTTTTGTATAGAATACCATCAACAGCAGGCGACATCAATATCACTAGTCAGCCAGTGATAGCAAAGGGTGTTGCATCCGACCCAAAGCATTTCCAAGAACTTTTAACTGAAAAAACGAAGGCACTAGCGGTTGCGGCTCATACATCAAGTGAAGCCGTTAAAGCCGAAGGTAAGCAAGATAAACTCAATATACCCCCGCTCTAACCCCCCTACCTATCAACAAAATCAAATCAGGAATTTACTTTTCTTTTATTACACTAAATACAAACATGGCGCGGCATTTCTTAAAGTGGCGCCTCTATTTATTGCGCTTCAAGTCTCATATAAATCAGAGCGGGTTATCGATGGTCGTAAACATAACTACACTCTTGCGGTTTATGACAAAAAGTGTTGCGCTTTGCTTTTGTAGTTGATTTACCCTATTTTTATTACTCCTTCTTTGTTTGCAAAATTTTTAACACATTGGAGGTCCACACTCCACACAATTTCCCAAAAAAAATATATATACCCATTTCCATATTGTCCCTCTGAAAAATGCCTACAAAAACAAAAATTTGCGTTTCACAGGAATAACCAGTGAAGCCACCGACGATGACGCACCAAAAGAACCAGATTCAGTCAAAATTTCTCAAAAGGAACCTGAGATGTCCAAAGATAACCCAGATGCAACCATACGACATCACCAGGATTTGCAGTCCCCATGCCATCAGTCAACGCCTGTATCAGAGCAGGTGCCTTCGTCAAATTTCCAAAGTGTTGATCAGTTTGGTTCGCTGCTTGGTGATGAGTTGGTAAATTCATACTGGCGTCGTGGCTTTGAGCATTTGCCATTGGCCCCACCACCACCGTCGATGTCGTCGCAGCAGCCAGCAACAACAACTGTCAGCTCTGCTGTATCTTCCATAGCAGCTCCCTCGCCAACATCTTTTATATCTCATTCAGCCTCCGAAACGCCAACATCACTTTTCCAAAACTTCCCATCAATTCTTTCTTCGTGCCGATCGCCTCCACCACTCCCGTTGTCGGTCACAGGACCATCAACAACAACTCTTTTGAGTCAACTAGTCAATTCAACCTTCTCATCGAATTCAACTCCTTCTCTTCGAACAGATTCCCACCCAACGTCATTAACCACTACAACTGGCGCCCACTTGCAACACCACCCCCAACATCCCCAACACATACATCATCATCAGCATTCGACCCTTCAACATCATCATCAGCATCAACAGGATTTCGAAAAGGCAAACAGTCATCACGACTCGTCGTCAACAGCAAGTACACCCAACCTCCAGGACCAGCGTTCAAATGATGGCCATATGAATGGCTCTAAGCCATCTAAATCCCAAGAGGATAACAACAACTCACTGGGATCGCTGCCACATCTTGCACCTGCATTTATGCCCGGTCTGTCATTTCAATTCCAAGATCGCGGTCATTTCCGCTTCGCCGAAGATATTCAACTTCCACCTGGAGCCTCAATGGCTGGCCGCCTAGGAGAGTCACTCATACCCAAGGGCGATCCCATGGAAGCCAAGCTCCAGGAAATGCTCCGCTATAACATGGACAAGTACGCCAATCAAAGTTTAGACACGCTCCACATATCACGACGCGTTCGAGAGTTGCTCTCAGTGCACAATATTGGACAGAGGCTTTTTGCTAAGTATATCCTCGGACTATCACAGGGTACCGTGTCCGAACTGTTATCCAAGCCAAAGCCCTGGGATAAACTGACTGAAAAAGGCCGTGACAGCTACCGTAAAATGCACGCCTGGGGATGTGATGATAACGCTGTTATGCTGCTCAAGTCGCTCATACCCAAAAAAGGTAAGTCGAAACTTTTATTATTTATTCGCATTTCTGTTCCTGTATGGGGGCTTACAATTTTAAAATGTTAGACGTTCATGCGAACAACAATGGCGACAGAAGTAGCTTTTCTATTAATCTCTTATGCAATACCAGAACTTATACATTCCTACCCCATGACGTAGTGCAATTATTGCAATTGGCACAAAAGTTGACGATTAATTTATAGCGATTACTCATGAAGGAGGGCTGTGATTGTGAATGAGCAAACATACCATTGAAAGCCCCCTCCGCAAGAAAGTTTCAAGGCACCGACAGATATCAACGAGACAGTACGGACAACAATGACAGAAGGTTCACAATAAAATGTTTCAGGAGTTCAAAACGTCGCGTCGTCGTATTTCGCGTCCGTCGTCGTCGTTCTCATGAGGTGCGGATAGACAAATATTTATAGATTTTCATTTCGGTTTCGCATAAAGTTAATTGGCGCCCAAATAAATTTAAATTCCTTCCTTTAGACTCTGGCAATCCACCAAATATCGGGGGTCAACAAATTGCTGATAGAGGGCAATCGAAAACATTTCGAGTACATTTGTTTTGGCATACCTTAGAAACCGACTATTGTTTTGTTGTGTTACGTTTTTTTTTTTTTTGCAACAAAATCAAATGTTGGTATAAGACACGCTATACAACTGATTGGGATCTTGTATTGCTGATACTCTACCCCCCTGTCGAAACGAATATTTAACGTTGGATGGGGCAGAACTGCATTGCCGAAGAAATACGTACTTATTACTGTTTCGGGGTAGCGACTGTTTCTCAGCTAGTAATTAAAATTCACCAAAAAAGAAAACAAATAAATAAATCCAACCTGCCAAAGAATAGTTCAGGCGAACAAACTGTTCCTTCTGTCATTAGTCTGTTTTTTTTCGTTTTTGACTTTTTGTTATTTCTTAAATTATTTCGTTTTGAAACATGAAGCTATTTTTGGCAACAGTGCACCCTTTCGTGCAAAAGAACTTTACAGATGGATTTTGATATACAAAACGCTAAACAACGACTAACGATGATATGAAGAACAAAGAAAACTTACACTGAATTTAATTAAATCAATTAAAAATCACAAACCCAACCTAATTATTATTATTCGTCCATCTTTTTGCACTCGCAAACAATGTGGATTCTCGTTCAACGAAAATAAAATCAATTCTGTGGTTATACACATGCAGGTACATTTTTCCTACAATCGACAATAATAAAAACAAAACAAAAACAACATTATTAAACACAAATTATGTTATTTGTGATTATTTAATAAAAGACTTTTCAAATTTGTATCAATTTGGCTAGCTGCCAGCAAAATACAGATTCTCCTCGCTTCAGTTTGCATTTTGGGAGAGATTGTTCATTACTCGGGGTTTTTGTTTTTTTGAGGTGGAATGCGTTTCGTTTTCACTGTGAAATTTACACGGCATACCGATTTGTTTTTAAAGTCAAAAAGAAGATCTCTTCTAAAACTTAGTATTCTGATGATACTCAGTGCCGGTTTTAGCACTACCAGCCACCTGGGCGAGATTTATACGGCGCCCCCTAATTATAGCTTATAGCAAGCTAAATCTTAAGACAAATGTCTCATCACTTAGTGCAGTATTAGTTGTTAGTAGACCATCTGAAACAAACAAACACAATAACAAACATAACAAAAATAAAAATTACAATGAGACAAAAAATACAAAAAACATTTAAGAACGTGGGACACTGGTTTAAAGAATTAGTTTCAGCTTGTTTTTATTGATAATAAAGTCAAATAAGTCTGCATACGTATTCAAAGTTTACTCATTCTTGTCAGTGGCTCATGCATTCCGTAGTTAGTTCTATGTTGGGGGACTTTAATCAAATTATGAGAACGTAAATTATAATCTTCACCTTTGTAATTAAAGAGGATAGAACTCAAAATATCTAGAGCATCATTGGCACCAGTAATAATTTGATGAAAGAAAACAATATCATTATTTGTTCTCCTTTGCCACAGTTTTTGCATACCTATGGAAAAATGCAAGTCGATCCTCATAAGAAGGGATATTATTGGGGTCCATCCATTGAAGCCCTTTAAAGGCGAAACGTGTAAAATTGCGTTGAACTGATTCTAGTCTCTCAATATGTATGGGAGACCAAACTTGTGATGCATTTTTGAAATGGGGTCCAACCAAACTATTGTACAAGGCATAGGAAACGTTAGGGTCAAGGAATTCCTTGGACCAACGCTTAATAAACCCAATCATTGAATTAGCCTTATTGATGATGTTTTTAATGTGTTCTGAAAAATCTGAATTAGATGTGAAAAGAACTCCTAAGTTCCTAACTTTAAAGACGTGGGATAATATGTGTTGGGAGATAACATAATCATAAGTTACTTGGGGACAGTTTCGCAGATAGCCAAAGAAGTCAGTATCCACAGAAATGGGAGTATCGATGAAAGACTGACTATACAATTACTTGCGAAAGCTTACTTACTTACAATGTTACCGTTGTAAATTTAAAATCGTTTGACAATTTGAGCAAAAGTACATGCACCAATTGTTTGATTAAAACAATCGGAAAAATTCAAAATTTTCCCAAAAACTCGAATTTGCATGCTTATTAATTTATTATAGTTTCGGTCCCCGAAAAGGTGACAAATTTCAGTACAAAAATCAAAATTTCCGGTAAAAATCAAATTTTTGGTTAAAATCTAAAAACAGAATACCTATTATCCGAATTGAAAAGTTTATTGATTTTAAAATAAAACAAATTACTTCGTCTTCTGGCTCAAGAATAGCAATAAATCTCTTGCCTCAAGAATCAAATTTATTATACACTTTAGTGAACGCATAAAAATAAAACAAAACAAACTCAAAAAAAAAAATAAAACTTGAACAAATTCCTCAAAGGATTGCCTAACCACAACTTTGTTAAAGAGAAAACCTCTCAGAAACAAAAAAATAAAATTTTAAATAGCAGAAAAAAACGGCACAATAGAGAGGTAATAATTTGTTTTGCCCATTTAAAAATTGATTTTTGTGTATAGTGTACAGAGACTCATACAAACAAATAAACCCAAGTGCAAAAAGTTACTTCCATTGATTGTTTTACTAGAAAACATACAAAAATAACAATTAAAAATTTGCATTGCAAAATAAAACAAAAAAAAAAGGAAAAAAGTTTTCACAATAAAAAAAAAAAAAATACATAAAAATGGCAAGCAACAGCAGTAGCAAGTTGAGGTCTATATTTGAACCCTTTCGTGTACATACAATTAAAAAGTTTCTTTGATTCTTTTTTTTTTTTGCTGTGCACTTTTGTGAAGGTATATGTAAGTATTCCACAGTTACGTCCCAACTGCACGGTCGGTGTAATTAATTTAATTTATAATTTTTCATCACAGAAAGGAATTGCTTTTAAAAAACATTAGCACCAACAGGCACATGTGTCAAATTTGATTTAAGCAATTATCCCCAAAAAACATAAAATACGAGCAAAAAAAAAGATTTTAAGGCGCCCAAAAGGAGACACAAATGCAGTAGTCCTCTCTACCGAGTGTTTAAGGTCAAGCCTTTCATTATCGAGCAATTAAGTACCCTTGGGTAGTGCTTAGGGTGATGGGGATAAAGAAAATTATTAGTTTTGTACACAGGACCATCAGCTTACACTTGGGTAGCAGCAAAAATCCCACCCACACATACGTACCGAAAAGAGTTGTAGTTAAAAAAAAAAAAAAACCAAATCAGACATGGTCCATTGTCCAAGCTCTTTAATTTTGCAAAAGAAACATCCGGACACAATATGCAATGGGCCCTGCTATAAGAACAACGACGCTGACGTTTAATTCACCTGATGATTTAGCGACTGGGGTAGACAATAGAGAACACGTATGGACGGTTTGAAACGAAGATTGTGTTTTATTCTCGAAAAACATTTTTATGATCTCCATAACTGCATATTTAATCTGCCCCTGAGTCATTCCTTTGTGAAAATATTTCTCCCCCATTTGAAACATTTGTTCAAAAGAATCAAAAAAGGATGTAGAAAACAATGACACTGGTCAAAAGTTCACAGCCTTTTGCTTTTCATTATTAAGTAACAAGGGTAAGGTATTTTTCCAAACATCTCCATAGTAAAATTAGGAAATTTTAAATCCAACTTTCAACCCCTTTTATACAAATGGCGAACAAAAGCAGCTCAATATTCAAGGATATAGTCGATAGCAATTATTATTGTCTTTGAAAATAAGGTCTAGATATTATTTTCCTTTTTCCGTTCGTTCATATTCGCAAATAAAACACACTAATCCTTCGAAAGATAATTAAAAAGCCTATCAAACATCATACATTGATATTTAAAGGTGGATCAAAAGTCGCAACACCATCATGCCTACACCTACGCGTTACCAACAAACAGCCACACATTTCGAGTTATTATTGTTATTAGCAAAAGTGTCAATTTGCTCGATTTATGCTAGAAGAGATCGCAAACGATGCGTGCACCGGCATAAAGCCGCATTCGTTTTTGAATCAAATTTGTTCCAAGTTGCCTTCTATTATTATTGGTATCCTTCGGATATGTGCGTGGAATTTGCGGCAACTGTTTGCCTTTCTTCAAGTCAAAAATTGAAAATGTGACGTTTGTTATATAGCAGATATCACTGGAATACATTGTAGGAGAAGGTGGGGGTAGATTTTTGAATTGCTTGTCAAATAAAATTTGAGAAAATGCACTTATATAGGTATAGAATTTTTTTTAAGTCTATGCAACAAAGCCTTTAGCTCAAATCAGAGGCCAATGGTACAGACATTTTTGATATGCAATTATACCCCATGTTCACCTATAACGTTTCAATAGCGTAATTCTTCACTTCCTCTTGAATTGGCCAAAGATTCAGCCAAGAGCTTCATATCATATACCTACTCGAAAGAGTAGGTACGTTTGACGTTTTCAATCGTATGACAAAATGATAGGTTCTTGAAAAGCATGAAGGATAAAAATACGTGTGTACATGAGTCTAGCTTTGATTTTATGAATCAAAATTCGATTTAAATATTCATTTATTCAATCTTTGTGAAGTCTGAATGAGTTATGCTTATGAAGAATGAGTTGAGTGGATTTTTTGTTTCGAATGTTTGAATGGAAAACCTTTTATCCTCGCGAATGTAATTTTCCAATTAAAATATTTGATGAGAGGCCTTTGGATCTTGTGTGTTTAAGTACTTATTGTGAATTTATTTCGAGTATTTAATTTGAAGCATTTCTTACATCATGCTCACTGGACGACTTAATTACTAATTCTTTAGTGATGTATGTGGTACTTTTGTCGCCTTAATCATTTCTTCTTTTCAAATACGAGCGTTCATGATTACTTTAATCAGGTGACAAAAGAGGCAAACACAAAACCTTAAAGGAACTTATGTACCTACATTTGTCCAATATTTTTTATCATTTATTTCCCTTCCAGAAAGTTATTAATGTTCGGAATGAAGAAAAAAACTAATAACACTGTCATTAAAACCATCACAATGATTAATTTCTTTTCATTAAGCGCTTGGACACAGAGAACACAGTAACTCAGCCAATCTCAGTCAGTCTCATTCTCACCCCTGAATCTTTGTGGCTCTTACATCACACGACGACGCACAATGGGGCAAAATGACGAAAATCTGGCATTAAATCAACCAAAAGAGCTAGACACTTGAATTTTGGCACAAACTTTAATGATACCAATGGTAGCACATAGTCAAAATTTGGAACGGCCACGCCCATTTTTAGGGTTACCACCCGTACACAATCTTAAAGGTTTAAAACTTTTTCTGAAAATCTTCAAATTGTGTAAATAAAACTTTTTTGTCTATTATCATAAATACGATCATAGAAAAGAATAAAATTTAGGGTTGCCACTATTTAAATTTTATATATCGTTTTATTTTATGATTATCGTTAATATTTTAGTTTTTTCATTTAACATTTTTAAATATTTTTTTCTTATACATGAAAATACATTAAATAAAAAAATAAAAATACAATTTAATAAATAAACGAAATAAATAAGTTAGAAATCTTCATCGCTATCGAAAAATAAATCTTCATCTTGGCTTTCGTTTGGCGAGGGAGATATTAATAAATCAACGGCCTCCTGTGGCAGATGCTGAAGTTTTTTTTTGGGTAGCTTTCGCATACTAGTAAGCACCGGATCTGATGAGAGCAGCTAGCTAGCTATAATTAAAGCTTAGGCTTCTTCACCTGTCATTGAAGTAGGTTCAAAAGAAACTCTTAAGGCCTTTCGGCACGTTTTTACTTTGTTAGGACTCGTTGTCACTTTATGAATTAGCTTTGCAGTTTCTGACTGCCCAGATGCTCTCAAACTCATTTCAGTAGCAAATGTAAGCTGAGAAAGAGAAGTTGATCTCCTCAACTCCGCTGTTTTTTGGCCCTTTGTTCTATCCGATCCTTCTTCGAAAGAAACAGACGGACGACCACGTTTAGCTTTTAATGGACATTCATATTTAAAAAGAATGGGTGTGTCAAGCCAAATTCTGTTGCTCTTTAAAAATCGTTGCTCTACACGAGTATCTTTTTCCCAACGCACTTTGAATTTTGATTTAAAATCGTTATATCGTTTTCAAAAGTACCCGAGCATCGCGTCCTCCTCATTACTTCTTCTTTCAAAAACTGAATCTGGCTATTTAATCCTTGGCAACCTGACGTCTTCATTATATTAAACAGGGGTGGAATCGTGTAAGGTGATTTGTGATTATCACCTTTGTGACTATAAAATGTGATCACATTTTATTTTCCTTCTGTGTAAGGTGATCACCAAAAATATTTCGAAGCTTGGCATCATTTCCCAAAAAAACAAATGACATATTATGACTAGTACAATCACTCTGGCAACCGATTGTAGCGCCACTATTTGCAAGCATTTTATTACATGAGTTGATATTGAAAAAGAAACGGCGGGGCAGAGAATTAGGAAAACAAAAAATTAGGAAACGAAAAAGTTTCTTTTTTGAAATTGAAATTGAAATTTGAAGTTCGAATATATTTATTCTATTTGACTGTTCAAGTTTCAATAAACAAAAAATTTTATTCAATGTGATAGCAAAATAGTTGTCACAAGGAAAAGTAGCAAATTGGTGATTATCACTTGTGACTATCACCTTACGCAGACAAAATTTGTGATTTGTGATTATCACCGATCACAAATCACCTTACACGATTCCACCCCAGGTCTAGTCTCGTAATCGATAATGTTTTGGATGTTGTTCGGCCTAAGAAGTATTGGTATTTCGATAATTTTTACCAAAAAAGTGTATTTATAGTAAGTGACGTCACCAACAAAAAATTAACACTACAGACGGAGGAGCAAATTGTAGCAAGAAAACTTTTCATATTCTGAAAGTACACAACACAATGAACAAAATGACATATATAACTTATTGGCGTTTTACGGCGAACACAACTAATCGACTAAGACTTTCAGAAAAATTGAACACAAACACATTTTTTTAAGTTTTTTTTTCATTTTTGACTACGAATTTAAATAACATAAACAACTTTTTTTCAAAAAAAGAAAATTTATAATAACGCACCTGAGCTTACTGATTCCATTTCAAAAAGATTCAACTTAAAAAACGTAATTTAAAAAAATTAAACACAATTTATTGAAACAAGGCAATTTGACAAAAAGAGGTCTAAACTCGATGCAAAACGTGGACTTTCTCCTCATTTGAGATGATGTCCTAAATACCACGTGTTGCAAATCAATTATCTCTCTCTCTGTTTTGATTTTCTATTATATTTCGAAGAGAAACAGATCAGTTATTTACGCCAAAGCTCAACTTTATTAATTGATTAAATGCCAGCTTTTTGGAGTTTTGCCCCATTGTGCGACGACGACAATGATGACAGACATCGCTAGACTATAACAGAAAAATTGTCTTTCAATAATCCTCGCCTTTCACAAAAGGACTTCCGTCATAAAAACGATGATTGAAAATAATAAAATCTCGTTTTTAATCCTGCGGTGATATAGTCAACATCCACTTGTACATATTCGGCTACATAGGGGTCAGATCCACCTTAGCCTTATCTCTACTATTCTTGCTACAATATCACGAACGGACGTTCATCCATCGTTTAATTCTCCCTCTCTTCTTATAATGGAAAACCATCTCGAAAGGATCTAAAGTGCCTTGATATGAAGTGGGTCTTCTGTGTATATACGTGTATGTGAACACGACTGCGATGCGATGGCAACAACGACTATAAGACTTCGATGACACAATTCGCAAAAGGATTTCCTGTACGGATATATCGAGCTGAACCGGCGGGTGCCCTTTTACTTCAGTCTATAGCTTGTGTTTCCTTTTGGCTAAGCTTCCCCTGGCGACAATGATGAGAATTGAAACAAGTGACCGACCGCTTGTAGAGCTACGATAAAAACCAATGTCCTAAGTTAGCTCATGTCCAAGGTTACTCGTTATTCTGTTGTTCATACTTCGTTAGTAAGCTGTGGCTGTAGCGGGCGGCGCGCGGCAGTGATGTGTAGATATGACAACTTAGAAACACGTTCTAATAGCGTTCTTCAATAAACTCATTCCTCCGAACTGATTCATGTCTTTATTCTCGATTTGAGAATCAAACAAGTTTCTATGATGGTGAAAAATTGCATTGTTTGTTGGTTTGTTTTTGTTTTCACCGCAAGGATCTATTGGATTCGAATTTGGATTACAATTGGCAGTTGTTTGTTTGTTGTTTTTTTTCCCCTACGTTTTGCCCTTTGCTTCCGTTTCCTGTATGAAAGAATCTCTTGAAATCGTTAATCCTCTTGCAATCCTTCGATATTCATTCAACCGTGCTTCTGATGGAGCAAGAGCTCATTCACTAAGCATCATTGCGATTGATGATGTGTTGTGAAGAGGAGCATCAGCAACAACTCGATGACAATACCCTCAGATGAGATGATGACGATGACGATGACGATTACAATGACTATGATGATGAAAGAGTGTTTGGCCCTTTGGGAATCGATTATCCATGCAATTGTTAAGCTATTTTGTCTTTTGAATTATTTTTGCATAGGTTTACCCAGAATATACCGTCTCTCAGGAGTCTTTTGACTACAGGAAGGAAAAAGTTCAACCACTTGTATGAATGCATATTCG
Source organism: Sphaerophoria taeniata (assembly GCA_943590905.1). Classification (NCBI taxonomy): domain Eukaryota; kingdom Metazoa; phylum Arthropoda; class Insecta; order Diptera; family Syrphidae; genus Sphaerophoria; species Sphaerophoria taeniata. Next base: position 68,394,674 of record OX016542.1, read on the forward strand.
ATTATTATTTTTTTTACCCTGCATAGAATAATTTTGTATTTTGTGCTTTTCCATCATCAAACGAGGGGAACATTTTGCTTTAGTTTCCGCATACCCTGAATTCTAAGGATCAAATATAAAATTCATACTGCATAAGCGCTTGTGCTTTCAACCTTTAGTGGGTATCAATCAATTAAGTCTATACATCCGGTCCCTCTGATGCCACATTGGCACCATGGGATCGTGATGTTTGGGAAAAAATTCAAATTAATAAAAACCCACTCAGATATGAATGTAAAAATGCGTGCTAACACAAGCAGAAAATTCAAATCGAATCAGCGCTGAATTTATCCCTTTGATGTATTAAATTTTTTTCCTCTGCCAAATAATAAAAAAATCATCATAAACATAAAAGATTTTGATAGGTAGCGCCGGATGACGGGAGAGCAAGTATTATTAAATTTCATTCGTCATTCATGTCTCCTCCTTATGTAGGTTTGTAAAATTCACAAGGCTTGGCTCGCTCCAACATCGCGTAGTCTTTTTTTTTCGAAGCACTAAGGCGATCTAATTAGTCTTTTGCTGCATTTGGTTCCATTATGTACGTTTTAATTGGTTCCAATTCGATATTGTGGTGAATGAATTTTACAATAGCCGATAGCAATCGCTTTCAAGAGAAAATTATATGAACACCGCCATAGCCGCCGCGAATGCATCTTATATTCCCGATGTTTATTGGGGTTTTATTACTAAATTTATCGAAGATCTACAACAGCCAACAACAAATAAATCCAATATTTTCACCTTGCCGACAGACCAAGTAGATGGGTCATAAAGCTTCTAGTGTCCGTGCTCCGTGTTAAGGATCACATTTCAAAGAAGATATCTGTATAAAAAATGCAAATCCGTTGAGGACTCACTACTTTTACACCAGTGGAGTGTTTGGCACAACATTTTTCTGTTAGTGGCGTGTATGGGTTTTTGTACAAAATCGATCAAGCCGTTCTTGAGATATGCCCAGTGGGTAGAGGATATGCGGTTAGAGTGGTAGCGGGGTGCAAAAGTTTAGGTCATTAATTTATCGATGGAGGCGAAGTCTCCCAGATCAGCTAGTGCTTGTTGACGAACAAAAAAGAAAGATCGATGTTTTATATTAAAAATGTTTTTTTTTTATCTCTAGATTCAGGCATACCTCAATATGGAAGAAATGAAGACTCAATGTCAGATGATCGCATTGCACACATATTGAACGAAGCTTCAAGCCTTATGAAGACCCCTCAGGGACCAGGTTCACAGTTGACACAGCAAATGAAGCATGAATCACAGCGTCATTACCAACAATCGACATCAACTATTGATGATGAACAAAGCAATGATGAATCGAAATCACCGAATGCATCTTGTACGTCACCCTTTTATAAAGACTCACCAGTGCAACAACAGCATCAACAGCAACAGCAACATCAACAACACCAACAACAACAACAGCAGCAGCAGCAGCAAGTTCAACAGCGCCAAGAAGCTCAAAGACGAAGTGTTAAGCCCGATGAAATATCTCAGGACAAGATGGCCAGAATATATCAAGAAGAATTACAAAAACTTATGACCCGAACACCACGCGATGCATTCCCAAGGTAAGTCATTTAGAAAAAAAAAAAATCTCTACAGACATACTAAATTAATGCGTAGTTTTTTGTTTCCTCACTTTTTAAGCGCGGCTGGTGGCCTTCCATCGGCTCCCAATAACGCAGCAATTCCACCGGATGAAAACATTCGCATGGCTTTGGAAGCCTACCACCGTGAGATGGCAAAGCTTCAACAGAACAGCAGTGGTAACATACCGAATTTTCCAAACTTCTCCAGTTTGATGGCTCTTCAACAACAAGTACTAAATGGAGCTCAAGATCTATCCGTCCCGAAGGAAAATGAGATCAAAGTTAACGGCCAACGACACTCGATCGAGAGTAGTGATTCGACTTCAAATCAAACCAAAGAAACCGCTGAAGAAGCCGCGCAACGTCACTCAAGTGCTTTTAGTTTAGTCCGCCTTAAACCTGATCCTGCGCCTACGCAAATCACCAACTCCAACCCAAACACCAATTCAGCTACCAGTCCACTTAGCAATTCCATACTTCCACCGGCTATGACTGCAACTGAAGACTTTTCAACAGCTGCCAGTCCGCTTCAGAGAATGGCATCAATTACAAATTCATTAATAACCCAGCCACCCGTAACGCCTCACCACACACAACCGCAGAGACCCACCAAAGCTGTGTTGCCACCAATCACGCAACAACAGTTTGACATGTTTAACAATTTGAACACCGAAGACATCGTCCGGCGAGTTAAAGAAGCCTTATCGCAGTACTCTATCAGTCAAAGGCTTTTTGGAGAATCAGTTCTGGGTTTGTCACAAGGATCGGTGTCGGATCTTCTTGCACGACCGAAACCATGGCATATGCTTACCCAAAAAGGCCGAGAACCATTTATCAGAATGAAAATGTTTTTGGAGGATGAGAACGCCGTACACAAGCTAGTTGCAAGCCAATATAAAATAGCTCCTGAAAAGTTGATGCGAACTGGCAGCTACAGTGGCAGTCCGCAAATACCACAGGGTCTGGCAAACAAAATGAATAGCATTCCCATGCAAAAAATGATGAACGATCTTAAAATGGAGCCTCAAGCACAACATATAATGCAGCAAATGCAAGCAGCTTCTGCAATGGCTGCTGCCGCTGCTGCAGGACATTTGCAAAACGCTCAGCATCAAGGTATGTTGCTGACTACACCAGGACTTCCACCTCAACATGCAATAAGTCTCCAACAAGCCGCTGTCAATGCTGCTGCAGCTGCGGCTGCCAACGAAAAGAAGCCCATGATAATGCCAATTCACTCACCGCACCAGGCAAATGCCATCCGAAGTAGCATGCATCAGCATATGTCACCGACAGTTTATGAGATGGCCGCTCTCACACAGGACCTAGACACCCAGGTAATTACTACGAAGATCAAAGAAGCTCTTCTAGCAAACAACATTGGCCAGAAAATTTTCGGCGAAGCTGTTTTAGGCCTGTCTCAGGGATCAGTTTCTGAGCTGCTATCGAAACCCAAACCTTGGCATATGTTGAGCATTAAAGGACGGGAACCTTTTATTCGTATGCAACTTTGGCTTTCGGATGCAAATAATGTTGAACGCTTACAGGTTCTTAAGAACGAACGTCGAGAAGCAAGCAAACGTCGTAGATCGACAGGCCCCAATCAGCAAGATAACAGTTCGGACACAAGCAGCAACGATACTGCTGACTTTTATACAAGTAGTCCTGGTCCAGGATCAGTGGGTTCAGTTGGTGCACCACCAAACAAAAAACAACGGGTACTTTTTTCTGAAGAACAAAAAGAAGCGCTCCGTCTAGCATTCGCCTTGGATCCATATCCGAATGTTGGAACAATTGAGTTTCTTGCAAATGAACTCGGCTTGGCAACACGAACAATTACCAACTGGTTTCACAATCACCGAATGCGTCTAAAGCAGCAAGTGCCACATGGACAGCCCTCGGAACCGGTACCAAGTCGAGAAAATACAAATGCCACACCTTTTGATGCAGTTCAATTCCGTATACTCTTGAATCAAAGGCTGATGGAATTGCAAAAAGAACGTATGGGTCTGAGTGGTGCTCCTATACCTTACCCTCCGTATTTTGCAGCTAATCCAAATCTTGCCGCACTTATTGGTAGAGGTTTGCTTCCTGGTGGAACTGAGACTGATCTACAAGCTTTAAATAACGCCTTCAAAGAACAAATGAGCGGTCTTGACCTTTCTCTGAAACGAGAACGTGATGGCGACTACGATGACGATGGCGAAGATGAATCACACCTCTCGGACAATGAGTCTATAAATGAGAGCGATGAAAAATCAGAGTTGAGTGAAACACCTAGATCTTCAATGTATGGCTCTATGGGCCAGTCGAGAACATCGAGACGCAAGCCCGCTGCCCCTCAATGGGTTAATCCGGACTGGCAAGGCGATGCTAAGACAGGCTTAATGCCTCCAATTGCAGTTGGAGGAAGTGCATCTGACAAGGAGGTTATAATAAATGGTGTTTGCGTAATGCAGCAACAAGCCGCTGACTACAGCCAAAAATCAGGTAACGGTGAGGACGATGAAGAATGTCATTCCGATGCCAATGAAGACGAATCTTCGGGCCTTCATCGTGGGCAATCCTCAGACTGCGACGAAACTCGCACCGACATCGACCAAAGGTTCATGGAACCAGAAGTTCGAATCAAACAAGAAGAAGACTGCGACACCAATGATAGCCATCAAGATGACTTGCAAATAAGAAAACCACAACACCAACATCAGGACGAAGAAGACGACACTCCTGGTGCATGGAATTATTAATTATTAAAAGCAGTCCGGAGTCTGCAACATCCAAAACTTGTGCAATCAATAAATTAAAGGAATAAATTATATAAACAAAGAAAATATTAAAAATTAATAGCATAAAATTAATTACTATTAGTAAAGTTAATTTAATTAAGAAAATAATGTGATTAAGTTTTATGTTAAACATAAGTTAAAGGATTTTTTTTTTAAATTATTATTTTTGCGCTGCTAAGAATGGTGTAAATATATGCACAGAAAAAACACATTTTCTTTATTTTCGTCTCAGATTTAAGGTTTATAAGACTGTCCGCATAAGTTTTAATCTTAGTCTTGTAAATATGGCAAGCAATTTGTTTAAATTCCTTTTGTAAATAAATCGAACCTTTTAATTAAAATCCCTTTGATCTCATCAAAATAAAAGAAATAAAAAAATACATAAATATAATTAAACCAAAAAAAAAACATAATAATTACACTTTATAAGCATAAAGATAAACAAGTTGTAAATACTGAATATATTTTGAAGTAATATTTAAAATTTTTAAAATTTTACTTACGATCTTTTAACTTAACAAGTTTCAGTAAAAAAAAAATTGCATCCCGCATATCGTAATATATAGATCAATAAATTAACTTTAATGTAATATAATACTTAGTTCTTAAATAAAAAAAAATGTATATAGGTTCACTTAAAATAAAATAACAAAAAAGCATGTAAACAGACGAAAAACTAAAAAAATAAATAAATAAACAGTTATACGTTATGATTATTATTATTATTACTTCATGCCTTATTCCTAATTTTTTTGTATATCGAAGTATTTTCTAAGTTTATTTTTGAAGTTAACATTATATATTTTATTTTTTAATTCAAAAGCCCTATTACCTATATTATATTAAGATATTATTTCTTGAAAATAAATACACCGATAATATTGTTTAATTGCGTTTCTTTTTATTTTCGTTTATACAGTAGTCGAAAACTATTAAAGGAACACTTGAAAAAACTAAAAAATTGAGTGGTTTTTTATAAGACTGTAACTCAGTAGAAAAAAGTCGGATTCAAGTGAAATAAAAAGCTTAAAAAAAATGAAAGGTTATTATTTTTTCTTTTCAAATTATTTTGAGCTAAGAAAATACCGTAAGTCGTTTTCGGTTGAGCGTAAAAAATATTCACTCAATACCAAAATTGAAAAAAAATTAAAGTTTGATTTGTCATAAAGTGAGCGGGAATTTTTTTTTCAATCCAGCCGATCTAAGATTCAATTTGAGAATTTTGTTTTCATTGCACTGTTTTGCTTAGACCGCTACTATTTTTTTGTTTTTTTTCTAATCAAAAAGTGGAGTTAGATGCAAAAACACAATTTTGACTTTGGACCCTAATATCTCTGCTTAAAATTGACTAAAAAAAAAACTAAGACCGATTTGAAAAATTTATTAAATTTTCTACACAAAAGTATTTCGAAAAAATAAAAGTATTGTTTTTTTTTAAATTGTTTCTACCATTTAAAAAAAAAAGGTAAAAAAATGCATTTTTCTACTTTTTTATAAAAACTACCGTTATTTTGTGGTTTTTAGTGAAAGAACTAATCTGAGGCTTAATTATTTAAGCTCATAAGATATCTTTGATTTAAGTAGAAATTTCGCATCAATACAATTAACCGTTTCTCTGTTTCGATCAATCAAACTTACAAAACATTTTTTTTTCAATTTTAAGCAAAGTTTTATTTTTTGATTTTTCTGTTCTTTTGAATTCATCATTATCACCCCTGTTCTGATTTTCGCTCCGAATTGAATACGTAAACGAAATTGATTTTCGCACAGCTAAAAAAAATGTGTTCTTAATTTCGTAAGATTTTGCCTTTCAATTTTTGACAAATATTTCTCTGAAATGACTTAAATTTTTAAATCTACGATTTCAAATTCGGTCAGCAAAATCGAAACGAATTGAATACGAAAAAATTTAGAACACCTCCGCTTTGAAAACGAAAGTTTTTCTTTCGTAAACGAAAATCAGAACAGGGGTGTATGACTTTTTGAAATTCATCTTCGTCTGTTACAATGGAAAAATTTCCCATACTTCAGACGTGTGTATGTGTGTCGGCCTTGGTGTTTAGAATCTTGTGTAGCCACTTTGATTTTCAAAAGTGGCCTTTAAGCTTTTTCGCATGTTAATCCACCTGACTATATCACGTTGAGGATGGTATTCCATATTTGTTGGGGAGCACGTTGTACCGATGGCAAGTTTCTTAAATCCAGGTACTCTCGTTTTCTTTCGTTCTTTCTAAGATGTCCCGATATTGGGGACATCCTAGAAATAAAATATGGAATACCATCCCCAACGTGATATTGTCAGGTGTATTAACATGTGAAAAAGGTTAAGAGCCACTATTGAAAACAACACAACAACACAACACTTTATGATAAATCAAACTTTATTTCTTTTTCGATTTTGGAATTGAGTGAACATTTTTTACGCTAAGCAAAAACGACTAACGGTTTTTTCATAACTCAAAATCATTTGAAAAGAAAAAATTATAACCTTTGAAAAACTTTTTATTTCACTTCAATCCAACTTTTTTCTACTGAGATACAGCCTTATAAAAAGCCACTCAATTTTTGAGTTTTTTCAAATGTTCCTTTAATTTGTTTGACCAGTGTATATTTTTTAATTTCAGTTTTGTTTTTCTTGGTCTGCCACAACTTTATCTGCTTAGAATAAAAAAAAAAAAAAAAAAATTTTGTTTAAAGAAAGGAACCGTTATCCTTGCATAACTAAGTATAAATCTACACATTGAATTTATAAATAAAAATAATAACACTGTAAGTATATTACTCTCAAAACACGAAGATTCCACTTCTGTGAACGGTGATCAGAAAACGAACACATTTTTGTCAAAGATTTCGTCCAAAGAAAAATCATTTCTACATTCATAAATAATAACTCATAAGCAAAAAGATTTTCGGAAGTGAACGGGAAGTGAAATTATTGATTATTTATGTCTTTATATTTTTAAAAAATTAACAAAGGTGCTTAAAAATAAATAAATAGAGAGAACATCTTTAGTACACCTGTGTTTTAATTGAATGTGTGAGATGCATTTTACAAAGTTCTGTTATTTTTTTTTACGATTTTTAATGCATACATACAACAATTAATAAACAAAAAATATATATATGCATTGCAAATTAACAATAATACGTAAACACAATGATAAGTCAAATAAGCAAAATCAAAATTTTATCAAGTACATAAAATATAATATAAATATTTGTAAATACAAAATATAAGTAGAAAACTTCAAAATCTCCTTCCATTTCTTAAACCTCAATATAAGCAAACATAACAAAAAAAAAAAAACAATCTCTTTTTATACTTCCAGATTACTATATATACACCGCAATATTTTTTTTCTTTTTTTGTTAAAGTACTTGACACATAAAACATTAGTTAAAATTAATAATCAAGTACACAATTTTTGTTACATAGACAGACATTGGTTGAGTTACATAAAAAAGTGATATATACTTATATGCAAAATGTATATATGCAAAAAAAAAACAAAAAAAAAATTATTAAAAAAACTACCAAAATGAAATAAAAATTCTATCCATATCAAAACGAAAAAAATTAAGAACGTAGAATAATTTTTATTTAAAACTTAGAAATTTTGAATTACTTTAGTGACGTTTCGTTTTATGAAAGTGAACAACCACCAAAAAACAGAATAACCAGGATGATCAAATGAAATATTGAATTCACTTTAAGTAAATCAGTTCAAAATAAAAAAATTAAAAAAAATACAGTAGCAAATAGATGAATATTAGGAATCAAAGAAGGTTCAAAATTAAATAGACGGGGAAAAATAGACAAAAGTAAAACAAAAAATGATTTTGAAAATATGACAAAAAACAACAGAGGATTTACTTAATAAATAGAAGCCATTTAAAGACATATTAACAAACGACATAACAACATATATTATAAATTTATCTAAAAGTAAGCGAAAAACAAATAGTCATTATTATTATTATAATTATAATTATTATTAAATTATTAAATATTCTTCTTTAAGAATTTCTTATTATAAATACTTAATTAAACAGAAAATAAATAATGTAATAATAACTGTATTGAAATACAACATCTCAACTTGTTTTGAATTTTCTTTTGCGATTTAAATTTCACAGTACTTGTCCAACCGAACAAATTTCCTAACCTCCATTTTGTAGCTATGTTCATCAAATACATAGCCTTACCTAGTGAAGGGCTTTATGTGACCAGGAAAAATGTCCCATTAAAAATTGAGTCACCTACCCATTGGTCATCCCGGAACGATGGCTGTTCGACCTAAAATAGAGATAAGGACCAAATAATATCGTTCCTCAATGCCATTAAAAATGAAAATAGAGGTTTTAGTAAAATAATTGAAGTGCTTTGAAATAGCTACATTGTCTCGATTATGTGGTTCTAATCTTAAGGTTCGCTTCTCGAAGGCTTTGAAACACGGCTCTCAGGTTATTACAGTGTTTGCGGTCAAATCTTTTCCCGTAAACTATGACGTCATCCAAATAGACAAGGCAAGATTTCCATGTGATTCTTTGCAGGACGCCTTTCATCATGCGCTCAAAGGTCGCTGGAGCATTGCATAGTCCAAAAGGTCTCACTTGGATCTGTTTTCATCCATTTCTTGCTCCTGTGAATCTCGACCTACCAATAACCCCACTTTTCAAGTCCAAAGTTGAGACCCGCCTCCTTTCATTGAATCCTGATCCTAGGCAGAGGGAAGCTATCCTTGCTGGTCACATCATTCAACCTTCGCAAAAACGGGTTGTTGCGTCTTTCTTCTTTACCAGAACCAGTTGAGATACCCAAAGGCTTTTAGAGTTTTCAATCTGACGCTCTTCTTTCATGGTGGTCATCAGTTCTTCAACCTCACCCTGTTTGGCTAGTGCAAGGCATCTTGCAGGTTGACGAATCGGCTTTGCATCCCCGGTATTGATTCGATTTTGAACCAGTTGTGTTCTACCATATTTCCCTTGTTCCCAGTTTTTCGTTGTTGGTTGCCAAGATTAGAGATGACTTGAGAATGTTGGTCTTTATGGAATTCAGCTTTTCGGACTACAATGTTTGCCTTGCCTCTTCTTCGTTGATCCTTGTTATTTCTGATACAGATTCGCATTGTCCGACAATCTCACCTTTTCTAAGCTGTACTTCATACGGGTTGATGTTCAGTATTCGTGCGTTAGCCATGTTCTTTACAGGTCTCACAAGAGTCTTCCCACCATGAGGTATAGATGGCTTTCAGACTTACCCTTCAATTTCGTCCAAACGAATACTTCTGAAAAAGCAGGCAAAGTGAGATCTGCTTTGATGATGGTTTCCACAGATGACGAGGTCTCATACGAGTAGATCATCGGAATCTCGATGTTTCGATATTTCAGGACTTGGTTACCGATGTCCAATATCACTCCGTGGTCTTTCATGAAATCGACGTCGACAATGAACTCGCCGCATATATCTGCTACCAGGAACAGGTGAGAGAATTCCAACTCTGCCATCCAGATCTTAAGACCTACCTCAGCATAAACTTTTGGTGTTAATTTGGCCATTTGAATTTTTTCTGTTTCCACAGTGTTGGCAAGCTGTTCCTCTTCGCGGTAATCTGCATTGTCGTTGTGGATGTATCCAGTCTTATTGCAATTCCAGCATCGCGCTGGTCCATCTCGCTGACTCCTTTCTACAGTAGCTCTCTGACAAGTGCTTTCTTGGACTTCTACTTCTCTAACGCGAAAAACATTTTAAGAAGCTTGTTCTTGTCAGAGCGAACAATAATGCTTCGAATAGCCCTTTGGAGAGTAATGTCGCCCAGAGCTCTCACAACGGTTTCATCAGCAAGTTGCTTGATTTTCTCGTAACCAGCAATTAGATTTGTCAAGTTTTCAAGGCGTGCGATATAAGCTGCTGCAGGGTTTCACCTCTTTTCTGGACTCTATTATTAAGCTGCACTCGAAAGAGTGAAGTGAGCACTCTTTTCTTCTGGGATGGTTTGTAGCAGTTCAGCAGCTGATCCTCTTAAAGCAAGCGTATTTTTCTAGTCTGAACGAAATCAGTGACTCAGTGTTGGTCAGATAGCTCTTCCTCTACTCTAAAAAAGGCTCTCCAATAAGGCCCGTGCTGAGGTACAGACATTCCTTGCTAAACAGACTGTCGTTCTAGTTCTGGTATAGAAAGCTATTTCATGAACTCTTATGCCAAAAAAAGGTTTTGTGTTTCGATATATTGCTTAACTACAAGTAATCATACACAGATGTCTCTTCAGCATGACTGCTAGTATCCAACTTCTCATAGCACTTGGTAAAAAAACTTTCTCTCAAAGTTGCAAGCTTCGAGTAGACGAACAAAGATAGAAAGGTAACACAATGAATAATACAAACCACAACCACAAGTTAAAGCGGGGAATATGTTCTCTTCGTCTCTGCTTATAGTCATTATATTTTTTTAATTGAAAAATTGAATACTGCCATCTCCGTTTGAGTGCAATCAGCCAAAATAAGTTAAGTCATCAACCTTTCTATTTGTTGTAATTTTGTTTATCCAGGATTCAATCCTAATAAAAACACATCGGGCTCGTTCAGGTTGTTCCAACTCGTTTTTATGAACGCGTTCGATAGCTTAATTTGGATTGCTAAGCAAACAAGAATAAAAAAAATAGCTGTTTACGAATTTCAATAACTGTTCTGACAGATAGCCACCTATACCAGAAATTGTTTGATAGCTTTGTATTTGTTTGGTTTGAACCTCTGCTATTGTTTTTTTACATGGAAAACAAAAACAAAAAGCTATCCGGATAGCCTATCAAAGTTAAAGTGAACGTCCCCATTTTATCAGTTTTACTTGTCTTAAGAGCTGATAAAATGAACAAATTAAATCTGAGCACGGCCAATGCCGGGTTTCAACTCAGCTTAAACGACCCAATTTAAGAAATATTGTATAAAGAAAAATATTATTTAGAACTTGCAAAATCACTACAAAAAATTATACTATTTCTCCTAGTATAATTTGTTAGCGACATCTACATTATGGTGTTCGAAGGAACCAATGGTTGGTGCCTTTGCTTTGGAAGGGGAGCGAAAAATTACTGTTCATAGAGAAACTAACATCCCTCAAATGTCTGGGAAGAACGGTCATGGTGTCGACAGAAGTTTTTCACAACCATGACCCTTCCCCGATATTAAGGGAGTGTGCTAGAGTAGCTCCTTCGTAAGTAGAGACTCCAAGGGCATTGAGCCTGATTGCCAGCCTTGGAGTCGATGCTGAAGGCAGTGACGTGGGAATGAAAGCGACAGGACGCGGCGCTTTTGATTTCTCATACTAGGGCCGAAATTAAATTTCCGGTGGACATTCTGATGGGTACTAGAACGTGATTGCCTGCCAGAGAGCGTTTTTGCTGGCTGACACTGGTAGGGATGATGCGAATTATCTATAATATTCGGTTCACCATGAGACCGAAGAATGTTGGCCAGCCAGTGGCGTAGATAGGGGGGGGGGGGGGTCAGGGGGATATATCCCCCCATTGGGATTCATAATTGTTCAACATAACTAAGTCATGCCAAATAAGTTAAAGAAACGCACTCTGAATGTTAGTACCTACTTCCTACGTGAATCAAGTCTTATTAGTACTCACAGGATTCCTAGAGGCATTGTAAATTGTACATTCTATACCTACAGTCTACGGGGAAAACACAAAGTCAACTTCATCTGAAAGAAATTATTACTTCGGCTAATCACCTAATATAGTTGCCCGTAGCTTAGTTGGTAAGTGCATTGACTGCTAAGCAGAACGTCGTTGGTTCGAGTACTCAGGCCAAGTTTTTCTTTCATCTTTCACGGGCACTGCATCTTGCGAAGACCTGACAAATATTCCAAGAGTATCAATCTGTCATGAAAAAGTGCTTCTCAACTCTGCCGTTCGGAATCGGCATTAAATTGTAGGTCCTCTCAATTCTTCACACACACTCAGAGAATTGTTGATGAGAGTAAGCCACTTAGGCATTGGCTCTTCAAGAGCTGTCGCGCCACTCTATTTATTTAATCACCTAATATTTTGAATTTCTTTCTTGTATCGATCTTTAAAAAGTTTATTTTTAACGTCTCTCACCAATTGATAATAATAGATAAACGTGCAAGAAAAAGAGCTTAACTCCAGCTTTCCACAAAAGCCCACACCGACACAAAAATTGAAAGTTATTTAAATTTCTTCTCACCGTGTGTCACATTGTTAATTTGGTGTAAGAAATCGCCCCAAACACGCAACACACTCATCCATACGAACACAAATGTTCACACAACTGTGGTGAAGTTAACGCGAATCCTAACGGTAACGATAACTCACACTAGTTCATTTTAACCAGAAAGCAAAATGCGCTATTACCCATTACATAAAGCATGCCTTACACAAGCGGCAGATTGACATTCATTCATCGTAATTTTGCGAGTTATTTGTACGAATTATTTGAAGTGGCTTTTTTTTAAATTAATTTTTATATATATAATATTACGAAAATTTCCTAAAATTAAAGTATTCAAGGGTTTTGTTTTTCGAAAAAATCTAATAAGAAAAAAAAAACGATTTTATGAGAGGTTTTGGAGGAAGTTTAAAAAAAATCGTTTTTGAGAAAATTGAAACTTTTAGTTTTTGGCCAAAACAAATTGTATGGTGGCTTCCCTAAATTCTGATCTTAAAAAAAAAAATAAAAAAAGCACCAACGCGAATTTGCTCAAACCTTTAATTTTCAAGTTTTAAGTCAATCGGACCAGTGGTTAAGGCTGCAGGTGCGTTTACAGAAAGACAGACAAACACTCAAAACTTTTCATATATTCTATACTAGCACTCTAGCAGTTGCCCGCGAATTCGTCCGTCTCTCCCTCGTGCTCCGGCCAGAGGTGCGTCTTGACTTGTGCATCATGCGCGGGAATTCGGTTGCGAAGTTATTTTAAAAATGTATATTAGTCGACTCTCCCTAAGTCGAAATTCTTCTTAACTCGAAGCCTTCAAATATGTATTTTTTTTCCCCGTTTTAGTAAGACTTTTCACTGAACCTCTGCTCTTATTATTCGCACCGTAACTCTATATAGCTTAAAGCCTTCCTCGATAAATGGATTATTCAACACAAAAAGAATTTTTCAATTTGATTTAGCAGTTCCTGAGATAAGCGCGTTCACACAAACAAAAAAATTAATGCTTTCTTGCCGTTTTTTCACAGTTTCCACTGATTCTTCGCTCCTATTGGTCGTAGCTTAAAGCTATGTAGCCTTAAACCTTCCTCAATTAATGGACTATCCAACTCAATTACAATTCGAACCAGTAGTTTCTGAGATAAGCGTGTTCAAACAAACAAACAAACAAACTCTTCAGCTTTATACAGGGTGATTCACGAGCGTTGTGCCAAAAAGCTAGAGCGTGTAGGTTGAGTTGAGACAAGAAAAAAATCGTATGGGAGGGGGGGGGGGGTCTATTCCCCCCCGTTTAGCCGGGAGGGGCAATTTTCTGAAAAATTGACTTATTTTGTAAAAAAAAATATTAAAAATCAACGGCTTAGTCTACAACACCGTGCTATACCTTTCTGAAAAGCTAAAAACTTCTTCTTTCACTTTAATTTTAAAATAAATGGTTTTAACGAACAGTTTTAAAAAAATAAATTTTCAAACTCAAAATTTTCAAAAAAAAAGCCAAAAAAAAATTTTTGAACTAATTTTTTTCAAAATTTTATGTAATTAAGTACTAATTTTGTTTTAAAATTTCAATGTCTTTGTTAATTTTTAGTCGAAAACAGAAAACCAGATGCAAAAATGTCTTTTCGTTTTTGAGAAATTAAAAAAAAAACCAAAACCACTTTTTTCTAAGAAAATCTTTGTTTTTATTTTTACCTATCTGGACTTTTAGTTTAATTTATTAGTTTAATTTACAAATTTAATTTTTTGTAATTGGAGTTTTATGACGACTCAATAAAGTAGAAAAGTATTGGATTTTCAATAGATTAACCATTTTATTCATTGATAACGTCTGAAAACTGACCTGCAATTTTTTTTTACTATACCTGGGGCCGCGGCCACTCGCCGGCGAAGGGTTCTACCTGCTGGGGGCTTAAGGTAATTAAACCGCAATTTTTCTTGAATGAAAAAAACAATTAACAACCTAAAGGTTAATAAAAGGCATCGCATATTTACTAAACAACCATTTACAATTAAAATTTTAATTCATCAACACATAACAATAAGAAACTCATATGTTCGAGAAGAGTTAGAGGACAGGAACTTCTGCTACGGTTTAACTTGTTGTCGAGATCGGGAAGCTGAAAGACTCTTCGCTGAAAGATATCCCAATAGATGGCGCCCAAGTCGTAGCATGTTTTCAAGAATCCGCCGACGAGAGCACGGAGAGCTAGAAGTGAAAGGTCAATGGCAGACGTTTTCAATGAACAAAATGATTAATCCAGGGAAAATCCAATACTTTTCTTATTTATGGAGTCCTCATAAAACTCCAATTACAAAAAATTAAATTTATAAATTAAACTAGTAAATTATACTAAAAGTCCAGATAGGTAAAAATAAAAACAAAGATTTTCTTAGAAAAAAGTGGTTTTGGTTTTTTTTTTATTTCTCAAAAACGAAAAGACATTTTTGCATCTGGTTTTCTGTTTTCGACTAAAAATTAACAAAGACATTGAAATTTTAAAACAAAATTAGTACTTAATTACATAAAATTTTGAAAAAAATTAGTTCAAAATTTTTTTTTTGGCTTTTTTTTGAAAATTTTGAGTTTGAAAATTTATTTTTTTTAAACTGTTCGTTAAAACCATTTATTTTAAAAACAAAGTGAAAGAAGAAGTTTTTAGCTTTTCAGAAAGGTATAGCACGGTGTTGTAAACTAAGCCGTTGATTTTTAATATTTTTTTTTACAAAATAAGTCAATTTTTCAGAAAATTGCCCCTCCCGGCTAAACGGGGGGGAATATACCCCCCCCCATACGATTTTTTTCTTGTCGCAACTCAACCTACACGCTCTAGCTTTTTGGCACAACGCTCGTGAATCACCCTGTATATAAGTATAGATGTCGGAAGTAAAAATGAGCGAACTAGATCTATCCCCCCCCATAGCGAAAAGCTATCTACGCCACTGTGGCCAGCAGCAGTGTCTGACTTCTGGACGGTACGTTCAAGGTCTGTCTAGAAATGTATAATCAGTTCCTCATACCGCTCTCGTATAAGCTTCGATCGGCAGAAGCATAGGGCGATAAACTTTTCAAGGTTTGTGTGGTCCCTACTATACCGCTCACTCATCACCAACTTTTGGATTTTCCTTCGCGCCGCTTCTTGAGTGAAATGGAAATAGCAACACTGAATCCTTGCCTCAGGAACATTTTCCATTACGGCAGCCAACGCAGCGGTGCGAATAAGCTCCAAAGCACACATGTACGTGCTTTCGAGCTTGTTAGCGAGTAAGCCGTACAATTAGGGAAATACCTTATTGCTGAAGAGCCTGTGAAATATCCATAACTCGTATGACACGCTTGCGTTAACCTTCGGTGACAGAGGAACCCCGAAATTTTCTCAGGTATTTTGAATACAAAAAAATCCATCCCTCACAAAACTACATAGACCATACTCATACAAAAAAAAAAAAAATTGGACATGGATTCCACAAAAAAATGGAATTACTTAAAAATTTAGCAAATTTGACAACAAATTTTGGACTTAAACCGCTTGTAGTCTTTAGTCCAAAGCACACGCGAGATGATTTCTGTATGACTAAAGAATTGTATACAACAACCTCTTCTACCTTAAAGCACAGGTATCTGTGCTAAAAGATAACTGTATACTTGTGCCCAAAATACCGGTTATAGTCTAAATCAGGGATGGCGAACCTTTTGTTGACTGCGTGCCAATAAATATTATTTTTATAAAATGAAAATACATGCGTGCCAGTAAAAGTTACTTTTATTGAATGAAAATACATGCATTTTAAAAATTATGTATAGATTCATTCCTATAATATGCTGACATATTTTTTAATGGGATTTTTGTTGCTGAATATTTCTCGAAAATGCATCAATATCCGGATCATAGTTTGACAATTTTAATGAAATAAAAGCCTCCTCACATTCATCGGTAAGTCTGTTTCGTACATCAGATTTTATATTATTCATAATCGAAAATAGACTTTCACAGCTATACGTTGATGAAAATATTGTTAGAATAGCTAAAGACAATTTTCTTCTGGGAGCGAACACAACATATTATTCATGTTTTCGTATTCTTCTTCATTAAATCTTTTTTTTTTGCCATTATTTTCTATTTCTCTATAATCTATATCTCTGCTTCCAAATAAAGGGTCTGCCAAATAACTTTTTTTTTTTTTTGAAAATGCTATAAAAAAAAACTACTGAGTATTTTCTCAAATTTCTTTTTTTATTGAAAGTACAATCTTTCCGACTAATAATGAAAAAAATTCATTCAAATGACTGCCTCGGCTGGCCATGCAGTAGCCTACACGATCGGTCCAATTTTTAAGCACATTATCGATTGTGTGCAGCTGTATTTCAACAATGTAAATAGAGTGGCGAGCAGCTCTTGAAGAGCCAAGGCCTAAGTGACTTACTCTCATCAACAATTCTCTGGGTGCGTGTGAAGAAATGAGGGGACCTACAATTTAACGCCGATTCCGAACGCAAATTTGAGAAGCACTTTTTCATGACAGATTGATACTTTTGGAAGTTTTGTCAATTCTTCGCAAGAGGCAGTGCCCGTGAAAGATGAAATAAAAACTTTATAGGCACGAGTAGGACTCGAACCCACGACGTTCTGCTTAGCAGACAACGCACCTAACCTCTAAGCTACAGCCAGCTGCTTCAGCAATGGATTCACGAGTATTGTCCTTTAAAGCGTCAATTCTCTGGCTTGTCGGCGTTACACTTATAATAAATAAATAACAAATAATAGTCCAACGGTGCCAAATCGCAGCTCCAAGATGGCCAAACGACATCAGCTGTGTGGCTGATACTGCGATCTTCAAAAACAGGGCGCAAAACATCGAGTGCAGCTTCGGCTGTGTGGCACGTAGCGCCGGCCGTCCTGTTGAAACCAGATGTTGCCAATATCCTCCTCTTCAATTTTTGTGAACAAAAATTCGTTCAAAATGCCCGATAACGATCGCCATTAGTAGTGGTTATTCGTAACTCCCAGATCAAATCGGCACCAACCTTGGTATCGGTACGGTACCATGGTACCATCCCAATTGGGATTTTTACCAAGTTTCAATTTTGATGCTAATTGGGATTAATTGTCTCTGGTTGGATTTCTGTATTTTCATTGGAATATTGGTTGTGGGATTGGAAATCGAGTGATAAATTGGTTGTGAGATACACTTTTCTAGTTGGATATCGTTGGGTTTTGCTTGGTACTGTTCGTATTTCTAGTTCAAAAATTAAATTGTTGTTGGAATCGGCCTGATTTGGTTGGGTAGCTCCTACTCCTTCCAATTCAAAATCCATGTCACTCCCAAGCCACCGGCACGTACCGCACGTTCCAATTGGGATGAATACCAAGTTTCCATTTTGATTCTAACTGGGAATAATTGTCACTGGTTGGATTTCTAACTTGGCACGGCAACCAATACATATTTAGTTGGGTAATTTCCGACACAACATTCGCACCTGCATTGCATTCAATATAAAATTGATATGTGCATAGTGCATTGGCTAAACATATTCTTTATTCTTATTAGGATGTTCATATGCTTAGGATCAAATAGAAACTAGCATTCCAAAATACTTACTTCTGTTGGTTGTGCTGGATAGAATTGTGAACAATGCAAGATAATGCTAGAAGAGTTTGATAAAAAGACACATTTTTTGTTTTTTTTTTACGATATTTATTTATATTTTATTTTAGATTTTGAAAACTTTATTACATTGTTCTAATAAAAACCTTAAACATAAATGACCACAAATAAATGTATCAAAATCTTGTTCTTGTATATAATTATAGTTTATTTTTGTACCAAGATAGTTTATTACTTCTGAGGGTGGTCTTAAATTTCCAAAACTATCAAAATACTTAACAATATTTTTTTTTATTTCTTATATATGCTACCCAATGAGTACCCAAACCACTTTCATTGTCCAGATTTATAACACCACACTCTTTTAATGTTGGTACTTTTGGTAAAGAGTTTCGCATAAAAACTCCTCTAAAATGCTTCAAGTGTTTCTTTCCAAACTGGTGGATATCAAAATTGCTTAAAGGATTGTTAGGTAGCAATTCAATTAGTTTTTTGTATTTGTTGAGTTTAAAAAAAGTCCAAGACCATTTTTATATGGTTTTAAGAACAGTCCATTTCCTTGAATAGCAACTGACTCCATAGCCTTATTATGACGCTTATTTTCTTCAAACTGTCTTTTAGCAGATCGTACATCATTGATCGCTTTTACAACGCCAGCTGCTCCACCTGTTAGCGATCCCACAGCAGATAAACCAGCTAGAATAGGAGCTAGAAGTGGTAGAAAACCACCACTTTTCGGAAGTGGAATTACTCTCGGTGTTTGAATTAAGAAGAAAAAAAGAAGTGGTTACTGTGCAACGAACCAGAGCCGATGCAATTAAAAACAACATATATATATATTTTTTTTTTTTTTTTTTTTAATATTTATTAAATATTTGACATTTTACTATTTTAATTTTAATAAAAGGAAGACATCTCGAGGGATGTCCGGGATTTCGTCAAATGTTAGGGAGGCCTGCTCCCATAGCGCCAAGACGAGGGCTGCCACCACCCTCGCTTTTCTTAAGTCCACCTGTTGATTTATTGATGCATGGCAGCAGCACTTCTCGACCGCCTCTATTGCCGCCCTGATTTCTCCGACTTTTTCGGGAAAATCCCAGATTTGCTCCTCGAATTCTTCTAGAAATTTATTAACTTCCGTGAACATTTTTATTTAAGAAAAGGATGCACACAAACTGAATTGTAGAAGCTAAGAACATTTTGCTTTTATACCCTCAAATATCATTGAAAATGATCTTATCCCACACACATATTCCCAATAGTAATTGGGAATACACAAATGTGTAATGCACTATCACAATTACTTTAAAAGTTGATCTCAAATCCGGAAGACCTTTTTTTTTTTTTTCTTTATACCTATGTCTTTTAAAAACACCTAATTTCTAATTCAAAACCCAACGATTGTTTGTTCCTTGAGTTTGCAACCAAATTTTATAACGGAACATAAATTACCCCAGAGCCTAGAACATAAAGTACTTATTTTACTATCGACAAACCAACAAAATTGTCACTCGTGTCGATCTTACGATTAAAATAGGGCTATGATTTAATTCTTTCTTTACACAAGTGTACATCTTTTGTTACAAGTACCCATCGTTAAAAACATGCTCACACAAGTGTTGATCTTACAAACATAAAATTTGATTGCTTAACAATAATTACTATATGTTATTTTTTATAGCCTCCCTAACCGATGCATTTGCCTCACTACCAATTGACATTGCCATTTAGCTCGCACTTGCAGAAAAAAAAAATAGAAACATTATCAGAAGAGCCGATCTTTATTTCATTGCTCACACAAATGACCATGACAAGTAGCATCCATGATCATCGAAAAATCCAAACAATCCAAAAATTCAATCTGGGATCCTTACGTGTTGATCCTATCAAATACCTACAAGGTGGGATTCGTATGTGTTGATCTTATCAAATACGTACGGGAACCTTACGTGTTGATCCTACGAAGAAAATATTTTCATGTTCATTCAGGAGAACAATGTTAATTCAAAACGAATTTTCTGAATGTTTTATTTGTTATTCATACGAATGAACAGTTAAGGAGGCGCATACATACATTTTTATAATAAGTGTAATTGTGCTGCACGTAGAAACGGGGCTGCCTGAGCTCTTTATAAAAACGTTCAAATCGCATATTGACTATGTAATAAAAGTGATGCTTCTACCGAATGAAAGGCTGCATAAAACAACTGTTCTGTATGCCTTGCAACGAAAATCATTGTGGTTTGAAGAATGGTTCAACTTAGCAACGGTATGTGGAGTTCAACTGAATCTTACGTTAGAAAACGTGGGCACATGGAAGGTACAAATGTATGAAATGGTGAAGTGCTTGGAACAAAAATGGAATGTATATGGAAAGCGAGGACGTCAATGCATCGATCTATATACGTAAACCTGCAGCACATTCTCGAAGATAGGAACTACTTCCAAATCAACTTTAGTGTGAAAAAAATATCCACAATTCAAAGATGAGAGGAGAGCTGCAAAAGCTTAACTATCAGCCGCATAGAGACAATTTGAGAGTTGAATGTACAATGTGTAACCTAGGAACGAGGGAAGATGTATTCCACTTCTTGGGTGTGTGCCCTGTGTTGAAGGAAATCAGAAGAACTTACTCCGGAAAAATGGGGAACGTAACTTTATGTTCTTAGCCTCGTTCACAACGTGGTTTGGGTTTTCATATTATGTTCTTAACCTCGTTCACAACGTGTTTTGGGTTTTTATATTATGTTCTTAACTGCGTTCACAACGTGGTTTGGGTTTTTATATTACGTTCTAAACCTCGTTCACAACGTGTTTTGGGTTTTTATATTATGTTCTTAACTGCGTTCACAACGTGGTTTGGGTTTTTATATTACGTTCTAAACCTCGTTGATAACGTGTTTTGCGTTTGTATATTATGTTCTAAGCCTCGCTCATAACATGTATTGCGACTTGGGTTTATGTAAATATTATAGAATCCCACATTGTATAGGTATTTGATTAAGTATCATTTGTAAGGATAAAAATGAATCAATTTTTTTAAATTATCAACTTCCTTTCAATGGTAACAAAAAAAGTTACAGTGAACAATTACACTTATGACAGAGATAGATAGAGATAGATAGATAATTTTATTTATTTTTTCAACCATATTGTTTTTTACAATTTTACAGTTTCTAAATTATATAAGCCGTCTGCCAGGGTTTGCTCTATTTTAATACAATGCGTGAAAAAAAAAAAATGTACATAAAAATAAAAAAATAATAACATTTAATAAGCATAAATAGTAACATAGTTATAATAAATCACACAGTGTTCATAGTTTTTTCTCTGTAAATTCTATTTGTGTACTTAATTGCATTTCAAAACAGCCATTTATTATTTGAAATCTGTATCTTTCTGCTTTCGAAGTGTAACAAAATAGTTTTTCCCAAACTTTTCCATTTAGTAGTTCCATCATTTCAACTTCACTCAAAACATTTTTCCGAAGTAAGCTCTTCTGATTTCCTTCAAGACAGGGCACACACCCAAGAAGTGGAATACATCTTCCCTCATTCCTAGGTTACACATTGTACATTCAACTCTCAAATTGTCTCTATGCGGCTGATAGTTAAGCTTTTGCAGCTCTCCTCTCATCTTTGAATTGTGGATATTTTTTTCACACTAAAGTTGATTTGGAAGTAGTTCCTATCTTCGAGAATGTGCTGCAGGTTTACGTATATAGATCGATGCATTGACGTCCTCGCTTTCCATATACATTCCATTTTTGTTCCAAGCACTTCACCATTTCATACATTTGTACCTTCCATGTGCCCACGTTTTCTAACGTAAGATTCAGTTGAACTCCACATACCGTTGCTAAGTTGAACCATTCTTCAAACCACAATGATTTTCGTTGCAAGGCATACAGAACAGTTGTTTTATGCAGCCTTTCATTCGGTAGAAGCATCACTTTTATTACATAGTCAATATGCGATTTGAACGTTTTTATAAAGAGCTCAGGCAGCCCCGTTTCTACGTGCAGCACAATTACACTTATTATAAAAATGTATGTATGCGCCTCCTTAACTGTTCATTCGTATGAATAACAAATAAAACATTCAGAAAATTCGTTTTGAATTAACATTGTTCTCCTGAATGAACATGAAAATATTTTCTTCGTAGGATCAACACGTAAGGTTCCCGTACGTATTTGATAAGATCAACACATACGAATCCCACCTTGTAGGTATTTGATAGGATCAACACGTAAGGATCCCAGATTGAATTTTTGGATTGTTTGGATTTTTCGATGATCATGGATGCTACTTGTCATGGTCATTTGTGTGAGCAATGAAATAAAGATCGGCTCTTCTGATAATGTTTCTATTTTTTTTTTTCTGCAAGTGCGAGCTAAATGGCAATGTCAATTGGTAGTGAGGCAAATGCATCGGTTAGGGAGGCTATAAAAAATAACATATAGTAATTATTGTTAAGCAATCAAATTTTATGTTTGTAAGATCAACACTTGTGTGAGCATGTTTTTAACGATGGGTACTTGTAACAAAAGATGTACACTTGTGTAAAGAAAGAATTAAATCATAGCCCTATTTTAATCGTAAGATCGACACGAGTGACAATTTTGTTGGTTTGTCGATAGTAAAATAAGTACTTTATGTTCTAGGCTCTGGGGTAATTTATGTTCCGTTATAAAATTTGGTTGCAAACTCAAGGAACAAACAATCGTTGGGTTTTGAATTAGAAATTAGGTGTTTTTAAAAGACATAGGTATAAAGAAAAAAAAAAAAAAGGTCTTCCGGATTTGAGATCAACTTTTAAAGTAATTGTGATAGTGCATTACACATTTGTGTATTCCCAATTACTATTGGGAATATGTGTGTGGGATAAGATCATTTTCAATGATATTTGAGGGTATAAAAGCAAAATGTTCTTAGCTTCTACAATTCAGTTTGTGTGCATCCTTTTCTTAAATAAAAATGTTCACGGAAGTTAATAAATTTCTAGAAGAATTCGAGGAGCAAATCTGGGATTTTCCCGAAAAAGTCGGAGAAATCAGGGCGGCAATAGAGGCGGTCGAGAAGTGCTGCTGCCATGCATCAATAAATCAACAGGTGGACTTAAGAAAAGCGAGGGTGGTGGCAGCCCTCGTCTTGGCGCTATGGGAGCAGGCCTCCCTAACATTTGACGAAATCCCGGACATCCCTCGAGATGTCTTCCTTTTATTAAAATTAAAATAGTAAAATGTCAAATATTTAATAAATATTAAAAAAAAAAAAAAAAAAAATATATATATATGTTGTTTTTAATTGCATCGGCTCTGGTTCGTTGCACAGTAACCACTTCTTTTTTTCTTCTTAATTCAAACACCGAGAGTAATTCCACTTCCGAAAAGTGGTGGTTTTCTACCACTTCTAGCTCCTATTCTAGCTGGTTTATCTGCTGTGGGATCGCTAACAGGTGGAGCAGCTGGCGTTGTAAAAGCGATCAATGATGTACGATCTGCTAAAAGACAGTTTGAAGAAAATAAGCGTCATAATAAGGCTATGGAGTCAGTTGCTATTCAAGGAAATGGACTGTTCTTAAAACCATATAAAAATGGTCTTGGACTTTTTTTAAACTCAACAAATACAAAAAACTAATTGAATTGCTACCTAACAATCCTTTAAGCAATTTTGATATCCACCAGTTTGGAAAGAAACACTTGAAGCATTTTAGAGGAGTTTTTATGCGAAACTCTTTACCAAAAGTAC
This sequence comes from Sphaerophoria taeniata, assembly GCA_943590905.1. NCBI lineage: Eukaryota > Metazoa > Arthropoda > Insecta > Diptera > Syrphidae > Sphaerophoria > Sphaerophoria taeniata. The sequence goes on from OX016542.1 coordinate 68,418,633, forward strand.
CAACATTAAAAGAGTGTGGTGTTATAAATCTGGACAATGAAAGTGGTTTGGGTACTCATTGGGTAGCATATATAAGAAATAAAAAAAAATATTGTTAAGTATTTTGATAGTTTTGGAAATTTAAGACCACCCTCAGAAGTAATAAACTATCTTGGTACAAAAATAAACTATAATTATATACAAGAACAAGATTTTGATACATTTATTTGTGGTCATTTATGTTTAAGGTTTTTATTAGAACAATGTAATAAAGTTTTCAAAATCTAAAATAAAATATAAATAAATATCGTAAAAAAAAAACAAAAAATGTGTCTTTTTATCAAACTCTTCTAGCATTATCTTGCATTGTTCACAATTCTATCCAGCACAACCAACAGAAGTAAGTATTTTGGAATGCTAGTTTCTATTTGATCCTAAGCATATGAACATCCTAATAAGAATAAAGAATATGTTTAGCCAATGCACTATGCACATATCAATTTTATATTGAATGCAATGCAGGTGCGAATGTTGTGTCGGAAATTACCCAACTAAATATGTATTGGTTGCCGTGCCAAGTTAGAAATCCAACCAGTGACAATTATTCCCAGTTAGAATCAAAATGGAAACTTGGTATTCATCCCAATTGGAACGTGCGGTACGTGCCGGTGGCTTGGGAGTGACATGGATTTTGAATTGGAAGGAGTAGGAGCTACCCAACCAAATCAGGCCGATTCCAACAACAATTTAATTTTTGAACTAGAAATACGAACAGTACCAAGCAAAACCCAACGATATCCAACTAGAAAAGTGTATCTCACAACCAATTTATCACTCGATTTCCAATCCCACAACCAATATTCCAATGAAAATACAGAAATCCAACCAGAGACAATTAATCCCAATTAGCATCAAAATTGAAACTTGGTAAAAATCCCAATTGGGATGGTACCATGGTACCGTACCGATACCAAGGTTGGTGCCGATTTGATCTGGGAGTTACGAATAACCACTACTCTCATCTGCAAGATTTGGTCGGAAAGGAAAGCATGCCCGACGATGATCGTAAGCCCAATGCCCAAGAAAGGAGATCCCCTAAACTGCACAAACTACAGAGGTATAAGTGTCCTAAAAGCCGCCTACAAGATCTCCTCTGCCGTGCTGTGTGAACGTTTGAAGCCTTTCGTCAACAACCTGATAGGTCTTTATACCTTATCAATGCGGCTTTAGACTAGGAAAGTCCACTATCGATCAAATATTCCCTCTACGGCAGGTCTTGGAGATCAATTTCATAGAAAGACTTATGCATGTTTACGTCAAATTGAAAATTATTTAGGTCAGGCAGAAGGTGCAGGTGCATAACTCCACAGGCCAAAACTTCACATGGAAAATAATTTCACTTTTTTCGGGTGAAGTTGTTCCCCACTAGGGTCAGAACTTCACGTCTGTGTTAAGCTTTAAGCCACAAAAGTCGGGAAATAATTTCATTTTTTACTACAGTTGCTAATAGTTTATTATCATTTGGTTATCATTATCATTATGGTAAGAATATTGTTCACATTTCAGTTGGAAATTCATAACTGCACCGCAGTAATATCGAATAAGAGGTGTGATAGTCGCACGGAAAGCCTCCTTATCCACTTTAGCGCGTACACACTCACTCATAATGGTTATTCTTTGCCGCACGAAACTAAATCCTCAAGCATCACGTCCTGAAAATTCTGCTCGCCTAGTATTAACGATGAATTTGAGGCGTATCTAGGGCGTGGTGGTTCTGACCTTGGCTTCTCCTTAAACCCAATTTTATCCATCCATTTCGACTATTTGTCGTTGGCGGTAATTGGTCTTGGTATCTGCCCGCAACTTTTCTTGCTTTGGTTTATTCGCCAGCTTGACGTAGTTGGAGAGGGTTGGATGAAATACAGGACCTGTGGTCTGTTACTACGATGCAAGTGCAGTTTTCAAAATGTTTTCGGCAAGACGTATCAAGGCATGTTCTTAAAGGGGGTGTTTATATTTTAAAGCCTATCACAACTTAAGGTTGTGGGTGGGTTAGTTCGTTGAATGGTGGTGTTTTCTTACAAAACAAGTGTAGTTTGACGAAATGAAAGAAGTCTTATGTTAAGGTAATTATTTTTTGTTTAAATACATCCCCCTAGCTTGCTGTTTTAGTAATTCTTCATCCCACTGGAATAAACTTTATCTTTAAAAAGGTAACGGTGTTCTTGAAGATAATTTTAATAAAAATTGTAAAAATAAAATTGCGTCAAAAAAAGATCAAGCCATTTCCAAGCTATAGGAAACGTTTTGATTGAATCGGCTATGACGTTAATAAATTTGAGTCCATTTGAAAACTGAATACCTCTTAGATGCGCATTACCAATAGAAAGCGCTGCGAACAATTCAGGGATTGGGGTATCATTTCAAAACTCTTCTGTTCCACTTTTTGAATTAATTTGAACTTTAAGGATTTTTTTTTTGGTATAGGTTAGACAGAGAAAACAAAAAAAGAGGAGGTATATGTATTTTCATTAAAAAATAAAACAGTTTATTAAAAATAAATGAAATTCTTTTATTTTAAACACTTCCAATCAAAGTTGAAATGCAGGGGATGGGGTGTGTTAAATTCATTACTATAATTATTTTGCGGGTGCCAGGATATGATTTTGACATTATTTAGATGGAATACACATTGACACTTTTTAATTTGTGGCGACTTCAACGGTAGACATTCATCATTTTGTTGTCCTTGGGATAACAAATGGGGAGATTGAGAGATTTAGACATGTTATGTACTGAAGGTCCAACCTGTATACCATCAAGACATCACTTTAGACCGGTGGCTTTCGAAATGAATTCATCAACAAACTGTTCTGACCTTAGGAACAATTTAAACTTTCAAAAAGCCAATTGGAAAAAGTTTATTAAAAGATTGTTTAAAAAAATTAACACCATTTCTCTAGGCCCATTTTGGCTCTATTTCACAAATCTTCACAAAACACTGAATACGTCCGTTCTCCCAAGCCATAAATCTTTTAGTCTTGTATTTGTAGTTCTTACTAATTCTTCGCCAAGAATATTTTGTTTTAAACATTTATACAGGGTGTCCGGTAATTCGTCTGCCATGCTATGGAATGTGATTCTTGGAAAAAGAAGAAGAACAACTACAGTAAAGACTGATTTTGAACTGTGCACTGCACAGTGTTAAAAACAACATAAAAACTATGAATACTTGGAAATTACGGTGACGTGAAATAACGCCCGACGAAATGAGGCTCCATAGGGCTTTATTTCCATTTCTTATGGAAATAAGACCCCTACAAGGGTTGCGGTCTTATTTCCTTTGCATCTTAGAAATAATGCCCGTGGGGCCTAATTTCGGTTTTTCTGTTTTGATTAGAAAGTTGACGCAGGGAAACTCGTCCCGAGATCAGAATTCCCGAAAATTGTTTTCGGAACTTCTAATCTACTATGGAGGGTCATAAGTGCCAACTTCGATTTAGGGATTATTAACCCACTATGGTGGGTCAATAGTCCCAATTAGATTTTACTTTTAATGATACAAAAGTCCAAATAAAAAAAAAAGTGAAACAACGAATGTTCATGCTAAAAATATAAGTAAAAACCGTAAATTCCTGTATGTATTCTACACTACAAGAAAAATCTTACAAATAATTAGGACCACGTTTCTTTATTAGCCATAGACAAAATGGTCAGAGCAATTCATTTTTCAAAGCTGTTGATGTTTCCTTTTATTTGGAAAAGCAACCACTACACATCCTGTAATGCAAAGAAAGATTTTTGCAAGAATTTCAATTATTCATTTTCAGGATCTTCTTGAATTTCGATTGAGGATGAGGCCGAAACGAAAAATTCAAGATCGATTTGATTTAATTGCGAGCCAAGCGAGCGGAAAAAATTTTGCCCAAAAGAGAATCAATTTGGGGTGTGGAAAGAGCTCAACGGACAGCGGGTAGATGGTAGCGGGACACAAAAGCTTAGGTCTTTTATTTACCTATCGATTGGGGCAGTATGAAGTCTACCGGGTCAGCTTGTCTGTTTATAAGATATTACAAAAACAAATTTTAAATTGAAGCGTCTTATTTTCAGTTTCAAAATCGTGTTATTTCTTAAAAGTAATTTTGTATAAGTAAATGTTGTTAAATAAAACCGAGTTTTAATATGGGTTGGGTACGATGCCCTGAATTTTATGAGCCTGATTTTCAAAATTCCAATTATCCCGCTAAGATTTCATTTCAACCATAGAGATAATAAATAACTCAGGTCAACAAAAAAACAAATTTTTTTGAGTCTGTTATTTAAACTATATTTTCTGATGATGTGCATCGAAAAGTAAATAGAAACTCCAATAATGATTTATAGGGCAACCAAAAATATGCTCTATAAAAACCGTTTATAGCGCTTTAAATATGCTCTAAAAAGCCAATTATATGCTCTAAAAATATGCTCTAAAAAATTTTGAAATAGCAGAAAATCTTAAATTTCGTGTTTTTTCTTATAGTTTATTGACTTGTCAAAAAAAAAAAAAAATAGAGGTCAAAACATCTTTAGAGACAAATAAAAGAACAAAAAAAAAACAAAAAACAAAAACATAAAAAGATAAATAAATACCAAATATCAAAAATGAAAATATAAACCAGAATAATTAAAAAAAAAAAAAAAATATTTGTTAAAATTTTTGTTGCAATAAAGGAAAACAGTTTTCCTTAAAATTTTTTCTCAGAAAACATTTTTGTAGGTACATCATCCGCCAGTTATACGTGCAAACTTTAATGCCATTATTTGAGATGCAGTGTTTTTTCTACGAATAAATTCTGCCATAATAAACAATTTGAGCCCTCTAATTTTACCAAAATATCGATATTTTTTTTTATTTTTTCAATATTGGAGTCGATGGTATTAATTTTAACTTGGGCATCGATCAATAAAAGCCGCTTGTTTCCAGTTGTGCAATACATTTCAATAAAAATGTATAATTGGATGATAGAAATATCAAGTCACGTTTAAAACTATTTTTTAACAACTCGTATTGCAGCTGATTCCTCTTCATGTTGTGTTTCGAAAAGGCTTTCCTGCTTCCCTCCAAGATACCCAATTAGTCGTAATCGTTTGCAAAGGAAGTGGTGTTTCCGCTGCAAAATCCTTGAATACCCTTATTCTTGACGGAGCTTTTTAAACACTTTTTTTCACGTTTACGATGAAAATATCAACTTCTGGAAATTGACCTCGAAGTGTTTCACAAGTTCTATGGAGCCTGTGGGCCTCACAAGTGACATGCGTTACTTTTGGATAAAATACTTGAATAGCATTGCGAATTTTTCGAAAAAAAGTTTTAAAAAAATTACAAAAATAATGATGAAATATGCCAAAATATGCATTTTAAAGCAAAATATGCAAAAATATGCATTTATAACAAAATATGCTAAAATATGCTCTAACGAATAGGGTCCAAAATGTTTGTTTTTTCATGAAACGTATTTCTATCTTGTCAATTGTCAAATTCGCCGTTCCAAAAAAAACATGCTCGAGCATATTTTTGGTTGCCCTAAATGATTATTAAAGTTTGCTTTTGTGGTAAATATCATGAAAAGTTTACATTTCGTACTTTGTTAGATTTTTTCAAGAGCCTTTGCAATTATGATGCAAGAGAGAGATGTGGGGGCCTGTAGGTGTGAAGAGGCTAAGCGGAAAGCGAAAACTCGAACGCTTGGACCGTTTGGCACCAAATTTTGAGGGAATGTTTGTACAAAATCAGCCAAGCCGTTCATGAAATATGGTAAAAAATGTGGAAACCCCATTTTCCCTATAGAACGTTAACTATATGCATTTGACCATGTAATGGTCCTCAACATAGTTGTTGTGCATGAGTCAGCAAAGGTTTCTGAGCTGTTACGATCTTACTTCCTGACCCAGCAAACATTGTTTTCTTATATATACACAAATTTCATGCAAATTCGTTAAGGACTTACTTCTTTTTTACCATGGAGTGTTTTGCACCAATTTTTGAGGGAATGTTCGGTTACAAAATCGACCAAGCCCTTTATTGCCCGGAGAATTGGGTTGATGGGTATCGGAGTGTGGGTAGCGGGGTAACGGATTAGCGGATAGCAATTACCGGGTAGCGCGTAGAAGAGGTGGGATGCAGGTATTAGGGTATCAGCTGGGTAGCGAAGTAGTGAGGAAGCGGGCAGAAATTAGTGGGGTAGCAGGTAGAGGGTAACGGGTTACAAAAGCTTAGGTCTTTTCTTTATCGATTGAGGCAGTACGAAGTCTTCTGGTCAGCTGATTTCTAATATGCTTGTAAGCTTCAAAGTCATGGGTTGCAGAATGTCACTTAAAGTGCACGTGCTTCATGTGCACTTAGACAAATTTGAAGATACCTTGGGTAAATATTCAGAAGATCAGGGGGAACGCTTCCACCAAGATATAATGAATTTCGAACAACGTTTTCAAGGACAATACAATGAAAATATTTTTTTTGAAATTACCACGCCTCTTTCCCCCCCAGATACCGCACGCGCTGGGTGATTACATTTGGATCCTCATACGAGAAAGTTCTTATTTTCACAAGAGAAATACAAAAAATATTCAATTTTAGACTTTGTTTTTACATTTGTTTTTGAATTTTTGTATTTATTTTTTTTTTCTATAGTAAAAGTTTAAAAATATTTATAATTCATAAGTTGTTTTCCTTTAAAATATAAATAAAACTGAAAATAGGGTTTTTCTAGCAAATTTGAAATTTCGTTCTGGTAGCTACAAAAGCAAACTTTATAATGTAAAAATATTTTTATATTTTTTAGTTAGGCATAAGTAATCAAAATCCGCGGTACAGAACTCAGACTCAAAATTCATGTTGACCGGTGTAATAGAGCATGATGGAAGGTAGCTTTAAAAGTGAAACATCGGACATCTGAGTCTGAGCTCCTTAGTTTAGTATACAAACAAAAGTTTTGATTTTGACTTTTCCTTTATTATTTTACTCTGTTCATTCCACATTACAGCCAATCAGCGAAAAGCTGGGAGAGAGAACTCGTAGATCTTCATTCTCCCTCGTCCCGATGTGACAGTTCCACTTGTACGAAGTGCTACCGCTATCGTGCTCTATTATATCTCTATGATAATATTATAAATTATAAAAAGCCCTAGAATTTGAAGAAATTATTTGGGAAATTTTTTACAAAGCAATTTCTAAAACTCATAAAAGCCTTAATTTTTATTTTGGTACCAAACACATCAATTATTATAAGAGGTATTAAATCGTTTTTCAAACTGAAATTAAAATGGTAAGTGAAGAAAACGAGTAATCATTGATTCTTACAAAAAAAAAAAAAATTACAAACAAAATGCTGAATTATAAACAATAATTCGGAACTCCGCACTTTGTGACCATCTTGACACAATGGGCGCCTGTTATCTCGTCTCTCTCAACACTGGGTAGGTAGTAGGTATAAATATTAAAATTCCATGAAAATATGTACTTATACTAACAGAAGTATGGTCACTCTCACTCCTCACAATAAGTTAAAATATAAGTCTCCTGTGACTAGATGGGAAATAGTTTGTTTTCTTGGCAAGTCTGTCCTTTCCCATTTGAGTAAATTTTAATATTTCCGCAAACTGGTAGACATAGAGAATATATAATACCTAGAGTCGCGACCTTTTCCTCCCTTGCCGAAAACACCATCAAAATTTTTCTGAGGTGAACTCTCGCAATCCTCTCTTTTTTTCGTGTCCGTGAATCTGTGTAAGAGGTGAAAAAAAAGTGAGTACTCAGACGTCGTGGGTAAAATTTTTTCCTGTTGCCCAAAGTGACAGATGATTGTCAAGAATGGTTTTTGAATAATTTTTTAACTTTTCAAACAAATCCTAATAAATTTTTATTTCTGTTTTCAGCAAAAGAGGATAAAGAAAACAAAATTCTCCTATATGCCTGCAGGAATTGTGACTATAAACAGGAAGCCGATTCAAATTGTATCTACGTGAACAAAATCATTCACGAAATTGAGTAAGCCTTGAATTTATATTCACATTGGAATGGTCACCAACTTTGTCTCATTCTTTAACAGTGAACTCACTCATATAGTCCCCGATGTTATATCGGATCTCACACTCCGGAGAACTGAAGATCAGGCCTGTCCGAAGTGCTCCCATCGGGAAGCTTTGTTCTTCCAAGCCCAAACACGACGTTACGAAGAAGAAATGAAGCTTTACTATGTTTGTACGAATCAGAACTGTACAGACAGATGGACAGAATGGAATGCAAAGATTATTAAATTTTCCTTCTTCAAAATGCACTTGATTGTTTCTTATTTATTTCGGACAAAAAGAAGGACACCATGACATCATTAGATTTTAAAGAGTACAGTACATACCATCAGACATCCTATCCACAACCACCGATTACTGCATCCCTACCCTAGATACCTCAAAGAAGTTTAGAGTCTTGCTCCCGTCAAGAATCGCCTGGGAGTAAGGCGATGTGACAAATGAAGAAGATGGAATGCGGTGTTGGTGCAGGTGTCTTCTTTGAATCTCTTAAGATTTCAAAATCCTATAGACTTCCCGATTTTGCCAGTGTATTCCAGGCAGAATTGTTGGCGATAAGGAAAGGTTGTATAGCCCTTAAAAATATATGACAGAACCAAAATGTAGCTATACTAACAGTCAGGCAGCTTAATAGCCATTGATTCAGCTTTATTATCCTCTAAACTGGTCCAGCAATGCAAAGAGGCCCTCAAGGAACTTGATATGAGCGTCACTCTAATCTGGATACCGGGCCATAGGCGCAATGAGGGAAATGAGTAGGCAGATGAGCTAGCTAGGCAAGGTTCAGCCCTTCACAACTCATTGGCTGTGAGAGTATATGCTCCTCTTGGAGTTGTGAAGGGCAAATACACATCAGAAGCAATTCATAGGTGGAGTAGTTTAACGAGTTGCGTTATATCTAGGAAAATCTGGCCCGCCTATAACAAACCAAAATTAATCAATTTAATTTTCAAACCAAGGCATGACATAGCCAGGATTGTCGCTACCTGCACAGTGCATTTGCCTATAGGGGAGCATGTGGCAAAATTGGGTATACCACATGACACTTTCTGCCGTAGCTGTGAGAACCAGGATGAAAAAGAAACAGTCCCACACTTTCTATGCCATTGTCCGGCCCTGGCTAGGAAAAGAGCACTCCACTTAGGTAAAGAATTCTTCAACGTTATTGAGGAACTCTCAGAATTCAAGATCAAAGATTTGATCTCATACCTCAATAACACAAAGTGGCTTTAGCGCCCCCCCCCCCCCCCCTTATTTCTCCCTCACTAAATGGCACTATAAGATAATAGGCCGTAGGGTAGGAGAATAATACAACATTATATATAGGACTGTACGTGCGGAACATATACATCCATAACCCATTTTCAAATCCATTTAGAATCTCACGAGGCATTGTATCAAAACGGCGCACTCAGCGCTAATTGTGTCCTGCGCGAAGTAGGACAGCCATTTCTACCTACCTACCTACAGTACATCGATATCTAGATTTCAAAATTCTCTTAAAATATTGATTATGCGAAAGAAAAAACTGTCCTTTTTATGCTTGAGATATATGTTTTGTATATATTTCATTTTCTAAATGCAAAGCGCTAAAAAGCATGTTTTTTGTCTTGAAATGTGCTTTTCTCAACTTCCTGCTTATGGTGCACATCTATCCAAGAATCTTGGGTACAGACAAATTTCTCTGATGTGATAGCGGTTGAGTAGCCAACAGACAAATCGCTTCAAACCCAATCCATAGCCACCTTGCGGTTGTGATCCGTAGACTCTCTGGTCGGTGTACCAGTAGTAGGCTTGGGATCAATTCCTTCACGGGCATAGCCCTTGAGCAGGTCTTCGCTATCCCAAAGCCTCATTGATCCGCCGACAATCTCCCCGACATTTGGCAAAAGCACATCGACACTCTCAGTGAGCTCAGGATCCTCAGGACACTTTGACATATAGAACGACTTGATGCCGGCCGGGAAACGACACAACATGATTGGTTCATTGATTGCATCGGTCATTTTACGTTCCGGAGCCTCGGGAATGGAATGTTCTAAAAAACAAAAGGAAACCATAGAATTCAGCAATTGCTTGTCATTTCAGATTTTACCTCTTTTTTCCGAACTCAAAGAACGTCCCATATCGTCTTTGGTGACGTTGTTGTCCTTCAGCCACTTGATTGCATCGGCATAGTTCATACGTTTGAATGGTCTCTTGGGAGGTTCAAAGCTTGGATCGAGTTCTTTGACCAAATGTCCATCGGGGGAGGAAAGGACTCGATCGACGACATCGCAAATTAAATCTTCCAAGCGATCGAGAAGATCATCAAACGTAATGAATGGACATTCGGCCTCGGCGTGAGTGTATTCGGCCAAATGGCGACGAGTTCGACTCTGTTCGGCACGGTAACTCTGAGCAATGCAAAAGACATCGCCCAAAGCTGGCAAACAAGTCTCCAAATAGAGTTGAGAGCTTTGGGTCAAGAAGGCTTCCTCCCTAGAATGAGGAGAATGATTGAGCATTTGGAATTCATAGCCATGAGTTTGTTTCCTTACCCAAAGTACTGCAATTTGAACAAAGTGGATCCTCCCTCGACTTGGGTCTGGAACAAAGTTGGCGGAGTCACCTCATTGTATTTGCGCGATAGGAAATGCACGCGGAATGCCTGCAATATGACCGAACGCATCTTCAGAATCTTTGGGGTATTCTCACCACGAATCATAATTTGCCTATTGTCCAACTGAACATCAGAATGTGCTTCTTTATTCAGAATACTCTCCGTGCCTCCAGCTGGTGCCAGGCCAATCAATTCCCAATAGTCCACTATCATTTCGTGAGTTTAGCCTTTGGATCCCCAGCCAGTATGATCTTCTTTGCTTCCTCAATGTTCTGCTTTCGCTTCTCGGCATCGTCGTTCTTACACTGTTCCTTATCGGCATTTTTGTTTATCTCGCTAGCCCAGATTTTATGGATTTTCTTCAATTGTGATTTGGCCGCCGGTTCGTATTTCAAACCATCGCCTGGATTTTTGGCATCGACGTAGATTGTTGGAAATGGATCTTGTTTGACATGACGCATCGCTTGGAGAATGCTCTTGAACGGGCTCTCTTGGGTACCTTTTCCAGTCTCATCATTTCCGTTCTTCTCCGAAATGTAAATAGCTTCTGCAATAAATCAAAATACCACAAAACGATTAATAAAATTCATGATTCCAAATGAAAATTGCATCAGAACACAACCCACGATTTTCCTTTTTCTCCGATTGCCGACATAGCAAATCAGATGATGACAGGGGTTGGTCAATGGTTACTAAATGAATGCTTACAAAGTACGATTGCAGTGTTCTTCATGTTCAGAATCAGCTCGACGGGAAAGCCAATATTAGGCTTCACTTTTAACATTATTAACTTTTAAAATTATTTTAATTAACTACTTGTTTTGTTTGTCAATTTTTCATACCGAATAGGTATGTCAAATTTTGTTGACATTAGCTGTCAAAACTTTCACCACAGCAAATGGGAGACTAAAGGCACGATTGTATTTTCTAATACAATCGTGCCTTTAGGGTCTACGCATACTATTCGACTATTTTTGTTCTTTTTAAGATTTATTAAGATTTTTGATACAAATATTGGTAAATAATAGTGCAATTATATGTTACAATAGCAGAGAAACAATATAATGAATTTATTTTTTTATATTACATGCATTTTTTTGTATGTTAAAGTATTTTTGAAAATTTTGAGCTCAACGGAATCTTATTTTTGAAATCTGAGCCCAGGACACCCACCTCGACTCAAACCTGAGCACTGTACCTAGGTCAGTGCGAATGTATTGGTGCAGTCTCCCATTTAAAAAGCATTGGAAAACTAACACATTCTCACTGGGTTAGTATATAAAACGAACAAATTTCAGCTTGTAGGCAAAAAGAGAGCGAATACCCGAAGTCGCGACTCTAGGTATTATATATTCTCTATGCTGGTAGACTTCAATGAAGCTCCTTCCTTAAGAGTTGAAATTGAATAAAACAAAACAAAAAAACATTCACACACCATCTACATCCACTTTAACACAAAAAACCTGCGTTCATTGATTCGGATTCCATCATTCTATGTAACAACTTTCAACTGAGTCGAAGAGTGCTGACAATATTAATATTTATGCAAATGATTATCAAATCGTAACAGGATATCAGCGGAAAAAAGAAAGGACACTTTCTTTTTCTCCTTCAAACATCCCCATGTTCAAGGGTTGGTTTAGAAAAAAAAAATTACAATACATACTTGATAGCTGTGCAGTGTATAATGAAATGGGCGTATCACACATATTTATCGCAATTTAATTCTGAAGTTGGATAACATATCGTGTAACGTACTATTTGATATCTACATTATGTATGTAATGAATGTCAGTAACAAATAAATTAATGACATACGTAGTAAACAAGTCACATGTGAAATAAAAATAATCAAAGAAGAGGGCATGTGAGAATTTGTGGGACCAACTTGAACTTCTTACTTTTACTGTGCGTTTCTCTTATGCTACTATATATATTCTTAACGCCTGGTAGAAGGTGTAGTGTTTTTCTAGGAAAAAATAGATCTTTTTAATTTCTTCTCACACAAACTGATATTGTATGTAAACGGGTACAAGTCTCCCTCTTTCGATTGACTTGAAATTTAAAAATTCGTGGTGTGCGGGAATTTGCGTTAGGAGTTTTTGTTTTTATTTTTCAGATTAAAACTAGGGGTTGTCCGGTGTAAAATAAATGTTTAGTTTTTGATCAAGATGGTTAAGAGGTACATTATGTAAAAATATGAGTTTCTCGTTCGACCAAGTAGTGCAACTTTTTTTTGTACTAAATTTGAGTTCAAAAAGTGGAATAGGTGAATAGGTACAAAGGAATGTAAGAACTAATGTTTAATGTTTATTTACCGAGACCGACTTAACAGAAAGGAGGAGGTTTTCAATTCGGTTGTATATATATTTTTATTTGTCTGTTTGGGCAGTAGGTACTTCTTTGTCTATGAACCGATTCATTTGATTTTTTTTTTTGTTCGAAAGAATGGTTTTTCAGAATGGTGCCATAAAATTTGGTGAGGTTTGGATGGGTATCTTCTGAGTGATAAACAATTAACTGAGAATAAGTGTCGTCCGAGTGAAGAAGTTATTCTGATGAGACAGAAATTTAACAAATGGACAGGTCTACAGGTTCCTAGCAGAACCATTTCATAAGCCGGTACATAAAAGTAAGTATTCAGTATTTGTTGCAAGATAATTGCCAATTTGTGCCGCAAGAATCTATTTTGTCGCTCAACAAGTTCTTGGACAAAATGCGGTTTTAATTGGATTTTATTCCGCGAACAGAACCATAGCGATATCTAAGGAACCAATGAAGCTAGCGATACTAAACTAAAAGCATATACATATTGGATATTGCTGCTTATTTGTGCCGCAATTATTACTCAACTAGTCCTTGGAAAAAAATGCGTTTACGCACTCATGTGGTTCACACGACTAACTTCCCAGAGTAGAAAAATAAGTGAAATAAAATATAACCTTTGAAATTCGTTTTCAATGTTGTTTAAATCAAACTGTTGTCAATTATACTAATGAGTTTTTACCGATCTAAAGTCATAAATATTCTATTTCTGCACTCTTATGAACTGTTTTACTTATAACCACGAAAATGTATTCGCTTAAACAATTTTTTTAATTGTTTATAACAAATTCTTGACAAATTATATATTTTATTACTGTGTTGCTGAAATTATCATAATTTTCATTATATTAGGGTTGAATAACTTTTTTGACCCCCATTAAAAAACCACTTAGCCAATTAGCGCAATGCCTCGTCGAATGAGACCAATACGATCCATGGCAATAGGATGAGTGGTTCGCGAGATAATCGAGCAGAAAATATTTAACGCACATACGCGCATAGGCCCATGCATACATACACACACAGACATCATGGTGAAAAGGGTTGATTCCGATTCTGGTGAGCTCGAAGATATGCTAAAAATGGAGATTCACAAAATCAGCCCAATACAATAACTTCCTCTGGGAAATTAATAACCAGTATACGCCCGAGTGAACTCTCTTACATATGTATTAAAAAAAACTATTTATGCATAAACTCAAACCGATAATGTAAAAAGCATTAAATGTATGCCAAATGTTTTCAACTGCCTTGATTAATTAATTTATTATTTATAACTAGCGAACCCGCGGGACGTTTTCCTGTCCTGGGTTCAAAGCTAGTCCCAAACCAAGTTGTTCAGCCACCTTTGAGTTATAAATGTCTTACCAATTTTTTTACTTTTCCATACTTTTACGCGAGGAAATTTTATTTTTTTTCATTTTCAGCAGCGACAAAGTTTGTCGAAAACCACCAGCCAAAGAATCCTTCAAGGTGCCATTTAAGGCTTCACATTAACCTGCAAAATTGCGAAAGCAATTTAAAGCAGAATGCGCCCTGGAACACATACGGGTCGCGTAGGAACCCCACTTAATTTTTAGAACGGCTATATTTTTTATAAGCATGCAAATTGTCATGGTTTGTACTGAGAATGTATCTTTAAAGAGCCAATACCAATCAAATTGTTTTTTTTTCTCCATTGACTCAATATTGTAGTTTTAGGGGGTGTAAAAGTACCCACAAATAGGTTTATAATGCTGTTTTGGTAAGCTTTAAGTTTTCTGGTAGAAAATAGTGAAATACCTTGTTATTATAATAATTTTATTGTAATAATAAAATGTATGACTACGACTCGGCGGTAAAAAACCTCGGGCTGCATAATAAATGAGGGAAAAACTAAGTAATTGGTGGCCCCGACGAAAACGTTGGCAATAATAGAAGAACAACTAGTAAGGTGGAGGAGCACGAATTCGAAGGAGGGCGATCCTTCAGTTACCTTGGGTCAGTAGTAGCAGCCGATAACAATATGGAAGAATACGCGGGCGGCTGCTCACAGCCAAAAGAACCTACTTTAGTCTTTCTAGGCTATTTGAATCCAAATGCTGTATAAGACGATATTCTTACCAGTACTCACCAACACGGATCCGAGACCTCGGCGCTCAACCAAAGGCTCTTTGAACCCTTCGCCGCGTTCGAGAGAAAAGTCTTACGGAGAATAGTTAGCCCCGTTTGTGAGGAATGACGATTCCGGAGACGATATAACTACGAGCTACATCAAAACTACGGCGAAGAAGACTTGATTTTCATATGAGCTTGGTAGACTCTAGTGGGCTGGACATCTAGCTCGTATGAGAGAAGGGAACCGGCCTCGAAAGTCGTTTGCGGTGCAATCAATGGTAGGAGACAGCGACAGGATGGCGTAGACAGACCACGACGACGCTCAAATCCTGAGGGTGCGCAACTAGATGGCGTCGGGATACATGAAAGAACTAAGAACTTGCTGAAGAAGGCCCGGACCGGACCTCGGTTGTAGCGCAGATGGAGGAGGAAACTCATTGGCTAGGCCGACGATGATGATTATGATGAAACCTCCAGCAACTTATTTTATTCCAGTTCTGTGTCGCCTTCGTCCAAGAAAATAATAAATTTTCAATTCGAATAATTTTCGATTTGACAAACATTGTACATACTATGTATTTTCAATAATTGAAATCGATTGGATTTTTTCATATTTCATATCTATGGTTTTTTAACATTGGCACTGTTTGTGATTTGAAAAGTATACATTTCGTTTGTCCTTAATCTTCTACCCCTATTCCTCTTTAGTTTAGAAAAAAAAATAAGAAAATCTGTCAATCGAGTACCTGTTAAACCAAAATCGAGCAATAGTTTTAAGTTATTAACAATTCCATTCTTCGGAACAAGTCCTGGTCAAATCTTTCAAGTAACTATAGACTATAGACCATCTAAATAAATAGTGCAGTTTTCGCCCTTACCAATCCTGATTTAAAACAAAATCATTTTATCCACTTACGGATGACAAAAAGTCCTTAACGAAAGTTTTTAATGCTTGAGGCTGCTGCAGAAGTGTCAGTTTCAATTATTGCAGCGAATCCTTCCCCTTTCTTCTATTATGATTATACAAACTAACAACAATAAAACTACTTGACATGGTTATGACAAGTACTCCTTCAGCTTACGCTAGCCAAGATGCTATATAGTGCATAGCTAGGCAATTTTATCCGTAGTGCCTCATCTGGTTTGCTTGTGGTTCTCTATAATATGAATCGCAGATCGATGGGTTCTTATCGAGTAGTTAATCTTATGACGGACGAGGAAAACTTTTCTCTATGACTTTGTACACAACCGCTTTTGTTGGGGTGAGTTTAATATCAGTTCTAGTTCAAGGCAGTTTATAATTATTTCTCAATGTAGAATTTTTTTTTTTTTTAAACTAAATTTAAACTGATTAAATGGATTTTCTTTGAAAAGCCAAATAAAACACGTGCGAGACGATATTGACTTCGACTTTGTGCTTTGTCCTGGTCATGATTTCAGGACCATTACTTTCCGTTTCCATCATCTGAAATATGCACCGGAGACATTCATTTTCCTTTTTTGATAAGCCTTGAAAAGGCCACAAATATACAAAACATTCCTTTTTGTTCTTTTCATCGACAATGCTGAGTAAGGTATTGAACAATGTAGAAAGTATACTATGCCTTTTTGCAAGAAATGAAAGCCGTCATTGTGGTGCTTATTTAGCACAGTAAATTAAAGGCAACCAGTAACAACAGAAGGTTGAATCCTTTGAAATGAAAATAACTTGGCACAACAACTAAATTTCTTCCAAGAAATAGGGACAGACACAATACCGGCTAAGATAATAATAGAAGTTACATAATTGTTTTTATTGTTTATGCAGAAACAAAACAGTCGTCATGTAAACAAATGCATTAATATACTTGCATAATTTGCATCCGAAATTCAATTCTTGTTATGACTATTTTAATACATAATCATACTGAATTAAAATTAACATGCTGAAAGTTGATTTGGTGCTGTGTAAATTAATTAAGAACACTTTTTGGTACCTTCTATTGGAGATATTTATATGGACGGGTTTAAAGGCTCAATTTGTTTTTTGATAAATTAAATTGAATTCAGATTCCATTTATGTTCACTAATAGAAGCTTAAGATTTCAGAAAATAAAAGATATGGTGGATAATTTTGTTTAACTTCTTTCAATGTTACTGAAGCGTTTATCAATTTTAAACGCCTTTTTTCGTGTTTAAAGGTAGATTTACTCGTTAACAACAGGATGCAGGAAAAAGGTGAAACCCTGCAGCATCTTCAAGACAGATAAGCGGTTGGTTCACCTGGGATATCCAACAGCAGGCAATGAGATAATAAATCAACTTGTTGTTGAAGACTTTGTGAGAACCGACAGAAATCTGCAGAGGCCTATTGGAATAGCCAGAAAACGATCACAGCACTGAACAAACTTCCTTAAATGTCCATCGCGATAGAGAGGTGGGAGTCCAAGAATTTTTCATGTCTGAAAGCTATTGTGGAAAGAAGTCAGCGAGACGGACCAGCGCGATGCTGGAATTGTAATAAGACTGGACATCTACAACGACAATGCAGATTACCCCGAAGAGGAACAGCATGCCAACACTGTGGAAACAGAAACAATTCTATTGGCCGAAGTAATACCACCAACAACGTGGCTTCCCAAGTCGGGAAACGAGTTAGTACGGTAGGACCTTGTTAAGAAGACATATCTTCATAACACCAATAGCTATCATCTAAGGACTGCAACTGGAGAAGCTACAAAAGTATATGGTGAGGTTCGTCTTAAAATCCGAATTGAGGCGTTGGAACTTTTCCACATGAAATAACGAAACATCGAGATTCCGATATCTATGAAAACCGTCAGAAGATCTCACTTTTTCAGCTTCCTTAGAAGTATTCGTGTGGACGAAATTGAAGGGTAAGCCTGGATTCCATCGATACATCTGTTAAGTCCTCCCAAAATGTCAACATTGGGAAGACTCTTGTGAGACCTGTAGAGAACATGGTTCCCGTTCCGAACACCGAACATCAAGCCGTACGAAGTTAAACTTAGAAAAGGTGAGATTGTCAGACAAAGTGAATCAGTGTCAGCAATAACAAGGATCAATGAAGAAGAATCAAGGCAAACCTTGAAAACCGAAAAGCTGAATTCCATGAAGACGAACATCCTCAAACCTCAAGTTTTCTTGTCTTGGTCACCAACAACGAAGACTGCAGAAGGTCTTTTCGAAGAATTTTTATACATTTTTTCATCACCTAGAAGGAAATACGGCAGAATCCTTTTGCCTCAAGGTTTAAGATCTTAATCTAATAAAAATACGACTGTATGTGTATAATCTATAATATCACCGGCTCATCACTGGCTGCGATAAAAAAAAGTGGTGCGACAGCTCTTGAAAAGCCAAGGCCTAAGTTGCTTACAATCATCAAACAAAAATTCTCTGAGTGCGTGTGAAGAATAGAGAGGACCTACAATTTAACGCCGATTCCGAACGGCAAAGTTGAGAAGCACTTTTTCATGACATATTGATACTCTTGGAAGTACCCGTGAAAGTAAAATAAAAACTTTATGGGTACGAGCAGGATTCGAACCCATGTGTTCTGCGTAGCAGACAACGCTCATACCACTACGCCACGGGCACTACCACTGGGTGCGATGTTAGTTGTAAACAACAAACACTCAAGACAATTTACAAAACAAAACAAAAAACGAAACCCATTTTTTTTAAGCCATCGTCTCATAAAATCGATAACTGGTACTCTGCTTTGATATTTTTACCTTGTGCTGTCCGTTCTCCGAGGATGATAGATGTAGATACAACAATAATTGCATTCATTTGATTTTTCATACATCATCCTTGCTGTAAATCGGATAGTATATTATATAATGTTATTCAACAATTGGAGCTCCACTGCTCCAGTAGGGATGAAATTATGGAACCTTCAATAAAGGGAATATTGAACACTGTTGGTCCACAATCTAAAAACAAGGTTTAAAACTAAGAAAAGTTCTCCGTGTTTAAGTTGAAATGCTTCTTCTTCCAAATAATGATAGTCTAGACTTCCTACAAAGTCCTCTCAATTTCGATAATAAAGGGATTGTCTGTACAATTTTGTATATAGGAATTAATAGACTGTATAACGGCAACGACGAATAGAATTCTGCAGTTAGATAGCAGCCATTCATTGGACAGCCGGCAATATCACGGCTGAAATCCAACAAAGCCGCTGGAGCAGATCGACCAGCTGTCGAGTTTTTCAAAGCAGCCAACGATCTAGAGATGTTCGTCCTATCCTGAAGAAGGGAGATCCTCTAAAATGCGCCAACTACAGAGAAAGCAGCCTACTTAATATCGCTTATAAGACCCTCTCTGCCGTAATATGTGAACGTCTGAAGCCTTTTCTGAACAATCTGATTCGTCCTTTTCAATGTGGCATCATACCAGGAAAGACAACCATCGACTTTTCACTTTGCGGCAGATCCTGGAAAAAACCTATGAACTCGAAATCGATACCCACCACCTTTTTATCGGTGTTGAGGCCGCGTATAATACCATCTAAAGAGACGAACTGTATAAAGCTATGTCTAGTTTTGGCATCCCTGTCAATCTCATTCGCTTGTACGAAACGATGATGGAGAACTCACTCTACGATATCAAGGCGATTTCTTTAACATCGTGCTTGAGAAGATAGAGCAAATCTCCACCGTCAACACCAGAGCCATTATCTTTCAAAAGTCTGTTCAGCTTCTCGCGTATACGCCCGATGATATTGATATAATGGGAAGAACAAAGCGTGATGTCAATGGCGTCTTTGTGAGAATTGAGACAAAAGCGACAAAAATAAGTTTAGCGGTCAATGAGGGCAAAACAAAGTATTTTCGTTCTTCGAGGAAGAACACCCAACACCGACGACGACGGCTCAGACAGAACGTCATAGTAGACGCATAAAACTTCGAGGTATAGTAGAGAAATTTGTCTTCCTATGGTACTCTTTTAACACGGGCAACAACACCAGCGCGCGCCGAGATCAAACGAAGAATAACTCTTACTAATTGCTATTTCTTTGGGCTAAGAAAGCAATTGAATGGTAAATCCCTCTCGCGATCAACTGAGGTAAAACTATACCCTCATCACCCCAGTCCTGCTGTATGGTGCAAAAGCATGGACACTGACAAAATCGGATGAATGTACCGTGCCTAAGGCTATTTCGAGAAGAAAGTTCTTTGGGTTTTCTATGTCCCCGTGTGCATTGATGGGGAATGGAGAAGAAGAATCCACAGCGAACTTTACTGGATTTTCAACGACACGGACCTAGCCAGAATGGTCAAGACCCAGTGACTCAGATGGCTCGGCCATTTAGAGCGGATGGACACCAATGCTTCGGCGCGAAAAACCTTCGACACTATTCACTAGGGACGAAGAAGCACAGGAAGACCGCGACCCAAGTGGAAGAGGCCCTGAATCAACTTGGGGTGCAAAACTGGAGACAGCTAGCTAGGGTCCGAGCTGGCTAGCGGAGACTGTTGATTGAGGCCCAATCACAACGGATTGCAGCGCTGCCTTAAGTATGTTAGAACGTGCATTACAGGCCGACTCCACTTGATATCTGTATCGCCAACCAGATCTCTGACATTAAAATTAGAAGTTTTTTTTTTTCTTCGCTGGGCAGTTTATGTCTTGACATCTCATTTGAGCAAGAGAGGTTAAAGTGAATTCATCTCTGAAAAACGTCAAACGTCAAACAATAAAAAAATTCTTCCCACAATTTTTCGCCTTTGTGTAGAAATTCGTTTGTTTTTCAATTTAATAATAATTTGTTTTGTCAAAAGAATAATAATAATAATTGTATACGGTTGGTTAAGGGCGATGGCGAAAAGAATGCGTGAACATGGTGCAATTCGTACACTTAAAGCTCTGCAAGTGTTGGAAAATCTTGAAGAGTTAGAAATGAGCGAAGAGCAGGAAGCTAAACGGAAACATCGTTTTTGGATTAATTCTTTCCTTACACTAAGGGACGCCCATGACCTTGAGCAACATTTGCTCAAGGATTTACTCTGGGATCAAGGAGAAGACTATCAAAATTTCTGTAGGATGTCCATCGACAGATTTACCGCGGTTCTTATTTTGGTAGGAATGCAAATAACTTTTTTTAGTTTGCTAATTTATTGATTGCAGGTTGAACCGTTAATAAAAAGGCAAGACACGAGTATGCGATTTGCAATCACACCCAGAGTTCGGCTTGCGATTACTCTTAGGTACATTGGAACTGGTGACTCCTATAGATCGTTCAATTTCACAATTTCAACTTTTGTTCCAAATGTGCTGAATGCAATATATAATACTCTTCAAAGTGAAAACATGAAGGTTGACCAAAAATTCAGTGCATTTGAAATGTTATGTTCTTTTTTAATTCATGAAATATTTTCCATTCAAGACTCCTACAACTGAAAGTGAATGGTTGCAAGTTGCCAACGATTTCAATAGATATTGGGATTTCCCACATACAATTGGAGCGATTGATGGGAAGCACATTCGAATTAAAGCACCGCCACATTCAGGCTCCGACTTCTATAATTATAAAGGCTTTTTCAGCATAGTTTTGCTTGCCATTGTGGATGCTCATAGCAAATTTCTGTACATAGATGTTGGAGGAAATGGAAGAGCGTCTGATGTAATAATTTTTAAGAACTGTAGTCTTTACCATGGGATTGTTAAAAATTGCCTTAATATTCCAAATGCACAGCCATTGAAAGGGCAAGAAAGTCAAACGACATACTTTTTTGTTGGGGATGATATATTTGCACTTGATAAACATTTAATGAAAGGTAAAGAACATTTAAAATAAATATTATTACTAGCAATAATTTTTTAATATTTTTGTTATGAAAGGTTTTGGCCGGAATTCAAAATTAACTACACAACAGGAAGTTCTAAACTATAGGCTTAGTCGGTGCCGCCTGACAGTTGAGATGGCATTCGGATGATTGGCATCGAGGTTTCGAATTTTCCATCGTCCTATTGACTTGAGCTTGGAAACTTGCGAAGCTGTGGTTAAAGCTTGTTGTGTTTTACACAACTTACTCTCGCCATTAATAAGGTCATCTTCTGATACTGAATTAGTTTCTGAAACTCTACCACAAACAATGTCACCTCTGACAACACAAGATCATTCCAACTATAAACACGCATCAAAATTTGGTGCGTTATTGTGTCACTGATGGAGACGTTCCATATCAGTGGAAAAAAATCAATAAATAAAAACATTTCTACGTATCTATGCCTGTAAATTCTTTTTTACTTAATTTATAAGAAAAAAATATGTACGATGTGGTTGCACGAACTTGCTCTTATGTGCGATCACAAAAATGAAGAATAAAGCCCCGTGTTGCTATACTGATTTTTTGTTTGATTTTGTTTCAAAATGTTTTTTTATTAATAAATATAAATAATGCCAGATAAAATTAAAAAAAACTGCAGAACCAGACAAACATATAAATATTTGAAAACAACATTTCATCACGTTAGTTTTGATAACAATACGACATTTATTTTAACAATCTTCTTTGCCAAATTCCCTGAAATTAGAAATCATAAAATTATAAAGCACATTGAAGTCCGTTTAGGTGGTATAAATTTATTTTGTATAAGGTAATTCTATTAACGACACTTTGATACATCTTTGCTTTTTTACAATGAACACAATTTTTCAAAATCACTTATTTATAGTTAAATTATTGCTAGAATTTAAAGATAAAATAATTTTTAAAACTCATCAAATAAATCTGAGTTTATCATTGCACTTTGAAGAAGATCACTTCCTTCCACTGAGCTTGATAAGGATGAGTGCGAAGCTATATTTCTTCGCTGTAGCGACTGAATAACATGCCTTGACAGAACTTGTTGTAATTCAGCCATAGCTTCAGCTGCCTCGATGTTGCTTAATTTTTCCAGCTGACTGGCCACACTGGTACCAAAACTTTCATATTTAGTTTTTCGTTCTGCAAAAAAAGTTAAAAACCTTTGAAATACACAAAAAAGAAGTCATCTTATTAAGCAATTGTTTACCTGGCCGAGAATTTGTACTTTGTACAATGGCAGCTATGGCGTTCTCGTATCTTGCACTTCGGGCGCTCGATGATGATGTGGATCCCCTCGCCAGCCCGATGACTGCCTCGCCGATGCTATTTGCATTGGTTTAGATGTTGATTGGGAAAGAGCAAGAACATCAGCAGTGGCCTGCACACCCTCCACAGCCTCTTCAGCCTCTACAGCCTCCATAGCTCTCTCAAGTGTATCGTCTTAAATTTTTTTTTTCATTTATAATTTTTATGAAGTTGTTTATTACTTACCAGTGAGAAATTGTTCTGTGTTTTACGCAGCACAATAACTCCATCCAGGAATGAAAACTCACTGAAATAAAAAAGGTGAGACTCATAAACTTCCTCGTTTCCAGCACCAGAATGTTGAGAATCTGTAATTTTTTTTTCAGCCACATAAGCTGAGCGAAGATTTTTAACTTTTTTTTTAACATCGATCACGTCCTTGTTCATTGCTTGGGATATGGATGCCCAAGCTTTGTTCTTCAAATCGTTCCTCTTGTATAGGTTGCTCTTGTAGTTCCACAAGCACTCCTTTTCCCTGTACAAGTTTATCAGGAGCTTGGTTTCATTCTGGGAAAGTTTCCACTCACTCATGATTGTGCTGTTTAAAAGGATTTGTCAAAAACGCATTTCGTATAAAAATGTGTTATTACCTGATTTAATCCTTTTAAATATATGAATCTAATAAAAAAAACTGCAAATGCCGACTTTTTTTAACACAGTAATTTTTTTTTGTTCGCGCCAAATGAATACTTGTCGATTTGAGACACACAAAATAATGAAATTGAGATGTCAGCCACACACAAAAAAGGAAAAAAAACTCAAACGTCAAATTTGATATCAGGCATCGATGTCAAGACAAAATAGCAGAGAGAGATCGCTTACATCAATCATAAGATGAAACAACGCGACTCCATTAGACTTTTCATGTCAGGATGAGTATTCTGAGAGAAATTATCTCTAGTGGAGTCAGCCTGTTAGCATCCATCGTTGCTGTTGGAAATAATTTTGGTTCTTGAAGTAAACCAGGCATAGAGAATATGTTTACTGCTTATTTGTTTATTTTCCGTAAATAAAGACACCAAACCGATCTGCATTGAAGAACTTACTAATGTATGCTTCATTGCTTGGTGGATTGTAAAACCGTAAAAAACACTCAATATCTTTTCGTGAGGATTTCAATGCATGCTGTTTTTTAATGGCTGAAGTTGGTGAATTCCTTGATGTTTTCACAAAAAAATTTTCATTGATGAACAAATTTCCTACTAGGTGGTGGAATATTAAATTTGTGTAATGTAAAAAACCTACACCCTGTGGCCTGTGCTATGCATAAAATTATATGATTCAGTGTAAATACGTTAACCTTATTGCTGTCTCTTTTTTAGAATGTAAGTTTTGGGACCCGTGTCCTGTGTGTAAGATATGAAACTCGCGCTGACGAGCGAAGTGGTGTGAATGCTTTATCTGTTAAGATTTTGTATTACAGTTTTCATTTGCTGTACGAGTATAAATGAAATTGAACTTGGAAAGGCCTGATGGGATATGCTTGTAAGAAAGCAGCAATGGAATGACGTTGATAAGTTTGCAAGAAATAACATCGCACGGTTGTGATGGATTTTATTTTGTGATTGTTTAAAATGCATACCAAATCACATTGAGGTTCTCAAGAATTCTGCGCCCTGTGCATTTGCACATGCTGCAGACATGGTTGGTCTGGCCTTGGGTTAGTGTCAAGTTAAAATAATAATTTGCAAAACCATACGACATTCTTAATAGCTTAACTGCAGATTGAACCTATTAATGCTTAAAATAATCGTAGCCGTGATTTCGTCTGTGTAACCGTCCTGCCGGCAGTGGTTTAAATTTGGAGGCTGATCTATAAACCTATACAATATATAAGTATAGCACGGGACACCTATGGCAGAGAAAGTGAAACCTTCGAAATTTCTAATTTTCAAAATATTTCTCGGGGTGAGAACACCAATGCTCCTTACATATTTTTTTTTTTTGTCAGTTAATTCGGAGTATGCGCATTTAAACATGTTCCACAATTTTAGTCCTTGCCATACAAATGCAGATGGATATTCCAGCAAGTCCATGGAAATATAATTTCACTGCAGCAGTTTGTGAAAAAAAGCTTTTTGGAAAATACTTGTAAGCAAATGGAATATAATTTTCGTCTTTTCCATGCGGCATTTTGGCTAGAGGACTTTTACCCCTAATAAATTTATCTATGTGAAAAGTTCACGAATGCCGGTTGCTTAAAAATGTGGTGATGACATAATGTCGATTGAGTAATGGATATGATGAAACCAGATAAATGTAGGAAACCCACAATCGCTATACAGATACTTTTTGATCAGTCGAATCATATTTATGTATTTATTTTATACTTTATGAGCTAAAACGTGTTCAATGTTCATGTGAATTTCAATTGATAAAAATGTTAGTAATTCTGATATAAATTTTCTATTTCAGGACAACGAACACAAATTTAATATTTTATTCAGAAAACAAATCATTATCCTCATTTTTTTCGTATCTAACACTTTAACGAAATGTGGATCAAATGGTCTTGTCAGACAAATTTTCTTAGAAATGGCGGATACCAATTATCTTTTAAGTCATCACATGTCAGCCTTTCCTATAATAGCTGTCTTATTTAAGACCTTTCTGCTATCTTCGAGTGAGTTGTTGTGTCTTGGATGAGAACAACATATTTGTAATTCAATTAAGTCCTTACTCCTTCATAGGTTCATTTTATTAAGTGAGTAACTTTATGTATTCTTGAGAAAATTCCAGTCATCCGGTTTCTATAAAATATATTTCGAGAATAATTGGAAAATAATGAGTGGACATATTTTATACCGCCGCGCCGTACTTCAACCATTATAATTCCTGACCGGTTCTGGAACGATACTCGCCCTTTTGTCTGGATTCTTAATTCGATGTTTAAATTATTTTGCCTAAAAAGGTATTAAAGCTTCTGCTGTCCATTATTATTCATAGTCCGACAACTCTATTAAATGCTTTCAATGATTTGAATCTAGTATGTTTTCGACTTTATTAAGTTAATTTTTTTATTTCTTGCAAGACGTACAACATTAAAGCGAAGACACAATATTTATTGATTGCATTCTGACACGTTTTTATAGCTACTGAAGGCTTACATACAGGTTATTATATACAGGCTGATATATACTAATTTTCTTTGCATGGAGGTGTGCAATAAAATGATACTCCACGCGCGATTTGAATACAATTAACTGTTCTTTATTACTGTTACTATTTTAGTTTGAGCTGCGCGTTTATTAGTTGTCAGGAAAAATCGGATATGTTCCCCTAAGGTACAACGCCTAAAGAAGTCTTACTTTAAAGATGTATTTTATAGCATTGCTCCAAGACGGAGGTGCCGTCTCGTCATCGTTCTGTTATACAATAATTGAATCAAAGGACAAAATAAAACACTTATCACAACAATCTGAATGCACACAAATTTACCCTATTTCGTTTACAGACTTATAAAATTAGCTGTATAATAATGTAACATAGATTTTGTCAAAATACAATATGATTTATTTGAATCCAATTGATGATTAAGATGATGATGATGATGAGACACTGTGGCGTATGAGTACTTTCTTTTTAATGTATGGGTTTAAAAAAATCTGTTGTCATTTTTGTTTGTTTATCATTGGTATTGTCAGTTTTTCAATTTCATATTCTATATTTGGTTTGGATTAATGTTTATTGTATTCAATGATTTTCAACTTCATATCATACTCACTTTTGTATAAGGTGTAATCAATTTCTGGGCTTGGAGACACATCACACATGAGACTGAATTTCTTTATATACGAAATACATGGAGTTTACAAAACTAACATGGGTACTATTCAAAATAATCGAAGGTAGATCTCCATTGTTGTATGTCTTTTTTGAAATTAATTGGGCTTGACGTTTATTGGGATTGAGCACTAGACCGTTTTCCTTAGCCCAGTTATAGTTACTCTCAAAATCTTCATTATCCTCTTTCATTCCAACTCTACGTGAGAGATAAATTCATCCGCATACAAATGAAAAGAAACGTGCTCAGGCTCACAAACAGAAGGCAAATCGTTGATATAGGCACAAAACATAATTGGACCTAGAATAGAGCCTTGAGGCACGCCCATCTACAAGTACGTATGTGTTGAAAAATTGTTTCCAACATATACACGCTGAGTTCTGTTTCACAAATAACTACCGATGAGACAAACAGCTGAATTCGAAAAACCAAAGTAGTGATCAAGTTTTTGACAAATGACTCGATGATCGACTTTGTCAGAAGCCTTCGAGAAGTCCAATAGACACAGTACTGACATATTGTCTTTATCATATTCGATTCTTATGTCCTCTAAAGTATTTACCATTGCTGTAGAGCAGATGTGGTTAGCTCTTAATCCAGATTGGTATGGAGACAGCAATCTTTTGGACGTAAGATGGTCAATCATTTGTTTTGTAAGAATTTTTTCGAGAACTTTGGACATGCAAGGTAAAATGCTTACTGGACGGTAGTCGGCCGGTTCGCAAGGTGTGGGCTTTTCAGAATAGGAGCTATCCTGCCTGCTTTCTAAACAATAGGAAACGTAGAAGTGACGTAACAGTAATTGTTAACATGACTGAGAGCGTTAATCAAGCAGGGTAGGACAAGTTTCAAAAATCTTAGTGGAATACCGTGCGAATAATTTCGTCTTCAGTTACCGTCCCAAAGCAAAAATCGACAGATCCATCGTAAAGTAAGCCAGCCTTGTTAGTAGGTAATTGATATGTCTGAGTAAACTGATTGTTGAGGTCATTAGGATGAAGCTCACACTTAGACATTGGCTTTTTACCGATACCAACGTCACGAAGATTTTTCCAGAGCTATTTAGAAGAGAGATCTGTATTGAGTTTCGAGGCAAAAAAAGTTTCGTTTAGCGCAACGGGTGATGAGAGTTGCTTGATTGCGAAAGTAGCAGTATTGTCGCCAAGTTGTAGGATTTGGAGAACGCCGTCACTTCTTTACTTCAAAATCGTATTTATTTATTTATTTATTACAATACGTTAAATACTAACGTTAACAGTGCTTATACATATAATACTTAAAATCTAAAACTTAATCTAGGATGTTAAAAATCATTAATTTACATTTTATGCTTTTAACATTATCGTTAGGCGAGTTAATACAAAAATGTAATTTATTATATACGTCAATTAATTGGTTTAGAGGGCTATGAGCACCATAGTTTGATCTACTAAATATTTTATTCAGTGGTTTCTGCAGTCTTATGTTTGAATTACTAAAACTGAAATTTAAACTACTAAGAACTGATGGTAATGATATACGTCCATTTATTATTCCAACAATAAAACAAATTTGTAAGTATTTTCTATGATTCGTCAAAGAAGGAAGGTTTATAAAAGAGAGTCTTTGCGAATATGGCGGTAATAAAGTACCTTGAAACCAAGGGAGAGATCGCAGACAAAAACGCAAAAACCTTTTTTGAATCGTTTCGAGTCTTGCTGTGTGTACGGCGTAGAAAGGTGACCACACTGTACATGCATATTCCAGGATTGGCTTCACAAATGAAATGAAAAGTATTTTCAGTACATATGGATCGCGGAAATCTCGACCAAATCTTTTGATGAATCCAAGAACTTTGTTTGCTTTTTTAGCTATGAAGTTAATATGTTCATTAAAAGTTAGTTTCGAGTCTAATATAACAGCTAGGTCAGAAAATATAGATACTCTACTTAGAGGACAAGAATCAAACATATAATTAAAAACAAATGGGACTTCTTTGCGTGTAAAACTCATTGTTTTACATTTGTCAACATTTAGGACAAGACGATTAATATTGCACCATTCCCTAAATAAAACTAAGTCTTCTTGCAGAAGAAGACAGTCAGAAGGAGTGTTAATTCTTTTAAACAGTTTGATGTCATCAGCAAACATAAGGACAGATGAATTACGAATGATCGAGACCAAGTCATTTATAAATAAAACAAATAGGATTGGACCAAGATGGCTACCTTGGGGGACACCAGCACCAGAGTTCACAACAAATGGAATTGAACACTCATTACGAAATAAAACACTATGGCACAAAATTATAGTCGCTAATGAACAACTTTAGTGTGATACTAAGCTTAAAATGACGTTTGAGTCATATCTGAAACGTCATTTTAAGCTAGTATCACACTAAAGTTGTTCATTAGCGGACTATAATTTTGCGCCTATAACTTCTATTTACTAAATATGATGAAATCCATTTTATGAAACTATCGTTAAATCCTTGTTGAGTTAGTTTAATAATTAGTATTTTATGACACAGCTTGTCAAAAGCCTTGCTAAAGTCCGTAAAAACACAATCTACTTGGTCACGTTTTTCAAAAACATCTAAACAAAAGGACGTAAAGTTAAACAAATTAGTAACAGTTGACCGTTTTTTGACAAAACCATGCTGGTTATCACATATAATTGAACCACAATGAAAAGAAAGGGTATTATAAACAATAGACTCAAACAGTTTTGGTATCACAGACAGTTTCGCGATAGGCCGGTAGTTCATTATTTCGTTTTTAGGTCCTTTTTTATGTACCGGTATAATAAATGAGTTTTTCCAGATAGATGGAAAAAGTGAGCTTTTTAAAGATTCGTTAAAGAGAACACATAACGGAAATGCTAAGTAAGCAACACATTTCTTTAAAATGGATGATGGTACACCATCAGGACCAGGACTAAAACATTCGTCGAGTTGTAATATACCTTGTGCAACAGTATCTGTGCTTATTACAAAATTAATATTATTTAAGTAGGGAAAATTTAAAACAGAGGAAGGAGTGTTAGAAGTGTTAGAAGTGTTAGGAGAGCTAGAAGTTTTGGATTCAATAAAAGCATCTTTGAAATAATTTGCAAACATGTTTGCAATTATCCGCGGCTCATGACTGGATGTTGACGAATCAGGCATCAGGTTAGGATACCCACATGATTTTTTCTTACAATTTACAAATTTCCAAAAACTGTCAGGATTAGATTTAACGTTAAATTCAATTTTACTAATATAGTTATCATATATAGAGTATTTGAATAGTCAGTAAAAAGTTGTGTCATAATAATGAACGTTCTAAAATCATCATCAGTTCTAGTTTGATTATATTTTATCCATGCTTTGTTCCTTTTGTTTTTCAAATTTTTTATGTGAGAATCAAACCATGGTGGAACATTTGAGTTATTACGATTCTTTTTTAATGGAGTTGTTTTATAAAATAAGTCAAAAAGAGTTAAATAAAAAATGTTACACATATCGTTAATATTCAAGTTAATAAATAACTGCTCCCAATTTATCGTAGATAGTAAGTCAAAAAGATACATAAAATTACACTTACTAAAATTAAACTCAAGTTTGTTGTCGGATGGCATATGAGGTGAAGATATGTTTAAATTGAGTGCAATGTCCAAAGCAGGATGATGTCGATCTTCGTCCACAAGTTTGACAGGAGAAGCTAACACGGCCACATCGCAGCATATGGTTTCCGAGAAGAATATCAAATCGAGTGTTTTCCCAAAGCGGTTTTTCACACCATTGAGTTGGCTCAAGCCACACGAGGACATACTATCTATTAATGACAGCTCATTTACAGATGACGCGTTGATTGGAACGTAGAAGTTATCGCCATCAATTTGAATGCAGTTTAAATTCGGTAAAGTAAAATCACCAACAACTAGTAGCTCGTCTTCGGGTTCCAAGAGAATATGAATACTTTCTATGCAGTCATTAAATTTTTCATAAACCTCTTTCCTAGAACATGGAGGTATATATCCTGATACAATAAATAGATGTCCGGATGTCAATTTAATTTTTATGCAGAGTACTTCAATATCAGCAGACCGAAAGTCATCAATCAGGTAACATGTGAAAGTATTATTAATAGCGAAAAGTATTCCTCCACCAACGGGGTTTAAATTGTCATCGTTATAACGATCACGTCTAAAGACTTGATAAGAAGAGTCAAAAAGCTCCGAGTCAAAAATTGAATTGTTGAGCCATGTTTCTGTCAGTATAATGACATCGTGAGGAAGGTTATTGCAATTTTTATAAACCATATTGGTCTTTGTCCGGAGTCCATTAACATTCTGGTAGAAAATTAATACCTTTTCAAGCTGCTTGGGCGGTGGTTCAGCGTTGTCCGAATTTGGCGAAAAGGGTTGTTTGGTTTATCACAAATTCATGAACAATGACTCCCTTAGGCCAGAATGCTGACGAATTCAATACATGGAAAACCGAGTCAGGGGCTCGTATTTTAAACGACGAATACTTAACGTGGTTACGATGTAGTTGTTTTTCAACATTTGGCAGAAATGAGGAACCCATGTTTTGAGGATATGTGAGTTTTAATGTCAAGTGCATTAGTAGACGGTGCAAGTTTAGAGATGAACAATATTTTTTGTCCTTCAACAGCCTTTAGTCCAGATGTGATGGGGGACATCAGTGAATTATTATCCTTGGTGTTTATTGGCTGCAACTGTTGTTGGAACTTGTTTTTAGGTATAGCAGAAATCGACGAATCCATAATCAGACACTCCATGGTAGGAGACGGTGACGGAGTAGTTATATTTGTACCATGGACAATTCTCGTTATGATTTTTAACCGTTTTTAAAGGAACATGCGTTTCGAACAGTCTTTTCATATGGTTGTAAATGAAGTTAAGTTTGTTATTTACATGCACTAAATTGTAAAAATCACTCCAAGCCACGCTATTGGCATCAATATGAAAAGCTTCTACCACACTAGTATATCGCGATTATGTATGTATATTCATCAACCTCAAAAAGCGATTAGAATATTAAACGAAATACGAAAAGAAAGACAAATCAAACTTGATATTATAAATGTGATATTTTAGAAGATGGAGGTCTAATAGTTCCTCAATAGGTCTAGAACGACTGAACAGATCTGGATAAAATTAGAAACACACATGTATGTAATTCTTTATTTCAAAAATTAAATATCATCAATTATTCTTAATTAAATAAACTTAATAATGTTTATTTAATTTTATCTTAATGCGAGCGGGAGAACAATATTTTTAATCAATTCCTGAGGATTATAAATGAATAAACTCAATTGTTTTCCAACGCAAGAACATGCCACGTATAATTGGACAAGTGAAAAGACCGAATTTCTTAGATTCAACCCAAAAATAGACATTCTTTTACCTTTTTAATAGTAATGGCAATTGTCAAGCGAATGAATTGGTGAGTCTGAAGGTTTCATTGGGATTCGTGGCAGGCAAACAACTTCACCTTCAAGAGTAACGTTTAACAACATTGCCATAACTTTTTTGCCATAACCGTTGCATAGCCTAAGTTCACTCCAATTTCGAAGCAAAATGGTAGGTGAACCAATTTTCAATTTTAAGTTATATGGTGGCATACCTGGTTAATTCAGTGAATTTAAAAAATCAAAAGGACAGTTGACTGACTCGTCAGGATCGGTAACAGTGTCGATCGATTAAAGCAATATCTCTTTGCGAGGCAACTATTAATTGCTTCCTTCCAGTGTAATAGCATCTTCGAATGTAAGAGGGCCGTCATTGTTTTCATTTGCTAGGTACGTTACATAGTCAACAAGTTTAGATGTTTTCCTTATTCTAACTGATTTCCTAACAGGTTACGATGAAACTGTAGGTTCAGAAATATGTTCTAGATCATCTTCATTATCTTAACATCGTGTTTGTCAATTTGCTCGCTAGTATTCAAACATTCACAATTGTTGTTGGGCTCTACCATAATAATTGATCATAATTTAATTCACTTGCTCCAACTGATTCAATTAGCTCCAATGAACGGTCGTCGAAAGACAGGGCAACTTATAAGTTTTGTTTTCAGAAATCACAATAACCTGCCAAAATACATTTAATTGATTTCTTTTTTCATTCTTTCGGCTTTGCCATTCTGCTGAAGAGCAAAGGCAACTGTTGATGAGCCCATAGTCTATTGGCAAGCTTTCAGAAATAATTTTGGGTTTTCTCATTTGAATGAAACGACTTGATTTGTTGAATATTGAAGAAATAATAAGAAATAATTGAAAATATTATTTTACAAAACGAAAAACATTAAGCAAGTTGATCTATTTAATAATAAAGTAGATTCTTCAAACAAGTATATTTTCAACACATTGAAATCTTTTACTTTGAATGTGGCTGAGTCTTTATATAGTCTCAAGTAGTTCTGCAGCACAATGATCGGCACGTACCATTGTGGCTTTAGGAGAGCCAGAGCAACGATAGGTAGACACTGAGGCAAATCCTGGAAAAAAGAAACGAATTTCAAGTGGAAACCCAACATCTTTTCATCGACTTCAAACCACTAATGACAGCATCCACCGCGATTCCGGATTCCTAACAAGCTGATCTTGCTGTGGCGCTTGACTCTACGCATTGCAGGGCGCAAATTGGTAACAGCTCATACCAGTTGTTTCAAACACTCGCAGGGTGAAGATGCGCTGTCATGTGACTTCCTTAACAGGGTCCTGGAGCAGAGAGTGCACGGATGCACACTGCGCAGGCATGTGCACTCTGTTCAACAAATACACCCAGCTTCTGGGCTATGCGGATGACATAGACATCATCGGCTGCCCCCAAAAAGCTGTGCTTGAGGTCTTCGCAGTGATTGAAGAACAGGCGAAGATCGTTGGTCTTGAATATCAACAAATAAAATAACATCTGTCCACCGCCTGTAATAAAACGTCACTGTTGGTAGCAGCAATTTCGGGGAACAAACATCAATCCCATCAAACGATACCTTAGGGGCGATCCGACGAAGAATTACCCTAGAGAACCACTGCGCTGCTACTTAAATTTGGCCAAACAACTGGGTTCAAAACTCCTCACCCGAAAGACATACTCCTACTATAAAAGCCTTTGATTTTACCAATCCTACTCCACGGCACCACCGTGTGCCGGACTATAAGTAAACAAGGGGAAATGATACTGAGCATTTTCTATAGAAAATTCTTCGACGGATTTTAGGTCCCATATGCGACGAATGGAGAAAAAGGTTCAACCGCGAACTGTACGAGCTGTACCAAGATGTGGATGTAGTCCAGAAACCCAAGAAAAGACGACTACATTGGCTCGGCCACATCAAGTGAATGGATTACAACGCTCCAGGAAGTCTTCTTTCCACAGCCCCCAGTTTCGAAAGTACAAAGAAGACCGAACCTCCGGTACAAGGACCGAGTGACTCGGATGCCAGAGCGCTTGGTTTTGGTGACTGGAGATTCCATGCGAGGGACCGTTCCCAATGGAAGACTACAGTATCTCAGGTTGAGATTTTGCATGGGTTGGGAGCAGGTTAAGTATTGTAGTCTCAATAAGGAATTCGATATTTAATAATCAATAATATAATGCAATAATATTAACAAAAAGAAAACTTAAAAATGCAAAGAAAAATGAAAATTAATTTGAATTAAATACTGTTTCATCAGTCTTATGGTATTGAAATTATATGAAAAACAAAAACGAATATTTTAGAAACATCAGATTTAAATTTCAAAATAATTATTGTTTTGTTTAATTGTAAAGCTGTTCAGTTTTTGAGTTATTCAGATCAAGGTCACAACAATAAGTAAGTATAAGCAATGCATATTAGTCGATGTTTTAGATTGTCCATCATCACCAAAATCTGGTACTGCACACACAGCACCAACTTAAATCATCATCATATTTCATTTGATAACTATCTTATATCAGTACGTAGGTACACGCATTGCTTACAACTAGGTTCATTTATGTCTTATTTTTTAATCGTTTAAACCGTACTGATTCGCTATTCAGATGAAGAAACTTCAAAAGAAAGAAGGAAATAAATTTAAAGACCTTGCGACATTCTTCACATTTATTCGTTTTCTTAGCTGACATTTTTTACGAATTTCGTAGTTGTATTTTGGCTCTTGGCTTATGGATATAATTTAGAAAAGAACTTGACAGAGAGAACCGAAAAAATACAAATCCTCTATAAAGGTATTATAATCCTTATAGTAAAATTCATTCTATAAAAAGGGACACTCGACTCAACTTAACATTGAAAGTGGTTGGAGGAAATATTTTTGTTTTTATTTTAGATCCCAAGTCTCAACACTCAAATACTCATCTCCTTTTAATCGACATTCTTCTCCACACTAACGACCGAAAAGTTGAAAGGTTCCATTGAAGAGAACTCTTCGAGTAAAACGCAAACAAAAACGAGTGCAAGATTTGTGTCTCCTTTCTCGCTACATAAGTAGATATGTATATCTAGTATCTACTTAAGGGTAAATGTCTGTTGCCACTGCGACAGAAACGGATGTAGGCAGTTTGTTGAATTGTGTAGCAGTTTGCTTTTTGCCATGAAAACTACGCGACGAACGCCTGGCAGCGGCGGCAGCTGCGACGATCGATACCAAATCCAACCAGCGATTTACCCACTTTAAAAAAGTCTCATCCCAACCAGACAAACTGTCGACTGAAGCAGTTCTAAAGTTGCATGTTTATTTGCAAGGAAATAAAGAGACCAATTTAAATGGGAATGTCGCCAGAAGGCTTCCAAAGTTTGACTCTTCTACATTGCTTTATATGTAAGCCGCATGGGCGCTTTTACGACCCACTGTGAGGCTGACCGTTCGTATGATTGTTCTCTAAACTTGAAACAACAACACATACTGAAATATGTATTTGGAAACCTATTAAATTTTCTTTTAAAACATTTCTTACCTTTATCAAATTTTGTTCATATTTGGTATTCATAAACGTTAGGAACTAGGAAGCTTTTCGAGTTTCAAGCACTTTTGATTTTTCTCTCACTTTCATCAAACTATTTTCGACTACACTATTGAAAAAAATTCAGCAATTCACAGCAGAGTATATAATATATATATTACTAGATATACTCTGATTCACAGAAAACATTGATTTGAATGCTAGCACTTTGTTTTATTTTGAAAATTATTTACACTTAAAAATTTTGAAGAACGCTTGAATCGAACATTTGAATTTGAATATAACAACATTTTCAAACTAACATTTTCCCTTACCGCTTTTCCGAAGAAACTGATAGCACTAACACTAGACGCCATCATAGCAAAGGGGAAATGCACAAAAATTGAACTGAATTTTATTCCAAGAACAAATTTACTTTTGATTAAAGAAATTACATACAATTTTATTTCGCAAAAATATTGCAAGCACACTAAAACACAATTTTTTGCACTTTTCGGGGCGATAACAGCCCTTTTTCAACACGAAACGCTAAAATTAAAAGCACTCTACTATGAGCACTGCACTGAACGACTCGACGCACGCGCGCCATTACCGAAAAGCAAAGAGGAATTGAATCTTATTTTCATTTGAGGAAAACGATCACTTGTACACGAGAAAACGAATAATTTATTGAGGAAAATTACACTTTATAGATTTAAAAACATTTATTTTATATTTTTCCGGCGGAAAATAATGAATTTACGGAAGAAAGCAATTTTTGAAATCGACGATCGCGGAGCTAGAACCGAACAAGACAACACTAACGGACACAGACATACACTTATAGTTATAAGTGAAGGAAATGAAAAAGAGGACAATAGCAGCGTTGCCAGATTTTGTCTGTGCTGAGTCGGGATTTTGGAACTTTTTGAGTGAAAACGGCGGGATTCTTTCGTCGGAAGCGGGACATTTAAAAAAAAACCTACATAATCAAAAGTTTTCCCATATCGATCGGAAATCACTCCAAGAATTTTTATTTACATAAAAAGTTCAATTACACACTTATGTTTTAAATAAAATGTGTTTTTTTTCGTTTTTAAATTAATTTTCCTGAACAGCTGATTCCATTATGTCAAAAAATTAAAAAATGATTTGCGTTTCAATTTTGTATAGGGTGTCCCAATAAGAGTGCACTTTTTAATTTGAAAATAAAACCAAGTATGTCATGACAGAGGTGTGATATTTTTATAGTATTGTAAACAAGACATTTTTGTAATGAATTTTTACCATTATAACAGCCCGGCAAAAATCCTCATTCAAACCCTCCAAGTGGGTGGCAGGCGGGCAATGATCACTACAGAGTCCTGTGCGTTTTTGGCAGGATGGTGATTAGCTAAGGTTGAGTTGGGTCGCTGAATTGTTGTAACTCCTCAATAGTGCAACGTTCGGAAACCTAATTCAATCATAGTTTAGAGGTTCCTAATTTCAGTGGTGGTGTGAGCGTACTTTGTACGAAAACCGTGCCGAAGAATGAAAGGCTGGGGGATAAACCAGTCATTAACGAGCTCTTTCGGATGCTGTGGCGAGGTCCGTCATATTTCTTGCCTTGCCCCGGTAAGCGGCTCTGCCGGGGCTGACTGTCTTTCCGCTTCACTCGTGGGAACAAAAATGAAACCAAACAAACAATCTAACAGAAAAAAAATACAAAACATAAATAGAGCCAGGGCTGACAATGCGGTCACATCTCCTGGAAAGGCTGTCGAGCCAAATCAGAGGTGTGAACGGGTTGTTAACCCTGTGGTTGCCACTAGCAGCGGGAGTCCTTCTCCCTCTACTAGCCGCAGCCTCTACTTAAAGGAATTGCCCGTCAGTGGAACAGTTGTGACGCTCGACTGTCCCAAGGGCGGCAATTCCAAAACCCACATTAATAGGGCCAGGGCTGACAATGCGGTCACATCTCCTGGAAAGGCTGTCGAGCCAAATCAGAGGTGTGAACGAGTTGTTAACCCTGTGGTTGCCACTAGCAGCGGGAGTCCTTCTCCCTCTACTAGCCGCAACCTCAACTTAAAGGAATTACCCGTCAGTGGAACGGCTGTGACGCTCGGCTGTCCCAAGGGCGGCAATTCCAAACCCCACATCTTCCCCGCCCCTGCTAGGACGTTACAAGCGACCCCAAGAAGGGACGCCCCATCCGGAGAGACAAAATCTGCGACGCGTGGAAATGAATCGAAGGGTGAGGGCGTTCCCCGATTGGTATCGGTAGCGACCAATTCTGGTGGTGGACCCACATCTGTGTCACACGGACATAGCTCTGGGCCGGCCAACAAGAAGTCCTGGAAGTCACAGGTCAGTCGAGACCAGCGCAATGCTGAAAGGATTCGGGCCGCAGTCAGTGTCATACCGGCGGCGGAAAGAACCCCTGAGCAAGCGCGGAAACTCGAATGGGCTAGTGGCGTCCTCAGCAGAATTACCAAATCGACCTGCAGCGACTCAACGTCAAAGCGCAATAGGTCTCTCGAAGGCGACAAGCCTGAACCGAAAAGGCAGAAAGTGCTTTCCAGTAGCACAGCAGCCTTCAATAAAGATCTGTCTTTCAGCGACGCGCTCAAAGGCAAGATCATAGCCGCGGTCATTGACAGAAGTCATGCAGATGGTAACATCTCTCATGATCAATGGGCAGACGTCAAGGCTCACCTCGGTTTCAGATTTTTATCTGTCATCGAGGAGAATCCGGGGCCTCTCCCAGACACAGCCGATGCAGGATGGTACCAAAATCGTATCAAACTCATCGCCTGTGGTGATCAGAGATCTTTCGATCTGTACAGGACTGCTGTTAATGGCTTGCCAGAAGTCTGGCCGGGTGCCAAGCTCGAAGTTGTTACAAGGGAGAATATCCCTTGCCGACCGAGAGAACGTATAATGGTCCCAGCTCTACACAACTGCCCAGACATGATTATGAAATTAATCAAAGCGAGCAATCCAAACCTGCCTACTCACGACTGGAAAGTCCCAAAGGTTGAGAAGGAGACAGTGGGTCGCTATAGATCAGCTCTCTTGGTGATCAATAGAGAATCACTGGCTCCACTGGCCGCGACTGAGGGCGTGATTAGGTATGGTTTCGATGAAATCACTGTCCGAATCTATAAAAAAGATGAAGACTCGTTCAACGCAACCCCCATAGAAGCCCCTTCAGCGGAAGGAAACGCTTCACCACCCCCAGAAATGGAAGTCGATCCACAAGTGGAACCATCGACCTCAGCACCCCCAAACAAGCCATCCGACGTGGAGGCTCATCCGATAGTCGACAGTATTTCCGACATGGAAACTGAAGACGCCATCTTAGGCAGCACTCTGAGCGAGGAAGACCTACTTCATTCCTCCTCAGACGATGATAATGCCGACAAAACAGTGGTGGAGGTCAATCTGAGTAAAAGTAGCAATGCTGCGAGTACTTCAGATTAATCTCCATCACGCCATCATGGCCGCAGACAACCTGTTACTCCGACTGCATAGTAAAAAGGAAGACATCGTCTTGATACAGGAGCCGTGGGTCTCTAACTCCATCATCAGAGGCCTCGAGACTCCTGGATATAAACTATTGTATGCATCGGAGAAAGGTGAATCAAGGTCATGCATGTTAGTAAAAAATAACTTAAATGTATTTTTACTCCCCAATTACAGCGACAAAGACACCACAAAAGCTGTTCTAACAACGGATATAGCCACCTATTGGCTTATATCCTCGTATCTTGGCCACGACAGCCCTGCTCCGGGAGACACCTTGAGGAAGGCAGTTGCAGACGCGCAAACGAGGAAAGTTGGCCTAGTAATTGGATCGGACGCTAACGCCCATCACACGGTATGGGGTAGCTCTGATATTAATGAGAGAGGTGAGTCCTTATTTGATTACCTTTTAAGCACTAACCTACTCATAAGTAATATTGGTAATGAACCCACTTTTGTTACCAAGAATAGGAAAGAGGTACTCGATATTACACTAACCTCCGACTTTATCCACAACATGATTTCAAACTGGCATGTCTCAAAGGAGAATTCCTTCTCTGACCATAGATATATTCAGTTTGAGCTCAATGATGTGGCAAATATATCTACGGGTTTCCGCAATCACCGTAATACTAACTGGGAACGATATAGGGAGGTACTAGCACAACTGCTTGATCACAACCTTCTTAAAAGTCCCTCCACTAAAGATGAACTAGACCTTTCTGTGAATCATCTCACCGACGCCTTCAACGAATCAATGAGAACTGCTTGCCCTACAACCATTCCAAAGGGTAAAAAGAAACCTCATTGGTGGCACAAAGAACTAGAACCATTCAGGAAGAGCTGTCGCAAGCTCTTCAATAGATCTAAGTACACTAGATCTCCTTCTGACTGGGACTCATACAAACAAGCTCTAAAGCAATATAAGAAAGAATTAAGAAAGAGTAAGAGGTCTTCTTGGAGAAACTTCTGTGGAAAAGTAGAAAATACTTCAGAAGCCTCAAGACTCAGGAAAATTCTCTCAAAAAGTCCAACAATACCCAGTGCTTTAAAGACAGATGCAGGTACGTGGACTACCACAGATGAAGAATCTCTTAATCTGTTATTAGACACCCACTTTCCAGGTAGCTCTAATATACTTAGCGACTTAACATCAGAGTCTCAAGCTTCTACAAGCGATTTAGTGGATCTAATAACGCGGGAAAAATTGCAATGGGCCGTAGATAGCTTTGATCCATATAAATCTCCAGGACCAGACGGAATCATTCCGGCCGAATTACAAAAATGCTCAGATAGATCATTCCACCATTGGAAATCATTCTGACAAGCTGTTTAAGGTTGAGATATATTCCAAAAGCCTGGAGAATGGCAAAAGTAGTCTTCATTCCTAAAGCAGGGAAACCCTCCCACGTCAACCCTAAAGATCTACGACCAATCAGCCTATCATCTTTCCTTCTTAAAACCTTGGAAAGATTGATTGAAATTCACGTCAGACATAAATTAAAACCATGTCTCATTTCCACAGCTCAACATGCGTACTCTAAGGGAAAATCAGTAGAAACAGCACTTCATTCGCTGGTACGTAGTATTGAACATTCCCTCAAATACAAAGAATATAACCTAGTAGCTTTCCTAGATATTGAAGGAGCCTTCAACAACGTCAGTTATCAGGCGATCACAACAGCAATAGAAAAGCTTAAAGTAGAGAAACCACTCATAGATTTTATAAGTCTCATGCTCAAAAGCAGAACAATAACTTCTAGCATGAGAAGTTTTACTACCACCAGATCGGTGAATCGGGGTACCCCCCAAGGTGGGGTCCTCTCGCCTCTCTTATGGAACATGGTAGTAAACGACCTACTAACATCATTGGAAGCAGAGGGTTTCAGGGTGATTGCCTATGCTGACGATGTTGCAATATCTGTATCTGGAAAACATCCCCAAGTTCTCTCGGAACTCCTACAAAATGCCTTAAATAGGCTAACAAAATGGGCTAATCAATGTGGCTTGGACGTCAATCCACATAAAACAGAACTAGTACTCTTTACGAGAAGGTACAAAATTCCTCAGTTTAGCCCACCCAAGATTAAAGGAATACCATTAAGCTTTTCCGACCAAGCTAAATATTTAGGCCTCATTTTAGACAAAAAACTAAATTGGAAGGCAAATATTGATGAAAGAGTAAAAAAGGCTACCGTAGCGCTTTTTACTTGCAAAAAGGCCATAGGATCAAAATGGGGCTTCTCCCCAAAGATAACCCACTGGCTATACACTTCGGTAATCAGACCGATACTCATTTATGGAGTTGTCGTATGGTGGACCGCACTGGACAAGATGGTAAATCTAAACAAGCTCATCAAGGT
Source organism: Sphaerophoria taeniata (assembly GCA_943590905.1). Classification (NCBI taxonomy): domain Eukaryota; kingdom Metazoa; phylum Arthropoda; class Insecta; order Diptera; family Syrphidae; genus Sphaerophoria; species Sphaerophoria taeniata. Next base: position 68,460,396 of record OX016542.1, read on the forward strand.
TCAACGGTCAGCAGGTATGTGCATCACAGGAGCACTTCGCTCAACACCAACCGCAGCCCTGGAAGTGCTTTTAAACCTAACACCTCTCGACATCTTCTCCAAAACGGTGGCAGCCAACACATGTGTGAGGCTTAGAGCCACCTCTCAATGGAACAGTAACAATACTGGTCATACTACTATTCTAGACAATTTCAGATCTATCCCAGATCGCTTAGATTATACCACCCCAAAAATGGTGTTCGGTAAAAGCTTCCATGTCTCTATCCCTTCAAGATCCTCCTGGGAAGAAGAAAGACCCCTGGAAGACAACGCGATACACTTCTATACAGACGGTTCAAAGACCGACTGCGGAGTTGGAAGTGGTATCTATTCAGAACAACTGAATCTCAGTCTATCATACAGACTTCCCGATCAATGTAGTGTATTCCAGGCAGAAGTAATGGCGATTAAAGAGGCACTATCCTGGCTCAAAGAAAACGTTATATCTTGCAAGGATATACGAATCTTCTCGGACAGCCAAGCCGCTCTCAAATCTCTCGCGTCTGTCTCCATAAACTCTCAAATAGTCCACGATTGTCGATCATCTCTGAATGAGATGACGGAACAGTTTAATATTCACCTCATTTGGGTGCCGGGCCACAGAGACATTCCGGGAAATTGCAAAGCCGACGAGCTCGCCAAAAACGGAACACTTCTGCCCAATGTTAGACAAAAACACAACATAGGAATACCACTCGCTACATGCAAATATCTTCTCAAACAATATGCTCTAGAATCAACCAATGCTAGATGGTCGCAGGGTACCACCTGCCTAGCAACAAAGCAAATATGGCCAAGCATAGACTTAAAACGGTCAAAAGGCTTGATATCCCTGAGCAGACAAAATATAAGCTCTACAATTGGAGTAATAACAGGACACTGCCTCATAGGCAGACATGCTCTGAGGCTAGGGGTCTACACAAATGACTTCTGTAGAAGCTGCATGGACGAGGAGGAAGAGGAGACAGTCCAACACCTTCTATGTACATGTCCAGCACTCTCCATTAGAAGGAACAGCTTTCTAGGTAATCACTTCTTCGATAACACCAGTGAACTGGCAACAATCGACACAAAATGTCTCTCTAACTTCATTAGAAGCACGAATTGGTTTGTTTAAGCTCATTACTCTCCCATGAGTATTTTATGGTATCACAACGGACCCTTGAGGTCTGGGTGAGTCAACAACATCTGGACAGCCACTCAAACCTAACCTAACCTACCATTATAACAAGTTGTTCTTACAAAAAGCGCTCCATTTTTAGTAATCGGAACAAACAGAGCTGACATCTGCCAAATTTCAGAGTTCCTACTTGCATGACAAAGAAATTATTCCAATTTTAAAAAGTGCGCTCTTATTGGGACACCCTATACAATTTCAATGATCTGTGTTTCATTTTCTCACAGTTGCAATGATAGAACTACGGCAGGAAAAAAATTCTTGACAGAAAGTTTCAATGATTGCTATGACCAAACTTTTAGAAAAATTCCAATGATGTATTTTAATGATGGAAACCAATGATAGCTATAACTCGCGCAAATCTAAAGAATTAGGTATGTGGAATTATTAAATTATGGTGGAGGACGAAGTGAAACTGTCTAAATAAATTCATACAAAGCTTGATAGTGTAAAGATGAAGTTGAAGGGGGAAAGTAAACTCGCAGGCTCAATTACTTGTCAAACTCAATTTACATCGAGACTCGCACATCCGATTCATTTATTTTGATCAAGCACTTTTAGCTTATCTACAACACTCTTTTAGATCAGTTATACAACCGAGGGTCGACGTTGACCCCAGGATGAACGAAAAAAATAAAACAATATCACGTCAATTTATTTACCTGTTAATTCATATGATTGATTTTAATGAGTTAATTAAAGATAAGGCAACAGTTACATTACAATAGGAGTGAAGAAATATTTGCTCTTACTAATCCTAAACTATTTTGGCAGCTTGTCAACACAAAAAGAAAGAAAATGTGGCTTTCCAAGTTCTATGACATAATTTGAACTCGACGCGTCGCGTCTTCAGAAGAAGTAGTTAATTTGTTTGCCGATTTTTTAAAAACGCATTTGAGGATCCTTTAAACCCCACTTTTCACTCCAACTCTTTTCCAAGTTAATCATTTGAATTCAATAAATTTCCACATCAATGCGGACTCAATCATTCAAGGTGACTATCAAAGCCTGACGACCTGTGGATGTGGTCTATTTCACCAACTTACAAATTGTAATTTGTGGAAAAAACGTTTTTTTCTGTTTCACAAAATCTTTGTATTACAAAATTGTATTTGTTGCTTACAAAGGGAAATTTGTAGAAATTTCATTATTTCAGTTTCACCAAAAGTTAACCACAAGTATAGATTTGTTAATACATATTCATATTTTTTGGTAGGTTTGTGTTTCACCAAATCAAAAAATTTTACAAATTTGTTCAGTTACTGAAAAATTCTTGCAGTAGAAAGATCATGTGTAGATTTGTTTACAAATTGTTAATTTCGAAAGAAATTGCGTTTAAAAAACCGTAAAATTACCTTACGATATAAGTGAAGACTTTAAAAGTCAAAGAAAAATATACCCGTGCCGTGAACGAAGGCCATATGAACTAACGCCATAATGACTTTAATACTCATTCAAATGTGAATTAACGCCATAATCCGATTATGGCCTAAATTCACATTGGAATGAGAACTAAAGTAATATGGCGTTAGTTCATTTTAAGAAGTGGCCCAAGTACTCATTTCAATGTGAAGTAAAGCCACTCGCAGCAATCCAAATAATTTTAATATGAAATATATGGTTTAACGAAAAAAAGATGAACGTTCTATTAGTTAAGCGGGCGTTAAAAATAATTATTGACATTGACATTTCACAGTACTTCGCACATGAATGTAACGAACTACAGACACATAGCAACACTGGCGACTGAGGCCATCGACTGAAAAACAATTATTTTAAACAATCGAGCGAAGCGAGCTGAAATTTTTTTTGGCAAACAGAGAAACAATTTGGGGTGTGAAAATAAAAAAAATTCGCGCGGTCCCTGAGGTCCCTGAGATCTCGATAAGATCCTTGTTAGGTAATTACTTGCTGCTAACTTTGCTTCAAAGCTCAAAGCATTTTATTACATCAGTTCTCATTTGAATGTGAACTTACCCCATATGGCCTAAGTTCTCATTCAAGTGATGGCTTTAGTTCTCATTCGACTGTGAATTAAGGCCATAATCGGATTATGGCGTTAGTTCACATTCAATTGAGAACTAAGGCCATTATGGCGTTAGTTCATATGGCCTTCGTTCACGGCACCAAATATACCTATCTACTGCGAATTAATTATGGGTATCCAATTCTTTTATTTTTAACGAAAAGTCTCGGTGAAAATGTACTCAGGCAAAGGAAAAAATAGGCAATTTGGTTAACGCTGCGAGCCACCAACTGCTTTCTTATTGTTGTAAATTTTGGCCTTGAAAACAATACTTAAAAATTTCAAAAGCGGCTTGGTGTGCAACTTTTAAAGACTGAATTTCATATGAGTTGAGAGAAAGTTTTTAAAAAACCAACAGACTTTTTTATATCTTGTGAAATTCATCCAAAGTAATAATTTCTACTTACCAAAGAATTTCGTCTTAAGGACTATTCAACGACCAACGAACGAGGAATGAATGAAAAAAGTGATTTTAGAAATACGTTTCAAGCCCTATTTTCAGATATAAAAAAATTTGGTTAAACATATTTATTCGTCGCAAAATTCTAGTTGCTACTGTTACTGTCACTCTGTCCACATTCCACATTATCCACACTCACAACGAACAAAATGTTCGCGTGTTTTAAGATAACTTCAAAAATCATTCTTCTTTGGATTTAAGTTGTTTATTCGCGACGAATTAAAAATTCTCTTGTGAAAAAAATGTCAAAATCGACGAATATTCGCTTAAATGTTGATCGTTCTCATGTAAATAATCCTATCTCCTATGTCCTCTCTTTTCATTGTAAATCTGTTTTCTGTGGTAGTAAACACTATTTCGTAAAAATAAATCCACTGTAACGAATTTACTTGATTTTTCGTTCTTTTGTTTGGACGCTTTTGAAGAGCGAGATCAAGTGGATTGTGTCTTGACCAATTTCAGTATAAGGCGTTTGATAAATTAATTGTACCCCAACAGCCTCACTGTCAAGCTAAACAAACTAGGTCTTAATAATCAATTTATAACATCGTTCCTACAAGATCGAATTTGCAGTAATGTTGCTTCCAAAAATTGTATCTGGTGTTCCTCAGGGTAACCATTTAGGACCTGCCTTGTTTAACCTTTTTATAATTGATGTCGTCCCAAGTGTCCAAAACGGCGTTAAAGAAACAATGTATATTTGGTTCGTGAGACCCAATCATGTTTGAGAAAGGTTGTGTGATCTGGGCTCCTTACTACTCAGTTCTCATATTTAGAAGCAGTTCAGCGCAGGGATCAGCAATTCCCATGTATTCGCAAAGACTAGTTTTAATAAATCTTCCATTTCTTGAAATCATTGGAAATAGGCATATTCAATTCTGTTTTATCATGTGTATTTGTATTTAATATTTATTATGTAATAAATGGCAAAATATTGGCTTCATCTTTTCTTTGCAGACTGAGTTTTGACTTTAGCCAATCTAGCAAAAGACTACGGCAACCCTTACGCCAAATTTTAAGCAAGTGCAAATAGTCCTTTAAAACAAATGATTGCAATAAAAATAAAGTAGCAGTTGCCGCGTGACTCCGTACGACTGTCCCTCGACCACCGACCGGCCAGAAGTGCGTCTTGCGTTGTGCATCAACGTGCGTAGGAATTTTGTTGCGAAGTTATTTTAAAATTGTATAACAGTCGACTCTCCCTAAGTCGAAATTCTTCTTAACTCGTCAAATATGAAAAATTTTCCCCGTATTAGCAACACTTTTCACTGATGCTTTGCTATTATTACTCGCAGCGTAACGTTGTATAGCTTAAAGCCTTCTCCGATAAATGGACTATTCAATATAAAAAGAATTTCTCAATTTGATTTGGCAGTTCCTAGGATCAGCGCGTTCAAACAAACAACAGAAGCCTTCAAATATCAAAAATGTTTGCCATTTTTTTACATTTTCCACTAATTCTTTGGTTCTATTGGTCATAACGTTATGTAGCCTAAGATCTTCCTCGATTAATGGACTATCCAACACGAAAAGTATTTCACAATTCAAACAAGTAATCCCTGAGATTATCGCGTTCAAACGAACTAACTCTTCAGCTTTATATAGGTGTTAGTATAGATATATGTAGATAGCAGAACATTAAAAGGATTCTAATAGTGTTTGTATCGCTGTCGCAAAAGCAAGAGGGCGTTAGATCTCAAGAAACCTATATTGAATTTATCACATCTTCAAGTATACGTGTGCGAAATGATCTATGTTTATATTGAAATTACAATATGATTTTGTTCCATGTACCAGATAGATACTGTATGCAGTCCACCAAAAAAGTTCATGGGCTCACCTGCATTCATGAATAGAAACGTAATATAATGTAGGGTAACGGCACTAGTCTCCGGAAAATTATTTATTTTTACTTTCAATGTAAATATAATTTTCTCTATGAGTGTTTCATTCAAATCATACATTGTCATATTGATCAATAATTTTATCGAGTCCCGGACATTAAATAAATAGAAAATGTCCGGGACTCGATAAAATGTACAAACGACACTTGTGTCGGTGTTCTCAAATATTGTATATGTGTGGGTAGGTGTAACACCGACACCGATGTTCATTTCTATGCTAGTGTTGCGATTATTGTTATATATATGCCGTAATGCCACACTTGTTTAACGACAACGGTGCACACACAAGTGTCGTATGTAGGGCGCTTAAGACTTTACCAAGATACCGCAGAGATAAGCTGGTCATATAATAAAACCTTGAAGCTGTCCGGAGACTAGATTTTCTATATTTTCGGGATCAGTTTTCCGGACACTGAAAAAAATCGATTACAAAAATTCAAATTTAATTTTTTTTCTCAAGTTTATGAAAGTTTACCTGTTAAATTTTCATTGAAACAAACTCCATTTGATTGCAAGATCTCACAAAACTAACTGTTCTCAATATAGATCAAATGTCTGCCACTAAACAAATAGCAGAGCAACAGCGGCTGCTACTTAAACGACCCATACTACTTACTTACTTATGGTGGCGCTACAGTCCAGGCCGGACCAGGGCCACATTTAACAAACTTCTCCGGCCAGTCCCTAGCTAGCTGTCTCCAGTTTCGCACGCCAAATTGGTTCAGGTTCTCTACCACCTGTGTGCTCCACCTGAGTCACGGTCTTCAAGATCGTCCGGACACTGGTGCCGTTACCCTAACAACTTTGCTTGCATTCATCCTTTACTTCTTCTATGCATGTTATTTTAATTTGTAGTAATGTAAAAATATTCCTGCACAACCCATGTATTGGGTTGAGAACTTTGAAAAGGTAAGTAGATCTGGTGGGACAAACGTTTTAGTGAAAACCTTCTTGCACAGTTATTAAAAAAAAATCTTATTCTCTTCTGCCAACTATATTATACACAAAGTGAAAAAGGTATGAACATATGTTTTATGATACGAATAGATAAAATGGAAAGGACGAGAAAAAAATTTTCTGGAGACACTAAATTAATTCAATATCACAGCGTGCGATATCTCAGCACATGGTCACACATATGCGGTGACATAGGGCGCATTGAATTGGTTCAGGTTTGAGATATTGTATTTTTAAATCGTTACTAAAAATTGTAGTATTAAACACTATTAAAGACCACGAAAAACTATGGAGTGTCTCATAATCTGATATAAAGGCTTAAGAGCAGATAAGAAAAAGAAAATACTAAATTTCATTCTTTTAACTCTTTCTTAAGAAAACCTATAACAAAAATCAATACAACTAGCTAATTTCTGAACTCTGTCAATAATGTGCCACTAAAGCAACTATTCTGCTAAAAATTTAGAGACCTGGTTGGTGTTCCCGTCCAGACGGCCCTGTGCATATAGCATATTGTGAACATTAAAAAATTACGGAAAGTGGCTGACTGGCTGCCAAAGAAAGCTTTGAAAATTGAGGTCGTTTAATTTATCCCTTGTATGTGCTCTGCATGCAAGAGAAGTAAGAACTGGCTGTTTTTCTATTGCAAAAATGTGTAATAAATAAATACATATATAAATAAACAAAAGAAAAATGTTGGCACAGGTCCTTTCTCACTTAGAATCGTAGAGACGCAAGGAGAGGTAGGAATGTTTTTTTTTTACTGCATGCAGATGCATCGTTCCGTTCTGCTTAGCTTCAATTATACACAATGGAGCCTCGCAAAAGTTTTATTGGTAACGATAAGGCTATCGCGAGAGACGAATACCTTATCGCATAGACTTATGTAGATATCTAAGTGAATCATCACGTTTTTCAATAGCAATTATTATTTCGCATCATGGATGATTTAAGAACGATTAAGATAGTAGATTTTCCTTAAACTTCTTATGCGATATGATGGCCTATTGTTGGCAATGCATGTTGAGTAAATACCAACAACAAAATAAAATAAAGACAGTGAACAACTGTTTTGTTGTTTACGAGTGGGTTGATTTACATTTGATTTAAAGATTTATTTTTTTAGTTTTGGATTTCCATCGACGACCTTGCTCTTTAAAAAGGGTTTTAATGGATTTGTATACTTGGAATGCTTTTATACACTTATCCTTTCTCTTTCCATCAAAATTTTCTAAGAGCCTATAACAAAAAGAAAACAACATGTATATACCCCACACTCCTATTCGAACGACATAAGAACAATTAATTTACTGCTAGCTCACGCTGCTGCTGGGCTTGCAGCAACTTATCGGATAAAACCTCTTTAACTTTGTTCCAATAAAATGAAAAAAATTCAATGATTAATTTTCCATGTATGTACCTTTGTAATTCAAATTCAATTGAAATAGAAAATTTCATAAATAACTACATTCCTTCCGCATGGGAAGCACCATTAGCAAGAGGTGCTCTTTATGAGGTTGGAAGATTAGGGATGTTTAATATGTAATGGGACAATTATTTCATTATTAAATTTAATTCGCTTTAAAATTTACCTTCCAGTGGTTGTTATTGAACAAATATTTGAAAACAATAATTAAGTATGTTATTGAGGATGTGTTTTTCAGATTTGAATAATAACTAAGACAGATATCAATATGACATTGTGAAAGTCGAATACATTTTATATTGTAAAGCCTTTTCATTCTGGACCTATAATCAGTCTCCTTGAAAACTTTAAGAAGTTTCCATGATTAAAGGCCACGGAGTGGCCACTCAAGTTCTAGCACTACTCCCATTTATCAGGCTCGAACTCATGTCGATTTTTAACACCTTATAACTTCTGAAAGAATTGAGTTCGTCATCATTATCGTCGGCCTGAGGATCCGGTCCTGGCCTTCTTCACTAAGTTCTTCAATGTCTCCCGATTGTTGGTCGAGTCATCCAGTTCCGCGTCCTAGTCTACGTTATCTTACACTCTTACAGCGCAAATCTGGTCGGTCGCGCTGTCTTCTACCATGAATTGTACCGCAAAGGGCTTCCCAACCGGTTCTTCTTCGCTCATACGAACTAAGTTTCCAGCCCACTGAGTCTACCAAGATAACTTTTTGTTATCAAGTCTGCTTCACGGTAGATTTGATATAGCTCGTGGTTTTAACGTCTTCGGAATCGTCCTTCCTTACAAATGGAGCCAACTATGCTCCGTAAGAAGAAAGCTTTCCTCTCGAGTTCAGAGTGCCGTTGGCTAAGCAATCAGATCCGTCAGTCTTATACAGTAGCCAGTTTTGACGTAACGGTAAGATTTTTGAATTTAAAGAGCCTTGGAGAGACTAAAGTAGGTTCCGTTGGCTTAGAGCAGCTGCCAGCGTATATCTTCTTCCATATTGTTATCGGCTGCTTCTTCTGATCCAAGGTAATGAAAGGATCTCACTTCTTCGAATACGTGCTCCTTAATAGTTGTTCATCTAATGATGAACTTGGTGACGATAGTCTCCTTAATCGATGTTCTAAAGTCACAGATTGCTTTTTCAAACTCCAGAGAAAGCAATCGAGTCCATCCTCTTGTCGGAGTCCATTGAAAATTTTGAAAAGTTCTACCCTGGCTATGTTGTCTTAGGTGGATTTATAGTCTACAAACAGGTGGTATGTTTTGATGTTAAATTTAAGACATTTTTCCATCACCGGCTTTTGGGTAAAAATCTGATCAACAGTCGATTTTCCTGGTCAGAATTGAGACTGATATTTGCCGATTATATGGTTTCCGCATATGGGGCTATCCGATCTTGTAGGATAGAGGAGAATATCTTATAGATTGTACTCAACAATTTTATGCCCCTATAATGGCTGCACTCTGTGACATTTCCTTTTTTGTGCATGGAACATATAATGCCTTCTCGCCAGTTTTCCAGCATTTCTTCCTGTTCCCATATACGTGCACTATAATTTCATGTACTAGTTGGTGAAGTGATGGTCCTCCCTGTTTGATGAGCTCGGCTGGTATACCATCAGCACCTACGGCTTTGTTGTCTTTTAGCCCTTTGAAAGCTTTTTTGACTTTAGCAATGCTTGGTGGCTGTAGTCGCCCGTGGCTAAGTGGTTAGGTGCGTTGGCTGCTAAACAGAACGTCGTGGGTTCGAGTCCTACTCGTGTCCATAAAGTTTTTATTTCATCTTTCACGGGCACTGCCTCTTGCAAGGAACTGACAATACTTCCAAGAGTATCAATATGTTATGAAAAAAGTGCTTCTCAACTTTGCCGTTAGGAATCGGCGTTAAATTGTAGGTCCCCTCAATTCTTTACACGCACTCAGAGAATTGTTGATGAGAGTAAGCCACTTAGGCCATAGCTCTTCAAGAGCTGTCGTGCCACTCTATTTATTTATTTATTTATTTAGAATCAGTGATCAGATTTCCCTCTCCGTCCTTACAGTAGGTTTAGCGCGGTGTATACTGCGTTATCTTACGGATGGATTGGTAGAACTCCAGCGACTGGTGCGGACCTCACTATCTATTTCTTTGAATTTCACAGACCATAATTTTTTCTCATGTTGCTCTATTTCACCTCTGAAGCTGCTTTTCCTTCTTCCTGAGCCTTTTATGTTCCACTTCGAGTGCCCGCACTCTATGAGATTGCTGTATTGCTCGGTATGCAGCGTAGCAGCGTTCTTACGTTTAGACGCTTATTTGCATTTATCATCAAACCAGTCGCTCCGATCTCTGCGACTACTGCTAAGTGCTGGAATTAGCAGTACTAATCACTAATGACATTGTTTTTGGTCGCTTTTCTTCCGCTCCCGGCAATCTGGAATCAGGACTGACTCTTCCCTCTTCATCGAGCTCTTCGAGGGCGAGTCCAAGCCGTCCGCTGTCGTTGTGTCTTCATTCCGAAAGGCAGCCGTGTTGATTCGAGCCTGAGGAGGGAATGCATTAAGTTATCGTGATCCGAGTCGATCTTGGCACCTCGATACGTATCGTATCACGATCAGACTCGAAGATAGACGGCGATCTACTAACACGTGTTCAATTTGGTTACGAGTGACTCCATCGGGTGATACCCAGGTGGATTTGTAAATATCCTTAGGTAAGCGGTAACCTGGTACTCCCTACGACCATGTTCTTCGATACTACTTACTTACTTAAGGTGGCGCTACAGTCCGGTGTGGACTTGGGCCTCAACCAACAGTCTCCGCCAGCTAGCTCGGTCCCTAGCTAGCTGTCTCCAGTTTTGCACTCATTCCTGCTGTTAGCTCTCTCAACATCTTCGATCTGACGCTTCTCATGCTCTCTCTTTTTTCTCCTGAGAAGCCGGCGTTCCTCTCTCCTCTTTTGCTCGTAGAGCTCACGAGCAGCTCTTGTCCTTCTTTGCAGCGCCGCTTTGTATGCATCCTTCTTGGCTGCATGTCTTCTTCGATACTGCCAACTCAATGACTCGTTGTCCAGTGTCCCTTGTCATTAGTGTTTTCATGCAAACTGTGGGAACCAATGTAGCTCCTGAATACTGCCTAGGATGATGTTGACATGGAGCAAGAATTAAGGGTCTTTTCTACGAGTTCAAAGCAGGCATCTTTCTCGTCATCTGCGGACTCCTCAGTAGGTTCGTGAACATTTATGAGGCTGATATTCTTAAATTTCTCGCACGTGAAGATGCATAGCCTTTCATTAATAGCGTTGAAGCCGATGATGGTAGGTTTTAAATTTTTGCTAACTAGAAAACCTACCACGGAACCGCTGTTATACAATTATTGCAAGACACTATTTCTTGCCCATCTTATCTCCTCAGCATTGTATTTGTTCAAGGCATCGGCGAGCCGCTGTGCAGCTCTTGCTCTTTTGAGCGATCGTATGTTCCATGTGAGAATTCTAAAATCGTGAGATATTATACAGGGTGATTCACGAGCGTTGTGCCAAAAAGCTAGAGCGTGTAGGTTGAGTTGGGACAAGAAAAAAATCGTATGGGAGGGGGGGGTCTATTCCCCCCGTTTAGCCAGGAGGGGCAATTTTCTGAAAAATTGACTTATTTTGTTTAAAAAAATATTAAAAATCAACGGCTTCGTTTACAACACCGTGCTATACCTTTCTGAAAAGCCAAAAACTTTTTCTTTCACTTTGTTTTTAAATTAAATTGTTTTAACGAATAGTTTAAAAAAAAAAATTTCAAACTCAAAATTTTCAAAAAAAAAGCAAAAAAAACATTTTTGAACTAATTTTTTTCAAAATTTTATGTAATTAAGTACTAATTTTGTTTTAAAAATTCAATGTGTTTGTTAATTTTTAGTCGAAAACAGAAAACCGGATGCAAAAATGTCTTTTCGTTTTTGAGAAATTAAGAAAAAACCGAAACCACTTTGTTCTAAAAAAATCTTTGTTTTTATTTTTACCTATCTGGACTTTTAGTTTAATTTATTAGTTTAATTTATAAATTTAATTTTTTGTGATTGGAGTTTTATGAGGACTCAATAAAGTAGAAAAGTATTACATTATCCCTGGATTAACCATTTTGTTCATTGATAACGTCTGAAAACTGACCTGTAATTTTTTCTTACTATACCTGGGGCCGCGGCCACTCGCCGGCGAAGAGTTCTACCTGCTAGGGGCTTCAGATAATTAAACCGCATTTTTTCTTGAACGAAAAAACAATTAACAACCTAAAGGTAAATAAAAGGCATCGCATATTTACTAAACAACCATTTACAATTAAAATATTAACTCATCAACACCTAACAATAACAAACTCATACGCTCGAGAAGAGTTAGCGGACAAGAACTTCTGCTACACTTGTTGTCGACATCGGGACGCCGAAAGACTCTACGCTGAAAGATATCCCAATAGATGGCGCCCAAGTCGTAGCATGTTTTCAAGAATCCGCCGACGAGAGCACTGAGAGCTAAAAGTGAAAGGTCAATGGCAGACGTTATCAATGAAAAAAAATGATTAATCCAGGGAAAATCCAATACTTTTCTACTTTATTGAGTCCTCATAAAACTCCAATCACAAAAAATTAAATTTATAAATTAAACTAATAAATTAAACTAAAAGTCCAGATAGGTAAAAATAAAAACAAAGTTTTTTTTAGAACAAAGTGGTTTCGGTTTTTTCTTAATTTCTCAAAAACGAAAAGACATTTTTGCATCCGGTTTTCTGTTTTCGACTAAAAATTAACAAACACATTGAATTTTTAAAACAAAATTAGTACTTAATTACATAAAATTTTGAAAAAAATTAGTTCAAAAATGTTTTTTTTGCTTTTTTTTTGAAAATTTTGAGTTTGAAAATTTATTTTTTTCAAACTATTCGTTAAAACAATTTAATTTAAAAACAAAGTGAAAGAAGAAGTTTTTGGCTTTTCAGAAAGGTATAGCACGGTGTTGTAAACGAAGCCGTTGGTTTTTAATATTTTTTTAAACAAAATAAGTCAATTTTTCAGAAAATTGCCCCTCCCGGCTAAACGGGGGGGAATAGACCCCCCCCTCCCATACGATTTTTTTCTTGTCTCAACTCAACCTACACGCTCCAGCTTTTTGGCACAACGCTCGTGAATCACCCTGTATATGTAGATACATTGTATCTCCGTTGCTTATTTGCTAATCCTCAACGTATTATTTGTCATCAGCATAGTTCCACAACCATGTTTATATTTTACTGATTTCACAACATCATAAAACATAATATAGGTAGAGCGTTTCCTTACTGCAGTGCCTGTGCCAAGAAAGGCAATCCCAAACCTTGCTGTACTTACACTCAAAACTGATATATGATACTAAATGCAGGGAAAATGAATACAGAAATCGATAAAAAGTTCTTGTCGAGTAAAAAAAGTAACATTATATACGTCGCAAAGGAAATTATGTCTATATACGAACGTCACTTTGAATATCATCGGTCGTCCAAAAGTCCTCCAGACAACAAGGCTGTCTTGTATTTATATGTCATCAACAGTGTTGTACAGTAGATACAATATCCCAGAAAATACTCGCTGTCATAGGCATGTTGTTGTGTTTTTGGTGTCGGCAGTTATTTTCTTTTTTTAAGCCTTTAGCACACTTCTTCATTTACATAAAATATAATATCCTAAGAGATACAAATTCAGTTGATTGCGGCTTGAGTAAATTGAAAAAAGCCTGCGATCAGATTACATCACCTGTGTCCCACTATCTTATTGGGTTTTGTGGTCTGGCATACTGGATAATTGAGGGATAACTATTTGTTGGGTATGTATTTCCATAAGGTTCTCCAAGCACATGAACTAACCAGGCATACCAAACATTGTAGTCCTGAGAAGTCACTTTAGAAAGAGAAACCCTGTCGTTAATTCAACAAAGTTATTTACCAACTTACAGAGTAGGAAATAAAGGCAGAAAATATAGTTTGAAAGAAAGGAGGAACAATTAAGTATTTGTGCAAAACATGTCCTACAAATAACAAAGTTAAGGAAGGCTAAATGTAGATTAAACGAATGGTTTTACTGTAAGAGGAGAAAGTACTGTGGAGTCTCTATGTCTATAGAACGTCATTTTGATTTCAAACTCAGAACTGATTTATTATATTATTCTTACCGAACACCTTTCTCAACTGCTTTTTGTTTCTCAAATCCTATAGAACTCGAATTAAGTTTATCAGTTTTTTTTTTACCATAAGAGGGAAAGAAAATTCGAAACAATTGTTTCCGTTTGTTCTGTTTACTTATTTGTTTCAATGGTCCTGTTGGCTGTTATCAATAAACTTGACGAAAAAGAAAGGGTTCTCAAGTTTTTCGAACACCTATATATGTTTATGACATGCCTCTAAAATCAGTCCTGAAATCAATCCAAGAATTATCTTACCACTGCTGTATTTTTTTTATAAGCAATTAACAGAATTGGATATTTAAAGTATTATCTTCTTAATATTTTAGGAAAACGAAAATAGAAATGTTACGTTGAGTAACATATATCTATTTTCCCAGTTCATATTGAACATCTATATTTCTAAATCATATTTGAAAAGATTGATTTTCATTTTCTGAAGCCTTGTAGAACGTATTTGGCTTACTTCTTTCTACACTTCTACCATAAAAACTTTTCAGACGCATAAAAATTGAAAAATAAAAGAATAAATCCAAATCCGTGCATCCGGACTATCAACCAGCGAGAAGCCGTAACGCTCAGACTCAACTTATATGCAGATGACAACAACGAAGGCAACGAAATAAATTACCCATATTTTTAGAAATTAAGTTTTTCTGTCTTCTTATAATTCGCTACTAGTTTTTACTGAAAAGTTGCCAAGGAGGAGTTAAATTTGATAGGCAAATGGAGCAACTTATTCCTACGATAGTAGTAGTTCTCCCACCGCTACAAGTTCATTAACAACGAGTTGTGTTACTTAGGGCAGTTTAGATTGTTCCTTATTTTGACCGAATAGTATTTTACTTTTTCTTCCTGCCGAGATTCCCCCTCACCACGAGGCTGGCCGTTAGGATATTTTGTCTCTTTCCGGGAATGCCCCTCACTTTAATAGCGTTTTTTTTTTTTGGTAATCCGGAATTGGTACACAGAACTGTCCGATTCCGGATACCAAACGAAAATGTAAACACATTTTTTTGCTTCTAAGAGGCCAGTTATAGCTATCATTGGTTTTCATCATTGAAACACATCATTGGAATTTTTCTGGTAGGTCGGTTATAGCAATCATTGAAAATTTCTGTCCGGAAATTTTTTCCTGCCGTAATTCTATCATTGGAACTGTGAGAAGTTGAAACACAGATCATTGGAATTGTACAAAATTGAAACGCAAATCATTGGAACGATTTGTTTCATTTTTTGGCATAAAACAATCAGCTGTACAGGAAAATGAATTTACAACCGGAAAATGGAAAAACACATTTTAAAGAAAAAATAAGCGTGTAATTGAACTTTTTTATGTCAATAAAAATTCTTGGAGTGATTTCCGATCGATTGGTATATAATTTGGACTTCTATTCAAAAGAAAACATAGTTAAATATCCATTCAAAGATTTTTCCGGATCCATTTCAATGATAGCTATAACCGGCCCCTAAGGGTTGAATGGTTATTCATTTGTGAAACCTCATATATGCAGAATTGCAGATGACATGACATTGTTTTTATTTTCTTTATTTGTAAACATGGCGGGGAGTACGTATGTGCGAGTGTGTGCATGTATGCGTGATTCTGTTTTTGATTCCGACTTCAAATTCGGAATCGTAGAACTGTCATAGTCATCTTGTGCCAAGTGAACGAATTCAGAATCGTTCGGAACAGTTCCGGACGACCGATAAAAAAGGCTATAAGGCTGCGGCTAATTTACCTCCTTCTGAGATTCCCCCCACCCAGAGGCTGTGGCGATAGGATGTTATCTCCTTCCAAGAATCAACCTAACCCTGAGGTCTCCAAGGCCGTAGTGCTATTGTAATTACTAAATGAGATAAGTATTCATTATGTATATTTAATTTTAAGACACAATAGCCGCGTTTTATTTTCCTCACTAACCCATATGGGTTTATTTTTTGTACACAAACCAACAACAACCTGGGACCCCGATAGCTATCGGGGTTTATTTTGTAACTCAAAAACTATGTTCTAAATATGGCGGATAGATGGCGAGGGTGAGACAAAAAAGAAGTTATTGTAGAAAGATTTAGTAATATCAGCCGTATTAATAAAAAAATAACGCGTATTCCACTCTTAGCCACAGTTTTATAAAGCCATAGGATAAGAGTCAATCCAATTAATTAATAAAAACAAGTTTTTTTGCGGAAAAGCAAAATAAAATTTAGCTGAGGGTTGCGTCTCGGATGAAAACATAGCTTAAACTTCTACATTCTTAACCCAGATCGTTTTATTATCACGGGGTAACCCATATGGGTTAGTGAGGATAATAAAACGCGGTCCCAAAAAAAATTCTGCATATTTACGTAGCAGTTTACTTACGCCCGATTTCTTGACAAAGTTCTAGCCCTTAAAACTCGGTTTAGTGAAATTTTAGAACTCATTTGAGTTCTAAGTAATTTCTTCACCAAGTTCTAACGCGTTAGAACTTCGATTTAGAACTTTGTTATAGTTAGAACTTCGATAAAATTAGACCCTCGAATTCGGGGGTTTAGTGCCTTAGAACTTCGATTTATTAGAATTTCGTTTTTTCAACGAATTAGCTGATTTCATATTGGACAACGGCGTCGAGCGTTCGTTGGGAAAAATTGGTATTTACTTTGTAGCATTTGTTGGTAATGAATTATTGTTGGTGTTGTCAGACGACCGCGGCACCGTTGTTTCGGTGGAGAAGGCGTCGTTAGGATTGTAGCTTTTTTTTCAACCAGAGAGCATGGGATATGGGAATCGTCTGCAGGAGTCATATTTAAGACGTCGAAATCTGGTGGCATTGCATCAGAATCAAATGATGCTAATCTTGTTGGCAAATGGTCAGTGAAGTATACTTCGGCGATGGCGACAGCTTAACGAAAGCCAAAGCCTAAGTGTAAGCCACTTATCATTAACAATTCTCTGAGTGCATGTGATGCACACTTAAAGGCCGATCCTATATTCAGTTAGGGGACCACTCGTCCCGATTGGGGTACTCAAGAGGAAGATAGACCTTAAATTAAAAGAGAAAATCAATAACTCCTGGAAATCCAGGGACGATTGCGCAATCTCTAGAAGTTTATGGCCTAACACAAATGAAAAGGAAACTCGGTATATTCTACACCTGCTCTGTGACTGTCCGAACCTTCAAACTAGCCGACTCCGTCATTTAGGACACAGGTTTGTTGGAGAACTTGATGATCTAGCACAGGTCTCAATGGCAAACATGAGGAAATTTATAGATAGCACAGGCTGGTTCGTTAACGAGCCAGTCTACGTTAATCGACCTTGAGAAGCATCGATGCTAACTTTTATTCTTATAGGGGATCACAATGGACCAATAGGCCCCCGTGTACGCAACAGCCTTACGCTGTGCACACCCCTTATCACCTAACCTAATCTAACCTAAAGGCCGATCCTGAACGGCAAAGTACTTTTTTCTTGACAGTTTATGGGATATGGGCACGAGTAGGATTCGATTTTGCGTAACAGCTAACAGCCAACACACAAACTAATGGCGTTTTCAATTGGCAATCTGGAATCTGAAAAAAGCATTCTGGTTTTAAAATCACAACTGTCACTTTTGCCAAATTGAGCGCATTCAGAATGCTTTCACTTTTTTTCTGCTTTCACTTCCAGATTAACAATTAAAAACGCCATAACACGCCACGGACATCACTAAAATAAACATACATATAGCTACACCGTGCACACATATGTACAAACACAAACAACAAATTAGCGCAACTTCAAAAATTATATTTATTTTGTTTTGAAAAATTACTGCCGGGTGACTCAAAAATTTTAAAAACATGCTAGAACTCGGTTCTAAAAATGACAAGTTCTAAGCGCTTAGAACTCAGTTATGATTTTAGATCGAGTTCTAGAGAAGTGAAGAAATGCCCGAGTTCCAAATTTTCTAAAAACTAAGGGTCGTATGCAAAAAGATGAGATCAAACTCTTTACTCACTTTTTTGAGAACTTTCTTAAGGTTGTATGCAAAAAAATAATTACTGACCGAGTTAGATCTCACTTGGTGAGTTCAATCTCAGAGGGATGAGATCGATCTCAAAACGAAAGCTCGCCATGAGATTGTGCTCGTTTTCATATGCAAAAAGATGAGAAAAGACTTGGTTACATGAGATCGATCTCACAAATTGTCAAGCATGGCCTTTCTTGAACTCAGTTCATATAAAACCGTAAGGATGCCCGAGTTTATTGTTAATTATGTCGGACAAAGAATTTATAAAGAAAGAAGGTGTCCAATTGGAGAAGATTTTCGTCGGTTGTATTGGTTTACTCCAAAAGAGAAGATTGGGAAAACAGAGTACCTTACACTAATGAATTGAACTTTACCATCTTTACTGATGGTTCGAAAATGATTACTGGAGTAGGGGCAGGTTTCTATTCGGAAAATCTTAACCTTGCCAGTTCATTCAGACTTCCGACCACAGCAGTGTCTTCCAAGCCGACATCTTGGCAGTGAAAAACGCTGCTAATCAAATATCCATGATGGCAATATCACACGCTGATATCACCTTTTTCATTGATCGCCAAGCAGCAATAAAAGCAATCTCTGCACGTAAATCAAGTCAAAGCTTGTTTCTTTCTGTCGCGAAGAGCAAAGGGTTCTTGGTATGCAGCATTACATTAGACTCTGCTGGGTTCGCGGTCACAGTGGTGTGCCGGGAAACGAAAAAGCGGATGAGCTTGCAAGAGAAGGCTCGGTACTCGATCCCTCTCTCATGGTCCATGACATTAGAGTCCCTCAATGCGAATTAAAAAGAAACATTAGTAAAACTATCATTCAAAAAGCAAATGATAGATGGAACCTACTTTAGAAACCTGCGGTAATACCAGGAAACTCTGGCCTTAATACGACAAGAAAAAATTCGATACGATTCTACTTCTTAAAAGCCGTCCCTCAGATCCCTTATAAGCATGATAACGGGACATAACCTACCACAAAAAGAAGATGAGGCTTAGTAAAGACGACATTATGTAGAGGCTGCGGCAATAAAGAAGAGCACGAGAACACGGCTCACTTTATATGCCACTGTCTAGCACTCTGCCGTACTAGATATAAATTTTTAGGCAACTATTTCTTTAATGAACTAGAAGAACTATCTGAACTCCCAGGCAATCGCCTACAAGGGATCAACATTGATCTAAGTGTGACGGTAACAAAACCAACTGTCAGCTCATTTTACCAAACCTAACCTAACCTGTATCGGTTTAGTGAAGAAGGTGTGTGATTGTTGATGGAAGAATTTATGGGGCCTAGCTCAGAAACACATGGTGGTACTTTCACAAACCCAGAAAAAATAAGAATCTTTCTGCAATATAAATCGGAGACCCCGGATTCCAAATTAGTGTTGGTGAAGACGTTGGAGTTGATCAATCAACAGTGTTCATCGTTGGGCAGTAAGTTTCTGTAGAAATATCAAGCCATGCACAAAATTGGATTATATTCCACATAATGTGAAAGAAATCCAAAAGCGCAAAGGTTATGGAGCAGGAAGTAGGAGTTTCCTTATGCTATTGTATTGAGTACATTAATCGTAAAGGATGATACTCCATTAATGTTCAAGCTTTGTGCAATGCGGAAGAAAAGTTTGCAAGTGTTGAAATTTGCTAGCCAGTATCCTTACTCGACTCCCGTATTTTGAAAAATTCTTTACTATATAGTCACATCAATAATAATAACTTCCGTATCACTAATTATATAATCATCATTGTCATTTTCAGACGGCATTTTTTTTGCACGCGCTTCCCATAAAGTATAATCATAACTAAGCCACGAAAAGAGCTTTGAGATCTATCTCAATTTCAACGAGTAATAGCTGTTGAGCTTGAACTCGTTTTTTTGCATACAAAACTGAGTCTGAGTTCCACCCTGCTCGATCGATCTCACTGGTGAGTTCAAGCTCGTCAGCTCAGACTCTGAGCTCTTGCTCATCTTTTAGAATATGACCCTAAGTTCTAACGTTAAACCGAGATTTACTAGATCGAGTTTTAGGGGAACTTTAGAACTTTGTGAAGAAATTGGGCGTTAAAGGGGCATTAATTTCTGCAAAATTTGAAACAAAAGATCTTATAGAATTAAAAGAGTACCTAACATTTTTTGTAAATCTTTTTTATTTTCAGGATTTTCTAAGGTTCCCGTTGCTTTCTCCACAACTATGAGGTTATGCGACCATTCTGTATAGGAGAATCTATTTTCATGATAACATGATTTCTTTCCATACCTTTAAGTATTTCTTCTACTTCTTAAACTGATTGAGACCCGGCGAGAAGGCTGGTGAAAAGGAAAGCTACTTTACTCAACCTCAATTGAACATTTTGTCGTAAAACCGACCTATCCTATTAAACACTAAACACGTCTAAATTTCGCATTACTAAATTATCTTTTTGACTGCCTTTTACGTGAGTGCAATTTTGTCTAAGTACTCTATTAATCAAGTTAAATGCAATACATGACATAAGACTTAGAATGGGTTTCGAATTTGCCACCATAAATCTAGTACCTATTTAAACATTTTTCTTTATGTGTGGTTTGTATTATAATTTCACATAACGTCTCGAGAACAAATCGACCATATGCTTCATGGTTGGTCTTAGACGGCTTTAATTTCAAATTAAATTTGTTAAAACAATTTAACGGTAGCACATTGACGTCTGATGCGCTATTTATCTTTAAATCAAACGATAACTAACCTTTAACGTCTCCAATCCTCCATTCAAATCGAATTTGTTCTATTAATTTCTCTTATTGTCACTACCTCTACCTCTCGACGTTCCCCACCAGCAATACCAGCATCAGCTCGAGTACCATTACCATTGCCTCGTGATACCTGTCTCTTCTCCGACTCGTATACTGTTGTCTCTGAACTTCGACAACTTTTTTTCTACTAACACCATGGTGGCTCTGCATTCTTGACTTGACGAGCTGTCCATTCAGCAACCCAAATCGTAAATTTTAAGAAGCTCAGCTTGCTCGTTTTGATCAGCTATACAAAAAAAAAGGGGCGTGAAGCCTATTTGCTTCTGTTGCCGGAAGAGTCATTTTTCGGAACAATTGACTAATTTTGTAAAAAATATGTTAAAAACTAATGGCTATGACCTCCGTTCAGTCCACTCTGTTGTGCTGTTGTAAAGCCAAACAGTTCTTTCAATTTTTTAGTTGTTTGCTAAATTTCATCCAGATCCATTAAGCCGTTCTGAACTTATTGAGCAACAAACATACATCCATCCAAACTTTCACATTTATAATATTAGTGTGATTTAACTTCATTTTAATATATTCATTTTGGAGTTTTATGAGGAGTGAATAAAGTAAAAAGTATTGGATTGGCTTAACAAAAAAGTATAGTATGGCGTTGTGGAACTGCCTTCATTTACAAGAGCAGAAAACGCAGACATTTTATTCTACATTTCAAAAAGTGCTCTTATCCAACTGTTATCGTGCCTCAACTTAATAATCTGATGACTGAATTTGTTTTTCAATTTTCTTATTCATTATATCACTTATTTACTTAATTTACCCATTAAACATTCATTCGCCAAATTTAACTCTCCCTGAAAAGAGCCAAAGTAATAAGAGTTTTGACAGCAAGTCAGGTAGGCATAATTACACTTCTAACCCTCTTCATGATTGCACTGTGTTAAAAATTACTTTAAAACTATAAATTCTTTATCAAGTATCATACAATCTATGGGTCGTAGCCGTAGGGTTCACTTTTTAATTAGTTTTTTTTTTTATTTAAATTGACTGGCCTGATTCTTAGAAATATCAAAGAAATTTAAGATTTTATGAATGGACTCAAGAAAGAATTTAAGCTCACAATTGGAACAGTTGATAACTATGTACCTACCATGGTATGAAGATTAATGTAACAAATGAGGGATCAATAAATTTATCTCAAGAACAGTAGACCAACAAAATTTGGAACGCTTTTACTCATGTAAAAACCGAAAATGTAGAAGTCAAGAACTATATAGAGAAACTTTTGGCAGCTTAATGTATTTACCAACAGCAACAAGGCCAGACATTGCCTTTGCAGTAAGTTCTGCTACAAGTAGATTGAAAAACACTACCAAAGATGATTGGAATAATGTGAAAAGCATTTTTAAATAACTTCGCGGAACCAGCGCCTGCGAGTCTGTAATCAAATATCCAGCATCCAGAAAGTGAGCCATCTGGGTGCGTGTGAACAATTGAGGGGACCTACAATTTAACGCCGATTCCGAATGGCTCGTTGAGAATTACTTTTTCATGACAGATTGATATACTCTTGGAAGTATTGTCACTACTTCACAAGAGGCAGTACCCGTGAAAGATGAAATAAAATCTTTATAGACACGAGTAGGGCTCTAACCATGGAAAAACGACAGTGCAAGTGCAATCAAGCTCTCAAGAAACCCAGAATTTCACAAACAAAGAAACATTGAACTTCGTCATTTTTATGTATACGCGAATGCATACTTGAAGACAATCCCCAGATTTTGCTCAGAACTTTGCCCCTTGAACTATACCCGTACTTCCCGATGGCTTCTGTTAAGCTATAATATCAAGGTCACAAACATAGTGCACAAAATGGGGACTGAAATTTGACGAGAGAGTCACTGAGCTAACTAGATGCTACGACATTCCGACATACGAAAACAAATGCTCCGCGCTCACGAAAGTGACCTTAAAGGTTACAGAACCGAAACAATTTCTTCGGCGTTAAATGATGTCCTTCGTCTACCCATCAACAAACAACACGGACCACCAAATAGCAATCAGAAAATGGTTTCATTCGATCCCAGATCTTCAATATGGAAAAGAAAGAAAGTTCATCTAACTCCAGCGAAAACAAAATAATTTATAGAAAAAGCCATTGGTGGAAGCACCTGTAAGTTGTTGTTGTTGTTCAAAAAAAAAAAGGTAGATCATGCCCGCACTCAGCCTCCCCGGAACGCCCCCAGCCCGAAGCAAAATCATCGGTTAGCGAAGAAATGGCCAAACCCATGGAACGAATCCGAACCAATCAAGGTAATTGTAAGCAGTGGTACTCTACTAGCAAGGTACGCTTATTCCAAAATCCAACACCCTAAGTTTTTCAGTGTACCAGCAGCCAAGTCGTCGCGTACGCTCGGACTCGCAGCCAATCCAAAGAAGCGAACATAAATATAACCACAAAACGTAGACACGAGCGTACTATCCCTGACGACCATCATCATCCATCGTCTATGAGACCCTATCCTTCACTTCAGGGACCATAAGAAAAGATAAGGCTGCCTATTTTATTTTTTTTTTTTTTTTGAATGAATTTAAGTTTAGGTTAAAATGTTTGCTGATATAATAAGAAGACGATTAAGCTATTGTTATATTAAATAAAAAAAAAAAACTCAAAAAGAAAACTAAATAAAATTAAAATTAAAATCCGATACTAAATATCCATTGAGTTTTAAATAAATTTTTGTTCGTTACAGATGAGCAGAGGGTTTCTCGTCTCCAAAGCAAAGAGGGGTGTGAAATGAAGCGTTACACTAACAACCACCACGTTAACAATTTTATTCATTTACCACACCGAACACCGCCCGCGCCGTAAACCATTACTACTTTATCAAACGTCGCTGTCATCAACCGAAAACCAACATCCATATGGTAAACGCAAAGCAAAAATAAAAAATAGACTTTGCAAGATAGGAGTCACACGCAGTTTCTACCACGAAAGTATTAAGTAAAAGGTAAATGATTACGAAATTTGAAGCTTGCTACTGAAGTGATTGAGGTTTAAAGCCTCTAAATACTGAAGTGCTAGTTTCCCCGATATTGCCACGTTTGTAGGCTTGTTATAACACAGCGTGCCTTGCGATAACAAAAAAACGTTTTTCCCTCACACCCTCCTGGTATTGGCACTTCTACCGGTTTTCCCTTGCACTCTTCTGATGAGTGGGCATTTTGTACCGATATTCCCCCGCCCCTCGCACCCCTCGTGTTTAGTGTTAAGAATTGAGAGGGGTTTTGAAACTAAGTGTCGGTGTACATTGGTTTTAAGTTCATCAACATTGCAATGACTGGGAAAGAGAGAGTGTGGAAGGGAGTTCCACATTCGCGTAGAATGGCTAAAGAACGATTCTCTTTACTTAAGAGTACGTCCGAAGTTGAGCTCAAGGGTAAACTCATGGGCATTCCTGGAAGCGCAGGTATTACGGTTGAATTATACTCAAGCTTTGGACGAATAGAAGCAAGTGCCACTCATTCAACGGGCTACGGGGGTATATCTCGCTTCGACGATACAAGACAGCATTAAGTTTTCGAAGCATTCAACTCTACGCGGTTTCTTATTCCCCATTTTACAATGCTGTTTAAGTCAGAGTTTAATGAGCTTATCATATTTTGCCGCTGCAGTTCCACATCCGAAGAGGAAGGATGTGAGTCTGAAAACGAATATGAAAAGCTAAGGGTGCTATCGTCAGCGAAACGATTAATTGGATTAGAAGTTACAGACATGAGATCATTTATGAAAATGAGAAAGAAAGTCGGAGACAAAACGGAGCCCTGGGGCACACCAGCATTTATATTATGGGTTTCAGAGTTGAATCCGTCCAATTTAACTTGTATTGAACGGTTCGAAAGAAAATTTCTAATCCAACGAAGTAGGGATTCATCAATACCGATAGCACGCATTTTCGATAAAAGAGCAAGATGCCAGACTTTATCAAATGCCTTTGAAATAACAAGTGCAACAACCTTATTTTCTCCAAAACGATGTTAAGATTTGTTCCACTGTTCGGTGAGATAAACCATCTGATCACCAGTGGACCTGTTGCTGCGAAAGCCGTACTGCCGGTCATTAAGAAGCTTTCGGTCTTCGAGAAATTTCTTGAGCTGATAGTTTATATCAGCGTTTCCATGACTTTGGAAAGAAGGGACGTAAGTGCAATCGGACGATAATTGGAGGGAGAAGAAGATTCGCCTTTTTTGGGATTGGCTGGACAAATGCTGTTTTCCAACTGCTCGGAACGAGCCCAGAAGAACAGGATAGATGGAAAAGCTTTCGCAAGGGTTTTTCCAGGATGGAAGAACACCTTTTCAGAATAATAACGGGGATACCATCCGGACCAGTGGGTTTATGTATGTTGAGATCCTTTAGGACTCTCGTCACAGCACGAGTGTGGAAGAAGATTTGACCCAAGAACAGGCGGAGTCATGACACTCTCTGGCAGCGAAGAGTTGGTGGCGAACTGCCTAGTAAAAAGGTTAGCTTTCACGAG
This sequence comes from Sphaerophoria taeniata, assembly GCA_943590905.1. Classification (NCBI taxonomy): domain Eukaryota; kingdom Metazoa; phylum Arthropoda; class Insecta; order Diptera; family Syrphidae; genus Sphaerophoria; species Sphaerophoria taeniata. Next base: position 68,485,835 of record OX016542.1, read on the forward strand.
TGAGTTAACAACTGGAGTGTCATTGTCAACGAGCGTAGGGACTGAGGAAGAAGAAGAATTTTTCAATTTTTTTACAAATGACCAAAAATTCTTACTGCCTTTGGGACATTGCAGTATTTTTTGCCTTAATTTTTGGTCATGTAAAAATTTGGTCCGACGAATATGGGCATTTCAGGCCTTCCTGGCTTGTTTAAACTTGTTCCGGTTTTCCTCAGTTGGGTTGGCTTTAAAACACCGGAACTTTACTTCTGTTATTGTGGTTCTGTTTTTGTTCCTCTGCATTCGAGTTTTGTGTTTTCTCGAAATGACCCGGCGAGCTTACCTCAGCCTTATTTAAAGAAGCATCAGAAGTTTTGAAACGTTCCCTGCTTGTGTAAATAGCTTAACAAATTCCCACATCTCTTACAGGGCCAATTTGTTCGGACCTTCCGAATAAATTGAAAGTTGTTTCGAATACAAAAGAAGGTATCGTATCAATTCCAAATTTTTTGTCTTTGCCATAAAATGTCTTGTTCCAAGTATACCAGTTTGCCGTCTTATAACATAAGCGCTCCCGAGCGGCGATCCACCATTTATGCTGCAAATGAAAAATGTATATTTGGTTCAATAAATTATACCTACTAATTTTTTTTCCCCTATAAGAAATTAATTAAATTAACTTTGTAAAACTGATAAGGCTTTAGTTAAAAAGTGAAAAATTAAAATTCATAGTAAGGCCGTGTGCGAATTGGATGAATTGTGGTTAAAAAATAAAAATGGATGAATTTTTAACCACTACTGTCATATTTTAACCTGCTCAGCAGCTAGTCAAATAATGCGAAGTGTCAAAATTTAACCAAACGGCAAGTTTAAACCCATTTTTAACTGAATTCGCACACGACCTAAGAGGTTTCTTCGATTTGCATGAGGTAAGAGTTTTTTTATTTTTTCAAATATGTACCGCATATAAAATTCCCTTTGATCATTCTTAACAGAACTGAATCTTTCTTGTTGGTATAAATGTTTATGATATTAACTTATATTTTAAAGACTTGATTTAAACCGATAAAACTAAACAAGATTGAAAAACCTATGTTGCTATATTTGCTGCTATATGTTGCTATATTTGAATAAAATCTTTTTTAGTCGGCTGAAAACACGTTAATTTTATATTATCAGTATCACGAATCCTACCCTTTAACATGTCCATATATGTACCTTACCTACTGTCATAAATATTTCATGATTTTCTCTGCATTTTTTATCACTTAATCTTCTGAACTCCTGGTCGAAATATTTTTTTTTTTTTTTATTCCTTAATTGGAAAATGAAATTACCCGAACCATGTGTTTAGCAAACTAAAAGCTCAGTTCCATTATCTACAAAAGAGAGGGCAGCCTTTAAAAACAAAATAAGAAAAAAAAACATATCATCTGCTTCTCATATACCTAACTTCTTTACTTTAACTTGAGTTTTAGTATTTCTTCTCTTACAGTCACTCTTTTACATTTCGTCAGCACAATCTAGAGGTTTTTTTATGTTGTCTCCGAAAGAGTTCGGCGCCTCCAAAAACATCCCTTCGATGTTGACGCATGTCAAATATTTTCGTCGTGATTTTAGACTCGAACGGATTCGAAGAGAATTCCTATTTGAACTGCACCTAGTACCAACCAAACTGCTACCTATTTAAGAAGCAAAATAAGAAGCCGGTTAACGCAACACCAGTTTTTTTTCTATGTGAAAAAGCACATATATAAATTATATATATGGAGAAAAATTATTTCCTCAATCGTATAAAATTGGTCACAAACTTTTGTGCACAATAAAAGAATAAACATTTGGGAATGAACTAAAGAATTGCGTGTACCAAAATCCGTCTAAAGTTTACTTTGGTTTTAAAGTGGATACTAATATATTGTTACCATTGTCATCGCTCTATACCTCCCCTCATGATTAAAAAAAAATTAAATTAACAAAAAATCAATTCGATATAACTCAAATCTCAATATAAGTGCTTAATAAAAGACTGCAGATTTTCCGTGTCGAATATCGGTGTCGATTAACAAACGTTATACACACCATTCAATATATTATATTTATCAAGAAAAAAAAAGCTTAATATAAGAAATTTGCTTCTTCGCTTTAAAGTCCATTTATTCAAATAGTCAATAAGAATTAAGAATATATAAAAACTTTATTCAAAATCCGTGGAAAAACGTACATACATATATCTTAAAATAACGTTGATTAACTTTTTTGACAAGTCATATGAAATGTTAAGCTTTTTCTGTCCATTCGAATTGTTCAGCATTTATGTGTAAAAAAAAAACTTGTAGTCGTTAAAAAAAAGGTGAGCAAAAGTACTTATAAGAAAGGAAAATCATGTTTTCACACAAATTTAGTCGTATGTCCCAGTGATAGGATTTGAAAAATCGAACAGTGCAGCAACCTACTCAAAGAAGTACATGAAAAAACCCTGTTTTATAGGCGTATATAATGTAGATATAACAAAAACAACAACAACAGGCTAGTACACCATAAAAATCGTTGCGAAGAAGTTCAAACTACACCAGCCAGCTGTTTTACCGTAAAAATCGATATTGAATCAGATGGTTTTGTTTCAGTTAGTTTCATTTCGTTTCCTTTCCTTTGAGTTTGTTGGAAAATCCTCTCTAGACGAAGAACTTTCCAACTGCACCATGTGATTAACGTAATATTTGTTGTTTTCCAATATCCAGCTTAGTATATACTAAAACAAAAATGTTCACAACATATAAAACAGTGCGCTTGTGCTGTGGCACTGACGTGTTCTGTAGCTTTTCTACCGGCAATTTCATCACTAAGAGTAGTTCCTTCTTTTATGATTATCATGGTGATATGTTTCTATTTATTTGTTGTCTAAAGTACCTACTAAAATGTTGTTTAACGAGTGTGTTTATTGCGAATTGACGATTATAGATGTTCCTTCTTCTTCCTAGTTTTGTTTTCTTACTAAACCGTTTGCCCTACACCTGACTTCGACAAGCCTCAACTGATCGAAACTCAACTTACATATAAGTTTGGTTAGTAATCGATGACAACAGTAAAACTTTGAGTTTTTTCTTGTTTTAGCTTGAGTCAATTCGGTGCAAAAAAACAACGAAATATTGAAAAACTTTATTCAAAAATTCTTTCTACCTATAGGTTTCTTCCTTTTGGGTATTTTTACTCATTGCTAGAGTAGGACTTTTTCAATGTGACATACAAACGTATGTAGATAGACACAATGACTACAAATTGTTGTTGTTGTTTGTTTCTACTTCCTTCGTCTTCTTAATCGAGTGCAATAAACTTCAAACAGCAACAATATGATATCCTTTTCCATATTTTAAATTGTGCTTGAAGTAGAAACGAGTTTTTTTTATAAATTTACGTAATTTCCTTAAAGATACCATGAAACCATAGGAACCATATCAAAACTCAACCTTTTAAATGAGTTCTATTTATTGATAGTCTGCCAATTTTTAAATCGTCGAACGAGTACAAAAGCGTCAAATAATCCAAAACTAAAATCAGTCGACTTACAAACAAGCCTGCAAGCAGTAGTATCCGAAACCAATATAGCAAATTAAACGAGTGTGTATTTTCGATAATAAGATATATAAACCCCCAAGAATACTACCATAAGTGATTCGTTCTTTTGTGCCAAACAGATGAGTGCTTCTGGTCAGGATAAACCGCAGTCGACAATCTGACGCCGCAAAACTTTATCATCAACATTCAGTGCGGTTATTCGACATCCTCTTGGCATAATGCCAAGTCAAAGCAAGAACCACTCAAATAATTGTTTTCCAAAGTGTGTTTTTGTTGTTATGTTCATTAACAGAATTGCAATATGATTTCAACATTGGTTTTCCACAATCCACATCGGAGAGTCCACTTCCATTAGATAAAGCTTCACCACCTTCAGGCAAAGTACCTAGAATTCTCCCCTTGTTGATATTTTGCTGGTATATTCCAGCTCAAAAATCAACCCTACCATATTCAAAAAAATAATATCCTTGTCTGCATCGATGCAAAAAGTTTGTCAGTCTTTGCCGAGCTTTCATTTCGAACAGAACCAACCGATCCAAGGTTTATTCTTATAAAAGTAGCCGCGACGGTAAAATAAAAATAAATCAATTGACTTTGTTAAATAATATACTGAATATATATAAAATATAATAGAGGCGCCACACATTGCACCAGCTTTTCACGAATAAATCAATAAATTAAAAAAAATCCCTGCACACAGACACGAATACTCAAAAGGCACAGTTTTAATGCACACGGGAACTATCCACCAAAAAGGATTGTTTTTTTTTTTTAAGCATTTCTTGAGTTTGTTTCCGTCCGTTACGCAGTATTTTGAACAAGAAGTTCACAGTTTAGTTTTGTACTTCGGCGGGTGCGGTTCTTCTGATAATTCTTTCACTTGGGGCATACGTTCCTCTTCCTGTAGGATACTGTGCACATTTTTTTTTCAACAATTCAAACTCTAAATTAAAAAAAAATACTTTTGGGTGAAGTGAATGACGAAAACGAAAGTCATTATTGGCTATACTGAAATTGTCAGCACTGGTGCATGCAGTCGAATTTATTTTTGGAAAACTCGTGGATCTTAGCAAACATATTTCAGCATAAAATCACCGCTGTCTCTAGCTGGAAAAGAGAAAGACCCTAAAGGCTTTTGCATATTTGTAGCACAAGAAAACAAAAAATACCTACAGTGTGTTTTATAGCTGTGTAAAAATAAATCGAATGCATTTTGCAGTATTCGTTCGCCCTTTGAATGAGTAGAGTTCATCTATCAGATTTTTGGATTCCAAATTAATTGTGTATTCGTGTTTTTTTTTTTATAAAACAAAAAATCAAATAAAGTTATTAACTTAAATCAACAATTAATTAAACTCTGAATAAATACAACTGTTAATGAATAATTTATGAAATTTAAAAGTTAAAAGTTGACATTTATCTATATTTAGATAAAGAAACTACATTTCGCTTTCAATTTAAAAAAAATTATATAAACCGTTGATACAAGGGAAAAATTATTATTCCAGTTAACGTGTTAAAAATTATACTTTAGTTGACATTTATCTATTTTTAATAGATTTGGCCTAAAAAACAAAAAACCTACAAGCCGACGATACAAGAAAAAAATTATTAACAAAAATAAAAGAAATACAAAATTTGCAATGCTTTGGCACTAAATTTCTTAATTCACTTTGACTAAAAGGGCATGAAAAAAGACTTTTTGTAAGTTTTCTCCAAATCGATTCAGTACACTCCCATGGAGTGAGTCATCACTTCCAGACGAAACAAGAAAAAAGAATATCCCTAAATAATGTGCTCATGTATTCAACGGTTTCCTTCATTCACTCCCTTGCTGACCCCTTAATCTTATTACAAAAACACCACATCTGATCTTAAGTTTTATTGCAAAATTGCTAATATTAAATTATTAATTATCATTTTCCTATTTTTTTTTTTCTATCTGTTTCTTCCCATAAAATAGCATTACAGAATATTTGAACATTTAAAACAATATCAACAACAAAACAGCAAAACAAAAGAGTTGAATGTTTTAAACAAATTAAAATCAAAAAATATTAATAACATCTAAAAATAAAAACTTCAGTGTAATTTTTTGTGTCATCCATACAAAGCCAACGCAGTGTTAATATATATTTGGCTTTTTATTGATAAAATAAAATACTAAAGGTGACAGTAAAAATATACTTACAATTTGTTTATAAACAAAAAGGAAAAACAAAGTGTTTTCAACTTAAGACAAGCTAATCCGTCGTGCTGAAAAAACTCAAAAACTCTTTTTGTCGTTTGAAAGTAAATTTTGCTAAGAAGAACACGCCAAATAAATAATCTGTGATGGGGGATCAAGCTGCTATTGGTCCCAATGCTGGGAATGGATCTGAAACAGTTCCAAATCCTGCCGAGCGGACTGAAGCTACTGAAGTGGCTGCAGAGCAAGACGAAATGGCAACGAATGGTAATAATGGAGCTAGTGGAAATAGTAATGGCAACGGTGCCGATGGTTCAGGCCATGATGCTGGTGGAAATGGTATTGAAGGAATAAATGGTGGTAATGGAAAAGCAAGCGATACCAAGGGTGGTCATCCGGTTCCGGATAATTTAAATATTATTGCCAGCGGAATGACTCAATCCAACGGTAGTGCTGCCATTGTTGGCAAAGGGGATAAAGCAGAAGACGCCACGCACGCTGATGAAACTGGTGCTGATGATGGGAAGGTCGGGCGTGCTCCTATTGATACTGCTTGTTCCGATGCTGACGGTGGACCATCAAGTTTGGTTGGTATGGTTGGACCTCCAAGTCCATTGACAGGCTGTTATTTGCTGATTGTATTGGGTGAACCTCACTCCGACGAACATAAGGATAATATTTTGCAGAATTTGTTGAAGGGTAAGTTGTGAATTGTCTTTGAATACATTATCTTACATATATATACGTTTACCTATTTAATTATGTGAGTAAAATTATACCTTCACTTTTCGATTCGATTTAACTAAAACTATACGTGCCAGGTCTGACAATCATTGTCACATCAGCAAATGTCTGACAATGTCTGAAATGAGGTGAAAATTAAATTTGTGTGTAGTTACACGGTTTGCAGAAAATCTACAAATGACTCCACAGATCCGGCAATATTTGAAGATCTGGCAATCGTGAACAAGTAGCTAAAATAACATTTAAAATTTAGCTCCCTCAACTGTGAAGTTCTTTGTTTTTTGGTATCCAGATACATATTTATCTTAATATATAAATAGTGTCCGTGGCTTAGTGGTTAGGTGTGTTGGCTGCTAAGCAGAACGTCGTGAGATCCTGTCCTACTCGTGCCCATAGTTTTTATTTCATCTTTTACGGGCACTACCTCTTGCGAAGAACTGTCAAAACTTCCAAGAATATCAATCATGAAAAAAGTGCTTCTCAACTTTGCCGTCCAGAATCGGCGTTAAATTGTAGGTCCCCTCAATTCTCCACGCGCACTCAGAGAATTTTTGATGAGAGTAAACCACTTAGACCTTGGCCCTTGGCTCTTCAAGAGCTGTAGCGCCACTCTATTTATTTATTTATTTTTATAAAAATTACGTGTCACAATGTTTGTCCGTGATGGACTCCTAAACTAATTAACCGAATTTTATGAAATTTGCATATCGTGTCTGTACAACTTGGTTCAACTTAAAAGATAGGCTGGCTTACATCTCAAATTATTCAACGTAGGTACAGTAAAATTCCATGGCTTCTAAGATACGAGCAATTTTTTTTTCGAAATTGTATGTAATTAAATGCTGATTTGTTTCCTCAAAATTAAATGCTGTCACTAAATCTCAATCAGAACCAGAAAAATGCATGCAAAAATGTCTTGTCATTTTCTTTTTACTGTTGACGTACGATTGTTCTAGCAGATTTGTCCGCACCCTTTTTCAAAATTGAAACAAAGCCCATTTACCTATAATTTGAGGACTGAAAGCAAATTATGCTCTAAATTTGAAACAGAAAGAAACATTTTAGTTTTGACTTATTGACTTAACATAATAGCTCGATATCTCAAACGTCTTATTTTTGCCAGGCCAGAGTCCAGAGAAAAAATCAATATTGTTGTAAGTAATTTCTCCCATAAAAGCTGTAAAGCATAAACTATTTGGATTTTGTTGCTCATCTTCTTCAACTGCTGTTACTGCTGCTGGGAATTGATGACCAATGTTTCCGCAGTATTTGCATCTAAAAAAAAACAGTTCATGGTGCAGAATATTCTTCAGTCAATTTTCTTTGATCTATTTGCTTTCACACTTCATTTTGCTATCGATTTTTTACGAAGGAAATTGTAGAATTTTCAGCTGAAAGTGTTTCAATTGCAATTACAACTTGATTATATTCCGAAGCCATTGTCAAAAGTAAATGACACACAATGTCAAACTCTTTAAGCTTTGCTCCAGTTGATCTATTCTATGATCTCGCATAAGGTTGTCAAAATTTTAAAAATGGGTAGAGATATCTACTATTTTTCTTAGGATCAAATTCCAAATGGTTAAGAGTGCTTTCCGAATAAGCAATTGACTTGCAAGTTGAAAGTGTTGCAATCAGTGGTCCATATATCAAAAGCAGACTCTTTTTCCTTTCCATACTCTCAATGACTATCAGCTATATTTAGAAAAAATTGGGATATACATATATTTTCTATCGTTAATCTCATGTTGAAGTAGTTCTTTTTCTTTTTGAGCTTTTATTTCAACTGTATCATCTCTCTCAAACCTGACTTTCAAAAATGATATGGTTCTTTAATGGTATTCAGAAGATTAAGTTCGTCCAACAAAATTTCCAGTTTTCAAAGTCTTCTCCATTAAAAAGAGGAATTTTGTATTTTTCGGTTTAGTCATTCCTTTTCAAATTATAAAATCTTGATTTCCAATATCAACACAAAAAAATGTGCCCGACTGGGTCGTACGAACTTGCTCCTGTAATCCTGTATTAAGTTGATATTTCAATAGTTTCTGTTTATCCTAGATTTAAATATTCTATAATAACTTGTTGAACTAGAGAAAAGAGAGAAACTGCATTTGATTCCGAAAAATCGCAGAAAATTCACATCTAATTCTTACTTAAATTTTTAACATCTTCTTAATCCTTAAAATTCCATACTATATAAATAATAAGAAAACTCAGACGTTTCTTTTAGTATGTGTACATATTAATTTTTGTTCTTTTATTAACATTTGAAACGTTCAGTTTTCCTGACCATTCAGAGTATAATTCAAATTCAGATTCACTTTAAGGTGAGAGCTCTGTCAAAATACTGCAATAATTGAAATTAAACTTTACTATCGCAAAGCTAGTCCTCGATTTTCATATGCATGTATGTATGTTATGCACATAGGCACATAGATCCCTATAGTCAAAGTGTTATATCCTTCAAATTCTTCGACTATTTCTAGACTGGTATGCAGGGTATAATAAAATTTACTCTGAAAAGCTGCACCTGCAATGCGGATAGTTAAAAACTGGCAGCACATACGATCTTAAATAACAGTTGGCTTGGCAGTCCCTCATACTATTCTATATACAATATTGCTTTCGAATCAAAACATTGGAGGGACTGGACTGTTAATATGCTTGAAAAAGAAAAGTCCTATTTTCTTTTTATTCGTTCCTTAGAATATATATTTATTAAATGGATCGTTACGTTTATTTATACCTTAATTTTGAAAAAAACATCTTCAATACGAACTAATTGTTGTTAACACAAGTGAATATAAGAAAGATGGCGTATGTTATTGTTCTGTGTTGGACAAGTTTTTCTTTTAAATTGACTTAAATTCTATACTCGACACAACGTCATGTTAGTTACTTACAAGTGAAGAAAAAAGTGTTATCCATTTATAAAGAATAACATAAAAATACATGCTAAGGTAAAGGTATCAAAAAGCTGACTTAAAACAAATTCCGATAAAGCAATAATCGGGAAATTCAATTACATTTTCAATTTCATGCCAAGGCTAAAGGACGTCTTGTTCCATTCAATTCTCGGTGTTGAAGCTAAATGTGTTGTTGGCACTTCGTGTTTCTTACATTATAAAATTTACATAAAATGTATGTCGGTACCTGAGTGTTTTGTTTATATTTGGGGTTGTTAGGATTGGCTTGTTTCAAGTCACATGTACACATTAAAGTTCACTCATTTTGGAGGAGATTCAAGTTATGGAAATAACTTAGTAACTGGCGAGCTACTTTAACAGTATGCCACTGGAAACTGTAATTGCTAGAAAAGATTGCCGCTAAACGGAAAATATTTCTATGCAACATTTTTAATTTATTTGAAAAAATTGCTCGAATTAATATTGTTTTCAATGTTGTGGCAACCAGAGTGGGTCCTCAGACACATAGACATAGTGTCATACTCAAACATATCATATGATAGCTTGAGGAATTTGTTCGTAAAAAGTTTTTTATTTGTTATTTTGTTTTTTTGGAAAAGTCGAAAATAAATCTGAAGAATATTATGCATTATTTTAGTGGTATAGAAAATGTTCCATATTAAATTAAACAACAAACGTTGTTCCATTTGGATCTAAGTATTCGCTAGCAAAAGCTATTTCATCAATATCAGTCATATAAAAATAAACAGTAATAAACGTATAAAATAAAAAAGTAATAAACGTAGGACTAAGTAACTCTTAGTCTGCGGACTGTAGTGAAAAATGCTATTAATAAAATAAAATTTCTCTTAGTTGACGTTTACTAACTTAGTCCACCTTGAGAGGTGGATTAGCAATGGACTAAGCAAGAAATATGTCAATCGTGAAAAAATATAAGTATATAATAATAATCCATAAATGTCTGTGTGAAGTGAAAATAAATTGTTGATTTTTGTTTTGAAAAAATAAAAATCAACGATAATTTGAAAAATACGTAAAACAAAGAAAACGAGGTATAATCCTAGGTATGTGAGGAGGATTTAAAAAAAAAATACAATGGTCAAATTTACGGTAGACGCATAACTGGGCTGTGCATGTGCAATGCAAAGCAGGAACAAGTCGAAAAAGCAATTGTTCAAGCACAGAACTGTGCTATGATGCCCTACTACCACAAGGACATTGACTTCGTAAAGGATCCGAAACTATTCTTAAGCAAAATGAATAACATATTTAATAACACACGAAATGTAGTTTTGGTTAATTCATATGTGTACTCAATCATGTCCGGTTTGATACCCGACGTGCCGTCAATTGTTCTGTTTCCATTTTCGTTGCGATCTTAGTTAATAATTCTTCCATCCGTTTACCCTCGAGAGCCAGCGATGGCGAACCTATGGCACGCGTGCCCAAAGTGGCACGCAGATAAATTTTCGCTGGCACGTATAATATTTTTCATTTTCATACATATGTACTGAACTGACTAATCCAATAATGCATTTTTGATATTGAAAATTGTGAACTCAAGCTCAAAAATTGTGAATCAATTCAAATTTTATGCATAAATTTTGATATTTAAAAACAGACATCCAGATTTCTGGCGCATTTATTCAAAACGTTAAAATATAATTATATTACACTAGTCAAAAAATTAAAGGAACACTTGGAAAAACTCAAAAATGGAGTGGTTTTTAATAGGGCTGTATCTCAGTAGAAAAAAGTCGGATTGAAGTAAAATAAAAAGTTTTTCAAAGGTTATAACTTTTTCTTTTTAAATTATTTTGAGTTAAGAAAATACCTTTAGTCGTTTTCGCTTGAGTGTAAAATTTGTTCACTCAATTTCAAAATTTAAAAAAAAAATTTAGTTTGGTTTGTCATAAAGTAAGCGGAAATATTTTTTCAATCCAACCAATCTAAGATTCAATTTAAGAATTTTGATGGCATCAATTCCCTGTTTGTTTTAGATCGCTACGATTTTTTTCTAATCAAAAAATAGGTTTAACTGCAAAAACACAATTTTGACTTTGGACCCTTATATCTCTGACTTACAAAAAAAACAAAAGCCGATTTGAAAAATTTATTAAATTTTCTACACAAAAACATTTTGAAAAAAAAAATTCGTGTTTTTCAATCTTTTCTATCAATTTTAAATAAGGTCAAAAATATGCATTTTTCAATTTTTTTTTGTGGCTTTTAGTGATACATCTAATCTGAGGCTTAATTATTAAAGCTTAGTGATACATCTAAAGAATTCGCGCGAATTTTTTTATTTTCACACCCCAAATTGATTCTCTTTTGGGCAAAATTTTTTCCGCTCGCTTCACTCCCAATCAAACTAAATTGATTTTGAGTGTTACCGATAGTCATCATCCACCAAGGTGAAATAAGATGCTCAAAATGAATCATTGCAGTGCAGCACCTGCTATCCAGACACTAGCATGCTTTTCCAAATTAAAGGAAAGAGCAACAGCTTTGAAATTAATTGCTCTATCCGCTTTGTCGACAAATAGAAAGTAAATAAAAATGATCTTATTTATTTATAGGACATTTTGGGGTTGTTGTTATGACCCACCATAGTGGGTCATTAGCCCCGAAACCCATTTTCGGGACTTCTGACTTCCGGACCAGTTTCCCTGCGCCATGTATAAATGTGTGAACTTAGTACCCATTAGAAAGTGGACTAAGTTCTCACCGTACATGGGAACTAACTACACTTTACAAAAGTGGAGTAAGTTCTCACTTGGTGGGAAGTAAATCCCTCAGTGGAGTTAGTTCCCGTGGAGTTATTTCCCCGCACCGAACTAACGCCTAGTCTATGGACCAGTTAGACTATGGATTAAGAGTGGACTAGGCGTTTTTATTGATATGGCTGAAAAAGTTTATATAAAAGTCATAGTCATGTCTGTTAGCCTTTTTTTCCGCAAGAACACATTTTGTTTTTCTTTTCTTTTCTGAAAAATAACCAGTATACGCCCGAGTGAACTTTATCATAGAACGTTAGTTCCAATATCTGGAAAAATGCTCAATACGATTTATTAAATTAAAAAACACAAAAAATAAAAGATTCATACCCAATTGCATAAGCAAACACTAAAAGTACTTTTAAAATTTTATCAGACCCTTAAAACTTTTGAGTTTCACCAACTGGAAATGGGAAATTTCAGGGAAATTTTTGTCAAAATTGACATCCTCATGAAAATTATGTAAGAAAAAATGAGAAAGCGTTATATTCACTTTTTTAAATATTCAATGAAACTTTTAAAATTTAATGAGTCAAAAATTGCCATTTAGTTTTAAAAAGTGTCTAAACGCTTGGTGAAACCAAAAAATCTCATTTTACGGTTTAAAAGCCTATTTAGTGTTTAAAAGTTGTTCATGAAATCGGGCATCAGATTTATTTATTTGAAAATAAATTTAAAAAAATATATTCACAGCATTTTGTTCCGGATTGCTCCAGTTCTTTCTTTTGAAAAATATTTTAAAATGAGGATTTTAAACCCCTAAAACCGTTTTTAACTTAGTCCCGCTCTTTCGAAATTGAAAATTTTGAAAAGTGTTCCAGGTTTTAAAAGTTGTTCCTAATTTAAGGGGCAACGAATAGTTGGTTAATATCAGGGACCAATATTATCCTATTTTTAATTTTTTTATTTTTCGAAAGGAAAGGTGTCGGGCGGCGTATTAAAATTAAAATATATTTATTTCCTTGTGGTATGAGATATAACATAGGTAAACTGGCAAATCTCTGGAAAATTTTGTAATTTTGCAAAAGAGCACCAACATTTTCAGAAAGTTTTTTCTTAGCAGAATTCGTTTTCGTGAGCGGTGAGCCTCCAAATTTTGTCCAAAGTTACGCATGAAATTATATTATCGATTGTACGAATCAAGGCTGAAATAAAATATTTAAAAAAAAATGAATTTCAGTTATTGATTTTTTTTTCGAAAATTTATAACTCAAAATTCAAATGTGCTATGATTTCAATTCTTTGAAATAATGGTAAGAAGACTCTTTGCTATCCACGAAAAAAAACATTGAGATAAGAGGGCCTAGCTTTTTTTTCAAAATTTGTCTGTAACGTACGGTATATTGAAGTTTGAAGAAAATTTGGAACAACTGTTTAAAGCTGGAACACTTTTCAAAATTTTAAATTTTCTCTGGGCCAGAAACGTTTTTTGGGATCTTAAATTCTTATTTTCGAATTAAGAAAAAAAAATGGAACAGTCCGGAACAAACAAGGAACAACTTTCAAAAATAGGAATTTCGAAAAAAAATCGCAATAATAGTGCAATAAATTAAATAAACGCTGCGAATATATATTTTTTTAAATTATTTTCAAATGATTTAATCAGAAACTTTGATCGTTATGTCGTTTGTTTTTAAAAAAAAACTTTATGAGGATTAGTAGAGATATTGGGTTTAACTTTCTATGATTTGAAATTTTACTCGGGCGTATACTGGTTATTTGTCAGAAAAAAAGGAAGAAACATAACTACGCTTTTTTCCGAGAACTATTTGAGCATAAAAATCAATGTTGCTACAAATAAGCAACAATAATGAATTATTTACTTAGTTGGCTTATGAAATTGTTCTGCTTAGGTAATAAAGGTACCATACTCTGTCCCTTGTTTAAAAATGTAGTAGGTACACAGCTGACTTACTTAAAATTCTAATAGAATGCCATAAAGTTAAAATAGATACAATGCTTTCAAAAAATTTCCACGAATCATAAGTTACATCGTGAAATATAATTCATATGAACAAATGAAGGTTTCCTGCAACTACTGCAAAATTAAAATACCATTGGTCTAGAAAAATATCAGTAAATGTGTCTAAACAAATTCTTGTGTGTCACAACCATATTTCTCTCTAAATGTAGCCACCCATAGCCGGACTTGTAGCTAAACCAACTAAAATGTAGTCAGAAGGACTGCAGAAATTTTTGAATTTTGTTACTACATTTTTCATTTGTTTTCATGAAGTTGATCTTTATAAACTTCTTTTCATTAAAATTGTGTAAGTCCGGCTCTGAAATTATGTATATCATTTTTTATTAAGGACATTCAAAACAAGTGAAGAGTATGAACATTGTCACCATCACCATTGCATATATAATTTAACATATGAAGCGTTGCCACATCACCGAGGCCGACAAACAACTATAACGAAGCTTGTATATCTCAACCAACCGCTTGCTCACTTGCGAATGGATTTGTCCTTTCTCATCCTTTTTATACATATATTGTATGTGGCTTTTGTTGTTTTGTTCTTTTATTTCAAACGTGGTTCACTTTTTTCGGTGATGTTTTAATTTTTGGTTCGGCATTGGAAGAGAACTATATGAATGCAAATCCAACGCGACGACGACGATGATGATGTATGTTACAATACAAAGGGTATTTCTTCGTCCTCGAATTTTATATTTCTAGATACATATGCATTTGTTTGTATCTACTTTAAATCACGTCCGTTTTTTTTTTTCCTTTGGGTGTCATCTGTCATGCCGTCAGTACCTACGTTCTTATGCATAAAGCCAGTTTTATGTTATGATACTCTAATTGTAAAAAAAGATATATTCAATTAGGAAATAAATTTTGATGAAAAAAGATGCAGTTTTCGAAATTAAAAACAAAAACATCAACTGTTTAATGAAAAAGGTTTAAGGCTAAACCACAAACACGCTTCAGCTTCGGCTTCGTCTGCGTTACGATGCACCCGCTTCACGTTTGCTTTAAATGACAGTTCTACCTCCGTCATCATAAAACAGATTTGCCACTTTACTCCTTTCGAAGTAGTCTATTTCGATTTTTGAAAAACTTTGAAAATCTATTCCCACTTCGCACCATCAAGAATGTTTTGCAATCTACTTCACTCAGAAAAAAACTTACATCGATTTTACTTGATATTTCCAAAATCTGCTTCGATTAACTCATTGAGTAATTTTATGCCTACAGTTCTATTTTCATCAGGAAAATAGATAATCGACATCTGCATCTGCTTCTGCAGTTTCTATCCTTATAAACGAACAATAAGCGGACACACTTTACAAACACGAAATGTCAACCCATACACATGTAAACGCAAAGTATGAGTTACGTGATTGTATTGAAGTGTTTAATATTTTAGGCCGTGTACGACTTGCATTAAAATGTTGGTTGAATTTAACCACTAGTGTCATATTTTAGTCTGCTAGTTAAATTTTAACACATTTTATCGACCATGTAGTGTTAAAATTAAATCGAACGTCAAGTTTTTATACACATATTAACACAATTCGCACACGGCCCTAGTTGTAGATCTGTCTTTATGAACTTTTGATAGTAACTGTATGTCCCTCTTTGCGTCAATGAATCCATGCACAATATAAAATACGCTATTTTCAAATCTACTTCACTTTTTCTCAATTTACTTCGCTTTATTCCCAAATCTAATGCGATTTCTTTTTTTTTTTCGAGTGGTAACGCTGCTCCAAAAAACACATGAACAAACAGCTGTTGAGCTGTCAGACAAAGCAAAAGTTCAGCATATTTGAACTACAGCTTCCGTTTGGAGTCACGTTACGTACGAAACGTGAGGTCGAAGCGTCATTGTGATAGCAAGCATTGAATTCCTATAGCTGAACTCGTAAACGTCAGGCGAAGCCGAAGCTGAAGCGCCTTTGTGATTTGGCCTTTAATTTTCACAGATTGAAGGAGTAGTTCATTTTGTCTGGAATTTGTTCAAATATTTGTATAGTAGACTCTTAATGATTGAAGACAACTTCTTAAAACAGTTTATTCGCATATTATTTGCGTTTGCATATTGACAACAATTTTTTGGTTGTTGTAATGATAAAAAATACGGTGCCGTGTAATAACGCCAAACGAAATAAGGCCGACTTGGTCTTATTTCACTTTCTCAAAGTGAAAGAAGACCGACCTCTAAAAGTTTGCCCTATTTCGCTTTGAGAAAGTGAAACAAGGGAAACTTTTGTTGAGAAATAAAACCAAATTAGTCTTTCACTTGACGAAAATGAAATTAGGCCAACTAAAGTTTTTAGTCAAAAAACATTTTTCAAGACTTCTAAGTTCTTACATAACAGTTGACTTGCTTAAAACAACAAAACCTTACTATCCACCGTACTTTGCTTGCTGATGTCTAAGTTGTAACGTATGACGGTTAAACGTAATACCGTTCAAAGCAGATTTTTCGTAAACAATTTTTAGTCCTCCAAAATTACTTCCTTAGTAAATCAACTATCCAACAATGCCCCCATGTCATTTTCTGATTGACGGAAATTTAAGCGCAGTTCCTGCATGTTACTTCAAGCAATTCCTGACTGAAAATTAGTATTTCAATACATAAAGATAAACATAATTTTTTTAAGGAAAAAATAAAAACTTCGCACGAAATTGCCGCTTCCTTTAATTTTGAAAAAGCAATTACTACATATTTATAATGCATTAAATTGTTTTGTTGTGAACCTCTCTTTTCGCTCTCATCTGAGGATGAGGATGATGCCGATTCGGAACATTCAAGATCATTTGGTTTGATTGGGAGCGAAGCGAGCGGAAAAAAAAATTGCCCAAAAGAGAATCAATTTGGGGTGTGAAAATAGAAAAATTCGCCAGACTCAATTTCGATTTCTGGTTTCCGAGATATTTGCATCAGAAGATAGTCATTCTATGGGGCTAGCCGACCCCGCGAACCTTGTCTAGCCAGCCTTTAGATCAACTCCAGGATAATAAATTATACACATGTTTTTGTCAAAGTACAGCGTGATTTACTTGAATCCAATTAATTTTGCTGGACTGTCCCCTCTATGCTGATGTGAGGAATCTTCCTTCCATGGGCATAGTCAGGACTGAAAATGACTGGGATGTTAGTGGTGTTCTTCTTTCGAGGGATACTGCTGAACGTTTTCAGGCATTTGCCAGTGAAGCATTTGGGAGAAGAAGGTTGAGGATTTGACAGGTTAGTTAAGTTCTGTTTTATTTAAGTGTAATATGTTGTAGGTAGGAATAGGCGTTATTTGTTATTTTAAATATTTAAAATATGATTTTTTATTAATGAAGTATCTTTTGAGTTTTTCTTTCAGGTACTTCTTGATGCGGATTTGCTGTTTTTCTGTTGTCCTTCGTTGTTCGCATTCCCATCCAACCGGCATGTTTCCTCCTCAGCTGTTGGTTGGTGGGATATGCATTGAGGTTGCCAGGCCTCGGGTTTTTAGTGAGCCCATCTGGAAGTAACCTTTACGGTTGCGGAGCTCCACCGGAAGCTATATTCTGGTACCACGGGAGACAGGAGCCCACTGAGTTATTCAGGTTCTCTGGTATCTTCGATACCAGTCTGTTTAACTTGGTCCTGTCTATGAGGTAGGCCCCCTTGTGGGAGTATCGTGGTGGCTGTGGTTATCCCAAATTCGTGGGAACTAGTAGCCCCTAGATGATCTGTTACCATCTGAGATCACTAGGGTGCAAGAGGTGTTAGATAGACCTCGCCCCTCAGCAAGGGGAGTAATATGCCTAAACATATTGCTAATTGTACTGGGGTGGTACTTGTACCGCCTCAGGGCGTTGGCTGGAGCTTTCCTCAGCCCTGATATTGTGGGTAGGCCCACCGGGAAATTAAGCCTTAACGGCAGGTGTTCTCGTCAAGTTTATCTTCGATATCTGAATCCAATTAAAATTTCTACTTTACGATAGTCTGAATTCTGAAAACATGCGACAAAATTTCGTTGAAAAAAATTAAAAAATTTCTCGTTTCTCCGGACTTCTCCGAAGATTTCAATCAAAAATTTGTTTCGTTCGAAAAATCATTTCTGAAAAATTGTATCCAGATTTCTATGCAAAAATTGATTTAAGGTGTTTAAATTCTTCGTGTTATTCGAGAGTTTTCCGAGTTTTGCATGTTCCCCATTGAAAACCAATGCATTTACAATTCCATGCATCTTTTCCAATTTAAAACCATTATGTATACATATTTCGAATTCGTTAGCTGTCTCCAAATGAAGTCAAACGATTTGATAAGATTTAAAATGTAAAACCACAATAAAAAGTAAGATCTACTCATATCCTTGTATTTGTATTATGAACATTTTTCGGAGATATATTTTTTTATTTATATTGCAAAAACGAAGAGAAAGAGAAAGACTTAACAGAAAACATATTCTTAATTATTCTAATGCGAAGGTGTGCATTGAGAATACTTCAATACAATTTATTGGTTTTATTTCTTTGAAATACAAAGGTTGGCCTGAAAACAAAATAAAAGTAGGGAACATCCTCAAGAAAAGAAAAAACTTTGTCAGTTATTAAACCTTTATTCCATTATGAATTTTAAATTAAGAAAAAAGAAATCTGGACCCAATAATGTCTTTGCAGTTCATCTTTGTTCTATGCAAAGCTGGAGGGGTAAGACTTACAAGCTTTTCCTTAACTTAAATTGATAATAATGCCTTGGGGAAAAATGTATAATGAATCAATTCCCCCTGACTCAATTGATTGAATCAAACTGAATGCTGCTAAAAACAGAGGTTTATAAAGTTTCTAAAATATTGCTAAATATAGTTTTTATAATGCATGCATATGGCATCTAAGGAAGCAGCCTTATTCAACTTATTAAACTTCGAAATCAAATTAAAAAAACTTAACACAATAAATTATTATAAATATACATACTCTGAGCACGATTAACTTAACTCTGTTAATAGATGACCTAAACATCTATAATCGATTCTAATTGAAGTCAAAAAGGAAAAGTGCTTGTTGGCATGGCATAAAGTTATAGATAATATTCTTTTTATTGTTTTATTTACCTTCGTAACTTAACATTTTACTGAGTTGTCATGTGATTTAACTTACCTTTTTTGTTTCGGAAAATCGATAAATCTCCATCAGTTTTGATTTTTCCAACTTTTACCAGCTGTAAACAAAAGGATATTTTTGCAGGTTAATTATGTGGCATCAGTGTAGTGTATGTATTGTATTTATATACAACAAATTTTGCCTTGGCTTTATTTATGCAGTGATGTCATTCATGTATTCTATGATGCCAATAGTAGTTCCCATGAACTTAGCCTTGGTCTTTGCTGAAAATTGCTTCATTGACCATTTCACAAACACATATAAACAGCATCTGCAAGCTGTAAAAATTGATTCGGAACAATAAAATTGATAAAGTTTGAAATGAATGAACATCTTGAAAAATAAGTATTCCAATTACCGTTAGGGATAAATTGCAAAGTCATTTGGTGGCGAATCGATACTTCCTCAATGACTTGACCCAAATTCAAGGGAGATTTGTATGTAGGTTCCTGCAGTGAAAAAATAAAACAATGATTATGACTAATTAATCTGATTTATTTAAAAGAGAGTTTGTTGTAGGTATGTCGCCAATAAACTCGCGTTTGGCTGACCCGATTTTGGTAGTTTTTTTCTTATGACCGAAAGGTTTTAATATTTACTTTTTTAATCACAAGTGATGGAAATGTTTAAAAATAATACTTTTCCCACAACAGCAAAATATGAACTAAAGTGATACTCGACTTCGCTGAAAAATTTTGCCAAAGGTCAAATGTCAGTGATGCTAGAAATATATTATAGCTGATGTAGTAAGTTACCCAACAGATAATTCATTGGATATACCAGGACTGCCGCCACATTATTTAGCGCTTAAAATAGGAGCACCAATTATAATGCTTCGGAACAAGACAAGACTTTCCTTAAAGAAGTTAACGGCAAATCTGATTGAAGCTACCATTTTGTGTGGAAAAGTCAAAAGCGAAGATGATAAATCCTTAAATTCCAACGTTCCGCCAGACTTGCCATTTGGCGCAAAGTGAATGTTTGAAAATATGTGGTACCTATTGATTTAGAAAATCATGTTTCTTTTAATGGTCAATTTTATGTTGGCCTTCTCATGAGTAGGAAAAGCATCTGCTCTGTTTATTTATTTAAGAGATGGAAAAACCAAAAACGTATTATATCAAAAAACGTTTCAATAATGTTCACTGCAACAAACAAATTGTTTTTTTCAGTTTTCGCACAAGATCAATTTTTTTTTTCAAAAGTGCTCTCAACGAAGCGTGTGGGGGATGAGCTAGTCGATTATAAATTATAATTGATGACTATAAAAAAAAACAATCAAGGCTTTCCAGCTTGCAACTGATTGAAAAAGTAAAAATAAATAACCTTAACAACTACTTAAGCACGTTCTATGCAGATATAAAGTTGTCAATTTCTAGTAGGTTTGAAAAATCATACTTTTTCTTTTGAAAAGCGACACGAGCTTTTAAAAAATTCTAGATAGTCCGAACTATCGACGATTGTTGATGGTATTTGCTTTTTTACTAAGATTTATTTTTAAAACATTTGTTTGTGTAGGTAACGTTAAGTTAGGTTTACGTGGCTGGATTTTC
The DNA here is from genome assembly GCA_943590905.1 of Sphaerophoria taeniata. NCBI lineage: Eukaryota > Metazoa > Arthropoda > Insecta > Diptera > Syrphidae > Sphaerophoria > Sphaerophoria taeniata. The sequence goes on from OX016542.1 coordinate 68,506,675, forward strand.
TTCACACTTAGGCCGCGCGGGGCCATTCTGATACCACATGAATCTAGGGTACCTCTTTGTATGTGTAACAATAATTATATGAATTTGTACACAATGTCTACTATTATTGTTTGGATAATCTTCGCTACAAGTTTTTTGGTGCAAATATTTTAACTTCCCAGAGGATGTTATTGTTTTAGCATATCTCCATGTAACCAGGATCCGAGTATGAGCGTATAATGCATTCGGATTGTTTCGCGACCAATAGGCTTGTCTAATGAGACGACGCGAAATCGCTTTTTTTTTATAATAAGCACGCACTCAAGGGGTTTTTGTTCCCTTTTTATGCCAAAGCACAGTGCGAGCGTTAGGGAAAATGGGATAGACGGAGAGGGTTAAGGATGAGGTGTCGGTTAACATTAGTCTTGAATTCCTGAACACTGCAATGACTGGGGAAGACAGAGTGTGGAAGAGAGTTCCACATTCGCGTAGTACGGCTAAAGAACGATTCTCTGAACATGACCGTACGTCCGAAGTTGGGCTCGAGGGTGAACTGATGGGCATTCCTGGAGGCGCGGGTATTACGGTTGAATATCTTAAGGGGAGGAATGCAACTGGCTATTTCACTAGAGCATAAACCATTAAAGTAACGGTAAAAGAGGGTGAGGCATGAGACATTACGTCGATGTTCAAGTGACGTAAAAGTCTCAAGGATAGTACGGTCACCAATCATCTTAAATGCTTTTCTCTGGATACTGTCCAAAAGACTTAAGTACGTTACTGGAGCACCAGCCCAAACGTGGGAGTTGTACTCAAGCTTTGGACGTATGTAAGTTTTGTAGATGGTAGCCAGATCAGAAGGGGAAAAGAAGTTCTTGCATCGTCTTAAAAAACCTAGACATCTTGCGGCATTTTTGGCGACATCGCATATGTGATCATTCCACAAGAGGTGGTCGGTGATACACATACCGAGAATCTGGAGATGTTCGGTTTCACTGATGCAAGTGCCACTCATGGACAGTGGCAAGGGGGGTATATCTCGCTTCAACGATACAAGACAGCATTGAGTTTTCGAAGCATTAAACTCTACGCGGTTTTTTATTCCCCATTGTACAATGCTGTTTAAGTCAGAGTTTAATGAGCTTATCATATTTTGCCGTTGCAGTTCCACACCCGAAAGGGAGGGATGTGAGTCTGGGAACGAATATGAAAAGCTAAGGGTACTATCGTCAGCGAAACAATGAATTGGATTAGAAGTTGCAGACAAGAGATCATTTATAAAAATGAGAAAGAGGGTCGGAGACAAAACGGAGCCCTGGGGCACACCAGCATTTATTTTGTGGGTTTCAGACTTGAACCCGTCCAGTACAACTTGTATTGAACGGTTCGAAAGAAAGTTTCTAATCCAACGAAGGAGGAATTCATCAATACCGAAGGCACGCATTTTCGATAAGAGAGCCTGGTGCCAAACTCTATCAAATGCTTTTGAAATATCGAGTGCAACAATCTTACTTTCTCCAAAACGATGTAAAGATTTGTTCCACTGTTCGGTGAGATATGCCATCAAATCACCAGTGGACCTGTTGCTGCGAAAGCCGTACTGCCGGTCATTAAGAAGCTTTCGTTCTTCAAGATATTTCTTAAGCTGATAATTTATCAGCGTTTCCATGACCTTAGAAAGAAGGGACGTAAGTGCAATCGGACGATAATTGGAGGGAGAGGAGGATTCGCCTTTTTTGGGTATAGGCTGGACAAATGCTGTTTTCCAACTACTCGGAACGAGCCTAGAAGAATAGGATAGATGGAAAAGCTTACGCAAAGGTTTTGCCAGCGTTGAAGAACACCTCTTCAGAACAATAGCGGGGATACTATCCGGGCCAGCGGATTTGTGTATGTTAAGATCCTTTAGGACCCTCGCCACAGCACGAGTGCGAAAGAAGATTTGTCCCATGGAATCATTGACGCGCTTAAGAACTGGCGGAGTCATGACACTCTCTGGCAGCGAAGAGTTGGCGGCGAACTGCCTAGCAAAAAGGTTAGCTTTCGCAAGAGAGCTAACGACTGGAGTATCATCATCAATGAGCGTTGGGACCGAAGAAGAAGAAGAATTCTTCATATTTTTCACAAATGACCAAAAAAATTTACTGCCTTTGGGACATTGCAGTATTTTTTGCCTTAGTTTTTGGTCATGCAAAAATTTGGTCCGTCGAATATGGACATTGCAGGCCTTCCTGGCTTGTTTAAACTTATTCCGATTTTCCTCAGTAGGGTTGGCTTTGTAACAACGGAAACTTACTTCTTTAACCCTGATAACCTCTTTACAGCTCATATCAAACCATGCGTTCTCTTTGGGTCTGATGCTTTTAACCCTATTCGGGATAAAAGTTCTCATTCCCAAAAGAAACCACGAAACCACGACGTTCTGCTTAGCAGACAACGCACCTAACCACTAAGCTACGGGCAACTGCTTATTTATCAATAAGATATTTCCTCAAGTTTTAATTTAAATACTTATGTACCTACCTACCTGCATAATGTACCTATATGAATATCTTTTATTTTCAACACAGGTATGTATGTATCGTATTTTACTATATTTGTGAATCCCGGGATCGGGATTGAAAAAACTTATCGGCACAACTATTGCAAATATGAAGATATGATGTATGCAATCTGCATGTTCGTGTACGCGATTGGGTATTACCAATAATATTTAGAAAAGTTACTTTATTTCAATGCAATGTATGTGTTCAAAGGAGCTTATATGTCTGTTCTTTGTTCACCTGAAAGCAATCTGAACATTATGGAATTCAGTAAGGTGAAATAAGGGCACAAGAAATATATTAATGTTTGTTATTGCATGCAGTGCCGGCTTTAGGGTATGGCGACCCAGGCGGTCGCCTGGGGCGCCGCGCCGCGTCAGCCAACATAACTTCAACATAGGCAAGAACCAAATCAACAAATTGTGAATTTGTCAAGCTCTAGCTCAAAAATTCATAGGAAACTCAAAAAAGTTTCATGAGTTTCATTTTGTTTTTATTTTTACCATAGAAAACGCAATAGAGACTTGAGGTAGTGTTTGGTAAAAAAAACATTGAGTTTCGTCATTTCTTTGTATTTTTAATCGCTATAGTAGTCCTATGAGATTTTTTGAGATAGGGCTGGATCTTCTCACCAGTTGGCGCTGTTAATTTCTTGTTGTATTTTGTATTATTTGTTTTAGTGATGTATCTTTCCGCTTTTAGCACCGCCAGTCAAAATCAAGCGTTGGAATTTTTATAGAGATTACAAATGAAATTTATATGCATCATATCACATGATACAATTAACAAAGTACATATTCCAATAACTGTCAACTATTTTTTATTATTGTTTTTGCTGTCATCCAGCAAATTTTATTGTTATAATTATGAACAAATGATCAATTGTATTTTAATTTAATTTTTGAATGTTTTAATTGGGCTTTTTGATCTTTGATTTTTATATGCAATTAATAAATAAATTAATCCATTTTTAAAATTTAGTCCCGACGTTTCGTTGGTTATTTTCCAACTTCTTCACAGGGTATCTTTATTGGATTTTTGTCAATTTACATTTGTTTTTTTTTTTATTTAAAAAGAAGTAATTTTGTAATATTTCTGTTACCTAAGGCAATAAATTAAAAATTGACTTCTTTTTAAATTTAAATGAAAACAAATTTAAATTGACAATAATCCAATAAAAATACCCTGTGAAGAAGTTGGAAAATAACCAACTAAACGTCAGGACTAAATTTTAAAAATGGATTAATTTATTTATTAATTCCATATACAAATCAAAGATCAAAAATCCCAATTAAAACACTCAAAAATGTTGGTGTTATTTTCCTCTGTTCTTTTAATTTTACATTTTTTTTGTAAATTTGCGGAATACATTCATTCTATGTCATAATATCTTTAGAAATACATTTAACTAGGTAATACTAAAACTAGGAGAAGTATATAATATGATAGCGACTTAAGGGAACACTCCAGGTCTAAGAACACCTATGAGTTCAGTTGAAAAAGCTAATGTTGCCCTTAAAATGATTTAAATTAGAAGTTATGGAAATATCAATTTAGAAGATTTTTTGTGGTAAGACGATTTTCGATTCAAGACACGTTTTATCCACGGTAGTCCAAAGGGATCCGCAGGATCCCACGCCTCCGATGAGCATGCCAAATTGGCCATGCTTGCGTGCCTGCCGGCAGCTCACCCCAATTACAACCTTCCCAACGTAGACCAAAATCCTTGACATCCTGTGGATCAAGGGTATAAAACTAGGTTTATTGAAATCTTAGAACTCATTTGAGTTCTAACGCTTAATTTCTTGACATAGCTCTGGCCCTAAAGACTTGGTTTGGTGAAATTTTTAAACTTATTTAGTTCTTAGTCAATTCTTCACCAAGTTCAAACGCGTTAGAACTTTGTTATAGTTAGAACTTCGATAAATTATACGCTCGTATTCGGGGGTCTAGTGCCTTAAAACTCGGTTTATTTATAATTAGCAGTTTCCCGCGATTTAGTCCACCTCATCCTCGTTCGTCGAAGTTATTTAAAAATTGTATAACAGTCAACTCTCCCCAAGTCGAAATTCTTCTCAGCTCGGAGCTTTCAAATATGTTTAATTTTACCCGTTTTTAGCAAAACTTTTCACTGATGCTTTTCTCTTATTATTCGCAGCATAACGTTGAATAGCTTAAGGCCTTCCTCTATAAATGGAATATTCAATACACAAAGAATTTTTCAATTTGATTTAGCAGTTTCTTAGATCAGCGCATTGAAAAAAACTTTTTTGCCGTTTCTTACACATTATCCACTGATTCTTCGCTCTTATTGGTCCTACCTTAAAGTAATGTAGTCTTAAGTCTTCCTCGATTAATGGACTATTTAACACAAAACGAATTTTACAATTCGAACCAGTAGTTCTTGAGATTAGTACGTTCAAACAAACAAACAAACTCTTCAGTTTTTTAGTAGGTATAGATTTCGTTTTTTTGAACGAGCGAAATGATGATAACCTATTTATGGACGTTGACTTTGAGTACGATGCCAACGTTATCCTGGAAGAACGGCGTATTTATCGAATCCATTTTTTGCAGCGCTTCCGTTTAACAAAGCAAACGTGTTTTGGAGTCCTTTAACTGTAGGCAAAAGAGCTTCAACATCCACAACCACAGTAAAAATTGGAATGAATTTATTATACACTTTTTTTTCTTCATAGTTCATGGACACGAGTAGGATTCGAATCCCACGTTCAGCGTACAAGCTAACACACATAAGCACCTCGCCACGGGCATCACAAAAATAAACTTAAGTGCCACATAAAAAAAAAAAAAACTAAGCGCAAACTCAAAAATTTCACTAGAATTTTGTCAAGAAATTAGGTGTAAGCGTATTTTTAAAAATTAATGAAAAACGCATGTTAATTATGTATCGCTAAGGTGTAACATAGTGACTTGAAATGTTAATAGTATTTGCGTAGGAGAATTACACAGTTATTCTTTAAAGCATAAATTCTACTTTTTCATTAACTTTATAAGTGAGATACAAGTTTCATTCTTGTTAATTCTGGAGAAGGAGGTTAAATAAATTTGTAATTTGTAAAAGAAGGGGCGCCAACTATTTGACTCGCCTGGGGCGCCAAGATGCTTAAGGCCGGCCCTGATTGCATGAAGAGAAGCACGTGAGCAAATACCAGTCACAATGAGTTTGCCAAATTAATTTTTTTTTCTTATTTCAATAAAGAAATTTAGAAAACGAAATCTGCATAGATTGAAGAAATTTTACGGGATTGAGATGGAAGAAATGGTGATGCAATCGATCCTCTTCCCTTGCACAATTTATGTATATTTTTTGAGTTATTTACTTATATTTTAAAATAAATATGTAGGTTGACGGCACCAGTCTTCGGACAGACCGTAGTGTAGGGATTGTTTTGCACCTTATGGCGAATATCTAAAAAAAAAACTTAACACAGAATTTGCAAAAACCAACAAAACACAGAATCATAACATAAATAACATTTTTAACCTACACATACTAAGTTTCAACGCGATCGGGTAAAACGGGAAAGTTATGGGTCGTTTAAGAAGCAGCTGCTGTGCTGCTTGTTTGCTCTTTTTAAGCAAAAAAAAGGTGGTAGACCCTCGAAACATATACTGGGAATAGTTAATTTCGTAAGATCTTGTAATCAAATGGACTAAAAAAACTAAAAACATAAATTTGTTTTATCGATTTTCCCAGTGTCCGGCAGCACTGGTACAAAACATAGCGATCATTTAGCCTGCGAGTTTAAAACGAAAAAAAAAAAACAACATTTTGTCTTCGACGTCCATCGTCATAATTTTTGTTTCGATGTTTATCATCATTTTCTTCTCTGCCATACAATATTTCTAATCATTTCGGTGTTATTCAATAGAGGAGTATCTAGGTAGTTTTTAGCAGCCCGTACTCACGACACTTGTGTGTGCACCGGTGTGTGTAGGAGTCCGCCATTCACATAACACCTATTGCAACACCAGACCAGAAAATAGAAACATTTTCATTTTACCAACATCTCGTCGGGCACAGAGAATCGGTATCACACCAGCCCACACACATAACACATTTGAGAACACCGATACAGTTGTCGTGTTTCCTTTAACCGAAAACCGAATATGGGAATAAAAACCAGTTTCTTCCCTCCACTTTTCCATTTATTTGAATATTACGTTTTTCTATAGTGTTCTGCATACAAAGAACAGGAAAAACGAACCAAATAGACGATAAACATGACTTTTTATACTGAACATACACAAAGAACAGTGAATCCGTTTTTAACTAAGTTCTACTTACGAGTGGCGAAGTAGGTGCAAAATCGTCCGAAGACTCTGTTTTCATCGTCCGGAGACTGGTCCCGAATTTGTTTTTTCGTGTACCTAATATTTCGTCTGAATTAACAATTATTTGGCATTATTTATCATTTATATGCAAAAAAATCAGGAAATAACTACCGATGCAGAATATGAATTGCTCTATACTCTTTTAAATCAATGTTTAAAGTTTCTTTCGATTCATTCATGCACCAAACTACTGGGAAATATCTAAAGCTTTAGGAAAATATTTAGATTTGAATGAACCTGTAGAGCTATACCTGAATATATTCAAATCATCAACTCTCTTTATTAGTTTGCTTATTTAACACCCAAATTCTTAGTTCATATTTTCAATTTTTAAATGAATGGAAAAGAAAATAATGTAATCCAAAAAGGAATCTATGAGATGTACAAAAATCAAAACTGCCCTTTAAAAACGTAGATGAGTTATAATGGAACAATCAAAAATATTTCCAATATTTCCAATACATGCATGCATACCAAGCAATACCATAGAACCCTATAACGGGGTTCTTCACAAGGTATTGAGGTTGGTAACATAAGACTCATAAATTAAATGAAACCCCACGTGTAATAAAGATTCAGAGTTCAAACAATTCAATAACTGTGGACACTGCTGCGTAACTACGCACTTTTTCTAGTGTTTCTTTTGGAATAAAATACTGTCTGGACTAAGCTCAAATTGGATTACCCAAATAGTGTTAGAATAACATTGGTTGTGTAAGCCGCTTTGATGTGCGTTCGATAAAAAATAAAAGAATACGCACACCTCTTTATGCCTAGCAAAATAAATTCAAAATTGCAATTTCAATCCACCAAAGTCAGATGACTCACAGAACCTCATATAAACAGAAAGAATACAATGTTTTGATATCAAAACTCGTCCACTTAATTAAAAACAGCATTTTACGGACTTGTTAATGACATCTCTTGTGAATAATAAGTTTCTAATTGTAAACGATCTAAGAGTTAATTTATGTTAAGGTATTTTTTTATAATTTCTCGTAGGTGTATAACAATTTAAATGAGAAAAAAATTCATTTTCAAATTTCTTTTTCAGGATTTCTCTCTTGGGACGTATCCGATTGTCATGTCGACCTAGAGGATGAACTCAATACAATTACCCAACATGCCCCAGAGGGAGAGGAAGCTCGACACGGTAAGTGGAAAATGAAACAACATTTCGGTTAGCAATTTCAATTTTGTATTTGCATTATGCATATACTCGTATGTACATTGTACACAGCAGTGGCTTGGCTATGCCTATGGTGTATTAAATGACAAGGACCAAAACGTGTACAAGCACCTTTTAAAGAAAAGCACTCTAAAATAAGACGCAAATATCACGCACTAGGGCGGGAATGTTTACTCTAACTCTTTATCTAGTTACTCAAAACATGCATATACGACACTTCTATTTTTATATTTCTACTTGATAGTACAAGGTAGGTAAACATTTATGACAGATCATGTCAGTAGATTCTAGATTCCCGTCTGTAGTCGTCAACTTCGAAATTTGAAATAGTATAGGTATAACAATGACATGTAACATCGTCATGTGGTATATCTTTGTTTGTCACGATTGACATACTGTTACATTTCAGGTTTTATTAAATTACATTCATGTCCAATGTCCATGTCAACAACAAGTTTACAAAATAATTTCAATGAGTTCGAAAATAACACTTTCACTTAAATGATTCAAGTTCAAAACAAGAAGTAAAAATCAATTAACTACATACTTCTTGTTCTTATCCAGGAAGATAATTGGAATGGAAATTGATGTAAACATGTATGTTAGGTATTGTGACGTGGTCATTGATACACCACCCTATTTTCAAGTGACCATAAGTCTTCTGAAATTAACTTTTTTTTGTCTTCTATTATTATATATTATTTAATTCTTTATAATTCAGTCATTTAAGGTTTTATCTGCGGAATAATTTTTGTGTACCTACACCTTTATTACGGTGCTCTTATGAAGATGGGAAAAATCAACATTGATATCGTGCCGGCTAACAAAGTTATGGTGGTCAAAAGGTCGCGAAATTCAGTCTTTCGTGAATATTTCGCGACCTATTGGTAAGGAGCGTTGGCTGCGAAGCAGAACGTCGCGTCGTGGGATCGAGTCCTACTCGTGCCCATAAAGTTTTTATTTCATCTTTCACGGACACTGACTCTTGCGAAGAACTGACAAATCTTCCAAAAGTATCAATCTGTCATGAAAAAGTGCTTCTCAACTCTGCCGTTCGGAATTGGCGTTAAATTGTAGGTCCCCTCAATTCTTCACACGCACTCAGAGAATTGTTGATGAGAGTAAGCCACTTAGGCCTTGGCTCTTCAAGAGCTGTCGCGCCACTCTATTTATTTATTTTTATTGTTCGTCTTGAGATTATCTAAAAACTATGCCTCAGTCATATTTCTGTAAAATTAACCGTTTTCGCAGTAGAGGGACTAGAACGCGCCCACACGCTCGCGCGAATTTTTTTATTTTCACACCCCAAATTGATTCTCTTTTGGCCAAAAATTTTTCCGCTCGCTTCGCTCGCTTGCAATTTTTGGTTCAAGCTCCAAATCCTTAATAATACAATTTTTTAAACCATTTGAGAGGGATTGTTGAGTTAATAGAGTCAGTAAAAAAATGTCTTTCTGATGGAACTTTTAGTGTTATTGAAATACCTCAGTTATTTAAGGGGACAAAAAGATGCAACAAGATGAAACTGGGTTCAAGTACAGTGTGCTTGTAGAATGCCCTACTCTCACCGAACACCAAACTTCAGAAGAATGTTTGCATTGGAAAAAGTTTTCTTTATGTCACATAAACTTACAGCATGCGGTATATTTCAATCGTTATATACCGTTTTAGAAAATATTTAAAATTAATGAAGGACCATATATGGGGTCAGATTCTTAAAAATGGGTTGCCGAATGAGTAAGTTTCTCAATATTTTTGTACATGCGATTTTTTTAAATTATTTTCAGTCTTAAAAACTGAATTTCGGAATGACTTCGTTTCTAAGACATTTATTTTAATTTCACAAACAAAATTGCTCAGTATACTTGAATTCTTATTTTAAATTTTTCTCAATTAAAGTGACAATTTATTTCAAATTTGAAGGGAATTAGATCCACTAATTTTTTGAAGAATTTAATTCCCACTGTACATGGGAACTAACTACACTTTACAAAAGTGGAGTAAGTTCTCACTTGGTGGGAAGTAAATCCCTCAGTGGAGTTAGTTCCCGTGGAGTTATTTCCCCGCACCGACAAAAACAATGGCCCACTATTGTGGGTGATAAGTGCCGAATTTCCTTTTTGCGACTACTGGCCCACTATGTTGGTTTTTTAGTCCAGAAATGTAATTAAGGGTTTCCGACCTTCGTCTATGTGACGTTAAGAAAGCATTATCCAATGCAAACGTTCTTCTGCACTCTGTGATGTCAAAGTTCGGTGAGGGTACGGCATTCTATAAGCACACTATACTTGAAGCCAATTTAATCTTATTATCTTATCTTATTATCTATCTATCACCTAAAATAACCAAGCTGTTTCAATTACATTAAAAACTACATCAGAAAGATGGATGGACACAAGCGGAAAAAATTTTGCCCAAAAGAGAATCAATTTGGGGTGTGAAAATAAAAAAAAAATTCAATCAAATCAAATCGATCTTGAAGTTTTTCGTATCGGCGTTCCTCAGTCGAAATTCAAAAAGATGCTGAAAATGAATCATTGAAATGTTTGCAAAAATCCTTCTTTGCGTTACAGGATGTGTAGTGGTTGCTTTTCCAAATAAAAGGAAACCTCAACAGCTTTGAAAAATTAATTGCTCTGACCATTTTGTCGGCGGCTAGTAAAGAAACGTTGTCCTATTTATTTATAAGATTTTTTTGTTGTTGCATTCAATTTGTACAATGTGCATACAGGAATTTAAGTTTTTTGTTTATTTTTAGCATGAACATTCGTTTTTTCAATTTTTTTTTTTTTATTGGACTTCTGTCCTAAAATCTAATTGGGACTATTGACCCACCATAGTGGGTCAATAATCCCTAAATCGAAGTCGGCACTAATGTACCTCCATATTAAATCAGAAGTTCCGAAAACCATTTGCGGGAATTCTGACCTCGGGGCTTTCTAATCAAAACAGAAAAACCGAAATAAGGCCCCACGGGCATTATTTCTAAGTTGCAATGGAAATAAAATCGCAGCCCTTGTAACGGTTTTATTTCCATAAGAAATGGAAATAAAGCCCTATGGGGCCTTATTTCGTCGGGCGTTATTTCACGTCACCCCCGCAAACTTAGAAAGCCGCACGGAAAAAGTCTAAAGTGGCCAAATCACACGATGATCTACTGAACACAATATTTTGTAATTGTACAAAAGGTCATAGCAGCAAAGGTAGATGCAAATAAAATTGGATTGAGATGTTCAAAAAGTTGTGGACATTGCCGTGTCCAATCATACTTAACCACAGAGTCAACCAATAACAAAGATTACGATGTGTAAGACACTGTTAACGAAATCAAAACTGAAGATTTTCATATGAAAGAAGAAAAAACAATGGGGAAAATGTGAGCGCGTTCTAGTCCCTCTACTCCGAAAACGGTTAATTTTAGAGAAATGTGACCAAGGCATTGTTTTAAGATAATCTCAAGACGTGTCCTTCACCACTATTGACCTCCGGGCAATAGGTCTCGAAATATTCACAAAAAACTGAATTTCGCGACCTTTTGAGTATGAGTATATTCCATTTCGATTTAAATTCAGATTACATTATGTTAGAAATAAAAATAAAAATAAATAATTAATAATTAATCGAAATAATAATGACATTTTGTATTTTTTGATACAATGCCACTTCAATAGGCTTAATAAATTCAAAACATTATTGATGGTGGGGTGACCCAAAGTACAAATTAATGAATTCAATAATTAATAAAAATCAATAAAAATACATTCAAAAGAAACATTTCCAAAATTCTTTTAAAAAGAACAAGAAAGAACTACATGTTTTAGTAACATATTTTCCAAATTAAAAATTAAAAAAAAAAAAAACAAAAAAAAAGCTAATCTAAATGAAATAGTAAAAAATTCTCTATCAACCCAAAATATCAGTAAAGAGTGATTCAATATTAGAATAATCTAAATTAAAAAGCCATTTATTTATGCGTTTTAAAAACATTCCAGAAATTGTTATGTAGCTTATGGACTGGGGAAGTTTATTAAATAGACGAAATGAAAACACAGAACAAAAGTTACGGGAAGCCGTGGTGCGAAAATCTGGTACAGTAACGACGTTCAAAAAATTACCTCGAAGATTATAGCTGAAAACTAGTCTGAAATTAAGATTTCCTGACCTCCTAAAAAATGTTTTCAATACCTTAAAGCAGTATAAATGTCTAACAGGAAGTATCTTAAGAGTAGCAAAAAGTCAAAACTTGGATGTCGACGGTGTTTTCTACAAATTTTTCTAACAACAGCTTTTTGGAGTATAAGATTATTATTATTATTGCATACTGTAAGTTTGAATGGAAGATACCATAGTTAATTGTTGTGAGGAGCTTAGAAGAACAAACATTACTAAGATAAAAAAAATTTCTTAATGTCCAGTTGAAATAGTTTCTTAGATACTCCGTACGACATGAGAAGTTGATTTTCGAGTCGATACGAAGGCCTAAGTATTTAAAGTTATCAACTTATTCTACCACAAAACAATTAGCACTGCAACTTACACTTACAACTTTGGCAATCGCTCGCATGGTACATAAAATCAGTTTCAAAAATATATACCGAAGACAGATTGAAAAACATAATTTTTGTCTTAGGGCTTTTATTAACTTACATACATATGTTCATTGAACCAAGCTCTCAATAAATCTAGATCCCAATTTATATCAGTAACAAGATTCAACGCTCTTTAATCTGCAAACGCAGTAAGAGTGCTTTTAAAGTCCATTTTGAACAATGAGTTGATATAAACTAAAAATAGAATCGGTACCAGAACCGATCCCTGAGGCACTCCTATGTTAAATGAGACTATACTACTTCTTGTGTTGTCTATTTTAACTCTTTGTGATCTGTTAAGAAGATATGAACTATTCCAACATAAAGCTACGAAACCCAGCATTTTCAAGTTTTCTCATGTCAAAGGCTTTTGTAATATAAATAAACCACATGTATCATCAAGATTATAAAAAATCCGAGAGCAAAATTCTCAAAGAGCATCTTCTGTGGACTTTCCTTTTTGAAAGCGAAATTGACCACCATAACTTTTTTAGCCGGCACGATATCAATGTCCATTTTTCACATCTTCATAATAGCACCGTAATTAAGGTGTAGGTACACAAAAATCTAGCCCACTAGTAATTTTTCCTCTGATTCGGGCTTTATTTTACTAAAACGACTGGATTATTTAGATATGTTATGAAAATACGTACAAACTTATATTTTCGATATGATCTGAATACTTTGTATAAAAAACTTTTTGCAAAAATATAAAATGGTTCATTATGAACCTTGGTGTTTACTAAATTCTGTTGGTTTGTTAGATTTATAGAGTTCCTTTATTAATGAAAACAACGTCTTCTATGTAACGATATTTTTTTTCAGACAGAAAAACTGAAAGGAAAATGTTCTGATTTACAATTTTTCTGATTTTAATATTTAATATTGAGTGATAAGAACAAAGTGTTGTCACTTAACGAATGTAAAATTTAGCAAATTCACCATTCGTATGCACATAATAATATACGAGAACTTAAAAATAAAAATTCAATCGAAAGACTTCATATAACTTAAGGGAACAATTTTCAGAATTACAAATTACATCTTTCTAAGCGTCTTAGGTGTTTTTATTGTCATTTAGTTGATTTTCATTAACATTTGTCTGCAACAGCAAAGCAGAGGAAATGTTCTAAATAGATTATGTACCTACTGAGATAATTTCTTATCAACAAAAATTCATGTAATGTTTTACACTTTTTTAAAAAAATTGCTGTAAAAAAAAAGGTTAAGAATTTAGTTTTGATAAAGCTTTAAGTTTAAAGTATACTTTCATTTGGTTGTATTGTAAGACATAATTACCTTTAGTGGAGACTGTTTGAAAATAGGGTAACAATAATTATGTGCGTGTTTTTTTTTTCTTATATATAGGTACCTACCTATACCTACTCATATGTCAATTTATTTCACATTTAACATGTAAGGGCACTCTAGCGCAATGGTTCTAAGAGCGCTTTTAATTTTAATTTCACAGAGATTCAAGCAAGCATCAGTTTCATTTAGCTACTGTAAATGATTGCATGCAACGTTCTTGTCGACAACAGCTCTTGAACAACCACATAACATGTTTATGTTATTATGGGAGGGGCTTTTAACTAAGCTATGACTTTTGAAGTTTAATTATTATTATGAACGGATGTGGAAAGAAATTAAGTGTGGAGGCATTTACACAAAAAGACGAGAAATTGCTTTGAATTTAGTATGTTTAACTGCAGAAACTTTAACTGCAGAAAGTTTTAATAAATAGGGTGGTTGGCATAAGATGACTAAAGCACTAAGACCAACGAAAGACAAAAAAAAAGTGATTTAAGAAACGTTTGAAGAATTACATGGAAATATGTAACAATTTTCAACCATGGTCCATAAATTTACTTTTTAATATCAAATAGCAAATTTTATCGTCGCGAAATATATTCTACTTGATACGAACTTTCAAAGTTAATTCGCCTTCCACATAATCCACACTCCCAACGAACAAAATGTTCGCGCAAATTATTCTTGTTTGGTTTGAGTGAAAGAAATGTCAAAATCGACGAACATTCGTTCATTTGTTGGTTGTTGTTCGTGCTCATGTGAAAAGTGCTTAAACGCTTGTCGACTGGAACAACGTGTTCCTATTCTTATGAATATACAATGCTCTTAATAATCATAATCAAAGACATTCTAAACAATTAGAAGGGGAAATAAAAAAATATGAATCCCAGTTAGCCCTGAAGACAGTTTAAGAACAGTTTATAAACATACCTAATCTTATATTCATATCTGTCATTATGGCACAATAAGTTGTTCTATAGGTATAATTTACCTACCTCAGTCGAATGTTGAAACACTTTACTCTGCTTATTTTTTTCCAACGGTTAAAGTCCCTTATCATATCACCATCAATATTGAACATATTTCTAATTCCAAACATACCAAATGATAATAAAATAAAATTTCTGAACACACAGTTCTACCTACAATATGAAGTAATAATCCGCCACAACCATTTTCGAGAAGCGCTCTCAAAATCCCTTTTAATATCCTACAATAGTCGACGATGAGAATGGAAGTGCTCTTGCTGGTGGAATCCCCACAAAATCATATTAGCTGGCAAAACATTTGTACAGCAAAGCCTTCTTCAAAAGGATAAGCCTACAGCTCCCGAGCAGGATGAGGTGACGACAAAGATGGTGTTGTTGTGCTGCAATTTTATAAATTTCCTATCTATTCCGCGACTGCTCTCCTCCACCAGAAATACAAAAGAATTGCACAGTTATATAACAATGGCAATTCAACTTTTGCTCTGCGATAATTTCAATTCAATCCCTTTGTTATGGGGTGTGTTATCGAGGAGGTACCTACAGAAGCGCCATAAATTCAAATCTTTATCATGGAACATATTTTATGTTATAGAAGTGTAAGAGAAGATTAAAATTTGACTGGAATAAGCATTGAAAAGGGATTAAATGAATTTCCGAAGATGAGCAACAAATGATATAGAAATATGTTTGTATCTAATTAACAAGAGATTGATTACATAAATGTTAATATCTATTTATTTCTTTACGTATATAGTTTGTCCTCACTTTACTTTCTTTTCCATTACGCTTCATTTCTGAGACTTGCTCTTGAAGTCTTGACGGTACGAATTCATTAATTCTGGTCTTGCAGAATTCTTACGTATGCCCATTCTTTGTTCAGAGATATTTTGAAGTTGAAGTAGGTACTAAATACAAGTGTCAAATGGAATTGGTATCCTGAAACTATCGAAAATAACTTTTTTTTTAAATGCTATAAAAAAAAACTACTGAATATTTTCTCAAATTTCGTTTTTTAAGCCTAGTATACAGTTCTGTACGAAAAAAAAAAAAAATAAGAGGAGAAACAAAAAAAAATTTCATGAAAAAATATCTGATAAATAAATTAGCTGTCACTTTGAAACTTATGTCGAATATTTTAATTTTTTGCTGCCAAAACAATGAGCTTCTCATTGTTTTGTGTGAAAAAAAATCGAGGTGAGTTTAATTTTTTTTTCGATTTTGGTTTACAGCTCGGATGACAGTGGTGAAATGAAAAAATATTTTTTTTCGGCAAAAATCTCTCCCATAAGAAATACATTAGTTTTTTTTTTCAGAACTGTATACTAGGCTTTATTTGAAAGTACAATCCTTCCGGTTAGTAATAGAAAATAATTTCATTCAAATGGCTGCCTCCGCTGGCCATGCAATAGCCTACACGATCGGTCCAATTTGTAAGCACATTGAGTGCAGCTGTATTTCACCAATGGCTTCACGAATAATGTCCTTTAAAGCGTCAATTGTCTCTGGATTGTCGGCGTAACACTTATCTTTTACGGCACCTCACAAATAAAATTCCAACGGTGTCAAATCGCAGCTCCGAGGTGGCCAAACGACATCAGTTCTGCGGCTGATAATGCGATCTTCAAAAACAGGGCGCAAAACATCGAGTGTAGCTTCGGCTGTGTGGCACGTAGCGCCATCCTGTTGAAACCAAATATTGCCAAAATCCTCCTCTTCAATTTTTGTGAACAAAAATTCGTTCTACATGGCCCAATAACGATAGCCAATGACTGTAACGGCCACTCCTTGCTCATTTTCGAAGAAAAATGGCCGAATTATGCCTCTGGACCAAAATCCGCACCAAACAGTGACTCGTTTTGGGTGTATCGGCTTTTCAATGTATGCGTGTGGGTTTTCTGTGGCCCAAATGCGACAATTTTGCTTGTTTACATAACCACCAAGATCAAAATGAGCTTCATCTGAAAAGATGATTTTTTTGGCAAAATCGGCATCTTCTCTAAGTCGATCGCAGGCCCACTTAGCGAAACGAAAACGCATTGGATGGTCAGTTGGCTTCAAATCCTGAACCAATTGGACTTTGTATGGCGTCATACCAAGGTCTTTATGCGAAATTCGTCTCAATGATGTCTCCGAAATGTTCAATTGTTGAGAACGACGGTGAATGGATGTTAATGGCGTTTCACGCACACTTTCTGCCACAGCAAAAATATTCTCGGGTGTAGGTACGGACTGTTTATGGCTTTTCACGCTTTGGTTTATCGATTAGGGTGCCAGTTTCTTTCACTTTTTCACAAGATAAAGAACATACGGAGCTGACGGTGCTTCTCTTCTTTCAAAATCCGTACGCAACGTTCGCACACATTCTGCAACATTACCATGATTTTCAAAGTAATGTCGCAATACGAGCAATGTTATTATACGCAACATCAAGTTTTCGCTTAGATATGTATACTGGGCAGCAAGTCTTCACAGCAATATAACGTCGTTGGCAGAAGCAGAATTTTAACTAGCAGAAGTTTGATTTTACTGGGTAGGAAATGCTGTGTCGTCCAAAGTGCACGTAGTCCACCATAGACTTTTCCAATGGAAGCATTTATGTGTGTGGACCAAGTAAAGGTTTGATTAAAAAGGTTTGTTGGCTGATTCAACATATATTCTATGGGACTTTGCTCCAAATAGATTGTTGGTAAAATAGATATATCAAGCTTTTTCTTGTATATTGCGAGAGCTTTTGTTTTGTCTGCATTAAGACGTAGATCAGATCTTCCATCGGACCAGTGGAAGATACGCTGTAAGTCTTCATTTATTAATGTTGTAGCTTCGTTTATCAAGTTTAAAGGTCGACTAATACATATATATTTGTGTGTCATCAGCGAACATATGCATTGAGCTATGTTTCACAATTCTAGGTACGTATTTCATTCACATGCAAAGAAAAGAGTAACGGACCAAGGATGGATCCCTGGGGTACCCCACGCATTACAAACAGTAAAGACGAGCATTTATCACCTACTACAACTGTTTACCTTCTACCTTGAAGGTATGAAAATATTAGCTTTGTTGCAGGCAACGAGAACTTAAATTTGTTTCTTAGCTTTCTACAAAGTTTAGAGTGATTGATGGTGTCAAACGCTTTTGAAAGGTCAAGTAACGTAAGAAATGTGGCTTTATTTTCATCAACTTCATTGCTGATTTCATCTACAACCGATATTTAGGCTGTCTTGAAAGTTCTATTTGCTCGAAAACCGGATTGCTATCCAGCTAAGAGTTTTTTTAGTTGAGAGATATTTTTGCATTTGCAATAATATCGCCTTTTCAAAAAGCGATAGGCCTGTACTCAACAGAATTTCCACACATTTTCCTTGGGATTGGGATTATTTTCGCCTCTTTCTACTGTGAAGGAAAAACGCACGTTGCTAGGATGGAATTGAATACATGTGTGAGATAGGGCAAAATGTGTGGAATAAAAGCTTCACAAATTAAGGGTGAATTTCATCAAGTAACCATAGAGTTCGACTTTATAGACGAAACAGCTTTAACCACATCTTCCTCATTAAGCCTAAGATTATCGTAGTAGGATTCATTAGACCCATCTGGCGATTGATCAAAAGGTTACTATTGCTTCAAGGGTCAGTGCATATGTACATCAACATCACCCTGTACAAATCCACTACTTCCGATTTAAAACCTGCTCACAACATTCGTCAATTTTAAAATTCTGTTCAAAATTTCACTGTAGTGAAACATTTTCTAGTCATTTATTTAAATGTTTGCTGGAAATAGCTTTTCTTTTTGTTTGGTAATCCGTGATTGGTACACGGAAAGAAATGAAAAATCAGTAATCACGAATTTCCATGTCGTAAATTACGAAAAATCTTTTTTTTGTAAATCATCCCCCTTTTTTCGTAAAATGAGAGTCAAAATTGTAATTTAATCTTTATTCCGTCTAAATTTACAAAACTGTATAATTTGAGAATTACGAAAAAATGTCATGATTTTAGATTTCCATTGTAAGAGCAATTTACAAATTTTGTATTCGTAATTTTAAACATTTGGAGCATGATATAAATTGTACGACTAAATAATTCTGATTTACAAAATTAAAGATCGAGATTTATGATCTCAATATTCTAAAAACAAAGCTCTTGAAGCTAAATGAACGAATTGATCTTAGACAATCGTAGTTTACAAAAATATTTCCTGAATTAAAAAATAGGTGTTTATTAAATCATGAATTCTTATCGTATTTTACTACTTTTGAATCCAAACTGTTTTTTTCTTGAATCGTAAATTACGACAATATTTCCTGATAAAGAAAAACGTTTTGTGTTGTTTATTTATTCCCTAGTTTTCATGCGGTTGAAAATCAATTCCAATTTTTTAAAGCGTCGAGTAGCTCAGTGGGTAGAGGTGCCGATCAAGAGACCGTCGTGCATTCTCATGCCTGGGTTCGAATCCCAGCAGTGCGGAGTGACGATTTTGGAAAAAAAATCGCAGTTCAGAATGTGAAGGAAGTACGGAGATTGATCGGTGAGGAGAGTGAGGAAGGGAGAATATAGTACCGGGGAAGGGCGAAGGGCGAGGAAGGGAGAGAGAAAAAGAGGCGAGATCCCCCCGAAACGGGGGGGATGGTGCAAAGTAATTTACAACTGGCTGATCATAAATTACGCTTCTGGATCTTAAATGCTTTTTTTGGTTATGATTCAAAAGTGTAGAGTTACAACTTTTGAGTCGTAATTCTTGAAAAGCCAAATGTAAATTTACAACTGGCTGATCGTAAATTACGCTTCTGAATCATAAATGCTTTTTTTTTTGTTGCGATTCAAAAGTGTAGAATTACAACTTTTGAGTCGTAATGTCTTCATTTTCCTCTTTTTCGTAAATTACAAACACGAATTCGTAATATTTGATTCCCAATCCAAGGTCCATAACTAGATTCATTTTTCTTGATTTACCGCTTGTTTTTCTTGATTTGATCTTCGATTTCTTTCTGTGTACACAAACACAGTACTCTCCAATTCCGGATACCAAACAAACATGGAAACATGTGAAACCTCAAATGCAGATGCATGACAATGTTTTTTTCATTGATAATATTGTGAACAAGACGGCGAATACGTATGTGCAAGTGTGTGCACAGTGCGTGATTCTGATTTTGATTCCGATTTCAAGACCAGAATCGTTTTTTTGTTTAAAAAAAAAAACCGGTATAAGAATTCATAATATGGCTACATTTAATAACTTAGTTGAAAAGAGTTTAGAATTGTGTGTTAGAAGTGTTTATTGTTTACGGACAACAACTGTGGTATTAAGCGAATCCTGTTTTTTCAACCTTTCTGAAGACCGACGCATTATTTGTTATTTTCTTTCTTATTTGGATTGGAACGAAGGCACTTGTTTCTGAAACAAAAGCGTACGACAATCTTAGACGCTATTGGTATTGTAAAAAATGTTCATATTTATATATGAACTTACATTCATGCATTATTTTATGTTTATCTCTTTCAATTGTGACATGAAAATGCAAGGCGAATCAGAAGGGGCTTCCTATTGTCCTCTTCTTTTCAATTCGTTCTTAGAATTCATAAACGCAAACGAAAACAATGAGACGGCAATCAAACATAATATAAAAACGGCCAGTTTGAATTCACATAACTGCCATTTGTGCTAAGCTTTATGCATCTTGCAGTTGCACGCATTCATTTTTATACTTTCCTACCAAGGTTTTAAGGATTGCTCACCAGACTTTTGAAAATAGCAAATGTTCAACAAAATATGAGATTCTTATGTTCAAAACACTTTGATACGAGCCGGTGGTGAACAAAATTGATTTTATTTTTCCCCTATTTTCTACTTCATACTCAATTGCAATTATTAGTCACAAATTGGTGCCAAGGTCATTATTAAACCGTTAAAGCCTGGTATTTAATTTTCTAGCAATCTATGGATAAAAATATAGGAAATATCCCACTTAAAGATTTCAAATGGTTTTATGACTTAATCGTGAATTACTTACTTACTTATCCGGCTCACAATCCATGAAGGATCTCAGCCTGAGATACTGCAGCCTTACATCAAGAAAGGTCCCTTGCATGCACTCTCCAGTCGCCGAAACTAAGCGCCCTGACATGTGCAGCCACTTGGTCCTTGTACCGTAGGTTCGGTCTCCCTTGTCGTCTCGAACCTGGGGGCTGGGATGTGAAGACTTTCTTGACTGGAGCGTTGTCGTCCATTCGCTCGATGTGGCCGAGCCAATGCAGTCGTCTTTTCTTGGCCTTCTAGACTACATTGACATCTTGGTACAGCTCATACAGTTCTCGGTTGAATCTTCTTCTCCATTCGCCATTGTCGCATACGGGACCGAAAATCCGTCGAAGAATTTTTCTTTCGTAAGTTCCCAGTATCAATTCCCCTTTTTCACTTATCGTCCAGAACACGGCGCGGAACGGCGGCGGTGCCACCGCCTTAAGGCAGGACTGGTAAAACCAAAGTTTTGTATAGCAGACACTTTGTCTTTCGAGTGAGGAGTTCTAAACTCAGTTGTTTTGCCAAACCGAAGCAGCAGCGGTTCGCTAGGATAATTCTCCTTCGGATCTCCACTAAGGTGTCGGTTGTGGGATTGATGTTTGTTCCAAGGTAGGTGAATTCCTTAACTACATCGAAATTGCTGCTACCAACAGTGAAGTTTTGTCCTATAGGCGGTGGACAAATGTTGCTTTGTTTGTTGATAGCATGTACTTTGTTTTGTCCTCATTCACTTCAAGACCAACGAGTTTTGACTGTTCCTCAATCGCTGTGAAGGCCTCAAGCACAGCTCTCTTGGATCGACCGATGATATCTATGTCGTCCGCATAGCCTACAAGCTGGGTGGATTTGTTGAAGATAGTGTTTTCCGTGCTCACACCTGCCTTGCGCACTATCTGCTCCAGGACTATGTTGAAGAATCACCATGACAACGCATCTCCTTGTCTAAACCCTGCGCATGTTTGAAAGAACTCGCATGAGCTGTTACCCATTTGAACACTCTACACCGTACATCTGGATCAGTTTGTTCGGGATCCCGAAATAAGACATCGCCCTCATAAGCTCTTGGCGGTGGATGCCATCATAAGCAGCTTTGAAGTCAATGAAAAGATGGTGGGTTTCGACTTGAAATTCGTTGCTCTTTTCCAGGATCTGCCTCAGTGTGAACGTTTGGGTTATCGTTGTTCTGCCTGGCCTAAAGCCTCACTGGTACGTGCCGATTATTGTGTTGTAGAACGGTTTAAGACGCTCACACAGTACGTTGGATAGGATTTTGTATGCAACATTAAGCAGGGATATGCCACGGTAGTTTTTGCATGACAGGATCGCCGTTTTTGTAGATGGGGCATATGGAGCTAATCGGTCAGTCAGTGGGCATGCATTCTTCCTCCCAAACTTTGTAGATGACCTGGTGCATTCGGTTCATCAAAACACCTCCTCCATATTTAAAGAGTTCCACAGGTATGCAATCCGACCCGGCGGACTTGTTATTTTTTAGCTTTTGGATGGATACTGCGTGAGGACAGATTCAAGTTTTTGAGGTGCACCTGGAGCAAAAACGAAGATTTGAAAAAAAAAATCATGAAAATTATGACTTTCATTCTTAAAGCGATCTAGATCTGATCTCCCCTGAAAATATTTCGAAATTGCAGTTTTAGATACACGTTTCTCAAACTGGCTTATAAGATACTTAAAAATGTTTTTTTCTCATTTTGTTGAGCTCTTTCAACACTTCACTTTATTGACTTTTCCATTTTCTTCTATTCGAAGGTGAAAGACTTATTCAGTACGCTAGTGAAAATCTAGTCACTGAAGTACTAATTCACCCACAATACAACACTCTGATACAATGCATGAGAAATTTATTAAGCAGTTTCACAAGGCATAGGCATGTTATACATGCAGGCTACACATTTACCGGTAATGGTTCCTGGATACTACAGGTGGGTTTTCAATCAATGACATAGCCATGACTTCAAACATTTTAAACAATTTATTTTTAGGACGGAACCTTTTCGGTAGCAGATTTTTCAGAAGCATTTCAGGAGCATGACGTACAGAGGGTTCTGCGTGCCTATCCTGATACAATAACTATGAATATTCATTGTGCCGATAACGGATTATGGAACACTGTGCCAGACAAATCATTTGCAAGGTTGTGTAAAATTCGAATTAACCCAAACGATGTCCTAAGTACAAGTAATGAGTGCATTAATGCATTTATTGGTAAGAATCATTTCCGGGGTACACATGATTTAGTAAATAATACAAAATTTGCTCTCTAGATTACCTAGCTCCAATGCTTGTGCCGGCATCTGTAGGAGAACTGTTGCAAACATCAGATGTAGTCGGGAATATTCGATTTACCCATCCAACGCTTTACGTCTTCCCCGGAGGTCAGGGTGATGCCGCACTTTTTGGCATTAACGGATTTAACATGTTGGGTAAGTAATTTCAGCTTTTGTTACCATTTGCAGTGGAATGACAATTTTTTTTTTCTAGTCGATGGTGGATTCAACAGAAAGGCTTGTTTCTGGGACTTTGCACGTCATCTTGACCGTTTGGATGCGGTTTTACTGACCCGTTTGAATAATAGCAATGTCAATGGAATGTCGGCTGTTATTAAGCGAAAGCAGGAATCACACGTGTATCCACAGATTGGACATTTTTTTTGTAACATTCCCGATCGCAAGAATTTGCCAAGTCCTGATGGTGACAAAGACAAGGACCCACTCTTGGTCGATTTGTTTGAACGTGGTCACAGTCTTATTAGTGGTGTTAAATCTTTAGATTTGAAACCACAAACTTGCTATCGTAACGCCGAACCAATCAATCTTTACCATAAGGTGGGACATGGCACGTTGGATATGTATGTGATAAGTCCATCAAGAGATTCTAAAGAAGTAAAAGACTTTTTACACAAATGGAATGCAGGTGACCAGAGGCTTTTTTCAGCCAGAGACACAAGAGATTTCCAATTCCCGCTTCAAAATCTTGTTTCCATTTGTGCATTGTTGGTATGGCAGCCCGCAGATCCCGATGACACTATTACAAGAATTTTATTCCCCGGCAGCACACCGGATTATAAAATTCAAGAAGGCTTAGAAAAATTGAAGCATTTAGAATTTATGAAATACTCTTCATGCACTGCCAAATCAATTGCTCCAGTTATACAAACGGTTACAACTCGCAGAGTATTCAAATCCGCTCCAATTGAAAAGGGAATTGCCGAACCAGTTGTTCCGTCCAAACCTGGAAAACCTTTATCGTTAGACCGAGAACGAGAACGAGAGGCTAATGTTATAGAAAAAGAACGTATAAAATCTACTCCTATCCAACAACAAGAAGACAATAAAATCAGAGAAATTTCCAAAGATATCGTGGAGAAACAAATTGAAAAAGTATTAAACAAAGATGACGAAAATATAAGCCCCCAAATTATTGACAAGGTTTCTAAAATAATTGAAAAATCTGAAGGCAGCAAGGAAGAAGAGAAAAAAGACATAGACAACAAAGAGTCCACTGAAAAAAAAGTTGAGGTTATGATTGTTAGACCACAGCCTCAAAAGATCGAAGAGGTTACGAAAGATGATGCGCCCGAAATTGTTAAAGAAATTATTAAGACCAAACCAAAGGCAAAAGTTGAGAAACCACGCGCAGAAGTAAAGCCTGTCGTTCGTTCCCGAATCGATACCAAACCTCCCAAGTCCATGGAAAAGAAACTATTAAAGAAAGAAGAAAGAAAGATATCTCCAACACACACACCCCGTAGACAAGAACTACCAGCAAAACCAACACCTACAGTTAAAGAAAGAGAAATCAAACCCAGGATGTCTAGGGCAGCTAAGGCAAGCCCCAGCACTACACCAGCAAAGAGCGCAAAAGAGGCAAACAATCGTAAAGTCCTAGAATCTAAACAACACATTTCTAAAATTTCTACTTCAAGAAGAGAGGCAACAAGAACAAGTAGTACATCAACTACCGAGAAGAAAGAATCTAAGAAAACCGAAAGAAAACCAATTTCTAGACGTCCTCGTGGAACATCGCCAACTAAAAGAGCTCCCGGAAGTCCA
Organism: Sphaerophoria taeniata; assembly: GCA_943590905.1. Classification (NCBI taxonomy): domain Eukaryota; kingdom Metazoa; phylum Arthropoda; class Insecta; order Diptera; family Syrphidae; genus Sphaerophoria; species Sphaerophoria taeniata. Next base: position 68,531,731 of record OX016542.1, read on the forward strand.
GTTAAGGCCATGAAGCCAAGAGCAGAACTCAAAAAATCAAGGCTTGACAAAGGTGGAACCACTGATTCGAGCCTGGTTTCAACACCTAGTGCAGATGAGGTACCAACATCCAAAAAAATTCAAGATATTGTTGCATCCCAGGAATTAGACGCTGCGAAACAGCGTGAGCTCGACGATCTTAAGGAAGAACAAGAAGTTGTTCGTGAAATAGAAGCCGTTTTTAGTCGTGATGAAAAGAAAAGAAAAGGTGACTACATTGCAGATCACCGTGAAATTGCAAAACAAGACAGTACTACTGAGGCAGATGAAGATGAGGAGTATCTTATAATTGAAAAAGAAGAAATAGAACAGTACACCGAAGACTCTGTTGTTGAACAGGAAAGTAGTATAACTAAAGAGGAAGAAATTCAAAAGCATCAGCGAGACTCTCAAGAATCGGAGAAAAAACGTAAAAAGAGTGCCGAAGAAGAAATCGAAGCAGAAATTGCAAAAGCGGAAGCTGAAGAGCGCCGAAATAGATTACTGCAAGATGACGATGAAGAAAATGACGCCGACGAAGATGAGGAAGCCGATGGTGATGCTGACATTCAGCCTGATTCAATAGAAGAGAAGATAGACCTAACAACGCCAGAAAAAACCGATTTGAAAGCTGAAGTTCAAGACATTATTTCATCAGCTAAAGAAATAATAAAAGCTAGACGTGAAGAAATAACAGCAAAGACCGATGAAATATCATCGCCTTCGCCGGATGAAAAAATTAGCAGTGCAAAGAAAACGTCAGACACCAAAGATGAACCAATTGAACATGAAGTAGCAAAAGAAATCAACTTACAGGAAAGCCTTCCAGAAGAAAAGTTCTCAGCAACCATTGAATCAGGAGCAACGACAGCCCCGACATTACCGGAAGATGAAAGAATTCCTCTTGATAAGATTAAAGAGGACTTAGTCATTGAAGAAAAACATATCAGAGAAGAAACCAAAGAATTCGAATCAACCCGAGTTCAAGCTAAAATTCAATTAGCTAAAGAAGGTACCACAACTACCCCTGGACGAGTTCTCCCACTAAAAATGACATTCGAATCTCAACAAAATCTAATGCGTGATGTTGTCAAGACTCCTGATGAAGTAGCTGATCTTCCAATGCATGAAGAAGCTGATTTTGGAGAGTATGATGATAAAGAAGGTCCAGATACGAATAAGCAATTGTCATCAAAAGAAGAAATTGCAAAAGAAGAAAAGGAGTTAGAAGAAAATGAAGATAAACCAAAAGAAGAAGAAACAAAAGAAACTGTGCAAATAACTGAAGAACTGGAAAAACAGAAAACAGAAGTTGAAGAAAAACCGGAAGGTGAACATAAAGCCGAAGATGTGATGACAGACAGGGATGGGGATATTCAAATTAATAAAGTTCCTATTGAGCCTCACTTTGACATGTCAAAAACGACGCAAGTTGAAAAGCCCGAAGATAGTGAAATAAAACAAGAATCACATGTGAAAGAAACAGAAAAAAGCCCACTTGGAAAAGACGAAATTATCACTGAACACGAACTGCCGCAGCACCTCCCAACAATCAAAGGTAAAGTAACGGAATTGAAAGAAAAAGAAGATACTACATCTCTTGAAAGTCCAGCCACAATCGAGGAAGCCATTGAAGTTGAAAAAAGCAAGACATATTTTGGAAAACAAGACTCCGGTAAGAGCTTATTAGAGGAATTGGAAATAGAGTCGAAAAAGCAACAAAAAGATAACGAAGAACACCAAACAGAAATATCAAAACTTGTGAGTAAAGAAGAAAACAAAATAGAACATAAAACACATTCTCCAGTTGCTAGTGAGAAAGATCACAAATCCGCACCACATTCAAAAGAAGCTTCGCGACCTGATTCGGTTGTTAGTCAAGCTGAAGAAGCATCGCGACCTGATTCGGTTGTAAGTCAAGCTGATGACAAAGAAGATGTCAAAAAAGAAGCAGAATTAAAGAAAGCGCCAGCTGATGAGGGAGAACCTGAAATAAAAAAACCAACAGATGACAAATCTCCAGCTGCAAGTGAGAAAGATTTGAAATCTGCACCAACATCAAAAGAAGTATCACGGCCAGAATCAGTTGTGAGCCGAGATGATGAAGCAGAGCTTAAAGCACCTTTTACTGATGAGAAATCTCCAGTTGCTAGTGAGAAAGATCAAAAATCGGCACCACATTCAAAAGAAGCATCGCGACCAGATTCCGTTGTTAGTCAAGCTGATGAAAAAGAAGATGTCAAGAAAGAAGCAATAGAGAAGAAAGCACCAGCTGATGAGCCAGAACCTGAAACAAAATTACCAACAGATGATAAATCTCCAGCTGCTAGTGAAAAAGATTTGAAATCTGCACCAACATCAAAAGAAGTATCACGGCCAGAATCAGTTGTGAGCCGAGATGATGAAGCAGAGCTCATAGCACCTTCTATTGATGAGAAATCTCCAGCTGCTAGTGAAAAAGACAAACAATCGGCACCAAATTCAAAAGAAGCATCGCGGCCAGATTCGGTTGTTAGTCAAGCTGATGAAAGAGAAGATGTCAAGACAGAAACAGAAGAAAAGAGAGCACCAGCTGATGAGGGAAAACCTGAAACAAAACTACCAACAGATGATAAATCTCCAGCAACTAGTGAGAAAGATTTGAAATCTGCACCAACATCAAAAGAAGTATCACTGCCAGAATCAGTTGTGAGCCGAGATGATGAAGCAGAACTCAAAGCACCTTCTATTGATGAGAAATCTCCAGTTGCTAGTGAAAAGGATCAAAAATCGGCACCACATTCAAAAGAAGCATCGCGACCAGATTCGGTTGTTAGTCAAGCTGATGAAAAAGAAGATGTCAAGAAGGAAGCAGTAGAGAAGAAATCACCAGCTGATGAGCCTGAACCTGAAACAAAATTAAAAACAGATGATAAATCTCCAGCTGCTAGTGAGAAGGATTCGAAGTTTGTACCAACATCAAAAGATATATCTCGGCGAGAATCAGTTATGAGCGGAGCTGCAGAAACAGAACTTAAGGCACCTTCTACTGATGAGAAATCTCCAGTTGCTAGTGAAAAGGATCAAAAATCAGAACCACATTCGAAAGAAACATCGCGACCAGATTCGGTTGTTAGTCAAGCTGATGAAGAAGATGTCAAGAAGGATACAGAAGATAAGAAAGTGCCAGGAGATGAGGGAGAACTTAAAACCAAAACAACAACAGATGATAAATCTCCAGCGGCTAGTGAGAAGGATTCGAAGTTTGTACCAACATCAAAAGATATATCTCGGCGAGAATCAGTTATGAGCGGAGCTGCAGAAACAGAACTTAAGGCACCTTCTACTGATGAGAAATCTCCAGTTTCTAGTGAGAAAGATCAAAAATCGGCACCACATTCAAAAGAAGCATCTCGACCAGATTCGGTTGCTAGTCAAGCTGATGAAAAAGAAGATCTCAAGACAGAAACAGAAGAAAAGAAAGCGCCAGCTGATGAGGGTAAACCTGAAACAAAACTACCAACAGATGATAAATCACCAGCTGCTGGTGAGAAAGATTTGAAATCTGCACCAACATCAAAAGAAGTATCACGGCCAGAATCAGTTGTGAGCCGAGATGATGAAGCAGAACTCAAAGCACCTTCTTTTGATGAGAAATTTCCAGTCGCTAGTGAGAAAGATCAACAATCAGCACCACATTCAAAAGAAGCATCGCGACCAGATTCCATTGTTAGTCAGGCTGATGAAAAAGAAGATGTCAAGACAGAAACAGAAGAAAAGAAAGCGCCAGCTGATGAGGGAAAACCTGCAACAAAACTACCAACAGATGATAAGTCTCCAGCAACAAGTGAGAAAGATTTGAAATCTGCACCAACATCAAAAGAAGTATCACGGCCAGAATCAGTTGTGAGCCGAGATGATGAAGCAGAACTCAAAGCACCTTCTATTGATGAGAAATCTCCAGTTGCTATTGAAAAGGATCAAAAATTGGCACCACATTCAAAAGAAGCATCGCGACCAGATTCGGTTGTTAGTCAAGCTGATGAAAAAGAGGATGTCAAGACAGAAACAGAAGAAAAGAAAGCACCAGCTGATGAGGGAAAACCTGAAACAAAACTACCAACAGATGATAAATCTCCAGCAACTAGTGAGAAAGATTTGAAATCTGCACCAACATCAAAAGAAGTATCACTGCCAGAATCAGTTATGAGCCAAGATGATGAAGCAGAACTCAAAGCTCCTTCTATTGATGAGAAATCTCCAGTTGCTAGTGAAAAGGATCAAAAATCGGCACCACATTCAAAAGAAGCATCGCGACCAGATTCGGTTGTTAGTCAAGCTGATGAAAAAGAGGATGTCAAGACAGAAACAGAAGAAAAGAAAACACCAGCTGATGAGGGAAAACCTGAAACAAAACTACCAACAGATGATAAATCTCCAGCAACTAGTGAGAAAGATTTGAAATCTGCACCAACATCAAAAGAAGTATCACGGCCAGAATCAGTTATGAGCCGAGATGATGAAGCAGAACTCAAAGCACCTTCTATTGATGAGAAATCTCCAGTTGCTAGTGAAAAGGATCAAAAATCTGCACCACATTCAAAAGAAGCATCGCGACCAGATTCGGTTGTTAGTCAAGCTGATGAAAAAGAAGATGTCAAGACAGAAATAGAAGAAAAGAAAGCGCCAGCTGATGAGGGAAAAACTGAAACAAAACTACCAACAGATGATAAATCTCCAGCAACTAGTGAGAAAGATTTGAAATCTGCACCAACATCAAAAGAAGTATCACGGCCAGAATCAGTTGTGAGCCGAGATGATGAAGCAGAACTCAAAGCACCTTCTATTGATGAGAAATCTCCAGTTGCTAGTGAAAAGGATCAAAAATCGGCACCACATTCAAAAGAAGCATCGCGACCAGATTCGGTTGTTAGTCAAGCTGATGAAAAAGAAGATGTCAAGACAGAAACAGAAGAAAAGAAATCGCCAGCTGATGAGGGTAAACCTGAATCAAAACTACCAACAGATGATAAATCACCAGCTGCTGGTGAGAAAGATTTGAAAACTGCACCAACATCAAAAGAAGTATCACGGCCAGAATCAGTTGTAAGCCGAGATGATGTAGCAGAACTCAAAGAACCTTCTATTGATGAGAAATCTCCAGTTGATAGTGAAAAGGATCAAAAATCGGCACCACATTCAAAAGAAGCATCGCGACCAGATTCGGCTGTTAGTCAAGCTGATGAAAAAGAAGATGTCAAGAAGGAAGCAGTGGAGAAGAAAGTGCCAGCTGATGAGGGAAAACCTGAAACAAAACTACCAACAGATGATAAATCTCCAGCAACTAGTGAGAAAGATTTGAAATCTGCACCAACATCAAAAGAAGTATCACGGCCAGAATCAGTTGTGAGCCGAGATGATGAAGCAGAACTCAAAGCACCTTCTATTGATGAGAAATCTCCAGTTGCTAGTGAAAAGGATCAAAAATCGGCACCACATTCAAAAGAAGCATCGCGACCAGATTCGGTTGTTAGTCAAGCTGATAAAAAAGAGGATGTGAAGACAGAAACAGAAGAAAAGAAAGCGCCAGCTGATGAGGGAAAACCTGAAACAAAACTACCAACAGATGATAAATCTCCAGCAACTAGTGAGAAAGATTTGAAATCTGCACCAACATCAAAAGAAGTATCACGGCCAGAATCAGTTGTGAGCCGAGATGATGAAGCAGAACTCAAAGCACCTTCTATTGATGAGAAATCTCCAGTTGCTAGTGAAAAGGATCAAAAATCGGCACCACATTCAAAAGAAGCATCGCGACCAGATTCGGTTGTTAGTCAAGCTGATGAAAAAGAGGATGTCAAGACAGAAACAGAAGAAAAGAAAGCGCCAGCTGATGAGGGAAAACATGCAACAAAACTACCAACGGATAATAAATCTCCAGCAACTAGTGAGAAAGATTTGAAATCTGCACCAACATCAAAAGAAGTATCACGGCCAGAATCAGTTGTGAGCCGAGATGATGAAGCAGAACTCAAAGCACCTTATATTGATGAGAAATCTCCAGTTGCTAGTGAAAAGGATCAAAAATCGGCACCACATTCAAAAGAAGCATCGCGACACGATTCGGTTGTTAGTCAAGCTGATGAAAAAGAGGATGTCAAGACAGAAACAGAAGAAAAGAAAGCGCCAGCTGATGAGGGAAAACCTGAAACAAAACTACCAACAGATGATAAATCTCCAGCAACTAGTGAGAAAGATTTGAAATCTGCACCAACATCAAAAGAAGTATCACGGCCAGAATCAGTTGTGAGCCGAGATGATGAAGCAGAACTCAAAGCACCTTCTATTGATGAGAAATCTCCAGTTGCTAGTGAAAAGGATCCAAAATCAGCACCACATTCAAAAGAAGCATCGCGACCAGATTCGGTTGTTAGTCAAGCTGATGAAAAAGAAGATGTCAAGACAGAAACAGAAGAAAAGAAACCGCCAGCTGATGAGGGAAAACCTGAAACAAAACTACCAACAGATGATAAATCTCCAGCAACAAGTGAGAAAGATTTGAAATCTGCACCAACATCAAAAGAAGTATCAAGGCCAGAATCCGATTTGAGCCGAGATGATGAAGCAGAACTCAAAGCACCTTCTATTGATGATAAATCTCCAGCTGTTAGTGCGAAAGATTCGAAATCTGCACCACATTCAAAAGAAGCATCTCGACCAGATTCGGTTGCAAGTCAAGCTGATGAAAAAGGAGATGTCAAGACAGAAACAGAAGAGAAGAAATCGCCAGCTGATGAGGGTAAACCTGAAACAAAACTACCAACAGATGATAAATCACCAGCTGCTGGTGAGAAAGATTTGAAATCTGCACCAACATCAAAAGAAGTATCACGGCCAGAATCAGTTGTGAGCCGAGATGATGAAGCAGAACTCAAAGCACCTTCTATTGATGAGAAATCTCCAGTTGCTAGTGAAAAGGATCAAAAATCGGCACCACATTCAAAAGAAGCATCGCGACCAGATTCGGTTGTTAGTCAAGCTGATGAAAAAGAGGATGTGAAGACAGAAACAGAAGAAAATAAAGCGCCAGCTGATGAGGGAAAACCTGAAACAAAACTACCAACAGATGATAAATCTCCAGCAACTAGTGAGAAAGATTTGAAAACTGCACCAACATCAAAAGAAGTATCACGGCCAGAATCAGTTGTGAGCCGAGATGATGAAGCAGAACTCAAAGCACCTTCTATTGATGAGAAATCTCCAGTTGCTAGTGAAAAGGATCAAAAATCGGCACCACATTCAAAAGAAGCATCGCGACCAGATTCGGTTGTTAGTCAAGCTGATGAAAAAGAGGATGTCAAGACAGAAACAGAAGAAAAGAAAGCGCCAGCTGATGAGGGAAAACCTGCAACAAAACTACCAACAGATAATAAATCTCCAGCAACTAGTGAGAAAGATTTGAAATCTGCACCAACATCAAAAGAAGTATCACGGCCAGAATCAGTTGTGAGCCGAGATGATGAAGCAGAACTCAAAGCACCTTCTGTTGATGAGAAATCTCCAGTTGCTAGTGAAAAGGATCAAAAATCGGCACCACATTCAAAAGAAGCATCGCGACCAGATTCGGTTGTTAGTCAAGCTGATGAAAAAGAGGATGTCAAGACAGAAACAGAAGAAAAGAAAGCGCCAGCTGATGAGGGAAAACCTGAAACAAAACTACCAACAGATGATAAATCTCCAGCAACTAGTGAGAAAGATTTGAAATCTGCACCAACATCAAAAGAAGTATCACGGCCAGAATCAGTTGTGAGCCGAGATGATGAAGCAGAACTCAAAGCACCTTCTATTGATGAGAAATCTCCAGTTGCTAGTGAAAAGGATCCAAAATCAGCACCACATTCAAAAGAAGCATCGCGACCAGATTCGGTTGTTAGTCAAGCTGATGAAAAAGAAGATGTCAAGACAGAAACAGAAGAAAAGAAAGCGCCAGCTGATGAGGGAAAACCTGAAACAAAACTACCAACAGATGATAAATCTCCAGCAACAAGTGAGAAAGATTTGAAATCTGCACCAACATCAAAAGAAGTATCAAGGCCAGAATCCGTTTTGAGCCGAGATGATGAAGCAGAACTCAAAGCACCTTCTATTGATGATAAATCTCCAGCTGTTAGTGCGAAAGATTCGAAATCTGCACCACATTCAAAAGAAGCATCTCGACCAGATTCGGTTGCAAGTCAAGCTGATGAAAAAGAAGATGTCAAGACAGAAACAGAAGAGAAGAAATCGCCAGCTGATGAGGGTAAACCTGAAACAAAACTACCAACAGATGATAAATCACCAGCTGCTGGTGAGAAAGATTTGAAATCTGCACCAACATCAAAAGAAGTATCACGGCCAGAATCAGTGGTGAGCCGAGATGATGAAGCAGCGCTCACAGCACCATCTATTGATGATAAATCACCAGCTGCTAGTGAGAAAGATAAACAATCGGCACCACATTCAAAAGAAGCATCGCGACCAGATTCGGTTGTTAGTCAAGCTGATGAAAAAGAAGATGTCAAGACAGAAACAGAAGAAAAGAAAGCGCCAGCTGATGATGGAAAACCTGGAACAAAACCACCAACAGATGATAAATCTCCAGCAACTAGTGAGAAAGATTTGAAATCTGCAACAACATCAAAAGAAGTATCACGGCCAGAATCAGTTATGAGCCGAGATGATGAAGCAGAACTCAAAGCACCTTCTTTTGATGAGAAATCTGCAGTTGCAAGTGAGAAAGATCAAAAATCGGCACCACATTCAAAAGAAGTATCTCGACCAGATTCGGTTGCAAGTCAAGCTGATGAAAAAGAAGATGTCAAGACAGAAACAGAAGAAAAGAAAGTGGCAGCTGATGAGGGAAAACCTGAAACAAAACTACCAACAGATGATAAGTCTCCAGCAACTAGTGAGAAAGATTTGAAATCTGCAACAACATCAAAAGAAGTGTCACGGCCAGAATCAGTTATGAGCCGAGATGATGAAGCAGAACTCAAAGCACCTTCTTTTGAAGCGAAATCTCCAGTTGCAAGTGAGAAAGATCAAAAATCGGCACCACATTCAAAAGAAGCATCGCGACCAGATTCGGTTGTTAGTCAAGCTGATGAAAAAGAAGATGTCAAGACAAAAACAGAAGAAAAGAAAGCGCCAGCTGATGAGGGAAAACCTGAAACAAAACTACCAACAGATGATAAATCTCCAGCAACTAGTGAGAAAGATTTGAAATCTGCACCAACATCAAAAGAAGTATCAAGGCCAGAATCCGTTTTGAGCCGAGATGATGAAGCAGAACTCAAAGCACCTTCTATTGATGAGAAATCTCCAGTTGCTAGTGAAAAGGATCAAAAATCGGCACCACATTCAAAAGAAGCATCGCGACCAGATTCGGTTGTTAGTCAAGCTGATGAAAAAGAGAATGTCAAGACAGAAACAGAAGAAAAGAAAGCACCAGCTGATGAGGGAAAACCTGAAACAAAACTACCAACAGATGATAAATCTCCAGCAACTAGTGAGAAAGATTTGAAATCTGCACCAACATCAAAAGAAGTATCACGGCCACAATCAGTTGTGAGCCGAGATGATGAAGCAGAACTCAAAGCACCTTCTATTGATGAGAAATCTCCAGTTGATAGTGAAAAGGATCAAAAATCGGCACCACATTCAAAAGAAGCATCGCGACCAGATTCGGTTGTTAGTCAAGCTGATGGAAAAGAAGATGTCAAGACAGAAACAGAAGAAAAGAAAGCGCCAGCTGATGAGGGAAAACCTGAAACAAAACTACCAACAGATGATAAATCTCCAGCAACTAGTGAGAAAGATTTGAAATCTGCACCAACATCAAAAGAAGTATCACGGCCAGAATCAGTTGTGAGCCGAGATGATGAAGCAGAACTCAAAGCACCTTCTATTGATGAGAAATCTCCAGTTGCTAGTGAAAAGGATCAAAAATCGGCACCACATTCAAAAGAAGCATCGCGACCAGATTCGGTTGTTAGTCAAGCTGATGAAAAAGAAGATGTCAAGACAGAAACAGCAGAAAAGAAAGCGCCAGCTGATGAGGGAAAACCTGAAACAAAACCACCAACAGATGATAAATCTCCAGCAACTAGTGAGAAAGATTTGAAATCTGCACCAACATCAAAAGAAGCATCGCGACCAGAATCTGTTGTTAGTCAAGCTGGTGGAGAAAATGTCAAGAAGGATACAGAAGATAAGAAAGTGGCAGGAGATGAGGCAGAACCTGAAACCAAAACAACAACAGATGATAAATCTCCAGCGGCTAGTGAGAAGGATTCGAAGTCTGCACCAACATCAAAAGATATATCTCGGCGAGAATCAGTTATGAGCGGAGCTGCAGAAACAGAACTTAAGGCACCTTCTATTGATGAGAAATCTCCAGTTTCTATTGAGAAAGATCAAAAATCGGCACCACATTCAAAAGATGCATCTCGACCAGATTCGGTTGCTAGTCAAGCTGATGAAAAAGAAGATCTCAAGACAAAAACAGAAGAAAAGAAAGCGCCAGCTGATGAGGGTAAACCTGAAACAAAACAACCAACAGATAATAAATCACCAGCTGCTGGTGAGAAAGATTTGAAATCTGCACCAACATCAAAAGAAGTATCACGGCCAGAATCAGTGGTGAGCCGAGATGATGAAGCAGCGCTCAAAGCACCATCTATTGATGATAAATCACCAGCTGCTAGTGAGAAAGATAAACAATCGGCACCACATTCAAAAGAAGCATCTCGACCAGATTCGGTTGCTAGTCAAGCTGATGAAAAAGAAGATGTCAAGACAGAAACAGAAGAAAAGAAATCGCCAGCTGATGAGGGTAAACCTGAAACAAAACAACCAACAGATGATAAATCACCAGCTGCTGGTGAGAAAGATTTGAAATCTGCACCAACATCAAAAGAAGTATCACGGCCAGAATCAGTTGTGAGCCGAGATGATGAAGCAGAACTCAAAGCACCTTCTATTGATGAGAAATCTCCAGTCGCTAGTGAGAAAGATCAACAATCAGCACCACATTCAAAAGAAGCATCGCGACCAGATTCCATTGTAAGTCAGGCTGATGAAAAAGAAGATGTCAAGACAAAAACAGAAGAAAAGAAAGCGCCAGCTGATGAGGGAAAACCTGAAACAAAACTACCAACAGATGATAAGTCTCCAGCAACTAGTGAGAAAGATTTGAAATCTGCAACAACATCAAAAGAAGTATCACGGCCAGAATCAGTTATGAGCCAAGATGATGAAGCAGAACTCAAAGCTCCTTCTATTGATGAGAAATCTCAAGCTGCTAGTGAGAAAGATCAACAATCGGCACCACATTCAAAAGAAGCATCGCGACCAGGTTCCGTTGTTTGTCAAGCTGATGAAAAAGAAGATGTCAAGACAGAAACAGAAGAAAAGAAAGCACCAGCTGATGAGGGAAAACCTGAAACAAAACTACCAACAAGTGATAAGTCTCCAGAAACTAGTGAGAAAGATTTGAAATCTGCACCAACATCAAAAGAAGTATCACGGCCAGGATCAGTTTTGAGCCGAGATGATGAAGCAGAGCTCAAAGCACCTTCTATTGATGCGAAATCTCCAGTTGCAAGTGAGAAAGATCAAAAATCGGCACCACATTCAAAAGAAGCATCGCGACCAGGTTCCGTTGTTTGTCAAGCTGATGAAAAAGAAGATGTCAAGACAAAAACAGAAGAAAAGAAAGCGCCAGCTGATGAGGGAAAACCTGAAACAAAACTACCAACAGATGATAAATCTCCAGCAACTAGTGAGAAAGATTTGAAATCTGCACCAACATCAAAAGAAGTATCAAGGCCAGAATCCGTTTTGAGCCGAGATGATGAAGCAGAACTCAAAGCACCATCTATTGATGATAAATCACCAGCTGCTAGTGAGAAAGATAAACAATCGGCACCACATTCAAAAGAAGCATCGCGACCAGATTCGGTTGTTAGTCAAGCTGATGAAAAAGAAGATGTCAAGACAGAAACAGAAGAAAAGAAATCGCCAGCTGATGAGGGTAAACCTGAAACAAAACTACCAACAGATGACAAATCACCAGCTGCTGGTGAGAAAGATTTGAAATCTGCACCAACATCAAAAGAAGTATCACGGCCAGAATCAGTGTTGAGCCGAGATGATGAAGCAGCGCTCAAAGCACCATCTATTGATGATAAATCACCAGCTGCTAGTGAGAAAGATAAACAATCGGCACCACATTCAAAAGAAGCATCGCGACCAGATTCGGTTGTTAGTCAAGCTGATGAAAAAGAAGATGTCAAGACAGAAACAGAAGAAAAGAAATCGCCAGCTGATGAGGGTAAACCTGAAACAAAACTACCAACAGATGACAAATCACCAGCTGCTGGTGAGAAAGATTTGAAAACTTCACCAACATCAAAAGAAGTATCACGGCCAGAATCAGTTGTGAGCCGAGATGATGAAGCAGAACTCAAAGCACCTTCTATTGATGAGAAATCTCCAGTTGCAAGTGAGCAAGACCAAAAATCGGCACCACATTCAAAAGACGCATCGCGACCAGATTCGGTTGTTGGTCAAGCTGATGAAGAAGATATCAAGAAGGACACAATAGAGAAAAAAGTGCCAGGTGATGAGGGAGAACCTGAATCCGAAACAACAACAGATGATAAATCTCCAGCGGCTAGTGAGAAGGATTCGAAGTCTGCACCAACATCAAAGGATATATCTCGGCGAGAATCAGTTATGAGCGGAGCTGCAGAAACAGAACTTAAGGCACCTTCTACTGATGAGAAGTCTCCAGTTTCTATTGAGAAAGATCAACAATCGGCACCACATTCAAAAGAAGCATCGCGACCAGATTCGGTTGTTAGTCAAGCTGATGAAAAAGAAGATGTCAAGAAGGAAGCAGTAGAGAAGATAGCACCAGCTGATGAGGGAAAACCTGAAACAAAATTACCAACAGGTGATAAATCACCAGCTGCTGGTGAGAAAGATTTGAAATATGCACCAACATCAAAAGAAGTATCACGGCCAGAATCAGTTGTGAGCCGAGATGATGAAGCAGAACTCAAAGCACCTTCTACTGATGAGAAATCTCCTTGTGCTACTGAGAAAGATCAAAAATCGGCACCACATTCAAAAGAAGCATCGCGACCAGATTCGGTTGTTAGTCAAGCTGATGAAGAAGATGCCAAGAAGGACACAGTAGAGCAGAAAGTACCAGCTGACGAGAAAAAACCTGAAACAAAAATAGCAGCAGATGAGAAATCTCCAGTTGCTAGTGAGAAAGATCAACAATCGGCACCACATTCAAAAGAAGCATCGCGACCAGATTCGGTTGTTGGTCAAGCTGATGAAGAAGATGTCAAAAAGGGCACAGTAGAGAAGAAATCGCCAGCTGATAATCTAGAACCAAAAACCGAAACAACAACAGATGATAAATCTACAGCAGCTTGTGAGAAGGATTCGAAATCTGCACCAACATCAAAAGAAGTATCACGGCCAAAATCAGTTGTAGGCCGAGATGAAGAATCAGAACTCAAAGCACATTCTTCTGATGAAAAGTCTCCAGTTGTGAGTGAAATAGAAGACAAATGCGTTGATGTTGCATCTGCTGCTTCATTTAAATCATCAGTACCTGTAAATGTAAATGAAAAATGTATTCCTTCTTATGAGAAAGTTAGTAAACCAACATCACCATCAAAAGAAGCTTTCCAAACTGCATCTTCTCCTATTGATAAGCCGTCATCATTCTTTATTTCAAGTGAATATCAGACATTGTCGAAATCCAAAAAAGATGGTCTCCAGCTAGATTTGGAGCAACAGTCCAAGCCTTGCACAGAACCAATTCATACAACTTCCAGTCCGGTTGACGTTGCTGATACTGAATTTGAATGCATCGAAATGATAAAAATGAACGAAGAAACCAATGATTCCGATAAAATAAAGGTATCGGCATCTGGAGAAAAAGCCAGGGTATCACATGAAACTTGTTCATCTCCTATCGATTCAGTTGTACCTTCCATAGAACCCGACATAAAACTACCATCGGGGGAAATTTTAGGAGACGTTGTTGAGAGTCTCAAATCAGATATTCAAGAAGCTGTTAAGATATCGTCTTCAATTTGTGATGATCTTAAGCAAATGGCTGTGACAGTAGAAACAATAGCTGAGGATTCTTCCACAACTGTACAAAAAGTTGATTCTCCAGTAACTGGAGATGTGCAGGTCATAGAAGATATTGAAATAAAAGCCGTATCTGAAACAATAGAAGCTGTGAAAGTTTCATACGAACTACGTGAAACTCATATCACAACTATTGATTCACCTGCTCTCGAAGAAATCATATTGCATGACATAAAAGAAGAAGACGAGGAACATCGATTTTCACCCCATAAGGAATCTTCAATTATAACATCTTTACAAGCACAACGACCTGTTTCTCCAAGAGAAGAAGAGGTTGCCAAGATTGTTGCTAATGTGGCAGAAGTTTTGAAATCCGAAAAACCAATCACAGAGATAATACCCGATTTCAACGAAAAGGAACTTGAAGAAAAACTTTTGAAAACTAGAGCAGAAGATGCATCTACAGTACAAAGAATGCTTGTAACAGCTAGCAGTGAAGATGGTGGTGAACAAGTTGAAATTTGTTCAAAGGGGTCAATTGTCTTTACACCCAGCTCAACATCTTTTATAACTACAGATAAAGTTGATTCTGATGGTTCGAGAGAACTGGTAACTGAAACAAGAACTGATGAAAAAGTTCCAAGGTCAGAATCTGAAAAATCGTCGCCTGATCTAAGATCTGGACCGATTTCCCTGGAAGAAAAAGATAGAATTGAAGAATCTGAAAAAGTACAACTAGTAAAAGTCATGCAAGAATCCTTAGACCGAAAGGAGTCTACCAGCAGTGTAAGTGAGTGCCATTCTGAAATCAGAAGGGAATCTGCTATTAGTATTTTGAGTGAAAAGGATTTAACTAGGGACGAGAGCACTTACGATGAAAGGCCTGATTCAGCAGCTAGTCAAGAAATTAGTAAATCTTCTCCTGTACAGATGGATGAGGTCATTACATGTAAATCTGTCGTATCCCAACTAGGCGATAAGCATCAGCAAGTGATTGAAATCACATCAAAAGAAATAACAAGGGAAACTAGTGCTAATTCTGCAGTTACACAGACTTGTGAGGCCAAGGTCGAAAGAGAAAAACTTTCTTCATCTGATAGAGAAAGAATAGTTGACGAAGTAGATGAGAAAATCAAGTCGTCGTCTGTGGTAATAAGTGAAATTGCCAGTGAGTTCACATCATTATTAGGAAAGCAGACAAATGAAGAATCAATTCGTATAGCAACTATGACTACTTCACAAGGCTTTTCTGAAAAGAGCGAGCATGAATTAGGTGAATGGGTTCAAAAACAATCAGAGAATACAATTAAACAATCATTCAAGGCCATATCTCCTGAACTCACCTCTACACTATCAGAATCCTACTTAAAATCTCAAGATGTCAAGACTAGAACAACCGTTTCACAAACAATTTGTGTTGATGCAAAAGAATCCACAGCAAAAATGTTTGATGAAAATAAAACTGTATCGTCATCTAACATTAGAAAAGATTCAACTGAAGTTTCGGCAGTTCAAGAATCGAAATCTTCACTTAGTGAAGAAATAATGACCGAAAAGGAATCACTTAACCTTAAGACAGAAGAGCGAGACAGCATTTCTGGTGCTTTTAAGGGTGAACAACATACTCAGGACTCTGTGATTAACTCGACTGTTTCGAAATCAAGGTCAATAGAGGAGTCAATGGTTAAAAAAAGTCAAATAGAATCATCAACAAGAATTCATCAAACTGAGACATTATCGAAATTCGAAGAATGTGCAACACAGACATCAGGTGCGACTACTAAAAAGCTTGAAACGTTGGATTCAGAAGAAAAACTAGTAAAGAAACGCACTGCTAGCGAAGCAGTAACTCAAAGTAGCGAGGTTCAACAAACTGGTTCATTGAGTGATCACGAGACTGGAGAAAATGATGATAGTGACTTTTTGAGTAAAAAAGAAGCTCGTTCCAAATCAATTGCAACCATCATGATGACAAGCATTTATAAGCCCTCTGAAGAAAGTGAATCTTTTGCAACATTAGAAGAAAAAGAATCACTTGAAGACATTCATCTAGAGTCAATGAAGGCATCTAAAACCAAAACACATAGCTACGAAACTGCTGAAAGGACAACAGGTCAAATATCAAATCAGTTTAGACATATTGACACGACGACCTTTAGTACTATATTAACAGAGGACGCATCTCCCGAAGACGTAATGGACCGAAAAACACCTCCAACAGCACCAGTTAGTCCAGGAATTATGTCCACATTCATTTCGGAACAAAAATCAACAATTCCGTCTTCACCGAAAAATATTACTGGAAAATCAAGCCCAGGTGCCTTTACATCAGAGAGCCACTCTATTCCCACATCATCGTATCGTGAATCTCTCACTGAAACTCCTAAATCATCAAGTGTAGTCAACGAAGATGCCCACACAACTATAGTTGAAGCTTCAAAAGCATCGGCTTCTGACTCAAAACAAGCGTCATCCCAAAGCGCAAGTACAGAAAAAGTCATAACAACTACAATAACTACAGTTACCAAGGTAATTTCTAGTGATGGAAAAGAAATTGTAACTGAAGAGAAAACTGTCACAACCACTGACACCAGTGAACCCACGAGTGAAAAAGTAACAGTAACTACTACGAGAACAACTAGCGAGAGTGATAAAGTGCCATTACAGCCAAAAGAATTGGCAATGTTGAGATCAGAAATGCGTAGTTCAACCCCTGGAAGTGAGGATGAAAGACTTTACAGTGATGACGATATTCCACCATCGCCCAGAAGTGTAACATCTTCTCAGGCACACAGTTATGACCTACAAAGATCAAGCTCAGGTATAAGTAAGAAATCTGATTTAGATATAGATGAAAGCCAAGATGATATTCCGCCACAATATGGAAGTGAAGAACACTCATCTGCGCTCTCAATATCCATGTCACATAGACAGTTTGATCCAATGAGTACATCGTTCTACGGAGCGCTTCCAGACTCTTTTGGACCACTTGCAATGTCAACAGATAAATCAGCCCCTATTCCTATAGAAACAAAAAGATCTCTTGAAAGCAGAACATTTACAGACTCTCCATCTTCCGGAAGTGAAGGTGCCAGCCAAACATGGCTTTCTCGTCACAGTGGCGATCCCAAATTTTTGGAAGAAGCTGATTTAGATTTTGAAAAGGCCCTCGAAGCGCACCGACAAGTTCGTGGCGCTGAAGTAATGTCCAGTGTTACAGCAAAATATGCATATTCTCCATCTAAGTCAACAATCGAAGAGACTGTTACAAAACCTAAATTTCCTCTAGGTGATATTCAAAAACCAAAAAGTGCTGAAGGTGCATCAACGTCTGCAACAGAAGATGAGAAAAAAGAGCAAACCGATTCAAAGTCCAAAGATCCTTTAAAAGAATGGGGTAAACCTCTTGGCTTGCCATCACCTGCTCCAATTCCAGCTGAAAATGATGTTCGAACAACTCCAAAGAAAGAACGTCGCATGGTTGCTGCAAAAACTAAACTGAACAATGAGAAAAATCTGAGAAAGCGCTCAGAATCTCCAAGTAAAGCCCGAAAAACGAATCCAGTGTATGTAGACCTAACTTATGTTCCACATCACGGAAATTCATATTATTCGCATGTGGAATTCTTCAAACGTGTGCGCGCCCGCTATTACGTATTTTCTGGAACTGAACCAAGCCGAGAGGTGTATAACGCATTACTGGAAGCAAAACAAACGTGGGAAGACAAAGATCTAGGTAATTTTATACAAACATTTTTTAATTGCTAATTTACAAGATATTACGATAATGGGGATTCCCTGTGCTTCGGTGACTAGGTTTCCTTCACTGTTTCGAAGAGCCTGTGTCCCGGTTCTGAAACCAGAAGTTAATTGCTTCGACCTTTTAAAGAAACGTCGGCCAAGAAAAAAGCCCTTGACTCTTCCAGATCTTTGAGCCGAGAAAGTGCGGATGCTTTTTTTTGTCTTCGTAGGGTCTTTTACTCATTTCTCCTTTTTGTTCGGTACTCTTGTTTTCTGTTTCAGCATCTGCAAACGATCATTTTTATCCGTCTCTCTTCTGATCATCATACCTCGGTTCTTTTTCGGGGGTTAATCTATGGTGGTCTCGGCTACTTTTTAATTATTTCGCGATATCCACAAGGTGTTGACATCGGTATTTGGGAGGACGGCGGAGAGTCACTCACTGTAGCCTCTGGCATTCTCCAGGGTGCTAAAGCAACCGATATTGAACTTCTTTCTTTGGGCCGTACGTGTTTTTTTGTCATTTGAAAAACGAGCTCTAAACTTAGCCACTACCAGAAAGTGGTCAGAGTCGACATTTGCTCCTCGGAAAGTGCGCACGTTAAGGATATTGGATGCGTGCCTTGCACTGAGCAGCGCATGGTCGATTTGATTGGAGGTGGCCAGGTTGCTGTGTAGATCTTTCGTCTTGGAAAACTAGTGCTACTTATCAACGAATTACGAGCTGCAGCAAAGTTTATTATTCGGAAGCTGTTATCTGTTGTAACTTCGTGGATGCTGGGCTTATCCGCCAAAGATGTCTCGCTTCCCGTTTCTTGCATTGAAGTCTATGAGTACGATTTTGTAGTCGTACTCTGGACAGGCTCCGTAGGCTCTATCCAGGAGGTCGTAAGAATCAGCATCGTCGGTAGGAGCGTGTGCACATCAGCCGATTTCCTACAACGAATCTGCATCATCAAAACATGCTTTGATTAAAGTTGTTCGTTGTCCCTGATCGAATTTCCTTCAAGGTAGTAATGTCTGCCTTTTATTGTGTGAAGACAGATTTCAGTTTTTGAGAAGTACCTGTAGTGTGTGTTCTTACATTCCATTGTCGTTCCGGGTCTGGTCGCCATTTGAGGCGGGTAATTTTTCGAGCACAAATTTGTTTAAGGGCTGTTGTTTCTCTGTGTGCACTGTCTGCTTACAAGTTTTGCAAGTTATATCTAAGATATATAACCAATACCCAGTGGTTACCGCGTGGAATTATAGTTAGCACTTGGTGTGTAGGAAAAGATACAGATTTTCACTATTTTCATTCATGCTGAAGTTCAGACTTAATTTCTAAAATCTATAAATTTTTCTCTTACAGAAGTAACAATTATTCCAACATACGACACCGACGTCCTTGGTTACTGGGTTGCTGAAAATGAAGAACTCTTAGCTAAATACCACATTGATCTATCGCCATCTGCATCTCGATGCACTATTAATCTTCAAGATCACGAAACATCATGTTCTGCCTATCGTTTAGAGTTCTAGGCCACGGGGATGTTTATCGCATTTTCTCCAAGGATTGACTCACAAGAATTTACCAATTAATTGCTTTTGTCGTTGCCATACGGAAGTACTTAAAAAAACAAATCAAAACTTACAACCACAATGCAAGTATAAACAACATCCCAAGATAGTAAAGCAATTAAGAAAAAAAGAAAATCACTCAGGAATTGGATGTCCATTTTGCTGCGCTGTTTCTTCTTAATCACAATTCGAACATGTAATGGCGGCCTTTGGTGTTCTGATCCATTTTTAAATTGCTGCACTTCCCTGTCATTACTGCTCTCTATTGCGATAAAGAACAAAAAACAATAAGAAAAAGCTTTGTGAACAACCGTGAGTTTGTTTTAGGAAAATCAAATTAATGTTACCTAATTTTGTAGTCCCTGATACATTTTAAAATAATGTTATATAGAATTAAATAAGTTATGTTTGCTCTCAGCAAAACCAGCAATATCAAAGCAAAAGCATTCAAAACTTTAATCAATGTGCCTCTGTGAAGCAAAGCAATGAAAGTCCCAAAAGGTTTAAATTCAATAAGATTTTAATATACAGAATATTTTGTTTTTAATAAATAGTTATTATTTTAACTGCATTTTTATTTTTTATTTGACTTTACATGTTATATATTTTGTATCGTAGCCCAGTATTTACTTTCCAAAGGAACCAAAACCTTTAAAATAAAACACACAATTTAAAGTGGACAAATTATTAAAAAACCACTGTCCTTATTCGATGTTTATCCTTCCGTGTCTTATTTGAATCTGACTCTAAACTAACGACTCTGTTCGCAGAACAAGTCGTTCCTTCGTTAAATATTTTACATTGTCATTTATCTATCGTTAAAAATCATATTATTGTTCGTTTCCTTATAGTTATAACCAATCGGATGCCAGACTATCAATGTTACGGCAATCCGATATAAATTTGAATAATAATGGACTTGGAGCCTTAAGTAAAAGTCTACTCAGCCAAATACTGATATGTAGAAATAGCTAAGAAGTCAATGAAATTAAATCCGAAAATTGCCAACGGCTGAACAAAGGGACTTCCTCTTCCTGTCAAAACAACATTCACTTCCGGCTGGTCTTTCAAATAAAGTAATAAATGTATCTGATATACCTACAAGGTTCTCGAAATAAATGTATTTTCTATTGACATACATTCATGGATTTGTAGGTTTATAATCGAATGAACAGTTTGTTTAAAGATTATTATTATTACAAAACCGAAAATGATACTAACACGTTATTAAAAGAGAATAACTTTGAATTTTGCGAAGTCTAAATGCACGAACGAAATTAGAATAAAATATATTTTGAACATACAAAATGTATCTGCTGAAAAAAAGAACTTTAAATAAATGTATGTTATTTATTAGCTGTGTAATGTTAAGCAAAAGTCAAATAAATTTTAAATTTAACACGTTACGAAACCAAGCCGTAGTCACAGATGTCATAAGAGTTATAACATAAATATATATGTATTATGTGTCTATGTGTAATTTTGATGTTAGAAAAACAAAATGCAATTATTCCCCGATTGCTTGAAAAGAAATGGAAAATCGAAATTGATGGCAATGAGTTTGCAGTGACATTGAGAGATTTAAGAATTTGTTTGATACGAGTGTGTTTAATTCGTTTTTAATTGTTTTTGAGCAATCTTTAATTATTGTTAAACAAAATTTTATGACAGAAATATTAAAAAAAACAACCAGTCCGCCATCAAATATTTACAAATAAAAATTTACTACAAGCATTACAATAGAGAATATATTTAAGGAAAATTAGGTTAAATAATAAATTAATTCCCTTTACAAAAAAAAAAAAAATAATAATATTTTTTATTCATACACTCTATTCAGAAAATAATATTGTAAGGCTAAACATAAAATATAAAAATTGAGATATTCATTAAATTGGGCACCGTCCAGAATGAAACACAATTGCTTAGGCTTGTTTTTGGTTAGCAAATTACGCAAACATACAATTCATGTAAGCTTAAAGCAAAATAAAATATTTTTTTTAGTTTAAACATAATAGTCACGTCATTATAAAGGTTTCACCTCGTAAATTGACTTACCCAGTATTTTACAACTTAAACTTGTATTTTGGCATCCTCGAGCTGCTCTCAAAAATCTAATATTATTGGATGTCGGCAAGAGTGTTAAATCCATGGGTCAATTCATGAACGATTTTCGAGATAAAAGCCGGAGAGCATTAAGCAAAGAAAAATTCCATCAAATCGTAGTAATAAAGAGAAGCTGATTGATATCACTACAAAACAGACCAGAGATGATGCTGATGTCCTCACCATTGAGACAGCTATATTGAAGAATCAAAACGTGAAAATACAGCAAACATAAAGGTTTAGATATAGATTTGCTTGTGATTCTAATTTGGATGAACTTGCTGAAGAAGAAAACTGTCCGGTTCAGAGATTATATGAGATTGCAAGGCAAACCTTATTAGCTTTTTATAAGGCTCCAAAATCAGTGGATAGTATCGATCTTCTCCGTTATGCAGTATACGTCAAGTCAACAAAGTTTAATAAACCGGAGCAGTAATCAAATATTCTACCGCAACGACTAGGTACTGGAGCAGTTCACCAACATTTCTATCGCGTTTTTTATCAAATTCAAACTTGGTAAGGGTATGATTTAGAACCCCAGGAATGGGGATGGGTAATCGGAGTCTATCATGACTATTTTAGCATCTATTCCAGATGAATTACTCAATGGAATATTCTGTTACTATAAGATTGACTGTGGCTCAAGTGTAATGGCCAAGCTTGTCTCAATGCTCTACAATATCCGACCGATATTAATGATGGTAGAACGTGGACGTGGAGACAAATGTCGTTGAAGACAGTAATTAAGAGAATCTTGATATTCTGCAGCAGGGGGATGATGACGAAGAAGAAGATTTAAAAAAAATATATATTTCTTTCCTACTTAATTTATTTAGAAAGTAACACGGACATTATCTCGAAAACCTTTCATGGTAAGAAAAAATGTGAGAGAGAATTTAATGCTCTACAATATTGGTCTTGCATACAAATAGCGTAAATCCCATAGAAGACTAGATAACTGTAAAAAAAATGTGAAAAAAAACATTCTTGTGACCTTTGACCTATGAATTTAACACTTGCCGGCATCCAATAATATTAAATTTTTGAGAGCAGCTTGAGGATTTCAAAATACAAGTTTCTACGTTGTAAGATACTGGGTATTTCGATTTCCGAGATTTTCACCTTGTATGACCTAAAATGACTGGACTATAACTATCATGAATTTCTCTCATGGACGCTTGACCGATTTTTATGCAAAAGTGAATACCTTATCTTGATTCTTACTGTCTTGGATTAACCTAGTTAACAAAAATAAAGTCTTTTTACTTTCTTGTATTATGGCCAAAGGCTTTTTGCAATTATTTTTATTTAACTTCAAACAACAAAAAATTGTGATATAATAAGTTTTTAACTATATATTGTTTAGGAACAAGAGAAAATGGCATGGACAGGGATTGTTTACACACTGTGTTACGAATATGCTACTATTTTACTATTTTTATTGTTTGAGTTCTTAACTAGCCCAGCAGCAAACACATAATAGTGAGGTGTAAGATGCTTAGGTCAAATAAAATCAATAAAGCAACTTTCAATAAAATCAAACTTTTTTTTTAATACAAACAAAATAAACAAGACTATTTTATACCGAATTGTTTTTATATATGAACGTTTTTGTTTTAAATAAGAAACACACAAGCATAATATTATAGATAGTTTTCAATTGAAATTATTGATAAAAAAAGAAAAATATTTTTAAATGAAAATAATGGTGATTTAATTATATACTATATTATTAAGCGAGTTTTTGGAATTAGTAAAACAGGATATGACAGGATAAAAGTGCTTCTATTTTATTCAAAACAACTTAACCACTCGATACGGAGATTGATGGCACGAGGCTAGAAAGTAGGTTTTACTCATTTTTTTTAAAATCAAACATAGTTTCGGAGAGGATTTTTTGTAGAAGGCAAATTATAATATTGCTTACGACTTATAAGATTTTTGGTAAAATTAATTAAAACGCACCAGAAAACTCAAACCATTTTTATCGACTTACAAAAAAAAAACCATAAACTGAATTTAAATAAACAAATATTGTACTAGTGGTTATTACTAAAGCAGACAAAAATATATTTAAATATTTATAGAAATATAAATGCAAACTATTTGTTGTTGACGTAATGCATTCTGAGTGGAAGAAATATATATTTTATAAATTTAAGATAAATAAATACAATAAAAGAAGTTTTGTGATTATTTTAAATATTCAGATCGTTTACGGTATTACACCATTCACAGTTTGCTTGTTTGTTGTTTATGAGATGAATTTAAACGAATTATTCAGCATTTGCCTTTCATTCAATTACCTAGTGCCCAGTAGCGTTAATGCTAATACGTTACGTTTACAATTTTTTTCTTTTCCGTTGCAATTTGTATTTAAAGTTTATTGATGAAAAATTGTTAATTTAAATCTTATTGCAATTACTAATACTAAGTACATCAATATACATTAGGTAAATTACATATTATAATGAACAAATGAAAATGTCAGAAGTAAAATGTTTAAAGAAATTATTCTTTAAGACAATGCTTATCTCCAAATAAAGAAAATCATGTGCATACATAGTGTATGTATATCTATATATATAATACGAGAGTATACAAAAATCTGTTGTTTAATCACATTGGAAATATACATTGAGATACTTATGTAGGTATTTGGCGCCCAGGCTTGAGAAGTTGTTATACCTACTTGCAATACATTTTTATTTGTAAATAAAAAAGCAAACAGCTTTCATTAATTCGTCTTCAATTCCTTTTACTTATAACATATAACTTTTACATTTTTTTTTAAGGTTTGCTCAAACATATTTACATATTGAGAGCTTGTCATTCTTTTAACTTTTTGCGGCTGGCTGACTTAGATAGTTTTGTGTTTTATTAAGAGGATGATGGCGAAAGTAATTGTAAGCCAGCGTTACCACTTCACTCCTTTTGAAGTAGATCTACTTTGATCTTTGAAAATTTATGAAAATCTACTTCCTGCTTCGTAACATCTCTAATTTCATGAAATCAACTTCACTTAATAAAAAAAAAATCGTGTTCTCTATATGCACACAGCTGGTGAAAAAAATAGGTGTGCAGAAATTTTTGATGACCACTGTCGACTTGTACCCAAATAGCGGTTGTTTTGGTTGCATATAATACAAAAAACTAGTTTTTGTTAGAAAAGAGCGTTTATTCTCTTGAGAATAACGCCAAACTTTACGCATTTAAGTGATGCAATGACCAGCAGTTAATTTTTTTACGTTGCACAATGTTTTGGAGCGTAATTAAAGTTGTTCATAAAAATAGGTGTGCTCCACATAAAATTCCAATAAAATTTAAATTTCTTTTTTAATTCATTTATTACGGTATTAACATACAAGGAATGTTGTTTTCAATAAAATTAAGAGCTGAAAACAAAAGATTTGTTGTTATCAAGACTCCTAGTATGGGTCGAAGAATTCGTTACTCGCCAGAAGGAAGAAGACGGTCTCAAAGTATGGTAACAAATGCTTTGAAGCCAAGAATAGTGTGCGAAAATAGAGGCAGACCGAAAAAAACATCACCTATCATAGACCTTCGCGTATTAGTTAAAGCCAAGTCGAATCCCTTCATGTCATCAAAGACTATTGTCAGTGCATGCACTATCCGAAGAAGGCATCAAATGTTTTATATCCCTGGTAGAGTTGCTAGGAAAGTCCTTTTGCTCAGAGCTAACAACACAAGGGCGCGAAAGAAATTTGCTCTTAGATATCTACGCAAATTGAAATGGACCTGAAGGAGAACAAAAATGGCGTAATATCCTGCGGAAGGAGGAGAACAATGAATTTGTTTTCATCCGACTCCTGGCATAATTTAAGACGTCCCGTCCGTAAGGATAAAACAAAAAAAAAACAGTCAAACACGGATATGACAATATTATGGTGTGGGGATGTTTTTCCTGATATGGTGTCGGTCCAATATTCCTCATAAAAACCATACGAATAAAATACGGTTATAGGGATATCTTGGAAAATGTCATGCTTCCATTTTCTGAAAAAAAAATGCCTCTTCGGTGGCATTTTCAACATTACAACGATCCAAAACACATGGTGGCCGGGTGGGTCTTGTTAAATATTGGTTCCAACAGAACCAGTCCGTGGCTTAGTGGTTAGGTGCGTTGGCTGCTAAGCAGAACGTCGTGGGTTCGAGTCCTACTCGTGCCCATAGTTTTTATTTCATCTTTCACGGGCACTGCCTCCTGCGAAGAACTGACAAAATTTCCAAGAGTATCAATCTGTCATGAAAAAGTGCTTCTAAACTTCGCCGTTCGGAATCGGCGTTCCCTCCATTCTTCTTGTTGATGAGAGTAAGCCACTTAGGCCTTGGCTCTTCAAGAGCTGTCGCGCCACTCTATTTTTTCACAGAAGGAAGTACCTCTTATCCTGTGGCCAAGTCAATTCCCCGACCTCCATCTCATTGAGAACTTTTGGTATGAACTCAAGCAAAAGTAAGGTGGGCAATATTTCACAAATAGAAACCAATTGTGGTAAGCAGTACAAAGATAATGATATTCCATATCCCAGCAGACCATGCCAAAATTGGTGGAATCGATGCCATGCCAAATCCAAAAAATTCATGCTAACACTGGAGGATACTCGGGTTATTAGAGTAAGTTGATCAAAAATTGAGATAACCCACACTAAATATTAATTAAATCAATGTTTTTAATACTTTAGGAAAACGCACCTATTTTTTTGACGAGGCTAAAAAGCGTCAATCAGCCTCTAATTATTTGTGTCTTTAATTTATTTAAGATTTCTTTAATGTCCTTTATTTCCTATGATATGGAAGTTTTATTAAAACCGTGAACAATTATTATTCTACTGAAAAAATGTGTAAAAAAAATGAACTATTTTATTTTCGTATGTCTGATGCAATAAAAAGGTACACTCTGGCGTATACGTGTTTTTTTATAGGTTTCTTCTGTTTACGCTTTTTCTTTCCTTTTTGTTTGTGAACTTTACATACGTTTTTTTGTATCAATTGTAATTTTGTTATTTATAACAACCTCGTGTTTGATAAATTTGGGAGCTAGCTTATTTTTTCGATCATCTGCCTTAAACAAGACTTCACCCGGGACAAAGTGAGGAGGACCCTTACGAGATTTATTAGACTTTTCAATCAATTGTTTTTATTAGTTAAACACTAACTGCCGTATTTATTAGATTTTCTTAAAATGGTTCTCAAAGGTTGTTTAGTTAAGCTTGCTTAAATATTTAAATTGCCTTTAAGTAACGTTACTTAAATTCTTATTTATAAGTGAATATCAACTGTTACTTAGTTAAGCGACGTCTTTGCCAAAAAAGTAATAGAAACGACGAATCTATTACAGGAAACTTCCAAGTTTAATTTCTCAAAAGTCAAATTGAACGTCGTAAAAAAAAAAAAATAATAGGCGACGTTGTACATAGTTTCAGAGTGTAATTTAATATTTTGTTGTGCTTTTGATGTGAATGATAATAAATTTTGTAATATTTTCTAAAAAAAAGTAAATGAGGATAGTTCCGTTAACTTGTTAAGCTTGATTTTGTTAAGAAATGGGATCTTCATTACTGAATCATTACTAGAATGATTATAAATGTCACGAGTCAAGCGAGGTCGTTACATGTTGGCGGCTTTATGGACTACATCCATACCATCGTACCCGGTTCCATCTTCTTCTCCATTCTCCATTAACTTCCTCGTATATCGTAGTGAAGAAACTGTGATAGTATTTTCTTCCCTCGTGGAGTCTTTCTTTCTCATCCCTCGCAATAATTATTGTTTTTGTCTATATATCTTCATAAAAAAAAAACACTAAAATAACCAACGAAAAATAGACGATTTCTCAATATCATACAAATGTCAACATTTAAGCAACATTTAATCAACCTTTAAACAACAAATTTGGCGTTTAAGTTAAGAGAGCTTTAAGTAACGTTGCTTAAATCTTCAAATTGATTATAAATACGAATTTTCAACTTAAATCATACTTAAAGGTTGCTTAAAGTTAAGCAACCTTTAAGATTTGATTATAAATATGGCTGTAAATCTGTCAACTTTAAATAATCTAATAAATGGTTTCTTAAATATTCGGTGTGTTTGTGTTGTAGTTGTAGTGTCCGTGGCTTAGTGGTTAGGTGCATTGGCTGCTAAGCCGAGCGTCGTGGGTTCGAGTCCTACTCGTGTCCATAGTTTTTATTTCATCTTTCACGGGCACTGTCTCTTGCGAAGAACTGACAAAACTTCCAAAAGTATTAATCTGTCATGAAAAAGTGCTTCTCAACTTTGCCGTTTGGTATTGGCGTTAAATTGTAGGTCCCCTCAATCCTTCACACGCACCCAGAGAATTGTTGATGAGAGTAAGCATCCTGTCCAAGTACATCCAACGGTCCAAGTACATCTGTGTGAACCAGATCTAAAACGCTCTCAGCTCGAGTACCAGCATGTTTAAACAAGGCTCTAGAGTGTTTTCCTTTAACACACACTTTGCATTTCAACGGAAATTGTGAAGTAAAGTGAATTCCTGTTGCAGCTGATTTTACCTTCTGGAGATTTTCATCGCAAATATGTCCCATGCGACGATACCACGCATTTTCACCTACTTCAACCTTCAAAGCAGTATAACGGTGTTCAGACATCAGCTCACAATTGAGTTTGTACAAATTGTTAACCAGACCAGCAGTACCGACAAGTTTGTAAGATTTTTAACAAATCATTGTCTTCAAAACGGACTTTATTACCATTCTTCACTAACTTGCTTACCGAAAGTAAATTTTCACATAAATCTGGCACATATTGGACGTTCTTGATCTTGACTGTTGCATTTACTTTCACCTTGTCCTTCAACAGAGAAATCTTCACATCCCCAACACTTTGAATGGTCATCTTTCTTTGTTCGACGGCTCATTTTGATTTTCAAGAAACTTTTGTTCTTAGTCATTTGCGCAGCGATGCACCAGAATCCACGTACCAAGAATCTTCAAAGTTTTTTTCATCTGCCAAGAATGTTTTGAATAGGCATTCTGACTTCTTGTCCTTGCGAAAAGTCTCCTTCGAACAATTTTTCGCAAAATGTCCAGCTTCCCCACAGTTATGGCAACGGAATCTTGTCTTCTTTGGCTTCGGCTTGAAAGGTTTAGAAAACATTGCCTTTTGAGAGTCTTAATTTCCTTTTTATTGCACTTGTTGCAATGATAAAGTATTTACGGCATCAGATGTCAATTTTGATCACTAGGCAGTCCAGCCAACATCAAAGATGCAACGATCTCATCGTCAAATTTCAGTCCAGCTTTTTTAGCCTTGATTGATGTCATAACCATTCTTTTGACATAATCTTCCATATTGTCCAAGCGCTTTTAGCAGTTGTTGCATCTTTAATCTGCCTTTTATCTCAATTAAAACTCATGAAAAATCACCCAATAAATGAAAGAAGTACAGTTTACTTAATATTTTATTCTTTACTTCACAAATGCGACCGACTCGTTTGGCTCTCAACAATAAACTGTGGTCGTCATCAGTTTGCTGATGACGACGAATGAAATACTTAACAAAACTTAAGATAACTTATACATTCAAACTTTTCTACACCGGCAGCTGTTACTTAAAATACAGATAGAATTTTTTCATTGCCTACACATCGGCTATGTAAGAATAGTTCTGGGTTTCCAAAAGCAAAATGAGCTCAGATTTAGCTTTTAAACCCCTCTCTTTCAGCGGCAGCAGCAGCAATGACTGCAGCATCAGCACCAAAAGCAGCGTTTGCATCAGGTTCGTTCTCCATACAGGTCCATAGTAGGTACTTTGATAACGAGATATGATTTTGCAGTAATTTTCCAAACATCATAGTTTTCTCTGCCCTTGAGTTTTTCAATTAAAATATTCGACATTATAATTATTATATTTTTTAGTTAGGTGCCAGGGCCCATGACCTGATGAAAATAGTCCAATTGAAAATTAAGAGCCGATGAAGAAAAGCAAACACACAGCTAGAGAATCTTGAAAGGAATAAACATATTTTATCGAAAAAATATCTTGATAGCAACAAAAAAGTATTGATTAAAATTTATAGTATAAACAAAGTTGAATTTATGCAGTAGGTACATGATCTCAATACAAATAACTAATTCACCATAAATTGCAACACTAAAAAAATACAATTTTCCTTAATTTCAAATGTGCAAATAATTATAAATATTATCCTGCGAACAATTGTGGTCGGGTGCCAATAATTGTAGTTTTTGGTTAGCTTTTTTGAATTTATCATTCAACCACCCGTTTTAAAGACAACATTTTTCAAGTTTCAATTTGGTATACGTACCTAAAAATAAAAAAATAGAGTGAAATAACGCCGAGCGAAATAATGTTGAGTCTTGAAATTCGATTATACCTAATAATTCCGATTTACAGGCAATTAGTTGAAAGTACTATAAGCACATACTGCATACATTCGACTATGTATTTTTCATGAGATTGATACTCTTGGAAGATTTGTCATGTCTTCGCAAGAGGTAGTGTCCGTGAAAGATGAAATAAAAACTTGGCCTGAGTTGGACTCGAACCAACGACGTTCTGCTTAGCAGTCAATGCACTTACCAACTAAGCTACGGGCAACTGCTATATGAACCTACTTGACATATTTTTAACTCTATTGATGCGAAATTTAAAAGCATTTGGATTTAAAAATTTCTTAGGGATTCCCATAATTGTACCCGTTACTCTAAGTTACAGTTTGTAACTGCCAATAGCTGGTTCAATATAAGGGAGTGCCAACATATGTATCCGTTACTCGTTTTATTCGAACTGTCAGTTCTGATTCGAAGTGAAAATTCATTCCGGCGAAACACACAATAGCCTTTAAAATTCCGGGCGAACAAAAATATTCCGGGGGAATGATTTTCCGAACGAAACTCGAAATAGGGCTAATAAATTCAAATGGAAATGTTGTTCGGGCGAGATTCCCGATAGCTTATGAAATTCCGGCCCATATGTTCGGATTTCATGAAAAAGCTGAATGTAAATTATTCTTTCCTTGATTATTTTAAAAATGTTTACAACGGGAAACAAACAGCATTGTGGTATAATAAGAGGCGCAGTCGCCCTAAAGGAGAAAGTCTGGCATATCTAGTTGATTTTACCATGATATCAAAGAAAATCGGTAAATGTGTGAATTGAACAGATTTCTGGTTTTTTGCGTGAAAAAAAGTTTAGTTAAAAGAAAAACAAAATTTTCTGACTCAAAATTGTTTCTGGTAATTCAGAAATGTATCGATTCGAGTTCGAATTCAATCTTGAAGGGGAATTAGAGATGCACTTTCCCTTTTGAGAATATTTCAACCCCTAACTCTTCTCAAAAATATGGAGGCTGCGCTGTATCTACAATCTGTTTAAGCACTATGTCGATATACATACGTATTATTCGTCGTCAATTTTTCAATCATTTGAGAAAATATTATCAGCAGTGACTGTAACAAAACATAACATTTAACGTGCCGTAAAAACTTACACAAACTTATTTATTTATATTCAAATTGGATTCAAGTAACCTGGGCTGTTAAAGTGGACTTTACTACGTTTTTCATTACTCAAACAGCAGTTATATATAAAGTGATGTTCCTTTGTAGTATAAAAAAACAACCCTATTGACAATTTCAAAGGACCATAAACCGAGTGAAGAGAGTTATCTCAAATAAGAATGCAAACCCACTTTGACTCAACTAGCATCCAAAATCGTCAACTGAAAAATAAAAAATCTAGATGTACACAATGGAACCTGTGACAATAACAGCAGCAGTTAATACCTGCAATTCTCAATACGAAACTGCAAAAGTGTCAAACAGCGAGGATAATGATTTTGTATTTGTTTACCTTTGTGTATTTTGCAATGAACAAATTAATTCAAAAAATTTATTGGTCAAACACCTCTCTAACGACCACTTTGTAGAATTAAATGTTCAAGAAAAGAAGACAGATAAGCAAGGATCCTTTTCAGTAAGTGTTGAATTTGGTCTTCTTTTATGTTTTATTATAACAATTAATTTTTATTGATAAAATGTACCGTATTTATGCATTTGCTTTTTAGTCTATCACTTTTGAAAAGGATCAAGAAAAAAATTCTACGAAACTAGACAAATTTAAAAGAGTATTAGTTGATACAACAAAAAGTTGTCCGAATGAAAATGATGATAATATCAAGGAAGGATGTGAAATTCATGAACGGAATATCTACTCAGATGAGGAGGGCTTCGATTTTAATCAATATTTGAGGGATCTCAATGCAACTGTTGACGCTAAAAGTGGACTTAAAGCTAATCCTAAGGTACGTTGTATTGTAATTTCCTAGCACTTTCAGTGATTTTTGTGAACCCACTCAGTTGTGATGTCTCGTTTTGTGTTTTTTTTTTCCATATTTTCATCTTTTAAGTTCAAACTATATATGTAACGCACAGAGATATCAATTGTAAATATTAGATGATTAAATTTGTTTCATTAATTTATTTTAGATAAGAGACACTGAAAATGTTGACGAAAAGCAGAGCCAAATATCAGACGATGGTTCAAAGGAAATATCGCTGAACAAAATTAAAACCAAATCCAAAGCTATTTCCTCTGGAAATGAGAAATCAAAGAGGTCAAAAAAGCACTTTGAATGTTTTTATTGTGAAAAAATTTACAGAAGTCAGAGTGCTTTGCTAAACCATCGAAAAGTTCATGAAACTGTTCAGAAAAAAGAATGTCCTTACATAAATTGTTCAAAAGCATTTACATCAACCGCTGGATACTTCCATCATATGCAGACTCATACTAGAGAAATAAAATATCCGTGCCCATCATGTGAGAAGGGGTTTTATCAAAAGTGTAATCTGACTACTCACATAAGGCGGTGCCATACCTTTGAGAAGCCATTTTCGTGCCAATACTGCAAGAAATCATTCGCTTCTAGGACCGACAGACAAAAACATGAACGCTTTCATACTGGCGAAAAACCATTTGTCTGTGATATCTGCGATAAAGGCTTTACAACTTCAACCAAAATGAAATACCATCGGAAAATTCATACAAAAGTTAAAAAGTTTTCTTGCAAAATATGCTCCCAGATATTTCCAAACCGCGCTCTTTTATACAAACATGGTAAAACACACAAGTCATAACATGGATAATTTTTTGAAGGCTTAAAGACTTAAAATAAAATCAATAACCAACAAAATGTGTGTAAAATTAAAACTATGTATTATTTTTCAAAATTCAATTTTAAAGCCGCAAAGCCTAAATGGAATTTCGAAAGATAGGCAAACAAATCTTATGGAAATTTGAATTCACAGAATAATAAGATGAAAGTGTATTTGGTGTATTTTATCTTGAATCTTAAACTGTGCAATGTTTTGATTTACAGATTTTTATTGTAGGAATCTATAACACAAGGTTTATTTCTTAAAATAGTTTAATTTTGTTTTCTTATTCAATTATATTTTGTGTTGTTAAATAAACTTGTATTACATTATAAGTGATGCTAGATACAAATGTTATTAATAAAGCTTGCACAGATTTTAACCCAATAATAAATTGAAAAGACATCCGTTTAGTTAAAAGGTTAAGAACAGAATAAATATTTTATTATTGATTATACAGCTGACATGAATATGGTCACAAGGAAAACATGCTAAAGTCCATTTTCAACATTTTTCAGGAAAGACGTTTGAAGTTCTTATAAAAGTCGGAATCTACAAAGTGCTCTAGAATATTATTGGAAACATAAATATTGCCTGGAACCTAGTATACCTACAGTTGAAGAAATATTAGCTCACAATTAATATAAAAAAACAGGGTTATTCACGAGCGTTCTGCCAAAAAGCACGAGCGTGTAGGTTGAGTTGAGACAAGAAAAAAATCGTATGGGAGGGGGGTGGTCTATTCCCCCCGTTTAGCCGGGAGGGGCAATTTTCTGAAAAATAACTTATTTTGTACAAAAAAAATTAAAAATCAACGGCTTCGTTTACAACACCGTGCTTTACCTTTCTGGAAAGCCAAAAACTTTTTCTTTCATTTTGTTTCTAAATAAAATTGTTCAGCTAATAGTTTAAAAAAAATTAATTTTCAAACACAAAATATTCAAAAAAAAAAACATTTTTGAACTAATTTTTTTCTAAATTTTATGTAATTAAGTACTAATTTTGTTTTAAAAATTCAATGCCGTTGTTAATTTTTAGTCGAAAACAGAAAACCGGATGCAAAAATGTCTTTTCATTTTGAGAAATTGAAAAAAAAAACCAAAACCACTTTTTTCTAAGAAAATTTTTGTTTTTATTTTGACCTTTCTGGACTTTTAGTTTAATTTATTTATGAAACATTAAACTTTCTTTTACTATTTGTTTTGTAATAGGAGTTTTATGTGTTTTTTGCAAAGCATATTATTTGAAAGTAAAGTATTTGAAAGCAAAGTAGCAAAGTATTATTATTATTATATAAGCTTTTATTGCCTCATTAATTAAAGTTTACAATATTAAGAATTTTTAATCAGAATTTTTACAAATTATTTGATAAATTTAATATTTATTACAAATAGAAAATTATTAATTAGACTAAAAAGAAAAGTTAGATAATTGATATTTATTTGTTTGATTATTTATTTTTCAATTTTTATTATTAGTTTTTGGCGTAAGCCTCCCCCAAGGTGGCCCATACGTCACGATCTTTCGCTTCATTGTACCAATTTGTGTTTATTTGGCAAAGATCGTCGCTCCATCTCTTGTTCGGTCGGCCTGTTGGTCTCTTGCTTTCCGGTCTCCATTTTGTTGTCAACTTTGTCCATCTTTGATCCTGTAGTCTTGATATGTGTCCTGCCCAACTCCATTTTTGTCTTTTGGTTCTATCTATCACGTCAATTATTCGAGTATTGTTTCGGATGTCTTAATTTCTTATCCTTTCGCTGGGTCTTACTCTGAGGATTTTTCTTTCCATTTTGGATTGACAGATCCTTAGCTGGTCAAGGGATTTCGCAGTCAAGCTCAGGGTTTGTAGTCCATACGTAAGCACCGGTAAAATAGCGGAGTCGAAGAGATATTTTCGTGTTTCTGCACTTTGGTCCAGTTCTAAAATCTGTTTGAGGCTCCAGAATTGCTTCCAGCTGTTTGTGATGCGTCTGTTGATTTCTTTTTTCTCTTGGTCCTTAAAAGATTTTAGTTGTCCCAAGTCAGTGGCGGATTAAACGTTGAGGGCGCCATAGGCAAGCATCTCACTGGCGCCCCTATATAGAAATATCTCGTACTATAGTTTGACCGAAATCGCTAAACCGCGCCTAAAGAAAAGGCGTTGAAATAGGGGCCAAGGAAAAAGAGACTTAGTTAACATGAGATCTATTAGTATTGTCGGAAAGATCTTACGAATTTGTTTAATTAATGATCTGCTGAACCATAAATTTTGTAAACCAATTTAACTCGAGTTGGTTCTTATGCAAACTCTGTTCTGTGGCAACTCGGTTCTCAAATCGGATTGCCCCGAAAATCAATCTAGAAAGAACTTAAAAAAGCAAAAAAAAATTAGGTTTTAAATCCGTCGAAATCTTTGCCATCCGCTGATGAACTTCGACCACTAGGTTATTTGCCCCTACAATAAGTAAAATCAATACCTTTTCAAAAACGCTTACAAAATTAGAAGAAAGCTAAGCCGATTTCCGAGTTGGCAAACCGAGTTGACTCTGTAAGAGGAATTTCTCAGGACCGATTTTTATTTTATCAAAAGATGCAACATGCAAGTGCTATTCGAGTTCACAAGTTTGTTACTTCAACAACCACATAGAACTCGCATTATTTGCCACTTGTAAGAATTACTGCGCCCGCGCGCCCCTTTGTTGCCGCGCCCCAAGGCACGTGCCTAGTTTGCCTTTAGGATAATATGCCACAGTCCCAAGTATATGTAGTCTTCTATGTATTCTATTTTTTCATGGTCCAAAATTATATCCTCTCTGATGTGGTTTGTCATCACTTTTGTTTTTGATTTGTTGATTTGTAGTCCATAGTTCTTGCACAAGCTAGTAAGTTCTGTTGTCATTTCTTGTATATGTTTTGCTTTTGTAGATATGAGTACTATATCGTCCGCAAATCTTAGGTTGTTTAGAAGTTGTCCACATATCCTTATTCCATATTTTGTCTTCCAGTTCATCTTTTGAAAAATATCCTCTAAAACTGCACTAAATAGTGGTGGTGAAAGCGGGTCTCCTTGTCTGACGCCTCTTGTTATTTTAAATTTGCGTCCTGTACTCTCTGTTTTTATTTGTGCTACATTATTTTTGTATATATTTTTGATAGTTCTTATAATGTTTGGGTCCATATTTTGATTTGCTAGGGATGTCCATATTGTTTCGTGTTCAACGCTGTCAAATGCTTTACTGAAGTCTATGAATAAAAAGTATATTGGTTGTTGAAATTCATTGCACTTTTCTAATAGTTGATTCATCGTCTGTAGGTGGTCTGTTGTTGAGAAACCTTCTCTGAATCCAGCTTGTTCCCTAGTGTAACGAAGCGTTACATGCTCATCTATTTTTTTTTAAAGAGACATATGGCCACCGGCATCATCGCCTATGTTTGTCACCAGCAATCAATCATTCACATACAATTTTCATTTACACATAATTTTACCTTTCTCAAGCATACAATTCACATTTAGTCATCCCACGAAAAAGCATAAGGCAACCTGCACGAAACACACAAAACACCAGTCCACCGTGGTGAAACAGTACACCGCCGCCAGAGTAAAATAGTCCGCCGTGGTGAATCATCAACCAATACCTGAGACAGAGGGTACACCTCCGCCAGAACGAGACAGCAACACAATCAAAACAAACACAAAACCAGTAAACCAGTCCGCCGCCGTGGTAAAATATAAAATCAGATCGCTAGTGTGGTGGGATAATAAGCCACCTCGGGTAGTAGAATTAATATTAGATTTCGAGTCAGTCGGTGTCTGACCGCGAAGCAGATCGGATCGTCGCCGTAGGTAAGTGGTTGTGTAATTATAAACTTTGTGGAACTTCCCCCCCACCAGTGGTAAGGGGTTTCACGGGTATATTTTATTATCAACCACCTTCTGCCCATATTGCTTTTTCGCAGTCAGTCGGTGTTCAGCAGCAGAACGGAGCAGGTCGGCTCCGAGAGGTAATTTATTAAATAATTTATTTTTCTTGAAACTTCCCCCCACCAGTGGTAAGGGGTTTCAAGAGTATCAGGCTTATTTTTCGTGCCACCAGGGGCCGTACTAGTACCTGCAGATCCACCAGAGCTATTGCCTGCTGTTT
Organism: Sphaerophoria taeniata; assembly: GCA_943590905.1. Taxonomy (NCBI): domain Eukaryota; kingdom Metazoa; phylum Arthropoda; class Insecta; order Diptera; family Syrphidae; genus Sphaerophoria; species Sphaerophoria taeniata. Next base: position 68,568,590 of record OX016542.1, read on the forward strand.
TAGTGCTACCAGGGGCCATAAATCCTGCTGTTTTAGTGCGACCAGGGGCCATTAATCCTGCTGTTTTACCAGAGCTATTGCCTGCTGTTTTAGTGCTACCAGGGGCCATAAATCCTGCTGTTTTAGTGCGACAAGGGGCCATTAATCCTGCTGTTTTACCAGAGCTATTGCCTGCTGTTTTAGTGCTACCAGGGGCCATAAATCCTGCTGTTTTAGTGCGACCAGGGGCCATTAATCCTGCTGTTTTACCAGAGCTATTGCCTGCTGTTTTAGTGCTACCAGGGGCCATAAATCCTGCTGTTTTACCAGAGCTATTGCCTGCTGTTTTAGTGCTACCAGGGGCCATAAATCCTGCTGTTTTACCAGAGCTATTGCCTGCTGTTTTAGTGCTACCAGGGGCCATAAATCCTGCTGTTTTACCAGAGCTATTGCCTGCTGTTTTAGTGCTACCAGGGGCCATAAATCCTGCTGTTTTACCAGAGCTATTGCCTGCTGTTTTAGTGCTACCAGGGGCCATAAATCCTGCTGTTTTACCAGAGCTATTGCCTGCTGTTTTAGTGCTACCAGGGGCCATAAATCCTGCTGTTTTACCAGAGCTATTGCCTGCTGTTTTAGTGCTACCAGGGGCCATAAATCCTGCTGTTTTACCAGAGCTATTGCCTGCTGTTTTAGTGCTACCAGGGGCCATAAATCCTGCTGTTTTACCAGAGCTATTGCCTGCTGTTTTAGTGCTACCAGGGGCCATAAATCCTGCTGTTTTACCAGAGCTATTGCCTGCTGTTTTAGTGCTACCAGGGGCCATAAATCCTGCTGTTTTACCAGAGCTATTGCCTGCTGTTTTAGTGCTACCAGGGGCCATAAATCCTGCTGTTTTACCAGAGCTATTGCCTGCTGTTTTAGTGCTACCAGGGGCCATAAATCCTGCTGTTTTACCAGAGCTATTACCTGCTGTTTTAGTGCTACCAGGGGCCATAAATCCTGCTGTTTTACCAGAGCTATTGCCTGCTGTTTTAGTGCTACCAGGGGCCATAAATCCTGCTGTTTTACCAGAGCTATTGCCTGCTGTTTTAGTGCTACCAGGGGCCATAAATCCTGCTGTTTTACCAGAGCTATTGCCTGCTGTTTTAGTGCTACCAGGGGCCATAAATCCTGCTGTTTTACCAGAGCTATTGCCTGCTGTTTTAGTGCTACCAGGGGCCATAAATCCTGCTGTTTTACCAGAGCTATTGCCTGCTGTTTTAGTGCTACCAGGGGCCATAAATCCTGCTGTTTTACCAGGGCTAATGCCTGCTGTTTTAGTGCTACCAGGGGCCATTAATCCTGCTGTTTTGCGTGCCATCAGGGGCCGTACAGTACCTGCCGCTCACTAGTATTGCCAGATAATCTACTAATAACTCTTCTATTATATTTCTCAGAGTCATACGAGGCCACCGTCACGCAAACCGCACGTACCCGACGAAACGGTTTTCATCCAGTTGAAGAAATATCGGAACCAGACATACCTTCATATTAAACTTTACAAGAGACGCGTAACATCCAGACCAAGAGGAGGTTACTTTTCTTTATTTAGTTAACATAAGGCTACTTATTAATTAAGGAATATTGAATAAATAATAAAGAAATTGTGGACCTTTTTCACTGAAGTTTAGTGTTTTCTTCAGAAGGAACCTTGGCGATCCGACGAGCATAACCTCGGCTGGAAAGCAAAAAGCACATCACAAATTGGCGCCCGAGCAGGGACTATTGAGGTCCACACCCGTACCGTACACATACCAGTTATACACCAGCCGAACAATCAGCCAGCCATGTCCGAGAACGAAGAGGTATTCGACTACACCGCCAGCCTAGGGGCCATGTACCTGCTTAAGAAGCAGGAACTCATCGAGAGGATGGGCCAGATAGGATTGGACACGAGTGGAACGTTGGACGCCCTAAGGGCACGATTTAGTGCCTATGTCAAGGAAGCCAGGCAGAGGAAGTCGACACAGAATCTCTGTGAAGAAATTGAAAAAGCTACCAGCGAGAGGGAATATAAGGGAGAAAACAATATATCGCTCCAAGTTTCAACGAGACATATTCATAGCCAGGCCAGTGCTGCGCCTGCAACCCTAACCGCACCTCTTGATGCAAATCACCAGCAAGCACCAGGCGACATCATACACGAAAAAGCAACATTAGCTACGAATCATCAGCAAACATTTAATTCCATGAACGAACATCCTCGCCGTCATGACGCAGAAGTCATGAATACCGTACGGAAATGGAATTTGAAATTCGACGCCGCCGGCAACGCTTTAGAATTCCTAGAAAGGATTGAAGAATTGGCCGAGTGTTATGATATTCATACAAATGACTTGGTTAGAACCTTGCCTGAAATTCTACGGGGTACAGCCCTAGAATGGTTCCGTATAAACCGAAGCCGAATGAGCACATGGAAAGAATTCCAGACCAGTTTCCTTAACCATTTTCTACCCGCCCGATACGTCTGTAAGTTAGAAGACCAAATATTTCGGAGAAAACAAGGCCCGAGAGAAAAGGCTAAGGAGTTTATACAAGCCACTCAATATCTGATCCACAGACATCCACGCATGAGCCTCGAAGGAAGTGTCGACCGAATTTATGACAGTTTACGTCCAGAGTATCACTTGTACATAAAAAGGCGAGACTTCGACACTGTCGAAGAGCTGATGACATTAGCCGAGGAATACGAATATATACAAAGTGAAGATCGTACCTCACGACAGCTCACACTGAGATCCAGCCCAGGTCTTAATAGAGCGTCTCCGTCTTTTAATAACCGCTCTCCTCCGCCGCCGCGAGTATCATTTAATCAACGCAACGATAACAACCGTTCCGCCAGCCGAACCAATAGCCATGCGAACCCTTTCGCAAGAGAACCACAGAGCGCAAATCCTGCCCAATATGATCGGGCAACACACTGCTGGAATTGTAAGCAGCGAGGCCATACGAAAAGCAACTGCCGGCACCAGAGACTTTTCTGTTCTTATTGCGGTGAGGACGGACGTCTAACCGATGATTGCGCTTGTCACCCTCATAGAGCTTCAGTAATGAAAGACAGACGAAGGGTGGATAGTAAAGAAGAGGAGATACCCACAGGTTCAGTAACCAAGTCGAGGCCGGAGACCACCAATAACCGATTGGCCAGCGATAACCATGGGTTGCCCAGTCAGACACCGAACCGAAACGAGGTACTTACCTCTGTTCGCAAGAACGAATCCGAACTTCAAGCAGCCGAAACCTGGACCGACCCGCGTTGTTTTATATCGATTCAGATTTACGGGCAACAAATAAAAGCATTATTGGATACGGGGGCTACAAAGTCTTTTATTAATACAAGAACCAGGCGAATGTTACGTAATAATAACACTCCAGTTCAATACCGAGATCATATAACGCAGATGGCAGACGGCAACCCTGTAGCCAGCCATGAACACTATACACTGACGTTATACATTGATGAAAGGCCAGTAATGGCAGAGCTAACCTACATGAAACAGCTTACCGATGAGATGGTAATAGGTATGGACCTATTACATAAAGTAGGGGTAAGGTTGACACTGCGCGGTAGAGAAATACCTCTCGCAGACAACACGGGATTGCCCCGAGACCCATTACTGGTTGCCCATAGTGAGATAACAATTGCAGCTAGCAGCCCAAAGGATTGGACTCAGAAACGTATCAGTCAAATGCTCCACCACCCCGAGAAATACCCCGAATACAGAATAATGGAAAACCGGTTGTACCGAAAATTTCCAGCACATCCATTGTCGAACCAAGACTCAGATTGGAAGCTGTGTGTGCCTACCGCCGAAAGACAAGAAGTTCTATACAATAACCATGATGCCACATTGGCTGGCCACCTAGGGATAGCCAAAACGGCATCCAGAATCATGAAATTGTACTACTGGCCTGGAATGTACCGAGACATAGCTAAGTACGTTAGTAAGTGCCAAGTGGGTAGAGCATTTAAGGTGTCCCAGCAGAAACAGCAACAGATACGAGGTTATAAGCTGCGACACAGATCATGGAAACCGGGTATCGGAGAGCCCCAGAGAGAGTTGGATCGATTGAAGCACAGCCAGCCGAGGGTCCAGTCCGACAAGCACACAAGTAAGCCACCGATTTCCGTACGCACAGCCAATGCCAAGCGTATCACCACTTCCTCTTCCACAGCCGCAATCGCCGCCCAGTCAACCACCACAGCTGTCTGTCACATCGCTGTAGCCTGTCCCAGGTCAGCCCATTCCGCAGCCGCCATACGAACCACCGCCGCAGTAGTCCGACCCATTGTATCCGCCAGTAAGACCTCCGCCTATTCCGTGTCCACCATGTGTTCAACCGCCACCGCTATTATACGTTCACCCAAAACGCAGACCCGAAGAACCGTCACCACCGAAACCCCGATCGCAGCAGCCACCCGTCCGGAAAACGTATTTCGTGTGATTGACAAGACTATCGCCATCCAAGCCACTCCTCACGTCACCCTCACTGCCTGCACAGGCCGAAGTACCAACGGATTTAGACGAGAAGGTTCTCGTCTCCGAAGGGGGAGTGGTATGTAACGAAGCGTTACATGCTCATCTATTTTTTTTTAAAGAGACATATGGCCACCGGCATCATCGCCTATGTTTGTCACCAGCAATCAATCATTCACATACAATTTTCATTTACACATAATTTTACCTTTCTCAAGCATACAATTCACATTTAGTCATCCCACGAAAAAGCATAAGGCAACCTGCACGAAACACACAAAACACCAGTCCACCGTGGTGAAACAGTACACCGCCGCCAGAGTAAAATAGTCCGCCGTGGTGAATCACCAACCAATACCTGAGAGCTGAGACAGAGGGTACACCTCCGCCAGAACGAGACAGCAACACAATCAAAACAAACACAAAACCAGTAAACCAGTCCGCCGCCGTGGTAAAATATAAAATCAGATCGCTAGTGTGGTGGGATAATAAGCCACCTCGGGTAGTAGAATTAATATTAGATTTCGAGTCAGTCGGTGTCTGACCGCGAAGCAGATCGGATCGTCGCCGTAGGTAAGTGGTTGTGTAATTATAAACTTTGTGGAACTTCCCCCCACCAGTGGTAAGGGGTTTCACGGGTATATTTTATTATCAACCACCTTCTGCCCATATTGCTTTTTCGCCGTCAGTCGGTGTTCAGCAGCAGAACGGAGCAGGTCGGCTCCGAGAGGTAATTTATTAAATAATTTATTTTTCTTGAAACTTCCCCCCACCAGTGGTAAGGGGTTTCAAGAGTATCAGGCTTATTTTTCGTGCCACCAGGGGCCGTACTAGTACCTGCAGATCCACCAGAGCTATTGCCTGCTGTTTTAGTGCTACCAGGGGCCATAAATCCTGCTGTTTTAGTGCGACCAGGGGCCATTAATCCTGCTGTTTTACCAGAGCTATTGCCTGCTGTTTTAGTGCTACCAGGGGCCATAAATCCTGCTGTTTTAGTGCGACCAGGGGCCATTAATCCTGCTGTTTTACCAGAGCTATTGCCTGCTGTTTTAGTGCTACCAGGGGCCATAAATCCTGCTGTTTTAGTGCGACCAGGGGCCATTAATCCTGCTGTTTTACCAGAGCTATTGCCTGCTGTTTTAGTGCTACCAGGGGCCATAAATCCTGCTGTTTTACCAGAGCTATTGCCTGCTGTTTTAGTGCTACCAGGGGCCATAAATCCTGCTGTTTTACCAGAGCTATTGCCTGCTGTTTTAGTGCTACCAGGGGCCATAAATCCTGCTGTTTTACCAGAGCTATTGCCTGCTGTTTTAGTGCTACCAGGGGCCATAAATCCTGCTGTTTTACCAGAGCTATTGCCTGCTGTTTTAGTGCTACCAGGGGCCATAAATCCTGCTGTTTTACCAGAGCTATTGCCTGCTGTTTTAGTGCTACCAGGGGCCATAAATCCTGCTGTTTTACCAGAGCTATTGCCTGCTGTTTTAGTGCTACCAGGGGCCATAAATCCTGCTGTTTTACCAGAGCTATTGCCTGCTGTTTTAGTGCTACCAGGGGCCATAAATCCTGCTGTTTTACCAGAGCTATTGCCTGCTGTTTTAGTGCTACCAGGGGCCATAAATCCTGCTGTTTTACCAGAGCTATTGCCTGCTGTTTTAGTGCTACCAGGGGCCATAAATCCTGCTGTTTTACCAGAGCTATTGCCTGCTGTTTTAGTGCTACCAGGGGCCATAAATCCTGCTGTTTTACCAGAGCTATTGCCTGCTGTTTTAGTGCTACCAGGGGCCATAAATCCTGCTGTTTTACCAGAGCTATTGCCTGCTGTTTTAGTGCTACCAGGGGCCATAAATCCTGCTGTTTTACCAGAGCTATTGCCTGCTGTTTTAGTGCTACCAGGGGCCATAAATCCTGCTGTTTTACCAGAGCTATTGCCTGCTGTTTTAGTGCTACCAGGGGCCATAAATCCTGCTGTTTTACCAGAGCTATTGCCTGCTGTTTTAGTGCTACCAGGGGCCATAAATCCTGCTGTTTTACCAGAGCTATTGCCTGCTGTTTTAGTGCTACCAGGGGCCATAAATCCTGCTGTTTTACCAGGGCTATTGCCTGCTGTTTTAGTGCTACCAGGGGCCATTAATCCTGCTGTTTTGCGTGCCATCAGGGGCCGTACAGTACCTGCCGCTCACTAGTATTGCCAGATAATCTACTAATAACTCTTCTATTATATTTCTCAGAGTCATACGAGGCCACCGTCACGCAAACCGCACGTACCCGACGAAACGGTTTTCATCCAGTTGAAGAAATATCGGAACCAGACATACCTTCATATTAAACTTTACAAGAGACGCGTAACATCCAGACCAAGAGGAGGTTACTTTTCTTTATTTAGTTAACATAAGGCTACTTATTAATTAAGGAATATTGAATAAATAATAAAGAAATTGTGGACCTTTTTCACTGAAGTTTAGTGTTTTCTTCAGAAGGAACCTTGGCGATCCGACGAGCATAACCTCGGCTGGAAAGCAAAAAGCACATCACACTAGGTTGTTTATTGTTAAAGTCTTGTTTGATGTTTCTGTAGATTGTTTTTGAGAACAGCTTATAAATTGTCGAAATGTTACTTATAGGTCTATAGTTATTCAAATCGTCTTTTTTTCCTTTTTTTATGTATAAGTGTAATGGTTGTTTCTCTCCATTGTTTAGGGATTTGTTGAGTTCTTATGATTTCGTTAAATATAGAGGTTAGGATTTCGGAGAGCGATTTTTTTTCCGTATATTAACATTTCTGCAGAGATTCCATCATTTCCAGTGCATTTGTCCTTTTTTAAATCGTCTATAGTCGTTTCAATATTTTCTTTGCTAAACATTAGAGTTGGTGTTGTATCTATGATGTCAATATTTTCTTCTTCATTTGTATGCTTGGTCGAGGAGAATAGTTTTTCGAAGAACTTAGTGGCATTTTCGTTTAACTCTTTTCTATTTGTTATGTTGATTGTATTTTGATTTTTCAAGCTAATTATCCATTCCTGTTGATTGTTAAGTAATGATTTTGTTTTCTTTATTGATTTTGTTTGTCTAATCGTATCTCTAGCTATTGTTTCGTTGAACTTGTGGATATCTTTCTTTATTTCTAGTTTGATAGTTTTTCTTAATTCTTTTAGTTCATTTTTTTCTTGGTCAAGTAATTGTTGCTTGGTTCGAAGAGTATCTCTTCTTGAGATTAAGATTTTTGTTTCGTTGGCAAAGCAAAGTATACAATTTAATAATAATTATGCAAGGCAGATTTGAAAGTAAGGAGTACAACAATTAAAACGAAAATCATAATAGAATAAAGGCAACGTTATATTCTCTCCCTCTGGCGCAGAGATCGTCCCGATGATGATGCGGCAGGACAAGTAATTGGTTTTGCGGTTTTTCTTGGTCGTCCCCGTCTTCGTATAGCTCATACGGGTTCATTGTTGATTGTATTTGTTTTGTACTTTCTTATGGATGATACATGGTTGGTTCCCAGAGGCGTAGTTAATTTATCGTTGGATGCTATTTGGTAAGTGAAGTTTTTTAATGATTGCGTAGCGACCATCCCTTTTTGGCATAAACTTATATGTTAGGCTCTACTAAGGAAGTAGGAGCTAGTAACCTCCTTGGTCATCAATTTTAAAATCTGGGTTGTCGTTTTTTGTCGGTGTAGAGTTTGTTATGATCTTGAGTCTTTTCAGTGGCCTCCTTGGCGTTTGTAAATGCTTCTGTTAGTTTGGCTAGGTTTGGGATCATTTGGGATACACAATTTTGGTTTGTAGTTATGGGTCTAAAGCAGCTATACTCAACCTGCGGCCCGCGGGCTGCATGCGGCCCGTGAGCTTATAAAAGTTGGCCCGCGGCGTGGTTTAATAAAATATCGAGTGACTGCAGAAAAACGTGTTTTACGTTTCAAAATGGAAGCACACACGTACAGCAGTGGAAAAGTGGACATCGTGTGTCTTCAAAAAATTATACTAGATGTCACTCCTTTCTACGCCAGGAAAGGTTTGCACAACTAAATGAAAAACAGAAGTCGCTGAGTATTCTTTACTTTTCTTGCCATTGCGAAATAGAATTGGAATAATTTTATTCAAATTTTGAATAGACATATTTTCGACAAAAACCGACTACTACACTCCTACTGTGGACCTCAGTGCGGATTTTAAAGTTATCATACCATCTCAAAAAGATGGGATGATGACTTAGTGACGAGAGGCTCCGACATAACTATTATCACTGACGGCTCAAAAATGGAGTGTGGGGTTGGTGCAGGAAATTTCTCTGAGTCTTTAAATGTCTCCAGGTCTTTTAGGCTTCCTGACTTTGCTAGTGTCTTTCAGGCTGAACTACCCGCGATTAAGGAAGCATGCAAATTACTGAAACTAGATCCAAATCAAAACCCCAATACAGCTATCTTTTCGGACAGTCAGGCGGCTATTCAAGCGATTGGCTCGTCCACATCATCCTCCAAATTAGTTCAACAATGCCGGAGTGAGCTAGCGGGCATGAACATTGGACTCAGGGTCAATCTTGCCTCGATTCCGGGTCATAGTGGCTTTGAGGGCAATGAACGGGCTGACGAGCTGGTAAGACAAGGATCAGCCCTCCATAGCTCACTCGCAGAAGAAGTCAACATTCCTCTTGGAGCTATGAAGGGCAAGATCTTCTCAATTTAGTTCAACAATGCCGAAGTGAGCTAGCGGGCATTAACATTGGACTCAGGGTCAATCTTGCCTCGATTCCGGGTCAAAGTGGCTTTGAGGGCAATGAACGGGCTGACGAGCTGGCAAGGCAAGGATCAGCCCTCCATAGCTCACTCGCGGAAGGAGTCAACATTCCTCTTGGAGCTATGAAGGGCAAGATCTTCTCAATTTTTTTCGCTGAATCAAACCACAGGTGGAGAAGCCTAATCAACAACTTCATATATAGAAGGATATGGCCCACCTACAACAAATCCCGCACTAATAACCTTATTTGCAGATCCAGGCAAGACATAGCAAGGGTCGTTGCAACATGCACCGGACACTGGCCTGTTGGGGAACACGCATCTAAGCTGGGCATTCCCCACAATACTTTCTGTCGTAGTTGTGGGGGCCAGCGTGAAAAGGAAACTGTTCTTCACTTCTTGTCAAATGTCCTGCCCTAGCCAAAACGAGAGCCAAATCATTGGCAAAGTCCTTCTTCAATTACCGAACTAAAGATCAAAAATTTGATCTATTTTCTAAACGCAACAAAGTGGATTTGAGGCGTATTTTAAACTAATTGTTTCAGTTCCTCTTCGAACTCGAGATCACCAGCTAGCGAACTCAAAACAAAAACTAAGAATTTTATATAATCCCTCTTTTAATTTTATAGATCAAACTAGTTTTATGATATCAAAACGGCGCAACCCAGCGCTAATTGCGTGACCCAGCTAGATGGCTACTACTATGCACATTAAAATGAGTACATGTTATTATTTACGATAAAAAAAATTCTTCTGGCCCGGGGTTACAAAATTATCAATGCGGCCCATTAAACAAAAAGGTTGAGTATGGCTGGTCTAAAGTCTAATATCATGCGTCACATCGTCTATTGCCCTTAGTTCTCATCCAAATGTGAGAAAGGAAGCTTTATATCCAGTAGGGTAAAGGTGTCTACAGTGAATCAGGGTACACAGTGAATCACAAGCTCTCACACTGTACATTTTTATTTTATAAAACATCTGAAAAAGAGAAAAGAACAGCCCTGTACACTTCCTCCCTTCAATCCATCAATCTGCGCGATCCCTTGATCGAAGTAGATTTTTTTCATGTTTTTGTGTTTTCTACATTGCTAAGTAGTTTTTTGTTTTCTATTTGTTTTTCTTCTTATTAAATAACAGTGCATCGTAACTTCATTTGAGTATAATATTTGTATTTCTGCTTACATAGACTTAATAATTTGTGTCAACTTGTTAACTTATGTGAAATATTATACATAATTTTAATGGCGCAAAATTATAGTCCGCTAATGAACAAGTTTAGTGTGATACTAACTTAAAATGACGTTTCAGACATGACTCAAACGTCATTTTAAGCTAGTATCACACTAAAGTTGTTCATTAGCGGACTATAATTTTGCGCCAATGTGTTTTTGTTAAAATGGCAACATGGTACACAGTGGATCAATTGAAAAAAGTACACAGTGAATCACTGAATCAAGACTCAAAAATTCATTTTTTTTATTTTCTGTTGATTTTTCTAACATGAATGTTGGCACCAGAAAGCTATCCATTGTAATCAACACTAATAACGTTTTGTGATTTTTTTTGTACACATGAAGAGTTTTATTTAATTTTTTTTTTTATAAATGGAGAGTATTTATTTTTGTTTAGTTTCTTATCTTTAAATAAAATATGAATAATAAATATAAAAATAAATATTAATAAATTAATACTTAATTAATAAATTAAAGACTGTTTTTAAATCCCTGATTCACTGTGTACCAGTCACTGATTTACTGTGCACACCCAGAGTACACAGTGAATCATGTGGTAAGATATTTTAAAAACATTTTTTTAAATTTTTTCCAAATTAAAAGGTTTTGAAATTTTGTGCTCAAACTAAAGAAAATATATTGAAAAAGCTGTGGAAATTTTTTTTTATGGCTACTATGATAGATGCGAGCTTAACAGCCGAAGAATTAAAAAGTGATCCACTGTTGACACCTTTGCCCTACTTTCGCATTTTGATGTATTCATTGCGAATCTCACGGCGGTTGGGAGGAAAGCAAATTAACAAAAATTAGGAAAAATATTGGCCCGAGGACCAGATCCTTGAGGAACTTCTTTATTATTTAAATGCTTCAAATTCTCATTTATCTTTACTTTTTGAGATCTGTTCTTGAGGAAAAGGAAACCCACATAAAGCCACGAAAACCAGCAAGGAATAATCTATCTATATTTATCGAGGAAGAGACCTGCAAAGAATTTTTTGTCACCTAGCGCTAGCCCCATGTAAATACTGGAACTAAAAGCTAAAAGAGCATCGTCAGTAGAGATAGGTATCCTCCCTAAACCAAATTGAGCATCATTGAAAAATTGCATCTACTTGAGGAAGTTCAATATTCTAAATTTTATAGCTCTTTCACGAGTTTTTGACATGGATGAAAGCAATGAAATTGACCTATAGTTGGTTTTATCTTTCTTATTATCCTTTTTGAAAAGAGATGAGACGTAGGCACATTGTAATTTGTCCGGAAAAGTTCCTTCAAAGACTCTCAAATTGAAAAGATGTATCAAAATATCAACAAGCTTTAACGCATTATTTAAGGTAATATTTTAAATGTGATAGCCTGATAGCATTTGAGTTAGTCTAAGCCGTATATTGAGTTTAAGAGTTCTGACCTTGTGACAGGTTTGAACAAAACTAGAACTACGTTTTCAACTAATTCAGTGCGTGGGCAGCGCATACATAAATGATTATTAGCCAATGCACAAGAATTTTCACCAACACACAGTGGTTCCATTTGTATGGGAAGTGCGGTCAAAACTCAAAATTTAACTTTAACTGATGTAAACTAAATTAAATTTTTAAAAAAGTAATTTTACTTTAAAAAGAATTAAAATTTAAAATTTCTTTTTTATTTCTTTCGTTAGAAAGCAAAGGGTCTGAGTCAACAATAGTCTATTTAACAAATCGGTGTTTGTTGACGTCCTTGATATTTTTCGGGTGTTTTTAGAACGGAAAAACTTCACAACTTTGTTTTTGGCTTCAGCTGCCTCCTCCATAAATTGGCCTATAGCATAGGCAATATAGAATGTTTCACTATTTGACCGCCATGAATTAAAACCTTGTGCACTGAAGCTGGCAATGGGTACCAAGAATACTCTGCAACGATTTCTCGGGCTGTTTCTTAAGTGTATTCCTGAAAAATTTCGGCATATAAGTATTGCAAAACAGTTTGCCAAAGTTTTTAAAATGACAGCACATCTTTCTATAACCGACTGTCTTACGTTACGTTTTTTTTGTGCTTCCATAACATGTTTTTCACTACTTCCCGTACGCTATTTTTTAAAGTCCAACCTATAGGCTAAATGAATGAAGAATTCAAAAAACCTTATCCATGCATGCAGGGGAGATATGCCGAAATCTAGGAAATCTTCATTTATCGTTCTTTCTAAGGAGCTTTCAATGTCGTTCAGATTGGTAGGTTTTGCTCCACAGAAAATCCTGTATTGGAACATATGAAGTTATAAACACGTCCGAATCGCTGAATTCGCCGGATATTTTTTGCTTGTATTCGGACTGCCCACTGTTTCCATCAAAGCCCCATTTGCCAATTAGAGTAAGATGACCTAAATCAAGAATTCATTAAAATTATATTTTTAAAAAGACGAACACAAAATTATTCTACCTCATGTGGTTTTATTTAGACGAGCGACACTATTATATTGGCAACTGAAGTTATCGGTTACAACAAACACGAAACACTTTTTCTATTAACACAGCTAAAAAAATGAAGGGTGTAATAGGCTAGTATTGGCTGTAGTTGGTGCGTGAAGCACTGTCTTCTATAGGTCTGCAGACTGCTATGCTTGCGGATGCTCGGCTCGAGCTCGCCGGAGTGGTGGGATCTTGTCCGCAAACCTAGGAAACCAACCTATTACATTTTGTTCATGCCAATAAGTTGATCCTTACTTATACGAAATAGAACACAAAAGAAAAAAACTAAAGTAGCAGACGGACGTTGCCACTAGAGGGTGCCGTGGTGTTAATCGGCATGGCCATATCCCACCCAACCGTAGAAGTCTAGTTGGCCTACATAATTTAGACTTCCCCTAAACCAAATGACTCACCGTTTCAGCCGCTCTTCTGTCGTCACCAAATCACATTGTCGCCATCCGCATCCCCTGAAAATGAAAGAATCTAACAAGACATCAAGCTAGTAGCTTGATCCAGCAAAAAAAAAATGAAAAAAATAGCATGTGTAACTTTATCATTTCCTTAAAGGAGTTATAAATACAACAATTTTATTTTAAGAAAATTACAATTACATTTAGATCCGTTAACATATCTAAGTTTACAAACTTTAAACTTATCATTTGTAATTATTAAAAATTAGCATTAAGGATGAAACAAAATTTTTAAACTTAAGTTAATTTAATTCAATTGGTTATGAAACCTATTGTTTTTCCTTCCCTCTGTTTTGCTTATTATTTAAATAAATCGATTCTAATTATTGTTCCTTTAACTATTGGATTTCATTTAAAATAACGCATCGCGTAGGGATCCTAACCTAACCTGAGCTCAGCTTTGGCGAAGGTGACCTTTTGAAGCGAGTAGTTTCTTCGCTTTCCGATTCGATTGATTTGAACAGTTCAAATAACAAAAGGAGCATGGAAATGAATAATGATTTCATTTAAAGAAAAATATTTCCCGAAAATGTTGTTTCGGATCAATTAAGTCAATCTTTTGTGCTTATCAACAAAACAAAAAAAATAGCTTTAAAAGCATACACTGCTTGCAAATTTCATAAAAAAAGATGGTTTTGAATTTAAAGGAGCATTAAATGGAAAGATGGAGTACATGAATACATTGATTCAAAAAGAAACAAAAAGATCGTAAAGCCGCATTAGATTTGTTCTAGCCAACTCGGAATTTCATCTCTGTGTGGCGACTGATCGCATACACTTTGGTGCTTCTTGTACTGGGAACTTTGTTTGTTGCTTAGAACTTTCATTGAAATTTTGGGGTTATAAAAATTGTATGCGGCGATCACCTCCACGGTCTTCTGTAGACGATGAAGTCTTGGGTGATCGCCGAATGATGTTTGTTAACAACTCCCAAATATTGCAATTTAAAAACTTCCGTGGTGATTGCACCAAACACCAAAAAGAGAAACGCCGCGCCGTCGCCGACAACGCACATACAAACATGTATGGTATTAGCAGCTTTTTATTAGTTTAATTCAGAAATCGAGTTTCTGCTGACAATAATATTTGTCTCAAAAAGAAAAAATCAGGAATTGTCTAAAAAAAAAAGAATTTCGTTACAACCGTTCAAAGTGGTTTTGGTTGGTTTCGGTTATCAAATTTTAGGCCCCATCGGTCCAACTTAACGGGCTCGTGATGGTTCCTATGTGGACTAGAATGTGGATCCCGATTGGGGTTTGAACCATTTTGATGATGGACGTTAAAATTGTTAACGTCAGTCTGATATCGGGAATAATTAGCTTGATATCTAAACTCGTTATTCAAAAGCTGATTAATGGGTTTAAAAACGTTGCTGGTGTGAGAAAAGGCAGATGGAAACGAAGGTTCAAAGTTATAGGGTGCCTGATTAAAGGTCGGCTGTTGGTTTGCCCTACCCTGGGTCTGAACAAACTGTTGAACCTGATGAGTTTGTTGGTCAGACTGATTCCTACTATGCTGGGAAGAAGTGGGATGTTTCAACTGCGGTTGAGGGCGTTGAAATTGGTTCAAGTTATTGCGCTGATTATTATCATAAAAGTTACAATTGAAATCGTTTTGATTTCGCAGATTATTATTAGTTGGTGGTCGATGCGTCAAAGATGATTGGGCATTTTGTGGCGGGCCATTGCCTGCTGGTATCGGCCTGTCAACAGACTTTGCTTTAGACGAAGCTTTCGGGTTCGGTTCTTCTCGTCTTAGAGGTAAGGTGGCCGTATTCATGTCCCCTAAGAACTCCATGAAGTTGTCCTTCATAATCTTTTTGATGCTATCCGAAATCTCCGACTTCATCGACTCGGCGTATGAGGCGAATGCATTAACTAGTGTAAGGTTTATGTATGCTTTCATACTATCAGGGACTTGTTCTGATGGGTCTGATATGTTGTTCGTAAGTTTCTGTGGATTTTTGCTGTGATTTTTGCGCTAACCCTCCTGTTCATTTTTGAAGGCATCTATTCAAATGTGTTCATTTTCTGTTTATGAAGATTGTATGAAATCTGTTAGCGCTAACTTTTGAGCAAAACATAGTTTTATGATAGATCTTTGCATGAGAGTTTTGTTTCGTGTACGAAAGGACTCGTAAGTCGTAACTGTATTAAGGGTATGAAGAACAATGAAGGTTTAGCGAAAAATTTGCGCTTCAGCCAGCAGCTTATTGATTTTTTGTATTTTGTGGGGTAAGAGGTTTGTTGTTATTAATGTTAATTTTTATCTTATTGTTATGAAATTTTATAAAATTTATTAAATAAATATTTATTTTGAAATTTTTTACAGATGTATTTAAATTGAGATTCCAATCAAAAATAAACGATGATAGAAGAGACGAAAAAACTGCTCCGACGATTCCGTCCGTCCTGCTGTCTGTCTATAATTGCATCAATAGATTTAACCACTGCTTCCGTTGACTTGAAATTAATTTTAAATATAGTAGTTTAAGCGAATTTGGATGGGCCGTTTTTATTTTTTTTTTTTTTTTAATCAAAATTTAGGGTAGCCACCATACAATTTTTTCGGCCAAAGCTTCAATTTTCTGAAAAACAGCTACTCCGATTTTTCTTTAACATCCTCGTAAATTTTTTTTCGGAACACTGATGTTTTTAATGTAAAAATTTATTTTTGTATTGCTCCAAAACGGTACCTCTCATAGAACCGTTTTTTTTTTTTTTGTCAAAAAATGTCCTCTAAAAATAATAGTCCGATTAAAAATATAAAAATAACAAAGAGTGGCACGACAGCTTTTTAAAGCCAAGGCCTAAGTGACTTACTCTCATCAAAAATTCTCTGGGTGCATGAGAAGAACTGAGGGGACCTACAATTTAACGCCGATTCCGAACGGCAAAGTTGAGAAGCACTTTTTCATGACAGATTGATACTCTTGGAAGATTTGTCACTGTCAGGTCTTCGCAAGAGGCAGTACCCGTGAAAGATAAACTAAAAACTTTATGGACACGTGTAGGACTCGAACCCACGACGTGACGTTCTGCTTAGCAGCCAACGCATCTAACCACTAAGCCTCGGGCAGCTGCAGTCCGATTAACGTCTTTTTACTTGCGACATATAGAATATATTGCAAGTATTGAATTCGTAAAAAAAAATTGAGGTAATGATGAGATATCACATTACGATGATAAAGAAGTCGAAAAAAGTGGGTCCGGTGATTCCGTCCGTCTGTCTGTCTGTCTGTCTGTAAATGCACAGCCTTAACCACTGATCCGATTGACTTCAAACTTGAAAATTAAAGGTTTGAGCAAATTCGCGTGGGTCGTTTTTTTCATTTTTTTTTTCTTTTAAGATCAAAATTTAGGGTAGCCACCATACGATTTTTTTGGCCAAAAACCAAAAGTTTCAATTTTCTCAAAAACGGTTCCTACAATTTTTTTCAAACTTCCTCAAAAATTTTTGTTTAAAACTCTGATATATTTTATGTAAGAAAAATATTTTTGTATTGCTCCAAAACGGTACCGCCTATAGAACCGTTTTTTTTGTTTTCTCGAAAACTAAAAGTCCGATCAGGGTAATTTTTTTTTGAAAGTACGTTTATATTGTTTAAATAATATTTTGTATTCAAAAAATTTTGGAATTTTATAAAATATTTTTAATTTTTTTTTTTTTTTAATTCTGTATCTCAAAAACGGATCAAAATTTGAAATTGAAATTTACTTATAAAATGTATAGTTATACATTCTTGAATGCTGCATACCCAGTTTAATTTTAGGACATTCTAGAAAAATTGTATACATACAAAAATAATTTAAGGAAAACCTCTCCATGTAAGTTAAAAAAAAAAAATAAACAACTTTTAAAAAATCTTATGGCATAATTTTTTTTCAAATAAAATGTGTTTTTTATGTACCTATACATATTTCAATTTAAGTTTTTATTTATAAATTTAAAATACTTGTTTTTATTTTTAATGTTTTTTTGTGTGTTAAGTTTGGAGTACTGGAGCAAAGTGCGTGCGATCCAGTCGTGCAAATTTTTTTAGTTGTATTTTAAACTTTAAACCCACAAAACTTGACCAGGAATCGCCACTGCTAGCGTTGGCTTTAAGATGTGCATTAAGCACTGTGGTTCACTAGGGAGGCGGACAAGATCCCGCGACATCCGGCGAGCTCGAGCCGAGCAATGACAAGCATGCCAGTCCGCCGACCTAGTGCAAACAGTGCTTAACGCACATCCTAAAGCCAACGCTAGCCCATTACAAGGGACAAGTTTTACAACATAACACAAAACTTTGTTTTTGAATTTTTTTTATTACCGAAGTCATTCTCCAAATTTTCAAAGATTTCTCGTTGGGATTCTACGATGCGTTCATCTGTATGATTAAGAAGCCCTTGAAGCGAAATTTCAGCTAATGAATCCGATATTTTTACAGTTTGAAGTGCTGGGTAACATTCTTGTTTGGCTTTGAGAACTTTTACATGGCTTGGAAAAACATCAACTTCCGTTTTATGGTTTACCAAGTTCCTGATGATTTGGTGCTGATGTTTTGACAATTTTGCTTCAACCAAAAGCTTCAAAGCATCATTCGTATCAAGTTGTTTAACTTGAACATTTTCTTTGGACTGACATTTTTTTAAGGCACAAGCGATGTTGCGGGGCGATAGAAAAGGGGGGATAGGAAACGGGTATTGGGATTCCGGATCCCGGAAAGAACAACTCGCCGGAACCAGGGTAGAATATCCGGTGGACTGGGTCGTGGCATCTCCGGCTATTTTTATCAACTTGTTGTTTGTCGGCGATTAAAAGGTAAACATTTTCAAATGTCCACAAATATTGCTAATTAATCTCTTTAACTTATTTTACAGAAGCCAATTCAGCCAATAATAGGTCCGTTCCTTTACTTTTTCAAGTAACTTCAAGCTGCCGAAAGTTACTAAAAACTGTTAAATCCTGTTCCCTAACACTGCTAGGGAACAGGATTTAGCAGTTTTTAGTAACTTTCGGCAGCTTGAAGTTACTTGAAAAAGTAAAGGAACGGACCTAATAATGGAAAACACCACTCATATCAATGGACACATATTTCTGGTGGCCCTCCACAGAAGTAACCCAATGCGAATGTGGTCAACGGCTCGTTGTACTCGGGAAGCAGCCGAACCAAGAATACCAGGACGTAAGTAAAGTCACATCTTTCATTGAAATGTTATAAAATTTATCTTGTCATAGCTCAAACCAGAGCCTTATTCAATCAACGACACCACTTTGAGTGCATTACTATCAACAGCGATGGAATCCGAGTCCTCTCGCATTGAGTTCCCATCTGATGGAGTTTCCCAACAATTCCTCGTCCGGAAGAAGATCATCTCCGCTCCCAGATCCGATTCAGCAGACGTTATTGCCTCCGAATAGAGATTTTGCGCTCGGTGGTGTAATGCCGAAGGCATCTCGAATTTCCCACACAGCTGCCGCTACAGCGATATCTTCATCGACCACGTCAACGATCTCTGCAAGACGTCTCCTCTTTGTTCTAGATGAGCTTTCCAAAAATGGCTTTTTTGGTCTGCCTTGAGGTTTTTGTGAGATATTCTCATCTGATTGGTCTTGTACGAAATCGAGCCAATCACTGTTTTTAGACAAAAGTACGTTTTTATTCTTTGAACAGTCCTCCCACCTTCTTTGAAAGCATTTACAAAGATTAATTATGTTCTTTTTTGCTTCCAAATCTTCAATTTTATGAATTTGTTTAAAAATTGTCCAAGTTTCGTTGGCTCTTGAAGCACTAACAACTTTCTTAGCCGAATGCCAAATATTAAAAATATCGATTCGCTTTATCATATTGCTTGAATCTAAAAAAAAAGTGGAAATCAGCGTTTTATTGCGGGTCAAAATTTTTAGATTTGCGCCAATCTGCGCTCAATAAGGCGTTTTTTTTTTTTGGTAATCCGGAATTGTACACAGAACTGTCCGATTCCGGATTCCAAACGAACAGGCAAACACAATTTTTTGCTTCTAAGGGTTGAATGGTTGTGTATTTGTGAAACCTCATATGCAGAATTGCAGATGACATGACATTGTTTTTAATTTCTTTATTTGTAAACATGGCAGCGAGTACGTATAATGCGAGTGTGTGCATGTATGCGTGATTCTGTTTTTGATTCTGACTTCAAATTCGGAATCGTTTTTCTGTTCTATTCAGAACAAGAACTGTCATCTTGTGCCAAGTGAACGAGTACAGAACTGTTCGGAACAGTTCCGGACGACCAAAAAAAAAACGCTATAAGTCATATATATTCTGAAAGAAGAAAAATAGCACTAAATTTTGATTTATCGGTTATAACCGGTATTTAGCGGCAATTAATGAATTTTTTCTTCAGAAAACCACGAAAAATAAGAAAAACACAATCATGCATCAGTTTTAATGAATGTTACAAAAAAATAGTCAGAAAACTATTTAAATGCCGTCATGATGTTTTAATATTCAAATAGAGGAAGTTGGGTAAATGGGGTATACATGTTTGTTTTTTTGACTTCTAGACGATAAACTTGTCACGATTGATTCCAATTTTGTAGATATAAACATAATCATATTAGCCACTATAATAATACATTTCGTCGCGTTCTGAAATTTAATTACAAACATATTAGAAAGTTTTGGCGGTGGTGATATCTCCCAAGGTGTGATAAAAGCATTGGATTGTTCGTTTGCATTATTTAATGTTATAACTGGCAACGGTGATTGGGGAATACTTGGCGAGAGGCCAGTGCTAGTGCTGGCAATGCAATCATCTAAAGGCGATACGCGTTTTTCAGTTGCATGTGATGAAGCAAGATTTTCTGTACCTAAGCGTAGATATTAAAAGAATTTTCGTCACTTTTCAAGTTCTTCACATTTTCCTTACCTTCTGTTCGATCTTCATTTATTTCTTCTTCTGTTTCCCCAGCTTTGAAGTCCGCATCGGAAAAAATTTCCTTGTTGAATGGATATATTCCTGTGGCTTTGAACCCGTTAATAGCGATTTGACCGGTTTGAACTTTAATAGCGTTTTTTTTTGGTAATCCGGAATTGTACACAGAACTGTCCGATTCCGGATTCCAAACGAACAGGCAAACACATTTTTTTGCTTCTAAGGGTTGAATGGTTGTGTATTTGTGAAACCTCATATGCAGAAATGTAGATGACATGACATTGTTTTTATTTTCTTTATTTGTAAACATGGCAGCGAGTACGTATGTGGGAGTGTGTGCATGTATGCGTGATTCTGTTTTTGATTCTGACTTCAAATTCGGAATCGTTTTTCTGTTCTATTCAGAACAAGAACTGTCATTTTGTGCCAAGTGAACGAGTACAGAACTGTTCGGAACAGTTCCGGACGACCAAAAAAAAAACGCTATAA
The DNA here is from genome assembly GCA_943590905.1 of Sphaerophoria taeniata. NCBI lineage: Eukaryota > Metazoa > Arthropoda > Insecta > Diptera > Syrphidae > Sphaerophoria > Sphaerophoria taeniata. Next base: position 68,589,364 of record OX016542.1, read on the forward strand.
GATATGCTTTTGAAAAAAGCCCCACCAGGTCAAATTGGGTCACTTTGCGGCCATGTTCTCGTGAAAAACGTCTAATTTTATCGTTGTAATAAACTTTCAGTGGACCCATGAATGTTTTATCAAGTGGCTGCATTTTGTGAGTGGAATGAGGGGGAAGGGAAATTATAATAACACCGTTTCCACGAGCCAGATCCAACATTTCGATGTTTCTTGTATGGCTATAATGGCCATCAAGATGAAGTAAAACCGGTTCATCTTTAGATGCTTTAACAAAACTCAAAAAATGTTTAAACCACTTTGTAAATATAGGGACTTGGACCCATCCTGAAAGGTGGCAATGCGAGTCCTAACCAGGAGGTGCATCTTTCATAAGAGCTGGTTGAAGGTTTTTACGTGGGAACACAAAATATGGTGGGACGAACGAGCCTCCTGCACTCATACATGAAATGACTGTTATTAAAGATTCACGCTCCGCTGACGTCATTGCTCCAATTTGTCGTTTTCCCTTTCTCCCCAGGACTTTTTGTTGCTTAGACTGAACTACAGAAAGTCCTGTCTCATCAACATTCCAGATTCGAGTAGCAGCGAAATTATATTTCGAATAAAGTTGTTCTAAAAGATCAAAAAATACGTTGACATTGTCTCGTGAAAACCCTCTTGCATTGTTCGAATGCTTAATTTATCTTTATGTCTTTGACAGAATAATTTTAGTCAATCGTTTCCAGCACTTTCGGTTATGATACAAAAATTTGGAATGCCAAGGATCTGATATCACGTCTTGTTAGACCCCACATACGAGACTCCATATCTAAAATATAATTTACAAGAGCTGTCTCAATAGCTTCATTTAAAACAGGCTTCCGGCCCAACTTTATGGAAAAAATATCGTTTAATGTTTTGCTGCTTCGAGCATGGCGTTGAAGAGTTGTGTGCGGGACTTCAAATTTTTTTGACGCAAGTAAACTTCCCATTTCTCCATTTCTCACAGCATGAATGGCTTTCTCCATTGCTTTTGGACTCCATTTTCTAATTTCACCTTTTTTGGGCATTTTTGCAAATGAATCTATATAGCAGAAACAGAATACTTAGTTCTTTTACCTTGATATCATTTCATAAGTGTAATGTGGTATACTGTACCACAATAGCCCATGACAAGTATACCACATTAGCCGAAAGTGAATATTTGGAGAAAAAATTTTATAAAAAATAAATTAAATAAGTTAAAACAAAACTCACAATTATTCCACTGAAATAACTAAATATTTTGTTCGAATAAAATAAAACACCGGTGAGAAAACACAAAACTGGCACAAAAACAAACACTTTTCTTTGACCAGCCAAAAAACTCGAATGGATACGATTTTTTATTTTCAATATTTTGTTCAGCTAATTTCAAATTCTTTGACATTTAAACACGGTTACTTTTCTTTTTTTCATCGCTTCACCTGTTGATTCAAAAATAAGTGTAAGGGCATGCTTAGTTATTTAGAAACCTGCCTATACCACATTACCAAAGTGTACCACATTTCCCCAAATTACTCTAACCTTTTTTGCAAAATTAACTTTAAACAATCTACAAAAATTGATTAATGCGAAGTCGTTTTTTCAGATTTGATTTTTTTTTTCTAAACTGCGAAAAACACTCAACTTAGTGACGCGACTGAGAAGAGAACCAACAACTGATTATTTATCAATGAGAAATCTTACTGTCCCGTTCTCATAGATAATTACGGCACTAAAAATAAACAACCACTGTGCAACAGTAGAGAAAAACTTGGTAAAAGTATTTGCTACTACAAATCTGTACAGTTATGGTTTATGGGTATTTTTTTCACAATGATGATGAGATGCTTAAAACCAGTTTCAGATTTCACCGGGAGAACATAAAAATGAAACAAAGATTTTGTTAATTTTATATAATTCCTTCCATTTTTTTTATTTATTTAATAATTTTCGTAAGAGATTTGAGTTTAACTGATGTAAAACAATTATTGCAACACAGCTGCATTTGCAACGACACTTGGATTATTCACAATTTCACCCAAGCTATCCAGCACCTCCTTACGGTAGTCGTCAAATTCTCCATCAATTTCATTTATTGTTTGTTCTTCAATCACATACAACGTACAACCAGTTTCCCGAATCAAACGCTCATCGTGAGAAACTATAATCACACCACCTTCGTATTCATTTATCGCTTCGGCTAAAGCGTCGATGGATTCAATATCTAAATTATTTGTAGGTTCATCCAATATCAGAACATCTGGTCCACTCAGACAAAGTTCAGCTAATGCAACACGTGCTTTTTGACCACCAGAAAGGTCTTTCATTTTGATTATGTGCGCATGACTAACTAGTCCGAATGACCCTAGAGCTTTTCGGGCTTTTTCATGAGGCAGATTAAAAAGTCGCTGTAAATATTCTGCAGCCGTTTCTTCGGCTGTTAAATGTTCTCCAGAGTGTTGATCAAAACGACCGACGCGCAGACGATGATTTTTTCTTTGCTCACCTTCTTGGGGCTCTAGTTCGCCAAGTAGTAATTTTAAGAATGTTGATTTTCCCACGCCATTTGGTCCAACAATAGCTACACGGCTAGTCAGATCAATGCCGAAATCAGCTTTGATAAAAAGTGGTTTTTGGCCGGGGTAACTGAAAGTAACATTGTGTAATCCCAGAATAGGTGGTTGAAGCTGTGATGGTTCAGGAAAACGAAACTTTACGATGTATTCCTTTGGTCTCGCTAACAGTTCCTGTGGTCCTTCATCTTCTTCAGCGTTCTTAGAATTCTTGCTCTTATTCTTCTCTTGCTTACGGGTGAGTGTTTCTTTTTGTTTCTTTTCTGCAGATTTTTTCGACTGACCATGAGCTTTAAGTTCTTTTATCCGCTTCTCTTGCTTCTCATACTCCTTAATCATTTCACGGCGTTTCTGAACATACATTTTCTTGAACATAGAGTAGTTTCCTTTGTAGTAATGAAGTTTTTTTTGGTCGAGATGAATGATTTCATTGCAAACATTATCCAAAAAGCTCTGGTCGTGAGAGACAATTAAAAGTGTTTTTTTCCATCCTTGCAGATAGTTATCTAACCAAATAACAGCATTTAGATCCAAATGATTTGTAGGTTCATCAAGCATTAGAAGTGTGGGTTCTAAATACAAGGCACGAGCTAATGAAACTCGCATACGCCAACCACCAGAGAAATTATTCGTGGCACGGTTTTGCATTTCTTCGCTGAATCCCAAACCGGCTAGGATTCGTCGCGCTCTGGCTTCGGCGGAATAAGCTCCAGTTGCTTTCAACTCAGCATACACGTCATTTAATTCTTCCTGAACTGACATATCACCTTCTTCAATTTTCTCCTCGAGTACTTTGCACTTGGCTAATAATTGAGTTCTTTTCACATCCGCATCAAGAATAGTATTAATGGCACTTCTTTCATCAGCTATAACTTCTTGCTCACAAAGTAGTACGTCGATGTTTGGCGGTATTGCAAATGCACGTGTTGCGATATGTCTAAGCAGTGTTGTTTTTCCATGACCGTTTGGGCCCACTAGACCATATCGTCTGCCATTTGCAATAAGAAGGTTTGCATTTACAAACAAGTCGTTTCCTAAAAAAAAAAAAATGATCTCAGTTTGTTAAAGAATAAATCTATCTATATTTTAATTGTTGTTGTGGTTATGTGTTGTAGGATCTGGGGGCATATGCTGTTTCTTTTCCTACACATCAAGTGCTTACTTTACCTCCAAGTAGTAACCACCGGGTACTGGTTATATCTTTAGATATAACTTGCGGAACTTGTAAGCGCGAGTGCAAAACGGAGAAACAGAAGCACTTAAACAACGGCCCAACAAATTTGGAGGTTAGAGAGGCTAACAACCCCTCCACAGTAAAAAACGTGATCGTTATGAGAAAGATAGTAGCCTCGGAAAATGACCCCCCTCTTATGGTAACCAGACCCGGAACGACAACGGGCTATGCATTGAGAGTTTGTACCTGGAATGTAAGAACACTCTACACTCCAGGTGCAGCTCAGAAACTTGAATCTGTCCTCACGCTGTAGAAGGCAGAAATTACTGCGATCCAGGAAATACGATGGATAGGATCAGGGACAATGAAAAGAAAAAATTGCGACATTTATTACAGCTGTCATCAAAGAATGCACATATTTGGATGCGGATTTGTCGTGGAAAATCCGCTTAGATCGAAAGTCATGGATTTCAAGCCAATTAGTGATCGCCTGGCTGTAATCCGCATCAAGGCCACAAAACATCAGTATAATATGTGCACACGATCCTACCATGATGCTGAAGAGTCTAGCAAGGAGGATTTTTACGACCTCCTGGATAGAGCCTACGCAGCCTGTCCAGAGTACAACGTCAAAATCGTACTCGGAGATTTCAATGCAAAAATCGGGAAGGAAGATATCTTTGGTGGATTATTTGGAAAGCACAGCCTCCACGAAGTTACAACAGAACGGCTTCCGACTAATCGAGTTTGCTGCCGGTGATAAGTAGCCTAGGTTTCCAAGACGGAAGATCTACACAGCAACCTGGCGATCTCCGGATGGTCGAACCACCAATCAAATCGACTATGTGCTAATCGGAGCAAGGCACGCATCCAACATCTTTAACGTGCGCACTTTCCCAGGAGCAAATGTCGACTCTGACCACTTTCTGGTAATGGCTAAGTTTAGAGCTCGATTATCAGATGACAAAAAAGCACGTATGGCCCAAAGAACGTAGTTCAATATCGGTTGCTTTAGCACCCTGGAGAATGCTAGAGACTACAGTGAGCGCCTGAGTGAGCGACTCTTCGCCGTCCTCCCAAATACCACTGATGTCAACACCTTATGGAACCAATATCGCAAAATAATAAAAATGTAGCCGAGACCACCATGGTTACCAGCCACTCCCGAAAAAGAACCCTTGGTATGATGATGAATACGCGTTATTGAAAAGAAAGACGGAAAATGCACGTTTGCAGATGCTGCAACGGAAAACAAGAGCAGCAAGAGAAGAGTACCGAACAAAAAGGAGAAATGAGAAAAAGACCATGCGACGGAAGAAAAGAGCATCCGCAGTTTCTCAAGTCAAAGATCTAGAAGAGTTTCGGGCCAAAAACAACACCCGGCGTTTCTTCAAAAAGTCGAAGCAATTAGCTTCTGGTTTCAGAACCGGGACACAGGCTCTTCGAAACAGTGAAGGAAACCTAGACACCGAAGCACAGAGAATTGTAGATGTTTTTAAGCAGCACTTCCAACAGCTGCTGAATGCGCAAAATGTCGAGCGAGCTAATGACGAAAGAGAAGCAAGTCCCAGCCCCCAGCATCGAAGAGGTAGAAGGAGCCATCAAAAAGCTAAAAAAAATAAGAAGTCCGCCGCCGGGTCGGATTGCATACCTGTGGAACTCTTTTAATATGGAGGAGGTGTTTTGATGAACCGCATGCACCAGGTCATCACCAAAGTGTGGGAGGAAGAATGCATGCCCACTGACTGGTCGATTAGCTCCATATACCACATCTACAAAAAAGGCGATCCTATGTCATGCAGAAACTGCCGAGGCATATCCCTGCTTAATGTTGCATACAAAATCCTATCCAACGTACTGTGTGAGCGTCTTAAACCGTTCTACAACACAATAATCGGCACGTACCAGTGTGGCTTAAGACCAGGCAGAATAACGATAGACCACATATTCACACTGAGACTGATCCTGGAAAAGACCAACGAATTTCAAGTCGAAACCCACCGCATCTTTTCATCGAGTTCAAAGCTGCTTATGATAGCATCCACCACCAAGAGCTTATGATGGCGTTGTCTGAATTCGGGATCCCGAACAAACTGATCCAGCTGTGCCGCATGATGCAGTGCAGTGTGCAAATTGGTAACAGCTCATCCGAGTTGTTTCAAACATGCGCAGGGTTTAGACAAGGAGATACGCTGTCATGTGACTTCTTCTAGTCCTGGAGCAGATAGTGCGTAAGGCAGGTGTGAGCTCCTAGGCTATGCATGCGGACGACATAGACATCATCGGTCGATACAAGAGAGCTGTGCTTGAGGCCTTCACAGCGATTGAAGAACAGGCAAAACTCGTTGTTCTTGAAGTGAATGAGAAGCACATGCTATCAACAAACAAAGCAACATCTGTCTTCTACCAAGGACAAAACGTCACTGTTGGTAGCAGCAATTTCGAGGTAGTTAAGGAGTACCCCTACCTTGGAACAAACATCAATCCCACAAACGACACCTTAGTGGAAATCCGAAGAAGAATTACCCTAGCGAACCGCTGATGCTTCGGTTTGGCAAAACAACTGGGTTCAAAACTCCGCACTCGAAAGACAAAGTGTCTGCTACACAAAACTTTGATTTTACCAGATCTACTCTACGGTAAAAAAGGAGAATTGATACTGGGGACTTTCGAAAGAAAAATTCTTCGACGGATTTTCGATCCCGTATGCGACGATGGCGAATGGAGAGCTGGATGTAGTCCAGAAGGACAAGAAAAGACGACTACATTGGCTAGGCCACATCGAGCGAATGGACGACAACGCTCAGCCAAGAACGTCTTCTCTTCCCAGCTCCCAGGTTCGAGGCGACAAGGAAGACCGAACCTACGGTACAAGGACCAAGTGACTGCGAATGGCAGAGCGACTGGAGAGTCCAAGCGAGGGACCGTTTACGACGGAAGGCTGCAGTATCTCAGGCTGAGATCCTTCATGGATTGTGAGCCGGATAAGTAAGTAAGTAAGCTATTATTTCTTTAGTGGTGATAGTTTTAACATTAACTCTTAGAATACAAATTAAATTTAAAATTGAAAAGTTTTTAGATATACCTTTAGCGGAAATTGTAAAGTTTTCAATTTTAATATCCACCGCAAACTCCATCTGTGCCATTTGGCCGGCAGTTTTTTGCACCTGGGACATTGTAAAATTACTGTCTAAATCGGAGTGACCTTGTCCACCTTTACGTGTCATTAGTTCCATTTGCCTTTCATACTCCTCTTGCTTTTTCTGCTTTTTCTTTTCTTTATGAGTAAGTTTCTTAACCTTAGTTTCATTGATGTTAAGTTCTTTTAGTTCTTTTTCAATCTGTTCATCTCCAGGAATTGTAACCCCTTCGATTTCTGGTTCTTTTGCTATACTTTGTTGTTGGAGCTCTTGTGCCGGCATTTCTTCTATTTGTTCACTGATTTTCTCTTCAATCGACTCAGATATGTCATCCATCTCATCAATATCCTCGTCACTATCAGCTTTAATTGATTCTTTTTCGAACGTCTTCTTTTTCTTGGAAGATTTCTTAGGTGCAGGTTGGGCAGGAACGATTTCCTCTGGTTCATCTTGCTCACTTGTATGATTACTTAGAGACGCTTCGTCTTCATCGCTGATATCATGTTTTTTCTTTCCTTTCTTAGTCGACTTTTTCGACACTGGTTTTGCAACAAGAATCTCTTCATCATCTGACGGTACTCCAACAATATCATGTTTTGAGCTATCATCATCACTGAATTCAGTTTTTGACTTCTTGCCTTTCTTTGTCGACTTTTTTGGCGCAGGTTTTGCAACAGGAATCTCTTCATCATCCGACTGTACTCCAACAATATCATGTTTTGAGCTTTCGTCATCACTGAATTCAGTTTTCGACTTCTTTCCTTTCTTTGTCGACTTTTTCGACACTGGTTTAGCAACTTCAATCTCTTCATCATCTGACTGTACTCCAACAATATCATGTTTTGAGCTTTCATCATCACTGAATTCATTTTTGGACTTCTTTCCTTTTTTGCCTGATTTCTTTACTGGTTTAGGTGGCTCAACTTCTGTAATTTCATCGGAATCGTATGCTGCTTTTCGACCCTTTTTGGTGTTAGATTGTTTCTTTTGTGACTTTTTCCCTTTACCATTTTCTATTTCCTCATCGTTGAAGTCTGTTACCTTACTGCTAGGAACTGATTCATCGCCACTGGAGTCGTCATTACGTTTTCCCTTTTTCCCTTTTTTCAAAAATTTTGCTGCAGGCATTGGCACATTAACTTCTTCGTCATCATCAAAGCGTTCTTTTTTCTTTGATTTTTTTGACGACATGATTTAATTATGAATAAATTTTCTTTAACAAGGTGAAACTTAAATTTAAACGTTTTGCCAAAATGAAAACGTGTGCAGTTTTCACTTTTCGATTTTTGACACTTTCTGCTTTGATCTGTCAAACGACAAAATGTTGATGACTTATGGACAAAGAGTATAAAAACGAGAGAAGTAAGTTTCAAACATCAAAAGTTGCGTTCCGGGCCCAGTCATTTACCTCGTGTTCAAAGTAGTTCCACGAAGTAGTTAGATCTGTGTTAACACCAGATGGCGAAAAAATCAGTTAAGAGAATGTACAAAGAAATTGTTGTTGGACTTGACGTTTCTCTTAAGCGGTCCCTAGACTATCAATATTATTGTACAATATTTGCTGTTATACAATATTATTGATAGTCTAGGGCTCATATTGAAGCATTGTGCAATATATTGTACAAAATCAAAACCCTTTTGATATTTATTGTACAATGCAAAATATTGTATAGTCTGTAGGTCAGGTTGCACAATATTTTGTCATTTGTTTTTGAATTTTCCAGGCATCAACATCTCCGGGAGTTAAATTTCAAATCTTGTTAAGTGAAATATAGTTATTAAGTGCAAATAGAGTTTTCGGTCGGCTTTTTATACAGATTAGTAAAAAAAAAAAAAAAACTAAATATTAAATCGAGAAGAATGGCAAATAAAAGAGAAAAACGGACATTTATTTTAGAGTTCATCAAAATTTATGAAGCTCTGTACAGTCAACTTGCAGAAAATGCAACCTGGGGGTCAATTCTGTAACTGTGAAGTTGTGAAGTGATAAAAATAATATCATTTCATTTTTCACAGGAGGTTTTCATTTTATCAGTTCACAATATCACAAAATGCGATTCTGTATCCCTTTGTGAAAAAATGTGTACTAAAGTGTTCTAAAAGGTGCTAAATGATAAATGCTGTCAGTTTTTTACATTATTTTTGTCTGGCAGTCGAAGCGAAGTCGTATTAAATTCAATGTCAGGAATAATTTATTAAATTAATTATAAATAATAATAACCCGTACTCAGCAGAGGTATTTATTTTTCAATTATTATAATATATTTTGTTACATTTTTTCGTTTACCTAGGAATGTTGGAAGGATCTTGCAGCATTCGCTCCGATACTAGAGGAATCTGTTAGAGGTAATGACTGATGAGCATTTCATGTTTCGCTGCCCAAAAGATCTTTGTTTGTGTCTTATAAACGAGAGCTGACATTATAACTACTATAAGCCAGGCAGACAGTGGGCTCCCATGCCATGTACAATTACTGAGCGCGTTGCTTTTGTCGGAACCGGCCTTTGTAAGGTGGTGTTGTTCAGGAATTATTGTATTCCTTATCACAGACGTCTGTGAGTCACTGTGTAGGTATCAAACAAACAAAATGAAAAATAGGTTTTTACATAATTCTGTCTTTAAATATAGCAAGATATGTTTTTAAATAAAAGGTTTTGTGTGTCCACAAAAAAATAACTAATTTACCTATTTTAATTAAGCACTATAATTTGTCAAACGAATCCCAATCATTACATAGGTCGTATTTTGCTTCAAAGAACTCTAACAGAGTTTTTGGGCTTCTGACCACTTGAGCGTGTGTGAATTGCGTTGAAATGTGGATTAAAACTTGTATTGAAAAACAACTCGTTCGTTGGTCTTATTAACGTGAATAGTAGTGCTTTAGCTCTTCTTTTCACTTGTCCATTTCATATTTTCACAAATAAATTTGACTGTGATAAAAATATAGCGTTGTGAAAAAATTAGACAGAGTTTTTTCATTTTTTCACACATACAGAATCGGAAATAGTGTGAAGCTGTGATAAAATTTATCACTTCACAACTTCATAGTTACAGAATTGACCCCCTGAACAACAATTGTTTGCAAAATGATATTTTGTTTGAAGGCCGCATGGGAACTTTGCACAGAAATTCAGTAACAATAAATATGGATGGATACAGCAGTGCTTGGTGTTCAACACCATACAGCATCGTTCTGCCAAGTCCCGTTGATTGCCAATATTCGCAACAAAATTCTCAGGAAGAGTATGAAGAAGAACATACAAATTCGCAAAATGTCTCTGAATTTTTTTCAAATTTTCAATAAATTAATATTTGAACTTATGTACATATGCATAAACACAGATGTGTAGTGTAGCTTTGTATTTTATTTACAAGTTTCAGTGACAATTATTCCAGTGGATTGTGGAGAAATAGCGCTGGTTAATTTCAAATCTTTAAAAGAATTTCCTGTAGCAATCAATCGTAGCGTGATTGGCAAACGCTGGGAAATAGGAATAGCATATCGCAATTTTGTATTTCTCCTCATAATCATAGGCGTAACCATTCGAAGCAGTTCATTGTAAAATCCATCGTCCATAAAAATCGTTGGGTTCGCTGAAAACGGGCTATGACAAAGGTTCGATCATTATCAGAGTTGGACGGGAGAAACCAGCCATGTCGATGAAAAAAAAGAAGAAAATGAGTGCAGACTGAACACTCTCATAGGAAAGTCAAAACATCTTCGCTGCTTCTTGTTCTTTAAAGATTATTTTATTAAAACAACGTTGAAAATAAAATAACAAAATAAAATAAAATATTTTATTTATTATTTGATTTTGATACCCTTCTCAGTGTCAGTGGTAGCCTTGACACGATACACTTCTACGCCATAGCGGATATTTTCATTGCTGGAACATGGGTCCAGTCAGATCTAAAAATTTCAGCTGGATTTAATCAGCCTTTAAACGCAAAAAATTGCATTTAACTTAAGCGACCTTTAGTCAACTTCGCTTAAATCAGAAAATTGATTATGAATAAGGATTGTCTGCTTAAGTACTAACTACAGCTCGCTTAAATTTAAGCGGCCTTTAAGTTTTGGTTTTGAATACGGCTGACAATGCAGACAAACAAATCTTTACAGTACTACCCAAGGATATTATATTCAAAGGGTAAGATAACCCACAGTACACAGAATACAAGGTATTATATTCCCGATTTTCTTCTTCTCAAGTCAAAATAAAACTCATAAATAAAAGAAAAGTAAAAAGAAAAGAACAAAACTTTAAATTTCCGCCTCTGTCTGTCTCATTTACTAAAAATATCAGCCATTTTTTTCCCTTGACGAATTTGACATTAGATCTGAAATTTTTGGAATGTCTTTTTGTGCCTTTTCTAACTTCTGTCATTTTGTTTTCTGACAGTTGCGCAATATAATACCTTGTATTCTGTGTACTGTGAGATAACCCAACCCTTTGTATATAAATTTAACAGGTATGATCGAAATGGTATTCGACTATAGCGCCAACTGGTTACAAGCCGAGAAAGCCATTTTTTTTACATAAGTTTGTATTGTGTGCTCTCTGCATTGTATTTCTATTTAGCTAGTACCCGCGAGATGACAATCGATTGTAGTGCCATCTTGAGTTCTGGCGCAAAGAACTGTCAAACCAAGCAGAAAACCAATCTTGATAGTACCTGGTAGTTCCATATACAAAGACCCAACCATACACGCTCAAATTTCTGGGGATCTACTGGTTCTAGGCGATATTCATTTTGACAGCTTGGTTTCTAATCTCTTTTTTTATACTGTGTGAATGACGTCAAAAAAAAACAAAATTGCAAAGGAAAAATGCAAATGCGTCGAAAATGAAAATCGAAGAGGCAGAGTAGCGCGCCATGTTGTCGAAGCTTCTGTTGTGAAAACGCGTTTTTTAATATTTAATGGTAAATCTTTTACATTCAGGAACTTTAATACTAACTAGTTTACATTTTCCTAAAACGATTCCTTAAACTTGCTTAATTTATTTTGCAAGAGCGTTATAATAATTGTGTTTCAAGTGAAACGAGGTTGAGAAAGTTGAAAACGCGTACAAATTGAACAATACCATGGTACCAATCGGTCCTGTACACGGTCACCCAGGCGTCCACCCACCCCAACAAATCCAGAGTACTCCTTCTGGTCCAAATCAATTACAATCATCTTCCAATAGCCAATCAAATAAATCTTCTAATGCAGTGGTTTGTTTCTTTTATAAATAATCAAAAATCCTTCTACACAATTGTTGTTGTTGTTTAGAAACCCAACTATACACTCAAGTTTACTCTTGCCGGCCACACAAAAGCTGTTTCCGCAGTTAAATTTAGCCCCAACGGAGAATGGCTGGCCAGTTCATGTGAGCATTTCATTTACATTCACTGTTGAAGTAGCAAGTTAATTTGTTTGTTTCATCTTTTTAGCTGCTGACAAACTGATAAAAATTTGGGGCGCGTACGATGGCAAGTTCGAGAAGACAATTGCCGGACACAAGTTGGGAATAAGTGATGTGGCATGGTCATCTGATAGTCGACTACTTGTGAGCGGCAGTGATGATAAGACACTCAAAATCTGGGAACTCAGCTCAGGCAAATGTTTGAAAACACTCAAAGGGCACAGCAACTATGTTTTTTGTTGCAATTTCAACCCACAAAGCAATTTGATTGTCTCGGGTAGTTTTGACGAAAGTGTTCGCATTTGGGATGTCCGCACGGGTAAGTGTTTAAAAACACTACCCGCCCACTCAGATCCAGTATCAGCAGTACATTTCAATCGTGATGGATCGTTAATTGTAAGCTCCAGCTACGATGGCCTCTGTCGTATTTGGGATACAGCCAGTGGACAGTGTTTGAAAACACTAATTGATGACGATAATCCACCAGTAAGCTTTGTAAAGTTTTCGCCAAATGGAAAGTATATCCTTGCTGCAACACTTGACAATACATTAAAACTATGGGACTACTCGAAAGGAAAATGTTTAAAGACATACACTGGCCATAAAAATGAAAAATATTGCATATTTGCAAATTTTTCTGTTACAGGCGGAAAGGTAATTTCAAACAACAAGTAAAATGGGTACAAATGATATTGAGGGCATTGTTTTTTATCATTTAAAACCTATGACCGTAAGTTAGTTTCAGGTATAAGCTTTAGGCAAATAGCCAGTGGCATTGCTTCCGTTACAATATTCAACCGTAATTGCCATGCCTTCAGGAATGCCCATCAGTTCAACCTCCGGCCCTATTTCGGAGGTACTGCCATGTACAGAAAATCGTACTTTAGCCGTTTTATGTGAATGTGGAAGTCCCTTCAATGCTGTCTTCCCCAGTCATTGCAATGTTTAAGAATTCAAGACCAACATTAAACGACACCTCATCCTATACGCTCTCGGTTAATCGCACTCCCCCTACCGCTTGCACTGCGTGCTTATTATAAAAAAAAATGGTATCTAGTGACTTACTTACCTTATATATGATGGCGCTACAGCCCAGGCCGGACTAGGGCCTGATGCAACAAACGTCTACAGCCAGATCGGTCCCTAGCTAGCAATCTCCAGTTTCGCACGCCAAGTTGGTTCAGCTCCTCTACCACCTGTGTGCTCCAAGTGTTTTCATCAGCTGTTGTCATGGTCCATGACTCTGCACCATACATGAGGACCGGGATGATAAGGGTTTAGTAGAGTGTCACTTTAGTTGTTCGGGAGAGGACTTTACTACTCAATTGCCTTCTAAGTCCAAAGAAGCAGCGATTGGCAAGAGTGATTCTTCGTTTGATTTCAGCGCTGGTGTTGTCTGAGTTGATAGCGGATCCCAGATAGACATAGTCCTTAACTACCTCGAAGTTAAATCTGTCTATGTTGACGTTTGCTCCGAGACGTCGCTGTTGGCAGTCCTTTCTTGTTGACAGCATTAACTTGGTCTTGCCCTCGTTGACCGCTAGACCCATCTTCCTGGCCTCCGTCTCAAGACTCACAAACGCTCCACTGACATCACGCTGTGTTCTTCCAATTATGTCAATGTCGTCTGCGTATCCTAGCAGCTAGACGGACTTTTCAAAGATTGTACCTCTGGTGTTGACGTTGGAGCTTTGCACAATCTTTTCAAGAATGATGTTGAAGAAATCGCATGACAACGCATCGCCTTGTCTAAAACCTTTTTTGACATCAAAAGCGTCCGTTAGGTTTTTTCCGACCATGATGGAACAGCGTGAGTTTTCCATTGTCATCTGACACAGACGGACGAGTTTTTCTGGGATGCCAAAACTAGACATTCTCTAGTCTAGTCTAGTCTCTGAAGCTGTCATACGCGGCCTTGAAATCAATGAAAAGGTGGTATGTATCGATTTGAAGTTCTTGGGTTTTCCCCATGATCTGCCGTAAGGTGACTTTCCAGGTCTGAAGCCGCACTTATAAGGACCTATCAGGTTGTTGACGAAGGGCTTCAAACATTCACACAGCACGGCAGACAAGATCTTGTAGGCGATGATAAGGAGACTTTCACCTCTGTAGTTGGTGTAGTTCAGGGGATCTTCTTTCCTTGAGGATCGGGCATACGATCCTGAGGTTCCATTCGTCGGGCATGCTTTCCTCCAACCAAATTTTGCAGATGAGCTAGTGCTAGCCCGCCTGCTCTAGCGGCTTTGTTCGACTTAAGTTTAGATATCGCTATCTTCACTTCGTCAATGTCATTCACTTCGTTGAATGGTTTTGTATTGCTGGCGGAATTTTGCTCGTCATTGTCATTATACAGCTTGGAAAAGTGGTCTTTCCATGTCCTCAGCACTGACTGAACCTCGTTCCTGTTGTTACATCCCTCTGTCTCCTCGATCGCGCACTTCTCATGTTCCGTTTCCTCCTCTCTCCTTTTCTGCTCATAGAGCTCACGAGCTGCTTGTGTCCTTCTTTGCAGCGCCGCTTTGTATGCCTCTTGTTTATCTGCATGTGCTCGCCGGCACTCATTGTCAAACTATGAGTTTCGTTGTGGTGGCCGTAAACCCTAGCACTTCAGAGGCGGCATCTCTGATGGCTGCTTGGCAGTGTTGCCACTGGTTCTCAATACATTTTGTGCTGGCAGCAAAGAACTTCTGAGGAGATTTCGGAGACACGATCGGAAAATCTCTTGCGATTGTAGCCGTTTGACGTCGAATTTTCTCCTAGCATTTTCGTGAAAGATTATTGACCAATTTTAAGTTATTGTTGAATGGAAATTGGGTTTTCCGTCGGCTGTTAGCATTTTCGCGTGTTGGCCTTGATAGGGATATCCGCATTCGTACCTTGGCTACAACAAGGTAGTGGTCCGAGTCGATGTTGGCACCTCGGAATGTGCGGACATATTGCATGCTAGAGAAGTGTCGTGCGTCGATCGCAATGTGATGAATTTGGTCGACGGTTGAATGATCGTCCCCTTGTGGATATCGAGATGTGGGAATCGCGTACTTGCTACCATTACGTCTCGCAGTGCAACGAAGTCGATTAGCAATCCGTTATTGGAGGTGGTGTCGTGTAGGCTATGCATTAAAATCTCGAAGGACAATTTTCATAGCTAGGTCATTGCTCATAAGTCTTGTCGAGGTGCTCGTAGAACCTGTCTGTGGTGTCTTCATCCTTTTCCTCAGTGGGGGCGTGAGGGCAGATTAGGGTTATGTTTGTGAATTAAGCCTTGATGCGGATTGTAATGATGCGCTTATTCACTGAGTTGAAACTCAAGACCTTCCTCCTGAGTCGCGTCCCAACTACAAATCCACATCCAAATAGACGATGATTTTGTTCCGGGTAGCAGTCGCCGCGCCGTAGAAGATATCACTGTTGTTCATTTTATGTAGGTTCGGACTATCCCATCGCATTTCTTTGATGGCAGTTATATCTGCTTTATAGCAGTCAAGGGCTTCCGCTTGTTATTCAGCTGCACGTGGTCTGTTAAGTGACCTAACATTCCAAGCACAAAACCGAAATTCGTTGTCCTTAAATCGTTTGAGTCGGTCGTCATCATTAATTCCGTCCGTATCCGAGGCTTGTTGGTGTTTCGGAACTATAATTTCTTTATAAGGCCGGGCAATCACCCCGACGAAGGACCACCAACCTGGAGGGCGAGGTCTTCGTTATATTTACATATTTTTATTCACCTCTAGCCTCTAGCTGATGGCTCTCTATTTATATTAGTTCATTCAATTGTATTCTCAAAATTGTGGATTTTGAAAACGTTTGCTTTTTTTTAGTGGATTGTATCAGGAAGTGAAGACAACATGGTTTATATATGGAATCTTCAAAGCAAGGAAGTCGTTCAAAAGCTTCAAGGTCACACAGACACAGTCCTTTGTACAGCTTGTCATCCAACTGAGAATATAATCGCATCTGCAGCATTGGAAAACGATAAAACTATAAAACTTTGGAAAAGTGACACCTAAAATCTGAACCAACGCACAACACCGAATTAAATCAACTAATGTTTTCCATTCGAAAATGAAATGAATATTAAGTCTAGAATGTAAATACTAAGAACTTTACAGACTCTTTCTTATGTAAACATTTTTAATCTTAAAAATGTGTTTTATTTCTATTAAAAAAGATGCATTTACATTTGTTGTGGAGTTTATTTTTTGTGTTATACTAGTTCCCGTTTCATCATCGTTGGCCTGGCCGACAAGCGGGATCCGAAACGGGGCTCTAATTTCACACCATTAAGATTGACGACTCTTTAGCCATTTCCGATTGTTTAATGCCTGGCCGTTTGTCGATTTCTAAGAAGCTAATGGGATTTTCTTCATGTCTGTCAGCGGAGGAAACCCTTGCAACAGAAACGAGCAATTCCAATGATCCTTGTAGCTCCAACAAATCGTATGTTAAATTGATTTCTTTCTGTAAAATATTCGCTAGTAGCATGAATTGCTTCCCAAGGGTACCAGTAAATTCATTGAGCTTATCCTCGTAAACGTCTAATAAAATCATTCCAACATCAATTAGAACGCGGAAAAATCTATGCTCTCCGATGCACCGTATAAGAAACAAAAGTATTTTCGATAGGGACTGATGTGTACGACCAGCAAGAGCTTGATGCAGACCCTTTCTGTGTATTAATTCCTGCATCACACTGACGGTTACCTCAGGCGTTTTAAACATAACTTCTGTTCTGATTGCAACGTCAAGGCACTTGGCATATGCAAATGTTCTTAAGTAAAAGTCATGGTTTGTTTCTTTGTTCTTCTTAGGATTGACGATTTCATGGTCCACTTTGACAGTAGTTTTATGGTGTCTTTTTGGCTTTTTTCCCTGCTCTTTGGCCTTCGTTTGAGCTCCTTCCATATTTTGAATTGATACTAATCCATCGACCATGCCCACGACAACGGACTGGTCCTTTGGTGCGACAGCAAGGCTGAGAACAGAGTTGGGGAAAGTCAATGTATGCACGGGTTGGTATGAAGCGACATCGTAAATTTTCACATGTCTATCCAAACCACCCGACATTATCCGTCTACCATTGGAAGCAAGACGCAGGCAGGTTACTGTCTTGTGATGTTGCGAAAGTCTGGTCAAAAGCTTTCCACCTGCAAAAACATCCCAAACACAAACTTCTGTGCCCCCAGCACTGAGGAATATGCCACCACTTGGTAGGAACAAAAGTGATTCGATTGCACTTCCGTGGTTCACACTGAACGCTACATGCTGTGTGCGTGTGTCATAAAAATTAATTTTCTTATCATATCCTCCTGATACGACGATGTTCGACGAAACCGGATTGACACATCCTGCCCTAATATAATCTGTATGCTCGCTATACGTATGTACAACTTTTTCCGAAGCAATGTCCCACAGCTTAACAGTTTTGTCATCGCTGAAACTGGCTATATGGAGTAGATCGGGCGTAAAGAAAGTCCTATGAGTGGGTGCTTTGTGCCCTTTGAAAAGCCGGAGAACATTTTTACTTGTGGTGTCAAACAACTTTACTGATCCTTGCTCATCACCAGCCACTAAAAGTCGACCGTCCTGTCTGAAACTGCCACCGTAAGCATTTTCTTGAAATTTTGATAGGTTTTTAGCAACAAGTTTGGTAATAGGGTTGTAGATTTGAACTCTCACGGAACAGGTCACTGCAAAATAGTGAGGTTGCACGGGACTGAAGTCAATGTAGTCAATTGCTCCGAATTCTTTTACTAATGTTGGAACCTAATACAACATACTTCCATTAGTATTTCCATGTTGGTTTATTCATAATATTTACTTACGCTTAGTTTCTTCCAATAATTGTTGTCTACCGTAACTTCAAGATTAGTTTTTTGGTATCTTTTAGTGTTAAGAGGCTTGAAGTTGGACATCTTGTCTACTTTTCCATTGATGCATAAACAAAAAATTAAATTATTAATTTCCACTTCCACGGTCTCACGTGTTGATGTTGGTCAAGGCCAGAGATAAAAGGCGATAGGAAACTAAGCTGTCAAAAAGGATTTGCCTATACAAGCGCAATTGACAAACGGTGAGAGTGTATGCTTGTTTTTACAAACGCATCATTTATCATTTCAGTTAAATTCACATTCATTCATGTATCATGCAATCAAAAATAAAATAAAATGAAAGATAATGAGAATTGCGGGATTTAGGGGGTAACATGTAAGTCAGTTTCCAATCTCCTTGCTGTATACATATATTCTTGGCTAGTAGCTGATATGGAAATCGATTATAGCGCCGTGTTGTGACCTGTAAGCTGTAACTGAGTTTTTTTTTTACACAAATTGTTTCAAGTAAGTGAGTTTTTGATCTCCCTTTCACTGATCTATGGGTTTGCATGACAGAAGAAAAAAACTTCCTGTTTAGTGTACGTAGGATTGCAACACAAAATAAGCAGTTTTCTTTAATTGTGTTTCAACATCCCTTGTATTTAAAGAAACAGAAAATATGGTGCGATACTTCTAGGAAACACATATTTAAAGCTAATATTCATTTCTTCTCGCAGAGTGCCGTCTTCAATTTGCAGAGTCTACTCTCTGTAATTCTCTTGCTTATTTGTACTTGCGCTTATTTGCGATCGCTGTTCCCAAGTATAATGGATAGAAATAAAACCGGGTAGGCAATCTTTCAAATACAATTGATTTCATTTAACTTTTAAAAGAAAATTTGCAGATTACTTGGAATATTTTGGAAGTTAGCTCGGATAGGAGAAAGGCTGTCACCCTATGTGGCGGTTTCATGTGTTATAATGGCTGTATCGCTTTTGTTTTGGAATTAGTTGACGTTGTACAGTTAATGATTTATTTAATTTTGTTTAATACATTTTTATAACGTTTTTAACAATCCACTTCCTCATACAGTTTGGTTAGTATATAAATATAAAAGAATCAATACGAAATACAAGTGAAATCAAAACAACCAAGTGATGACAAGCTTGATAAACAAAAAGGACGCCAGTTTATTAGCTACTGGGTGCTTGCCATGGATTCCTCGACATTCTGCAATTATTTTGGCGAGTGATTATCATCACATTATTAACATCATTCTGTTCATTCCTAGTTACTTTTCAGATCGGTCCTCCTCGCTCCACCGAGGATGAAATGAAGAAACGTTAAAAATAGACCACAGATTATTTTAAGAGTTTTGTCTTTGAAATAGACTATATAGAATATATAGTATAAGAAGTACAGCAAGGACCAAGGAGTCTTATGAAAAAGAAGTGAAGCATTTTCAGTGTGAGTTTCACAAACACAAACGCATTACAACAGAGCCGGTCTGCAGTTGAATGGTTAATCTCAGGGGCGACAAATTTATAAATTTAACCTTTGTATATGGATTTACCAGGTAATATCAAGAATGGTTTTCTCACAGTACACAGATTACAAGGTATTATATTCCCGATTTTCTTCTTCTCAAGTTCGCGCATATTATGTCAAATTTCGGATCCAAAATGTCATAATAAAAGAAAAGTAAAAAGAAAAGAACAAAACTTTAGATTTCTGTCTCTGTCTGTCTCATTTACTAAAATTATCAGCCATTTTTTTTCCTTTGACGAATTTGACAATGGATCCGAAATTTTTGGCATTTCTTTTTGTGCCTTTTCTCACTTCTGTCATTTTGGTTTCTGACAGATGCGCAATATAATACCTTGTATTTTGTGTACTGTGGGTTTTCTGCTTGGTTTGACAGTTTTTTGACAGTTTTTTACATTAGTTTGTAATGTGTGTTCTCTGCTTGCTTGCTCGAAAACCATTCTTGATAGTACTAGGTAAATCCATATACAAAGAATTTAACTACGAAAATCTCAAAAGCACTTCTTTACAGCTCGGCAAAATGACAGCACAGGCAAAGTTTGACAGCAGAGGCAAAAATTTGACATCATCAGAAATTTTTGTTGCTTCACTCACGTACACTGTACATGTAGCTAACACCGCTTCCTGTACAGTAATCACCACTGATCTCTATTATAACTGGATAGTGGATAGGAGCAAAAAGTTTGACTCCCATAGAAGACTGTTATAATTGTAAAGGTACCATCCAGGTATAACAGTTATACCAAAATATAACACTTCCCCACCACTGATATCTATAATAGAGATAGAGATAATAGAGATCAGAGATATAGACAAAGGAGATCAGTCACTTTTTTTGTTGAACATCACTTCACTGTCTCACTTTTTCGGTTTATATAGAAAGAGATGCACAAGTGTAAGAGTACCATGTCAAAATCAATAGGAGTCAAGAAAAGTGTTATAATTTGTATGGAATCCACTATCCAGTGTATTATAGAGATCAGTGGTAATCACTTATACCAAGATTGGAAACCTTGCTGTCAAAGTGACATTTGCCTACAAGCTGAGGGTCCAGGTTAGCTGAAACAGTATGCGTGTAATACAAACTTAAGGGGCCAGGTTAGCTGTAAGAGTATGCGTGTTTTTGTAATAAAGATACAGTTGCCTACATAATAAAAAGCAAGTGAGCTGCAAGAGTATGTGCATGAAAAAAATAACTTTTGCGGTATTTGGAGGGTAAAACGTAGGTAGGTTTCCAATCTTGTTATAAAGTGATCACTGTTCCTGTACTTCTTATTCAATGAGTATAGACACTTTCTTTTGACAGACGACATACACATTCAAAAAACAGATTGCACCTTCGTATATCGGACCAATCGAGCATCGAGGTAACCGTCTCGTCGGAGCGTATTTTTCTCCGAATTCCTCCGGATTTTGCTTCGAGGTAGTTCTCCGACAAGCAAAGTGTCTCCGATTCGGAGAAAATTAAGCTCCGACGGTTACCTCGATTGTAATTATGAAATCACATAATATAATCGAGAATGGGTTTTTCGATATTTTGCGCTACATCAAAACCAAAAAAAAAACCAATCCCAATACCAAACCTATGTAAAAAGAGTTAGCACTGCGCTAGAACTCAAGATGGCACTACAATCGATTGCCAAGTCGCGGGTACTAGCTAGATAGCAATACAATGGGCCCACTGATCTCTATATAACACTGGATAGTGCATTACCTACAAAGTATAACAGTTTTTTTGACTCCATTTGAAGATGACAGTCAGTGCCCCTTTTCGACTTTTTGACGTCTAACGAACTTATGAAGAAAAAAAAAACAAATTTGACGTAATTGTTTGTTTTTGAAATGGAAAAAATCAAATAAAGTGAATAGATTCTGGCTCATCCTTGCTTGACTTTTTCATTTACAGGAATGCCTTATACCATTTTTAATTCCTTGAGATATCCTTTAAAAACTTGCATTTACCTAGTCCTGCCATAAATTCTGTTACATGTTTAAAGTTCAATAAGGAAAATTCTCATAAATCTTTTACTACAAAACTTATTTCTCACAACAACATAAGTTTGAAGCAAAAAAAAGGTTTCATTCAAAATGACCGCCTTTAGCTTTTAAACAGGGTTTTAACTCTGGGCTATTTTTCTATTGTGGCACTAGGCCATTTTCTTAAATGGACACGAAAATATTTTGTTTACTGATGAAAATTCAATATCATCAGTGTTTGCACCGAATTCTTCTTTTTCGTTGTGATTTCTTTTGAGAACCTAACGTTTTTTTGGTTCTTGATATTTTTGTTTGGCTAACAACATTCGTACGAATTTTTCCCTTTTAGACTTTTTAACAATCTTCAAATGGAGTCAATTTTTCTGTATGGATACACTATCCAGTGTATTATAGAGATCAGTGAATGGCACAGTACACAGAGTACAAGGTATTATATTCCCGATTTTCTTCTTCTCAAGTTCGCGCATATTATGTCAAATTTCAGATCCAAAATGTCATAATAAAAGAAAAGTAAAAAGAAAAGAACAAAACTTTAGATTTCTGTCTCTGTCTGTCTCATTTACTAAAATTATATTATCAGCCATTTTTTTTCCCTTGACGAATTTGACAATGGATCTGAAATTTTTGTCATTTCTTTTTGTGCCTTTTCTCACTTCTGTCATTTTGATTTCTGACATATGCGCAATATAATACCTTGTTTTCTGTGTACTGTGAGCACTGATCTCTATTATAACTGGATAGTGGATAGGAGCAAAAAGTTTGACTCCCATAGAAGACTGTTATAAGTGTAAAGGTACCATCCAGGTAGAACAGTTATACCAAAATATAACACTTCCCCAACACTGATATCTATAATAGAGATAGAGATAATATAGATCAGAGATATAGACAAAGGAGATCAGTCACTTTTTTTGTTGAACATCACTTCACTCTGTCTCACTTTTTCGGTTTATATAGAAAGAGATGCACAAGTGTAAGAGTACCATGTCAAAATCAATAGGAGTCAAGAAAAGTGTTATAATTTGTATGGAATCCACTATCCACACTGATCTCTATAATAACTGGATAGTGGATTCCATACAAATTATAACACTTTTTTTGACTCCTATTGATTTTGACATGGTACTCTTACACTTGTGCATCTCTTTATATCATCTCTCTATATTCAACAAAAAAAAGTGACGTTTGCAATAATTATTTACGTTCTGTTTGTTTGTGAGATTCACAGCAAAAAAAAAATTAACAAAATAACATCTTTGTATATAGAATACAAAGATAACATTCAAAAATCTTTCGAGTATGGACATTATCTTGGAGCGTTTAAACTTCTGGAATAATAGAGATCAGTGCATCTATCCTATTTAAAATAATTCCAAACATAAATAAAACATGTCCAAAAACACCAACAAACATTCCAAAGACAGTGGCAAAACCGTATCCAACATCGAAGTTCGTCGTTGTTGTACAATTCCAGTGAACAAATGCACCAAATGCCTAGTGATTCGACATCCCGTTTCCGAGACCGATTCGGGTGAAGAAGCAACCAATCGCATCTACAAAGAGAGCAAACAAAGAAAACAATGGCAATTACGATGAGCCTGTTTTGAACACAATTCTCGAATTGAACCGACAAATTCAATCCCTGCTACTGAACAGATAGCCAATGCGAACTTTGTGGAGCTTAGATGCACTTTCTCCACGATCAAAAGCAATTGTTATCCCAAAGGTTAGTTTTTAATAGGACTTTCGGCTAATCTAATTTATTTTTCCCTGCCTTACAGATCTCAAAAAGGCTCAACTTTCCTCCTGACAAGGTTATATTCCGTGATCTCATTTCAATCAATGTAAACGACTCGATCTTGCTTCCGAAGAAAAGACCATCAATCCGTAAGAAGTACACGAATGTCAAAGCTCCTACTCCGGACTTGAGGGACTTTCTAGATCCACTGATGGAATATACATGTCCAGAGCCAGATATTGATTCGGTACACCATTCCACCGACAGATTTTTTCCAAGAGTTTTATGATTTCTATTGCGACGTAAATCCTCGGTGGCTACATGATGAACACTTATTATTATTATAAATATGATCTCAGAAAGAATCTCATTTTTCAAATTATTTAATAAAAAAGTACAAATGTATTAAAATGTGAAATTCGTTTCCCTTTTTAGCAAAGCATTCATTGCGGTTCCAAACAGCGCAATCAGGATTTCCAATAGACTATCAAGAACTACATAGAAAAATAATGATAAAAATACCAATGAGTTCATTTCAGTTTCAATTTTCTTTAATTTTTTGTTTTAACTTTGACATTCATCATTAAATTCATTTCAACTTTATTTTAACTTAAATTAGAATCAGTAAGATCACCTTCTGCGCTTCTCGCCTCTCCATCTACATCGTTTCATTTGTCCCACAAGCCAAGTTCTCTCATCTTAGCCTGGAAATATCGTTCAACTGAATTCGCGCAACGATAATAATTCGCAATGCATTAGAAAGGCGACGTCGTATTCTTTGATATAGCCAGCATAAATGGGTCCGGCCAGTTTGATGTCCTTGAAGAAGCCTTGTTTCTTGAAGTAGCCAATTGCAAACTCATCGGCGTAGGTGAGGAAATGCCGCAGACCTCGCCGAATGCTGTAGTCTTTGAGGTGATTCATCAGGTGCGATCCGTAGCCTTTTTCTTGTTTGCTGCCGGTCACAGCACAGCATACGATCTCGGTGAAACCCTGAGTGGGGAATGGTCTAAAACAAATGCCACCAATTGGCTGGTTATCCTCCATAAGAGCCAGGGTTTTGTGCTTGGTGTCGAAGGCCAATTGGCTGATGTATTCGTGAGGCATTTTGACCAATTGATGAGCAAATACACTGTGAAGACCTATGAAAGAAGGGGAATGAGTTTCGTGGTCTGGTAGACATCAATTAATTCAACTTACCCAGAAGCCATAACATAGTCTGCTTTTCAACTGGTTGAGACAACGAATTTCCGACAATATGGAACTGAATTTGTCCCTGATAAATAAATAACAATTAAAAATCCGCAGCACATCCGTATTTATGTTTTTTTTTCAGCTGTCAGTGGGGATGTGTTATATTGTGGTATAACTGTTATACCTGGATGGTACCTTTACAATTATAACAGTCTTCTATGGGAGTCAAAATTTTGTTCCTATCCACTATCCAGTTATAATAGAGATCAGTGACTATCCAGTGTATTATAGAGATCAGTGACTGTGAGTGAATGGGCCGTATATATTTAATAGGTATTATCAAGCAGTTTCTTCGTCATCTAGTTAGAAACAGAAAAAGCCATTGGTATTCTCTGCTTCTAACTAGATGGCGACACTTCTTGATAATATCCTTTGTATATAAATTTAACAGATATGATCGAAATGGTATTTGACTGTAGCGCCAACTGGTCACAAGCCGAGAAAGCCATTTTTTTACATAAATTTGTATTGTGTGTTGTCTGCTTGATCCTGTCAAAGAACATTCAAACCAAGCAGAAAACCAATCTTGATAGTACCTGGTAGTTCCATATACAAAGATAATATCTACCATACACATATACAAAAGATTGCACTCTTTGTATTTGGAACAAGAAGTTGCTTGTTTGTTGCATGCCAACCGAAATTCACAAATTATTGGAAATAAAAAACATATATTTTATTTTGAAAGATACTTCCGTACACATCCGTTCATTATGGGTAAAGTATTCATATAACAGTTCGGAAGGGAGCGTTTCGTTCGGTTCTGACACTACCTTCCTCTTGCTTCCGCTCATTATAGTTAGCCCTTAACATTGACATAATATATATGGACTGCTACTCACTTGTCATTTCCATACATTTCATGAGAAAAAAAAGTACAAGCTACAGCAGTGCCATTGGTTCGAAGCGGCCAAATTAGTCCCAAAAAATATGTTTGAATTCACAGCGACAGTGTTACCACACTGATTGAAAATGGACTCGTTGTTTCTTCCTTGGCTCGGGGACTCGTTTTTATAACATTTTTTGTTTGCAGAATACAAATAAGTATGTTAAAAATTTAAAACAAAATGATTTCTGAAAGTATTTAATTTTTTTTACGTGGACTCGTTTTTCAAGCATCTTGGACTCGAAAATATTTTTCCCTGCGGCAACACTGCACAGCGACCTCGTTGTTTATGTTTTTGTTTTTGTTCATTTTTGACAGCTGGAATCGTTCTTTTTTTGGCCACCCTGAACCAATGGCGCTCTTTACGCTGAACACGCGTGAAGTTGGCAACTAGCAGTCCATATTATATTATGTCAATGGCCCTTAACTTCTGTAATTTCTGAAACTTTTGTAAGCAAAACTGCTCCTGTGGCAGGTCTCAAGATGGCGCTACAATCGATTTCCATGTTGGCGGTAGCCAAGAATATATGTATACAATGATTGCACTTTTTTTTGCAAATTTCTTTCACGCAAATAAGAATTGAATATTAGCACACCATGTATGAACATGTAAAACTAATATGGGGGTTCACATAACCAGCATGCTCAAGAACATGCCTCGTTGACCATTAATGCTCCATCATGTGGACACAAAAGCAACCGCTGGACCCCACTTATCTCTATAATACACTGGATAATGGATTCCATATCAATTATAACACTTTTCTTGGCTCCTATTGATTTTGACATGGTACTCTTACACTTGTTCATCTCTTTCTATATAAACCGAAAAAGTGAGACAGAGTGAACCTTTGTATATGGATTTACCTAGTATTATCAAGAATGGTTTTCAAGCAAGCAAGCAGAGAACACACATTACAAACTCATGTAAAAAACTGTCAAAAAACTGTCAAACCAAGCAGAAAACCATTCTTGATATTACCTGGTAAATCCATATACAAAGGAGTGAACAAAAAAAGTGACGTTTGTACACTGACTTCCTTTGTCTATATCTCTGATCTCTATTATCTCTATCTCTATTATAGAGATCAGTGGTTGGGAAGTGTTATATTTTGGTATAACTGTTATACCTGGATGGTACTTTTACAATTATAACAGTCTTCTATGGGAGTCAAACTTTTTGCTCCTATCCACTATCCAGTTATAATAGAGATCAGTGTTGGACCCACATGTTTAACGGATTTAATTTTTTTTGAAAACTTCAGTCGTTGGGTGGCTCGTCTCTTTGTATATGAAACCTTCTAGTATTATCAAGATTGACGTTTTCAATTTTTTCGGCTTCATTAAAAATTTTTGCTCAATACAAACTTATGTAAAAAAAGGCTATCTCGGCTTGTAACTAGGTGGCGCTAGAGTCGAATGCCAGGTCGATTATACCTGACCTGGGGGTCAATTCTGTAACTGTGAAGTTGTGAAGTGATAAAAATAATATCATTTCATTTTTCACAGGAGGTTTTCATTTTATCAGTTCACAATATCACAAAATGCGATTCTGTATCCCTTTGTGAAAAAATGTGTACTAAAGTGTTCTAAAAGGTGCTAAATGATAAATGCTGTCAGTTTTTTACATTATTTTTGTCTGGCAGTCGAAGCGAAGTCGTATTAAATTCAATGTCAGGAATAATTTATTAAATTAATTATAAATAATAATAACCCGTACTCAGCAGAGGTATTTATTTTTCAATTATTATAATATATTTTGTTACATTTTTTCGTTTACCTAGGAATGTTGGAAGGATCTTGCAGCATTCGCTCCGATACTAGAGGAATCTGTTAGAGGTAATGACTGATGAGCATTTCATGTTTCGCTGCCCAAAAGATCTTTGTATCTTATAAACGAGAGCTGACATTATAACTACTATAAGCCAGGCAGACAGTGGGCTCCCATGCCATGTACAATTACTGAGCGCGTTGCTTTTGTCGGAACCGGCCTTTGTAAGGTGGTGTTGTTCAGGAATTATTGTATTCCTTATCACAGACGTCTGTGAGTCACTGTGTAGGTATCAAACAAACAAAATGAAAAATAGGTTTTTACATAATTCTGTCTTTAAATATAGCAAGATATGTTTTTAAATAAAAGGTTTTGTGTGTCCACAAAAAAATAACTAATTTACCTATTTTAATTAAGCACTATAATTTGTCAAACGAATCCCAATCATTACATAGGTCGTATTTTGCTTCAAAGAACTCTAACAGAGTTTTTGGGCTTCTGACCACTTGAGCGTGTGTGAATTGCGTTGAAATGTGGATTAAAACTTGTATTGAAAAACAACTCGTTCGTTGGTCTTATTAACGTGAATAGTAGTGCTTTAGCTCTTCTTTTCACTTGTCCATTTCATATTTTCACAAATAAATTTGACTGTGATAAAAATATAGCGTTGTGAAAAAATTAGACAGATTTTTTTCATTTTTTCACACATACAGAATCGGAAATAGTGTGAAGCTGTGATAAAATTTATCACTTCACAACTTCATAGTTACAGAATTGACCCCCTGTTAAATTTATATACAAAGACTCGTCTAACCAAACAACTTGTCTGAACATCTCGATCGTGTTCACATCACGCGGAAATAATGGCAAGTATTGCAAAAAAAGCCTTTTCTTCCGTCTCTTGTCTTTTTCTTTCTCCAAATGTGTTTGTTTTTTCTTTCTGTTTGTCTTCGTTTACTTTTTTGGTGTTGAGCATGTGCGTCCATGTGAACCCGCCTAGTGGCAAAAATGTTAACTGATGCGAGGGTGAAGAACGGGATTACAAAAGTTTTGAAAGTAGTAAAGTACTCCCGTAGCGGCACTGGTACTTTAACCAGAAGCGAAAGCGAAACAAATATACAATTTCGAGTTGGAAAAAAAATGTCCGCTGTTGCTGTTCATGTTCTCGTTAGTACGTAAAAGAAATAATACATTTTTAATTTTTCATCAACATAAAGACTTCAAATAAAATATTTAATCACGTATAAAGAAACGTTATATTCATTCCAAACGTGTTGCAAAACATAACTTTCTAGTGGAAATGAACTTGATGTAAAAATACTCGTTAAAAGGTGATTTTTTTGATATTTTCTTCAACTGAATAATGTACCTAAGAAACTGTAACAATTATGTATATCTAACTCGCTGTTTCTCTGCAACTCACACCTCAGGAACGATCGCCATTTCCTTATACAAGAAAAAAAATTTAAATTAAGAAAAAAAAAACTTTCTATGTATTCGCAAATGAAATTAAAAATCATTTTAAGTTTGCCCTGTTTAAATTTATAAAAAAAAAAGTAAGAACAAATTAGTAAAAATCGTGTCGCGCCCATTAAAAACTACATAGGCATGCTTATGATTGATAAACAACTCGAACTTCCTTTTTTAGTCTTGAGAATGCACCTCAAGCAGTAGTATAAGAAATAGGTAATCATTTTAAGAGGCCGATGTCAACAATCACATCGGGGTAGCTCTTCAGAGACAAGATTTCGAAACAAAAAAAAGAGTGATTCATTTCGGCCAATATTGATTGTTGGTTCGAGGAAAGCAGTTAAGATTGTAATAGAGAACTGTTCTGTAGGCAAATTTTATAAAGAGACACTAATTTTCGTTTTGCAGTCGATTAAACCGATGTCTACCATATGCTGTGAACAAGGATTTGGCATACCTTTGATTAACCAATCTTGCGTAAATATTAATTGGGAACATGCTTCAAATACTTGTTAAAATCATTAATGTCGACAATACCAAACATTTTCACGTTCACGCCAAAAGTTCCTTGATTGGCATTTGCAAAAATGTGCGCTTTGCCTCCCGAGAAACTTTACAACTCTTATTTTGCTAGAAAAATGTCAGGTTTGAGTCCCTACGCCATGGACACTAGGATCAAGTGGCATTTATAAAAATGTGAATCTTGTCTCCATCTTCTCGAGAAACCTTACAACTCTTATTTCGCTTACTTACTTACTTACTTATGGTGGCGCTACAGCCCAGGTCGGACCAGGGCCTCCAGCCAGCTCGGTCCCTAGCTAGCAATCTCCAGTTTCGCACGCCAAGTTGGTTCAGATCCTCTACCACCTGTGTGCTCCACCTGATTCGCGGTCTTCCTCTTCTGTGACGTCCTTCCGGGATTGATTCGAAGACTACGAGCCGGACCATTATTTTCCATTCGCTCTACATGACCCAACCATCTAAGTCGTTGGACCTTAACTTTTCTGGCTAGGTCAGTGTCGCTGTACAGCTCGTACAGTTCTTGGTTGAATCTTCGTCTCCATTCTCCATTAATGCAGACAGCACCAAAAATCACTCAAAGAATTTTTCTCCCAACGCAGCCCAAAGCGTTTTCATCGGATGTTGTCATGGTCCATGTCTTTGCACCTTAATTTAGGTCCGGGATGATAAGTCACTTAGTTGCTCGGGAGAGGACTTTACTACTTAATTGCCTTCTAAGTCCAAAGAAGTAGCGATTGACAAGAGTGATTCTTCGTTTGATTTCAGCGCTGGTGTCGTTGTCTGAGTTGATAGCGGATCCTAGCTAGACGAAGTCCTTAACTACCTCGAATTCTAATTTTTTATTAGAATTTCACGCCGTAAAATGGGTTCTTATTTTTATGAAAAATTACCCTGTGGTGGGAGGTGGGACACATGAAGACATGACTATATCACATTCTCACAGATAAAAAACTTATACAGATGTCTTGTCTCTGCATAGGACCACCATTTGCTACATGCAAATATCTCAAACAATATGCTGTAGAATCAACAAATGCTAGATGGTCACTGGCTACAACCTGCCTAGCAATTAAACAAATATGGCCAAGCAAAGACCTGAAACGGTCAAAATGCTTGATTTCCCTGAGCAGACAAAGCATAAGCTCGACAATTGGAGTCATAACAGGGCACTGCCTCATAGGCTTGGGGTCTACACTAATGATTTATATAGGAGGTGCTTGGACGAGGAGGAAGATGAAACAGTCCAACACCTTCTTAGTACATATCGGACACTCTCCAATAGAAGAAATACCTGCCTCAGTAACCCCGTCTTTGATAAAAGCAGTCAACTGGCAACGATAGTCGCAAAATCTCTCATATTTCAATAAAAGTACAAAATGGTTTGTTTAAGTTCATAACTCTCCCATGAGTAACTTCTTTAGTGGTATCACAATAGAACCTTGGGGCTAAGTGAGTCAACGACACCTAGACAGCCACTCTTACCTAACCTAGTCTCTGCAGAAAGATATGAATCATTTTGTTTGCTTACCAGACAAGGAGCTTAGTTACTTTTTTCTTAGCCTTATTTTTCATTTATGGGAAAAAATAGGAGCAAGAATAGATATTGTATGTATTAAATGAAAGTTAAAAAGCTTTTCTAGAAGTCTCTATAACATATAGAGAAATTGGTGTGACTTTTGTACTTACATAAAAAATGTCAGAAAAATAACACAAAAAGTATCCTTAGACTTAGCGACCTTTCATTTGAGCAAGTTTGGTTGGGTTAAATGTTAGAGATCATTTAAACTTTGTACCGTCAATAATCAGATAAAACTCTTATTGGGTAAGGTCCTGTTCCTGAAGTAGGTTTTCTGCAATGGAAGTTTTTTTTTGCTTTTCTAATTTTCTTTTTCTTGCTTTACTCTGACTAATGTAAGTCGGGCAAGTCCTTTAACATCACGCCGACTCATTATCAAGTGCATACTAATGCCACCAGAAATGATTCTGCTTTTCAGCTCAACATTTCGGTTCTGTTCGGGAAAAGCACTACTGAATCGCCTTGTGCGAGGGACGTAACGTCGGTTCAAGAGTCGCCAATCTACGTTTATCACTTGACGTGGCAGATTTGCGGATTATATGATTATCTAAGTAGAAGAAGTGAACACTGTCAAGATAATTAGTCGTTCGGAAAGAATCGAAAATAAAATTATTCCTTGAAGTCATAGACCTTGCAGTGTGACCATGAAAAAGAGTGCAATCACAAAATAGTCAATTTCCTATTCATTCGTGCTCTGTTGTACAGAAACCAAATTTTAATTCACGGTTTAGATTTTCGTTTCGCAAATTATGGTTTTGAAAATTAAGGAATCACTTGCCTCGAGTCTGAGGTCTTGTCGACTGCAGTAAAACAACCGTCCTGTCAGACAGATTTCTCCTATGACTTATTATAGTTTAAATTGCGTTCGTTCATGCAACAAAAAGTAAAGAAAATCTTCGTAACAGGCGAAGTAAGCTATAGTATTTTTTTAAATCCAGATCCGATTCCGAATTCTCCAACTATACACTTCTGCCCGTCTGAATGGGATCATTGTTTCTTACCATACTTTATCACCCTTTATTAAAGCCCCCGACGTAGTAGATTCGTACAACTCATCCAGAAAATACGTATCATAGGTCCCGTACGTCAACTGATTCCGAAAGTCCGAATAATTCATTTGTCTGTGGCAATGCCTTGTGTATTTTTATGAAGTCTATGAATTCATGTTTTTCCATTCATGACAATTTCTTTCTCCTAGACAGCATGGAAAGATCTACAACAACAAAACTAGTCTGCTTTATTTTCTCTGTGTTTTATAAGAATGTTATGAAGTTGACTCCATCACCACAATATTCCAGCATATTTGCCAAGATATCTCATAGCTTTATTCTTTTTTAACCTTTTGGACATAGCCTTTGATTTGTTAAAATTTTTTATAATTTTCATTTAATTTCATAAGTGAATTTTTTAGCAAATTAGCCTACCCGAGGGTATAGCATGTAGACCCCTCTCCTCTCCCATACAATTTTCTCCTTATCTGAACTCAAAGTACAATTTCAATCTTAGTATGTGAATAATAACAACTTTTTCTACAAGTTTTTCCACCAATGGCTTTTTTTCGTCAATTCGGTTTTTGGCTGGAGTTATAGCTATTTCACGGTTGCCAAGACGTTCATCAGACTCCTTTCATTAGTGGTGCCGTTGAGTTTTCATTGTTAATTGAAACAATTTTTAAGTTTTCATCTTTTTGGATTTTGAACCTTAGACCAGCTAGTTAAGAAGCCAACGCAATACGCATTGCGCTAACAACTCCACAGATGAAAGGAGTCTGATGATCGGCTTGACAACCGTGAAATAGCTATAACTTTAAGCTATAATGTTTTGCCTCCTTAATTTTTCCCGTACAATAATTTTGAAGTTTATGCCGGAAATACTCCTCAGACTGTCCAATTTACTTTTGGACGAGGAAAGTTTGCGTTCCTTTTTTGGTACGCTGCTGCTGGTCACCTTTTTCGAAATTGCTTCTCTTTTGCTTTTAATTTGCTTTTTGAATTTATTAATTTACTGCTTTGACTGTTTTTTCCGGATCTTTTCGCCGAGTTTTTTCTTTGGATTAGCGGCTGCTTTTATTTATTATTGCTGGTGTTGTTTTTGTTTTTAATGGATTTTTGGCTGTTTACAACTGATATACTCATGGCACTTTAGTCGGATATTTTTCGTCCAACCGCCAATTGTGCTTAGCTTTGGATGCATATCCACTCCTCCTTGCCACAACCTCATATGATATTCTTGAATGAAATGCAGTCAGTCGGATGGTTCTTTGAGTCATTAACTCGGCTTATTCACTGTCGACATTATTGCACGAAAGTCAGTTCGATTTGTGAACCTTGGAGTTAACCAGACGCTTTTGTGGAGGCATAATGTCCAAATATTGACACTGAAAAACATTTTCATAATAGGTCCGTTCTTTTACTTTTTCGGCAGTTTTTGTAAAAACTGTCAAAAGTCGAGGAGTGGGAATGAAATTTTGTGATTCTCCCAAAAAGTAAAAGAACGCTTCGTAGCAAAAATCTGCCAAATGCACAAAATTATGTCAAACGTCAGCAAAATTCAATGTACTTCTTATGGTTTGACAGAACTTACACAAACTGCCACAAGAAATTTTTGTGGCTAAAATCGGCAAATAGGGGAAATATTTTTCTCCTTCAAAAGTGACAGATCTTACAAAAATTGGGGGTAAAAGAACGAAAAAGTGGGAGAATATGGCAGTTTTAGGGAGTAAACGAACGGACAATGTTGATTGAACACAAATAAAAACTCCTCTGTATTGGTTGTTAAGAATAACAAGACTACAATTGATACAAAAAACGCATGGTTCACAAACAAAAAGTAAAATAGAAATAAATGTATAAAAAACACGTATACGCCCGAGTGTACACTTGCATTGCATCCGTAGTAAGATACGCAATCTCTATAGATATAAAAATGGATGTATGTTTGTTTGTTTTTTATGTCCAGTATGGTCTATGGACTCCTTAATAGCCCAAAAGATATTTATGAAATTTTCATGGTTAATACAGTTGTATTCACTGATGGTTCCAGATGAAAAAAATGTGAAAATCATACGGAAGAGCCGAAAAACTGGAAATATCCAACATAGATAAAAAAAAATTCTCTAATTGTAGACTCTCCCATAACAGCACTAAGCACTTCCCATGCCAAGAAACCTTAGCGTTACCGCAATCGCAAGTCTCTCCTTTGGGCTGATTGTAGTTCTAAAATTTTGAACTTATTTATAAATTTGTGTTTATTGAATTAAAAATAAATGAATGGTGCGGCAATGAATTCGATTATGGTCTATTTATATACAGAAAGAAAAGAATTAGAGGGATCCTTACCGTTGCGAACATTTAGGAAGATTCTAAGAAGCACGTTTTTCCTTTGGATCTGTCATACTAGTATTTATAATTTTTTTTTTTTTAAATAATAATAATAATAGAGTGGCGCGACAGCTCTTGAAGAGCCAAGGCCTAATTGGCTTACTCTCATCAACAATTCTGTGAGTGCGTGTGAAGAATTGAGGACACCTACAATTAAACGCCGAACCCGAACGGCAAAGTTGAGAAGCACTTTTTCATGACAGATTGATACTCTTGGTTCCAGTGAAAGATGAAATAAAAACTTTAAGGACACGAGTAGGACTCGAACTCACGACGTTCTGCTTAGCAGCCAACGCACTTAACCACTAAGCTACGGACACTACTATAACTTGTGAAAAATTATAAAATATGTACATCTAGTAGTTAAAGGAATGGATAGGTGAAAATAACAACTATTCATTCAAAGAAAACATCATCAAATGGTACACAGACTGGTCGAGAACAGCAGTTTCTTTCAAGCAGATGTCAACGCAATGTACAGGACTCAATTTCGAATTGAATCACCGCACACTGGGGCCGGTTATATGGAGGGCGTGCTCAAAATGCAAAATTGAGAATAGCGGTATCTTGCATTTTTTTGTTGTTGTTGCAGAGTTGACATAATTTTCTATCAATCAGTTAATTTTTGAAGGTCGGAGGGGCATTAAGTTGCTTGTAAACAATCGGTAAAAGTTGTATATTGGTAAATTCAAAGAAGTGTTGTATTCTAAGCGGTCACTTAAAAGTTAAAAAAAAAATTTTCAGAGGGTTTCAAAAAAAAAAAAAACTGGTATCCATTAATCAAGGTCAGAAAATAATTAAAAAGTGTTTTTTATCAGCATAAATAATAAAACCCATAAAAAAAAAACCAAAAACTGCAAATATTCATTCAAAATTTTTAAAATAAATTTTTCTCATATTTGCAACAGAGGCTTTTGAAACTGAGTATGTAGACTCATAGTATAAATGTTCTTTTAGTAAAACAAAATGCTAGAAGTGAAAGCTTCTGTTGCAATTTGAAGTTTTTTACTAAGTTCTTTATATGAAAACGAGGTTGTGTAGGTTGAAAAAAATCTTTTTTTCTGAATTCTGGTCCAGAAAAATTATTTAAAAAAAAGTTTTAGTTACTAAATTTATTAGAATAGTAATGAAAAAGATTTCGAACCAAAATTTGATCCATTTTTGGTTACTACTCTTTTTTGAAAGAAATCCCATAGATATATAGTTTTGAGCACGCTCTCTATATTACCGGCCCCAGTGTGCACCGTAACAAATATATTACTATGATTTCAGATAGTCAGGCAACCCTTAAACGTTACAAGTTTAACTCAAACCTCGTTATAGGGCATAGGAAGATTAAATAAACTAGGCAAGAACATCAAACTGACTCTTTATGGGAATCTGGACACGTAGGGGTTCAGGGAAAAGAAGAGGCAGATATACTGACAAAGACAGGTGCGATGACTCCGCTATTAAGCCCGGAACACTACTGTAAAATAGGAAAAAATACCATAAGTGGTGAAATGTAAACAGAAGAGGAAACCAGGAGAAGAAACAACTGGGCACAGCTGCCCGGATTGAGACAGGCGACGATGCTTCTTGGTGACTACAACCATAAGGCAAACTCAGGATAATTTAGTTACTGGTTTTCTCTCGGGCAATTGCAAATTAAAAAGGCACGTTAGCATTCTCAAACTAATTGAAAGTCCAACATGCATAATATTCTGCAACGCAGCAGATGTAACATCGGACCAAATTCTAGGCACTTATCCACCAAAGTTTAAAACACCTTAATAGGTTATCACATTGAGAAGAAAGAACTTCCATATCTATTAGTACTCCAAATTCTTAAATTCCTAAGGGTTATCCGGTTAGAGGAGTTGTAGTTTGTGGTACTAACTCATCAGCTAACTAAGGGGACACAATAGATCTTTCACTTCACAGCAAAATTACTTTCGATTTTAAATCCATCATAAAAAAGCTATCGAATATGGGATTGCATAAAAAAAAACTTAATTAGGCAAACAAAATGTATACACCCGACACCTGCAAGTGACACTGAGAGTTGCAGAGTAAGATTTTAGCTAAGCTTTTGATAGCGTAAACTATTCCGTTTATGTTTCTAACTCAAACAATAATGTAAAATCCCACGATCTGGAATCATTTTGACCCTTCTTGTTTTCTTCAAGGCGATTGTGAATAGGGAAGGTAAAAACTGAGAAGAAACAACTAGAACAGCAATACAAATATTTGGTTACAACCAGATCATCATTTGAAGTGAATTTTTTGGATGCACTTTTTTAAAGATTACCAATTGGTTTTAAGAAAACAATTTGAAGATTACGAATATTATTTTTACTTGCATGTGTTTATTGACTTCTATTTTATAACTTTTTTTTTATATTAGAAGAAACTTAAAACGCCTTAATATCAAAGTTTTTTAGAGGTATAGAACTTTAAAATGCAATAAAACAACGATGGAATATTCGAATTCGATTGACATGATTTTTTATTTATTCGAAAGATAATCTTGTGGCATTACATTTTAAATATGATTTCTGGCATATGACTGCCACGGCTGGCTCGGATGTAGTCCAATCTGGACGTCCAATTTTCGATGACTTTTTCTAACATTGGTGGCCGTACATCGGCAATAACACGGCGAATGTTGTCTTCCAAATGGTCATGCGTGTGTGGCTTATCCGCATAGACCAATGACTTTACATAACCCCACAGAAAATAGTCTAACGGTGTTAAATCACAATATCTTGGAGGCCAATTAACAGGTCCAAAACGTGAAATTAGGCGATCACCAAACGTGTCTTTCAATAAATCGATTGTGGCACGAGCTGTGTGACATATTGCGCCGTCTTGTTGGACCCACAGCTCCTGGACATCATGATTGTTCAATTCAGGATTGAAAAAATTAGTAATCATGACTCTATACCGATCACCATTGACTGTAACGTGGCCATCTCGTTTTTGGCCCATTCGATGAATCTACGCCTTGCTTGATGATCGTTTGGCTTCAATTCTTGCACGAGTTGGATTTTGTAAGCACGCAAACCAAGATCCTTCCGCAAAATCTTCCATAAAAAGGATGGACACAGATCCAATTCCTATGCTCGATGGCGGATGGACTCATTCGGGTCTTCCTCAATGCTACGCTCTATAGTAGCAATAGCTTCTTCTGTACGCACCGTACGGCGTCTCTGGGGATGCGAGTTATCAATAATTATAGTAAACGTGGTGCGAAAACGTTCCATGGTTAATCGAAATAACTGCTCTGATGGACGATTTTGTCGACGATAAAATGAACGTAGTGCGCGATACGTATACCGCACAGAACCATTATTTCCGAAATAAAATTGCACAATTTGCAAGCGTTGCTCAGGCGTGAGTCTATTCATGATGAATTGCCAAACCAAACTGAGAAGAAATCACTTGACAGCTGTAAATCGATCGCCGTCTTAAAAAGTAATGCCAACTTAAAGTTCTATACTCGAAAAAAAACACCCGTTATTACCAGTTAGTATGACCAAGATTTCCATTTTTTTATTGGTAAATCGTAAAAACAAATTGTATTTTCATGCATCCTTTATCTTTATTTTAAAATTTTAGAAAGCTTATAGCCCAAGAGCTCCCATACAAGAAATTCCCGTCATCGCGCCCACTAAATTTTTTAATGAGGATTAAAGCCAAGACGAATAAGATTCGCTTGGTCTGCGTGAATTGAGTCAGCGGGAAAGGCTGCGCATACCTCTTGCAATGTGGTGTTTCTTTCATTACACGCGTCCTAGTGTTAGATGTATAAATACCTTGGTATTGCTTTCAAGCTGCCGAAAGTATTGCGCAATTTTTTATAAACGAAACTACTGTAGTTCGTAATAAAAATACAGTACTTTAGGTCATAATAAACCTGGTTTGCGCGACATTTTCGGCAGCTTGAAAGCAAGCAAACCAAGGTATTTTTACATCTAACATTAGTACGGGTGTACTGAGAGAAACAGAAATAAAATCCGTGATGATGGAGACATTTCACCGTCATTCACCACATTTTAACAGGTATGCGTGGCCTTTCCGGCTAACTAAATTTACGCCGACCAAGCGAATCTTATTCGTCTTGACTTTATTTTTTATTCCTCATTAAAAACTTTAGTGGGCGAGATGACGGGAATTTCTTGTAGGGAGCTCCCAGCCTATTATAAAAATTATTACAATAACCCTGTTATCTGAAGCGATCGTTGATGTTCAAGAAAACACCTTATACTCCTTTCTTCCTCCTATACCTCCTGCAGGTAATAGTGGCTAACAGTTATACTTAAGCGACTTTTTACAATTAACTTTAAGGTTCCCATAGCCTATAAGACTCAATAACTCACATACAGTGACAATAATAATATTCTTTTTCTTCATATTTAAACAGTATAGCGCGAACGCGAGTGTGTGGTTTAGTATTAAACGGAAATTGTTAGTAGAATACAAAAATGTACGAGTAAGTGATAAAAAAGAAAACAACACGGCAACTCCATCGAAAAACAAAAGGCACTATTTGGTATTAAATTTTTTATTAAATAAAATGAAATGCACTGGTTACACTGAGAACGTTTTTATTTCGGTTCTGTTATTTTTAAATATTTCCAATCCGGTATCCGAGGAACAGCAGCAGAAGAAACAGCAGATCAATATCGTTTGCATATCATTTTTGATACTTCAAGATCCAACACAATAATTGATTTAAAAATAAAGAACATTTTGCTACATTTTCGCTTTTTTACTACTACCGCCGCCGCTGCCGCTTTAAATAAATTCACTCTCACATCCACATAGATTTGAATGATGTTTATAAGCACAAATACTATACTAACTTTAAAAGTTTGATTTTTCGTTGAGCCTTATCTCATACACTCTCTCAAGGCTTATGCATTCAATCATACTATCTTTCAAAAGCAGCACTATCTTGAAAACGCTATACAAAACAATGTTTTAATCTACAAGACAAAGACCGAACAATAATTTTTGTTTTGTATGTGACCTTAAGCTAATGATTATCGAATCGAATGCGAATTATTAGTAGGTCTAGGTATTTGATATTATTCTCAGGCGAATTTCGTTTCGCTGCGTTTTTGCTGCTATTCCACGCTTTTCAACCGCTCTAGGTACCGGTTCTGTTTTTCTATTGTCTTGAATTAAACTAATATCGGTGCATTACATTAATTTAAAATCCAAGTTGTTGCCTTTTGTTTTTAAACACATGTTTCTTTTTTATTTATGTTTTATTGCAGGCCTACGACGCATGAAATCTAAGAAAATACTATTTCCCGCTTTGAAATTCAAGAGGCCAAAAAATAATCAGAAATAGTTCCTCACATACGTGATGCTGTCTTTAATTGTGAGTTGAACAACAATAAGACAAACCAATCTTCAGCAAAGCTTGATAAATTTTCTACTTAAAAAAACAAAAAAAAAACATGGACCCGCCGCGATACACAACTTCACCTTCGCTACGAGTGCGAACGAAATCATTGAACCAACTAAAGAAATGTACCGAAGTTGCGGCCGAAAGTGAATTGCATCTCTGTCCAAGTGTTATGTCTGAAGATACAAGAAAAATGCTTCCACCAACTTCGGAAACCGTTATGACCAAGCCGTTTCCCATTCGAGGAGAACGTGCTATCACTGATGTCTCAGCACCACATGTAATAGCTATGGTTGGACTTCCAGCTCGTGGAAAAACTTTTATTTCGAAAAAACTAACACGTTATCTTAATTGGATTGGCATCGGTACTAGGGTATTCAATTTAGGCGAATATAGACGACATGCAACATCTGCTTACAAAAGTCACGAGTTCTTTCGTCCAGATAACGAAGAAGCTATGGCCATTCGTAATCGCTGTGCCACTCAAGCGCTTGCCGATGTCTGTCGTTGGCTACATAGCGGTCAGGGCAGTGTGGCGGTATTCGATGCCACTAATTCAACTGTTGACCGTAGAAAGTTGATATATGACATTGTTGTGAGGGAAAATAATTTTAAACTATTCTTCGTTGAATCAATTTGTGACGATCCGCAAATTATTGAACAAAATATAAAAGAAGTCAAAGTTAGCAGCCCAGATTATGCAAATATGAATACGGAGTTAGTGGTTCGAGATTTTTTGCAAAGAATAGAACACTACGAGGAACGTTATCAACCTTTGAATGAGAATCTGGAACCGCATTTGTCGTTCATGAAAATTTTTAACACCGGCAAAACAGTGGTTGTCTATAACAATGAAGGACATGTGCAATCACGAATTGTATATTATTTGATGAATATTCATATTACACCACGGACGATCTATTTAACACGCCATGGAGAAAGCGAGCACAATTTGAAGGGGCTGATTGGCGGTGACTCGAACTTAAGTGAACGCGGTTGGCTTTATGCTGATGCTTTGGCAGCTTACATAGATCAACAAAGCATTAACGGACTGCGTGTGTGGACGTCTTGGATGAAGCGATCTGTTCAAACAGTTGCCCATCTTAAAGCACCGCAAGAACGCTGGAAGGCACTCAATGAAATTGATGCTGGCAACTGTGAAGAAATGAGCTACGCTGAGATCCAACAAAAATTTCCCGAAGAATTTAAAGCACGAGACCAAAATAAATTCGCTTACAGATATCCAAGAGGAGAGAGCTACGAAGATTTAGTTGCACGACTGGAACCAGTTATAATGGAATTAGAACGACAGGGTAATGTTCTCGTTGTTTCTCATCAAGCTGTTCTGCGTTGTTTATTTGCGTACTTTTTGGACAAGTCGGCGGATGAACTACCATATTTGTATGTTCCATTGCATACAATCATCAAGTTGACCCCGGTGGCCTATGGTTGTAAAGTTGAACATATTAAGTTGCCAATTGATGCGGTTAATACACACCGGCCCAAGCCAACAGCTCCCGGTGAAGTTGGTACAATCGAAGCTCAACATAATATATGAACATTTTAATGTCTTCGTGTGCTTTGCTGGCCAAACCATTATAGAAACTGTTTTATTCATCTTCAACTTTAAGGCTTCAAAATCGAGCGATTGCATTTTCAATTTAAAAGTTTGTTCTTCTTTTTGTTTTGTTCTCAATTAAAATCATTCAATGGAATACTAAGTAAAATTTAGACGGAAGAATGGCTTTGCATAATATTTAAAGAAAAAAAAAAAACGTTGAAACTAATATAAAAGGTTATGCTGTATAAAGATAAGAAGTAAATAAATCTATTATTTGTTGTACACTGAAAAAGTTTTATGTTCTTATTGAGACTAAAGATGTTTCAGGGTCTTTAATTTGATTATCAAGTGGACAAGAGTTGATAAGATTAAAATATAAGTGTTTTATCTGGATATCGGGAAAAAAAATTTCAGCTACATTATTGATTATATTAAGGAAGGAACCACATTTATTAAATGTATGCAGGTGGCCATGGTTCAGACGAATTCTACGAGTTCAAGCCCCAGCTTCGGCAGCATTCTATTACTACAAAAATCGCCAGCTTATCTGAGGCCACCTGTGCGATAACATGAGACAATACAAATCTAAGTCTACTCCTCTGAGCCACGTAGGTTTCTGTTATGTGTACTTTCTTTCTATGTGTCTATCTGTCTCTCTCTCTGTTGTATTAATGTCTTGTTCTGTCGTCAATGTCGTATTTAACAGTCTCCGCCAGCCAGCTCGGTCCCTAGCTAGCTGTCTCCAGTTTTGCACTCCAAGTTGATTGAGGTCCTCTTCAATTTGTGTGCGCCACCTTAGTCGCGGTCTTCCTCTCCTTCTGCGTCCCTCGCGAATAGTGTCGAAGGCTTTCCGGGCCGGAGCATTGGTGTCCATCCGCTCTAAATGACCGAGCCATCTGAGTCTCTGTACCTTGACCCTTCTGGCTAGGTCCATGTCGCTATACAACCCGTACATTTAGCTGTTATATCTTCTTCGCCATTCCCCATTGATGCACACGGGGCCAAAGATGACCCGAAGAACTTTCCTCTGGAAAAAGCCTAAGACACATTCATCCGATTTTGTTAAGGTCCATGCTCCTGCACCATACAGCAGGACAGGGATAATGAGGGTGTTGAGCAGTTTTACCTTAGTTGCTCGAGTTTCCACTCAATTGCTTTCTTAGCCCAAAGAAACAGCGATTAGCAAGAGTTATTCTTCGTCTGATTTCGGCGCTGGTGTTATTGCCCGTGTTAATAGCGGAGCCTAGGTAGACAAACTCCTCTACTACTTCGAAGTTGTATGCGTATATTGTGACGTTCTGTCTGAGCTGTCGGTCGGTGTTGGGTGTTCTTCCTCGAAGACAGTATAGGCGTTTTTCTTTTTTAGTTCAGAGCTCCGAACTCTGAGTGTTCAGAGCTTGCTGAACACGCTCTGAACAAATGAAGCTCTGAACATTTTCTGAACGCTCGGATTTCATTTTGAAATGCAATTGAGCATTTTTAGTTCAGACATCGACCCTTCGTATTTTTGAAAGCTGAAATTAACATTTTTTTCATTAATAAATAAAATAATTAAATAATTATTCAAAATAAAACTAATCATCTTTGCCTGAGCGACTTGTTTCCACCACCATTTCAATTGTTTTGAGAAAAACACGCTTGCGCTCAGCATTTCGTTCATTACGCTCGGTCTCTTTTTTCTGAGCGCGCCGTCGAACTCTGAACACTCAGAATCAGTGCTCTGAACGAAAAAAGTAACACAACTTTGATGCTCTGAACTAAAAAAGAAACACAACTTTTCGTTTGACAGTTCAAGCTCTGTTCAGATGTAAAAAAGAAAAACGCCTTATATACTTCGTTTTTCCCTCATTACCGCTAAACCCATTTTTGCTGCTCATGTCTTAATTCTCACAAAGGCGCCATTGATATCACGCTGTGTTCTTCCCTTTATATCAATCGGCCCAATCGAGGTAACCGTCGTCGGAGCGGAATTTTCTCCGATTTCCTCCGAATTTTGCTTCTAGGTAGTTTTCCGACAGGCAAAATGTCTCCGATTCGGAGGAAATCGGAGAAAATTCCGCTCCGACGCGCGGTTACCTCGATTTGGCCGAATATCATTGGCGTACGCGAAAACTTTAAGGCAAAATATATAGACGATAAAAATGAAAGCCAAACCCTAAAAAATCAATTTTTTTAAACATAATCTCACCAATTCAAACGAACTTTGGTAGAACTTTGAACTTTTCTTTATTTAATTTCTTTTTTATTGATTTTCAGAGTTGACTTTATTGAGTGAACATTTTTTATATTAGAATTCAGCGCATCAATCCATATTTCTCACAAAAAAACACAATGTCGGAGGATAATGTGTACCAAGATGCAGAAATTGTGTGGGTTAAATTGCGTAGCTGCTGGTGGCCGGGTGAGGTGTGCAGCAATCAAAGGCAACCTGAGGGTTTGTTAAAACATACCAAACGGAAACCTTATTGTGTTGTTAAATTTTTTCAAGAAGATTCCTTGTAAGTATTCCAAAACCATGCTTGTACAACAAAGAATATAAATCGTTCATTCGTTCTAGTGAGTATGTTAAGAATCCAAAGATGATTTATCCTTTTAACTGTAGTAAAAAGGACGAATTTATCCGCAAAGGTCATGGTAAGTTAAGCAAACACATAAAATACTTGGAGCAAAACAAAAGACAAACAATTTTGATTGCTAGCACTTTTGGCAAAAAATAAATACATGGAGCAATTCCCTGCTGCCGTATCGACAGCTGAACGCCTGACACGATCAGTAACTAGATCATCATTGTTCTTTAATAGTCGTCCGGACAGCATAATCAAAGCAATACTCACGGATTCTCCTCCGCAAAGTGAACGCACTCGAAACGAAAGGCAATGTGTAAGCAAATGTAAATTTTATTTGTTTGTTTTGTTATTTAATTTTTTGCAATTCAATACCCAGGAAATCGTTGATAAAATTCTGAAAAAAACAAACTCACCAGCAGCAACACCAACGACTCCTACTTCTGACTTGTCTCCCATATATAAGTGCACAATGTGTGAATTTCAGAGTACGAGGCAGAATGTCTTGGTTTTGCATCGAAGAAGTCACAGTGGTTCAGGGTCAAGACCGCAAAGGAACTCTTTGGTCAGTCGATCAATAATTAATACACAAAATACCAAACAAATACAAATACCATCTGAAACAATTATTGTTAAAGAAGTTAAAGGACCCAATGAACCGATTAAGAATGTTTTACAACAAACAACCTCTGAAAATGAAAACACGGACAGCATAAAGACGTTGGTGGCAGAA
This sequence comes from Sphaerophoria taeniata, assembly GCA_943590905.1. Taxonomy (NCBI): domain Eukaryota; kingdom Metazoa; phylum Arthropoda; class Insecta; order Diptera; family Syrphidae; genus Sphaerophoria; species Sphaerophoria taeniata. Next base: position 68,633,868 of record OX016542.1, read on the forward strand.
CAACATACCAGTGAAATAAAAGAACAGGCATCTAAAGACAGCGCAGTGTGTGCGTCCACAATCTTCATAAGACCTCCACCAAAAAAACAACTTAACTTCATCAATTGCAAGTCAGAAAACATTCAAAAAAGTCTTTTAGCCGACTGGATCGACGAAGACAGAGATGAAGAAGACGAAGAAACAGACAAAAATGTTAAAATTGAAGTTACTGACATGGTGACGAGCTTAAGAATTTCGAATCAATACAGTGCAATTCCTGTGTCGACAGAAAAATCGCTTTCTCACGTTGCTGTTGATCAAAACACGCCCAGCGTACTTAATGAACAAAAACCAACTTCTAAAATTAGAAATATACCGAAAAAGGATCGAAGGAACATAGTTTTCAGCGATTTTCATCAGAACGACGATGTTTCGCTTGTAGAATCCCCCCAATGTCAGAAGGCAAGCATAGATATTTATTCACTTAAAACTTTACAAGAAGTAAACGAACACGAAAACGCGCTCGATTCACAACTTGTCTCAACCTCGGATTGCTTATCTGAAAAAGCAAATCCACTCAATCTACAAGCTTCGGAAAATGCTAAAAGTGTCTCTAAAGAAAGCAACCAAAATAACCGTCACCTGAATAAAGAGAGAACCCCTGAAGAAGCATCGTCGACTGATTTGAATCAGCATGCATTAAGAATAAACGCGTCTTCTCAAGTTATCGAAAAATTGGTTGTGAAAGAACCGACCATCAAAGCACATGACGACGAGACAAGCGTTGAAAATTCGAAAGACGATTTAAGGCCATCGTTGGATGGAATTTCTAAAGCCATTATAGGAGAACCTATTGATGTTGAACAGAATTCGGTGGTTGAGTTCGAATCCACAGAGCCGACATCTATTTTAAATAAATCACAACCCACAGAATTGGAATTTCAAGAGGCGTATGACTCACCATCGGACAAATCAACAGAATTTCTAGACTTGAAAACAAAAGGTACAGAGACGTTGATTTCAAAAGAATCATCCATTGAAGAAGAGAGCTTAGCAGAAGCATCTTCAAACGAAACAAATTCACATGAGCAAAACAATAACGAAAATACATTAGAGCCGGGATTAGTCCAATCGGTTGAACCGGAATCGATTGGACCAACTGTTCAATTGTCCGTAGCTCAACAAAACACAGAAGCATCATTTTCTGCCGAAGTAGATTCAGCAGCACATGAAATATTAAGCGCTACTGAAGAAAAAAATAAATTTGAAGCAAATTCATCTGATTTCACTTCAGTAGAACCCAGCGAACACGAGAGCATAAATTACAAAAACATCACAAATGCAGATGAACTTATGGGTTTAGAAAGACCCATGGAAATAGATGAACAAAATGTATCCGACGAAACGGCAGCGGTAGAAGAATCTATGATAAAAGACAAATCTATGCCAGGAAAAGAATTGAATGAAGCTGAAGACTCGATAACATCGATGACAGCAGAAGAATCGATAGTAACACAAGAACCTATGACCTGTGAGAAATCCTCAACTTCGAAGGAACTCGTATTAGAAGAATTGACAGTTGAGAATGATTTAGATCTGTTGGAGACATCAACACAAAACTTCACGGAATCAGCAGCAAGAGACAAAGAAGAATATTCCAAAACTACACTCCAGCTACAAAACTTAAGTTTAAACGCTGCAGAAACAGATGGGAAAAAAGAAATCGAAGGAAACCAAAATGAGGTTACTACCGAACACAAAACACTGCAAGAAATCGCACCAGACTTAATTTCTTCAATCAAACCTTCGTTTACTGAATATGTGGCTGACGATTTGATTTTAAATAAAGAAACTGCCTTTCCTGGTCTTGATATCGAAACCACTGAAGAGCAGGGTAATAGTTTAGCATCAGATAATTCGCCTCAAATTAAGCCGTCGGTCTCTGATGAAACTGGAATACCAATAATACACAGCAGAAACAGTAACAGCTCTAGTATAAAACCGACATCCAATAAACTCCACAAACAAGCAGACACGAACAAGTTATTAAACGAAAGGAAAATATCTTTGAGGTCAGCAAAATCTAGGGAATGTAAAAAAAACACTTTGAAAACCAAAGAAATTCTCTTACCAGAAGAATCAACTGAATTATCTGTTAAGATGAATGATGAAATCTTGAATAACTGTAACGAAAAACAACTTACTATCGCATCTTCCGTGGTTCAACAGACGACAGATGTATTAACTGATCAATCCGTTTCCATACAAGGAGATGAAAAGGAATACAACGAAGAATTGAGTACTAAAGAAACTACAAATGTAATAGAAGGTAAAGAGTGTAGTTCACCCATTTCGCTTGAACAAAACGAACAAAAACTTGAATCAGAAAACAATACTCAGTTACCACTTGATGAAGTACTACATTCAAGAAGAACAAGCGAAGCGCCTATTTTTACAGAATTGGACGATTCAAAGGCAGTTTTAGATTCGAATGAAATGAAACCTCGGAGTTCATTTAGCAAAGCTTCGTTAGCTTGTTTCGATTTCAATGAGGAAGAAGATATCTTGACGTCAATAGCAAATTTTAAAAAAACATATGTTTCGCCGGAAAAAAATTATAACTTTACCGTAGATAGTGCTGCAAAATCGCCTGACGCGCAAAACCTTGAAATCGAAATGAAAGACAAACAACTATCAGCAGAGATTGAATCTTTGCTGAAAACAACTGAACTTCCAGTTAAAATGACAGCTTCTTCCACACCTAAGCCATTATTCAATGAAGTAAGTGGGCTTCCTATCAAGGAACGTGGAAAGCGAATTTTCAAATCAAGGAACCGATTCCGTGTTGAAACCGATAATTCAGTTCCAAAATCAACGACAGTAGAATCTAGCGGTATAGGTTCGTCCGATTTGGCTCTTAATTCAAGCGATACCACCGTCCCAATGGAAAAAGATAGAATCTCAGAATGTGAGTTAAGTACTGAAAAACAAAATGAGGACGAAACAAATGATGATAAGAATATTGACAGCAAAATGAACGATAAAACCATAAATACCGAAGAAGAAATTATAAACCGGATTGTCTTTTCACCTACAGAAGTTTTTGCGACCAACAATGATGTGGAATCTGATGAACCAGTCCCGATAAGTGGCAATTTTGTTTCTTCTAGTGAAATGAATATTCAAACTAGTCCACGAGATAAAAATGACGACAAAGAGGATGAAATTAGATGCGTTGATAACGGGTCTGAGCCGTATACAGCTGAAACTCAAGAACGGCAAAACGACGATTCGTCTGCTACTGACGAAGTAAATAATTTGAACGCTGAATCTGTAAGGGAATGTGGTAGAACAGGCTCCCAACAAATCGAAATCGATAACGTGTTTGCTATCGATTCATCCACTGATGTCCAGGTTGATGTAACAAAACTAGCAGAATTTGAAACAAGAGAAAATGTTTATTCTACAGAAACCAATGTTGAAAGCAAAGAACCGCTGTCTGTTGAAGAAGAAGAAGAAGAAGAAGAAATTGACAAAGTCAATGATTCAATTTGCGAATCTGCCTTTGAATACGAACTCGTTACCACTGAAGTGACAACAATTGTTGATAACATTCCTAACGAGGATCACACTAAGGAGTCATCAGCCGAACTATTAGAAGAAGTTGTATCGTGCTGTGACGATGGAACATTTTTAAACGAAATGATTATTGCTGATGTTATTGATTCACAAAGCTCTGTTCCGGAAAATGAAATTGATAACTCCGATGAGACCTTACGAAACGAAACGGTGGCGCTGGCAGCCATAAGGATCCCAAACGAGGAAACGAATGCTTGTTCTATTACAGATATAAACGCTCAAGTGTATTCTGATGTTGATAACGATATTCAAGTGTCAAATGAAAAAGAAGAAAGATCAGAACAAATCGATGCCTTTAGTGATGATTCAAGTACAATCATCTCAGACGCAGAAGCTGAATTTGGTTCGCCGACTTCGATGCTAGATGACGAACGAATTTTTAATAGAACAAGATCGGGTAGTGATACACCAGCAGTTTTCACAGAGGGAAAAGTACACAAATCTATGAAAAAGTTAAATCGCAAACCACCCTTTGGAGTCTCAAATAAAGACAACAAACTACTTATTCAATCACCGCCGTGTGACACTCAAGAAAGCACATCTGATGACATTGCTAATGAAACAGTTGAAGAGATTTCGTGTCCCGATAAATCAATCGAAAGTGCATTACCTAATAATCAAACTGATCTACAAGAAAATGAAAACTTGCTTCAGCACAAAGGCGAAACTATTTCAAACGAAAAAGATGTGGATTCGAATTATGAATCTTCGGATTCGTCAGATGAAGAGGAAGAAGAAATTTGTTCGCCTCCAATTGAATCACTTTTAGACGACGACACCGAAGCAGACACAATCCACAACCACTCGGATGTCACAAGCTTTCCAAAACCTAACAATGAGCAAGTTGATAGCGAAAACAAAATTGTCACTGACGGCGGGTATAGTGTAGACGAAAAAACTATTGGAACAACAACTGATGACGTTTATACAATTATACAGAAATCAGATACGAAAATTAAATTGAACAAACAAAAAGATGAGTCGAGCAATGAAGAATTTGTAAACGGCTGGACAGAAACTAGTGCCGATGTACGAAAGTCTGAACTGGCCGGGGAAGAGTTGACAGCAGCTGAGGCATTGCTTCTTATTCCTGAACAGGCAACAAATGTTTTAAATAGTTCTGGTGCAACAACTAAGGAACAAGCAGAACGGCAAAGCACTCCGTCCGAATTCAAAGATGAAATAAAGCATGAAACATTGGAATCTAGTGAGTCAGTCATAGCAGAAGATTTAGATCTATGTGTCGAAGGAGATACTTCAAAAGACTTTCGAAGAAAGAGACGATCACACCTGAAAGTGACTCCACGAAAGAGGGTCATTGAAGAGGAGAGAAAAGTAGATGAACAAAACCAAGAGACAACTGAAGCAAAAATACCAAAACTGATAGACTCCGAATTTCCAGCAACTAAGTCCTCAGATTGTTTCGAGGACAACTTTGTTTTAAATTATATGAAAGAACAACTTGCAGATGGCATCGATTCGTTTAAATCAATCGATGAAAACGCCGGAGGTAATCCAGAAAAGACCGAAGAAGAAAAACATACTCCAGAAAAAGTACACATAACTGTTGATATTTCAAATCCGTTGTCATCGCAAATAGCAACAATTCTCGGAACAAATCGATCTGCTGAAGTTCCTCATCGCAGCGGAGATAAAAAACGAAAAATGAGCGTTGAAGAAGACATCCCTTCATTCGTAATCAAGCGACCGTGTCCAAAAACTGTTGCAGAAGAGGAAGCTGCTGACAGAGAGACAATTGCTCAATTACAAAACCTCTGTCCACAAGTTGAAATCACACGGAAATCATCCAAAGACGATCAAAGCCCCTCAATATCATCGCCACAGAAGCTAACAACTAGCAGCACAAGCACTGTAACTAAGCCCCAAATAATTAATCAACAGATTTTACGTGCTGGAAATCAATCACCTCTTATAACTGTTAGCGCTAAGTGCAACAAAAATGAAGAAAGCATATTTGATATTTCAAATATGCCAATTGTTCTTTCGAATGATAAAATTGTTAATGAAAAAGTTCATCTTGTAATTACTCCAACGACAAATCCGCAAATAATTAAACAATTACAAAACCAGCACCAGTTGCTTTCGAATACCGGAGCAAGTATAAGCAATTTCTCCGGAAATGCTCCGGTAAATGTGACAAAAACTGGCATTACAACTCGTAGATCCTCGGGTACACGATTAAAACGCCCACCATCAATACAGCAACAACCGGAACAGCAAAATTTGGAAACTCGCAGTTACGAAATAGAGAATTTCAATCAAGAAATCAATTTTCAACAACACCCAAGTCAACTGCCAGAGTATGTACATTCTAATCAACAAATACACAACCAGCACCAAATACAACAACCGGAGCAAACCCAGTTCCAACAACTACATCAACAGAATACTCAGGTACAGACACACCATCAATTTCAACAACAACAAAACGATTTTCAACAACAGCTTCAAGAGGAACAAAATATTCTGATGCAACAACATCAACAGCTTTTATTACAACAACAACAACAACTACAGTTGCCCCAACAACAACAACAGGTCGTAACGAATGAAAAAGCCACTCAATCGAATCAGTCTGAAAAACACATAGGAATCGACAATCGTGGAACTAAATATGTCATTATTAGGCATCCTTCAAATACGCTGGTTAAAGCCAATAACCCTGAACAACAGCGGATTACAGTACCTTCTGAGCAATGCGACCAGGTGTCGCAGCGAAAGCAGAAGCAAAAGAAACAATCTCCTTTAACAGTTCAAGTAACAGGGACATCAGCGACCTCAGTGACATCGAGTCAACCCAGTCAACCACATCAATATTACAAAGAACAGCAAAATCTAATGCCAGTGATGCCAACCGTTACATCAAAACCGAAAGGCAGAGGACGTGGGCGTCCGCCCAAAAACAAAACAGACATTGTTTCAACAACAAATAAACAATCAACACCGAACAACAATGGCAAGACCCATGCGAATGGAAGACGCTCCTCGGGTCGAATTTGTGAACCACCTCGTCAACGGTCATCGCGATTACTGCCGGTTACAACTTCTTCGGACGTACAACAATCGGCTATGGATTCAACAACATCATACATGACGAGTCCACAGCAACAGCAAACACAATCCATTGGTTTTATGATCGATCAGCAATTCAGTCCGATAGAAGCGGGTTCTTCGCAAAATATTCGCCTAAGCAACGAGCCTCACCAAACTCAACTACAAGAATTACCAATGAGTGCGCAATCTACCAACCAGCCAACTACAAGTGAGCTTATAAATGAATCATCAGAGGTAAACGTGCAGTGTTTTTTTTCACCTGAAAACTTATTTGTGAAACTCTTATTTATTTCAGGTATCAGGCGGTGGTTACGCAGTACCTTCCCTTCCCGTGCCAGGATATCCGCAGACATATTTGCTTTGCGAATTAATTGGCAATAAATATAAAGAAGTTTTTCCGAAACCCTTGTATTTATCTCCGGATCGAACCAGATTCTTGGAGGTGCCCGACGAACTGGTAACAGAAGCCCATAAAAAATTATCGGACTCTCGTCGGGAACCGAATCCAAACGCTTTAAAAATAGTATCCGATGGATCGCCCCATATTTTGCAATCACGGTTGATAGAAATTAATTCGGAAAATATTGTGAATCAAAATGAAGGCAATAATCAGCAGAATGAATTGCATCAACAACTCTCAGTGGAAGAGCAAGCCTCGGCATTATTATGTTTGCAAGAACAATTAAACCGGGGACAACTAGCTGTCCGAGATCAGCTTGTACAAGAGCAATTCGTGGAGGAACAATTTGTTCAGGAGCAATTTGTACAAGAACAGTTTGTACCAGAACAATTTGTGCAAGAGCAATTTGTACAAGAGCAATTTGTTCAGGAGCAATTCGTTCAAGAACAGTTCGTTCAAGAGCAATTTGTGCAGGAACAATTTGTTCAAGAACAATTTAACTTGCAACCGCAACAATTTTCATTGCAGTTGGCAAGATTTGAGACCGGCGAAGTTATAGAAGATGCTGAAAGAGGCCAAATGATGGTCGTTACAACTGGTACACACAATTTAATTTTAGATGACAAATCGTTCTTTGAGTTCACCGGTGAGAAGAGAATTGATTTTTATGATGCGGAGAAGGATACCTATATCCTGACTCCGCAAGTAATAAGCAATCTGCTACATCATTATGCTTTGGGAAATATCACCGCCGTACCAGCAATGAACACGGAAATTCCTGATCATCAGCAAGATGTTTCAATAGCTGATGTCATTCAAAATACAGATTCGTCAACAAATATTCTTGAAGTAGCTCTAGATGATTCGGGGCTATATACAGAAGAGCAATTTATAAACTCTGGTGAAATTCTGCAAATTGAAACAGCCGAAGGAATGCAATTGATCGGCACAGCTGCAGATAACACTGATATGATTTTCCATCATATGGCCAAAGCCAACACCAATGAAACAAATGTTCTCTTAAACCAGGGGCCTAAAATGTCTGCTGTTGAAATCCCTTCAGATAAAAGTAAACGACGATTTGAAACAAAGCCATCAACTCCGGCGACTTTGGAAGATTGTCTAAATGTTATTGGAGTTCCCATCAATCAATCGCCTAATGTGCCCACTTCACTTGAATTACCTGCATCTGTAACCAATCCGGCAATAGTGGCAAAAACACGCACCCCAACTCCAGGTACGATTACTATGAACGAAATAATTGCTACCGGTCTATGTCATCATCCTGACATAACTTCCTTGCCATCGATGAGCTCAAATGACCAAGAACTTAGCTATGAATTCTTTCCGTCAAATGCGGAAGTAATAGAAGATAAGGATCAAATAAATGAAGAATCCGTAGTGACTGATATGGGTGAATATTCTGTCGTAACAAGCAGTGCTAGTTTCGATGATCCCGCCAGATAATATCCATTAATGTTCTTCGAGTAGGATGTGGAACGCTGGGGCCTCCTTTAATAGGTTCTAAAGCATTCTTCCGAAGAATCAGCATACGATTACAAATTTTGTGTAAAAGCATGAAGTCAGAACAAGGAGTTTTAAGATTCTTTCGAGAACATACATATGTGTCTGTGTATGTTCTCCAAACATTTAATTTAATATAAACAACCAAGAGTTTTTATTCAAATGCGAACAATTCTATGCAAAAACATATATCTGCTAAATAAAGTGTTTAAACGCCGAATAATATACATAAATATTCTTACTAGCCGTCTTTTTCCTATACGAAACGAAAAACTCATGAAAAGTTAACCCTGTTCGGCGCATCCATAGGGTTTAGTAGCTTCTTTAAGTAAATAGTAAGCAAACATATTAATATTTTTATTGTGTAGATAATAAGAAAATATATTCATCCATTAAAATAATTAATAAACGAAGTACGATAACACAAAAGAAATTTTTAATTGAAATTTATTTTCAGATATTTGAAAGTAAGCTGGTATTCATTTACTTATATATATTCGTCAATTTGAGAGCAGGCTCCTACAGACTACTAAGAACAAGAAGCAATACAAAAAAAAAATAACATAAACAATGAAACAAAATTAAAAAAAAAACAACATATCATAAAATAAGTTACACTCCAAAGCTCAATATACAGTGAAGACTTTGTATCTACATCGAGATTACTTCAACTTCCACTGCATACTTCGAGGAAGATTTTCAAATTACGATCTTTCGTAACTTTCCTTTAGTCGATTCGAGAATCTGATTTTAGGATTCGTGAAATCCAATATCGGTAACAACATGTCAATTTTTCTTTTGTGACAAGTCCTTGAGGCAAAGTTAAGTTAATACCCGACCCAGGACGGTTTGTTGTATTAACGGATTTGGAGCTATCTGTAACCGGATTTGGTCTCCTTTTTATTATTATTTATTTGTATCACTTTAAAAAGGATTTAAATAAAAGAAAACCCACACAACCGAAAACGAAAACACCGACGACGTCGAGAAGACGACCAACACGAACATCTAATGTTTCCTCTTGGCCTGACAAAATGTAAACAAAATCTGATAATCATGTCTTTTCGTTCTTACCAATGGGAGGTAAGGCACCAATAAGTAGGGCTATCCTTTTTATTAGGAGGAGAATGGCAATGGCAACGATCATAATTATGGTTTCACTTAACTATGCAAAATAAAACAAAAACAAAACCATATAAATAGGGGTTTCCCATAATGAGTAATGTTCAGCGCAACATTCCATAAAACTGGTAAAAAGATTGGGGAAGCGCAACTTTGTTGAGAGGATCCTAGAAACATGTTGCAGGAAATTACTCGATACAAGTTGATCGTTATTTTGATTGCGACAAGTGCGTAAGTAGACATCGGTATTTTCACCCACTAATGAAATCATTATGCGTATAATAATAACACATAGGTAATAAAGTTAGATGATTTAAAGGTATGGGTAAAACCGAAACAGTGAAACAAAGGCTGGAAAATTTCTGCATGTAGGTTGTTGGTAGGTATAGATATGTTGTTAGAAATCTAGGGCTAATTAGCGATAGCCGACGGTACGTACTTTCTTTTTCCAAAGTACCACCAAAGCGACTAGAAGTCTTAACTGAAATTTTCTTACACAAGAAGTTCCTATTCCCGAAAAGCCAACAATTATAGACCAGCGAATTTAGTTACCCAACCATATAAACTGACAAAGTAAGTAGGATCAATTACAAAAAAAAATAGTTTTCATGTTAAAAAGTGTGTAAAACTATTGCATAGGGATTGGTTTTATTAGGAAGGAAGACCACGTTTAAACGCACTGCCAAGGCCCTGAGTCTGCAAAAAGTATATATATACGTATATGCGTATAGATTATATGCATACACGCCAATTTGCTCTATTAATTTAATCTCAATTTAAGGTGAGCTAGAATAAAATAAAATAAATAGAGTGGCGCGACAGCTCTTGAAGAGCCAAGGCCTAAGTGGCTTACTCTCATCAACAATTCTCTGAGTGCGTGTCAAGAATTGAGTGGACCTACAATTTAACGCCGATTCCGAACGGCAGAGTTGAGAAGCACCTTTTCATGACAGATTGATACTCTTGGAAGATTTGTCAGGTCTTCGCAAGAGGCAGTGCCCGTGAAAGATGAAAGAAAAACTTGGCCTGAGTAGGACTCGAACCAACGACGTTCGGCTTAGCAGTCAACGCACTTACCAACTAAGCTACGGGCTACGGCAAGGTGAGCTAGAAAAAAAAGGTGAGCTAGAAAAAAAAAGAAAATTCGAAAGTAAAGATAATTGAGTAAAATGATTTTTTTTTGATAAACCATATAGCCATACATATAGGCCGTTAGAATTTTCTTTTAACGGCCTGAACATCGCAGGAAAACCGATACAACGGTTCAAAACGCAACGGTGTCTAAGAAAAAATTCCAAATCGAGCATTTTCATTGCCATTTGCCATCACTCGAATCAAAACCAACAAAAAAAAAAGGGGGTCGTTTGAGACGAACGGCAAAGTCGTCGTCAGCGGCGCGGCATCAAAAGACAGTTTTTGTATTAGACACTAGAAAATCTTAAATCAACTTTTTTTTTTTATATTACAATTTACCATTTTCATTTGTTCATTTAATTACTGTATTAATTTTAAAGTCAATTCAATAGCTAAAAATTGTATCTTTTAAAGTGTAATTTCGGGTGCTTTCATAAATGCATGGTTGCTTTGCTTACATGCGATCATTTGCAATCATATTAACGTCAGACAAAAATACTTGCGCATGTGTTTTACATTGCATTTATGATACTATATACCTGTCTCTTTTATTCAGAAAGAAATTCAGTGTGCATGTGATTTTTTGTAGTTGCACATTTGCGCTGCAAATATTTGCGTTTTGCTTTTATGAACATCTGACTTTTATCATTTGCATTTATGAACAACATGCATGCGTCAGACTTTCGCAACCATGCATTTATGAAAGCACCCTTCAAGTGTAATTTTGCGATTCATATCATATAGTACATATCCATTCCTATATATATACGCATGCCTTTGCCTATAGTCTTGCTTTGAATTCAAACAAGTGTGGTAATTTTTATAAAAAGACTAAGCTAGGTTGAAAATCCCATAAGAGGTGTTACAAACAAAAATAACAAAACACCCTGAAACCAAGATTCGTCGAGGAGTGGCCACTACTACGATAAATTTTGGGGTAAGTCCATCTAAGTTGTGCCTTTATATGTATATGTGTCCAATTGACACTTAATTATTTTATAAGCATTGCCCACATATTCAAATTTTCACATTTAAAGTAACCATACACATAAGACACCGATAATTTCAAACGAAAATTTTCGCATCATTATATCGCTTTAAAGATACTGTAATATTCGGCTTGGTCCGACAATTAAAACTTATTCACTTTTTAAATAAAACACAAATTCACTTTATTCAAATCACTCACAAATTTATTTATTCAACACTTTCAATTATAACTTTGCAAACACAGAGTACTTTTCTTTATCGCAGTTCACAATTAATTAAATTCGCCTCGCCACCAAACGGCTATTTATATCAAAAATGATGGGTTCTAGAAACTACTATTGGTTCCTATTGGTTCTGAAAGTTCGAGAAGCTCTCTATTTACAAATAAAAAAAATACTGGGATTTTTGTAGGGGCTAACGTTCTTAATGCTAAACAAAAAGTTTCTCTTAATCTTAATTAATTATTGCCCCTCACGAGTGTTTACTACTACAATTAAACGATATTAAGTAAAGAGAGTATGTACATTAAATATAGAAAGAGATACAGAGAGTAAGAGATAATAAAGTATACACATTAGTATTAGACATTACAATAGAAGGAGATACAGAGCGTATGAGATAAATAAAGTGTATACACATTACATTGCCCCCTCCTTAGGATTGATCGTCCCGAACAAATCCATCATTCTCATCACCACTGTAGCGATGTAGTCGGTCGCGATGTACGACTTTAAGTTTACCTCTGACTCCTTTTTGTATCCGGTACACGACGTCGTTGATTTTGCTAATCACTGTATATGGACCTTCCCAGTCCCGTTGAAGTTTCGGTGACAACCCTTTTTGTCGATGGGGATTGTAAAGCCACACTCGATCTCCTGCTTGGAACTCTGTTGTTGTCGCTCGTATATCGTAGCGTGTCTTCATTCGGTCACTGGACATCTTTATTTTTGACCTAGTATCGTCGTGGATCTGAAGGAGTCTTTCTCTGAGGTCATCCAAGTAGTCATCCTCGGCTTGCGGTTCCGACGTGGGACATCCAAATTTAATTTCACTCGGCAATCTGATGTTCCTTCCCATCAAAATCTCAGACGGTGTATGGCCAGTTGAGCTATGTCTTGCACTTCGATACGCCATCAAAAACAGTGGAATGTGTCGATCCCAATCTCGCTGGTTGTCGTCCACAACTTTGCAAAGATGTTCCTTAAGGGTTCGGTTGAACCGTTCGACCATGCCATCAGATTGTGGGTGGAGTGGTGTTGTTCTTGTCTTCTTGATGTGAAGAAGCCCACAAACTTCCTGGAATATGTTTGATTCAAAGTTCCTTCCCTGGTCGGAATGCAGTTCTAATGGAACACCGAATCTGCTCACCCAGTTGAACACAATTTGGTCTGCGACTGTTTTGGCTTCTTGATTCGGAATGGCGTATGCTTCAGGCCACTTGCTGAAGTAATCCATGACGACCAGAATATAACGATTTCCATTATTTGTTTCCGGAAATGGACCCGCCACGTCTATTGCAATCCTTTCAAAGGGTGATCCGACATTATACTGCTGCATTTGGCTGTGATTCTTTTTGTTTGGGCCTTTGGTGGCAGCACAGGTATCACATTTTCGGCACCACTTTTCGACATCTTCCCTTGCATGTAACCAATAGAATCGTTGTCGAACCTTTTCTAGCGTCTTGTTTACTCCTAGATGGCCTCCCGAAACTCCATCATGCATCTCTCGCAGAACGTCCATAATCTTCGATCTCGGTAAGACTAGCTGCATTACATAGGACTTTCCATCTGCTGATTCCCACTTACGTCGAAGGACACCTTCTTGGACATGCAACGAGTCCCACTGTGCCCAATAGGCCTTTAGAGCCGGACTTCTGTCGGAGATATCAGCCCATTCCGGTTTTTCCTGGTGTTCCTTGCATGCGAGGATGGGTTCAATATCTGGGTCCTCTTGTTGAGCCTTCCTCAACTCGTCGTTGCTCCAGCCATAAATGGGATCGGTTCTGGTTCGTAGGACAGTAACCACTTCTTTTTCTTCTTGGCGTCTGCAATGCTTACAGTCTTGCTTACATGGTCTCCGAGACAGTGCATCAGCATTTGAGTGAAGCTTCCCCTTCCGATGTTGAATTTCATAATCGTACGTCTGCAGCCTCTCAATCCATCTCGCCACTTGACCCTCTGGATTCTTGAAATTCAAAAGCCAGTTTAGTGCTCCATGGTCGGTTCGGAGAAGAAACTTCTGTCCATAGAGATACTTATGGAAGTGCTTTGTTGCCAAAATCAGTGCAAGAAGTTCTCTTCTGGTCACACAATAGTTTCTTTCCGACTTCGAGAGTACCTTGCTGTAATAGGCAACCACCTTTTCTTCGCCATCATGTACCTGTGACAATACAGCACCAATCCCAACATTGCTGGCATCAGCATCAATGATGAACGGTTTTCCTGGAGTCGGGTAGGTCAGCACTGGTGCATTACACAAGCGTTGCTTGAGCTCTTGAAAGCTGCGCTCGCACTCACCTGACCATTTAAACTGCTTTCCCTTTTCCGTTAGCTGATGTAGACTCTTGGCGATCTCAGCAAAGTTCTTTACAAAGCGCCTATAGTAGGTGGCTAGACCCAGAAAGCTTCGGAGTTGGTGTTTGTCCTTTGGTGTTGGCCAATTCTTCACGGTGTCAACCTTATCAGGATCCGTCTTAACTCCTTGGGATGAGATGATATGTCCCAGGTATTTCACTTCGGTTTTGAAGAGTGAACACTTTTCTGGATTGAGCTTGAGGTGGGCTTCTCGAAGTCTTTGAAACACGGCTCTCAGATTTGTACAATGTTCGTCAAATGTTTTCCCGTATACGATGACGTCATCCAAATAGACCAGGCAAGATTTCCAAGTGAGTCCTTGCAGGACGCATTCCATAAGGCGCTCAAAAGTCGCTGGAGCATTGCACAGTCCAAAAGGCATCACTTTGAACTGCCACAATCCGTTTCCTGTCGAGAACGCTGTCTTCTCTTTGTCTTCAGGATGGATTTCTACTTGCCAGTATCCACTTTTCAAGTCCAACGTTGAGAACCATTGTGCTCCTTCCATTGCGTCCAGAGTATCACTGATCCTAGGCAGAGGGTAGCTATCCTTCTTGGTCACATCATTCAACCTTCGATAGTCTACGCAAAAGCGGGTTGATCCGTCTTTCTTCTTTACCAGGACCACTGGAGACGCCCAAGGGCTTTTAGAGTTTTCGATCAAACCCTCTTCTTTCATGGTGGTTATCAGTTCTTCAACCTCACCTTGTTTGGCTAGTGGAAGGCGTCTTGCAGGTTGACGGATCGGCTTTGCATCCCCGGTGTTGATTCGATGTTGAACCAGTTGTGTTCTGCCATATTTCCCTTGCGATGACGAAAAGATGTCTGCAAATTCTTCGAGGAGACCTTCTGCAGTTCTTCGTTGTGGGTGGCCAAGATTAGATGACTTGAGAATGTTCGTCTTTATGGAATTCACTTCTTCGAACTTCAAGGTATGCCTTGGCTCTTCTTCGTTGATTCTTGTAATCGCTGATACAGATTCGCATTGTCCGACAATCTCACCTTTTCTAAGCTTAACTTCGTACGGCTTGATGTTCAGTATTCGTACGGGAACCATGTTCTTTACAGGTCTAACAAGAGTCTTCCCAATGGTGACGTTTTGGGAGGACTTTAGAGATGCTGGTTCGACCATGAGGTATCGATGGCTGCCAGGCTTACCCTTCAATTTCGTCCACACGAATACTTCTGAAGAAGCAGGCAAAGTCAGATCTTCTTTGATGACGGTTTTCACAGATAATGAGGTCTCATACGAGTGGATCCCATAGATCATCGGAATCTCGATGTTTCGATATTTCAGGACTTGGTTCCCGATGTCCAATATCACTCCGTGATCTTTCATGAAATCGACGCCGACAATGCACTCGTCGCATATATCTGCTACCAGGAACAGGTGAGAGAATTCCAGCTCTGCCATCCGGATCTTAAGACGTACCTCACCATAGACTTTTGCGGCTTCTCCAGTTGCAGTCCTTAGACGATAGCTGTTGGTGTTGTGGAGCCATGTCTTCTTAACGAGGTCCTGCCGTACAATGGACGCCGTGGCACCGGTGTCGATGGTAGCCACACATTTGTTGCCGTTTATACTTGCTTCCACGGTCAGGCTCTTGTTGTCACGTTTCGTTTGAGAAACCTGGATGTCGTTTCTGGGGCCATCGATACCAGAAACCAGCTTCTGCCCCTCGAAGTTGGTTCTTATTCGTTTCCCGGGTGGGAAACAGCTTCGGAAGCAACGTTGTTGGAGTTACTTTGACTTGTTGAGAAAGTTCTGTTTCCACAGTGTTGGCATGAGGTTCGTCTTCGCGGTAATCTGCACTGTCGTTGAAGATGCCCAGTCTTGTTGCAGTTCCAGCATCGTGCTGGTCCGTCTCGCTGACTCCTTTCCAGAGTAGCCTTCTGACAAGAGCATTCTTGGACTTCCAATTCTCTAACGCGATGCACGTTTTGGGATGCTTGTTCTGCGGCTTCCATTGTTAGAGCGAAAGCCAATGCTTCTGGTAGTGTTTGTTTTCCGGCAGTGCGAATAGCCCTTTGGAGATTTATATCGCCCACAGCTCTCACAAAGGCTTCAACAGCAAGTTGATTTATTATCTCGTTGCCAGCTGTTGGGTATGCCAGGTGGACTAATCGCTCGATATCTGCCTGAAGCTGCTGCAGAGTTTCACCTCTTTTCTGTGCCCTGTTGTTTAGTTGTACTCGGAAGACTTCTGTCATGTGGCTATCCCCAAACCGCTGTTCGATTGCGTTTACCAGAACTTTGAAGTCACCGTTCTTCTCTGTTGGGATGGTTTGTAGCAGTTCAGCAGCTGCTCCTCTCAAGGCAAGCGTAAGAGCAATGTATTTTTCGTCATCGTCCCAGCCGTTTGTTAACGCTGCTGCTTCAAACTGTTTCTTGTAGATTGACCACGGTATCTGACCATCAAAGCTTGGAGGATTCACTTCTCTCTTCCTTGAGCACTCACCAGAAGGTTCTCGAGCTTTCATCTTTCGCACTTTTTCTAGTTCGCTTGCAATGGTTTCGATCTGGTCGTCTATTTTCTTGAAACGTGCATTAGTCGTTGAATTTTGTTTTTCGACACGCTCATCGAGAGTATTGATTTTGTCTTCGAAGTCCGCAAACCTGCCTTCTAGCAGATTTTTCTGTTCATCAAACCGATCTCGAACGTCATCCCTTTGAGCTTGTAGTTGTTTGAGGACATTCTCTTGCTCGGTCTTCTGCTCGTTTCTTTGAGTTTCTAGTTGCTCCCGAACATTCTTTTGATTCTCTTCAAATTTGGCTAGAAGAAGTGTCATCATGGTAGATAAGTCGGCAGTTGCATTTACCTCTTTCGATTTTGCTTCCACTTCGAAAGCAAACGTATCTGGGTCTTCATTTTGTTCTTCCAGATATTCCTGTAGCCGTTTTACGAGTTCGATTTTACATCCTGCCCCACTTAAGCCACGTTTGCTTAATTCGGCCTTAAGCTCAGCGACAGTTAGGTCTTTCAAAACTTTACTCATTTTTTTTGTTTTTAACTTCACTATTTCACACAAAATAGTTTAATCACTGTTCACTGTTTTATTCTCAATAAGTTTTAATCCCACTTCTGACACCAATGTAATATTCGGCTTGGTCCGACAATTAAAACTTATTCACTTTTTAAATAAAACACAAATTCACTTTATTCAAATCACTCACAAATTTATTTATTCAACACTTTCAATTATAACTTTGCAAACACAGAGTACTTTTCTTTATCGCAGTTCACAATTAATTAAATTCGCCTCGCCACCAAACGGCTATTTATATCAAAAATGATGGGTTCTAGAAACTACTATTGGTTCCTATTGGTTCTGAAAGTTCGAGAAGCTCTCTATTTACAAATAAAAAAATACTGGGATTTTTGTAGGGGCTAACGTTCTTAATGCTAAACAAAAAGTTTCTCTTAATCTTAATTAATTATTGCCCCTCACGAGTGTTTACTACTACAATTAAACGATATTAAGTAAAGAGAGTATGTACATTAAATATAGAAAGAGATACAGAGAGTAAGAGATAATAAAGTATACACATTAGTATTAGACATTACAATAGAAGGAGATACAGAGTGTATGAGATAAATAAAGTGTATACACATTACAATACAAACGATAACTTTTACTTTCTGTTGAATTATGTAGAAATGAATGTTAAAAAAATTGAATGATTAAAATTATAGAAACATGAATCTTTGAGTTTCTTATCATAAAGGGGAAGACAAGGAAGATATACGACATGTGAACAGCTGAGAAAAAGGGACGTTGCAAAAAGGGGTTGTTTTTGGCGAGAAAAACAACCAGGTTGGGGGGGTTTTGACTTAAACATCTGTAACCTAGGTTTAACAATAAACACAATTGCTAATTTGAAATCTGTACGTTTCGTATTTGAAATACCTTTGTCGGTTAGAATTCGAAAGTATCCCTAAAGTATGCAACATCTTTTGCTTAGAGTGCAATAAAGACTCGAAATGTTGACTATGAATTCAAATTCATAGTGCGTAAGGTGCAACATTTTTCAATGTCACCGTAGCAGGAATGCATTTGTGTTTTGGTGATGTTAGTGATATGAGGACTCTGGGATTAGTGTGGGTGTAAAGCCAAGAGAATCACCGCTAAGGAACAGCTTTGCTGAATTTTTCCAGACTAGAATCTTCATGAATTTGGGTAGCAAGTCTTGTCGCTGTATGTCAAGAATTCAAAGTTCTTGTACGAATTGAGTCGAAGAGAAGTCCTAAAAACCATAAAAAAAGTTAAACCAAGAAAAAGCGTACATTTGCTACATATAGCTTTACATATACGTACTTAAGTTCTTTTTGAGACTAAAGTAAAATTAACTAAAGTAAAAAGTGTATTTAGTGAATCAAAGTTATCAAAAAAGGATAAATTAAACAATTAAATTAGTTCCAGGAACAGCATTAAAAGAGGTATGGGTTTTGATATGACATCAGGGTTTCATAAAAATTAATATAGTTTCCCATTAAGCTACACCACTCAGAACCAAATAGAAGTCACGTGGCTAGAATTCACCTTCAAAATCCTAGTTGGCCGACTCCAAATCAAAGGTCCTGATAGCCTAGAGCGTTAAGGCGCTGGGAAAAAACCTACCCGAGTTGAAGGACCCAGGATCGAATCCCACCACTGACATATTTTTTTTATTTTTTAAATTAATTTTTTTTGTGATATTTGCATGGATCAAAGTACTTATACATACATTTACATATATATTTACCATTTTAGACGATTGCATGTTATTTGATATAATCTTTTTAATCATTTTAAATTTGAATTTGTTAATACCTTCAAAGAGGCAAAAACCACAGAAGTTTTCAAATTTTGGTTTCATAAAATACATTTCGCGAAACGTAAAGTAAGGAATCATTTTTTTTATCGCGAAATTCATACATAGATAAGTTATTTCAATATTAAATAGTCTGTAAGGATAATTTTAAATCATCATTGACACCAACACCAAGATAATACCCAGCAGCAGTGGCCACTTCCGCAGGAGTTAATTCGGTGAGTCGGTTTTTTTAAACTACTTATACATATACACGTACATATATCTGTACGTATAAGACTTATTGAAGGTTAGAGACATACATATTGAAGTATCTTCGTTCATATTGTTTTAACTTCGCGATAGAAAAAAAAGAGAGCATTGATTGAGTGGTAATTCGCAAGAAAAGTATTGAGTAGAGTAATTTAAGTATAAAGAAGACAAAAGAGATTTTGATAATCCAAATTTGTTAATAAATCGATGACGATTTTTATTGATTGAAGTCAAGATTTTGGAAAAAGAATATGATTGCCACCTTATTTTAAATTAAAGTTTTTTTTCTAATCAAACATTTTTAGAGAATATTTTTATTTGTATATTTAGTTCATTTTAACGCTTTTGAATTTTTAATAAACTGATTTTAATGTTTTCATATGAATAGTATAATTGCATTTTATTTGATAATGAAACTGAGTTGAAACGTTAAGAAAACATGAAGATGGAGTAAAGTGAAGTTAATAGGGGGATGAGAAGAGGACGATAAGGAAAGGGAAAGGATGGGATAAAGGGAAGAAGCCATATTAAGGGATTGCCCTGGCGAGGGAGGCAATCGTTGGAAGGGAGGGTTGAGGCAACATTGCTCGCGCGTCTGACAAACACCAGAGACGCATGATGGCTGGATTTTTTGATAACGACAGAGGTTCAAAGAACCCGCGACTGGAGCTAGCCGCCGGTAATATACCAGCCCAAGAGAACCAAGGGAAAAAAGGTCGTTACAAAATGGCGCCCACAACGTAGAAGCCCTCCATCGGAAGATGGAGAGGCTTAACAAAGATTCTTATTGTGAGCCAATTCAATTTTTTTTTTCAATTTTAGTATCAATTTAAATTTTGCTTTTATTAATGAAATATAGACTTTGATAACGTTTACTTGTGAGTCCCGGTCACTGAATAAGTGGAATTTGGTATCGCGTTGCCACAGGGAAAGCATTATCAAACATTTTTAAATTTACAAATGTGAGGCAAGTCCCTCTAGTCTTTGAACATCCTTGATGAGGAACTCAAATAGCAGAGCGATTTGACACACATCTTTTTTGATTATTTGTTCTTACAAATCGAAATGCTTGGAAGAGACCCGTCAATGTAAAGGCGTTTTCGGAGGTCCTTCCAGCATATCATTTATTTTTCAAAGAGTTTCAGAGTCCTTTAAGGATGGGAAGTGATTTGTCCTTGAAGTCCTGAAACTCAAAAGAAAACATTTTTTTTAAAAGTCCTTAATTTTCAGCAATAGTTTAAAATAGTTTATTTATTTTTTTTTTCGTAATTATCTGGCTCGCAGAACACGGCTTCTTCTCGGTTTTTATTACATTTCTCTTTTTTTTCAACGTCAATTCACATCCCTTTATACTTAATGAAAGTTAGTTTCAATACATTTATACAAACATACATATTTTGATTAAGTTTAAGATTTAATATTTCGATAAGTAGCAAACGAATATTGTTTTAATAATCATAATATTATTGAAAAATATTGAAACTTTTTATCCTGAATTAATATTGATGTTAAGTGGAAATTCGAAAATGGTTTGGAGTTGGATGATTTTGAATTTGAGTTTGAATGGTAAAAGTTTTGGTTTGGAATAGTTTCATTGATTTTAGTTTAATTGGAATTGATATCATTCTGAGATATACTTACTTTTCTTTTTGTTTGATTTTCAAATCAACAAATTGCAATTCTTTTTTTTTTAATTGAACATAGGTTTATAGTTTAAGATTATCGTTTTCAAGTACCTACATGTGAACTTGAACCAAATTTTTTTTGAATTTATGAATTCAAGTCTTAATATTCGATTTGAATATTTGGTTTTTTAAATTGGATTCTATAAGCATTAAGAATTTAGCTTGAATTTGAATTGAACTCTGGCACACACATTTTTTTTATTTCGATTGGGTTATAAGATTTTTTTTTTTTTACACACTATCAGAATTGGTCGTATGGGCTTATAGCAAGCACATTTTACGACCAATGGTTTGCCAACACAGGAACTGTGTTATACCACCGGCTCATCACTTAGTGTGGTGTTAGTTGTTAGTAGGCAAATAACGAAACTATAACAAATAACACAGCACACATAAATAATTAACATAAAAAACAAAAAACATGACAAAATTAACATAAAACATTTAAGAGAGTGGAACACTGGTTTTTAAAATTATTTTAAGTTGAGTTTTACTTAAATTAAAATCAAAAAGTTGTGAGTTCCAGTTTATAAGTTTACCCATGCGTGTCAAAGGCTCATGCATTCCATAATTTGTTCGGTGCATAGAGATCCTAATCAAATCCTGACTACGGAGATTATAACCTCCCCCTCGATAGCAAAACAGGATTTTACAGAGAAGGTCAGGAGCATCCGTGACTCCAGTAATAATTTGATGGAAAAAAACAATGTCATTATTATTTCTTCTCTGTTGAAGTGTTTGCATCTTAAGGATTGACAAACGGTTTTCGTACGGAGGGACATTGAGGGGATCAATCCACTGAAACCCTTTTAACAAAAAACGAGTGAAATTCCGTTGCACAGATTCCAATCTTTCAATATAAATATTATAGAAAGGAGACCATACCTGCGATGCATACTCCAGATGGGGACGAACCAAGCTGTTGTATAAAACACTGGTAACATTGGGATCGCGGAATTCTTTTGACCACCGTTTGATAAAACCTAACATGGAATTAGCTTTGTTAACGATGCCGTTAATGTGCTCAGAAAAATCTAAATTAGGTGTAAAAAGAACTCCAAGGTCCTTAACAGTTAAAACGCGCGTTAAAATGTGGTGTGAAATGACATAGTCATGAGATGAAGGTGAACGTTTTTTTGAGAAAGTCATCGTTTGACACTTTGTCGGGTTTAGATTTAAACTGTTCTTTTCACACCATACTGTGAAACGGTTAATATCGTTTTGTAGTAAAATACGATCATTTGCAGAAGCTATATTTTTATATATCTTCATATCATCCGCGAAGATGAGAATTTCACTATTATTTACACATAACGGTGCATCGTTGATAGCTAATATAAAGAGAAGGGGTCCCAGATGGCTACCCTGTGGAACACCTGATTTAGCAAAGTATGATTTAGAGTAACTATTTCTAAATTTAACCTGATAAGACCTGTTTTCAAGGTAAGACACAATCCACGTTATAAAAAAAGGTGGGAAGCCGTAAGAAATTAATTTAAACTTTATAATCTCATGAGATAGTTGATCAAAAGCCTTTGAGAAGTCCGTGTAAACACAATCGACTTCATGGCCATATTCCAAAGTCTGCAAACATTTATTCAAAAAAATAACCAGATTTGTGACAGTATATCGTTTTTGCATAAAGCCATGCTGTTGATTGCAGATGACATTTCTACAGTTAAATGCCAAAGTGTCACATACTACTTGCTCAAACAACTTTGGAATACATGAGAGCTTAGAAATCGGTCTATAATTGCAGATATTATTCTTATCACCTTTTTTATATACGGGAGTTATAAAGGCACTCTTCCATAGTGCGGGAAATTTGCCTGATTTTAAAGATAAATTAAAAATGTTTCGCAAGGGAAGAGCTAAGCATGACCTACATTTTTTCAGGACTACGGGTGGAACTCCATCAGGTCCAATAGAAAAATCTTCTTTAAGAAGTGACAGAAATTGTAAGATTTTATCATATTCTACTGTGATATTATTAAAAGACACTTGCGGACAGTTTTGCAAATATTTAAAGTAATTTTCGTCCACAAAAACTGGCGAATCAATGAAGGATTGTTTAAAATTGTTTGCAAAACCGTCACAGATGTCAGAAGTCGTGGTCAGGGTAAGATTATTGTAAGTGAAGTTAACAGGGTAGCCATCACACTTTTTTTTAGAGTTAATGAATTTCCAAAAGTTCCTGGGATCTGATATAACAGAAGCCCCCATCGACTCTAGATATTCATTATATAATTCGTAAGAGAGTTTCTTGAACTCTTCAAACAAAGATATATAAATTACTTGATTTTCCACCGTCATACACTTAATGTATTTCTTCCAGGCTTTATTTCTTTTGTTGCGAAGGTATTTAAGGTCCTTTGTATACCAGGGATGCATATTAGTATTGGAGGGAATTGTCCTTCTAATTGGTACTGCTTCTTTTAAGCAATTCGTCAAAACTGAATAAAAACTCGAAATTGTTTCGTCAATATCGTTAGAGATCGGTAAGTGTTCTATACCGGATTTGTTTAAACAATCCAAAAGCTTTTGAAAATCAGTTCTCCGAAAATCAAATACATGTGAGCAGTCATGAGGATTACTATTGTCTAGTAAGTGACCGCTCGTGTCAAGAAAAATGTCAAGGGGTGGATGGTAGTTGTCTATGTTACATAAAGCAGAGGAAGATTCTACCACAACAGTATTAACGGCGTCGGATGAGAACACTAGATCTAGCAGTCTATTTCTATAATTTCTTATGAAACTCACTTGGTGTAAATCTGTAGAGATTATGTTGTCTAATAACTGTAGCTCTAACTGGGATGAATTGGTTGAAGCTTCAAAATATGAATCATCGTCAGAAGGAGTCCAGTCAATGTTGGGAAGATTAAAATCACCCAATAGTAAAATATAACTGTCAAGGCTTGCTAAGCTGATAATAAAATCAATTGCTTGAGAAAGCTCAGAGAACGTAGACATCGGACTTTTCGGTGGAATGTAAACATTTAAAACATAAAGGACAAAAGATGGTTTTGATATTTTTACACATACAAGTTCGATAGTCAGATTTATTGGAAAAATTATTTGGGTTGAACAAAAACTATTTCTAACAGCAATGAGGACTCCCCCACCAACCGAATTTATATCATCGCCATGATGATCTTTACGGAAAACTAAGAACTCATTATCGAAGAGTTCGGTGTCTAAAATTGTGGCATTAAGCCAAGTTTCGGTAAGCGCGAAAAGATCGTATGGCAAAGATTGTGAATTTTGAAAAATTGTTGTAGTTTTACTACGAAGTCCTCTTACATTTTGGTAGTAGAGGGAGAACCTTTGCAGTTTTTTGAATTCAGACTAGAAGGAGAAGTTACTTGACGTGAATTTCTTCTCAGAGGAGCAGAAAATTCTTTAACCAATGTATTGGGAGGCCAAATGCAACTTAAAATCGGTACAAATAGGGAATTGGGAACAGTTATTTTGAACGACGCTACGAAACTGTTTTGTTTACTTATTTTAGAACATTTGATACTCGATGAATCTTTTATTACTTTCGAGGCAATCAAATGTTCTGTTACGTCCTTGGTTTCTGTTTCAGGTGAAAGACGAGAGATAAAAATAGATTTTGGCCTAGGTACAGAGGTAAGAATATTTGGGGGGGAATTGCTAGTATCAGGGGTGTGAAGTGGAATCGAATTAACCTTATCGGTCGAAGTGTCAGAGGAATTTGGTGCAGCAGGCCTTACATGTGTATCAACATCCATAATGTTGATTTCATTATTCGGCGGAGGTATCGGTTCGGAAATCGTATCTGTACTACCACCACGTTCATTGTTTCTCGAAGCAGATTTTTTTGGAGCCGGACTTACGTTGGCTGAGGAAGAGTTGTTGTCCCTTCCTCTTTTTTTACTTTTTGTAGGGTTGGTAGATACAGATATATTATTCGTTGAGAGATCATCCGTTGAACAGGATTTGTCAGAAAACAATACCGGAAAAGGAATTTCGTTTGCAACGGAGGCTAATTTAATGAAATTCGTACTTAAATCTTCAAATCCCTTGGAAATTTTACCAAGCTCGTTTTAAAAAAAAATAATTTATTTGAAAAATGAGCCAGGGAAATCTTTTTGCAGTCAGCACAATACCAAAAAGCTAAATTCGATGAATTTATTTTATCTAAAAATGAATTATTCGAACCAACGCATTTTGAGTGGAATGATTTTCCACACGGACCATAACATTCAAAAAGCGGGGCCGAGCCAGACCGATCGAGATAGTTGGTACTAGCACAAGTCATTCTTAAAAAAAGAAAAAAAAACAGAGAAAATAAGAAGAAAAAAAAAATTTATGTGCTGCTACCGGGAATTGAACCTGGGGCTGTACTTTTGAAAAGGTCAGATATCGACGCACAGACTAATTGAACCACGGAGTTCTATGAAAATGTGGAATCTAGTTGTTAATAAGAAAGTCTGAATTTAGTAAATTTCGGAATAAAAAAGCTCAAATTATGTTTGAGTGATTTATAAAGGGACAGTTAAGAGGGAGAAATACAATGTAATGCAGAGTTTTAACACATAGGTAAACAAGAAAATGGAATCAAAACTTACGTGCAATGAATCACAATAAAATTTAGCACGAAAAATTAAATTTTAGGCTGGTTTTGATTATAAAATCTAAAAGCATGAGTTTACATGCATGTCAAATATAAAGTTTAATATTATAAACACAATTTCAATTTTTAATACACAAGAAAACTTGACATTAAATAAGAAAATTGCGGAGAAAGAAAACAAGACACTTCTGCTACTAATCGAACCAGTGTTACCACTTCGAATTCAGAAGCACACTCATACATACAGACATAAGCTTGTCCGAAGATTAGTGGTGCTAAGGCATGAGCGAAAGTCGTCGAACTTCGTTACATAATCAACTGGCAGAATTCAACGCACACACAGAAGCTCAATTCGAAGATTTTCATAGGAGATTTTTGCGAACAATTGATCGTTTCTATTTAGATAATACTTTTTGTTTTTCGGAGGATTTAAATTCAATTGTTTCTGATTCGACATTCACCATGGATGATGCAAATGGGAATAGCGATAATCCGACTGGTGAGGGTGGCCAAATGGGTGATCAGAGCAATGCGAACCAAGACAGTGACGACCAACTTGATCCAGCCTTGCGATTAATTGATCGTATTGAAAGCACAATCACTGGCAATCAAGCTAGGTTGGTGCAAACATTGAACGTTTTTATGAACAATGTTATTGCGGAACTCGAGTCACTAGGTATACAACAACAACAACAACAACAACAACAACCAAATACGAGTAATCCTAGGAATAGTAATCCTTTTGAAGAGATCGCTCAACGCGAATTCATATCACGGATTGCGGAGCAAAGGACATCCAATGTACCATCAATGATGTCAAGCAACATAAATTCTTGTAGGCTTGACAGGTGGCACATCAATTATGACGGTTCTGAGAACGTGTCCGATTTCCTTTTAAAAGTTAATAGGTTGCAATCATCTTGGGGTTATTCGGACGAACAAATGATTTCCAACTTCCATATCTTGTTAAGTTCGGGAAGTAGGGCAAACAAATGGTTTTGGGCCTATCTAAAAAGGTACCCAAACGCAAAATTTTCGGACGTTAAAACGGCCATGAACAAGGAGTTTGGCAAATAAGAAAGCGACGTCGAAATTTATATGCGATTGTTGACTCGAAGACAAGGTCAAAAGGAATCATTCGATGATTATTATAATTCAGTTGCTGGTCTGAACGACCGTCTCAAGGAGCCTTTCGATGAACGCAAGTTGGTGGACGTGATTCGAAACAATTCTAGGGAGAAGTTGGGAGAGATCCTTTTGGCGTCAAACATTCATAACTTAGAGCAGTTGCGAAATAAAGCGAGGGAAGTGGAGCGATTTTTGTCAAAACGCGCTTCGAATCAAAAATCGGTTCACGAGATTGCTGCATCTGATGATACGGAAGCGATTTTTACTGAAAGTGAAGAAGTGGCTGCCATGATGACTTCTCGCAAACCCGGTTCGACAGCCAATTACGTGTGTTGGAATTGCGACCAAAAAGGCCATGCTTATCACTTTTGTCCTTCACGGACAAGAATCTTACATTGTTTTCTTTGCGGTGCAAAGGGTGTGACAACTGTCGAGTGCGATAAGCACACGGGAAACTGGCAAGGGAACGAACGGAAGAGTGGGGAGATTCGTTCCACCAGGAACACTCAAGACCACTCTCAGTAAACAATCCAAATTCATCATTTGCAAACGAAGTCCCAAATAAAGTCGACAATGAAAGCGTTCCACTCAAGATCTTGGAACGCAAAACCACCGATAATCCGGAATTATCTGAAGAACACCCAATCAAGACATATGCTTTAAAAACCCTTCACGATCGCAAACTTAATTACTATAAGGTTCGAGCTAGGATGTTGCGAGGCAAGAGGAGGGGAGCTTTGGGAAAATCTGACAAGTCAGATTTGGAAGAGGAAGGAAACTAGGAATGGGATACTAGGGTTGGAAAAGGAAAGAATGCTAAGTTCCGGGGACGCGGCCTGCTTGCGATGCACGGCGTCAGCTCGTCGGACGGGGGGGATCTTGCCCCCGAAACCTAACCTCACCTGCAAACAAATACACAGATCAGGCCTAAACACATAGGAAAAAAAGGACTAGTAACTGACGGACGGACTATCTTCACGTCAGAGGCACTGCTGGTGTTAGTGCAGTGAGGCCATTACCCACCCTACCATAGGAATCTTCGGCCATTTTTAGATTCCCCCAAGATGGCAGATGATCGGTTTCAACTTACCACATCCTCACCTGTCAAAAACTTCGGCCACTTTGGGCACCCCTAGAAAAATATTCCTATTTCATGTTGCCTTATTCCAGCAACAACAAAAAGACAAAATTTAAATTTAACCAATTTAATTCACAAAAAAAACGTTCACATTATTGATTAATGATCTTTCTATTACTTTAATTAATTTAAAAAAGGATAATTTTTCCCCAAAAATTATTGAATTAAAAAAAACTAGATAAATTTATCTGGGGCACCCTGTTTGGTGATTTCACCCGGACGAAAAAAACAAGAAATTACAAAACAAACGCGTTCAAACACAATCCTACCTCACAGAGCTCTATGTGGTGGGGTAAAAGGCATATCAATAAACTCTACGCGGTGACAAAAAAAATGGGAAAATTTGACCTGAACAAACCAATTTGACTCTTAAATAAATACATAACAAAAATACTAAATAATACAATAGAAAAAAAGCAAATAAATAATAATATATAAACAATCTAAATAAATAACTTAATTCTAAGAGACAAACACAAACACAGAAAATAGTAGACAAAGTTTTATTTTGCGGCAATATAAGGAAAAACCTGGACGGTGACTGAGATGAACGCACCCACTCTCGTTTTTCCCAAGTGCGGGGATCCTGTGGCGCGACTTGATAGTCTCATTCGCTAACCTCGCAGGGGTGGGTTTTTCTTTCCAATTGCTTTTGGGTAACCTCAAATTTTAGGAATTTGTTACCACGAAAAAAGTTACTTGGCGGCCCAATTATGGGTCCGCCTACAGCCATCCAATAAAATTTTCCACTAAAAAAATAACAAACAAAAACACTGGTTCTAGTGTTGTTGTTCACTGTTTCTGTTCCTTATTTTTTTGTTGTTCTTGGTTTTCGTTCTGTTCTTTTATTTGTGTATAAGTTGTGAATATGTTGTTTTTTTCTCATGTTGGATTTTCTATGTTCAATGTTTTTTTTCACTTTTTGATGTATTTTTCTTTTTATTTCGTTTTAATTTTTGTTTTAGAATTGTAAGAGGAACATGAACCGCACTTCACATTACACAAATTGCCAACTTAACCTTTTTTCCGGCCCATGCCGACATCTGTCAGATCAGACATTCATCCCAATCTCCGATCACCGAAAGTGATCTCTGATCTTAAGGGCCCTAACCCACCCAGGTTCTGAGCAGACAAGGTTGGTTCTTTTCTCGTTCAATATTAATAAATAAAAAGTGGAGGGGAGAAAAAACAAGCAGAAAAAGGTTTTACGGCTATCAAAGACGCACAAAAAGGCAAACAAAATAAAAAAAAAAACAATTCTTAAACATTTTAACACAATTCCAAACAAACCAAAACACTTCATGCAACGTCACCACTAAACATACCACAAGAAAACTACTTCACTATCTCTAAAATCGTAACCTACGACAGCCAACGATACACAAAACAAGATCAACAACAAGCTTTACATCCTCTGATAGAGATCAGTGGGGAAAGACTAGTACTATCAAGATTGGTTTTTTGTTCATTTTTTCTGCTTAGTCAACGCTAAGAAAAATTTGTCAGAGCTAATTCAAATAAAAAACATGGCTTCATAGCCAGCTCACAAGATGGCGCTTTAAAGGATTGTTTTTATTGCTTGAGAAGATAAACATCAAAGTGGCTGTCAAAATAAGGTGAGTTCTTGTTTTATTTAACTGAACAAAGTAATTCAATTTGAATTACGCTTTTGTTTGTTTTCAAGGAAACCGGCCTTCGTAACAAAATGTTTGGATTTGTTTGAATTTATTAAGACAAATACAAACACAAAAGAAGGTCGGCGTTGTTTTAAATCATTGGCTAGTGGGGAGCTACCCACGTTACAGCCGGGCACAGATAGCATAAAACAAAAACATGCAACTAACTAAAACATAAACATGCATTAAAAAAATATAAATAAAACTTAATTCTAATATCACAGTAGCAACTTAAAGTAATATCACAGATTTATATTATCAAGACTCGGTCTCGACAATATAATATCGGTAAAATATCACAGTTGGAAATAACTAAACTAATATCACAGATCAAAAACTATATTAAAGGTTATAAATATCACCGTTTGAGCTAATCAAATTAGTATCACAGTTTATAAAGGGTGTAAATATCACAGATGTAGATGTATAAATAAAATAAATAAAAGTGAAACGTAAAATATAATAAATAACATCAAAACAACACAACATGCATTAAATAAATAAATTAACACAAAGAACTACAGTCAGACACATAATCACGCACATGCACAGACATATTGGGCCAGTAAAAATATTGCCTAATACGGTTCAGCGTTTTTGCAATGCCTCTATGAGCAGCGTTAGGGGGATCATGGGCCCTACTAATGATGCCTTCTGTGAGTTCGAGCGGAACCCACAGAAGCCAAGCGTGCTCATGCATTGCATCCTCTCTTATCTTTTTAAATGCTTTTTTATAAATGAAGCCATCTACAACCTTCAGATCAGGCAATTCTTCCTGGTGATCGCCTATCGTTCGAACCAAGTCCGCATACTCGTCGGATTTGAATTCCGCCGACTCCAAGTCAATCATCGGAGCAACGTCTTCCAGAACCAAAGAATCTACGTGTACCCGAGAAAGAGTATCCGGTACTACGTTTTGACTGCCTTTACGGTGCTGTATGTCGAAGGCATAGGACTGCAGTAGCAGACTCCACCTGGCGAGTTTACCGCTCAGGTCCTTCATGCCCATTAGCCATTGAAGGCTGGAATGGTGAGATATGACACTGAAGTCCATCCCCTCGATATACGGCCTGAATTTCTTCACAGCCATCACTGCGGCCATACACTCCTTCTCAGTGACACTGTAGTTCCTCTGGCTCTTATTAAATTTTTGGGAGAAATAAGCGATCGGGACTTCGTTATCTTCCTCGTTCTTTTGGAACAGTACCGCACCGATTCCCGCGTCCGAAGCATCACATTGGATATAAAATCTTCTTGTGAAGTCCGGACACGAAAGAACCGGTGCTGAGGTCAACGCTTTCTTCAGACCTTCAAATGCCTTCAGCGCTTCGTCCGACAAAACGAACTTTTCACTCCTCTTTTTCAACATGTCCGTCAAAGGAGCAGTCAGGGTCGAGAAATCTTTTATGAATTTACGATACCACCCTGCTAAACCAAGTAGCCGCCGAATCTGCCTTGGGGATTTGGGAGTTGGAAAATCCACAATCGCCTCCACCTTAGCAGGATCGGTCTTAAGCTTCCCACCACCAACTATGAAGCCCAAATATTTTAGCTCCTTGAAGCAAAACTTTGATTTCTTCATGTTGATAGTGAGATTAGCTCTGCGCAAGCAGTCAGCTACCTCGTTCAACAAAGCGATATGGGTCTCGAAATCAGGCGCCATGATAAGCAGATCGTCAAGATACACGAAAACACGCTCCCGGAGTCGTGCAGGAATCACCTTATCCATCAGCTGACTCAACCGCTGGGCTGCATTACACAATCCAAACGGCATCACAGTGAATTGGTACAAGGGTCTTCCCGGTACCGCATATGCAGTCTTTTCCCTACTCTGTTTTTCCAGCGGTATTTGCCAAAATGCTTCTTTTAGATCGATACTACTCATGTAGATCGCATCCGGTAGTCGACTGGTGAGTCCTTCGATATGGGGGAGAGGGTTAGCGTTCTTCTTTGTCAGTGAGTTCACCTTGCGAGAATCCAGACACAGTCTGTTCTTGCCGGGTTTTCGCAAGAGAACCACTGGCGAACACCACGGGCTTTCACTCTTCTCGATAACGCCAAGACTCAACATTCGATCTAGCTCTTCGTACAGAATGGCTTGTATCGCTGGGGAAACAGGGTAGTGACGCTGCTTCACCGGAAGGGCATCTCCTGTATCGATGACGTGCTCCATGAGCGACGTCTTTCCTAGACCATGTCGTTCAAAACATAAAAACCTCTCTCTGGCTGCATCTAATCTGGCCTGTTGATCAGAGTTCAACTGATGGGCATTTAAAGAATCTGATTGTTCGTCAACCGTGATGCTAGTAATGAGGTTTGGAGCTAATTGGAATAGTTTCCAAAAGTCCACCCCAAGGTAGATCTCCTGATCCAAACTTGGAACGAGATAGAAAGTCATTCCTTCCGCTTTTCCCTTATATTTAATTTTAACGTCGACTTTACCCACGATTGATTGACTTTTTCCGTCAGCGGTCTTCACTCCGGAAGAGAAGGGGGTTACAGGACAGCTGAGCTCGTGGACAAACTGCATACAGTTTTTGCCGAGTATGCTCACACTAGCTCCACTGTCCAACAAACCTAACACCTCCTTTCCCTCCATCTGGAACCGAGCATACGGCCGAGGATCCGAAGTCAAATTGACCACCGAGGAAGAAATCCTGACCCTGACTTCTTTCCTTAACCTATATCTGACCCTAGCCTTTAAAATACGTTTAGACACAAAACATAAAGAACTATTAAAAATACGTGCCCTAGCCTCCTCATACTCCCTAATCCTAATGTGTAGGGGTTTTAAAATCTTCAACTTTCTTCCTTCATCTCTAGTTTCTCCCGTCTTACTCTCTTGTTCCCTTCTTAATATTGTTCGCTCGTTCTTTTCTTCTCTTTCTTCTATAGTTTGTGACTCAGTTTCCTCCTCTACTGGGGATTCTACTGAACTACCGAACGCGAGGTCCCCAGACCCTTCGCGTTCCTCGTCCCGTTTCCCGGATGACACTTGGGACAGCATGGAGTCTTCACCCCCTCCAACCCGCAACGGTAGCAAAACAGGTTTCGCACCTCGGCTTCGCAATCGAAGTATGTATGGCCCTGCACCCTGCAGTTCCAACACACCAGAGCGGACGCGTTAGCATATTTCCTTGGAGGTACACTTGCACGCGCAGTTCCGAATTGGTACGCTGCAACTTGCTCGTCGGAAGGATCCTCAATGGGATCGTCGAACTCTAGCTCGTTAGCAGCATACTTCGGATAAGGTTTTGACGTCTGCCGCGGCACTTCTCTCCTCGGAAATGCTGCTTCCGCTTCCATACAAGCCGTCCGAAGCTGATCCAAGGAGAAGATCTGCTGAGGATACACTAGCCTACCTATCCTTTCATTGAGGTTACGCTTGAGTATCCTCACCATTTCTATTTCCGGGATTTGGACCCTCAACTGGAACCTCATCTTGTTGATGGCCCCAAAGAACTCCTCGCTGCTCTCCCAAGAACTCTGCCTACGATCCATTATGTCTCGGAGGATTTCGTAGTCGGACCGCGTATTGCGATACCGCCTAAGAAATGCCTCCTTGAGCCTGGGCCAGTCTGGTCTTGGACAGTCTCGCTGAAACTGCCAGAACCACTCGTAGGCTGAATCCTTGAGTAGCAGGTGGAAGTCCCTCAAGACCTCAATCCATGGGCAACCATACTGCCTCTGGAGAGTCTCCAGCCGAAAGACGAAATCCTCCGCAGTCATCGTCGAAGTCACCCCGTCAAATTTGAGACCCCACTTGTCGACGTGGATAGGTGGCCTAAACGTCGACTGTGGAACCGGACTCGGATACATCGGCCAATCATACGGACCTGGATTGCCATATGGATGTCTTGATTCCATTGGCGGTCCGGAGTAATGCAACTCGTGTGGGGTTGACTGATGGTTCCGAGTCCCGTTTGGAGCCCCAACAAAGTCGTTGTGTCTCCGACGATGTTGCGGATTTATCGGGACGAACGCATTTCTCCCTGGATGAGCCTGAACTCCCTGACGCTCTTGTGATGGACCTGCCGTAACAGGGTCATCCGAGGGTCGGACCTGCCTCGGCACCGCACCGGCTGAAGAAGGTGCTGCCGCGCCTAAATTTAAATTTCGAAGGAACCCACTTAATTGGTCCTTGATTTCTTTCTGAAGGGTGGCCGAAATATCGGCCTTCAACGCTTGTCGGCAGGACTCCATGCCATCCCCAAGCGTCTCTTTGACATATGCCTTTAATTCGGGCGTTACTAATTCTCTTTCCATTCGAGGAGGAAACCGACCTAAACTGTTCAAAATGTCCCTATAGCCCCCCTGGGTTGGGTCTGAGGTAGGTCGCCCCTGGATCCCAGGCCTTACGGTGCGGTTGAGCGAGGGATCTCCCCCGACGGCTCCCATACCGCTCAACTCGCTGTAGGGAGGTGCTGTAAGAGATTCCTCACTGCCCCTTTCCCTATTGTCCGGAATCCCCGAACTACCCACTGGGACCATAGATTCCGATCGAACCCGACGATCGGAGATGAGAGGTGAGTGCATCACTCGATGTCGGCTGGCAGGGTCTAAGTTTTGGGTGGCAGACCTAGTCATCCGATGCGATTCTTCAATCTCAGCGTCTCGGATCAATTTGTTAATTCTGTCTTCTTCTTCTTTATTTGAGTACGCCATTTTGTGTTTAGTTAAACAAAAAAACAAGAAGCAAACGACTGACAGAAATTATACAACAAAAAAACAGTGGTGAGGGGCAAAGGCAATAAAAAAAAAAACTACAATTTATAACAAAAAAAACCTACACAAAAAGTGTATAAATAAAAAAGTATATAGAAAAATAAATATGTAAAGAAAAAGTTATAAATGTATATATAAAACAAATAAATAAATATTAACAAAACCCGACACCAAAATAAATAAATATAATCAAAAAACAAATGTATAAATAAATAAATAAATATGAAAATAAATAAATAAATAGGTTAATAATAAATAAATAAATAATTAAATAACAAAAAAAGTATATAACTAACACCTAACAAGTAAATAAATTAATATGTAACACTAATAAATAAATAGTTA
Organism: Sphaerophoria taeniata; assembly: GCA_943590905.1. NCBI lineage: Eukaryota > Metazoa > Arthropoda > Insecta > Diptera > Syrphidae > Sphaerophoria > Sphaerophoria taeniata. The sequence continues at coordinate 68,668,663 of OX016542.1, forward strand.
ATAAGCAAAACTAATAAATAAACCTAATACAATATCCTAACACTTACTATCTACTAAATCACAATAAAAAACTATCACATGTTTAATTAAATCCCTATTCAATAACCTAACGTCTAATGTAGATTTTCGAGTAACGAAAAAACTTAAACAATAGGTATCTAGGAATCTACAGTTATCTAAGTTAAGATTTTTGGTTGCTCCAAAACTCTTCTTAGATACAAAAAAAATCAATCTAACACTATTTGATAGAATTTTATTAATTTAGATTTTAATATTATGTTTTTTTCAGTAAGCATTCGGGGTGCTTACAGTGGCTTTCTGTTTTACAGGGGAGAATGCGTGAGCCTACTCTCGACCATCTCTAACAAAACAAGGACGTCAGACGGACTTACGGACCCCTCTGACGTAAAGATAATTAAAGGAAATTTAGAACACTAACAAAATACATTACATTGTTTGCCTCATCGTTCCCGCAATTCCAATCTGTCTCAAGGACCTTGCTGGAAGACATGAAACGATGAGGTAAACGAAAACAAAAGAATTGGCGTGGAGCAACGATGTCCGACGTAAAGTCAGACACGGACACAACAACCAAGTAATTAAGACACACTAAGGGAAATGAAAAATGAAATTAAGAAAGTGAAAAGTAAAAAAAATTAGAAAGGATGGGAAAAAGGATAAACAATACAAATAGTGAAGGCTGCCACCGCTACAGGACTTCGAAAGATCACGTCGCAATACACCTAGGTACGTCAGAGACCTTCCTGGTGCAGACATACGTGTCTTCCAAAGGCCTGCAACAGCCACAGACAAACACTCAACACGCATGAACCGCAGTCACTGTGAATTTTCAAAGACTCGTCGCAATTTATCTAGGTCCGCCTGTGGCCTTCCTGATAAAGACTTACGAGTTTTAAAAATTCACAGTAAGTTTGGTTCTAACTTACACAACATAAAAAAAACTGAAACTAAGACATAAGTTCTAAGCAAAACTGCTCAAAACGTTGGGCGCCAATTTGTTGCGAGGCAAGAGGAGGGGAGCTTTGGGAAAATCTGACAAGTCAGATTTGGAAGAGGAAGGAAACTAGGAATGGGATACTAGGGTTGGAAAAGGAAAGAATGCTAAGTTCCGGGGACGCGGCCTGCTTGCGATGCACGGCGTCAGCTCGTCGGACGGGGGGGATCTTGCCCCCGAAACCTAACCTCACCTGCAAACAAATACACAGATCAGGCCTAAACACATAGGAAAAAAAGGACTAGTAACTGACGGACGGACTATCTTCACGTCAGAGGCACTGCTGGTGTTAGTGCAGTGAGGCCATTACCCACCCTACCATAGGAATCTTCGGCCATTTTTAGATTCCCCCAAGATGGCAGATGATCGGTTTCAACTTACCACATCCTCACCTGTCAAAAACTTCGGCCACTTTGGGCACCCCTAGAAAAATATTCCTATTTCATGTTGCCTTATTCCAGCAACAACAAAAAGACAAAATTTAAATTTAACCAATTTAATTCACAAAAAAAACGTTCACATTATTGATTAATGATCTTTCTATTACTTTAATTAATTTAAAAAAAAAGGAAAATTTTTCCCCAAAAATTATTGAATTAAAAAAAACTAGATAAATTTATCTGGGGCACCCTGTTTGGTGATTTCACCCGGACGAAAAAAACAAGAAATTACAAAACAAACGCGTTCAAACACAATCCTACCTCACAGAGCTCTATGTGGTGGGGTAAAAGGCATATCAATAAACTCTACGCGGTGACAAAAAAAATGGGAAAATTTGACCTGAACAAACCAATTTGACTCTTAAATAAATACATAACAAAAATACTAAATAATACAATAGAAAAAAAAGCAAATAAATAATAATATATAAACAATCTAAATAAATAACTTAATTCTAAGAGACAAACACAAACACAGAAAATAGTAGACAAAGTTTTATTTTGCGGCAATATAAGGAAAAACCTGGACGGTGACTGAGATGAACGCACCCACTCTCGTTTTTCCCAAGTGCGGGGATCCTGTGGCGCGACTTGATAGTCTCATTCGCTAACCTCGCAGGGGTGGGTTTTTCTTTCCAATTGCTTTTGGGTAACCTCAAATTTTAGGAATTTGTTACCACAAAAAAAGTTACTTGGCGGCCCAATTATGGGTCCGCCTACAGCCATCCAATAAAATTTTCCACTAAAAAAATAACAAAAAAAAACACTGGTTCTAGTGTTGTTGTTCACTGTTTCTGTTCCTTATTTTTTTGTTGTTCTTGGTTTTCGTTCTGTTCTTTTATTTGTGTATAAGTTGTGAATATGTTGTTTTTTTTCTCATGTTGGATTTTCTATGTTCAATGTTTTTTTTTCACTTTTTGATGTATTTTTCTTTTTATTTCGTTTTAATTTTTGTTTTAGAATTGTAAGAGGAACATGAACCGCACTTCACATTACACAAATTGCCAACTTAACCTTTTTTTCCAGCCCATGCCGACATCTGTCAGATCAGACATTCATCCCAATCTCCGATCACCGAAAGTGATCTCTGATCTTAAGGGCCCTAACCCACCCAGGTTCTGAGCAGACAAGGTTGGTTCTTTTCTCGTTCAATATTAATAAATAAAAAGTGGAGGGGAGAAAAAACAAGCAGAAAAAGGTTTTACGGCTATCAAAGACGCACAAAAAGGCAAAAAAAAAAATCAATTCTTAAACATTTTAACACAATTCCAAACAAACCAAAACACTTCATGCAACGTCACCACTAAACATACCACAAGAAAACTACTTCACTATCTCTAAAATCGTAACCTACGACAGCCAACGATACACAAAACAAGATCAACAACAAGCTTTACATCCTCTGATAGAGATCAGTGGGGAAAGACTAGTACCTTTGTATATGGATTTACCAGGTAATATCAAGAATGGTTTTCTGCTTGGTTTGACAGTTTTTTACATAAGTTTGTAATGTGTGTTCTCTGCTTGCTTTGACAGAAAACCATTCTTGATAGTACTAGGTAAATGCATATACAAAGACTAGTACTATCAAGATTGGTTTTTTGTTCATTTTTTCTGCTTAGTCAATTCTAAGAAAAATTTGTCAGAGCTAATTCAAATAAAAAACATGGCTTCATAGCCAGCTCACAAGATGGCGCTTTAAAGGATTGTTTTTATTGCTTGAGAAGATAAACATCAGAGTGGCTGTCAAAATAAGGTGAGTTCTTGTTTTATTTAACTGAACAAAGTAATCCAATTTGAATTACGCTTTTGTTTGTTTTCAAGGAAACCGGCCTTCGTAACAAGGATCTTTCGAAATTCTTCTGATCCAGCAAAAACTCATATAGTGAAGTGTCGCCGACGGTTTCAACAGCGAAAAAAAATTCGTAAACAAATTTTAGAGTCCATTATTTCAAATAGCTCGGATGGCAGAATGTATGCCAACTTTAAGCTTAATGACGAATCCGTTTTCGGATTGTTAGATAGCGGAGCATCCATCTCGGTGATTGGAAGCGAGGGCGAGGAATTAGTTAACAAAATTGGGGCTGTGGTAAAACCATACAAGAATCAAGTTCGTACGGCCGATGGCAAGGCACACGACATTGTTGGTTTTTGCGAAATAGAAACAACGTATAACGGTTTTACCAAGACCATTTGTTACTATTTAATCCCCAACCTCACACAAAAACTATACTTAGGGATGAATTTTTGGCGTGAGTTTCACCTCATGCAAGAAATTTGTGAAATTAATAATGGTCCCGAAGATAATGACAATGAAAACAATTTTAAAGATTCAGCAGAACTTATTAACTTGACGCCGGAGCAAAAGTTCCAGTTAGATAGAACTAAAAATCTTTTTCCGAACTTTGTTGTTTTGGGTTTGGGTAAAACCAACCTTGGGTGTCACGTTATCGATACTGGTGACGCCATTCCCATCAAATCTCGGCATTATCCATTGTCTCCAGTGCGCCAGGAGGAAGTTTATAAGGAACTGGACCGTATGTTAGATCTTGGGGTTATCGAGGTTAGTAATTCGCCGTGGAGTTGCCCTGTAGTTTTGGTCAGAAAACCTGGGAAGGTGAGATTATGCTTAGACTTTCGAAAAGTCAACGCCGTGACAGTCAAGGACGCGTATCCGCTTCCCCTTGTCGAGGGTCTACTTAGTCGGATAAGAGATACACATTTTATCACGGGGATTGACTTGAAAGACGCATATTGGCAAATTCCCTTAGATGAAAAGTCGCGTGAGAAAACCGCCTTTGCAGTGCCTGGTAGACCGCTCTACCAGTTTAAAGTCATGCCGTTCGGGTTGAGCAACGCTGGCCAAACAATGTGCAGAGTCATTGATCAAGTCGTGCCAAGTCATCTTCGTGATAATGTGTTTGTCTACTTAGATGACTTATTAATATGTAGCCCAGACTTTGAGTCGCATATGCGTGTCCTTGACGAGGTAGCTGCGAGTTTAAGACGTGCAAACTTAACGATTAACCTCGATAAAAGCAAGTTCTGCATGCGGCAGATAAAATTCCTCGGATTTATTATTGGCCAGGGTACTTTGCAGACTAATCCTGACAAGGTGGAGGCAATGGTTAATTTCCCTTTACCGACAACAATCAGACAGGTTCGGAGATTTTTAGGGTTAACCGGCTGGTATCGCCGTTTCATAAGAAATTATGCTGATCTTACCGCCCCATTAACAGACTGTTTAAAAAAGAAGAGTAAGTTTGAACTAACTTCTGACGCCGTAGAGGCATTCAACAAATTGAAAACTGCACTTTCCTCTGCTCCAGTGCTGAGGCAACCAGATTTTAAAAAAGAATTCGTCATTCAATGTGACGCGTCTTCGGATGGTGTAGGTGGTGTGCTTTTTCAGCTCGATGAGGACGGCAATGAATCGCCAATTGCCTACATGTCGAAGAAGTTGAACAAGGCACAAAAGAACTACACGGTAACGGAGCAGGAATGTCTTGCAGCTGTATTGAGCATACGAAAATTCAGACCCTACGTTGACGGATTGCCGTTTAAAGTAATAACCGACCATTCTAGCCTTAAGTGGCTAATGGCAATGAAGGAGTTGTCTGGACGACTGGCTCGATGGAGTCTAGAGTTGCAAGGTTATAACTTTAGTATCGAGCATCGTAAGGGATCCCTCAACGTAGTGCCTGATGCTTTGTCGCGAATGCAGATGGAAGGGATTTCGGCAGACGTTACCGGTGTGGAACACGTAGTTAGTGAAATTGATTCGACCATGTTAGGTAAAGAAGTAGATTTGGATTCGAGTGAATTCGATTCAGAGCAGTACTCAGAGCTGCGAAAGCACATCCTTTCCAACCAATCTGCACTTCCTGATCTAGTTGTATCGGGAAAATATATTTACAAAAGGGTTAGATTTAGGAAGGGTGATGTGAACGAAGAGGATACGTTATGGCGTCTGTGGGTACCAAAGGCACTTACTCAAGAATGCATTGAGTCAGCTCACAATTCAAAGCTTAGTTGCCACAGCGGTTTTGCTAAAACGTACAACCGGATAAAAGAAAAATATTATTGGCCAAACATGGCAAAAGATATAAAGCTTTTCGTAAGTGTCTGCGAAACATGCAAAATGGTAAAGGCTCCAAACGTTATCCTCCGACCTCCCATTACCAAGCAGATTGTGTCGGAAAGACCTATTCAACGGTTATATGTGGATTTTCTGGGACCCTATCCGCGTACGAAAAGAGGAAATGTGTATGTTTTCATTGTGGTGGATGCCTTCACTAAGTTCGTTTTCCTTAAAGGAGCCGTCACACACTGAAAGGAAAATACTTTCAGAAAGCGTTTCCAAATTTTAGAGTTTGTTATTTTTCTGAAAGTGTTTTCAGAGAGCAGTCACACTATGAAAGGAAAGTGCTTTCTGAAAGTGCTTTCTGAAAACATTTTAATTTCAAGAAACTAAATTTTCTGAAAACATTTTTCGGGTCGGCACACTATAAAAGCGAAAGCGTTGCTTTCAAGAAAGCAAAAAACTTGCACAAACAGTTTCTGAAAGCAGAAAACGTTTTCTAAAAGTGTTTTATGTAACTGGTTGCGATATTTGAGCTAGTTTCGTTAATTGTTTATCCAAAATAGCAACAAAATGCAGTCCGCTGAAGAAATTTTGGAATATAGGCAATTAACTATATTGGAAATTATCCTACGGATTTCACAGCACGTTACTGAGAACAAGGCTAGGAATCGTAGGTCAATTTGGGTGCGACCATTTTGGGAACGTGGTGCTGAAAATCAGTACCACGTAAAGCTCATGAGGGATTTGCGCGCAGAAGGAGACGAGATTTTCCGCAACTTTGCTCACGTTTCGGAGGAGCAGTTTAATTTCCTGTGTGACAAAGTACGTCCGTTTGTAAAAAAACAAAATACACCATGGCGTGTGCTTATCAGCGTAGAAGAAAGAGTAGCTGTGACACTGAAACACCTTGCATATGGCGATAATTACAATACACTGTCTCAAGTATTTCATATTTTCCGGCTAACAATCACCAAAATTGTTCCAGACTCCAGAGGTTTGCAGTGTCCAAGAAATCTGTTGACCTTGATATCTGCCTAGCGAATGTTGCCACAATTGCACCCTTACCACAAAAAAAATTGTGAACTTATCACCTACTTCCTTTATTTCTGGCCCACCAGAGTAGGTTCTATGTAAAACATACGTTCACTTTCAAGAAAGCAAAAAACTTTCACAAACAGTTTCTGAAAGTAGAAAGCGTTTTCTGAAAGTGATTTGCTTTCTTCAAAACGATTTCAGGAGCTAGTCACACCGTGAAAGTTTTTTTTCTGAAAGTGTTTTCAAGAAAGTAAATCATTTTGAGAAACGCTTTGAGAAAAGTACTTTTCGGGTCGTCACACTATGAAATGTTTGCTTTCAGAAAGCTTTTTGCTTTCTGAAAGTACTTTCCTTTCAGTGTGTGACGGGACCTTAAGGCTTTGAACAAAGCAACATCTTCGAAAGTAATAAACTTTCTCGAAAACGACATTTTTCACACTTTCGGCACCCCTGAATATATTCATTCTGATAATGGTCGGCAGTTTGTCTCTAATGAGTTCAAGAAGTTTTTGTCCGAATACGGAGTGCAACATATTCGTACAGCCTTGTACTCACCGCAGGCTAACATTTCCGAACGCGTTAATAGGAGCCTGTTGAGCAAGCTCAGGGTTTTGATCTCGAAGGAACAGAATGACTGGGATAGTCATTTATCAAGCATAGCCTGCTCCCTCAGATCGGATGTGCATGACTCCATAAAATGTCAACCCTATTTTGCTCTATTCGGCCAAAATATGATTTGCCACGGCTCGTCATATAGAATATTGCGCGACCTAAACGGTCTGAACGATTCGGAAATGTTAGTCTTGCCAACCGCATTAAAGACTTCACTCGCGAGGCAGACCATATCAGAGAATTTATTCAGGGCACACGTTAAGTGCAAAAACACCTACAACACCCGCGCTAAACACATTGTGTACCGCGAAGGTCAAGAGGTGTTTCATAGAAACTTCGCTCAGAGCAACTTCACTCAAGGCATCAACGCTAAACTTCTGCCTAAGTTCATTAAATGTCGCATTAAGAAAGTCCTGGGTAGTTGCATGTACGAACTAGAAACTTTAAATGGCAAATCCATAGGCATCTTCCATGCTAAGGACATGCGGCAATGAATACGTTTTGTTTTTTTGTGTAATACATGATTTTAAAATCTACCTAGATTCATTTTTGCCCGGCTAGACTATAACTTAAGTGGGTTCGCGTCCCACGTTTTTATAATATGACCCTAAATAAGACTTAACACTCGAAATGAATTAAATCTAACATTCATTTTCCCGTCGGCAAAACATTGTTTATTGTTTGTCTACCGACGGCAAAACACTTTTTTTTATTGTTTATCTACCGACGGCAAAACACTTGTCATAGAGCGAAAAGAAAAATAAAATATCATAACCGTTTTCCAATGCACTTTTTATGCAATCGAACTTTAATTGTCTTGTCTGTATGCGTGCATGCATGTGTCGTCGATTGGAGTTGATTATTTTTTTTGTCAATCTGCTTGTAGGTACTTCATCATCTGAAACTGCAATCAGATGAGTCATTTTCTTTCGGCATTGTCGTAACTCGATGTCCAATGTGTATGTAAATTAATTAGTTTGGTTAGGGCTGTATTGTTTACCTTATGACTAATATAAAAATTGAGTTAAAGACATTGATCTAATTTTCGTGGGTTCATTTGCATATTCCTGGTGTGATGTCAACCCGGAAAACGCAAAGCCCTGTAACCTAGGTTTAACAATAAACACAATTGCTAATTTGAAATCTGTACGTTTCGTATTTGAAATACCTGTGTCGGTTAGAATTCGAAAGTATCCCTAAAGTATGCAACATCTTTTGCTTAGAGTGCAATAAAGACTCGAAATGTTGACTATGAATTCAAATTCATAGTGCGTAAGGTGCAACATTTTTCAATGTCACCGTAGCAGGAATGCATTTGTGTTTTGGTGATGTTAGTGATATGAGGACTCTGGGATTAGTGTGGGTGTAAAGCCAAGAGAATCACCGCTAAGGAACAGCTTTGCAGAATTTTTCCAGACTAGAATCTTCATGAATTTGGGTAGCAAGTCTTGTCGCTGTATTTCAAGAAAAGTTCTTGTACGAGTTGAGTCGAAGAGAAGTCCTAAAAACCATAAAAAAGTTAAACCAAGAAAAATCGTACATTTGCTACATATAGCTTTAGCTTTACATATACGTACTTAAGTTCTTTTTGAGACTAAAGTAAAATTAACTAAAGTAAAAAGTGTGTTTAGTGAATCAAAGTTATCAAAAAAGGATAAATTAAACAATTAAATTAGTTCCAGGAACAGCATTAAAAGAGGTATGGGTTTTGATATGACATCAGGGTTTCATAAAAATTAATATAGTTTCCCATTAAGCTACACCACTCAGAACCAAATAGAAGTCACGTGGTTAGAATTCACCTTCAAAATCCTATTTGGCCGACTCCAAATCAAAGGTCCTGATAGCCTAGAGCGTTAAGGCGCTGGGAAAAAACCTACCCGAGTTGAAGGACCCAGGATCGAATCCCACCACTGACATATTTTTTTTTATTTTTTAAATTAATTTTTTTTGTGATATTTGCATGGATCAAAGTACTTATACATACATTTACATATATATTTACCATTTTAGACGATTGCATGTTATTTGATATAATCTTTTTAATCATTTTAAATTTGAATTTGTTAATACCTTCAAAGAGGCAAAAACCACAGAAGTTTTCAAATTTTGGTTTCATAAAATACATTTCGCGAAACGTAAAGTAAGGAATCATTTTTTTATCGCGAAATTCATACATAGATAAGTTATTTCAATATTAAATAGTCTGTAAGGATAATTTTAAATCATCATTTACACCAACACCAAGATAATACCCAGCAGCAGTGGCCACTTCCGCAGGAGTTAATTCGGTGAGTCGTTTTTTTTAAACTACTTATACATATACACGTACATATATCTGTACGTATAAGACTTATTGAAGGTTAGAGACATACATATTGAAGTATCTTCGTTCATATTGTTTTAACTTCGCGATAGAAAAAAAAGAGAGCATTGATTGAGTGGTAATTCGCAAGAAAAGTATTGAGTAGAGTAATTTAAGTATAAAGAAGACAAAAGAGATTTTGATAATCCAAATTTGTTAATAAATCGATGACGATTTTTATTGATTGAAGTCAAGATTTTGGAAAAAGAATATGATTGCCACCTTATTTTAAATTAAAGTTTTTTTTCTAATCAAACATTTTTAGAGAATATTTTTATTTGTATATTTAGTTCATTTTAACGCTTTTGAATTTTTAATAAACTGATTTTAATGTTTTCATATGAATAGTATAATTGCATTTTATTTGATAATGAAACTGAGTTGAAACGTTAAGAAAACATGAAGATGGAGTAAAGTGAAGTTAATAGGGGGATGAGAAGAGGACGATAAGGAAAGGGAAAGGATGGGATAAAGGGAAGAAGCCATATTAAGGGATTGCCCTGGCGAGGGAGGCAATCGTTGGAAGGGAGGGTTGAGGCAACATTGCTCGCGCGTCTGACAAACACCAGAGACGCATGATGGCTGGATTTTTTGATAACGACAGAGGTTCAAAGAACCCGCGACTGGAGCTAGCCGCCGCACAGTGGCCCGTTTAGGCTAAAGTCATTCCAAAATTCATTTTTTTCGTTGTTCCAGAATTCAAAATTTGTTGTTTCGCTGAATTAACAAATATTTGAAGTTCTTGAAACCGAAGTTTTTTTTTAATTTTCCCAACGGTTTGGTTTTGAGAGGGGGTCAAAGTTGAACTTTTTTTTCAGTTTTAATAACAAACAATTTTTTTTTTCTTTTTCTTGACTTTGAGAAGCTATATTACGAACGTGGGGAAAGAATTTTTGTTTTTTCTTTCTGAAATTAACAAATACGGTAAAATATATGTTTGGAAAAAATATTACAAAAAAAAAAATGTCTATATATATTTTTTTTTTTTTTGGACACCACTTTTTGTACCTTTTTCTGACTTTACATTGCATGGAAAAAAAAGCTTCAAAAAGCATTAAGCAAAACTCAACGCATAATGAAAGCTGAAGTATTTCTTAATATAATCCTGAAGAAATAATTTGCGCCAACTTGCGCCCAACTGAGCTAGAGCGATTTTATTAATCGATGGCAGGCACTTTTTTTCAATTTTCTGGGTTTTCAATGGCAAATTAATAAAATGTTTAATACTGTAACTTTTGAACTAGTTGAGATATCACCACAATTTTTTTTTAATTCGAAGAAAATGTTCACGGCTAACAATATGATGAGTTTTAAATTTATTACATTTGCAGGGTGTTCCAGAATTTTCGAACAAAAATTTTTTTTTTCAAATTCAAAAAATTATCTGAAATGGGGAATGAATTCACCACAATTTTGTTTTTGATGACGGAAATATTTTAAAATACGATATGTCATAAATATTACATAAATCGGAGGCAATAAAAAAATTAAATTGAAGGGTTTATATTATATCCATAATAAAATATTAGCAGTTACTTTTGACTTAAGGAGATTAAATGTTCAGTGATTATTTATGTAGGTATTAATTTTTAATCGGATTAAATGTTTATTTTTATTGCTCGATGTCATAAAATTTTAGATTGACGGAAAAGTTTTAAATGAACTTACAGAAACAAAATCAACGCGGTCATGCCCAATATGCAAAAGGACACAAAAAAGTTTCAATAGCCAAGATGAATCCAATGCAAACATTGACGAACATAACTACCAATATGGAATATCTCCACTGCATGGTAGAATCAGATGCATGGAATTTATATTAAAACTTGCATATACACTTCGACAGGGTGGAGAGGATTTCGGTGAATCGATTGGGATCAAAGAAGCACAAAAAAGAAGAAAGGAAAGGATACAAACGTGTTTCCGTGATCAGCTTGGACTCGATGTAGACAAACCAAAGCAGGGATTCGGAAATACTAATGATGGGAACACTTCGAGAAGATTTTTCGAGCAATCGGAGATAACAGCTCAAATAACTGGAGTAAACATAGAGGTTATTTCCAGGCTGAAAATAATACTTGATGTTTTGAACTGCAGGGAAGTTGTGAACGCAGTTAAATTTGGGGAGTATACTAAAGCAACAGCAGCTCTGTTGACTCAAAAGTATCCTGAAAAACAACTGACACCTACTCTTCACAAAATTTTGGCTCACAGTCAAGATATTATAGAGTATCAATCACTTCCCCTAGGAGAATTATCTGAAGAAGCCCAGGAATCCAAAAATAAGGACTACAAAAGGTATAGATATCAAAATACCTGCAAAGTTTCGAGAATAAGGCAGAATGAAGACTTATGCAACATGCTTGCAGCCTCATCTGATCCGCTTATTTCTTCTCTGAGGCACGTAAGGACCCAAAACGATATGAAAGCACTTTATTCTCCGGAAATGTTGAGTTTATTGAATATTACCACGGACCAAGATGATAGTTTTCAAGAAATCTAATGTTTATACGTACATTTCAACTGTTTTTATTGTATAATTTGCTGTTCAATTTGTTATTTATTATTATTCTAATGTCAATTTACAAAAAAAAAAAAAAAAATTAAAAAAACTTTTTTCGCCACTGTTCCTCTAAAATCGGTGTTTTACTTTTTGCGCTACTGTTAAACGTCAATTCCTTTTGTTTTACGCCAGAAAATGAATTTTCTTGTTTGTTTAATTCACATTTAATCATTTTTATCTCACTTAATATAACTAAGCTTTTTGACAGCTATTTCCGAAACACCCTGTAATGTTTTTATTTTGAAATTCACCAATTTCATAGCGTTGGGTGTAACCTTCAAAATAAAAAAAAAATTGTGGAAATATCTCAACTCGTTTAGGAGCTATGATTTTTGGAACCAAAAAAGCCGAAACGGGCCACTGTGCGCCGGTAATATACCAGCCCAAGAGAACCAAGGGAAAAAAGGTCGTTACACATCTCGCGCATCAACAACATCGGGATGCAATCAGACTGGCATTAGATTTTTTTTTGCTAACGAGGAGGAAACGAACCCATTACGAGCTAGTTTGGGATGTTTATGGTGTGCCAGCATATCCTCAAGGAAATAAAACTCGTTACATATCTGGGAAGTGGGTGTCTAATAGCATGTTTAGCGTTTCTTCGCAAGAGTTAGTCCATGTACCATCTGAGTTTTTAAGACAATCAGGCATGGTTGGATTTGTCGAGAGAATCTTTTTTAATCTCGATGCCTCCGAAGATTCTTCTATTGAGCTACAGAAAGATCTCCACGAGGATCTTTTGGCTATTCTCAATTCTTGTTTATACTTTTTGAGGGATTCTTTATAGGAATCCCAATCTTGCGGGTGTTTAGACTTTTTTGCACGATTGAAAAGCCTTCTACAACCTTTCCTGAGTATTTCTAGTTCAGCAGCCCACCAGTATGGTTTCTTCTTTCTCCGCACTGTAGTGAGGGGGCAGGCAGTTTCCAGGGCTTTATTGAGGGCTGCCGTAAGCTCATCGACTTTTTGATCGAGTTCAATAGCGCTCAAGGGAGTATCAGAAAGTTCTGGTTTAATCAGACTTTTTAGGGTTGTCCTATATTTTGGCCAATCTGTTTTCCGATAATTCCGGAATTGGATCGGTTTTGGGGACTCTAATAAAGGTTAATTGGATGTATCTATGATCGGCGAACGAGTGCTCCTTTGATACTCTCCAATTCAATATTTTATTCGAGAGATATATCGAGACAAGAGTGATATCTAATACTTCTTGTCGATTTTTAGTTACGAAGGTTGGTTCATTACCTACGTTATTTATTACCAGATTAGTTGTTAAAATGTAATCAAAAAGAGACTCATTTCTGTCATTGATATCGGTACTACCCCACGAAGTATGGTTCGCATTGGCGTCACAACCGATAATTATATTGGTTTTGCGTCTTGTTGATTCAGCGACCGTCTTCTCCAGAGTGGTACCAGGCAGTGGGCCCTATTGGTCTTGACCCAAATACGCTGATACCAGCCAGTAGGTTAGGTTGTCGATTACCATACTGGCTGTGGTGACGTCTTTATCACTGAAATTAGGGAGTAAAAATACATTTATACTACGTTTTACTAGTATACAGGACCTTGGGTTACCTCTTGCTGTTACATATAACACGTAGTAGCCGTTGGACCTTAACTTTTCTAGCTAGATCACTGTCGCTGAACAGCTCGTACAGTTCTTGATTGAATCTTCGTCTCCATTCTCCATTTACGCAGACAGGACCAAACATTACTCGAAGAATTTGTCTCTTGAAGTAGCTCAAAGCGTTTTCATCGGCTGTTGTCAAGGTCCATGTCTCTGCACCAGCACCATACATTAGGACCGGGATGATGAGGGTTCTGTAGAGTGTCACTTTAGTTGCTCGGGAGAGGGCTTAACTGCTAAATTGCCTTCTAAGTCCAAAGAAGAAGCGATTGGCAATAGTGATTCTTCGTTTGATTTCAGCGCTGGTGTTGTTGTCTGAGTTGATAGCGTATCCTAGGTAGACGAAGACCTTAACTACCTCGAAGTTAAATCTGTCTATGTTGACATTTGTTCCAAGACGTCAATGTTGGTTTTCCTTTCTTGTTGGCAGCATTAACTTGGTCTTGCCCTCGTTAACTGCTAGACCCATCTTCCTGGCCTTCGTCTCAAGACTCACAAACGCTCCACTGACATCACGCTGTGTTCTTCCAATTATGTCAATGTCGTCTGCGTGTCCTAGTAGCTGGACGGACTTTTGAAAGATGGTGCCTCTGGTGTTGACATTGGAATTTTGCACAAGAATGATGTTGAAGATATCCCATGACATCGCATGGTTTTTTTCCGACCATGATGGAACAGCGTGAGATTTCCATTGTCATATTACACAGACGGACGAGTTTTTCTGGGATGCCAAAACTAGACATTGCTGTATATAGTTGGTTTCTATAGAAGCTGCCATACGCGTCCTTGAAATCGATGAAAAGGTGGTAGGTATCGATTTGAAGTTCATGGGTCTTCTCCAAGATCTGCCGTAGGGTGAATATTCGATCGATGGTGGACTTTCCGGGTCTGAATCTGAAGCCACACTGATAAGGACCTATCAGGTTGTTGACGAAAGGCTTCAAACGTTCACACAGCACGGTAGACAAGATCTTGTAGGCGATGTTAAGGAGAACTTAGATTTCTGTAGTTGGTGCAGTTCAGGGGATCTCCTTTCTTGAGGATCGGGCATACGATGCTGAGGTTCGGGCATGTTTATTCCGACCAGATGCAGATGAGCTGGTGCATGCTCCTAACCAAATCATCTCCAGCTGCTTTGTATAGTTCGGCGGCTAGCCCGCCTGCTCCAGCGGCTAGCCCGCCTGCTCCAGCGGCTAGCCCGCCTGCTCCAGCGGCTTTGTTCGGCTTAATTTTAGTTATCGCTATCTTCACTTTGTCCATGTCGGGTGGGTGGAATTGTTGACCTGCTTCACGCAAATTGAATGGTTCTGTATTTCTGGTGGAATTTTGCTCGTCATCGCCATTATAGAGCTTGGAAAAGTGGTCTTGCCATATCCTCAGCACTGACTGTGGTTCCACTTCGATGTTCCCATGATGGTCTCTGCAGGCTTCGGTTCGGGGTGTATAAGCCCTGGAGGTTTGTTTCACCTTTTTGTAAAACTTTCGAACCTCTTTCCTGTTGTGACATCTTTCTATCTCCTCGATCGCGTACTTCTCATGCTCCGTTTTTTTTTCTTTCTGAGAAGTTTGTGCTCCTCTCCCCTTTTGCGGTCGTAGAGCTGACGAGCTGCTCGTGTCCTTCTTTGCAGCGCCACTTTGTATGCCTCTTGTTAACCTGCATGTCCTCGCTAAGGTCTGTTACGGGACCTAGCATTCCAATGCAAAAACGATTTAGGTTGCGTGGGTCGTCATCATTAATTCCGTCCGTATCCGAAGATTGTTGGTGGTTCGGAAGTATATTTTCTTTATGTGGCCGGGCAGTCACCCCGACGCATGACCCCCCAATCTGGAGGGCCAGGTCTTTGGATTAACTCTAAGACGAAGAGCCGGCCAAACCGCTCACTAAGTAGTTCATCCCGACAGGAACTGTAGACGCCACCGTTGATTTCATATTGGGAGTTCTTCCGCTGCCGCCTGTTGAAAAGGAGGCATGCCTTAGTGGACGCATACCTCTTCCCCTGCTGCCGCCAAAAACTTCCCACTGGGATTGGAACCCAATCTTCGGTTGAGGTACTGGGCACCCGATGTTCACTGCGGGCAGGTGGACAGAAGGAGTTGATAGACAGAGGTTGCTGTGGACGCTTGTGTCCTCTTGAATGCACGTGTCTACCCTTCGAACAATTCGTCGTTTAGGGCTACCTAAAATGATACTCCTCGAAACCAAATAATGAAACGATTCTAGAATTTTGTATCTTTATTGTTAAACAGAAGTTTCAACGCTGAACTCAGTCAAATATTATATTATTTTCCTTAGCACTCTGCACATAACGTACTCGCAGCATTTGTTAAGTGAACCTAATGCTCTAAATAGGAGTAGTGTTTCCATTTTTGTTGAATAATAAAAATTAATAAATTATAATAAATATGTTGGCTCTTGCTCCTTGGAACTATTTTTTTTGTAAAAACGGTTACAACTTTAATCTTAGAAAGATTCAAATTTAAAAACAAAAATTAATTAGATACATATAATGTTTCATAAAGCTCCATAAATTAAGGCCCATTTGCTAATTGGGAACATGGATCTATTCTCTACATAAAGTTCCTCAGGGATTGCATATAGAACTTGAGAGTTCCGGAAGTGAAAACTTTATGCAGGACATAGACTCATGTTTCCAAAGAGCAAACGGGTCTAAATAATACAATTCATTAAATTAAAGCTTAAAAAAAAATAAAAAAATAAAAACTGAATTCCATCGAATAGGCTCGTGGAATTAAAACAATAATTTTTATCGCTTTACGGAGGTTCTAGATTTGTGTTATTCGATGAATAATATTTGAAACTGGCGCTATGACACATTTTATTTAAAGATGTTTAGAGTTTTGCACAAATTTCGTTGGTAAACTCTGAGCATTTCGATTTGCCACCCAAATCGCCCGTCAAGTATTTACCCTCCTTGATAACATCGAAGCAGGCGCGCTCAATTTTGGCGGCTGGTTCATTGAGTTCCATGTGTCGCAGCATCATGACTGCGGATAGCAATAGGGCAGTGGGATTGGCCAAGTCCTTTCCAGCAATGTCTGGAGCAGTTCCGTGAACCTGAAAGCAAGATTTGTTTTTTTTTTTTAGTTGCACGTGTTGACATCATTTTACTTACCGATTCAAAAAGTGCACCGTTCAATCCAATGTTCCCTGAAGGTGTCAAACCAAGACCACCAACCAAACCTGCACACATGTCTGATAAAATATCACCATACAAGTTAGGCATCACCTTGAATTTATTTGAAGTGTTATTGATGTTCAATAAGTCAAGAGTTTACATTAATTTTACCAGCACATCGTATTTTTTGGGATCTTGCACCATGTTTAAGCAAACAGTATCAAGGTAGCGTTCTTCGAATTTGATATCAGGGTATTTGGAAGCCATGTCACGAACGCAACGTAAGAAAAGACCGTCGGACATGCGCCTAGGGATGATAGAAATAAATAATTAAGTTTTTTCAAATAAATAGATAATCGGCCCAATCGAGGTAACCGTCGCGTCGGAGCGGAATTTTTTCCGATTTCCTCCGAAATTCGCTTCGAGGTAGTTCTCGGACAAGGAAAATGTCTCCGATTCGGAGAAAATTCCGCTCCGACGCGACGGTTACCTCGATAGGGCCGAATAACTGAGATGAAAAACTCAATATGAATAAAACCATAACCCTTGGGTTACCACCTTGAAGTGGTGGGGAGGCTAAAAGTGCTTTGAGACTTAGTCAGACTAAAGTCTGGAAAAACAGCTCCACAGGACATGCTCAGGTCCTTAATAAAGTTATGGGTCATAGTACTATAAAACACCCGAACTTTATTTTCATGAACCATTCCAAGCTGCCATCCCAAGCAGAGAGGAATGGAAAGATAACATACCCCCAGTGAGTCGTCAATAGCTATCTATACTGATGGCTCTAAGATGGACACTGGTGTAGGAGCAGGCTTCTATTCTGAATTTCTAAGTTAAGGCGGTTAGGCTTCCAGACTATAGTAGTGTCTTCCAAGCGGAGGTCCTGGCAGTGAACAGCTAAGCAGGTTTTAATGATGGCGATACCACCTTTTACATTGATAGCCAAGCGGCAATAAAGCGATTACTGCAACTGAGTTAAAATCAAAGTTTGTTTCATGCTGCCTCGAAGAGCTTAAGGTTCTTGGCGCACAGCACAACATTAAACTCTGCTGGTTCACAGGCCACAGCGATATACAAGGCAACGAGAAAGCCGATGAATTCTCAAGATTAGGGTCAACACTTGACGTAAGCCAAGCTCAGCCATCCTACCTGTTGTTTAAAAGAGGAAATCTCAAAAAGAATAACTATTAAGGCCGGTGGAACCTTCTTGACACCTGCGGTACTACAAGAAAGATCTGTCCCTGTTTTGACAAACAAAGAGCAGAACAAAATCTCTTAGGTTATCATAATCAGTTCAGATGATCTATGCAGAGGATGCTGTGACGAAGAGGAGCATGAAGACACTTCACATTTTCTATGTCACTTTCCCATCAGAGGGGACTTAGAAGAACTCTAGTACTCCAGTTACTAACATTTCGAACTTCATCAATGCCTCTAAATGGCTTGATTAATTGAACACATAGGTTTATATTTTTAGCTTGAGTAGCGATACTCACGGGTATCACAACGGATCTGCATTGATCTAATGTCGTTTTCCATTGTTCTTTTTTTGACGTTTCTTCTTCTACCTCCAATAGAACGGGTTATGATGTATGTGTCATTCTTCCGACGATTCTGTTTTCAAAACCGAACAGTTCTGCTCTTTTCAGAAGCATTTGGTCTGTCAAAGTCAGTCCAATAGAATGGTTTCAGAATACTTCTGGACTCTTCCGAATGCTTCTGGACGACCAATGGAAAACACAGTAACGAGATCAACTGTCAGCCCCTCAACCTAACCTAACCTATAGCAAGATTTTGTTTTCTTACATGATATTGGCTTTGTGCACAACGGTAACCTTCTTCCTGCCATTGTCCCTGGCGTATTTGAAGGCGAAATCTGCAACTCGGCTGGAAGCTTCTTCTGTGATAAGCTTTATACTTTGCACAACACCATCGATGATTTCGTGTTCAATACCAGAGTATTCTCCTTCGGTATTCTCACGAATTGTTACAACGTCAACATCGTCATACAAGGTTTTATAGCCTTCCAAACTTCGGCATGGACGAACGTTGGCATATAAATTGAATTCTTTACGCAAAGCCAGATTAAGGGACCGATGTCCCTTGCCAATCGGTGTCATTAAAGGTCCTTTTAACCCGATTTTGTTCCTGTTTACCGAATCGATTGCAGCTTGTGGGATACCGAACATCCCATCGGGTCCCTGAAAAGCAGTTGGATATAATTTCATTAAGTTCGTTACATTTGGACAGCGTCAACTTACTCTGACTGGTGTCACATCAACTGATTCCCATTCAATTGGCACGTTAGCAGCAGCAAAAATCTTTTGTACTGCAGCCGAAATTTCCGGTCCAATACCATCACCGGGAATTAAAGTTACTTTTTGCGGACCTGATGAATAGGCTCGTCCAACTGTAGGGGCAGTTACCTGAAAACATCAGAAATAAACCATCTTAATTGACAATACGTAAGGATTTTGTCACTTGAAGACGAGGTTACATAATAAATGTATGTGAGAAGAAGAGAGGTTAAGAAAAAAATTGTTCCTAATTTTAGCTCAAATGAATTTTCTTCGCTTGCAAATGTACACAAAAATGAGGATAAGATAAAACATAATGATTTTGACGAATTATATTATGTAAATAATTAAAACAAATACTGACCACCTTTGGGGCCACGTCTGCCTTTTCAATTGATTTTATTCCTAAACTTTTTAGCTACAATTCATTTTGTCAATGAATAAAGGCACAAATAACAAAAACAGTTTAAATAATTAATTCAAATTAAATAACTATTCATTAGATAAAAGAATTTAACACTATTTAAAGCTATTTAATCATAAGGGTAGTATGGAATTTTCGCAGTAATATTTTAGAATATATTGCTCTCTTACAATTTTTTGAATCAGACGGGCTGCCATTATGCGATGGTTGATCGGTAATTAATTTTTTGTGAGATTTTGGAACAATTCTTCTAGGACGAAGGCTGGAAATTCGGTAACTCCGTACAGCGATTGGACAATAATTTCAAAGAATATTTTTTTCAGTAAAATCTTCATGAAGTTGGATGTAGTTTCAGTTTTCAGAGTTTTAAACTGTCAGCTGTCACGTGGGATTGTGGAGAACAGAGATGTTGTCGAGTAATTTGAGCATTGGTGCCTCAATATACTTCTTATTAGTCTGCTATTACACGGTGACTCATGAGTCTGACTTTTTTTCGAACTACGTTGGTGTAAAAGGGATACGAAATTCGAAAAGCTGAAAAGGAAATAATTTGCCCGGTGAGTCGCTGGCAAATTTTTGTACGACTCATTTTCAATTTTGTTTTGTTCTCGTTCTATATTTTTTTATTCTTTTTTATTTAAATTCGCTTGCTTCCAGTTCACATGTATACCTTGCTATTTGAAAAAGTGAGAAAGAATGTTTTTCATTTCGTTTCAAAGAATGTGAATGAAAGAGTGTTGCCAAAATTTGAGTCATGACTTAAAAGTCAGAGTGTAATAGTGTTCGACTCAGAGGATAAAATTTCAAAAGAGAATTCGAAGAAAAATCTTGAAACATGAGTCATCGTGTAATAGCAGACTTAGTATTTTAAGGTAGACTTACATCTTTGTATATTTTTTTTTGGCGGGTAGGCCGTGTGCGAATGGGCCTGCACACACGGGATGAATAATTTTTGGACTGAAATGGGTTTTATTCTTTAGTCCAAGCACACACGAGATGATTTCAGACTGGGGGGAAAATGTATATGTGAACCTCTTTTAAATGTGTGAGTATATATTTCGTACCAAAACTGTCAGCTTTTGTTTATGTGTTAGTTTTAGTCTTCGTTCATCCACCAAATTTCGGGTTGAAAATTTCAGTCCGGTTCATACTGCACACTTCGCTTCCCTTGCCCACTAAACTGATTTTAGTCCGGATGAATTAGTCTCGTGTGTGCAGGCCCAATTGGATGAATTGTGGGTAAAAATGGATGAATTTTTAACCACTACTGTCATATTTTAACCTGCTCCGCAGCTAGTCTAATTTTAACACATTTTATTCAATGCGAAGTGTCAAAATTTAACCAAACGTCAAGTTTTAACAACTTTTTAACTAAATTCGCACACGGCCTGCATCCGCACACGACCGTAGTATCAAAAAGGCATTTGAGAAAAAAATGGGATCAAACTTAACCATTTGTTGTGTGCATTTCGGTAAAAAGTAGTAGTAGTAGAGATTTCCTTTTTTTTTGTTAGGCCGTGTGCGAATTGGATGAATTGTGGTTAAAAATTAAAAATGGATGAATTTTTAACCACTACTGTCATTTTTTAACCTGCTCAGCAGCTAGTCAAATTATGCGAAGTGTCAAAATTTAACCAAACGTCAATTTTTAACCCATTTTTAACTGAATTCGCACACGGCCTTACTCATAATCCTTTTCTTCGTCTATTGAATGTTTATTGAGCGTCATTTGCGCAGAGACAAAACATGTGCGTATGCGTAAGCTTCTTCAAGTGAACAGTGAAAAGGTACGTTATAGTCGAATCGTTGGAGCGATATTTAACAGCGCTTAGACAAAGCTACTAACTAATAGGGGTATTCACGTAAACGCGGAAAACCCCTAGAAACCGTAGAAACCGTAGAATTTTCTATCGGTAGAAATGAGCTGTCAAAATTTGTACGGGAAAAATTTTCTGCAAATCGTAGAATTTTATCTCACAAATTTGAAGCAGAAACTGCAGAAAAAAAACCTGATAAAATTTATGACGTTTAATTTGGCGCTCATTTTATCTTTTCTCCAACTGAAGTGATTTGTTCATACAATTGAATGAATTTTGTTTTAAAACTACTTCTTGGCATCTTGAAGAGCAGAAATTAAAATGTAAGGCCGTGTGCGAATTGGATGAATTGTGGTTAAGGCCGTGTGCGAATTCAGTTAAAAATGGGTTAAAACTTGACGTTTGGTTAAATTTTGACACTTCGCATTATTTGACTAGCTGCTGAGCAGGTTAAAATATGACAGTAGTGGTTAAAAATTCATCCATTTTTATTTTTTAACCACAATTCATCCAATTCGCACACGGCCTAAAAAATAAAAATGGATGAATTTTTAACCACTACTGTAACTGTCATATTTTAACCTGCTCAGCAGCTAGTCAAATAATGCGAAGTGTCAAAATTTAACCAAACGTCAAGTTTTAACCCATTTTTAACTGAATTCGCACACGGCCTAATTAGAATAAAAAAAATAAGAATCACTTTAACATAAATTATCGAATGACGTGAATTGAACAAATTCACTTTGACGTTTAACAAACAGCTGTTTGTTTCCCTTGTTTACGCAACTATTTTCTGCTGGGGTGTTCATTTAAATCTTTTCCGGAATTTTCTATTTTTCCGCAAAGTAGAAAATTATCTCGTTTCGTGAATACCCTTAATATGTATTTGTTTCTGATCATCAAAACATGTTTTATTTTGGTTAAAACAATGTTCATTATAAAATCATGAAAATTTACACGGCCGTCTTTTTTTAATATTGGTATCTTCTGCCTTCCTTGATGCTCATTCATCAAATTTTTCAACGCCATTTTGCACTGACGAATGAGTAACATTAGCTTGCAGGGGTCAATAATCATTTGCAAAGTGAAATCCTGGGTGAATATATAGCCGTTTCTTTTCACTACTAAGTAGTAAGCACAGTAATCAAGTGCGAATAAATCTCTCCAACTCACTTTATCTAAAAATAAATAGAGTGGCGCTACAGCTCTTGAAGAGCCAAGGCCTAAGTGGCTTACTCTCATCAACAATTCTCTGAGTGCGTGTGAAGAATTGAGGGGACCTACAATTTAACGCCGATTCCGAACGACAAAGTTGAGAAGCACTTTTTCATGACAGATTGATACTCTTGGAAGTTTTGTCAATTCTTCGCAAAAGATAGTACCCGTGAAGGATGAAATAAAAACTTTTATGGGCTCGAGTAGGACTCGAACCCACGACGTTCTGCAACTCACTTTATCTGTCAAATTCGATTTGTATGGCAATTGTTACAAATGGACCTGAGGGTTGCGTCTCGGATTTAAAAAAAATAGCAAATACTTCAACCTAAGATAGTTCATAAAATATAACTCAGATCACAACTGTCATTTTTGAACTGGCTTTTTATCGACTGCAATCCAAATCATTGATTTCTACCAAGGGAAATTTTGCTGTGCTGGCTACTAAGTAGTGAAAAAAACACAACGTTTATCACATTTTTCACCTCTTAGAAGTAGCCAAGAACGACTTCACAGCTCTTTAAATATGGAGGAGGAGTTTGTTGAATCGCATGCATGTCCGCTGGCTTTCTGCAACACAATAATTGGCACGTAACTGTGGCTTTAGGCCAGGCAGAACAACGATGGACCAAATATTCACACTAAAGCAAATCCTGGAAAAGACCAACGAATTTCAAGTCGAATCCACCATCTTTTCATCGTTTTCAAAACTGCTTATGATGGCATCCACCGCCAAGATTTATGATGGCGCTGTCTGCCCCTAAAAACTGATCCAGTTGTGCCACTTAACGCTTACAAGCATGCTTAACGCTTCAAACATGCGCAGGGTTTAGACAAGGGAATGCGCAGTCATGTGATTTCTTCAACATAGTCATGGAGCAGGTATTGCGTAAAGCAGGTGTGAGCATGGAAAAACACTATCTCCAACATATCCACCCAACTCCTAGGATATGCGGAAGACATAGACATTATCGGTCGCCCCCAAAAAGATGTGCTTGAGGCCTTCACAGCGATTGAAGAACAGGCGAAGCTTGAAGTGAATGAGGACAAAACAAAAAAATGTGCACAACTCGGTCGTACGAACTTGCTCCTGTATTCCAAATTATAACTCATAAAAAACATAAAAAAAAAATAAAATAAAAACAAATTCATAAATAAAAATTTAAATTGAAATCAAAAATAGATTCAATCTGAAAAAAAAATTATGTCATATGATTTCTTAAGAAATTGTTGATTTTTCAAATTATAAAAACAAAAATCGTAGGAGCGGTTTTTTTTAAATTAATTTTTTATATATACAATTTTTCGAAAATGTCTTAAAATTAATTTGGGTATGCATTAGTCAAGAATATGTAAATATACATTTTATAAATAAATTTCGATTTTTAATATTGATCCGTTTTTTGAGATACAGAATTTTGAAAAAAAAGTTTAAAAATATTTTTTTTTAAATCCAAAAGAGGTACCGTTATGGACGACAGAAACCGACTACTGCACCCCTACTGTGGACCTCAGTGCGGATTAAAAGTTATCATCCCATCTCGAAATGAATGGGAATGATGACTTAGTGACGAGAGGCTTCGACACAACTATTTTCACTGACGGCTCGAAGATGGAGTGTGGGGTCGGTGCAGGAATTTTCTCCGAGTCTTTAAATGTCTCCAGGTCTTTGCGACTTCCTGACTTTGCTAGTGTTTTTCAAGCTGAACTACTCGCGATCTTGGAAGCATGCAAGTTACTAAAACTAGATCCAAATCAAAACCGCAATACAGCTATTTTTTCGGACAGTCAGGCGGCTATTCAAGCGATTGGCTCGTCCACTTCATCCTCCAAATTAGTTCAACAATGCCGAAGTGAGTTAGCGGGCATGAACATTGGACTCAGGGTCACTCTCATCTGGATCCCGGGTCATAGAGGCTTTGAGGTCAATTAAAGAGCTGACGACTGGCTAGGCAAGGATCAGCCCTTCATAGCTCACTCGCGGAAAGAGTCAACATTCCTCTTGGTGCTATGAAGGGCAAGATCTTCTCAATTTTCCTCGCTGAATCAAACCACAGGTGGAACAGCCTAACCAACTGTATCATATCTAGAAGGATATGGCCCACCTACAACAAATCCCGTACTAATAATCTTATTTGCAGACCCAGGCAAGACATAGCCAGGGTCGTTGCTACATGCACAGGACATTGGCCTGTTGGAGAACACGCATCTAAGCTGGGCATCCCTCACAATACTTTCTGTCGTAGTTGTGAGGACCAGCGAGAAAAGGAAACTGTTCTTCACTTCTTATGCAAGTGTCCTGCCCTAGCCAAAACGAGAGCCAAAACATTGGGAAAAACCTTCTTCAACGACCTCAATGAGCTCTCAGAACTGGAGATCAAAGATTTGATCTCCTTTCTAAACGCAACAAAGTGAGTTTGAGGCGTATTTTTTCTTTTAACTAATTGTTTCAGTTCCATCTCGAACTTGAGATCGCCAGCTGGCGCACTCAAAACTCAGTATTATATATAATCCCTTTTTTAACGTTATAGGTCAAGCGAGTATTTTATGGTATCAAAACGGCGCAACTCAGCGCTTACTGTGGCACCGAGCTAGACTGCTCGTGGCCACCATTTCAACTACTACTACTACTACTACAATGGAACAATATAAAAATAATTTTTTTACATAAAATAGATCAGTGTTTTAAACAAAAATTTTCGAGGAAGTTTAAAAAAATTCGTAGGAGCCGCTTTTGTAAAGTGAAACTTTTTGTTTTTGGCCAAAAAAATCGTATGGTATGGCTTCCCTTAATTTTGATCTAAAAAAAAAATCAAAAAACGACAGACTCGAATTCGCTGAAACCTCTAATTTTCAAGTCAATTGGACCCACTTTTTTTCAAATTCTCTATCATCGTAATGTCATATCTCATCATTATCACAACTTTTTTTTTCAAATTCAATATGTACTTGCCATATATTCTATATGTCGCAAGTAAAAAGCTTATGCTATAAACAAACGAAAATCCATCTGCCCACCACTTAGGACAGAACGTCACTGTTGGTATAGCAGCAATTTCGAGGTAGTTAAGGAGGTCACCTATCTTGGATCAAACATCATTCCCACAAAAGATACTCAAGTGGACTTCCGACGAAGAATTACCCTAGCGAACCGCTGCTACTTCGATTTGGCAAAAGAAATGAGTTCAAAACTCCTCACTGGAAAGATAAAGTGCTTACTATAAAAAGACTTTGATTTCACCAGTCCTATTCTACGGCGGGCGATAAGTAAACAATATGATATGATACTGGGCACTTTCGAAAGAAAAAATCTTCGACGGATTTTCGGTCCAGTATGCGACAATGGCGAATAGACAAGGAGGTTCAACCGCGAACTGTACGAGCTATACCAAGATGTGGATGTTATCCAGAAAACCAAGAAAAGACGACTACATTTGCTCAGACACATCAAGAGCATCGATGACAAAGCTCCAGCCAAGAAAGTCTTCTCTTTGCGGCCCCCAGTTTCGGTACGACAAGGTAGACCGAATCTCCGGTACAAGGACGAAGTGACGCGGATGTCAGAGCGCTGAGTGTGTGAAGTTAGCTCCCCTTTTTTCAAAATTCCAATTTTTGAAAGTTGTTCCAGGTTGTTCCCAGTTTGTTCCGGATTGTTCCAAATTTTAAAAAATGGGGGTTTTAGCAAAAACCGTTTTTGACCTAGCCCCCCTTTTTTGAAATTTGAAATTTTGAAAACCGTTCCAGGTTGTAAACGTTGTTCCTAACATTGTTCCAAATTTTTGGTCCTCTAACTTCGATACATCGTAAGTTATAGCCAGATTTTGAAGAAAAGCTAGCCCCCTTTTTTCAAATTTTCAAGTTCTTATACACTAGTCAAAACAATTAAAGGAACACTCAAAAATGGAGTGGTTTTTTAAAAGGCTGTATGTCAGTAGAAAAAAGTCGGATTGAAGTGAAATAAAAAGTTTTTCAAAGGTTATCATTTTTTATTTTCAAATTATTTTGAGTTAAAAAAGTACCGTTAGTCGTTTTTGCTTGAGCGAAAAAAATGTTCACTCAATTTCAAAATCGGAAAAAAAATAAACTTTGAGGTTTCATAAAATGAACGGAAATTTTTTTTCAGTCAAACCAATCTAAGATTCAATTTTAGAATTTTGTTGGCTATAACTCACTGTTTGGTTCAGATCGCTACGATTTTTTTTCTAATCAAAAAATGGATTTACATGCAAAAACACAATTTTGACTTTGGACCCTAATAACTCTGCTAAATATTGACTTACAAAAAAAATAAAGGCAGATTTAAAAAAATCTGTTAAATTTTCTACACAAAAACAATTTAAAAAAATTAAAATATCGCTTTTTTCAATGTTTTCTATCAATTTATAAAAAGGTCCAAAATACGCATTTTTCAACTTTTTCATAAAAACTACCGTTATTTTGTGATTTTCAGTGATACAACTAATCTGAGGCTTAATTATTAAAGCTTATAAAATTTCCTTGATTTTGGTGAAAATTTCACATCAATACGATTAACCGTTTCTCTGTTTCGATCAATCAAACTTATGAAACACTTTTTTTTTCAATTTTAAGGAAAGCTTTGTTTTTTCTTATTTTTCTGTTCTTTTGAATTTGTTTATTTTTTAAATTTTTTTTATTTTTTTCATTATCATTATGACTTTGTAAAATTCGGACGAATTTTCATCAAAATCAAGGAAATTCGTCCGAATTTCACAAAGTTATAATGATAATGAAAAAAATAAAAAAAAATTTAAAAAATAAACAAATTCAAAAGAACAGAAAAATAAGAAAAAACAAAGCTTTCCTTAAAATTGAAAAAAAGTGTTTCATAAGTTTGATTGATCGAAACAGAGAAACGGTTAATCGTATTGATGTGAAATTTTCACCAAAATCAAGGAAATTTTATGAGCTTTAGTAATTAAGGCTCAGATTAGTTGTATCACTGAAAATCACAAAATAACGGTAGTTTTTATGAAAAAGTTGAAAAATGCGTATTTTGGACCTTTTTATAAATTGATAGAAAACATTGAAAAAAGCGATATTTTAATTTTTTTAAATTGTTTTTGTGTAGAAAATTTAACAGATTTTTTTAAATCTGCCTTTATTTTTTTTGTAAGTCAATATTTAGCAGAGTTATTAGGGTCCAAAGTCAAAATTGTGTTTTTGCATGTTAACCCATTTTTTGATTAGAAAAAAAATCGTAGCGATCTGAACCAAACAGTGAATTATAGCCAACAAAATTCTAAAATTGAATCTTAGATTGGTTGGACTGAAAAAAAAATTCCGTTCATTTTATGAAACCTCAAAGTTTATTTTTTTTTCGATTTTGAAATTGAGTGAACATTTTTTTCGCTCAAGCAAAAACGACTAACGGTACTTTTTTAACTCAAAATAATTTGAAAAGAAAAAATGATAACCTTTGAAAAACTTTTTATTTCACTTCAATCCGACTTTTTTCTACTCAGATACAGCCTTTTAAAAAACCACTCCATTTTTGAGTTTTTTCAAGTGTTCCTTTAATTGTTTTGACTAGTGTATTTTTTTTCGATAGTTAAAATTGTTCCAACCATTGTTCCAAAGAATTGAAATCATAGCACTTTTGGATTTCGAGTTATGAATTTTGGAAAAAAACTTCAAAAACTGAAATAATTTTTTGTTGGAAATTTTTATTTCAGTTTTGATTCTTGCAATCGATAATATCATTTAATGCGCAACTTTGAACAAAATTTGGAGGGTCACGAAAAAGTACTCCACTAAGAAAAGAGTTTTTGAAAATGTTTTTGTCCTTTTTCGAAATTTCAAAATTTTTCAGAATTTCGTGGGTCAAAAAAATCAAAAATTTTGAAGTTGTTCCCGGTCAACCTAATATAGTATATGTAAGTCTTATTGAAAAAAAGTATATAATCTAAATTTGAATATTTTAGAGACTTAACCAACGAAAAACCATTTAAACACATTTTAATACGCCCACACCGTCCCTTTCGAAAAATCAAAAAACTAAAAATTGGTTATAATTGGTAACAAACTTTAAAATAAAATGCATTTATACTGCTTTTTTTCAAAATAATTCCGAAAGTTAGATTTCACAAGAAACGCCCCCAGCCCCCCAAAAGTCTTGTTTCAAAAATTCAAAAACGTCATTCTGAGAAGTCTGAACTCCTAACAATTGTTCCAAATTTTCAATCAAAAATATTCAAAACAAAGGATTTTATGCCGAAAGCATTTTTTACG
This sequence comes from Sphaerophoria taeniata, assembly GCA_943590905.1. Lineage (NCBI taxonomy): Eukaryota > Metazoa > Arthropoda > Insecta > Diptera > Syrphidae > Sphaerophoria > Sphaerophoria taeniata. The sequence continues at coordinate 68,697,549 of OX016542.1, forward strand.
ATATTAGCAAAAAACCATTTTTACGATATAAGTTGATGATAAAAATTATTTTAATAAATGAAACTGACTAAAAAACAGTATTTCCAGAGCAAAAAAAACTAATATAGACGAAAACATTTCAAAGTCTTTGGAACAATGTTAGGAACAACTTTTACAACCTGGAACAATTTTCAAAATTTCAAATTTCAAAAAAAGGGGGGCTAGGTCAAAAACGTTTGTTTTGGGTCTAAAACCCCCATTTTTGAATATTTTTCAAAAAAAAATTTGGAACAATCCGGAACAAACCGGGAACAACCTGGAACAACTTTCAAAAATTGGAATTTCGACAAAAAGGGGGACTTACTTCACACACTTCAGAGCGCTTGGTTTTGGCGACATGGAGATTGCATGCAAGGGAACGTTCCCGATGGAAGTTTCCAGTATCTCAGGCTGAGATCCTTCATGGATTGTGAGCCGGATAAGTAAGTATGTATACCTTTTTAGGAGCACACAGTATACAAATTTATTTATTTATTTATCAAAAATAACTTACAAAATAAATTTATAAATTATATAAAAAGAAGGCATCAGGGTAGCAGGACCATTCGATGCCGTTTAAATATAGATATAGAGATAAATTTATTTTCATATTTCTTTACATTTGTTGTGCTTCGATGTTGCTTCTTTAACTAGCTTCAAGGATCTTGTATTTATATATATGTATTTCGGAGATTTTTGCATTTCTGTCTTCTGAGGAAGCAGTGTTCGGGATTAGGCGTGACATTGGGCAGTCCGCCAGGATATGCCATACGGACAGGACCTCTTTGCAATTTTCACATTCTTCGGGCGGCCTTATAAGAATTTATTTTATACCAAAAGTTAACATCCTCAATGAAAAATTTGTTTCCGTCTCTACGGGACAGGTCCAACCGGCTAGCGTTAACAGTTTGCCTTCATTTACTGCTGAGTGCTTTCATGAAGGTTCTCGTTTTGGATTTTCCGCAGTTACTAGTACATACTGATGTGGTCGAAAGTATGCTTTCTATAAAATCAAAACCTGTCGGGTTAGATGATATTCATCCTACCCTGACTTATGGAAGGCAGCCAAAATCATACCATTCCCAAAAACTGCTAAAGGTGATGAATTCAGACCCATTTCCATTTTGCCATTCTTGTCCAAAGTCTTTGAAAAGGTACTACAGAAACAAATAAACTGTTATCTCACTATGAACTCAATGCTTACTCAAAAACAATCTGGTTTTCGTAAGAAACACAGTTGTATTACAGCGCTTCTGAAAGTCACTGATGACTTAAGGCAAGCATTGGATAATGATGAGGTATCGTTTTTGGTTTTGTTGGACTTCTCAAAGGCTTTTGATACAGTTAACCACGTCAAATTATGTAGAAAGCTTTTTGAAAACTTCAATTTTTCATCTGGCGCAACCAAATTAATCTTTTCTTACTTGTCAAACCGAAAGCAAGCAGTACTGGTAGGTGATAGACTGTCCAACTTTCTGCCAAACGTTACTGGTGTCCCTCAGGGCTCTATTCTTGGACCTCTTTTGTTTTCTATGTATGTAAACGAACTTCCATCTATAATTTCCAACTGTTCCTCACATATGTACGCAGACGACGTTCAAATGTACTTTAGTTGTCCTCTCGGCCTAATTGAACATGGAGCTACTTGTGTCAATGGAGACTGGGAAAAAGTTGTAAATTGGTCTGAGTTAAATGGACTTATTCTTAACCCTAAAAAGTCTAAATGCCTGGTGATATCTCGAAAAACATCCACCGATTGTTTTGAGCAATACTCCAATCGATTACGTTGAAACAGCAAAGAATCTTGGAGTGACTTTCAACCGCTTTTTGACTTGGGATAACCATATTAATGCACTTGTCGGCAAGGTATATGGCGTACTTCGCACCTTATGGGTAACTCACGGTTTTACACCAGTTAAAACGCGATTGCTTTTTGCTAAGACTTTGATAATTCCTATCTTAATTTATGGTTGCGAAATTTACTGTAATTGTAATTATATTAGTAAGCGGAAGCTTAATGTTGCATTCAATTCGGTCTGGTCTTGCAACGCAGCTACTGGATATGTCTTTTGACCAATATTTAGAATTTCGTAGTTTGATCTTACTTGCTGAAATAATGTTTTCACGCCAACCGCAATACTGCTATGAAAAAATAACAGCCACATCTTCGCATAGATCTCGTCAATTATCCTCGTTTTTCATTATTAACATCCGAACGTCAATTTTTTGTTAATTCTGTCCATCTTTGGAACTCATTGCCTCGTGATATTAAAGACAATTTAAACGCAACAAGTTTCAAAAAAGTATTAAAATCTCATTTTTCTGCTAGCTTGATAACGTAACTGTAATTAAAATTTTATTAAACTTTGTAATTTGTAATTTGTAAATTTTATATTTTTGTTTTGTTTCTACTTTATTAAATTGTAACTTCTATATTTGCCCTTTTTTGTAATCTAGCTTACAACTACCTAATAAGATTTTATATCTGACAGTTTGTTAAGCATTCACGAGTAAAAGTAAAGTATATTACCTATAGACTCATAAACTACACATTTGATCATGTAATAATCTTTGGAAAAGTTGTTGTGCATAAACCCGGGATGGTTCCTGAGTTGGAAAAACTAATTTTTATTGAATTACGTGCGAGAAAAACGCAAATAAAAATTGGGTACCTGTAAATTGTTATCGATAATTTCGTTGATTTATCGATGTTTTCGCAAATAAAAATTGGGACTAGAAAATTTTAAAATGGGTTTTCGAATGGAAAATATAAGGTTCTTGATGAAAAACTCGGACAACTCATTGGTTTTCAAAGGGAAAATTGCATATTATTGCAGGTGCATTGGTTTTCAAATGTAAATTGTAAAATTTCAAAGTGGGTTTTCGAATCGAAAATATAAAGTTCTTGATGAAAAACTCGGACAATTCATTGGTTTTCAAAGGGAAAATTGCATATTATTGCAGGTGCATTGGTTTTCAAATGGAAAACTGGAAATTTTCAAAATGGGGTTTCGAATGTAAAACAGAAAGTTCTTGATGAAAAACTCGGAAAACTCATTGGTTTTCAAAGGGAAAATTGCATATTATTGCAGGTGCATTGGTTTTCAAATGTAAACTGTAAAATTTCAAAGTGGGTTTTCGAATCGAAAATATAAAGTTCTTGATGAAAAATTCGGACAATTCATTGGTTTTCAAAGGGAAAATTGCATATTATTGCAGGTGCATTGGTTTTCAAATGGAAAACTGGAAAATTTCAAAATGGGGTTTCGAATGTAAAACAGAAAGTTCTTGATGAAAAACTCGGACAACTCATTGGTTTTCAAAAGGAAAATTGCATATTATTGCAGGTGCATTGGTTTTCAAATGGAAAACTGGGAAATTTCAAAATGGGGTTTCGAATGAAAAACTCGGAAAACTCATTGGTTTTCAAAGGGAAAATTATTATTGGAAAAGTTGTTGTGCATAAACCCGGGATGGTTCCTGCCTTTTTTTCGCGGCGAAATATGTTTTTCGGGGAGGTTTCCGCTCTGTATGTACTCTTTGCTATAGAATTTATATATGGGATGAGTGTACAATGTCTCACAAGAAAGCCTTGGAAGCGCTTGATCGTACACTTCGAGATTTGAGAGGAAACACGAGGATCTTCGGTGGCGCACTTATTTTATTGTCTGGTGATTTTCGACAGATACTCCCAGTGATACCACGATCAACACCCGCTGATGAACTGAATGCATGTCTTAAATCATCAGTTTTATGGCGTTATTTGGAAAAATTGACATTAAAAACCAACATGCGCGTACAGCTACAACGGGATGCATCAGCTGAAAATTTTGCAAAACAATTGATGGATATTGGAAATGGGCGAATGCATATTGATGAATCTACGCAATGCATCACTTTTCCAGCAAATTTCTGTTACATTATAGAAAGTATTGAGGATTTGGTACAAAAAGTTTTCCCCAACATTGCACAGAACATCCAAAATCACCACTGGCTCAGTGAGCGTGCTATATTAGCGGCGAAAAACATCGATGTTTATAACATTAATTTCATCATTCCAAACAGAATACCTGGCGAAAGTGAAACTTATAAATCCATCGACACTGTGATGAATCAAGATGAAGTTGTGAACTATCCAACTGAATTTTTGAATTTGCTTGATTTGCCAGGTATGCCGCCGCACAGTCTTACATTGAAAATTGGCGTTCCAATTATTCTGCTGAGAAATATCAATCCACCACGCTTATGCAACGGGACCAGACTCTCAGTAAAAAAAATGCTGACAAATATAATCGAGGCAACAATTTTAACTGGAAAATTCAAAGGTGAAGACGTACTATTGCCACGTATCCCAATGATCCCGACAGATATGCCATTTGAATTTAAACTTTTGCAATTCCCGGTACGACTCGCTTTCGCAATGACCATCAACAAGGCGCAAGGACAATCGTTGGGAGTATGTGGATTGAATTTGGAGAATCCATGCTTCTCACATGGGCAGCTCTATGTGGCCTGTTCACGCGTCGGAAAACCTTCCGATTTATTCATTTACGCACCAGGTGGAAAAACAAGAAATATTGTGAATCCTACAGCACTTCAATGAATATTTATTTTAGTTGGTGGACTAGCAACGCGCACACATAGTAGTTAATTATGTATTATATCATGTGATGATTCTTAGCAAATTTGTTTGAAATAGGCTCCCGAAGGTTTCTGGGATGGTACAATGAATTTTCAGCTGTTGGCTCCATAGTCATTCCAATGAATTTCAAAAACTCCTTGACGGAGTTTCATTTAATTCTTTAAATCAAGGCAGGACGACGTCTGCCGGGTCAGCTAGTATAAATATAAATTTTACTTTTGAAGACTTTTTTGTAAAGGCAAACATTATTTTTGGTTAAGATTTTGGTATTTCTTATCTTTGTAGACTCCAAAATTCACAAAACGTGTAGTATGATTTTATCACCTTTTCATGAGTTCTATTGTAGAATGATGTACCTATATTATCTAATAAGGCCTTTTTATATTGCAAGGAAACTATGGCAAATAGAATCTATTCTATACATCAATACGTTGCTTGCTGCTTTTGCCTAGTTATACGAGTACATACAAGCAGACTGACAAATATCTGCATACGGTCTTATGCAATATCAATTTGCATACGTGTGAATGTATTCAAATGTAGAGATATAAGTCATCCAACGAAAAAGCTCGTTCCTGTTGGCAATCTCATGTATAAAAATTAGGAAGCTGAAATATTGAGGAGGAGCTTTATTTTTGTTTTTTTACTCCTGCACTGTGTTTTGTATCTGTTACCAAGAAAAGAGTTACCTCCTTTTACACGATTGCTTTTTGAGCAAGTCCACACACGCTAGAAATAAAAGTTGACAATTTATTCATGTTGGTTGTATGTGAACATAACATCTTATAAATAAATAAATAAAATGCATTTATGTCTTATGAAATTGCATAATGACAATTTCTTTATGTTAACACCTCCTTTTCTCTCGTATAAAGCTTTCAACACAGTTTTGCTCATGAACAATACAGAAGCAGTGGTAAAAAAATGTGCTAATCCTTAAAACCCTCAATAACGCCCCTCCCACTTTACGATGAAAGATTATAAATACAAAAAAATTCAAGTATAAATATTTCAAGCTGCTCCTCTCCTTCCATCCATTGTCTCTTCCGCAACAATCTGTTTTCAAAGACGGATCTTTTCGCGGCTAATACTGGCGTGTCCTTTTACAAAGCAATTCATCTTATGAAATTCTTTGTCATTGTACCACTTCTCAAAGTCAATTTTGATTATGACTAGAGGCAGAGGGATGAAAAAATTATTCAACCCATCTAATGCAATATAAATAAAATCAGAGATGAGTTATTGCTAAGAGCTAGGAGATTTATGGATTGGCTTTGATATTTTGAGAATAAATTTCCACAAGCCATCCCATGCCACTTAATAAGAGCTAAGTGCTTCAATTTCAACCCCATGCAATTTTTATTTAAAGCGAACCGCCTTTTTTTGACAAAAAAAAAAAAAACAAATTGGCTTTTAAGCTAATTTAAAAAGGAGAATAAGGAATAAGGCAAATGTTGTGCAAGAACTCTTTTAACTACAACGTGGAACAAAGCTGCTGTCCTCAAAATTGATGTAATCTGCATGCATTCAATCGAGTGACAACAATTATCAGCACCTCTATGCTCGATGTGTTTCGATGGCTCATCGTTCAATCTATGCCTACTGTGACCAAAGCTGCAAAAGTGTATGCAAATATACATTTGGGTGTGCGGAAACTGAAAGCAGTCAAGTGAAATTTTTGCTGAAATCGAAAAAAATCCCTCCACTGAAACTGATTGATCAAAATGAATACATTGCGAGAAGCGACAGAAGAGAAAATTAATATCCTGACAAAACACGTAAAAAAAATAAAAACTGTTCAATTTTTTTATTTCCTTTTCCAATTCCAGAAGTGTTTTTCATTGCGATGTGATGGCACCCAATGGCTTACAAAATTTATTTCAGATCTTCATCGTCAATTAAGCGAAACAACGTCTCAATGTTCTCATGTGTTTGATATGCGTAAGTTGCTCATTATCGTCATAATCATCATTATATTGTGTAAAGACTGAGGCAAATGAAAACAGTGGAAGCACATTACTTACTTACTTCCTTAAGGTGGCTCTGACTTGGGCCTCAACCAAGAGTCTCCGCCAGCCAGCTCGGTGCCCTGCTAACTGTATCCAGTTTTGCATTCCAAGTTGATTGAGGTCCTCTTGCACTTGGGTGCGCCACCTTAGTCACGGTCTTCCTCTACTTCATCATCCCTCGGGAATGGAGTCGAAGGCTCTTCGTGCGGGAGCATTGGTGTCCATCCGCTCTTTATGACTGAGCCATCTGAGTTGCTAGACCTTAACTTTTCTGGCAAGGTCCGTGTCGTTTTACTACGGTTTGTATTTCGCTGTTGAATATTCTTCTCGACTATCCATCAATGCACATGGGGCCAAAGATAAACCGAAGAACTTTCCTCTAGAAATAGCCTAAGGCACATTCATCTGATTTTGTCAGTGTCCATGCTTCTAGGATAAAGAGGGTGTTGTATAATTTTTCCTTAGTTGATCAAGAGAGAGCTTTCGACTCAATTACTTTCTAAGCCCAAAGAAACAACGACAAGTAAGAATTATTCTTCGTCTGATCTCGGCGTTGGTGTTATTGCCCGTGCTCATAGCGGAGCCTAGGTAGACAAACTCCTCTACTACTTCGAAGTTGAATGGGTTTATTGTGACGTTCTGTCCGAGCCGTCGGTGTTGGGTGTCCTTTCTCGAAGACAGCATATACTTTGTTTTTCCCTCATTTACCACCAAACCCATTTTTACCGCTTCTGTCTCAATTCTCACAAAGGCGCCATTGACATCACGCTGTGTTGACGGTGGAGTTTTGCACTATCTTCTCAGCAATCCTTTTTTGACATTGAAAGATTACGTACGCTCGTTGCCAACCTTGATGGCGCACTAGCACATTTTCCACAAGCGGACGAGCCAGGGATGCCAAAACTAGACACAGCTTTATACACTTCGTCTCTGTAGATACTGTCATACACGGCCTTAAAATCTTAAAAAGAGTTCAAACGTTTTTTTTCCAGGATCTGACGCAAAGTGAAAATTTGGTCGATGATTGACTTTCCTGGTCTGAAGCCACATTGATAAGGACCAATCAAATTGTTGACGAAAGGCTTCAGACGTCCACATATTACGGCAGAGAAGAACTTATAAGAGTGCGCAGTTTAGAGGATCTCCCTTCCTCAGGATCGGACAAACAATGCTGAGGTTCCATTCATCGGGCATGCGTTCTTCCGTCCATATCTTACAGATGATTTGGTGCATGGTCCTATCTAGATCGTCACCTGCTGTTTGAACGCTCCAGCGGCTTTGTTGAATCTCAGACGTGATATTGCCATTTTCACGTCGCCTAGGTCGATTTGACGGTATTGTTGGCTATCATCATGTCCAATGAATGGCTCCTGCCTAGCATGGCGGTGGGATTCTGTTCGTCGTCGCCGTTATACGGTCTATAGTAATGGTATTTCTAATTCCCCAGTTTGACTGCGATTCTACATATTATGATGTTCCCTTGCTCAGTTCTTGCTCGATGATATTGAGTTCTCTCAACATCATCAATCAGACGCTTCTCATACTCCCTTCTTTTTCTCCTGAGAAGCTGGTGTTCCTTTCTCCTCTTTTACTCGTAGAGCACACGAGCAGCTCTTGTCCTTCTGTATGCAGCGCCACTTTATATGCTTCCTGCTTGGCTGCATGCACCTGCCTACATTCTTCGTCAAACCAGGGGTTTCGTTTTGGTAATTGTGTGACACACAGTACAGGCAGCATCTCTAACTGCTTTCTGGCAATGTTTAAACTGTTCCTCGATACTTGATGTTGGCGGACTCCTTAAGAGGTTACATGGCACTCGATCAGAAAAGGATCTGGCGATCTCTTGAAAGATGGGATAATGCTTCCCGAGAATGGAAACGGTAGCTGCTTATCAACAACTGATGACCGACGGGCACGTTTCCATTTTTTTTTTTTTTTTCAGAAATGAAGATCTCTGTTGTTGTGTAAATTTAAATTTCCGTCTATTAGTATAATGTCTCTGTCACTTGCAACATGAAGCGTGCAAAATGCGACGTGAAATTTTACCATTCCGCAAGTTTATCACTCTGCAGATACCCATCCAAACCTCACCAAATTTTTATGGGACCATCCTTTGACCAAGAAGAAGTGCGCGAACAGCAATATACAAAAAATATTTACATATACAATTGAAATGCGAACCTCCTCCTTTTTTGGAAGTTGGTTATATAAAGAGGTATGTTTTCTCTTGTTTACGTTCCCTCAAGAGGATTAATACAGATATTGGAATTAACAATCTATGAAAAAGTTCACTCGGGCGTATACTGGTTATTTTTCAGAAAAAAAAAGATGATGCGTAACCGCGCTTTTTTCCAAGAACTAGTTGAGCAATTATTGCGGCACAACTTTGCAACAAAATATGCTGTTAGTTTCAAATCGCTAGCTTCATTGGTAATTTAGATATCGCTATGGCTTTACTAGCGCAATGTCACCCTAAAACAGCCATACTCAACCTTTTTTTTAATGAGCCACATTGATAATTTTTTAACGCTACCCCGGGCAACAAGAATTTTTTTGTATCGTAAATTATAATACTCATTTTAAAGTGCATAGTAGTAGTAGTACCACGAGCAGTCTACCTCGGTGACCCAATAAGCACTGGGTTGCGCCGTTTTGATACCATAAACACTCACTTGACCTATAAAATTAAAAGAAGGATTATATAAAATTCTGAGTTTTTGTTTTGAGTTCCCTAGCTGGCGATTTCAAGTTCGAAGAGGAACTGAAACAAATAGTTTAAAATACGCCTAAAATCCACTTTGTTGCGTTTAGAAAGCAGATCAAATCTTTGATCTTTAGTTCGGAAAGCTCATTAAGGTAATTGAAGAAGGACTTTCCCAATGATTTGGCTCTCGTTTTGGCTAGGGCAGGACGCTTACACAAGAAGTGAAGAACAGTTTCCTTTTCTCGCTGGCCCCCACAACTATGACAGAAATAATAGTGAGGATTGCCCAGCTAAGATGCGTGTTCCCCGACAGGCCAGTGTCCGGTGCATGTTGCAACGACCCTGGCTATGTCTTGCCTGGCTCTGCAAATAAGGTTATTACTGCAGGATTTATTGAAGGTGGGCCATATCCTTCTAGATATGATACAGTTGGTTAGGCTACTCCACCTGTGGTTTGATTCAGCGAGAAAAATTGAGAAGATCTTGCCCTTCTAAGCACCAAGAGGAATGTTGACTCTTTCCGCGAGTGAGCTATGAAAGGATGGCCCTTGCCATGCTAGCTCTAGCTCGTCATCCCGTTCATTGCTCTCAAAGCCACTATGAGATGACCCTAAATCCAGACAAGAGTGACCCTGAGTCCAATGCTCATGCCCGCTAAATCACATTGTTGAACTAATTTGGAGGATGATGTGGACGAGCCAATCGCTTGAATAGACGCCTGACTGTCCGAAAAGATAGCTGTATTGCGGTTTTGATTTGGATCTAGTTTTAGTAATTTGCATGCTTCCTTAATCACTTGTAGTTCAGCCTGAAAGACACTAGCAAAGTCAAGAAACCGAAAATACCTGGAGACATTTAAACACTCAGAGAAAATTCCTGCAACAAACCCCACACTCCATTTTTGGGCCGTCAGTGAAAATAGTTGTGTCGAAGACTCTCGTCACTTAGTCATCATCCCACTCTTTTCGAGATGGAATGATAACTTTAAAATCCGCACTGAGGTCCATAGAAGGTGTGCAGTAGTCGGTTTTAGTCGAAAAGATGTCCATTCAAAATTTGAATAAAATGATTTCAATTCAATTTCGCAATGGCAAGAAAAGTAAGGAATACTCAGCGACATCTGTTTTTCATTTAGTTGTTCAAACCTTTCCCGGCGTAAAAAGATGTGACATCTAGAATAATTTTTTGAAGACACACGATGTCCACTTTTCCACCGCTGAAAACTCAAAAGTATATATTTTTCTCACGTTTTTCTGCAGTCAGGCGATATTTTAAGAATTAATTAAACCACGCCGCCGCCGCGCCGCGGGCCAACTTTTATAAGCTCGCGGGCCGCATGAGTATAACTGCTCTAGAAGAACCGCGTTTTTTCCAAGAACTTGTTGAGCAACAAAATTCACTTATTGCGGCACAATAAGTGAAGAAGATGCCCACCCAAATCACACCAAATTTATGGGACCATTCTGAAGAACCATTTTTCTACTGACATAAAAAGACTTTTTGTGAAGTCGGTTAAAAAGTTACAAAACAAAAGTATAGGCCTTATTTTTAAAGTGTTATAATTTAATTTATTCTGAAATGCTGTTGATAAACATGTATGAGGTGTCGTGTTTGGCGTAGATTGTTGATATACGACTTTATCATCATTTAGCTCATATCACGGTCCTCACATAGGATATATGCATCTGAACTGTGCATACATAATATCTTAGTCATTTTGATCGTTAGTTTTACATTCATCAGGACTCGTACACTCGCTACTGAGTCCTTCACTTTGATATTTTGTCGATTCTATTACTTCAACGTCAATATGCGTAGAGTTTTCTCTGTAGTTTCCAGATCCATTTTCATCTATTGAATCATCACCTTCTTGGTCTGATTTATTGTCGTTCTCATGGGAATTATTATCATCGATTAAAACTTTTGAAGCGGATGCAAATTGACCATACAACCGAGGTAGATTTTGAAGCATATAATTACTTTTTGGGGAAGGAAGATTTTCTTTGGCTTCGCCCATGTCGTAGTATTTAGCGTAATTCTCGATCTTATTGGATTGTTCGGAAGCAGAAGAAGATGTCGAAGACAGATTCATTGCAGCTGATCCTTTCGATTCACTTCGTGGAACTGGAACTGAAAATGCGGACCCGTGTCTATATTTTCCTGGTGGCGTTTCTGAATCCGAAGTGAGTGTATTATTTTCGGAATTTGTCAAAGGTGACACGTTTTCCTTTTTACGGTCGTAAATATGTCCGGATACCCTCAAATCAATAAAAAAGTGCAGTGGATCTATGCCGTACGGGGGATAAATTGGTGGATACCAAACAGGTGGCGGAGGAGGAAGTACTAAATCTTGGGGTGGCAAGGAAGCAGATGCTGGACTATCCTGTAACACAACTTGGCCTTCTGTTGACCCAGATTCACTTAACCCATCATTCGAATTTGACTTTTTTGTAGACAGATCTGGCTTATGATATTTGAGAGGTGTTGTAGGAAAAAATTGCTTGTTCGTAAGCTCAAGGGGTTTTTCAGGGGCTTGAACTTTGTCGTCAAAACCCTTGCGTTCTCTTAATTGTTCATAATATGGTCGGTGTTGACTCCAAGATCGCTTTCGAGGTCTTCGGGCCATAACAGCAGCTTGTTGCATTTGGAGGTTGCGAGCATTTTCATTGTTTCTTGCTTGGACAAGCGATTTAAGCATATCGCTAAAGAAAAAATTATTCGGCCCAACTGGTGCTGAATATAGGTAGGGCGGTGTAGCGGCTAAGAGACGACTTACATAATCTTGATTTCGAAGCTCGTGGATATTCTTTTTCTCCTTTGGTGGGGATTTTCTATGGTTTGTTGGGGAGGTTGATGTTTCTTGGTGATGCTGTTGATCTTCAGCCATTTCAATTTATTTTTCTGAAATAAAAACAAAGTATGTATGTACTTATTATTTGCAGAAAAATATTTTGTGTTATTGGATTACTTATATTTATTGTGATTTGATAGTTTTTGCTAACGAGAAATAGAAAATTAAATTCTTTACAACTTTAACATAATGCTAAAAAGGATATAAATGAATCTATTACAACAATTTTTTTAGGGAAAAGCTACAAGAAAAAGCATTTCGTTGGATTCACTGGGATAATAAATAATTATATTTTATTCATTTTTGTTTTATTTAGTACGGGTGACGGTGAGTTCGGCTTAAGGCATTTGTATATTCTATAAAAGTGTTTATTTCATCTCTCATGGGTACTACTACTACGACTGCTTCTTTCGAATAATTGACAAAGCTTCCAAGAGTATAGATAGCAATATTGTGTTAAGGAAAAGTGCAGCCGCTCGGAATCGGCATAAAATTGTAGGTCCATCAATTCATTACACAATCAAGGAATTAATGAACAGTGTAAGCCGTACTGTGTAATCGCTTGAAACCTTTTGTCAACAACTAGATAGGTCCTTATCAGTTTGGCATCAGACCTGGTGAAGTGTTTCTTAATGTAAAAATCACCTGTTTCAATTTCTAATTGTATACTTTGTAAATAATTATCATCTCTGAATTTTCTATAAACTCAATTATATACATATATAATTTTTTTAATAATATTTGATTCGACCTCATTCAATAAAGGAGTAATGTTGTTATATTTATAAATGAAGCATTTTATTTCCAAAAAGATATAATAATGTAATATTCGGCTTGGTCCGACAATTAAAACTTATTCACTTTTTAAATAAAACACAAGTTCATTTTATTCAAATCACTCACAAACTTATTTATTCAACACTTTCAATTATAACTTTGCAAACACAGTATCTTTACTTTATCTCAGTTCACAATCAACTAATTTGCCTCGCCGCCAAACGGCTATTTATATAACAAAAATGATGGGTTCTAGAAACTACTATTGGTTCCTATTGGTTCTTGGAGAAGCTGAATGTTCTGGAACACTACTACACTTACAAATAAAAATACTGGGATTACTTTTTGTAGGGGCTAACGTTCTTAATGCTAAACAAAAGTTTCTCTTAATCACTAGGTATTGCCCCTCACAAGTGTTTACTACTACAATTAAACGATATTAGAGTTAAAGAGATACAGAGTAAGTAAAGAGAGTAAGAAAAGTGTGTACATTAAATAAAAAAAGAGATACAGAGCGTAAGAGATAATTAAGTATACACATTAGATATTACAATAGAAGGAGATACAGAGCGTATGAGATAAATAAAGTGTATACACATTACCAGAGTTGGGCATTATTGCAATAAATTGTAATTCGAATAATTATTCGAATAAAAAATTATTCGAAACTAATTTATTCACGAATAATTTATTCGCGAATAAATTATTCGTGATTTTATTCGTTATTCGTAATTTATTCGTAATTTCATTCGTTATTCTGAAAATTGACTTTATTCCTTCTTTCTTTGTCTGTTTATCTTAATTTTTTTTTTATTTACGTTTCCTTTGGAATTAGACGCTCGAATTCCTTCATTCATTCTTTATTGCTGAGAAATTTTTTTTGAACGAATTCTACCAATTCTACCTAGCAATTGCACCTTCCAAGCCAATGCAAAACGCCTTCAACCCATCCCCTGAAGTATCCTGGGAAGTGATTAAATTTAAAAAAATCTAGTAATATTTTATTCTATATAGCATATATAGCAGTTGGTACCATTATTAATGAAAGTTGTGTTGTGGTGTACTTTTGATTTGTTTAAATGAGTGAGCCTTAAATGAAGTTATGGATTTGATAATGAAAATTGGGCACTGATATTGATATATCTCTATGAAATCCAAACATTTCGAACATCTTAACAATTTCTAATGAATGTGCTACAAATGTGTCTGTTAATCAAATCTGTGCAAAACCGACATTGACTTTGTTGAATGGAACATTTTTTTAAGTACGACTCTTTATATTCTAGTGGTTAAAGCATTGTGATGAAATGTACAAAGTGTGAACCTAAAGTTGTAAAAATCAAAGGATTCCCAAACCGTAGACTGAAAGTCTTGGATTGCTATCCAGAAGGGAAAGGGACAATACATCATTGCCTTCATCTGCATCAGTCGAAAAAGTTTTTTCATACGCTACCATGATAAACTTGCCAATATGTTTAAACAAAGACAAGTGAAGAAGTCCAATCTTAGGAGCTTTAACCAATAACTATGTAAATAACTTTTAATAAAAAAAAAAAAAATTGAAATATTATTTGTTCTACCAAATTTCTTGTGTTTATTTTATTCGTTATTCGTTTATTCGTTATTCGAATAATGAATAAAATAATTTATTCGTCATTCGAATAAATTTTCTTCGAATAAATGAAATTATTCATTATTCGTGAATAACAAATAAAATGATTATTTATTATTCGAATAAATTTTGCCCAACTCTGCACATTACAATAATTTGGCGACGAGTGAAGAAAATATAAGAAATCACATTTAAAAATTTTCAAAACGTAAGAAAGCTGTTCCAATATTTATTTTTTTTATTATAATTTTTTTTTTTCAAAATGAATGCACAATTTCAACAAATGCTTCAAGCATTTCGAGACCAGCAAAAGGTCATAACAGACCTAGTTTCACAATTGCAAGCTAATCCATCTCAAAAAAACATTCAACCGTTTGAAAATTTCGATGCGGAAAAAGAAAAAAGAAAAATTTTTAAATTATTTTGAACGCTTCGAAAATTATTGCTCCATGGAAAACGTTACAAATGATCAAAAGAAAACCCAATTTCTTTGTGTTTCTATGAGTTCTCAACATTACAACAGTTAAGCTGCTTTTCTTGGTCCAGAAAAACCTCTTCAGAACCTCGCATTTAAAGAGCTTTCCAAACATTTCAAGAATATTCTTACGCCGAAATGTGTTGTTGTATCTCAACATTTTTTATCAACAATTCATACGGGGCTGAAGAGATGATTGGTTACGCGAACAAATATTACAGTCTGACACAACAACATTCGATGACATTCTATTAAAAGCTACAGCTCTCGAAGCATCAAGAATTGAAAGCAAAGAACTGAAACAAAACTCAAGACATTCGAATCCGCGCACAGATAACACAAAGTTTCGAATTCAAATTACAAGAATCGATCAAATTCAAAATGTTCTCCAACAAATAGGAATCGAAAATCAAAATCTCAAACCACCAACTACAAAGCTCTTGGAATCGAAAATTGCTGCCTTAGATGTGGGCGGAACAACCACAAAGTTTCATTTTGCCGGATTAACAAGTCACAACTCAAATGCACTTCATGTAAAAGAGAAAGTCAAGTTTCAAAGGTATGTCTTTCAACTCTGTTATCTCCTTATCCATAAAACAGTAATTTTCCAACAAACGCAATCACCGAGGAGATTTTTCCATGCAATTCAACTGAACAATACGGACTCAACAAACTCGATCTAATTGAAAACGAAATCGTAGATTTATTTGATGTTTCTAATTTTGACAAATATCTTATTGACGTTATAGGCTTAACAATAAGATTCAAAGATTTGAAGTAGATTCAGGTGCGAAATACTCTCTGCTTTCTGAAAATGATTTCGACGTCTTAATTTAAATATTCCTTTGGTCAAATCCGAAGTTTCGTTCCGATCCTACTCAGGCAATATTATCAAACCTCTAGGAAAACTTTCGCTTAACGTTGCCTACGGTGGTAAAGAAGTAATTGGTGAGCTATACGTTGTTCCAGAACGTCATGATGCACTTTTAGGTAGACAGTGGATTAGAAGTCTAGGTATCGAACTTAAGAAAATTGATTATAATACGTCAAACGCGATACCAAAAATGTTTAAAATTCAATCAAACACATCAATCGATGACATTCTCAAACCGTTTTCATACATTTTTAAAGAAAAGATTGCTTGTGTTCCAAACTTTCAAGTTTCTCTCCAGCTCAGGAACGGTGCCAAGCCTATTTTTACACCCGAGCGAAGTGTCCCCTATGCTCAACAAACAAATTAAATTAAAAATTAATTACTGCGAATTCAATGTGCACTCGGGCGTATACGTGCTTTTTTATAGATTTGTTTTGCTTTATACGCTTTTTTACTTTTCGGTTTGTGAACCTTACATTTTTCAATTGTTATCTTTTTATTTTTAACAACCACTACAGAGGAGTTTTTCTTTTTGTCCAACAACATTATGAACATGTTTCTCAGTCAATATTATCAATATTTGGACATGAAGCCTCCACAAAAGCGTCTGATGGTTAATTTCTAGGTTCACAAATTGACTCAACTTTCATGCAATAATGTTGATGAAGAGCAAGCCGAGTTAATGACTCTAAGAACCGTCTGACAGACTCCAAATCGTTTCATTCTAAAATATCATTTAAGGTCGTGATGGCAAGGAGGAATGTATATGAATCCAAAGCTAAGCAGCAATCGGCTGTTGGACAAAAAATATCCACATAAAGTTGTAAATGGTACACCAGTATTTCTGATGATGATAACACTGACATTTCTTAAATATTTGCTGTAGCTGACAAGTTTCAACGTATGGGCTTAGATGTTCCAATTCCTCCAATAAATCTTCCATTATTTTCTAAACTTCCCTAAAGAATTTCAACTCTTTTCAAATTACAGTAGAGTTTCCATTTGAACTTTAAGCACAAATATTATACAATCGAATGCCGTTAGAGGAATAGTAAACATTTTTAAAAACTTAATTTTTTGGATTGTTTCATTAATATTTCTCGACCAAGGCGCCTAATTCATGCAAATGGCAAAACAAAAAACAAACTACACACTGTCATTTCATTCCATTATCTCAGTCATAACCACAAAACATTTTGATATTCACCATTTTCCTCATCATTTATCATTTGCAGCTTCACTATCATAATTTTCCATCATTTCGCCAAAATATATGAAAAAAATTATAGTGCGAAGTTTACCTAAGACATAATGGCGCATATAATAGTCCGCTAATGAACCAATTTAGTGTGATACTAGCTTAAAATGACGTTTCAGTCATGACTCAGACGTCATTTTAAGCTAGTATCGCATTAAAATTGTTCATCAGCGGACTGTAATTTTGCGTCAATAATTTTAGCTCCTTCGTATTGCTTAGCATACATACCGGGAAAGTATAAAACATCCATTTTCTTCTAATTTAAAGAAATTTAAACACTTCCCCACCCATAACATTCTTGTTGCTGTCCGAAACCAAATAACCGTTTTTGTGGCTTTCTGCGACAACTTATCATCAAAACAATACAAACATTTTTTTCTATTTTAATTAAATTGTTTTACTCAGGATATAATCACGGAGCACAATCCTAAAATAATTTCAAGTCCCGTTTTGTTTTATTGTTTAAAAAAAACATGCTAAGTACACATCGACATCTGAGCCATGGTAATATGTTGTGCATTCGTTCGAGCGATAAATCTGAATCTGTTATAAAATTAATTCCTATTAGTGTAACGTCTTACAAACAAGCAATGACATCTTTGCCAAAACACTTATTTCTTCCTTCCGTTCAAGATATTCTTTTAGATATTTTATTTATAAAACTACCTATACAATCAACCAAAAGTGATATATGCTCACTACTCAGCATGGCTTTGTTTCCTCCTTTTCCTTTCCCATTTCTAAATTTTCTTGTAAAGTCAACATTCATACATATATTATTATTTCACATATAGACATGAGATGTATTGCGATAAATTAATAAAATCTTTTCCATCTAACCTGTTTTTGATTTGTATAAAGATGACAAAAGCTTTATTCTAAAGAAAATGCTCTTCGTCTTCAGTTTACTCAGATTACAAATGGAAAAACACTTACGATGTTTTCAAAATGCATTCCTATCTTAAAGACAATGTAAACAGCAAAGTTGAATTAAGTAAATGGTCCTGCCGCCAGTTTGTACTTTTGTGTCTGGTACAAACAATAGATGGTTTGTAAAAAAAAAAAATAAAGAAAAAAAGATTGTAATATTATGTATCATAGGATATCCATTACAATGAAGTATTTGCAGAGTTTTCAATAGTTAAAAAAGTGCCTTCATGTTTTTAAAGGCTTACCTATCTGGTGCTACCTTTTTTGACAGTCAGAACCAGAACAATGGTTGTGTGAATTTAAATCCAATAGTCTTAAGCTTTTCATCCAAACGGTGTCCAATCTGTACTTACATCATTTTTAAAAATCAAGCGTAAGGGTAACCTATTTCGTCGTAAAAAAACACTGTTATATGAGGTGATAATAGGCTGTAAACTGGTATAAACCTTTGTTGTGTTAAAACTTAAAAGCCACAATTTTTATCGTGTCCGTGTCGTAAGATCAACAGGACTGTACGGTACGCTGCGCACTCTTTGCGTTCTACTCCAAAAAAGGGTTTATCGTATGAAAAAAGCTTATTATCTTTATTATCTTTCATTCCGAGATGAAACCCTAATATGACTGGATGATTGTTTTCGTGCGCTGGACCTTAACAAATAAATAAAAAGAGTGCAGCTCTAGAAGAGCCAGGGCCTAAGGCCTGCAATGCCCATATTCGTCGGATCAAATTTTTACATGACCAAAAATTAAGGCAAAAAATACTGCAATGTCCCAAAGGGAGTAAGAAGTTTTGGTCAATTGTAAAAAAATATGAAGAATTCTTCTTCTTCCTCGATCCCTACGCTCGTTGACAATGGCACTCCAGTTGTAAGCTCTCTCTCGAAAGCAAACCTTTTTGCTAGGCAGTTCGCCTCCAACTCCTCGCTTCCAGAGAGTGCCAGTTCTTCAGCGCGTCAATTATTCCATGGGACAAATCTTCTTCTGCACTCGTGCTGTGGCGAGAGTCCTAAAAGATCTCAATACACATAAATCCGCTGGTCTGCATGGTATCCCCGCTATTATTCTGAAGAGGTGTTCTTCTACGCTGGCAAAATCGTTGCGTCAGCTTTTCCATCTATCTTATTCTTCTGGGCTCGTTTCGAGCAGTTGGAAAACAGAATTTTTCCAGCCAATCCCAATAAAAGGTGAATCTTCTTCGCCCTCCAATAATCGTCCGATTACACTTACGTCCCTTCTTTCTAAAATCTAAAGTCATGGAAACGCTGATAAACTATCAGCTCAAGAAATATCTCGAAGACCGAAAGCTTCTTAATGACCGCCTTTCGCAGCAACAGGTCCACTGGTGATCTGATGGTCTATTTCATCATCTTTATCTTTATCTTTATCTTTACATCGTTCTGGAGAAAGTAAGATTGTTGCACTTGATATTTCAAAGGCATTTGATAAAGTTTGGCATCTTGCTCTTTTATCGAAAATGCGTGCTTTCGGTATCGATGAATCCTTCCTTCGTTGGATTAGAAAATTTCAATTGTTTCGTTGACGATAGTACCCTTAGCTTTTCTTATTCGTTTCCAGACTCACATCCCTCCTCTTTGGATGTGGAACTGCAACGGTAAATTATGATAAGCTCATAAAAATCTGACTTAAACAGCATTGTACCTTGGGGAATACAAACAAAAACGAGTAGAGTTTAAAGCTTCGAAAACTCAATGCTGCCTTGTATCGTTACAGCGAGATATACCCCCCCTGCCACTATCCATGAGTGGCACTTGTATCAATGAGACTGAACATCTCGAGATTTTCGGTATGTGCATCACTGACCTCATCTTGTGGAACGAGCACATATGCGATGTCGCTAAAAATGGGGCAAGGTGTTTTGGTTCTTAAGGCGATGCAAGAAATTTTTCTCCCCGTCCGATCTGGCTATATCCGTCCAAGGCTTGAGTACAATGCTCATCTGAGGCTACATACTTAAGCCTCTTGGACGGAATACAAAAAAGAGCCCTAAGACTCCTTAAACCACCATCGTTACGTTTCGTGTCTCTTTCTGTTCTATCGTTACTTTTACGGTAAGTGCTCTAGTGAAATAGCCAGTTGCATTCCTCCCCTTAAACAATACCCGCCCGAAATACTCGCACTTCTAGGAATGCCCATCAGCTTACCATCGAGCCCAACTTCGGACGTACTCTGAAGTATAGAAAATCGTTCTTTAGCTAATCTACATGAATGTGGAACTCCCTTCCATACTCTGTCTTTCCAAATCATTGCAATGTTCAGGAATTTAAGACCAATGAAACCGGCACCTCCTTTCTAATTTCCTATAGCATTCACTGTGTCTCTGGCAAAATAAGGGTATACAAAACCCCTTGAGTGTGTGCTATTTATAAACAAAAATTCGCCACAGACAACAACTACAATAATTTAGAGCTACAGTCAAAATAGCTAACGGTTTACACAGTATACATACATGTGTCAACTTGATTCCGGGATGTGCTGAACAATTAAAAAATCATGCTTAGCACCTTCATTCACAGTCCGTTGTCCGAGCATGTTCACCAAGCTGTTTTTTTAAATCATGCTCCTCATATTTGCTTAAATTTTCCATTTGAGTAAACCAACAAACCAACGCTTTCTGTCCAGAAATATGAGATTCCTCCGCTGACTTTTTTTTTGGCAATCTGGTTTAGGGCTCTAAAATATTCACTACCCCATTTGTCGTATTGCTTGACAGTTAACTGATTTAGAAGGATCTTTAGAATCAGTGTTGTATTTTTACCCTGAGGAAATCTTTTATTTTTTTTTGCATTACCAGATTGAGGGCCATTTTTTGATAACGTCAAAATGAGAAGAGTGTTCATTTAAATTAGATTATGCTAATTATGAAAGCTCTTCTTTAGGTAGGTATAAAAGAGTGGAGTGGATGGATACATTATTTATGTTTGGAATGGATATTCACTTTTCAAGGTGCCAACGAAAAAGTTTCTAAATTGAATTTATTAAGGAACAATAACATTTTTCAACAGCGCTGCGCGGCGCAGTCGGTGTGGCGTCGGCTTTGTTAATTAAAAATTTGCATTGAATTAGAAGTGGGAATTAAGGGACGAAACGGCAGCATCAGAAATTGTGGGTTGATAGCTGGCTGACAGTTTCTAGACTCGTTCATACACTCTTACAACAAAAGACATTTTGTTGCAGATGTTGACTACCTACAAACATGCAATAAAATATTCGTTAATTCTTTATGGGGAATAAATAAGCCGTCTTAATCCAGTGTTTCTATGACTTTTTAAGTTGTTGACAGACAAATAGCCGAAATAAGAAGGGAAAACTTTTCTTTGGAAACTTTATTCTTGTTCAGTTTTTTTTTTGTTCTTGCTACAGAGGCAATTAAATGCAGCTTCCTTCTTTTTAAATTCTGTGTTTGCATAAAATTGCAAGAAGTAAGTAAGTACGGGCTATGTTGAAGAAGAAGAAGGACGAAACGAAAACACAAATCAATTGTAAAAAATAAATGAAGAAAAGTAAGGATATAAAAGCAATTTCGGGCACAAGATGTTTGCTTTCGTAATCCTCCCAAGTGAACAAACGTTTATTCATGTATTAAGAAAACAGATATTCATACGTATATAATATAATATATTTTGTATCTGTGTCTGTGAAGCAATAAAAGAAGAATATTTTCTTATTTCCAATTTGTTCTTATTTAAGGAAATGGCTTTTGATAATGATGAACGCATGGTTTCTTATTTGAATATATCTTTATACATATTAACTCTGTTTGTTTATTTATTGTTGTCCTTATCATAATGGTGTATACCGTATACGACAATACGACATGAACTAATTAAAATTCTAAATAGAGACTAAAATTGTTTAAGACATAGGTACATAAATTCTCAGAGGAGTTAAAATGCCCTTTTTTTTGCAAATTTTTTTTTTTTTTTTTTATTGAATTCATTATTTCATTTATTAATACACATACATAAATATTTAAACATCTAAACATCTAATAATTAATAATTAATTGTATGAAATAGTTAAGTACCTTCTGTTGTTCGTAAACAAGAGTCGAAAGTACTATTGTAGATAAATTAATATTAACAAATTTTATCGATGGAACTGCGTTAAAAATATATCCTTACTACACTAGTCAAAACAATTAAAGGAACACTTGAAAAAACTCAAAAATGGAGTGGTTTTTTAAAAGGCTGTATCTCAGTAGAAAAAAGTCGGATTGAAGTGAAATAAAAAGTTTTTCAAAGGTTATCATTTTTTCTTTTCAAATTCTTTTGAGTTAAAAAAGTACCGTTAGTTGTTTTTGCTTGAGCGAAAAAATGTTCACTCAATCGCTTTGTGAAATTCGGACGAATTTTCATCAAAATCTAAAATTGAATCTTAGATTGGTTGGATTGAAAAAAAATTTCCGTTCATTTTATGAAACCTCAAAGTTTATTTTTTTTCGATTTTGAAATTGAGTGAACATTTTTTTCGCTCAAGCAAAAACGACTAACGGTACTTTTTTAACTCAAAAGAATTTGAAAAGAAAAAATGATAACCTTTGAAAAACTTTTTATTTCACTTCAATTTGACTTTTTTCTACTGAGATACAGACTTTTAAAAAACCACTCCATTTTTGAGTTTTTTCAAGTGTTCCTTTAATTGTTTTGACTAGTGTATTTTTCTGGACATTCAGCTAATGCGAAAACAAGTTTCCATTTATGAATATTTTAAAAATATTACACCAGAATTCTTACGGCTTCTAACTTTGGAGTACAACAGAATTTTCGACACCGAGTTTTCGAAAGGCAATTATTTTTCCGCTACGTAAAAAAGGTAATTTTGAAGATCCATCAAATTATAGAGGCATCTCATTTTTAAATACAGCTGTAAAGATCCTTGGCTCGGAATTATATAATAGACTCAACGAGTTGCTAAAATCTGAGCAAATATTAAAACAATTCCAAGCTGGCTTTAGGAAAAACTACTCGACAATTGACCAAATTTTTTCATTATTAAATATCTTCTTCTTCTATATATGTATATAAAAATGGGTGTATGTTTGTATATTAGGGTGGTCCTTAAGATAAAATTAATGAAGACACCCGCTCAATCGTCTCCAAATAAATACAAAAAATCTTCTAATTGTTTCAGATTTTTATCTATACCCCTATCGCGCGATTTTTCAAAACAAAGCAACTGCTTTTGATTGTAAAAACGGGATAATAAATCGCGCGATTTTTCAAAAAAAAAAGCAACTGCTTTTGATAGTAAAAACGGAAAAATAAATGAAGTTAAAACACATGAGTTTTTTTAATAGCATAGATTATTATAACAAAGAAAACATAAAAGAAAGTAGTGTATTCATTCCAAGAATCAAAGATATAATATAACAAAACTTCCACAATACTAAATATTAAGATATCTCTAGGTACATAGGTAATGCATGTGGTGATGGCGTGATGCCCAACCATTTGTTGCTGCAAGATAGCTTAATTATAACAGGAAATCCATAAGCAGCATCTTTTAACGCTAGATTTTGTAAAAGTAATTAAAAGCAGTTTTAATTTAATCCAAGAGAACAATTTCATGCATTTTTTTAAGTCTTATTTTAAATATTTTAAATACCGGTTGGCGGGATTAAACGGGATTACCGGGATTTTAAAAAGCGGTATTATAGCAGGTCGGGATTTTGACTAAAAGGGATTTTAAAACTCGGGATTTAACAAAAGCGGTATTTTAGAAGACGGGATTTTAAAACTTTTTTTTCGGGATTCTTGAAAAACGGGATTTTAAAAAGCGGGAATCCGATACGCTCCCGTTGGGTACGATATCCCAGTTTTTATAATCCCGATTTTATAATCCCGCTTGTTAAAATCCCGATTTTTATAATCCCGATTTCTTGTACATAATCCCGTATTTTATAATCCCGTATTTTATAGTACCGTTTCTTATTATCCTGCTTTTCAAAATCCCGTTTTTTATCATCTCGTTTTTACAATCCAATGCAGTTGCTTTTAATTGTAAAAACGGGATAAAAAAATGAAGTTAAAACCCATGAATTGTTTTTTGATTAGCATTTTAATTCAACTGTATATTTTGAGCTATTCGCCGCAAAAAAAAAAGTTTTACTCATATTGTTTCTCTTTCTCATTATATGTATTTCTTATAGCGCGTGATCTTACATATGGTTAGTTTTTTATATAATTTAGTTTGACCATTTTTCATTTTTTCTATTTCGGCTTTTAATAATAATAATTTTTGTTTTAATTTAATCCAAGAGAACAAATTCAAATGCGTATAGTCGTGATAAGAAGTCATGTCATGCATTTTCGTTTAGTCTTATATCAAATCTTTTGAAAACCGGAAACGAATTTTTCGGGATTAAACGGGATCAGCCGGGATTTTAATAAGAGGGATTATAGCAGATCAGGATTTTGACTAAATGGGATTTTAAAACTAGGGATTTAATAAAAGCGGTATTTTAGAAGACGGGATTTAAAAACTTTTTTTCGGGATTCTTGAAAAACGGAATTTTAAAAATCGGGATTCCGATACGCTCCCATTTTAACAATATCTGTGTTAATCATGAATTCATAATTATTCTGGGGTTGCTCTGAGGAGTAGCGAGCTTTACGCTTTTTTTTGTCGATTTTCGATCAGTCTTCGATTCAATTCCCCGGGAAGCACTTTTTTAGATGCTTTATAAATATGGAATCTCAAGTAAACTTAATCTGTCATTAGAGCCACAGCCGTGTACAAAGAAAATGTCGCACGAGTTTGGGATAGAAATTCTCTTTCAGACGAGTTTGGTACGTCAATGGGCGTTAAGCAAGGATGCATTTAAAGTACTCTTCTCTTTATCTTATACATAAAGGCATAACTGATTCGGTGAAAGGTGGTATTGATATAAGAGGAAAGAATATTGCAGGACTGATGATCGCGGAAGATATAGTTTTTCTAGCTGAAACTATAAACGGGATGCAGCTAATGATAAATAGGCTTCAACTTTATTGCAAAACATGGAACCTAAAAGTAAATCTTTCTAAATCGAAGATGATGAGGGAGGGAGAAGTGGACGTTTGACGAGAAACCGATAGAAATAGTAGAGGAATACAAGTATCTGGGAGTTTTGATTGCATCTAACTTGAATCTAGAAAAACTTTTACAACCAAATTATCGGAAGCAAAGCGTGCTATGTGTTCTGTGTGGAGAAGTTGCATTCAAAGAAATAGCGTTTCGCACATAGCTAAATACAAAGAATTTCGAGCTACCGCAATTGCAATACTGTTTTACGGAGCACAAGTATGGGGGTATCGATCGTTCGAAGCTGTGGAAAAGCTCCTCCGTTTTTTTAATTAAAAGTACTTTCAAATTGCCAAGTACGACGCTCAACTACATGTTTCATCTTGAAACAAGAATAGGACCCCTCTTTTAAGACACACTTAAATTACATTTCAACTACGTGTCAAGAGCTTTGGCGACGGATGACGAAAGAATTTCGCGACATGTACTCACACCAGCTATCAATTCTGAAGTATCGTGTGTTAAATAGTGGAAGAAACTGACAATTGAATGCTCAAGTACGTTTTCAATATCAGGCGACGAAAGAATCGAGGTGCTTAAGAGTGTTCCGGACTGAAACTTACTGTTCGAAGCGCCACCCAACTGCAGACGACAAATTTTGAACTAAATGCATCTTGCTAAGAGAGAGAGAATCATCTTTCTATGAGAATCGTGGCTTCCGCCAGCCGGTACTGATTTGAATTTTCAGATTTAGGCAGGGGTGCCAGCACGTAACTTGTTACAATCGAGCATTGTTCATCGTCTATCAACTCGAAACAAATATTTTTAGGCAGCACGTAACTTGAAACGAGTTTTTTCTTAAAATTTTCATTGATAATCATTAAATCAAAAAAATGTCAAACATTTTTCAATTAAAATTTGAAGGTAATTTTTCAACTCAATACAAAAATGATATTTTTTTATTCTAAATGTGGGGATGATTCATCCTGGATGAAGAAGAGTCCAACGCAAGAATAAAGAGAAGATATTTTAGCGACAAAAGCAATCTCTTAGAAATGAGTGATAATGGGGAATGCACCAGAAAGAAGTGCAGAAGTACGGTTTAACAATAAACATTGTCATAAAATGAGTAAAAATTCATTTTGTTCTTTGTTTATTGCCTGATTTGGTTTTGGTTCCATATTTCTTCCAAAAAGAAATGCTTGCTCGATAACTATTTTCTATCGAGTATTTTTTTCTGTTTCAAACGTCTATTTCAAAATTGTATGCTGTGAAATATGACGATACAATCGAGTTCATTCGATTGAAACAAATTACGTACTGCCACTGCTCGATTGTGTCGAGTAAACTCGATTGTATCAAGTTACGTGCTGGCACCCCTGATTTAGCTATCTTTTAATTTCGAAATAAAATGTGTTTGACCAAAGTTTTTCAAAATGTTTTGATTGCTATGTGTTGAGAACAAGTACGTGCTAAATAAATGAAGAGATAAAAAAAAAAAATATCGCATCATAAGAAAAATTGCTTATCAATAATACAAATTTTATTCATTGTTTTTTAATTCATTTTTGTTTAAAAAGTTAATTTTTTCTCCAACAGTTTAAATGTCGAATTTTATGCTCATTTAGAAATGTTGGCGAAAAATGTTTTTATTTTGATGGAATTCTCTTTGAAAAAATACGATTTTTTGCCATTTTGGCGTTTTTGAGCCTTTACTATTAAGTAAGGAAGTACTTAATTGAAATTGTGCTTCAATAGTTATATAGACATAGTTTTTGTCTACACAATGACACCTTAATCATTTCGATACGACATCCAATCACTTCACAATACCTTTTGAAAAAACGCAGTTTTGGTCCGGAACACTCTTAAGGTGAAAAAATGATGACTTGCTATAAAAAAACAGGCAACATGATGTATGATAAATTTATGAGTGTTGAGTGAAGCTTAAAGTGAGAGGTGAACTCTTCAATTTGAACTACATTCCTCACCGTCCAAAATTGCCAATATTGTGCGATTTATGCAATCGCAAAGAACGCGAAGATGTATTTCATTTCCTGGGAGTTTATCCATTACTCAAGGAGTTCCGAAAGAGCTATTTTGGAATAGATATACTTGGTTGAGAGGAAACGATCAACATCTTGAATGGAGAATTAGGTTGAGACCTTCTCATTTAACGTTCTTCGTTATAGAACCAGGATAGTTGAAAGTTTGAAAATTATGGAGATTATTTTATTGAAATGTATCTATTATAGCTTTTTCGTATGTATAAACTAAAAAAAAAAATGTGCACGACTCGGTCATACGAACTTGCTCCTGTATTCCAAATACTCATACAAAAAATGTAATTCGTAAATAAAAAATTTAAATTGAAATATCTACCTCAAAAAAAGATTCAATCTGAAAAATAATTATTTCATATGATTTCTTAAGAAATTGTTGATTTTTCAAATTTAAAAAAAAAATCGTCGGAGCGGTTTTTTTTAAATTAATTTTGTATATATAAAATTTTTCGAAAATGTCTAAAAATTAATTTGGGTATGCAGTATTCAAGAATGTAAAACTATACATGTTATAAGTAAATTTCAATTTTTAATATTGATCCGTTTTTGAGATACAGAATTTTTTAAAAAAAAGTTTAAGAATATTTTTAAAACATCCAAAAAAAATTTTGACATTTTTTTGAATACAAAATATTATTTGAACAATACAAACGTACTTTCAGAAAAAAAATTACCCTGGTCGGACTTTTACTTTTCGAGAAAATCTGATAACAAAAAAACGGTTCTATGGGCGGTACCGTTTTGAAGCAATACAATTTTTTTTTTACATAAAATACATCAGAGTTTTAAACAAAAATTTTCGAGGAAGTTTAAAAAAAATCGTAGGAGCCGTTTTTGAGAAAATTCAAACTTTTGGTTTTCGGCCAAGAAAATCGTATGGTGGCTACCCTAAATTTTGATCTTAAAAAAAAATCAAAAAACGACCCACGCGAATTCGCTCAAACCCTTAATTTTCAAGTTTCAAGTCAATCGGACCAGAGGTTAAGGCTGTAGATGCATTTACAGACAGACAGACAGAGAGACAGACAGACGGACAGAATCGCCGGACCCACTTTTTTCGACTTCTCTATCATCGTAATGTCACATCTCATCATTACCTCAAATTTTTTTTTTTACGAATTCAATACTTGCCATATATTCTATATGTCGCAAGTAAAAATGTCAGTCAGGTAGACGGCTTTCGGCCAAACGATTTAAAGACTTGTGTTATTGTGTCTTTTCCTGGGCTTTTAGATTCTCTGAAAGCATTTGATACGGTGAAAGTGAATCACAAAACACTTACTTTTAAAATAATTTTTTTTTAGAAGAAAAAACTGACTTCGTATCCTAACTTAAAGGAGTAGAAAATAAATGTATTAACAACCAATTAATACATACTTAATAGCCTTTTCCCACCGACTTGATTTAGCTTATTTGATTTATAAATCAAGAAAGCGTTCCCACTGAACTTTTTACTTAATTTAGCTTGACATTTATCACAATCTTGGCATTTTTTTGAATTTTTCAATAAAATATATCAATATATGACACAAAAATTGAATTTTGACTGTCAAAAAGAAAAAAAAATGAATTTGAAATGAATTTTATTCATTACTTGAGCATGAAATCATTCAGCCTGGAATCATCGAGGTGATTTATACCTAATTAAAAATAAAACAAGATAAATCACGTAATTAGAAATGATTGAAAATGTATGGCAAATCATGAAATTAATTATGTGATTTAGCTAAATCAAGTTAATTGAGCTAAATCACGTTGGTGGGAATAGGCTATTAGTTAAGTTAATTTATTATTCTATAGTTTTGAAGTTGGTGCCATCTTTATGATCAATTTTTGGTTACCTTAGTTTCTAAAAGTAGGCATTTGGAAGGCAATAAGGCATTCGGCAACATAAATTCAACTGCGGCAGGAGTCTCTTAATTTATATTTAAGAAGGTAAAGAAGGTTCTTCTTAATGCTTTTTTGGGAAAAGGATCCATTTCGCGACAACAAGGTTCTAAATATAAAAAATATAAAAAAAGAAAAAACTTGAAAGAGAAATGTAAGACAAAGAGCACATCAAGGAGGGCAGGCTTGTAATAAATGAACGTTTCAGTTTATGCACAATAACACTTCTATTTCATTTCTTTTTGGATAAACCCGTAGGAGGATTTATCCAGATATTAGAATTAGCATTCTAGACTGCTCTTTCTTCCAAGAACTAGTTGAACAATTATTGCGGCACAAATAAGCAACAAATTATGCTGTTAGTTTCGTATCACTAGCTTCATTGGTTCCTTAGATATCGCTAGGGCTCTGCTAGAGTAATATTAGGTGCGGGTGCATAACTTCACGGGTCATAACTTCACATGGGTCATAATTTCACCTCTAGTGAGTTATAATTTCACTTTCTTCGGGTGAAGTTGTGTCCCATCTAAGGTGGGAATTAGCTTCACTTTTTTGTGGGCCAGAATTTCACTTCTGTGTGAAGTTATGTCCCGCTCAAATTGGGATATAATTTCACTTTTTACTACAGTTGCAAGAAATTATCATTTTGTACTATTACCTATACATAATTTGTGTACCAAAACTGCATTACTCTGGCGCGTTTTTTTAATATTTTCAGAGTCTTGAAAACTGAATTTCCGAACTACTAACTATAACAACAACTACAGGGTGCGCCAGAGAAACTTACTTATTTGAAAAAATTCCCGCGCGGTGAGTTGGGCGGGTAGAGGGGCAAGAGGGAGCGCATCTGGAGGGGGAAGTTCCCAAATTTGTTTCTCCCTCCAGTCAGTTGCCATCATGCTCTGGTCTAGAGAGCAGCGGGCCTTCGCAGTTGAGAGCTTCTTTTCTAACGGTCGCTCACTTGTTGCTACGGAGCTCGTTACAGGAACATGATCGAGGAATTTTTTCTTCCAAGACTCGAAGAAATGAATGTCAGGAACGTGTGGTTTCAGCAAGATGGAGCCACAGCACACACAGCACGAGACTCAATGAATTTGTTGCGACAACATTTCCCCGACCGCCTCATCTCTCTCAGAGGCGATCTCCAATGGCCGGCACGCTCTCCAGATTTGACTCCATGCGATTTCTTTTTATGGGGTTATTTGAAATCCCTGGTTTATGTCGATCGACCATGGACCATAGCACACCTCAAGAACAACATTCGCGACGCCATTGCCAACATACCGATTGATATGCTGCGAAGAGTGGATACGAATTTCAAAAATCGACTTCATCAGTGTATGCGCAATGGGGGTCGCCATTTATCCGATGTCATTTTTAAGACTGCATAAAAAAAAATTGGGATATTGTATTCTCAAATAAAAAAAAAATTTTAAACAATAACTGAAGTACTTTTTTTTTATTGACCTTTCAAATAAGTAAGTTTCTCTGGCGCACCCTGTACAAAAAGTCTAATTAATAACCATTTTTATTTACTTTTTATCGACAAAATGGAGAGAGCAATTTATTTTTCAAAGCTGTTGCGTTTTCTTTAATTTGGAAAAGCAACCACCACACATCTTGTAATGCATACTAGTGTTTGGCAAGCAGGTGCTGCAGTGCAGTGATTCATTTCGAGCATGATGACGATCTGTAACATTCAAATTCAATTTTTTTTTATTGGGAGTAAAGCGAGCGGAAAAAATTTTGCCCAAAAGAGAATCAATTTGGGGTGTGAAAATAAAAAAATTCGCGCGAAATACAAATGCGAATACTCAAATGCTTAGCTTTTTTACCTCAGTGAAATTTGTGACTATTTCTATTCATTGAGTAATCAATTTCCCGAAAGTAGAAAGCAAATCGGGAAGTGGTTTGATAGAAACTATATAGGTACAAAAAATCAAAAATCTATGTATTTTCAGTCTTTGGTGTTGTGCAAACCAAACAAGAGATATCTTACCAAGAACTCAAAACAAAGTTGAGTCTTAGCATAGAAGGCTTATGGTTTTAGTTGGTAAGCCGCACGTTGGCCTGTACAAGCTGATTCATGTTTAAGTGCAGGAGTCGTTTCAGGCAAAATGTAAAGTAGAAAAACTTGAAATGGGGGAAGAAATTAATATCAGGCGGGAGTATGCCACAAATTTTGACTATACCTAATGGAAGAAAAATAAGAAAAGCTATATCGGTTTCTCCAGAAGCTTATCTTAAATTGAATAATTGAATATTTCGTTAAATTTTGTAAAGTTTTGTTGATTTTAGAACCAAGCAATATAAGATCTTCCTACTCTCCTGCTTCTGTTCTATGTTTCCCTCACTTGAATACTATTAACTTTATAATAAACGAAGAAACTGTTGCACAAGGTATCCATAACCTAGAAGAATGTTTTAGTCCTGGCCCTGATGGTGTACCATCATTCATTTTAAAGAAATGTGTTGATTATTTAACGTACCCATTGTGTACACTTTTTAACAAATCTTTGAAAAGCTCTCTTTTTCCTTTAGTCTGGAAGAGCTCTTTTGTAATACCTGTTCACAAAAAAGGTCCTAAAAACGAAATATCTAACTACCGACCAATTGCTAAATTTTCTGTGATACCTAAATTATTTGAGTCAATCGTATGTAGTGTCCTTTCTTTTCATTGTAGTTCAATTATATGTGATAACCAGCATGGCTTTGTCAAGAAACGCTCGACTGTAACTAATTCGTTAAACTTTACGTCTTTTTGTCTAGATGTTTTTGAAAAACATAAACAAGTAGATTGTGTTTTTACTGATTTTAGTAAGGCATTTTATAAGTTGTGTCATAAACACTAATTTTAAAACTATCACAACAAGGTTTTAACGAAAATTTTTTGAATTGGATTTCATCGTATTTAGAAATTAGAAGTTGTAGTGTTATATTTCGTAATTAATGTTCTAGTCAATTTGTTGTAAATTCCGGTGTCCTTCAAGGCAACCATTTTGGTCCAATTCTATTTGTTCTATTTGTAAATAACGTGGCTTCGATTTTAAAAAATTCGTCTGTTCTTATATATGCTGATGATATTAAACTTTATAAAAGAATTAATTCTATATCTGACTGTCTACTTTTGCAAGAAGACTTAATATTATTTAGGGAATGGTGCAATAATAACCGTCTTGTTTTAAATGTTGATAAATGTATAACCATGAGTTTTACACGCAAGAAAGTTCCAATTGTCTTTGATTACATGTTTGATTCTTTTCCTTTATGTAGAGTAGATATTCGTATTTTCTGATTTGGGTGTAGTTTTAGATTCTAAACAAACTTTTAACGAACATATTAACTTTATAGTTAAGAAAGCAAACAGAGTTCTTGGTTTCATTAAAAGATTCGGTAGTGATTTCCGCGATCTTTATACACTAAAATTACTCTATGTCTCATTCGTGAGACCTATTCTAGAATACGCCTGTGTACTGTGGTCTCCTTACTACGACGTCCATATTATAAGATTTGAAGCCATTCAGAAAAGATTTTTGCGTTTCTGCCTCCGATCTCTTCCATGGTTTCGTGGTATTATATTGCCCCCCTATTCGCAAAGATTTTCTATTATCAACCTCCCTTCTTTGACAAACCACAGAAAATACCTACAATTTTCTTTCATTGTTGCATTAATAAATGGATCCATATCATCACCATTAGTTCTTTGTCGTTTAAATTTTAGTTTTAGTCGTTCAAGTATAAGACTCCAGAATCCGTTAAATCAAATATTTAGCAGGTCAAACTATGGTGCTCATAGCCCTCTTAATCAATTAATTGCAATTTTTAATAAATTTAACTTTTGTATAACCTAACAAATTCAAATTAATGTTTTTCAACAGCCTAGATTAAGCTTAGATTTTAAGTATTATGTTTGTAAGCATTGTTCACGTTAGCATTTAACGAATTGAAATAAATAAATAATAATAATAATCATTTTAGTAAAATATTGCTGTTTCGTTAAAAGTAAGAATTAATAAAGTTATGAATTAAATTACAAAAATATGTTTTCTTTAAGAAATATTATTAAAAAAATAAATCTCGAAAAATCTCGAATTACCATTTTTTCGATATTTTTTCGAGATATTGTCCTTCGAGATTCGTGAACGTTTTAGATTTTTGTACGTTCGAGATTTTTGCATTCGAAATTTTTATTCTTTTGTTTCGAGATTTCTTACATTCGAGATAACGTCATGATCCCTTACTTTACACTTGTCAACATTAACAAAAAGTCTATTGTTATTGCACCACTCCCTTAATCTTATTAAATCGTCTGGTGAAAGAATAGCCAGTTTCAAATCTTATTCTTTTGTAAAGTTTAATGTCATTGCATCGGTGTAAATAAGAGTATTTGAATTATAGACAGAATAATTAATAAAAACGATAAACAAGACAGGTCCTAAATAGCTACCCTGAGGTACTACCTGAGTTAACAATCAAGTTATTTGAACAAACATTACGAAAAACTACACAATAATTTCTATTTTGTTGGTATACGAAGAAAACCATTTAAGGAATTGGTTATTGAAACTAAAAGTTTATTTAATTTGTTAATGAGGGTGTTGTGGCACAATTTATCAAATTATTTAACAATCTGCAATTCGCACACGGCCTCCGTGGGACTGCAAAATTTGTTTCCTTCAAATTTACTTAAACTTAAGAAAATCGGACTATTAGAAAGAGAAAAAATATCAATTCACGACAATTCAATTCACGACAATGCAATGTAGATACACTAGCTAAGTAAGCCTGTAACAACTGTCAATATACATATTATTCCCTTCGAAACAGTTGAAAGACACAGATCTCACCACCCCTTAAAATCACATAATAATCAAACGAAATCATCTGCCACTGTCTTTTTTATATTCAAATCAACAAAACAATTTGATAACGATATTTTAACTAGATGGATAACTTATCTATCATCCTTCAAACGTGTGTAACGAAACTCATGACCACATGTTTAAGTGTGTAAATGCCAAACAAGTAACCCTGTCATCTCCCTAAATTTTAAGTTTAAGGGTTGAAGTACTAATCGTTTGTTCCTAGCAGCCGTGTTTATCATGAGTGATATCAGTTTTTTTACGCATTGGGTTCAATGTAAATCTATTGTACTCGCACTTGTTTGGTTCGCCCGTCTCCATACTCCATGCGACACACACTGCCGCCGTCGGACGACCGACGCGACGCGACAACACGGTAGGTCTCACAGCATCAATTTGGGTTCGTAAAAGTATGAACATGAAGTGTAGTCGAATAGGTAGGTATGTGCACAAAACAAATTGAATTGTATCCTTATTTTCACCCACAAGTTCAAAGTGAGCACTTTATCATTGGGGTTGCATTTTGATGAAGTAATTCACAGCCACAAGTGGTACATTAATTTACATTACGTTTGATCTGCGGCGTTGACGACAGTGGCCGGCCGGCCGGCCGCAGCGGTACGGTGGTTACAGGAAAGTAAGGAAATCACTGACGTGCAAATAATTTGCATTTGAAATGGAGAAAAGGAATATGATTTTTCAATTTAGCGAAACAAACATTTAACAAGTCCCTCGGGAATCAACATTGTTGTTTAACTCTTCCACGCAGATTTATTTCGCAGGATATCAGGAGACTTATATCCGCCACCCGTCGGTTATGCCGATTTCATCCTATACTGTTCTTTAGTTTATAAAATCACAGAAATAATTTAAAGAAAGCGATTGATACTCACTAAACTATTTTCTTTTTTTTCAACAACGCAAAATTGAGTTTGTATAATTAGTCCGAATAAAGACAAACGATTTATAATTCAGAAAACTGTAAAAAAAAAAAAACTGAATACTGAACCACCTTCTCCAGTGGCAGTTTAAAATCAAATGAATCTGAATATCAGAATATCACAAAACTGAAACCGTCATCCGCCATCCAGCAAGGATTGTGAGTGTTAAATCTAAAACCAAAAACACATTTTAAATTCCACCCTCTCATGGCTGCTAAAGAAGAAGGGTCGAGTATAGAATTGTAGAATGTAGTCGGTGGTTTTCCTTTTTGTTGTATTGGCGCGTGTTTAAAAAAAGGAAGTAAATCATATAGGTAGGTAAAGTAGAATCATCAACCTTAACATCAGCTTCAACATCATCCAACAGAAGCATCTGAGGCAACAAATAGAAATCCAGAGCAACGCAACAGACAACATTGCATCAATCTGTGCTCTTCTACTATGAAACACCCTCCGCTTCTCATGCAGATTTCTTTTTTTTTTTGTATTGTGATTTCTGTGGGGAATGGGTATTTGTATGAAAGAACCAAAACGGGAATGAAGGAAGAAAAAAGTGTTGGTAAACCGACAGCAATTGTTGGCAGCTATTATGGCATAGACCATAGAGCTATAAGAGACTGTATATATACATTTCAGTACATATATTTTTTTAATTTTTCAATTGTTTGCCTTATTATTCAGGGTTGTTTCGAGGGAAAAATGGCCTTAAATCTTCATTAATAAATTGGAAGTCCCGTAGTTCATAACTTTGTAAGATATATTGATGAATCCAGTCCTGGCAAGTTCTTAAGTTCTAAATTCTGTTTATTTAAGGCAAAGGAACTTCAAATCGATGCCTACGACCTTTTCATCGATTTCAAGGCCGAGTATGACAGCGTTTTAGTTTTGGCATCCCAGAAAAATTCTTCCAATAGTGCCGGAAAAAACCTAACGGATGCATTTGAACTTGAAGTCAAAAAAGGTTTTAGACAAGGCGATGCGCTATCATGCGATTTCTTCAACATCATTCTTGAAAATATTGTGCAAAACTCTAACGTCAACACCAGAGACTCAACTAGGATACGCAGACGACATTCACATAATTGGAAGAACTAAGCGCCAGCATGTTGTCAGCGTTCGTAAGCCGTGAGAGGTAGGCTAGAAAAATGGGTCTAGTGGTTAACGAGGGCAGGACCAAGTTATTGCTGTCAACAAGAAAGGACACCCAACATCGACGTCTTGGAGCCTACGTCTGTATAGGCAGATTTAACTTCGAGGAAGTTAAGGTCTACAGAAGATCCGCTATAAACTCGGACAACATCACCAGCGCTGAAATTAAACGAAAATCACTCTTGCCAATCATTGCTTCCTTGGACTTAGAAGGCAATTGATTAGTAAAGTCCTCTCTCGAGGAACTAAAGTGTCACTGTATAAAACCCTCATCATTAAATCCTTTCTTCAATTTTATGTGGTTCAAATTTTCCGTAAATAAGCACATCATCAATTACTGTTTCCTTTATAGAAGCCCAAATTTGGACAGGGTTTCAACTTCTAACGCATTTGACTCACTGTCCGACTCCATCCAAAGAATTGTTTCCTTGTATCCTCACACTGAAATTGTTGTTACAGGCGATTTCAATGTACACAATTCTTCCTGGCTTCTCCATTCGAGCTGGACAACACCAACGAAGGAGTGTGTGCTGAGATTTTTGCTGAGTTTAACCATCTTGCTCTGACCCTGATAAAATCACAATAAGTGTATTATCGCCTCTAGGCCGATCTGACTATTGTGTCACATCCGCAAATTTCTCGTGTCAAAAATTCCAGTTAAAGAAAGAGCTCCTAAGAGAACCGTTTGGCATTACGAGAAAGCCGACTGGGACAGTCTCAACAATTTCTTCAGGATCTATAACTGGTCACTATGCTTCCTCGATTCGAGTGCGGCATGCTCACAAGTTTAATTCTTCTGGGAATGAGAACTTATATCCCGAATAGGGTTAAAAGAGCTGTAAGGAGGTTATCAGGGTTAAAGAGGTAAGTCTCCGTTGTTACAAGTCCAACCCTACTGAGGAAAACCGGAATAAGTTTTAACAAGCCAGGGAGGCCTTCAATTTCTATATTCGTCGGACCAAATTTTTACATGTCCAAAAACTAAGGTAGAAATTACTGCAATGTCCCAAAGGCAGTAAAATTTTTTGGTCATTTGTGAAAACATGGTATATCCGCTATTGTTCTGAAGAGGTGTTTATTTTTTTTTTTTTATAATTAACGCGCACTCAAGGGGTTTTTTTCATTACCCTTTATATGCCAAGAGCACAGTGCGAGCATTAGGGAAAGGATAGGGGATGTAAAAGGAGGTGCAGGTGAACATTGGTTTTGAATTTTTGAACATTACAATGACTGGGGAAGACAGAGTGTGGAAGAGAGTTCCACATTCGCGTAGTACGGCTAAAGAATGATTCTCTGTACTTCACAGTACGTCCGAAGTTGGGCTCGAGGGTGAACTGATGGGCATTCCTGGAGGCGCGGGTATTACGGTTGAATGTCTTAAGGGGAGGAATGCAACTGGCTATTTCACTAGAGCATATACCGTTGAAGTATCGGTAAAACAGGGTGAGACATGAGACATTACGACGATGTTCTAGAGATGTAAATGACTCAACGATGGTATTGTCACCAATCATTTTGAATGCTCTTTTTTGGATACTGTCCAGAAGACTTAAGTACGTCACTGGAGCACCAGCCCAGACGTGAGAATTGTACTCAAGCTTAGGACGTATGTAGGTTTTGTAGATAGTAGCCAGATCAGAAGGGGAGAAAAATTTCTTGCATCGCCTTAAGAAACCTTAACATTTTGCGGCATTTTTGGCGACATCGCATATGTGCTCGTTCCACAAAAGGTGGTCAGTGATGCACATACCGAAAATCTCGAGATGTTCGGTCTCATTGATGCAAGTGCCACTCATGGATAGTGGCAGGGGAGGTATATCTCGCTTTAACGATACAAGACAGCATTGAGTTTTTGAAGCTTTAAACTCTACGCTTTTTGTTTGTATTCCCCAAGGTACAATGCTGTTTAAGTCAGAGTTTTATGAGCTTATCATAATTTGCCGTTGCAGTTCCACATCCAAAGAGGAGGGATGTGAGTCTGGAAACGAATAAGAAAAGCTAAGGGTACTATCGTCAACGAAACAATTGAAAGTTTCTTATCCAATGAAGGAAAGATTCATCGATACCGAAAGCACGCATTTTCGATAAAAGAGCAAGATGCCAAACTTTATCAAATGCCTTTGAAATATCAAGTGCAACAATCTTACTTTCTCCAGAACGATGTTAAGATAAAGATAAAGATGATGAAATAGACCATCAGATCACCATTGGACCTGTTGCTGCGAAAGCCGTACTGCCGGTCATTAAGAAGCTTTCGGTCTTCGAGATATTTCTTGAGCTGATAGTTTATCAGCGTTTCCATGACCTTAGAAAGAAGGGACGTAAGTGCAATCGGACAATAATTGGAGGGAGAAGAAGATTCGCCTTATTTTTGGGATTGGGATATTGACTGGACAAATGCTGTTTTCCAAATGCTTAGAACAAGCCCAGAAGAATAGGATAGATGGAAAAGCTGACGCAACGGTTTTGCCAGCGTGGAAGAACACCTCTTCAGAATAATAACGGAGAAACCATGCAGACCAGCGGATTTGTGTATATTGAGTGTATATTGTATATAATGAGGTCTTTTAGGACTCTCGCCACAGCACGAGTGCGGAAGAAGATTTGTCCCATGGAATAATTGACGCGCTGAAGAACTGGCACTCTCTGGAAGCGAAGAGTTGGAGGCGAACTGCCTAGCAAAAAGGTTTGATTTCGCGAGAGAGCTTACAACTGGAGTGCCATTGTCAACGAGCGTAGGGACCGAGGAAGAAGAAGAATTCTTCATATTTTTTTACAATTGACCAAAACTTCTTACTGCCTTTGGGACATTGCAGTATTTTTTGCCTTAATTTTTGGTCATGTAAAAATTTGATCCGACGAATATGGGCGTTGCAGGCCTTAGGCCCTGGCTCTTCTAGAGCTGCACTCTTTTTATTTATTTGTTAAGGTCCAGCGCACGAAAACAATCATCCAGTCATTTAAGGGTTTCATCTCGGAATGAAAGATAATAAAGATAATAAGCTTTTGTTTTGTCGTCTTGAAGTTCTCCCTTAACTGTTTTTTCATACGATTAACCGTTTTTTGGAGTAGAACGCAAAGAGTGCGCAGCGTACCGTACAGTCCTGTTGATCTTACGACACCCTTGCGTAAGCTTTTCCATCTATCCTATTCTTCCGGGCTCGTTGGAAAACAGCATTTGTCCAGCCTATACCCAAAAAAGGCGAATTCTCCTCTCCGTCCAACTTTTGTCCGATTCCTGGTGTGCCCCAGGGCTCCGTTTTGTCTCCGACCCTCTTATTCATTTTTATAAATGATCTCTTGCCTGTAACTTCTAATCCAAT
Source organism: Sphaerophoria taeniata (assembly GCA_943590905.1). Taxonomy (NCBI): domain Eukaryota; kingdom Metazoa; phylum Arthropoda; class Insecta; order Diptera; family Syrphidae; genus Sphaerophoria; species Sphaerophoria taeniata. Next base: position 68,736,947 of record OX016542.1, read on the forward strand.
TCATTGTTTCGCTGACGATAGTACCCTTAGCTTTTCATATGTTTGGGCTGGTGCTCCAGTAACGTACTTAAGTCTTTTGGACAGTATCCAGAGCAGAGCATTTAAGACGATTGGTGACCATACCGTCGTTGAGACATTTACGTCACTTGAACATCTACGTAATGTCTCATGCCACACCCTCTTTTACCGTTACTTCAATGGTTTATGCTCTAGTGAAATAGCCAGTTGAATTCCTCCCCTTAAGATATTCAACCGTAATATCCGCGCCTCAAGGAATACCCATCAGTTCACCCTCGAGCCCAACTTCTGACGTACGGTTATGTTCAGAGAATCGTTCTTTAGCCGTACTACGCGAATGTGGAACTCTCTTCCTCCGTCTTTCACTCCGTCTTCCACAGTCATTGCAATGTTCAAGAATTCAAGACCAATGTTAACCGACACCTCATCCTAAAGCCTCTCCGTCTATCCCACTTTCCCTACCGCTCGCACTGTGATTTGGCATAAAAAGGGAACAAAACCCCCTTGAGTGCGGCGAGAATTTTTTTCAAAATTTTCCCCCACCACACTTTAAAAAAGTATATAAGCGAAATCAAGCGAATTTAACGAAAATCAATTTGTGCCTACTTTAGGTAAGAATCTTTCCTATTTTACTTGCAACATGATAGATGAAACATGATGCATTAACTGCGATAAAGACGCAATATTTCGCAAGGCCTTGCATCACTGTTTCAACCAGCCCTGCGTTCAATACATAATTCCGTTGAGTTTGTAATAAATACCATTCCATGCTGTACTCATTTTTTCCATTGCTCAAATGGTTTCAGAGACGGATGCTTTTCAGGCATTGTTAAATACTTTTTTCCTGAATATATGCAGATCCTTGCCGCTTCACACCGAGACTGGGAATTTGCCCATGGCGAATATTATATGACTTCGTGGGTAATACTCCTCATCCTGCTGATAGATATTTTTTTCCACAGCTTTGTCATCTTCTTTTTAATTCTTCCATCAAATCAAAACGAGCTTTATAATGCTTACTTTTTAATGATTTGGTTTAATATAAGTAAAATAATATCCTTAAATGCGTGTTTCTGTCCTTGGATGAAGCCGATATCAAAGTGTACCAAACACTTTAGGAAGTGCATGCAGACAAAAGTACCTACCAGGTAAGTGTTGGCATGCTTACAACCAAATCGTATCAAAACATCTGTCACCTCCCGTTCAGTGCTCAAAAAAAAAAAAACGTGGAATCTTAAATTCACTTGTTTATTTCTGCGCTACTCTTATGGGATTGCCGATAGTTGATATCTCCACAAAATTGAAAAAATTAAGTACACTGGCTTAGAATAACATATAAGGCGATAGCTGTATTGCCACCTATTGATGTTCAATCTACATACGGTAGGTATATGTCTCCACAGATGTGGAATCAACTGAAGTACTAACAAAACAAGACCAAATGTTTCAAAAAAAAAGGAATGCTTTTCAGTGCCACTCTAAAACATTTCGCTTTCGAATGCTTTGATATCCTCCTTCCGTATCATGTCATGGATACCACATTTTATTCTGGATAGGTTCTTCCGACTGTTGCCGGAGTTTATGGAATCTTTCAATACTCAGAGCGTTTGCGATGAAAATCTGGTTTATATTGTTTTCCTGTGGCATCATCGTCGTCGTGCAGCGATGTGTCACATGTACAACGTACCATATTCAGATGATACCCGACTCACACCTACTAAGCTCAGATGCGTTGCTGTTTTCCTCCGAGAATTTTGGCCGTTGATGGAGTCGAGTCTGTCTCTGTATCTATATCAAGGAGAAAGTGCTGGCGGAAGGTGATGGTGGCATTAGCATAATACTTTTATTGTTCATTAAATTTTCGTGGAGGGGGAAGCAGGTTGAGAATTCCGCACTGTTATTGTGTGATGGAGAAAAACATCGATGGGTGATGCATAAACGTTCCTACTTCGATACAGAAGTCCATCATCGCACAGCTTATAAGCGGAAATCCTTTTTTGTCAAGCAAAGACTCTGAAAGTGGGTGGGGATTGTTGGTATGCTCGGTTTATTTTCAATTTTGGAATTACTATAATCGCATTATCTGATTGTTGGATAGAGCCTGCTGTCAGCTTATATTGGTCAGATATTCGAAAAAGAGAGATGAGCGTCGAAATGTGTAGCACAAAATTCAACAGCTGCACGAAGGAATATTTCAAGAGTTAAAAAAATACGTAATATTCGTAAAACCCAGAAAATAAAGAAACTTATACAGATCTATCGTCTCTGCAGACAAATATGAATCATTTTTTTCCCTACCAGACAAGCATTGCCAGACAAGGAGCTTTCAGGAGCTCTTTTCTCTTTTATTAGTTTCCATTAATGGGAAAAAGAATTTGTGTTCATTTAGTGAATGTGTTAAAGCTTTTGGAGAAGCTTTTCTTTTTGGCTGATTTTGGTATAAATTCTCGGCATAAGGAGAGACATCTGTATAAATAATAATTATTTATTTATCATATCAAGGGGCACGGTAGTGCCCAGCCAAGTTCTCTAGCAACTTTGGCACTACACCCTTATTTACAGGAAACAACTCAGGGCATTTTCCACACCCCTCTAACTTCTATACCAAAGAAGCCAAAAGTTTCAAACTCACATCATTTGTTAAGCTAGTCAAGAAGAAGCACCTCAGTAAATTTCAGATATTTAGCATAAGTAGTTTCTAAGATACAATGTTCCAAAAATCACGAAAACCGTAACTGACTGACTCACTGACTCACTGACTCACTCACTCACTCACTGACAGATCATCAAAATTATGAAGCACTTCCCGTTGCCCTAGAAACTTGAAATTTGGCACAGTGGTAGGCCATGTGGTACATACAAAGGAAAAAATCGAAAATTTGAAAATTTTCAATCAGGGGGCGTGGTAGCCGCCTACTTTTACATTATTAATTTAAATTATATGAAGCACTTTCCGTTGCCCTAGAAACTTGAAATTTGGCACAGTGGTAGGTCATGTGGTACATACAAAGAAAAAAATCGAAAATTTGAAAATTTTCAATCAGGGGGCGTGGTAGCCGCCTACTTTTACATTATTAATTTAAATTATATGGAGCACTTTGGAGTGCAGTAGAATCAAGAAATTTTGCACAGTGATAGGTCATGAAGTACATACAAAGGGAAAAATCGAAAATGTGAAATTTTTCAGTCAGGGGGCGTGGTAGCCGCCTACTTTTAAATTATTAATTTAAATTATATGGAACACTTTGGAGTGCAGTAGAATCAAGAAATTTAGCACAATGATAGGTAATGAAGTACATACAAAGAAAAAAATCGAAAATTTGAAATTTTTTAGTCAGGGGGCGTGGTAGCCGCCTACTTTTACATTATTAATTTAAATTATATGAAGCACTTCCCGTCGCCCTAGAAACTTGAAATTTGGCACAGTGGTAGGTCATGTGGTACATACAAAGGAAATAATCGAAAATTTGAAAATTTTCAATCAGGGGGCGTGGTAGCCGCCTACTTTTACATTATTAATTTAAATTATATGGAGCACTTTGGAGTGCAGTAAAATCAAGAAATTTGGCATACAAGTACATCGTGCAATAAAACAAATAAAATATGAAATTTATGATTTTCAACTGAGGGGGCGTGGTACCCACCCATTTAAAAATAAATTTTATAAAATATATGGGGCACCTCTGATCATCGTAGAATATTGTAATTTGGCAAACTAGCAATTCTGCCAGTCAATATAAAGAAATAAAATTAATTTTTAGATTTTTCTGCTTATCAAAAAAAAAAAAAATCTTTGCAAAAAGTAATGATATCACACCAAAAACATAAATGTAAAAAAAGAGCCAAGTTCTCCCGTACAAAAATTCTGCCTAACAAATCAGCCACGAAAAGTAATGAGATCTAAAAGAACGCCAAGTTCTAAGATTCAGCAAGTACTCGTAGGTGCATTGCAAATGTTTTAAGTGGACTTACACCGAATCAACTATTAGTTTTGAAAGTAACTTGTAAACTAATGTAAATTAGTTAATTTTTTTTACTTGGCGGGTTTTCTCTTAGTAACCTACTATTAAAAAAGTTTGGAAAACTTGCTAAGTAAAAAAATTAACTAATTTACATTAGTTTACAAGTTACTTTCAAAACTAATAGTTGATTCGGTGTAAGTCCACTTAAAACATTTGCAATGCACCTACGAGTACTTGCTGAATCTTAGAACTTGGCGTTCTTTTAGATCTCATTACTTTTCGTGGCTGATTTGTTAGGCAGAATTTTTGTACGGGAGAACTTGGCTCTTTTTTTACATTTATGTTTTTGGTGTGATCATAATAACACGATATCGTTGAAAAAGTGTATTCATGTCCACTTAATGCATGGCAGTTTGTCTCGATTCACTGTGGGAGAAAATTTATGGCCCAAAATATGTAAAAATACTAAGAAAGCATATATTACAAAACTATTGTTTATTTAATTTCTCTCTCATTAAATATATAGGGTGTCTCAATAAGAGCGCACTTTTTAAAATTGGAATAATTTCTTTGTCATGCAAGTAGGAAATCTGAAATTTGACAGATGTCACCTCTGTTTGTTCCGATTTCTAAAAATGGAGCGCTTTTTGAAAGAACAACACGTTATACCTAATGGTAAAAACTCATTACAAAAATGGGGAAAGTTACGCTTCGCAAATTTCACCAAATTTTCAGTCGAGAGAGTGTACCCAATATGTCAACCATTCGAAGAGTGGTCAAAAAATTTGAAGAAACTGGGTCAATTATGGATGCTAAGAATCCTTTGCGTCAACGTACTGGTTAGTCTTTTGAAAACATTGCTGCTGTAAACGAGAGTGTTGTCGAGAACCCGAAAACATCAATTTTACAGTGAGTGTGAACGGCATTCGTTACAGGAATTTGATAACAGACTTCTTGTGGCCTCAACTGCACGGCATGAATCTGGACAACATGTGGTTTCAGCAGGCGGCGCAACTTGCCATACTGCGTATGAAACAATCGACTTATTGCAGCAACGATTTTCAGAATACATTATTTCACGAAATTCTGATGTGAACTGGCCACCAAGATCGTGCGATTTATTGCCGTGCGATTTTTTTCTTTGGGGTTTGTGAAATCTTGGGTTTATGCGAATAAACCCGAAACAATTCCTGAGCTCAAATCGGAAATCCAACGTGTTGTCGGTGAGATACAGCCACATCTCTGTGCAAAAGTCATGGATAATTTCATGAAAAGAGTAAAGCGGAAAACACAAAGCTGCTTTGCTCTTAAGCCTAAAACACATACACGCTTCAGCTTCGGCTTCGTCTGCGTTACGATGCACCCGCCTCACGTTTGCTTTGAATGACAGTTCTCCCTCCATCATCATCAAACAGATTTGCCACTTTTTTCCTTTCGAAGTAGTCTACTTCGATTTTTGAAAAACTTTGTATATCTATTCCCACTTTGCACCATCAAGAATGTTTTGAAATCTACTTCACTCGATTTTACTTGATATTTCCAAAATCTGCTTCGATTAACTCATTGAGTAATTTTATGCCTACAGTTCTCTTATTTTCATCAGGAAAATATATAATCGATAAGTTTCTATGCTTATACACGAACAATAAGCGGACACACTTTACAAACACGAAATGTCAACCCATACATTATACATACATATACGCAAAGTATGAGTTACGTGATTGTATTAAAATGTTTAATATTTTACGCCGTGTGCAACTTGGGTTAGAATGTTGGTTAAATTTAAACACTAGTGTCATATTTTAGCTTGGTAGTTAAATTTTAACATATCATATCCGCCATGTAGTGTCAAAATTAAATCAAAGTCAAGTTTGTATACACATTTTAACACAATTCACACACGGCTCTTAATTGTAGATCTGTCTATGTATTCATTGTCAATATAAAATACACTATTTAAAAATCTTTTTCGCTTTTTCTTAATCTACTTCGCTTTATTCCCAAATTTACTTCGCTTCCTTTTTTTTCAAGTGGTAACGCTGCTCCAAACAACAAATGAACAAACAGCTGTTGAGCTGTCAGACAAAGCAAAATTTCAACCAAGTTGAACTTTTTTTTGACAGATGGTGGCTTCTTTACGTTTTCTTACGTTTCCTTACGTTTGTCAAAAAAAGCGTACGTAGGAAAAGCGTCATTGTGTGAGGTTACACAGATTTCCTATAGTTGAACTTTTCGCAGTTGTCAAAATCGACGGCAAAGCGTGATTGTGTTTCTGCTTTTAGCGTTGAGTGACGTATAAAGTTCAAGCATAGGAATTGCTAACAAGCTATCACAAAGCAGCTTTGTTGCTCAAACTTTAATTTGACATACTGAAGAACCCCGTAACATAAACGTAACGTCTCAAAAGCTGTAGCAAAAGTAGAAATGTTTTCTACTTTTTCATATGAATTTCCTCACCGACATGTTTTCTTGTTTGTTTGTGTGAACATTTTATTTGAATTTTATTTCCTTTTTACTTCAGCTGTCGGTTTTGTTTTCAAAAAATAAAAAAATTAAATTTTTGAGAAAAATTGATCGAAGAAAATAAAATAAATTAAGTAAAATGGCAGATGTCTGTCAAAGCTCAAACCGAAGTATAGTAACGTAACGGAGTCAGCGCTAACAGCAAAGCAGCTTTGTGTTTTCCGCTTAATGGCCTGACATCGGAGCCGCGGGGTCATTTGCCGGATATTATATTCCATACTTAATTGGAACATGTCTTCTTTACACTACAATACAAATATCACACCTCTGTCATAAAATACTTGGTTTTATTTGCAAATTAAAAAATGCACTCTTATTGAGACACCCTATACAAACATTTTCCATGAAAATTAATTTCTGATTTTTGCCAAGAGACACAACAAGTAGTTAATAACAAGTACTTTACTTTTTAATTCAAGAGTTCCATACAACGAGACGGATTCAGTAAAGGCAGATGTTTAACTAATAAAGAAACGATTGATTTAAAAGTCTAACAAATCTCGAGACGATCCTTCTCATTTTATCCCTGGTGAAGTTTTATTTGAGGCAGATGATCGAAAAAAAGCTAACTCCAAAATTTATCTAACATGAGGTTTTTAAAAATAACAAGATTACAATCCATACAAAAAAAACGTAAAGTTCACAAGCAAAAAGTAAAGAAAAAGCGTACACAATTAAAAAAAATCTATAAAAAACACGTATACGCCCCAGTGTACATTTTATTGCATCTGAAATAAGATATGAAAAATTTAACATAAAAGCAATGTTTTCAACAATTAGTTACGTTCATATTTAAACTTACCAACAAAGATACTTTTGCAAGAACACTGGAATTCTTTCTTGCTAGTAAACCTAAATAGACGATTTCTGTGTTTTTAAAAATAAATTTATAAAGGCCTAGATATGTTATTGCCAAGGGGTATCAATAGAGTTCCCGAATAAGTTGTTGCAAAACATGTGGTCATAAAACATAGAATAAGAAGTCACCAACATAAGCTATGTGGATCTTAACTCATCATAAGTTATTTCGTTTGTCTCGTTATTCGCGCGCTAATTTTGAATGCTTGCAAGTTTAGATTTGCATCAGATTAGCGCTGGCAAGTTCACGCCATTAGTTTACAAACATTGAGATAAACATTCTAGCAAAATTTCAGGGCGGGACGCGGTGTGACATATTTTCCACGAACATCGCGTCATTCAAAGCGACTTGCCACGGGCTTTGCACCGAAAAAGGGGTGGCAAGTCCACGTTTTTAGAATGGGCAGTTAAAAAGCTTACCAAAACTGTAAATTTTATTCCGGGACGATATGCAACATATTTTTATCACCACTTAAAATCAGGCAAGTCGGTGGTTTGGAGTAACCACAGACACCAACAAATGGTTTTTCAACATTTCGTTTCGGGACGACATACATGTAGAGTGGGATCGAGCAGCCGGCTCTCCTACTATTAGTTATTTAGTGTGTTTTGTTAACTGCCTCCAGATTTAAATATTATTATTATAGTGGAGTCAATGAAGCTAAAAAAAGGGCGTTTTCAGAAAGTCCTCAGAAACAGCTCGGATTTGTATTTTTTTTATATTGTTTAAAAACAGAAACATTTCATTCGGGGGAAATAATTGCTAATATTGTTTAAACAATTTTTATATTGGTTATAAAAGGTGCTCCACGAGTGATGTTTTTGATAATTGGAGTGTGTAGGTTTCATTAAAACAAGAAAAAAATCGTATGGAACAGGGGGTCTATTGCGCCCCGTTTAGCCAGTAGGGATGGTTTTATAAAAAAAAAACTTATTTTTCAAAAAAATATTAAAAATCAACGGCTTTGTCTACAATGCCGTGTTATACCTTTTTGCAAAGCTTAAAAATGCTTCTTTCTTTTTGCATTTAAATAAAACTGTTTTCAGGAATAGTTTTCGAAAACTTTATCTTCAAAGTCAAAAAATCGAAATTTTCAACTTTTGTTTTTAACTTCGAACTATTTTTTTTTTTTCGAAATTTTGGAAGATAACTAGCAGTTAAAATTCAAAATAGCGTTTCACAATATATGAGTAGAGCTAACTTTAGTTAAAGTGTCAAGTAACTTATAAGAAGGATGAAGTGCCCTATAAAATATTTAACTGGTAGTTAATACAATTAAAAGCAAGCATTTGTGATTTTTTTTTCAATTAAAATAAAATGTGAAGTCCAAAAAGCAAGGATTCGTATGCGTATAATTTTCATTTTTTCCGATAAAGCGGATATTCTTTTCGACACGTCAAGAAATTGGGCTCTGCGAAATAATGCCCCAGGAAAAAAGACCCCAAAGAAAAAATGAAATAAGGCCCAAAATTGGGGTATATTTTCATAATGAAACTATGACCCAATAAAATAAGGCCCCAACGAAATGGAAAAAGGTCCCAAAATTAATGATATTAGGCCCCAAACTGTGAAATTTAGCCCCAATTTGTCTTTTTCATAAAAAAAACCGTTAGTTAGATAATGAAAAATATCACCACAAACTATTCCAAAAACGCTCAAGTGGTGACCCTGCAACAAGCCCCCAAAATAAATGAAATAAGGCCCCAACTTATTTAACTCTTTTTGGAAAAATGCAATTAAACCCAATTCGTCTTTTTCATAAAAATAACTTAGTAAGATAATAAAATACTACCCCAAACTGTTACAAATGCTTGAAATGTGACCTTAACTATTTCCCTGCAACAAGGACTCTTAGTAGTATAGAAACTGGTGGGTCATAAGGGGCGAATTTGAATTAATTGCGAGCTAAAATACCTTCAATTCTATGCTAGTTTCAAGGCGATTAAATCTCCAATAATATTCTTTACCAATTTTTAATCTTTTTTTCATAAAAACTTCAAACGTCTCTACTGAAAAAATGTTGAAAATCGACTTTGGCGTTTTTTCATTGAGACCACAGACTTGTGGGTCATAAGGGCAGAATTTGAATTTGAGACTACTGACCCACTTTGGTGGATCATATGTTGCGAAATCAAATTCGGGTCTACTAACCCTCGTGGTTAATTTTAGATAATTGTTTATCAAACAATAAATTGAGTAGAAAGTTTTTAACATTTTCAAGCTTTTACCCTTGCATAACGGTTGAAATAAACCGTATGCTTTAAGTCTATGTGACGTAACGTAAAAATGCAAACTCACCGAACTTTGGGATTCGGTAAGAGTTGGGAATTCTACAAGAACACTATACTTGAACCCAGCTCCACCAGAAAGACCTTTTTTATTGTCTATCAAGTCCAGCAGATATCTAATTATTGATTTCATAGTTCATGTTGAACACGTAAGAACCATTTACTTTGTTTTGTTATTAAACCTTAACTCCAAAATCAGTGTAATATGTTTTAAAAATTGTAGTTTGAAACAAAATACAGCAGGTGCATTTGCTAGCGAGCGGAAAAAATTTTACCCAAAAGAGAATCAATTTGGGGTGTGAAATTTGGGCAAATTTTTTTCCGTAATTGTAGCTTACTACCAAAATTGCGAAAATAGGATGTTACCAACGTTGGTATGGCGGTTGAGATGATCGAAATTCAAATCCGTTTCCCATTTCAAAAAAAAAGTAACGATCAAAATTTGAAACACAGCCTTAAAGTATGCAACTAAGTTGCGAGCTACTTGCATGATAGTTGCTATTGCAGAGGCAAAAGTTGTTAGATGTTGGGAAAAATCCTTTAAAATACGCGCAACAGAGACCGAAATAGTTACGTAATATTTGAATGTCAACGTAACAGGGATTCATCGTGCTGGATTGGGAGGCCTGAGAATAGGATTTTGGGGATTGGTGTAGTGGTGCAACTAGACAAAATACCGCTGAGAGTAAAGCTTCTTTACCTTGGAATTCTCCACCGCTAGGGATTTCTAAGACTTTGGGTAGCTGACAAGGTATAGGCGATCGCAACTTTTAATGCAAATCTGAACCGATGGCAAAAGGGGTGGTTACAAATGGCGCCCATTACGTGGAGCCCTCTATCTTGTTAGATAGAGTGGCTTATTTTTTTTAAGAGTCAATCTATTTTTATTTCTTTTCATTCATTTCTTTTTTTTCCAAATACTTTAACAATCAACTTCTGTTTTTGCACTTTCATTTAGATTTTTTTTCTTTTGCAATTTCATTTCAATTTAAATTTCAATTTCGGTTGCATTATGTGTGTGAGTCCCGATGACTGGGAAGTATAACCTCGGTATCGCGTTGCCATAGATATAGTGCAATCATGCAACCAAATATGATGTTGTATGAAAGATGGCTCGAGTCTTTGGATATTTTCTTTAAAGGTATTCAATGTCCGAATAGTCTTCGTACACCTAATGCTGAAAGAGACCCGTCGACTTAAGGCGTCTTCGGAGGTCCTTTCAGCAACAGTCACAACGAATTCTCCGAAGGTTTCTGACGTCTTCAAGGATGAAGGATTCATCTTTCAAAGTCCAGTAACCTGAGGAGAATATATATTTTTTTTTAAAGTCCTTAGTAGTATATTTTAAATTTTGTTTTCTTTTTTTTGGCTCTTAGAACTTCGGCTTCTTCGTCTTCTTCAGCTCTTCGTCTTTCCTATCGAGAAACACTCATTCTCCTTTCTGTTCAATTTATGAATTATTGATTTTTAAATATATATATACGTATATTATATAATAAAACTTATTAGTTATTACATATTGAAATTTTTTATATTTTATTTAAAACAATATTTTTTATTGATATACCTACGGCGGCGTTCCATACTATTTACAAATAAAAACAAAACGGTTTGAAATTTTGAAATTTTTGTGTTTGGAAGTTAAGTTTTCAACAAATTGGAGATTGGACATCGGCGATTGTTTGAATTTAATCGCGTGGTGCAGATTTTTGAATTTCTACTAAATTACTCAAAACACATTTTTATTTTTTTTTGAATCCTTAAGAATTTGTTTGAAAACATCGTTTAATTGAAATTGCCATTAAACAAAGTTTAAACATATCACTTTTGAATTTTTGAATTACTTTACTCAGAATTAGAATTCACATTCAATTCTGAAATTTCTCATTTTAGTTTTATTTAGTTTTTTTTAATTATATTTTGCATATTTATTTTTGAAAATTGAAATTACTTTCAAAAACGAATTTAGTTTGAATAGAATTTTTTTTATTATCATATTTTTTTTTAACTACTTGGTTTTCCTTTTCTGCTGGGGTTTTTCCTTAAATACAGTTAGGATTTTTGTTTTGAATTTTCGAATTTGAATTAAATTTTTGAACTTTCGAATTGGAATTGAATTTTTCGAAAGGAACTTTGATTGGTAAGGATAGTTTTGCTCGAACTTGTCGATTATTTTTCCTTAGTGTGTACGTTGAGGTATGAGCTCCAATCGACGGGGTTCTATTCACGACAGCCTTACGACGATAAACGCTCGTTCTGAAGCTCAATTTGAAGCTTTCTTCCAAAGGTTTAGGAACAGAATTGATCGTTTCGATCTGTATAATTCCTTCAGCTACTCGGAGAATTTGAATTCCTTGGCTTCCGAGTCAACTGACACCATGCCAAACGACAACGATATGTCGAACAATTCTGAATCTCAGAATCATTCTTCCGAAGAGGGTCATCCACCTGGGGGTGAAAATGCATCCCATAACGATCAAACTGCCGAACTAGCAGCACGTATCGAAAGAACAATGATGACAAATCAAATCAAACTGTTCGAAACTTTTGAAGTATTTATGGGAAATGTCATTCAAAAATTAGAGGCCTTGGGAGTACAACACCAACACCATTCGCCACATGCCATTGACAATCCATTCAGCAATGGAAATCAGCAGCGACCGGTTGAGGATCACCACTCAAGTTCTGAGGTGAGACTTTCCGCGGCTCCATCTATGACTTCCAGTGGTTCCATTCATTGTAGGTTAGATAGGTGGAACATCAGTTATGATGGGAAGGAAAATGTGAGCGATTTTCTGTTCAAGGTCGATCGGATGAGGGCATCGTCACAGTACACAGACAAACAAATCGTCGACAATTTTCATGTCTTATTGAAAGACAGGCCATATAAATGGTATTGGGCCTACTTACATAGGAACCCCAACGTTTCATTCCCGGAATTGAAAACCGCCATGAAAAAAGAATTTGGAAGGCTTGAAAGTGATGTGGAAATCTATATGAGAGTACTCACTAGAAAGCAAGGCATCAAAGAATCTTTCGATGATTTTTACAATGCCATAGCAAGCATGAACGATCGTTTGAAAGAGCCTTTTGACGATCGAAAACTGATCGATATCATTCGAAATAATTCGAAAGATAAAATCGGGGAGATTCTGCTAGCAGCAGACATAAAGAGTTTAGAGCAGGTTAGAAATAAGGCTCGAGAAGCCGAACGATTTCTGGCTAAGCGAACTTCGGCTCCAAAAACTGTCCACGAGGTCGCAGCCGGTGAAGACCAAAGTGCGGTTTTCCCGGATGGAGAAGAAGTCGCCGCCATGAATTTCAATCGAAAACAAATGTCCACTGCGAATTATGTCTGCTGGAACTGCGACCAAAAGGGTCACGCGTACCATTTTTGTCCTTCAAATGTTCGGACATTATTCTGTTTCCTTTGCGGGAACAAAAATGTTAACACCCTCGACTGCGGTAAACATTCGGGAAACCGACTGGGGAACGAGAAGAAGAGTGGGGAGTTTCGTTCCACAAGAGAGGGCCAGGACCACTCACAAAAGTAGAATCTGTTAAGCAGTCCAATGAAAAAGTGAAAGATTCTGACGCGGAGGTTCCATCCAAGATTTTGGAACGAAATTTAAATGTAAATTCAAGTTTTCAGTCACATCCAGTGAAAACTTTTGACCTGAAATCCTTACACGAACGAAAAATGAATTATTTGAAAGCTCGGCAAAGAATTTTCGGAAACACACCAAACATAGCCAGTCTTCATATAAGAAAATGTCGCCTCCGGTTTCGAAACCGAAGAAAAATCAAAAAGAAGATAATCGAAACGATTATCTGTTCAAATACAGATGGCAGAATGTACGCGAATGTTCAATTAAATGAAGAATCTGTGTTTGGTTTGTTAGACAGTGGCGCGTCGATATCAGCTTTAGGAAATGGTTGTTGGGAACTAGTAAAAAGGATTGGTGCTACGGTAAGGCCATACAAAAACATTGTACGTACGGCGGATGGCAATTCGCATGATATAGTGGGCCATTGCGATATCGAATTGACGTACAATGGCATCACCAAGCATCTTACTTTTTACTTGATTCCCAACTTAACCCAAAAGCTATATTTGGGAATGGATTTCTGGAGAGAATTCCAGCTAATGCCCCAAATCTCCGAGATTCAAAACGAAGTCGATTTAGGTGAAGACGAAAGAAATTTTAAAGACGAAGCCGAGCTGATTAAACTTACACCAAAACAAAATTTGGAATTAGAGAGGCTGAAAAGTCAATTCCCTAATTTTGTGTTGTTAGGATTGGGTAAGACAAACCTGGGGTGTCATGTCATCGACACGGGAAACGCTGTCCCTATAAAGTCCCGACATTATCCTTTGTCCCCGGTTCGTCAGGACGAGGTCTATAAAGAATTAGACCGAATGCTAGAACTTGACGTGATCGAGGTTAGTAACTCACCTTGGAGTTGTCCGGTGGTCTTAGTGAGAAAACCGGGCAAGGTTCGTCTCTGCCTTGACTTCCGCAAAGTCAACGCAGTCACAGTTAAGGATGCGTATCCACTGCCGCATGTAGAAGGTCTACTCAGCCGTATTAAAGACACGAGGTTCATAACTGGTATCGACCTTAAGGACGCCTATTGGCAAATTCCTCTAGACATTAAGTCACGAGAAAAGACCGCATTTGCTGTACCAGGTAGACCACTCTACCATTTCAAGGTGATGCCTTTTGGTTTAAGCAATGCGGGCAAAACGATGTGCAGAGTGATTGACCAAGTGATACCCGGTTCACTTCGAGAAAACGTATTCGTCTATCTAGGCGACCTTCTTATATGTACGCCTGATTTCGAATCACACATGCGCATCCTTAGCGAAGTGGCTGCCTGTCTCAGGCGAGCGAACCTTACTATAAACCTCGACAAGAGCAAATTTTGTATGCAAGAAATTAAGTTTTTAGGGTTTATTGTCGGCCAAGGTACCTTGCAAACAAACCCTGACAAAGTTGAGGCGATGGTCAACTTTCCTGTACCTAACACCATCCGACAAGTTAGGAGGTTTTTGGGAATGACGGGTTGGTACAGGCGGTTTATAAGAAATTATGCTGACTTGGCAGCTCCGCTTACGGATTGTCTGAAGAAAAAGGTGAAATTTGAATTGACACCTGAAGCTTTGGAAGGATTTCACAAGCTAAAAGCAGCACTTTCTTCGGCGCCTGTATTAACACAGCCCGACTTCTCAAAACCATTCACAATTCAGTGTGATGCTTCTTCAGAAGGGATAGGGGGTGTTCTCTTTCAGTTGGATGAGAACAACCATGAGAAACCGATCGCATACATGTCAAAGAAACTGAATAAATCTCAGAAAAATTATACGGTTACTGAGCAGGAATGTCTTGCAGCCGTCCTGAGCATACGCAAGTTTAGGCCCTATGTTGATGGGTTACCTTTCACCGTGATAACTGACCATTCAAGCTTAAAATGGTTGATGTCGATGAAAGAGTTGAATGGCAGATTAGCTCGATGAAGCCTGGAGCTTCAAGGCTATGATTTTAAAATCGAACATCGAAAGGGATCCCTCAACGTAGTGCCTGATTCGTTGTCCAGGATGGACATGGAAGAGATTGCTGCAAAAGTAACCGTAGTAAAAAATGAGATTGAGGAGGTTGATTCGACTATGATGTGTGGTGAGATCGACCTTAATTCGGTTGAGTTTGATTCGAAGCAATATTCCCAACTGAGAGAGAACATCAACTCCAACCAGTCCGCACTCCCAGACTTAGTAGTGTCGGGAAAATATGTCTATAAGAGGGTTAGGTTCAGGACAGGAGAAGTAGACGAGGAAGACTCGTTGTGGCGACTCTGGATACTCGTCGATGCATTGAATTGTCTCACGACACCAAATTGAGCTGTCATAATGGCTTTTCAAAAACGTATGCTCGAATCAAAGCCAAATTTTATTGGCCTAAGATGGTCAAGGACATAAAGGCTTATGTGAAAGATTGTGATCTATGTAAAATGGTAAAAGCACCAAACACAATCCTTCGTCCACCAATCACTAGCCAAACATTGACTGAACGGCCTATCCAACGGCTGTATATAGATTTTTTGGGGCCTTATCCCCGGACGAAACGAGGTAACGCCTACTTTTTTATTGTCGTGGATCATTTCACTAAATATACCTTTTTAAAAGCTATGTCAAAAGAAACGTCTTCGAAGGTTATTCAGTTTTTAGAAACTGAAATTTTTCATGCTTTCGGCACCCCTGAAAAGATCCACTCAGATAACGGACGTCAGTTCGTTTCTAACGATTTCAAGAAGTTTCTGGCAGATTATGGTATTCAACATGTGCGAACGGCAATGTATTCGCCACAGGCTAACATTTCCGAACGGGTTAATCGAAGTGTTCTCAGTAAGCTTAGAGTCCTTATATCGAAAGAGCAAACCGATTGGGATGTACATCTATCAAGCATAGCATGTGCTCTTCGATCGGATGTACATGATTCGTTGGGATGTCAGCCTTACTTCGCTCTATTTGGACAGAACATGGTGACACACGGATCCTCTTACAAAATTCTGCGAGCACTGGAAGCTTTAGGTGACCCGGAAATGTTAGTCCTGCCACCCGCATTGAAAACTAATCTTGCCAGACAGACGTTATCTGAGAATCTTTTCAGGGCACACGTTAAGTCCCAAAACACTTACAACGCACGAGCGAGACCTGTTAAGTACCGTGAAGGTCAAGAAGTTTTCCATAGGAATTTTGCTCAGAGCAAATTTGCGTCTGGAATCAATGCCAAACTTCTCCCAAAATTTGTCAAATGCCGAATCCGAAAAGCCATCAGAAACTGCATGTACGATTTAGAAACTCGAGCGGGAAAAACTATCGGCATGTTCCATGCAAAGGATATACGCCAATAACATGCAAAAAAACAGCCAAGTTTCTATACAAGGCATCTTTAGCTTGCAACGTTATGAATACTACACGTATTCGACAAGCTGTTGACATTTATGCCCGGCTAACCAATCTTTAAGTGGGTTCGCGTCCCACGTTGGTTCTAATCTTGACAAGGATCATAAGTCCGCATATGAAGACTGTTTTAATTTAGAAAAACTTCACATATTTTAAACCTGGACGTAGTACCTACTGAAATTATTTATTTATTCCACTTGACGATTTACTTAATTAAAACTTAATTATTTACTACTTTTACTAACTGACGATCGATCTTTTCGGGAACGGATTTTGAATTAATTTCATATTTTTTTTGACCTTTTCATATATCGTGCAATACATTTCAAGACCTTTGGCTTAAATTATTTATTTATTTATTTATTTATTTATTTATTTATTTATTTATTTATTTATTTATTTATTTATTTATTTATTTATTTATTTATTTATTTATTTATTATCCATTTTGACCTTACCTTATGACGATATTAATTTGATAGATAAAACGCATTAAACTTTAAACATGCTAACCATTAAGTAGCCAATTCCCGTCGGCAAAACATTGTTTGCAAAACAGCAATTTCCCGACGGCAAAACGCCTATGCCATAAACAAAACAAAAAAAAAAGCGCATAAGATCGACCGTGCACTTAATCTTCTCGTGCACGATCCAATTCAATCACTTTGATGATACGCACAATTATTCATGTTGTTCGTTGCATGGTTTGTGCTTGTATTTTTTTTGTTTCTACCTGCGTGCAGCTTAATCTGTTTTTTTTTTTGCTTCTTAGCAAATCTCTTGTAATCTGACCTTGAATTTAGTTTGTGTTTAGGTGTTATTGCATACTATACGGCAATTACAGCCAATTTATAAGTTAAGTGTTTATGTGTTCACAAGTTGACATGCCGTGGGTTCCTTTGCATATTCCTGGATTTATATACATAAACCCGGAAAACGCAAAGCCCTGTTACCAACGTTGGTATGGCGGTTGAGATGATCGAAATTCAAATCCGTTTCCCATTTCAAAAAAAAGTAACGATCGAAATTTGAAACACAGCCTTAAAGTATGCAACTAAGTTGCGAGCTACTTGCATGATAGTTGCTATTGCAGAGGCAAAAGTTGTTAGATGTTGGGAAAAATCCTTTAAAATACGCGCAACAGACACCGAAATAGTTACGTAATATTTGAATGTCAACGTAACAGGGATTCATCGTGCTGGATTGGGAGGCCTGAGAATAGGATTTTGGGGATTGGTGTAGTGGTGCAACTAGACAAAATACCGCTGAGAGTAAAGCTTCTTTACCTTGGAATTCTCCACCGCTAGGGATTTCTAAGACTTTGGGTAGCTGACAAGGTATAGGCGATCGCAACTTTTAATGCAAATCTGAACCGATGGCAAAAGGGGTGGTTACAAGGAATAGGTAAGAACTTGTTTTTTTCATAAAAAACTTTATTTAAGGTGATGTCACC
Source organism: Sphaerophoria taeniata (assembly GCA_943590905.1). NCBI lineage: Eukaryota > Metazoa > Arthropoda > Insecta > Diptera > Syrphidae > Sphaerophoria > Sphaerophoria taeniata. The sequence continues at coordinate 68,755,017 of OX016542.1, forward strand.
ACAAACTTTTAAACAAATACTTGAATTGTATCTTGAACATTTTCACTACAACAAGGACACTTGTAATTCTCCTGTCCATCTGCAATGGACTCGGCTTGAATTTTAAGGTTGCATTCATTGCAAATCTTAAGATTTTAACAAGGCAGCAGCAAAATATTTGCCCGCATATCCTCACAAATTACATAATTAACTCAAACAAGCTTTGGGTCCTCGATTAGACAAACTTGGTAATGCATTTTCATGTTAATTTTGAAAAATTAAATAAAGCCCCAAATAGTTTTTAAACTAAAATGAAATTAAGCCCCAAAACTTTATTTCAAAGTGAAATTATGCCTCAAAAGAAAATGAAAAAAGCCCCAAAAAAATAAAAGAAAACCCCAACATTTGACAAATTTCGTTGTTGTTGTTTTGTGTGCTTATTATATTGGGGCCTTTTTTCCTGGGGTCTTATTTCGCGCCCCTAAGAAATGGACCTGAGGGTTGCGTCTCTGATAGAAATATATAGCAAATACTTCAACCTATTTCTTAGATTTCATGTTTGTCAAAACATTTTTAACTGGAAAACTGGAATAACTGGCAATTAGTTACCCAAAACATAAATTTAACAGAAGGATTAGGTAACGTGAAACGTAAAAATCACTAATAGGAGAATTTAACTGGCAGGTAATTTAAGTGCTGGTTAACTAATCAGAACCTTACTTGTATATTGTGAAACAGACGCTAAGTACTGATTTTTTCACAAGCAAATGCGGTTACAAGATCTCAGTGAGATGCAGAAAACCGCATGCCTTAATGTCTTCTTGATTTTGAGAAATTAAGAGAAAACCAAAAACACTCAGAAAAAAATTCACAAACTTACTAGTTAAGTGTTATTTTTTTCGAATAAATAGAACGAAACACCATCCAAATTTTCTGATTTTTTTTTTCTTAATTTCTCGAAAACAAGAACACATTTACGCATGCGATTTTCTGTATCTCACTGAGAACTTTCAACAGCATTTTATTGTGAAAAAAAATTAGTATTCAACTACATTAAATTTCGAAATAAATTAGTTCGAAGTTGAAAAAAAAAAGTTAAAAACATCAATATTTTCACTTTGAAGATAAATTTTTCGAAAACTGTTCCTGAAAACAGTTTTATTTAAATGCAAAATAAAAGAATCATTTTTAAGCTTTGCAAGAAGGTATAATACGGCATTGTAGACAAAGCCGTTGATTTTAAATATTTTTTTGAAAATAGGTTTTTTTTGTTATAAAATCGCGTTTTCTTAGTTTTTCATCAAGAACTTTCTATTTTCCATTCGAAAACCCATGTATTAAGCTTAGGTTAGGTTAGGTTATATGCATGCTCCTGGTTAGTACACCTTACATGCAAATAATTTAAAAAAAGATCCCTAAGAACCATTAACAGACTAACACGAACAAATTAAAAAAAATTAGCCAAATCCGTCCAGCCGGTTGTGAATTATTCGGTCATACGCGAACAGGATTTTATTTTTATATATAAACATAGATTAACTAGGCAATAAATGTCAAGAATAATATACAATTTTATTCAGCTTTAGCTGCCAGGGCTTTTAGCTGGACTTAAGGAATTATTTTACCAATATATTTGATATGAAATGGAATAGGTGGAGAGGACGAGGGTTTGTATTTCTTAATTAATTAAATATATTCAACTAAATTAAATTTTGTTAAAATTTTGAACACACATTTTATGTTTTTTTCGGAAGGAACAAAGAGAAGATTTTTCAAATTTTGGTTAGATATAAGGTTGCATGTTTCTTGAATTTTTGTACATTCTGTTGTAAGTTGTTGGTTTGTATTGCAAAGGTGACAATTGGGAGGTGGATCTTTGTTCAGCAGGAAGCTATGTGTTAATTTAGTGTGTCCAACTCGGGGTCTTAGGAAGCTTTTGTTCATTATTGAAGATGTGGATGAAGGGACATTTTTTTTTACATTTTTATCTTTATTTGAACTAATATTTATATACATATTTACAATTTATTGAATAAATTACTTAAGGTAATATTTGATTATTAATTTGTTGGCAGAAGGGGCCTAACTATATACAATGTTTGTTTTCTAAATTTAAGATTAACAAAAATATGAATGAATAAAAGATAAAAAATACATGAAATAAAAAATCTCGGGATGTTCAGTCCTGGTTGTCCATTGGTGGGGCTCTTAGCCGCGTTAAAAGCTGACCCCGTGTCAGCGTAAAATTGAAGATCTCCTTCGTCGTTGGTTTGCTCGAGCTCCTCCCTTAGTACGTCCAGCGTGCATAGGTATCTCGGTTCTGGGTGTCTTTGTTGTGTGGTTATTCCGTTGATGAGGTTGTTGGGGTGATTGCTCAGTGATCCTGCGATCCTTTTAGCTGACTGAATTAGGTACTTGTCCAGTGGTGTAATTTTCGCTTCTTCGTAGAGTCTTTTGTTAATGAAATGCCTCCTTCTCTGATGGCTGAAATAAAGTCCTGTGCAGCTCCGCAGAACTTTTCGTTCAAACACTTGGAGTTCCTTCATTGCTGTCTTTGAAATTGTATACCATACTGGGAAGCTGTAGGTGATGACAGGCCGAATTAGCTGCTTGTATATAAGTAGCTTCGTTGGTTTGTTGAGTCCTGTTTTCCGTCTTAGAAGCGGATTCAGCCGGTGTAGGGCGTGGTTGGCCTTCTTTAGCACAGCTCTCGAGTGAGGGTTGAACTTCATCATCTCATTGAAGTGGACTCCAAGGTATTTGGTGTTTCTCTTCGCTGCCAACGTCAACGTTGATCCATCGGGTAGAGTAATTGAGATGCTTCGGCATCTTCCAGCTCTTCTACCTCTGCTATTGGTGGGCCTTCGGAAGCAAATCAGTTCAGATTTATCGGTGTTAATGCGTATCCTCCATTTCTTGTAAAAGTGATGAAGGCTTTGTACATGGGATTCCACCTTCCTGGCTGCGATGATAGGCGATGGTGAAGAGCAGTGTGTGATTGAGTCATCTGCATACAGAAGACTCTCACATTCACTGCTTGTTGGCTGGTCGCTGGTCATCAGGCTGAAAAGGAATGGTCCAAGTTTTGATCCTTGAGCTACTCCAGCTTTTATTGTCCTTGTCGATGACTTGAAGTTCTCCAATCGAACAAAGAAGTTCCTGGAAGAGAGAAAAGAAAATACCATTTTTATTAGATTTGATGGTAATCCTAAAAGGTATAATTTGTGATTAAGGGCTTTAATCCAGACGCTGTCAAATGCCTTTTCCACATCTAATAGGCACGCAACGGATACACGATGGCTGTTGAGTGCCGAAGCGATGTCGTGTTGGAGTTTAGCCAGTGGATGCAAAGTAGAGTGTTTTTCCCTAAATCCAAATTGGAAGTCCGGGATGAGGTTGTTGTCGGAGCTGCACATCTTAAGTCTTCTCAATATAATCTCTTCCAAGATTTTGCTGATGTTGTTGAGGAGGGAGATTGGCCTGAAATTGGTCACAAGGTTCCTTGCGCCCTTCTTCGGGATTGCCAATATTTTCGCAGTTTTCCATTTTTGAGGAAAATAGCAGTTGTTGAGGCAATTATTGAAAATGATGGTGATGGTACAAGATGAACACTTGGGAGAGCTTCTGCAGCATGAAGTTGGAGACTCCATCAGGTCCTGTTGATTTTTTTGGCTTCAGGTTCTTGATGACTTCGCTGACTTCTTCTCTTGTACGAAACTTTTCATTATTTTCAGTTGGATCATCGGCAGGGTTTGTGGAGCTAAAGGTGACTTCTTCGTTGCCTGGCTGGATGGATCGTTGCACTAGTTCCTCGATTTCCTCGAGAAATGCAGAGTCCGTGGATGGAGATGGTGTGAAGTTTCCTCATTGCCATTGTAAACTATAATGTCGGGAATACTCTCCTTCCTTCCGGCAATCCTATTAATTTCCTTGAAGGCATTGGGACCAGGTTTTATTTCCTGGAGCCTCTTCTGGAAATGAAGGTTGTTGTGGTATTGGATGGCGTTCCGGAACATGGTGTTAGTACATTGGAGTTCTGCTTTGACTGCCTGGTAGTCGCTATTGACGGTGTTGAGTTCCCGGTGGTGAATCCGTTGAAGACGTTTCCTCAGCCGTTGCCTGTGGTTGTACAGATTTTGCACAAAGACTGGAAGGTGCCGGTATCTATCCCTAGATGTTTTGGGTACCTCCTGGCTGTCAATGGCTGTTTTGATGGCTGCTTCGAGTCCTTCGATGGCGCTGTCGATCTCTTCATTGCGAAGATTCCTGTTGGGAGATGGAATGATCAGACTGCGTTCCATGTCACTATTGAGCTTCTCAACGTCAAGCTTGCTGTAATCCAGGCAGTCATCTGGTGGTATTCTCATTAAGGGAATGGCGAGATGAAGAGTGATTGATAGCTGAACTGCTTCATGGTCGAAGTCACTGCAGACAGTTGTGCACACATAGTTCCTGAACTCGGGAAGGATATGTACCAAGTCCGAGGAGGCTAGAAAGAAGTCCAACCATGACGGAGTCCTTGGGAAAGTCGGTTTAGGCTGCGAGATTACCACCAGGGAGTGATTGTTGCTGTTTTGTTCCATCCAGTCTGCGATCGCTTGTCCTTCGATGTTTATTGTAGTGTCCATCCAGTAACGATGCCTTGCGTTGAAGTCTCCACCGATGATTCCATATGTGGTTTGCCTCAATGTACTGTTGAGTACATTAAGGTCGTTCTGGATATGTGCTACTGAGGATCTGCATTTCACATACAGGCTTATCACTGTAAGGGTTTCTCCTCCTCCTATATTAAGTTTTATGGCCGTTGCTTCACTGGTCCGTAGTCCTGAGATGATAACTTCATTAGAGATCGGCTTGAGCTTGGTCTTTAGGAATATGGCCGTCCCCCTTCGGTTTTCTTCCTTATACTGTCCGAATGTGGTGTAGCCGGAGATGTCGATACTATTCCTCCTGCTGACGTTTGTTTCGCTGATGAGGGCTATATCCGGACTGTTGTTCTTCATGAACAAGTTGAATGACGTCCTTTTTTCAAGGCTGTACAATGAATTTACATTGTACGTCAGGAGTCGTAGCTTTTTCATAGACAGATCTGGAGGATGATGGTGGCAAAAGCCACTCTCTTTTCATCCTCGCTGAGTTGTGCGTAGTTGCTGGGGACAGCCAGCGTTCTTGGCGTTTCTAATTAATGTGAGAAGGTCTGAGCCAAAAAGGCGTTTGGCTTCACCGTTGATGTCAATGGGGGTGGCTTCTGGGTTTTCTTTCCTGGGGATGACCCTTATGCTTGGCCTTTTGGCTGCGGCTGGCTGTGCTGGTTTTGGGGCTGCGGCGGCGGGTGCTTGTTGACGAGGTTTGTTTGCTCCAAGTCCTTTGGTCATGGCTGCATAGTCAATGCCGGGTTGAACGTAGGTGTGCACCGATTTGGCTGCCAAAGCGTGTTGAGCCCTCTTTTCAGCGTCCTTTTTCTTCTTTTAGGCCAGCTTAGCCTTGATGATGGGGCATCCATTGTAGTTGGCTGGATGACCTTCTTTCTTACAGTTTGCGCACCATATTGTGGTTCGCTCCACATTTTCCTTCCTTTGACATTGGCCGGGTCCATGGTCCTCTTTGCACTTGACGCAAACATATTTGCGTCCGCAATTGAAAGCAACATGTCCAGGTTGCTGGCAGTTCCTGCATTGGACGATGTCGATGGACTTTAGTCTTTCCCAGTGTACACGCTGGTTCATGATTAGTGTCTTTGTGTACACTTCCCTTATGTCACAGGTTTTGTCCAGCTCCACGACGAAACTGTTCATTTCCTTGGCGTTGTTATTTGGTGGTTTAAATGATGTTACTTTGATAATGGGTAGACCTTCAATCCTAAGCTCGTCTTCAACTTCAATGGCAGTATATGAGTGGTGGATACCTTTGAGAAGAAGAAGGTTTTTCCTGTCCTCTCTGGGCGTAAATGTATTAAACTCCATACATTGCTGCTTCAGATAGTTCCTGATGATGTTATCATACGATTCTCTGTTTCCAGCTTGGATGATGGTGGAGTCTGATTTGTTTTTGATATCGTATATCAGTCTTTGGGCACGGCAATATTTTCCAATTTGGGCAACGTTGCACGAGTAGCAAATGATCGGTGGAATTTTTGCCTTGTTGTTGTTAGGAGTGTCCTTTTGGGTTTCGGTTGGTTTTGGTATTGCGGAACTAGTGGTTGGTTGAGGTTGAACCATTGCGGGGGGTTTTCCTGCTTGCTGCAGGTCGTCAGGTTTTTGCTTGGTTGTCTCTTCCTTCCTCTTTTTAGTTACGTCTTGTAGTTGTGGAGGTGACTTTGGTCGCTTGTTGGATTTCTTTTTCACCTCTATAAAAGAAGTATCCGAGCTGGTTTCACCATTTTCGTCGCTAGTGAGGCCGGTGACTGGCCCGTCTTCTTCTTCGCAGTCTGAAACTCCGGTGTTGTAGGTTTCTTCAGCTTCCATGTCCATGAATTCGTTGTAGGCTTGATTGACCTTCGCGTCATCGAGATTAGTCCTAAGCTGCTTAATCAGCTTAGAAAATAAACTCAGTGCCTGATTCGGATTATCCATTGCCAGATTATCCATTGTCCTTAATCATATAGCAGGTAGGGTGCAGGTAGAATTGTCCACTGCTGTACCTTTTATTGGGATCGGTTGTTGGGATTATTTTTATTGGGGTTGTTTTTGTTTATTTATTCTGAGTTGTGAGTTATCCGCTTCACGTCTGTGTCGTCTCGATGACCGAACTAGAATGATGACTTCGTGGATGAAGGGAAGGTAATAGGTTCTCGGCTGGAATTGATGGTGGTGTAAAAATGATTGGCGCAAAATTATAGTCCGCTAATGAACAAGTTTAGTGTGATACTAGCTTAAAATGACGTTTCAGACATGACCCAAACACACTAAAGTTGTTCATTAGCGGACTATAATTTTGCGCCTGTATTCAGTCCAATCCGACAGTATTTTTCTTTTCCAGTTGGAATTAACGATGTTTAGGATGTCTTTTTTAGTTGGTTGGAGGTGATGTGAGATTTCCTGATCTATGTTATTGGAGACCAGTGTGGTCTCCATATCGGCATGCTCATTACCTCTTATTCCAATGTGTCCTGGGAGTCCAAACAATTTTTAATTTTGGACCTAGCTTTATAGCGATGTCTCTAATTTTGCTTATGATTGTTGAGCGGTTATTTTTATTTAATATCGCATTTAAAGTTGAAAGACTATCTGTACAGATTAATGTCTTGTTTTTTTTTTTTTAGAGCAATCTCTGTTGATTTTAAAATTGCAATAGCCTCGGCGGAGAATATGGATAAGTATGGTCGTAGTTTTTCGGCAGCGAAAATAAGGTTGTTGGAGTTGACGATTGCAATAAGCCTGTTCCTTCTTCGCTCTTAGAACCATCAGTGTAAAACGTTTCCCATTCTTTGTGTTGATCTATCAGATGGTAAAACAGTTGAATGTAATCTTCATTCTATGTTGAGTTTTTGTTCTGTTTGGAGAGATCTATGTTTATCGAGTCTGGGAGAAGTGCCCAAGGGGGATTTTTTTCAAAGGTTCTTGCTTTGCATTTGGTGAGGATACCCATCGCCTTGGCATATTCTTAAGGGTGTATCGTTCTGCATAACCTTCAAGAACATGGTGCACTCTTATTAAAATTGATTGGCAAAGTGTAAACATTTAAAAGAAAGCTTCCTTTGACTTTCCTACCTGTCTTCAGGAATGGTGTAGTTGTTTCCTCCACACTTTTGATAAGATCCATGGACGAGAAAATAAAGCACTGAAAGAAACTATTTTCTAGATAATTGATTTTGATCAAAATAAAACAAAAAAATGACTGTACTCGAATGGTGAATGGCAGTTAACTGCATTGATCATCATGTGACTTGAGTTCCCAACACAGAGTTTTTGGAAAACGAAAAAAATGTATAAACGTTCTGTCTTTAAGGGCAAACGGATCGTTCACATCCCTAAAATTTCTTAAGATTCTCCTTCGCTGTAATGTACAGATAGATGATTATTTACTTTTATCAGTATTTTAATTCTTAGGCCGTGTGCGAATTCAGTTAAAAATGGGTTAAAACTTGACGTTTGGTTAAATTTTGACACTTCGCATAATTTGACTAGCTGCTGAGCAGGTTAAAAAATGACAGTAGTGGTTAAAAATTCATCCATTTTTATTTTTTAACCACAATTCATCCAATTCGCACACGGCCTTAGGCCGTGTGCGAATTCAGTTAAAAATGGGTTAAAAATTGACGTTTGGTTAAATTTTGACACTTCGCATTATTTGACTAGCTACTGAGCAGGTTAAAATATGACAGTAGTGGTTAAAAATTCATCCATTTTTATTTTTTAACCACAATTCATCCAATTCGCACACGGCCTTACCTTTGATTTCCAAATATATTTTCTTCAAACAATTAATCAAAATGAATTCCATGAATTCCATGTTTATGTACTTCTGTTTAAAGTTTTCCGTGTCAGAATATCAAGTTCCTGAATTATGATCTGCCAACGAGCACATCACAATTTTGAGATTTTTATGAGGGTCATAAGTTGTGAGGATTTTGCTAGAATACGAAAAAGTCACAAAATCGAATTCACCTCGAGTTATGAGGTTATTGTGAGGGTCACAAGTTGTGAGGTTTTTGTCAGAATACGAAAAAGTCACAAAATCAAGTTCACCTCCAGTTATGAGGTTATTGTGACTTAAGAGGTATCAGTGAGGTTGCCCAGAATAGGGCTGTAAGATAGGCTATCCAAAACCAAACTGAACGCGCCCAATGTCTCATATGAAAGAAATGTAAAAATCGACGAATTTTCGTTCGTTCGTTGGTCGTTGTTTGTGAATAGTGCTTAATAGTTGCATTTTGGGTTGTATTTGTATATGGAACTCGAATAATGTTTGAAAGATTGTAATTGTAGCAATAAGTTTTAATCTATTTTAGTTGGTGCAAGCGTGGTCTTAATTCATCTGTTTCCTGTTTAATCACACATTGACATTTTAATTTTGTGGATTGTGGATAGTGGACCCTGGAAACTGGAAAAATTTGATATAAATTCATGGAACCAGCGCTGCCACCTTATACAGAATTTAATAGTACCTATATAAAAGGAATTAGCGCAGTATATTTGACATAGTTTTGTACATCCCCTGAACAAAACAAAACAAAAAATGTAATCCAATTTGTATGAATATACAATGAGTGCGCTTAAAAAACTAACAATTTTAAGAACGTTCAGAACGGCTGACTTGAGAAGCACTCTTCCAGCACAACCGATAAGATGTTTTCTTAAACGTCAGATTTCTGAGTTTATAAAAATATTCCAAGTCTGCAGTGAGTGTCTGTCACTGCATACAAAAACGGTTTCAAGCTTAATATACTTTTTAACTATTTAGGCCGTGTGCGAATTCAGTTAAAAATGGGTTAAAAATTGACGTTTAGTTAAATTTTGACACTTCGCATAATTTGACTAGCTGCTGAGCAGGTTAAAAAATGACAGTAGTGGTTAAACATTCATCCATTTTTATTTTTTAACCTAACGGCCTAAGGCCGTGTGCGAATTGGATGAATTGTGGTTATAAAAGTTTTAATCACTTTTTAACTCAATTCGCACACGGCCAAAATCGTAAATTAACGCTATTCGATGCCATATCAGAAGGGTGGCAGCGCTGCTTAAAACGTCATTATTTTATGAAGCTGTCTGACAGCAGAAATTTAAAAGCAAAACTATACCCCGCTGTCTACATCTACAGCGTCTTCGTTTTTGCTTCTGATTATAATTTGCATCGGTTGCATCGTTAGATATATTTTTAATTAAAAAGAAAAGTTAAACAAATATTTTGAAGATAAAACATAATTTGAAATGAACAGAAGACGAGCACACGAAGAAGATGATGGATATTGTAGGTTCCTTTATTATAAAAAGTGAAAACTAACCTAAAAAATATTACTTGGACTACTTTTTTTTTGTAATACAAATAAATATAAAAATTCTCTTTCCTTCTAGACAATCGAAGCCGCAAACGTCGTCGTGTCTCTGAAAACCAAGAAATTGAAGATCGTTTAGAATCACTGATTCTTCGTGTTGGAGAACGCAGCACATCTTCGGTTGAATCCAACCTTGAAGGTTTAGTATCGGTTTTGGAAGCCGATTTGGGTACTTTTAGACTAAAAATCCTTCGCATTCTCTCAGAATGCGCAGTAAAAATGCCCGAAAAGTGTACCATATACACAACACTCGTTGGCCTACTCAATGCCAAGAACTATAAATTTGGTGGAGAGTTCGTTGACCATATGGTTAAGACCTTTAAAGATAGTTTGAAGATGTGTCGCTGGGACGCCGCAAGGTATTCTCTCAGATTTCTATCTGACTTAGTAAATTGCCACGTCATATCGGCATCGAGTTTATTGCAACTTCTAGACACAATGATTGATGTTTCCAATGAAGATAATGTGCCCCAAGTCCGCCGTGATTGGTATGTCTTTTCCGTATTGTCTACTCTTCCGTGGGTTGGCAGAGACCTTTATGAGAAGAAAGAATCATCACTGGAAAGTCTATTGCTTAGAATTGAGGTTTTTCTTAATAAAAGAACAAAGAAACATCACAATGCTCTCCGGGTTTGGTCGGTTGATGCACCTCATCCACAAGAAGAGTATTTGGATTGCCTATGGGCGCAAATAAGGAAGCTTCGGCAGGATAACTGGGCTGAAAAACATATTCCACGACCTTATTTAGCATTTGATTCTGTGCTATGTGAAGCATTACAGCACAATTTGCCTCAGATTGTTCCGACGCAGCACCATGAGACATTCGTTTACCCTATGCCCTGGGTCGTTTATCGTATGTTTGATTATACTGACTGCCCAGACGGTCCAAATTTGCCTGGGGCGCATTCCATTGAGAGATTCCTCATTGAGGAGCATTTGCACCACATAATCGAAACACATAGACTCGAACGCAAAGATTGTGCAGCCCAACTATTGGCATTTCCTTACAAGAACAAGATTCCTCTGGAATATTGTATCGTAGAAGTAATTTTTGCAGAGCTGTTTCATATGCCAACGCCAAGGTATTTGGATATTGTCTATGGATCGATTCTAATCGAATTGTGCAAGCTACAGCCAGCTACTTTGCCTCAGGTATTGGCACAGGCAACAGAAATCCTGTTTATGCGAATAGACTCAATGAACACTTCATGCTTCGATCGCTTTGTCAATTGGTTTTCTTATCATTTGAGTAACTTCAAGTTTACATGGTCCTGGGATGAATGGGATAGCTGTTTGTTGTTGGATGCAGAGCATCCACGACCAAAGTTTATTCAGGAAGTTTTGCAGAAATGCCTTCGGTAGATAAGATAATTGATGAAGCTCTTGAACCAAATAAATAAAAACTTGTTTCAGATTGTCATATCATCAGAGGATCACCGAGATGATGCCGGAAGCATACGCTCAGCTTATACCAGTTTCCCCGCAGCCTAACTACAAGTATGCTTCAGAAGGAGCTGGTAAGTCAAACTTAACGCCTATTCAATTTTAAATGTTTTGGAACCCCCGGTTTCAGTATGTGTACTGTCTAGGATAATATTTTCTTAAAGTTCGAACTCCGTCAGCTCCTCCGTCAGTTGGATAAGCTTAAAGTACCTGAACAAGTTCCCTATTTCAAAGTTCAAACTTATTTTGATAAGCGGATGTGGCTTTCTTACAGTTGTATTCCCTTGATGAACAGCAACTTACTTGTTTGTTAGAAAAATAGAAAATGTAGCTAAATGAATTGCAAAACAATCAGTTTATGGATGAAATGACGTGTCCAGCATTACTTACTCGCTTATCCGGCTCCCAATCCATGGAGAACATCAGCATGAGTCACACCATCGATCGGTATCGGTCCCTCGAATGCGTTTTCCAGTCATCGAAACCAAGCGCTCTGGCATCCGCAGTTACTCGGTCTTTGTAACGGTCTTCCTGGTCGTCTCGAACCTGGGGGCTTCGGGGAGAAGACTTGGATGGAGCGTTGTCGTCCATTCGCTCGATGTGGCCGAGCCAATGTAGTCGTCTTTTCTTGACTCTCTGGTCTACATCCACATCTTGATACAGCTCGTACAGTTCTCGGTTGAAACTTCTTCTCCATTCGCCATCATCGCATACGGGACCGAAAATCCGTCGAAGGATTTTTCTTTCGAAAGTGCCTAGTATCGTTTCTCTTTTTTTTTATATTGTCCAATACTCGGTGCCGAAGAGTAGTAGGTAAAATCAATGACTTGTATAGTAGACACTTTGTCTTTTGAGTAAGGAGTTTTGAACCCAGTTGTATGGCCCAACCGAAGTAGCAGCGCAGCGGTTCGTTAGGGTAGTTCTTCGTCGTATCTCCACTAAGTTGTCTTGATGATGTTTGTTCCAAGGTAGGTGAACTCCTTAACTATCTCGAAATTGCTGCTACGACGTTTTTTTTCTTAGACGACCAAGACCAACGAGCTTCGCCTGTTTTTCAATCACTGTGAAGGCCTAAAGCACAGCTCTCTGGGAGCGACCGATTATATCTATGTCGTCCGTATAGCTTATGAGTTGGGAGGATTTGTTGAAGAAAGTGTTTTCCGTGCTCACACCTGCCTTGCGCACTATCTGCTCCAGGGCTATGTTGAAATAATCATATGACAGCGCATCTCCTTGTCTAAAACCTGCGCATGTTTGAAACAACTAAGAAGAGCTGTTACCCATTTGCACACTGCGGTGGTGCGTATTGTTTAGCGTAATGCGAAAACAGCTGGATGAATTTGTTCGGGATCGCGAATTCAGACATCGCCATCATAAGCTCTTGGCGGTGGATGCTATCATAAGCAGCTTTAAAGTCGTTGAAAAGATGGTGGGTTTCGACTTGAAATTCGTTGGTCTTTTCCAGGATTTGCCTCAGTGTGAATATTTGGTCTATCGTTGTTCTGCTTGGCCTAAAGCCACACTGGTACGTGCCGATTATTGTGTTGCAGAAAGGTTTAAGACGCACACACAGTATATTGGATAAGATTTTGTATGCAACATTAAGCAGGGATATGCCTCGGCTGTTTCTACATGACATAGGATCGCCTTCTTAGTAGATGGGGCATATGGAGCTTATCGACCAGTCAGTGGGCATGCATTTGTGATGACTGATGACCTAGTGCATGCGGTTCATCAAAACACCTCCTCCATATTTAAAGAGTTCCGCAGGTATGCCATCCGACCCGGCGGACTTGTTATTTTTTAGCTTTTGGATGGCTCTTTCTACCTCTTCTGTGCTGGGGGCTGGGGCTGGGTCTTCATTAACTGGTCTTGCTTCTCTCTCGTCATTATCTCGCTCGACATTTTGCGCATTCAGCAGCTGCTGGAAGTGCTGCTTGAAAACATCTGCAATTCTTGTGCTTCGGTGACTAGGTTTCCTTCACTGTTTCGTAGAGCCTGTGTCCCGGTTCTGAAACCAGAAGCTAATTGCTTCGAACTTTTAAAGAAACGCCGGGTGTTGTTCTTGGCCCTAGACTCTTCTAGATCTTCGAGCTGAGAAACTGCGGATGTTCTTTTCTTCCTTCGCAGGTTTTTTTTTCTCATTTCTCCTTTTCGTTCGGTACTCTCCTCTTGCTGCTCTTGTTTTCAGTTGCAGCATCTGCAAACGTGCTTTTCCGTCTCTCTTTTCAATAACGCGCATTCATCATCATACAACGGGTTCTTTTTCGGGGGTGGCTGGTAACAAAGGTGTTGACATCTGTGGTATTTGGGAGGACGGCGGAGAGTCGCTCATTCAGGTGCTCATTGTAGCCTCTGGCATTACCCGGAGTGCTAAGGCAACCGACGTTGAACTTCTTTCTTTGGGCCGCTAGTGTTTTTTTTTTGTCGTTTGATATTCGAGCTCTAAACTTAGCCACTGCAGAAAGTGGTCAGAGTCGACATTTGCTCCTTGGAAAGTTCGCACGCTCAGGATGTTGGATGCGTGCCTTGCGCCGATTAGCAATGGTCGATTTGGTTGGTGGTTCTACCATCCGGAGATCGCCAGGTTGTTGTGTAGATCCTTCGTCTTGGGAATCTAGTGCTACTTATCACCGTATTACGAGCTGCAGTCGATTAGTCGGAAGACGTTATCTGTTGTAACTTCGTGGAGGCTGTGCTTTCCAACTAATCCGACAAAGATGTCTTCCTTCCCGATTTTTGCACTGAAATCTTCGAGTACGATTTTGAAGTCGTACTCTGGACAGGACAGGCTCTGTAGGCTCTATCCAGGAGGTCGTAGAAATCCTCCTTGCTAGACTCCTCAGCATCATCGGTAAGGGCGTGTGCACATATTAAACTGATGTTTTGTTGTGTGGCCTTGATGCGGATAACAGCCAGGCGATCACTATTCACTAATTGGCTTGAAATCCATGACTTTCGATCTAATCCGATTTCCCACGACGAATCCGCATCCAAATATGTGCATTCTTTGATGACAGCTGTAATAAATGTCGGAATTTTTCCTTTTCATTGTCCCTGATCCTATCCATCGTATTTCCTGCATCGCAGTAATGTCTGCCTTCTGTGCTTCTGTTTCTCCGTTTCGCACCCGCGCTTACAAGTTTCGCAAGTTATATCTAGAGATATAACCAGTACCCGGAGGTAAAGTAAGCATTTGGTACCAGTACCCGGAGGTAAAGTACGCACTTGGTGTGCAGGAAAATCATACGCCCCCAGATCCTACAACACCCAACCACCACAATACAAACACAAACGTTTCGAAATAAAGCGTTATGTTCTCCAGTAAAAGAAAGATCTAAGTTTGACTTAATTAAAAAAAAAACAACTAATTAACTTTGTTTATTATATAAATATGCACTTACACATGCACATATCAGATATTAATATTATGATTCGTTTTCATTGGTATCACTGGAATCGTCCATTTCCTTGGAAATTGGTGTAACATCGTCCTCGTAATCCCTGATTAATGGAATCTCGTGGGAATGATTTCCAACCTTAACGCTTATAGATTTACTCACAGACTTTTGTGTAAGAACTTCTATTTCGGCTTTGCTTGGAGTGACTGTTAAAACCTTTTCCTCAATGTCATCTGTGACATTTTGAACAGTAGTCTTGTCCTTGGAATTCCTCTTAGGTTTCCATTTTAGAACAGGGCGTTCGGTTGTACTTCGAATATTTTTTCGGATTCCTTTCGATAATTTTGCCACATGTGGCTTTTGGCTTTCAAAAAATGGTGTGGACGACACTGTAGTTGTAGGTGCTGGTGGCGGTGTTACAAAAAATTTGTTTTTCGGTAAGAGAGTCCTTCTAGTGGAAGAAGGCGCAAATGTAGACGACGGCGGCGGCGGCGGTGGCTTGATTGTAGTGGTTTCAGGTTCGTTTGAAAAATAAGGTATGTGAGTGCCTTGATCTTCTGCCGGTGATGGAATCTGCTCAATACTCTCTGAACTCTGAGCTTCAGATCTAGTATGTTCGACTTGATGTTGCACTTCTTTTGATGCAAAGTCAGTAGCTTCAGATCTAGTATGTTTGACTTGATGTTGTACTTCCTTTGAAGCAAAGTCAGCCGTGTGCTGAAAATTGTTTGAATTGTCAATGTTTTCATACAGCGGATCAGGTTCAGAGTAACGAATTTCCTCGAACTGCTGTTCACTTTGTCTAAACGGTCGAGTTGTAGTTTCTGCTCTTGGAAAAGTCGATACATAAATGGGAATTTGTTGCATATAGAGCATTGCAGGTGCTTGCGGCGGAGCTTCAGTTGAAGTTGTTGTTGGAACAAAACGTGGTGATAAAAATTCTGCACTTGGAGGTTGTATGATTCGAATGGCATCAAGGCTGCCAGGATAGATTTGCTGCTGATCATGACTTTTAGAAGGTTCAACATCATTCATGAAGTAATGATGATGAAAATGGTGTGTCACGACTGGTTTTGTCTCCTCCGAGGATGCATATTGTTCGGGTTTGGCGAACTGCACTCTATAATTTGGTCTGAAGGTTGTTGGTAAATCATTTCGTGAGCTCGACAAATACCCAATTTTTGATGAAGCTTTCTGAATTTTCTTGTATAGTTGTTCTCCTATATTCAATGATGGCATATAGCCTATTTCTTTGCTTGGATCATAATTAACAATCCTGGCTTGACGTTCGTTAGAAAAATTCTCAAAGCTGTCCGAGCGTCGTGTTAGTGTATTTGTATTGAAACTATTCGGATATAGATCGTCCTTCAGAACAAATGTTTTGTAATAACTTTCTCGGTGTCGGGTTTTCAAATGGTTTTCAGAGTTCAAAGGAGTAACACTGAACTTCATTTCGTAACGAAAATTACGTTGCGGGTTACGATGACGAATTTTTTGAACCCTCCATATTGCCAAAGCATTGTCAGCACAAAGCTCTTCACAGGCGCCCTCCTTGAAGGCGAAGCCGTCTAAACTCTTCTCTACCCATCCAATAGCCAGTGTTATAATATCCCCGAATCTTGGATAGTCCTCATGCACTCGTACATAAGGAGCATGCATGAACTCTTTGTATTCTCGAAGGTCACTGCAATATTTTTAAATAAAAATTAACTTACTTGACTTGAATTCAAAAGTCTTACCTCAAATTTGCATTGCTAGCGGCTTCTGTGAAGAGAGTTAAGAACGTTACATGCTTTAAAGTTGACTCCCACGGAACTGTTCCATTAATTGCTTCATATTCCGAAGGGTTATAGTAGAGTGTTCGGCCCTTCATATGCACAGTTTCGTAAGGAGTAAGCAATAAGTCCCTTTCAATCGCTCCCTTGCAGAACTTCAGCTAAAATTATTTTGTTTGCACTAAAATCAATTTATTTTTGCCTTGAATAGTTTGTAGTTTACCAATAAAAATAATAAAACAATTTTTTTGTAGGGCATCCCGCTGTGTTGTGTTTTTGTTTTGTCTTCTGCACAACGAACAAGAAACAACTGAACGAATAGAAGGTTTTCCAGTGTTGCATTAATGTTTCGTAACAAGAATCCCCTCTACTTCTTAGCTTGTCTTGTGTTATAAATCCATTCTTAACAGCCTATCACACTCTAATAAAGCACAACAGCCACTTTCGGTTGGGGTTCAGTTAAGTCCATGGTATTTGAGTTTTATTAAAATTTCAGAATGAAAATGCACTAGAGTGCCATTGACATTACTTTTCGATTTCATAAAAAAAGCTGAAATAATTTTAAAAGCGAAAATCTCCCGAAATCCGCATAGAAAGAAGGAAAGTCTTTCTTAGATTACATTTGCATTCACGGTCTGTTGCCTTAAAGAAACTCAGATGTTTGTTCCACTAGACTGCAAACGTGCCATCATCACTGATATAATCGTCGCATTTTATAAGAATTTGAACCCAATTATGTCAATGGTTGCGTTTTTTATTGTTTTCCAGCTTCTCTGCCAGGCACGACAACAGCCCATCAGCTTGTCGTCGCCATACGACAAAAATGTACACCCGAGGAAGTTATCAACGTCTTGAAAGAGCTACCAAATTCTGGAGAAAATGGTGACAACGAAATGTCTGAGACAACCTTCAATCCCCTCAAAATCGATGTGTTTGTTCAGACACTTTTGAATTTAGGTTCGAAATCATTCTCGCATAGTTTCGCTGCAATATCCAAATTCCATTTGGTATTTAAGGTAATTAGAATGCGCAAAGGGTTGATTGGAAGATAAATAAAAGTACATTTTTGTTTATATGAAGGCCCTTGCTGAATCAGAAGAAGCTCAGATATGCATTCTTCATAACGTGTTTGAACTATGGAAGAACCACCAGCAGATGATGGTTGTCATAATTGACAAACTACTCAAGACACAAGTTGTTGAGTGCTCGGCAGTGGCAACTTGGATATTCTCCAAAGAAATGACCAGCGAATTCACCAAGATGTACTTGTGGGAAATTCTTCATCTTACTATAAAGAAAATGAACAAACATGTCATCAAACTATGTGAGTATTAGCCATTGGATTGTTTGTGTTACTAACTGAATAACATGGAATTAATTTAGCTTCAGAATTGGGTGATGCAAAGGAGAAACTGGCCAAGGCAGATCTGTCTTCAAGTGAATCAGAGGAAGAAGGCGGCACGGCTATGAAACGCAAAAAGCCTTCAAACAATGTGGACAAGCCGTCCGAAGAGGTAACACTCCAATTTGTTTTTGTATTTTATGTTAATTTTTATTATGAATTCAAAAATGTTGCATGCATGAGTGCGTTACTAAGTCCATAAACTATTTCAAGGTAAAGTTTTGAATTATTTATTTTGTATGCCTTTTCACTTGCTGTGTCTTTGGGGCAATAAAATATTTAAATTATAAAATTATGATTTCGTTTCATGAACGAAAAAAAAAACATTAACGATATTAATTTTTGCGAAACAAACACAAGCCACATATTACCACAAAATATAACTGCACTTGAACTATCTATAGCACTTCATTGCAGTAAAGGAACAACTCCAGGAGAATAAAAAAATATCATACAAAATGATAAAATCCTGTGCCACTAAACTCAAGCACAGAATCTGTTGCCTGTACAACAACATTTTAAGCACAGGTTTCTTTCCTCATGATTGGAAACAAGCCCAACTCAAACCAATTTCTAAAAAGGCATATCGCTGGCTGAGTAGTACAAGGTTGCATGTTTTTTCGTATTATTATGAGATAATCGCCTTCAAAGTTTCAAATGGACATTTTTCGTATTTATAATTAGGAAACAACAAAGTAATGATGCAAGATGACGAAGAATCGGAAAAATTATTTAACATGTCAATTCTATTTGTTTAAACGGTGTTATGAGCAATTTAAAATTATAACATGCAACTTTCAAGTAAAAAGTGTGTTTAAAATTACTAAAAAGGTTCCATGTGCAACATAGAACCTTATAGTACTGAAACGATTATATGAATGCGAGGTAATATTGTATGGAGATAAAATAATGTGCTTGCTGAAACGGTCTTCAGCTTAAATGAGCCTTTATTTTTTGTATTTAATTATTGAAAAATCTACAAAAATTACTTTTATGGAAGGAAAATATTTCAGAAAATAAGAAAGTGAAGTAAAATTTAGACAATTTATAAGTTGAAGGTGTTTTTCATCTGCTTTCTCCCAAGAGCTAGAGCGTGTAGGTTGAGTTGAAACTAGAAATCGCATAGGAGGGGGTGTATTGACACCGTTTAGCCGGGAGGGGCATTTAAAAAAAAATACTTTTAGTAAAATAAATATTAAAAATCAAAGGTTTTTTCGACAACGTTGCGCTATACCATTTTTTAAAGCCAATCGATGGGTGTAGTCCAGGCACGTTGAATATGGAGAACAAAAAAATTTTATCCAGAAATTTACGTTTTCAAATGGTTAAAAGGGTTAAAGTGAACATAAAGAAAATGAGTTTTGTGGTTAGAGGTTGATTTAGGGGTTGAAAAGTGGGGAAAATGGATACATCTCGTGTTTTTTGCAATTTCACGCGAAATTTGATGTCCTACTGAAAAATGTTATATACAAAAAATGTAGATCTTGGAAAAATCTACAACTTTTGTGTGGGTCATTTTTTAATATAACCTCAAAATTTTAGAAAAAAATGCGAAAAAAAACTTGTCAATTTCTCAAAAATAAATATTTTTTAACCAAACTTACTGAAAGTACTCCTTTTTGTGTCCCAAACAACAGAAATAAATTTTAGATTGAAATATTAAAAACTGTTTGAAATATTCATTTTTTTTGGTCCGAAACACATTGTTTTCAAAGTTACATTTTACTACATACAATCATCGTAGAGAGGTCATACAGGGCTCATTTTTTTTGTTTTGACGTCTACTTTTCAATGAAATAATAAAACAATGCAGCTTCCATTTAAAAACATGTCTAAAAATTGAAAAATATAAAAAAAAATATTTTGCAAAAATAATTTTTTTGGTTATTGTTAATAATTTGTTATAAATACAATTTTTTACTTGCGACATATAGAATATATGGCAAGTATTGAATTCGTACAAAAAAAAATTTGAGATGATGATGAGATATGACATTACGATGATAGAGAAGTCGAAAAAAGTGAGTCCGGCGATTCCGTCTGTCTGTCTGTCGGGAAGTTTACAGGCACCTACAGCCTTAACCACTGGTCCGATTGACTTCAAACTTGAAAATAAGAGGTTTGAGCAAAAACCCATATCCCAGTTTTTTCATTTTTTTTTTAAGATCAAAATTAAGGGTAGCCACCATACGATTTTTATGGCAAAAAACCAAAACTTTAAATTTTCTCCAAAACGGTTCCTACGATTTTTTTTAAACTTCCTCGAATTTGATTTTTTTAAACACTCATGTATTTTATGTAAAAAAAAATTTTTTGTATTGCTCCAAAACGGTACCTCCCATAGAAACGTTTTTTTGTTATTAGATTTTCTCAAAAACTAAAAGTCCGATCAGCGTAATTTTGAAATTTTTGAAAGTACGTATATATTGTCCAAATAATTTGTTGTATTCAAAAAAAAATTATTTAACATGTCAATTCTATTTGTTTAAACGGTGTTATGAGCAATTTAAAATTATAACATGCAACTTTCAAGTAAAAAGTGTGTTTAAAATTACTAAAAAGGTTCCATGTGCAACATAGAACCTTATAGTACTGAAACGATTATATGAATGCGAGGTAATATTGTATGGAGATAAAATAATGTGCTTGCTGAAACGGTCTTCAGCTTAAATGAGCCTTTATTTTTTGTATTTAATTATTGAAAAATCTACAAAAATTACTTTTATGGAAGGAAAATATTTCAGAAAATAAGAAAGTGAAGTAAAATTTAGACAATTTATAAGTTGAAGGTGTTTTTCATCTGCTTTCTCCCAAGAGCTAGAGCGTGTAGGTTGAGTTGAAACTAGAAATCGCATAGGAGGGGGTGTATTGACACCGTTTAGCCGGGAGGGGCATTTAAAAAAAAATACTTTTAGTAAAATAAATATTAAAAATCAAAGGTTTTTTCGACAACGTTGCGCTATACCATTTTTAAAGCCAATCGATGGGTGTAGTCCAGGCACGTTGAATATGGAGAACAAAAAAATTTTATCCAGAAATTTACGTTTTCAAATGGTTAAAAGGGTTAAAGTGAACATAAAGAAAATGAGTTTTGTGGTTAGAGGTTGATTTAGGGGTTGAAAAGTGGGGAAAATGGATACATCTCGTGTTTTTTGCAATTTCACGCGAAATTTGATGTCCTACTGAAAAATGTTATATACAAAAAATGTAGATCTTGGAAAAATCTACAACTTTTGTGTGGGTCATTTTTTAATATAACCTCAAAATTTTAGAAAAAAATGCGAAAAAAACTTGTCAATTTCTCAAAAATAAATATTTTTTAACCAAACTTACTGAAAGTACTCCTTTTTGTGTCCCAAACAACAGAAATAAATTTTAGATTGAAATATTAAAAACTGTTTGAAATATTCATTTTTTTTGGTCCGAAACACATTGTTTTCAAAGTTACATTTTACTACATACAATCATCGTAGAGAGGTCATACAGGGCTCATTTTTTTTGTTTTGACGTCTACTTTTCAATGAAATAATAAAACAATGCAGCTTCCATTTATAAACATGTCTAAAAATTGAAAAATATAAAAAAAATTATTTTGCAAAAATAATTTTTTTGGTTATTGTTAATAATTTGTTATAAATACAATTTTTTACTTGCGACATATAGAATATATGGCAAGTATTGAATTCGTACAAAAAAAAAATTTGAGATGATGATGAGATATGACATTACGATGATAGAGAAGTCGAAAAAAGTGAGTCCGGCGATTCCGTCTGTCTGTCTGTCGGGAAGTTTACAGGCACCTACAGCCTTAACCACTGGTCCGATTGACTTCAAACTTGAAAATAAGAGGTTTGAGCAAAAACCCATATCCCAGTTTTTTTCATTTTTTTTTTAAAGATCAAAATTAAGGGTAGCCACCATACGATTTTTATGGCAAAAAACCAAAACTTTAAATTTTCTCCAAAACGGTTCCTACGATTTTTTTTAAACTTCCTCGAATTTGATTTTTTTAAACACTCATGTATTTTATGTAAAAAAAAAATTTTTGTATTGCTCCAAAACGGTACCTCCCATAGAAACGTTTTTTTGTTATTAGATTTTCACAAAAACTAAAAGTCCGATCAGCGTAATTTTGAAATTTTTGAAAGTACGTATATATTGTCCAAATAATTTGTTGTATTCAAAAAAATTTCAAATTTTTTTTTGGATTTTTAAAAAAATATTTTAAACTTTTTTTTCAAAATTGTGTATCTTAAAAACGGATCAATATTAAAAATCGAAATATACTCATAAAATGTATATTTACATATTCTTGAATACTGCATACCCAAATTAATTTTAAGACATTTTTGAAAAATTTTATATATAAAAAATTAATTTAAAAAAAAACGGCTCCGATGATTTTCAAACAAAAAATTCAATAAATCAAAAATAAGGTTTAAATTTGTTTGGCATTTAAATTTTTAGAATAATTTTTTTTTAATAAATTAAAAAAAATTGAAAAACCAACATTTTCTTAAGAAATCATATGACATCTCTCAGCACTTAATGATTATTTTTCGGTACTCAGAAACCAAATAAATAAATAAATGCTGGGTGTTGTTAATACAAACACTCACTTGCTCTTATTCTTAAAAAAAAGCTGACGTTAAAAGCAAACACTTTTACGAAAGAAAAAAAATAAAAGAAAGCAAAAAAATTACTCAAGAAAGCAAAAAAGTGTTTTTTTCGCGATAACTCTTGAACGGCTCCCGACTTTATCAAAAGACAACATGTAACTAACCGGTCTGCTGTGCTCAATGTAATAACAAGGACAAACTTGAAAGAAATTGTTTTGTTTTGAAGTTATTGGCAGTTAGTCTACTTACCCCTGAGGCCAACTATCCCCGGTTACCCCTAGGTGTTCCGATCTACGTATTTATATTTTTAGGAGTAGAGGTAACCGGGGACGGTTTTGTCGTGCTGTCTCTTGAATAATAATTTTTGTTTCAAATAAAATTAATTTAAGTGCTATTTTCTAGTTTTGATATCAAGAAGCTGGAAAAAGGATAAAGTCAACTGACCCCCTAGTCATAGTCTACTTACCCCGGGTCTGGGGTTAGTTGACCCACCTGAGATCGTTTTATAAATTTAGGAAAAAAGGTCTTAAAATTCACCAATTTCAGAAGACATATTTTTTATATAAAGCCCAAAAAAATCGTTAGTTTTAAAGGCATTTAATTCGTGCTGATATCTTCTTTAGTTATTTAAAAAAAAAAAGATAAGTAAATTTTAATTTTGATTTTTTTATTTTTTCCCTACGTTTATATAGCTCAAATAACATTTTGTTTTCAAAAAAACTTAAAATATTTTTTTAGATTATTGCAAAAAAAAATTAAACGTTTTTTTTCAAAATTCTGTGTCTCGAAAACGGTTCAATATGAAAAATCAAAATTCCATTATAAAATGTATATTTACAGATTCTTGAATACTGCATACCTACCCAAATTAATTCTTAGGCATTTTTGAAAAATTATATATATAGTAAAATAACTTTAAAAAAAACAGCTCCAAGGATTCGTAGGGATTAAATTGGTATTTATTTATATAGGTTAATCAACAACAACAAAATTAATGAGTTATTTTTACCAACATATTTGTAAATTTTTGTTCTTAAGACTTTATTTTAAGAGCAGATAGTTAGTTAAATTAAGGTAGGTTAGGTACCTATTAAGGCAAGGTGCTTTCTTTTTTTTGCAATATTTTTTCACTATTATATAAGTTGATTTTCTGTTTTGTATCATAATGTAAGTATAATTCAATCTTAAATGATTCTAAATTATTATTGGAGCATTTAATAGTTTTCTAAGTATTGTAAGCTTTAAGTAAATTTTAACACTGTGCAATCATGATGAGAGTTGAAAATATAACTATGCCTACCTGACTTGCTGTTAAAACCCTATTTAACTTACATTTTCTCAGGGATAGTTAAATTTGGGGTTTGAATATTTAATGAGTGACTGAATGGTATAAATGAATTGAAAAACAAATGCATTCATCAGACTATCAAGTTATGTCACGAATCATGATATTTCAAACAAGAGATTGATCAATTTTTTGTCTATCTATCGATCTCCGTTTTTTCATCCATCCAATCTTTAACTTCGCGACCAGAGTAGGTTGGAGAACTACCTTGTTGGAAATATCGTGACTTAACTGTTAGTCAATAGTTAAAATATGTAAACACCAAAAATTCGATTTTTACATTTTGCCTGTACCTTTTAGAAAACTTATGTTTATTACTTATTTCAAAAAAAAAAAAAAATACCTCAAAATCAAAATTTTGCTCGGGCAAGAAAAATTGAACAAAATTTCAAACCTTTCAAGCCAATTTAATCCTTGTCTTAAAGGTTAATAGGTATTTTGAATAATAAAATCGCATTAATTCTGTTTCCTTAAATTGACCTACTTATGGAAATGAAAACAAATTAATACAAGTAAAAAAAAGTATAAAACATATGTTGGATATGTAGGTACATTCAATTACCTTCTAAGCTCACTTTTTACATTTTTCATATTATTTTAAGGAAAAAAAAGTTTACGCTTACAACAAAAGAATCATATCCCACGCATATATACTGTAGAGTAAGGTTGAGGTAGACGCCCACTCGACCCTATTTGTACTCGATCAGCGATTAGCAAAATTTTCAAACTCAAAATTTTCAAAAAAAAAGCCAAAAAAAAATTTTTGAACTAATTTTTTTCAAAATTTTATGTAATTAAGTACTAATTTTGTTTTAAAATTTCAATGTCTTTGTTAATTTTTAGTCGAAAACAGAAAACCGGATGCAAAAATGTCTTTTCGTTTTTGAGAAATTAAAAAAAAAAACCAAAACCACTTTATTCTAAGAAAATCTTTGTTTTTATTTTTACCTATCTGGACTTTTAGTTTAATTTACTAGTTTAATTTATAAATTTAATTTTTTGTGATTGGAGTTTTATGACGACTCAATAAAGTAGTTTATTCATTGATAACGTCTGAAAACTGACCAGCAATTTTTTCTTACTATACCTGGGGCCGCGGCCACTCGCCGGCGAAGGGTTCGACCTGCTGGGGGCTTAAGATAATTAAACCGCAATTTTTCTTGAATGAAAAAACAATTAACAACCTAAAGGTTAATAAAAGGCATCACCATTTACAATTAAAATATTAATTCATCAACACATAACAATAACAAACTCATATGTTCGAGAAGAGTTAGCGGACAGGAACTTCTGCTACGGTTTAACTTGTTGTCGAGATCGGGAAGCCGAAAGACTCTACGCTGAAAGATATCCCAATAGATGGCGCCCAAGTCGTAGCATGTTTTCAAGAATCCGCCGACGAGAGCACGGAGAGCTAGAGAAGTGAAAGGTCAATGGCAGACGTTTTCAATGAACAAAATGATTAATCCAGGGAAAATCCAATACTTTTCTACTTTATTGAGTCCTCATAAAACTCCAATTACAAACAATTAAATTTATAAATTAAACTAATAAATTAAACTAAAAGTCCAGATAGGTAAAAATAAAAACAAAGATTTTCTTAGAAAAAAGTGGTTTTGTTTTTTTTTTTTAATTTCTCAAAAACGAAAAGACATTTTTGCATCCGGTTTTCTGTTTTCGACTAAAAATTAACAAAGACATTGAAATTTTAAAACAAAATTAGTACTTAATTACATAAAATTTTGAAAAAAATTAGTTCAAAAAATTTTTTTTGGCTTTTTTTTTGAAAATTTTGAGTTTGAAAATTTATTTTTTTAAAACTATTCGTTAAAACAATTTATTTTAAAAACAAAGTGAAAGAAGAAGTTTTTAGCTTTTCAGAAAGGTATAG
The DNA here is from genome assembly GCA_943590905.1 of Sphaerophoria taeniata. Taxonomy (NCBI): domain Eukaryota; kingdom Metazoa; phylum Arthropoda; class Insecta; order Diptera; family Syrphidae; genus Sphaerophoria; species Sphaerophoria taeniata. The sequence continues at coordinate 68,780,866 of OX016542.1, forward strand.
CACGGTGTTGTAAACTAAGCCGTTGATTTTTAATATTTTTTTTTTACAAAATAAGTCAATTTTTCAGAAAATTGCCCCTCCTGGCTAAACGGGGGGGAATAGACCCCCCCCCCCTCCCATACGATTTTTTTCTTGTCTCAACTCAACCTACACGCTCTACCTTTTTGGCACAACGCTCGTGAATCACCCTGTATATGTATAGTTTTGTATTTGAAAGATAAAAAATGAAATGAAATGTACCCATCACCTGTAGTCCTCATTTAATTGATCCATTACCGACTTCAATAGTAACGAACCAAAAAAAAAAAACAAAAGACCTTACTAAGAGATCAAAAATTTGCCAACTTACTTAACATACGCATAAATAAATCCTCACATCAAAAAGTCAATCTTTTTTTGACCTACATTTTAATATGTGAATGAATACGATTTTCAAATCACAACCACCAAAAGAAGTAAAAACAAAACAAAAGCACAAAATATTAAAACTACCACTATTACAACTCATTATTCACGATTCACGACCATTATCAAAACTCACTTTTCAAGGTTGTTTTATCTTTCAAGAAAAAAAAAAAAAACTGGTTTGAATTTTTCTACGCAGCCAACAAAAACAAACTCTAAGACAATATATGAATATGAATACACATACACGTGTAGGACATCAACTCACCCTTCTTTCTTTTAACTCGATCATCAACCTAGCTAGGACAAAAAAATCATTTTTCTTTCTTCTGCTTCATAAATTTATTACAAATCCTGCAACAATGTTTTGGACCCATTGAAAAGACATACGTTTTGTTTTTGTTTTTTCTACTCATAAACATGAAATACATTGTTTCTCCCTCTACCTTATCAGTATAAATAGCAACGCTCTTTTTCACACAGTGTGTACCCACAACATTTGAAATGTTTCTACACATTCTAATTCCTAAACTCATGTTTTGGACCCATTGTAAAAAAGGGATGGTGGAAAAAAACAGGCACAGATTTTTGTTCTACGTGCGACATCTTTACTTGTTATATGGTCTTTGCTCTAACCTTCTTGGGCACAAAACTCATTTTCCTTATGTTCACTTTAACCCTTTGAACCATTTGAAAATGTAAAGGAGACCGGGCAAAAATGTATGGAAACTGGCCTACGAACCAATAACAACATGCTATATATCAATGGAAAGGTTTTCCTGTCTACTTTAACTTTTTCTATAGCACCAAGTCCCAAATCACTGTGGGAAAAAAGTTATTGCACAATTAAGAGATTCAAGGATAAAAATAAATTATGTTTTGTTTTCTTTTGTAAAGCTTTTCTATTATGATGAAAGCAAGAAAACACTTTTTTTTTGTATGACTTAATTGTGCAATAACTTTTTCCCCACAGTGATTTGGGACTTCTTGCCTGAACAAAAGTTAAAGTCCACAAAAAAACCTTTCAATTGATATACATCATGTCGTTATTGGGTCAAAGGTCAAGGTGAAAACAAGAAATCACTTATTACTTGTGAATGACTTTATTGTGCAATAACTTTTTCCACAAAGCGATTTGGGACTTACTGACATAGAAAAAGTTAAAGTAGACAGAAAAACCTTTCCATTGATATATAGCATGTTGTTATTGGTTCGTAGGCCAGAATGCCCATTCTCCTTTCTGGATAACATTTTTCTTTTTTTATCTTTGTAAATGAGTTAATTTGCCTGGACTAGTGGCTTCAAGCATAGTTAAAAAATCGATAGGTCAGTTTAAATTTTTTAATGGCATTTGTTTTGGAAGTAAAACTTCATCAAAATCGAAACGTTTAACAATGTAATTGATAGATCTTACTATCCAGAGCATACAATACAAAAAAGCCAAGCCCGATTCCTAGCCCTGGTTGCCGAGTTATTTGCATCAGAAAATATCTATGTACAAACTCGTGATTGTTAAGGGCAATAGTTTTGTTAATCTCATTCATTTTTGATCCCTTAGTAAACATACATTTGGAAGTAAACTGCCTCTTGTTGTTAAAACGTATTTTACCTAAGCTCAAGCAGTTGATCTATTACGTCCGTGGTGTTTCCCTATTAAATTACATAATTATTTATGTATTTGGAAAAACAAAAAATACGTAGATAGTTCGAAACTACGTTTTTTTCAAAATTTTGGGTTTGAAAATTGATTGCGAAAATTATTCATTAAAACATTTTTATATACAAACAGCCCTATTAATAAACACAAAATAACCCTAACACAAGACTAACTCGTATCTCAAATTAGAATTCCTATTAATAAACGTGTGTAAGCCTTAAATGACACTTGTTAGCAAACGGATAACTTATTTCATTGATTTTTGTGTATAAGGACAACAAATTAAGGAAATTTTGTGTTGTGGTTTGGATAGTGTGAGCATTTTCGATACTGAGAAATTTATCACGACGCGTTGTGGCCAGTTACTTTGGCAAAACAAACTGACAAATCTAGTTTTGCGTCAATGGAGATACTTTTTGAATACTTGGGTTTAAGAGGTGGCATTGTTATAGCAAGATTCATTGCGTATACCAACCTTCGAACTTTGGATATTTCCTACTATCAAATTGGTAGTGACAGTGAGGCAATGTACGAGTTACCTACTTACTTCAATCTTCAATATTTTTTTTTTTTTGTGCGTACATACTTCTCTAAATAATGCGCCTGATGCATTAATATTGTTTGTTTATTTTATTTGTGATCATTCCCCAAGGAATAAGATAAAATTAAATGCTCCAACGGTTGCTAGGCTGTCAAACTAAAAATGATAGATGACTGATAATGTTTGACGTTGTTCCATTGGTCAAAAGGAGTACAAATAATTTTGTACTCCTTGAAAGCACATTTAAATTAATTGAACCCGAACACAAATTAGCAGCAGACATTTCTCCAAAATACATTGAATATCTTATTAATATTATTATTATTTTTTTTTAACAAACTTAATAAATGAAACAGAATTGAGTGTGAAATGAAATTGGAAAACGACACCACTCTCTTGACAACTAACCTTCATCCTTGAAAAAATACTAGATTATCTAGTACAATTTTCATGCTGTTCAGTGAATAGTTACAATGAGGAAAAAATATGTTTATTAATTAACTTATTTAGCAAACGAATAATTTCAATATCCGTGTGATAGGTATAACGTGTGTTATCCAGTGGATAGGTTATTTTTATTAATAGGGCTGAAAAAGATTAAAAGAAGAAGTTTTTGGCCTAATAAATACACAACGGCGGGTGGCCATGGCTCAGAGGATAGAGTAGTTGATTGCTAAGCCGAACGTTATGGGTTCAAGCCCCAGCTTCGGCAGCATTCTTTTACTACACAAATCGCCAGCTTATCTGAGGCCACCTGTGCGATAACATGAGGCAATAAAAATCTAAGTCTCTTCCTCCGAGCCACGTAGGTTTCTGTTATGTGTGCTTTCTTTCTATGTGTCTTTCTCTGTTGTATTAATGTCTTGTTCTGTCCCAGCCGATGGCCTCAGTCGCCAGTGCTGCTGTGTGTCTGTTTTTTGAAAAAATCTTTGCTCGACGAATAGGTAGGTATATTGAGGAAAAAATAAGCTCTGGACAGCATGCTTTCAGAAATAATAGAGGAGTCCATACCCTTATTCATCTTCTGGAGCATAACATAATTAACAATTTTAACAATTCTAAACATAGTATACTATTATCAGCAGACTTGGAAAAAGCTTTTGACCGCATAACCGTAGCACCTGTTATTCAACAACTTCAAAAATGGGGATTTCCCAAAGCAATTGCTCAACTCAGTTTTTCGTTTTTAAGTGGAAGATATTTTAAAGTTAACGTAGATGGACACATGTCCCAAATAAATAAACTCGAAAACGGAACTCCTCAGGACTCTCCGCTCTAAGTAATCGTCTACAATATTTATATCGATTCACTTTTTCAAAAATTAACACAGCCAAGCCAAGTTATAATATAGATTTCATAGGCGTTTATGCCAACAATATCTACATTCAACTAAAAGAAAAACTGAAAGACACCAATTTAAAAGAAGACGACAAACTTGTCTCGTTAGATGTAATATAGCTTTTCACGAACATACCTACCTACCTCGCGAATTTACAAGAATACCAAGAAGACAGTTTCTACGAATGATGCTTGTTTAATTGGGCTTTTATGATCGATTATATGGATGCAATTAATAAAAAACTACTAATTCATCTTTTTGATACCCGAGGTTTCGCTGGCTATTTTCCAGCTTCTTCAGGGGATTTTCAAATTTATTAGTTGTTTGTTTGCTGCACTATTGCATTGAAAATTACATATTTTTAAAAAAAATGCTAAATAAATAAATGAATAAATAACACAAATAAAAGGATAAATAAATGAACAATTTTAAACAATGAAACAAAAAATACAACAAAGTTAAAACTAATATCACAATTTATCACAGCTTCTTATGGATAGTGTTGCCACACAAATAAAATATTTAAATTATTATAAAATATTATTTCGTTTCATTCAAGATGGTTGAAAGAATGGAAGAAAAGCTGGAAGCAGCTAACGTAGATCAAAAACGCTTATTCCTCATTGTTTTTCAACGTTTTATCATGATTCTGTCAGAGCATTTGGTACGATCTGATACAGATGGACGCGATCCAGACACTGACTGGTATCGATGGACAGTTGGACGACTTCAGCAAGTATTTTTGATGGTAATATAGAAACTGCTTTGAACATGAGTAGTTGTATGTCATAATAATCTTTATTTTTAGCACCACGAACAAGTGCAAAAGTATAGCAGCACGCTGGAAACACTTCTTTTTACATCTGACTTGGACTCTCACATTTTGGACGTTTTTCATCAGTTTACAGCACTTCGGGCTTAGATTCATAAGTTTAATTAATCTGTTGTTTATGATATATCTCTTCTGTTTCAATAAAAAAAAACAATAACAACAACTATACACTTGTCAATGTTTATACAATTTGGTACTATTTTGTTAATTGTGCATCAACAAGTCATCTAAATTTCTCCCTTAATTTCGCAACAATCGGGATCCGACCCGGGCCTTCCTCAGCAAGTGTTTCCACGTATCCCGATTGTCGGCCGACGCACGCCATCCAATTCCGCACCCAAAGACCCTAGGCTGCCTGGTCTACGCCATCCTTACTTATCAGCTTCTTCCCTAGCTAGCTGTCTCCAGTTTTGCACTCCAAGTTGTTTGAGGTCCTCTTAAACTTGTGTGCACCACCTGAGTCGGGGTCTTCCTCTCGTTCTACGTCCCTCGGGAATAGTGTCGAAAGCTTTCCGGGCCGGAGCATTGGTGTCCATCCGCTCTAAATGACCGAGTCCTCTGACCTTGACCCCTCAGGGGCCTGATTATGGGATTCGCGGCGGATCGTTTTCAATTCGACCTTTCAAATTCGACTCGCTTCGTATTTCCTTATTAACCAATTCGCGGCGGAGCGAAAATATTTCTTTCAATATTCCAGTGATTTCACACTTTTGGTTTGACTATTTCTTCCAGAATTCCACTGATTTGAATAAACACTCTTTCGCCTGTGAATCCGCCAAAAAAAAGCTGTCGGATTTCAACTCGCCTGTAAATATTGTGACATTTCAAATTCGCCTTCGAATTCGTTAATTGGTCGAATTCAAGTCGAAGAAGGCGAAAGCGAAAGCAATAATTGAAAAAATGCCAAACTCGCTAGCAAAACGATCCAGGCTAGGTCCACGTCGTTGTACAACCCGTAAAGTTCGCTGTTGTATCTTCTTCGCCATTCCACATCAATGCACACGGGGCCGAAGATGACCCGAAGAACTTTCCTCTCGAAACAGCATACAGCACATTCATCCGTTTTTATCAAGGTCCTTGCTCCTGCACCATACAGCAGACTGGGATGATGAGGGTATTGTACAATTTTACCTTAGTTGCTCAATTGCTTTCTTAGCTCAAAGAAACAGTGATTAGCAAGAATTATTCTTCGTCTGATCTCGGCGCTGGTGTTATTGCCCGTGTTAATAGCGGAGCCTAGGTAGACAAACTCCTCTATTACCTCGAAGTTGTATGCGACTAATGTGACGTTCTGTCTGAGCCGTCGGTGTTGGGTGTCCTTTCTCGTTTACCGTTAAACCCATTTTTGCCGCTTCTGTCTCAATTCTCACAAGGGCGCCATTGACATCACACTTTGTTCTCCCCATTATTTCAATATCTTCGGCGTACGCGAGAAGTTGAACTGATTTTTGGAAGAAAGTGCCTCAGGTGTTGACGTTGGAGTTCTCAACAACGATGTTAAAGAAATCGCACGACAGTGCCTTGTCTGAATCCTTTTTTGACATCGAAAGCTCGTTGTCAACCTTGATGGAGCAGCGTGAATTCTCAATCGTCATTTTGTACAAGCGAACGAGCTTGGCAGGGATGCCAAAACTAGACATACTTCCTTTATACAGTTCGTTTAATGTAGAAGCTGTGATACGCGGCCTTAAAATCGATGAAAAGGTGGTGGGTATCGAGTTTGGCATTCATAGGTTTGGAGTTCATAGGTTTTTCCCAGGATCTGCCGCAAAATGAAAATTTGTTCGATGGTTGATATTCCTGGTCTGAAGCCACAAAAGGACCAATCAGATTGTTGACGAAAGGCTTCAGACGTCAACATTCATATATTACTGCAGAGAGGATCTTGTAGGCGATGTTAAGTATCAGTAGGCTGATTCCTCTGTAGTTGGCGCAGTTTAAAGGATCGGGCAAACAATACTGAGGTTCTATCATCGGACATGCATTCTTCCGACCATATCATACAGATGATTTGGTGCATGCTGCTATCTAGATCGTTGCCTGCTGCTTTGAACAGCTCGGCAGCTAGACCATATGTACCCGCGGCTTTGTTGGATTTCAGCCGTTATATTACCGTTTTCACTTCTTCACTTCGGGTTCACGGAATTGTTGGCGGGGTTTTCGTTCGTCGTCGACGTTATACAGTCTACAGAAGTGGTCTTTCCAAATCCCCAGTATTGATTGCGATTCTACTATGATGTTCCCTTTTACCTTCCGATAAAACCTCCGAACTTCATTCCGGCTATTGGCTCTCTGAACATACTCGATCTGAAGCTTCTCATGCTCGCTCTTTTTTTCTCCTGAGAAGTCGGCGTTTCTCTCTCCTCCTTTGTTCGTAGAGCTCACGAGCAGCTCTTGTCCTTCTATGCAGCGCCGCTTTGTATGCCTCCTGCTTGGCTGCATGTGCCTGCCTGCATTTTTCGTCAAACCACGTCACGAAGATAATGCTATGTAATATACAAAATAAAAACTTACTTACATATGGTGGCGCTACAGTCCAGGTCGGACCAGGGCCTCACCCAACAAACATCTCCAGCCAGCTCGATCCCTAGCTAGCTGTTTCCAGTTTCGCACGCCAAGTTGGTTCAGGTCCTCTACCACCTGTGTGCACCACCTGAGTCGCGGTCTTTCTCTTCTGCGACGTCCTTCCGGGATGGATTCAAAGACTCTACGAGCCAGAGCATTATTTTCCATTCGCTCAACATGACCCAACCATCTAAGTCGTTGGACCTTAACTTTTTGGCTAGGTCAGTGTCGCTGTACAGCTCGTACAGTTTTTGGTTGAATTTTCGTCTCCATTCTCCATTAATGCAGACAGGACCAAAAATCACTCGAAGAATTGTTCTCTCAAAGCAGCCCAAAGCGTTTTCATCGGATGTTGTCATGGTCCATGTCTCTGCACCATACATGAGGACCGGGATGATAAGGGTTTTGTAAAGTGTCACTTTAGTTGTTCGGGAGAGGACTTTACTACTCAATTGCCTTCTAAGTCCAAAGACGCAGCGATTGGCAAGAGTGAATCTTCGTTTGATTTCAGCGCTGGTGCTGTTGTCTGAGTTAATAGCGGATCCTAGGTAGACAAAGTCCTTAATTACTACGAAGTTAAATCTATGTTGACGTTTGCTCCAAGACGTCGATGTTGGTAGTCCTTTCTTGTTGACAGCATTAACTTGGTCTTGCCCTCGTTAACCGCTAGACCCATCTTCCTGGCCGCCGACTCAAGACTCACAAACGCTCCACTGACATCGCGCTGTGTTCTTCCCATTATTTAGTATTTAGTATTTATTTTATTTAACGATAACCTATACAGCAAGAATATAATTCTTATAAATTAGTATGAGGCTTAAATTTAAGGTTCGTATATGAAAGAAACTACTACTTTTAAACTGAAATACAAATAAAAGTGGGTTTTAAGAAAATAGAGAAAAAAGAAGAAGAAAAGAGAGGAAAGAAAGAAAAGAAAATAGTTTAGTTTACATTACATATCCTTTTTAGCTTAATTACCATCCTGAAGATAAGTTTTCAACTCACTGCGAAACTGACTCCCGCTTGTAACCCCTCTCATTTGTCTCGGAAGAGAGTTCCACTGGCGAATAGCGCTGACGAAAAATTGTCTTTCTGATACTAAATAAGAGAAACGTGGTTGTATTATTTGTAGAGATCTGTTTGAGGAAGCAAAGTGGATTCTGTTAAATAGGCTACTAGGTTGTTGCGTCTGAATGATATTGAACAAGAGAACTAGACATTTGTATTTCATCAGTTGATCAAATGATAAACCGTAAATTTGTTTCGAAAAACTTGATATGTGGTCGAACCTTTGAAGCCCAAAAATGTATCTTGCAATGTTGTTAAAGGCTACATTAAGCTTTCGCTTACTCACCGAATCACAATTCCAAAAAATTTCACATCCGTATGTTAAAATTGGTACTACCAGACACTTGGCCAAGAGCAAACGGGTTCTAACAGGTGTAAAATGTTGTGAAGACCAAAGCAATCGTAGAACACCATACACTTTTCCAACCGTGGCATTGATGTGAGTATCCCAAGCTAGTCTGTTGTTAAATAGAATACCCAGGTTATTAGCGGATGAAACGTAATCAAGAGGTGATCCGTCAAGATACAATTTGGGAAAGTATTCTAAATCCAAGGGTTTCCTGGAAATAATCAAACACTTTGACTTTTTTGGGTTGAGCCAGAGGCCGTTTCGTGCGGACCAATTTAAAATGTTTTCGAGATCTGTGTTAAGATTGTACGCACAATCCTCGATAAGCCCTAGTGGACAACTTCTTTGAAGTTGGACATCATCAGCATACATCTGAACGGAAGAACTTGTAATTAAAGACGGAAGTTCGTTAATATATAAAGAGAAAAGGACTGGTCCTAGTATCGAGCCTTGAGGAACTCCTCTAGTGATTGAGAGAAAACTAGATTGACGATTTCCGGCTACTATTGCCTGTTGGCGATCACAAAGATATGACGAAATTAAATGAACAGCTGATGGCGAGAAACCAAACAGCATCGATAGTTTGTGGCAGAGATTTTCATGATGCACAGTGTCAAAGGCTTTCGAAAAATCAAGGAGAACCATAAATGTCACTTTATCATCATCCATAGCACGTCTAACTTCTTCCGAAATACTTATGACGGCGGTGGTACAGCTATGTTTTTGTCGAAAGCCAAACTGCTTCTCCGATAGGAGGTTCTTTGTTTGTAAATAAAAATTTATTTGTTTTTGGGCAATTCTTTCAAAAACTTTTGAAAGAAATGGTAGCACGGAGATAGGCCGAAAGTCATTGGTACTTCCAGTTTTCGGAATCGGGATGATTTTTGAGAGCTTCCAAAGATTTGGATACGAACCAGTCATAAAGATAGAATTAAAGATGTGCGTGATATGAGGGAGAATAATGGGTAAGATGACTTTTAAGAATTTAGGACTGATACCATCAATACCAATAGCGTTGGACTTAATTGATAAAATGCTTTCTACGACTGCAGTACTTTCAACACAGGTAAACCCAAACATCTCTGAAGGAATTAGAGAAAGCGTTTCTGTTACGGTTGGTATTTCAGTGATAGTAGGTAAAGGAAGTGTGACAAAGTTTCTGTTGATTGAATGTTGAATTGAATTATGTGAATGTCGTCTGCGTATCCTAGTAGCTGGACGGACTTTTGAATAACTGTGCCTCTGGTGTTGTCGTTGGAGCTTTGCACAATCTTTTCAAAAAAGATGTTGAAGAATTCGCATGACAACACATCACCTTGTCTAAAACCCTTTTTTGACATCAAAAGCGTCCATTAAGTTTTTTCCGACCATGATGGAACAGCGTGAGTTTTCCATTGTCATCTTACACAGACGGACGAGTTTTTCTGGGATGCCAAAACTAGACATTGCTCTATATAATTGGTCTCTATAGACGCTGTCATACGCGGCCTTGAAATCGATGAAAAGGTGGTAGGTATCGATTTGAAGTTCCTGGGTCTTCTCCAAGATCTGCCGTAGGGTGAACTTTCCGGGTCGACTTTAAGGAGACTTACACCTCTGTAGTTGGTGCAGTTCAGGGGATCTCCTTTTTTGAGGATCGGGTATACGATGCTGAGGTTCCATTCATCGGACATGCTTTCCTCCGACCAAATTTTGCAGATGAGCTGGTGCATGCTCCTAACCAAACTATCTCCAGCTGCTTTGTACAGTTCGGCGGCTAGCCCGTCTGCTCCAGCGGCTTTGTTCGGCTTAACTTTAGATATCGCTATCTTCACTTCGTCGATGTCGGGTGAATGGAATTGTTGGCCTTCTGCACCCAAAATGGATGGTTCTGTATTGCTGGCGGAGTTTTGCTCGTCATCGCCATTATACAGCTTGGAAATGTGGTATTTCTATATCCTCAGCACTGATTGCGATTCCACTACGATGTTCCCATGATGGTGACTACAAAATAAAAAGCTTATCTAAACAAAAGCTTAATGGTTCACTGATATTACTACCCCATTGAGTGTGACGTGCGTTTAAAATTGATCTTTTTATACACAAATGTTGATTTTCACCAATTGATACGAAAATTTATAGAAAATGTATTTTTTGTTTTATTAAAAAATTAAAATTAAATATTCTTTTTAATTTTAAATTATTGGTACAAAATAAATTCTTCAATATATACATTCAAAATTCATTGGCATTAAAAAAAAAAAATTATGAACTTGTTGTTTTATATAATTAACTTAAAATGTAATTTCAATAAATAACAATTCTTATAACAATTGCTCAAATATTTTACAATTTGGTGTTTAAAAATTAAATAAATCAAAAATGCGTTTTTCTACGCCTACTAGAAATATTAAAATTATTTTATTTCAGAGGTTCCCAAGGCTCTTTTTAAACTTTCTTCATCGTGGAAAAACTTAATTTGTGCTAAATCTTCGGCACAAATTGTTAAGCCCCTGCGATAAATTATTTGTATCTTTCGAAAAACAGACATCAAATTGGGATCATTCCGTGACGTAACATGAGTATTATAGATGTGTTCAAAAAGTCTATCGATTGAAGAATCTGCACTGTCACACGAGGAGCAAACAAACAAAAGCTCAACGGAAGTTAACTTTGGATAGATTGCCTTTTTGTGCGCTTGAACGATATGCCGCCTGCACAGTTGTTCATCGTTGAAATATGTATTGCAAATGTCACATGTGTACCGGTAATGATTTTGGCCAAAGTTTTGCAGCAATCTTAAGGTATTAAAATCCAAGCAATCCGCAAGAAGTCTCCGATGATTTGGACATGCACAGGCTAGTCTCGTTTGTGAGGTCACCGAAACAAGAGGGGTAAATACCTGATGGCAAACACCACAGCGATTTTTGTCTTTAACACTGCGACTGTATTTTGTCTGACTTGGGTGGACGTTGTCTTGATGTACCGACATTGCACTCAGACTACTTTGGAACGGACAATACAAGCATTCGACTTTGCGTGTAACTCGGAATAAGAAGCGTTGATTTTCACGGCCATGCATTGATGAAAAATGTACTGTCAAATTTGAAAAATCTGCGCACTCATACCCGCAGATTCCGCAGATAGGAGCAAGTTCAGGAAGATTGTATTCACAAAATTTTCGCTGAAGGTGTTCATTGAATTGTACCGGTGGTGTATTTCTTATTGGTAAGACATTCGATAGTTGTACTCCTGCAGACGGTTGTGGTATTGTTGGTGGTGTTGTTATAGATATAACAGATTGACTTGGATAATTTGCTGTTGTTAGGGACGAAAGAGGAAGAACAGATATACCACTTGGTCTAGGAGTTATTCTGCTTCGATTATCAATTAGGTTGTCCAGGTTTACACACTTCAATGCTGCGCAAGTCGGTTGATCTGCTTCATCCGCCATTTCATCGGACTCTGTTTTAATGGTGACTTCCTTCTTTATTTCTACAGGAGGTACTTCTAGTTTTACTGGCTGAGGAGCTGCATGATTATCCAATGAATGTTTCTCTTTTGCTAATTGGATTTCTAAGCTGAACGGCGATGAAGAGGTGACAATTGCTTTATACAAAAACGGTGTCAATATCTCAAACTTCAATTTGAATGACGTGCTTTGATGTTCTTTAGCGTGCATTTCCGCATCTAGGTTCGTGTGTATGATTGCATTACACAAGACACATTTCGGCAAAAGTGTGACTTTATGTTCTTTCTTTAGGTGATTAAAAATCAGCTTCTTGCTTATGGTCTTCTTGCAACAAAAACAAGTATCTGATGTTGAAAAATTCGTTTTGTTCTCAGGCAAAACAATTGATATCGAAGTTAAGTACTTAAGTTCATCCCGTTTGATGCTAATGACTGGAACATCTCGAATACTGTGAAATCGGTCGATGTGTGCAGAAATTTTTGTGAAAGAGTGATGCCAGGAATTACATACGCAGCACAGATGTATTTCATCTTTGTGCAGCATTTTGTGATCTTTTATATTTTCCCAGCTTGGGTTGACTTGAGAAATGGCACAGTGCGAACAAGTGTACCTTGGAGGTAGTTCATGTTGCCCAGGGTTAGCAAGATGAAGCATTAATGCGTGTTCATTTGGCCCGATAAAAGGACATGATCGAACAAGGCACGCAAAACGAGGTCCATTCAACTTATACTGTGGAATTTCAACCTCTTCCAGACAAGATGACGATAATCCAGAAACCCACTCCTTATGCTGATTCAGCTGAAGTCTTAAACTCAATTGAAGGCGTAGGGCATCAGAGAGTTTATCAAACAACGGGGTCCAATCAAAAGTACTCGATGAAATAGGTTTCTCTTTAAAAATGGAGAATGATACATCGGCCCAAGCGATTTTCTTTTCAATTGTTGAACTAAATTCTGGATGAAAAGCCGCAAAATGCTGAAAAATATTTTCTCTCGAACAAAAGCTCATCACACAGTGAAAACAAATATATGCGTGACGGCGGTGACTTTCAAAATGCATTTCACCTAATCCAAGTGAAATTTGTTTGGAACAATAGGGGCAGGAGACTGTATTTTTAACTTGATGCCGCACGACAACATGTTTTAGCCAAAGTTCATAATGCAAGAATGTAGCAATGCAGTCTCGTTCGGGACACCGGTATAGGCTAGCTGGTGGCGGGCCAGTGTTTTCCACGAAAAGTTCAAGCAATGGTTTAAGACGTTTTTCTTCTTCTGTTATTGTAACTCCGTGTGTTGAATTGGTTGAATTGGAAGTAGAAGCGGAAGCAGGAACTGTTGAAACACTTGGCGTTGTAGTTTGTGGTAATATTACTATTTCATCATAAACTTTAATGTCTGCTTCTGGATTTAGCTTACGAACTTTTGAAAGAGGAGCATTATCTAGTGTGGGCTGATCATTGAAGTTTTCATCTATTGAAACGATACCGCTCTCGTTTACAGAAGCTGTTTTTATTTCAGCTGGTGCCACCGGTAGACTTATGTTGATCAAGCTCAGTTTATCTAAAAATTCCTGTTAGGTATAAGAAAAGATGAATCTCTTAGTCTTCGATGTTTATATAAACAAAAATTGCACTTACGGTTTTAGGCTTCCTTTCAGCAACATATCCCATTTCATCAGGATGTTCTAACGCTAAATGAATTCTCATTCTTTCTTTATCGTTGGACTCTTTCTTGCAATGCAAGCATACGAGATCGTTTAGTATACTGTGTTCGATATTTTTAAAACTTAAAGGGTGTTCCATCTGCATGTGCCTTTTTAAGAAGGATATTGAATTATAGGTCTGCGGGCATTCTAAAACGAAAGTAAAAAAATATAATATTGTACTATCATGGTCGTAAAAGATGAACAAAAACTAACTAATACAAAACTAGGCTTGTTCAACTTTCAACCAGAAAAAATGTAAAATCAACATAATCCGATCGAGTGTCAAGTAACCTCATGAGAAGTGCGTTACAGCCAGCATCGAGTATTGAGAACCAGTGGCTGAATTGCCAGAAAGCCATTAGGAATGTGCTAGGTTTCACGAGGCCACCAAAACGAAACCCCTGGTTTGATGAAGAATGCAGGCAGGTACATGCAGCCAAGCAAGAAGCATATCGAGCTCTTCGCGCCATTTTATCGTAAGCGACAAAAAGAGAATTTTACAGGAAGAGGTTTTTTTTGTTTTGATCCAAATCCTTTAAACCAAAAAGGCTCAAAGTCAGGAGTCATGAACATTATATGTAAACTTACAGCCCGATTCTGAAGTTGTGCCGAGTCACTGGCTGTGACTGCTTTCTTGTGAGGATAGTTGTGACTCGATGACAAATAGGAATTCTGGAACAACTCTCACAAGAAAACTCACAACAAAATTCACCTCAACATGGGGAAAATAATTATTGTTGTTTCAACCAAAGATGAGTTTTTTGTCTCTGGTTTCAACAGTATAGTTAAAATCAAAATAATTTATTATTTGTTTTCGAGCTTCTGAAGAAACTATGGAATTTCCATCTGTAATTTCCATATGGATTTTTAATACGCTTACACGATTTGTACAATATTCCATATGGAAATGGTGAAAATCCATATTGAAAATCCATCTCATGCAATGCAGGCTTTTCAGATATATGAATTGTTCACAACAAACATGGAACCTCAAATCGAAATGTCAAAATAACAGCAATATGTTTGTTGTTACCTGGTCTGGGGAAGGTCACAAATTTGCAATTTTTTGTGACTGTCACAAGTTGTGACTCTGTACCAGAATACGAAAAAAGTCACAAAAATCATTTCACCTCAACTTGTGACTTGTGAGGTATCAGTGAGGTTCCTCAGAATCGGGCTGTTAATCTACTGATAAGAATCTTGTTGCTTTTTCTAACAAATAATAGCTGTTTTTGACGTTTTTGTCGCTTACGATGTTTTCCTACTTACCATGTCGTTATATTAATGGTGCTTACGATAAAATTAATAAGTGAGATAAAATTTAAAAATAAAACGAAAATATCGATTTTACTGCTTTTTGATGGAATTAAATTTAAAAATTAATGAAATTATATAGAAATTAAAATAACTTTAATAATATATTATTCTGCGCTATATAAAAATCCGAGCATACCGAGCAATATTGTTGTATACAACATTAATGGCGTTTTTTTTGGTAATCCGGAATTGTACACAGAACCTCCGATTCCGGATTCCAAACGAACAGGCAAACACAATTTTTTGCTTCTAAGGGTTGAATGGTTGTGTATTTGTGAAACCTCATATGCAGAATTGCAGATGACATGACATTGTTTTTAATTTCTTTATTTGTAAACATGGCAGCGAGTACGTATATGCGAGTGTGTGCATGTATGCGTGATTCTGTTTTTGATTCTGACTTCAAATCCGGAATCGTTTTTCTGTTCTATTCAGAACAAGAACTGTCATCTTGTGCCAAGTGAACGAGAACTGTTCGGAACAGTTCCGGACGACCAAAAAAAACGCTATAAGTTTGCGGGTCGTGGCATAGTCCAAGTCACAGAAAACTTCACATCCATACAATAAAACAGGGAGTAATAGGGTTTTGGCTAGCAACATTTTGGTTTTTTTTTAGGAATGAACCTGTGACCTGGAGAACACGAAGGCTACCATAAACCTTCCCAATTGCGCTGTTAATATGATCTTTCCATGTGAGGCTACGATTGAAAACGATTCCTAGATTCCTAACGGAGCCGACATAATCAATGTTTCTGCCATCCAGCTTCAACGGGTGTAAAACTGATATATTAAATGCTTTGCGGCAGATGGGCAGGGTTTTCGACTTTACAGGATTTTAGCAGAAATTATTTTTCTTTGACCAACTGGAGATACAAAGCAAGTCCTCGTTCATTAAAGAAACCATGTCGTTTTTAGCATGGAATGGACGACTTATCAACAGTTGTACATTATCTACATATAGGTGAACTAGACAATTTTTAACAACTAGAGGGAGCTCGTTGATATAGAGCGAAAAAAGGATTGGTCCAAGTATAGATCCTTGCGGTACACCAGTTAAAACACTCATAAATCTGGATGATCGATCATTTATGACAACGCGTTGTTGTCTTCCACTAAGATACGAGGGCATCAACTTACAAGTCTCGAAAGAAAATCCGTAGTTATTACTTAGCTTTCTGCAGAGTATTGAATGGTTGAAAGTGTCGAACGCCTTAGAGAAGTCTAAGAGCTTATGTTTGGAGTCACGTTACGTAATTTTACGTACAAAAAGTGAGGTCGAAGCTTCATTATGATAGCATGCATTGAATTTCAATGGCAGAACTCGCAAACGACCCGCGAAGCTAAAGCTAAAGCGTGTTTGTGTGAAAGCCATAATGTTTTCAGATTTTTATCTGTATACTTTATTGGCCCTGTATCAAAATGAAATTCTAGTACTTGGGATTTTGAGTCTGATTTCTGGGTTATTCCCATATATCTCCTGTACGGCTTGATCAATTTTGTTCAAATTTTGCACGGTCATACTTAACATTATCCTCAGTATTATTGCATTCCAACTTCCAAGATACCTATTTATAAAATCTTGAATCACAAAAAAGTCGAAAAGGAAATCCATTTTTTTAATACCTATTTACGCTTGTTACACTTTTTTCTAGATTTCTCAACCAATTTCTTGCAAACTTCGTCAACATGTTTATTTTATTTGCAATGTTTAAATAATGTTGCATACTAAAAATTTTCAAAAATATTTTAATTTCTCTGATTTTATCCTTTAGTAAATGAATTATGGAAGATAACCGTTAAGTTTCTTTATTAAAAGTTTTCAGTGAATCACTATATCAGCAAGCACAGTGGGACAAACTGTACTCTTTCGAAACAAATTTTCTACCACCTCATGGCTTTACTTTTAACTGTAATTTACATGAAGAGTATACATTAACGAAAACAACATGAATGAGCTTTGATATACATGATTTAAGAAAAACTATGTCGTTTGCGATATATGCCACAAAGTTGAAATGTCGCTTACGATAAAATTGATTTTCTCCGTTACTTTTCGTAGAAAACTTTTTTATGTTAATTAATGACGTAGATAGTTGCGGTATAATGTAAGCTTTCGAATGGTATAATAAAAACAATTTTGATAAAAATGTCGCTTACGATAATTTTGCGGGAAGGGCTCGATATAAAGCAGCGCTGCAAGGAGGATGAGATCTGCTCGGGAGCTCTACGAGCAGAAGAAGAGAGAAGAACACAAGCTTTTCAGAAAGAAAATGAGAGAGCATGAAAAGCGATCAATCGAGGATGTTGAGTGACTAAAAACAGGAATGAGGTTCGGAAGTTTTACCAAGAGGTAAAACGAATAATTTAAGGTAACCGAGCGCAAACTGAAGCCTGTAAGGACCAACAGGTAAATATCGTAGTAGAGTCACAGTCAATGCTGAGGATATGGAAGGACCACTTTTGCAGACTGTACAACGGCGATGACGAATCATATTCTGCTGTCAGGCAGAATGAACCATTCAATGAAGACGATGCAAGCCAAGAAGAAGTGAAGATAGCAATATCTAAGCTTAAAAACAACTAAGCCGCGGGAGCTGACGGCATCACTTCCGAACTCTTCAAAGCAGCCGGTGATGACTTGGTAAGGAGCATGCACCAACTCATCTGCAGAATATGGACGGAATAGAGCATGCCCGATGAATGGAACCTCAGCATTGTTTGCCCGATCCTGAAGAAAGGAGACCCTCTAATCTGCACCAACTACAGAGGCATCAGCTTCCTAAACCTCACCTATAAGATCTTTTCCGCAGTACTATGTGAACGCCTAAAGCCGTTTGTCAAGAAATTGTTAAGTCCATATCAGTGTGGTTTTAGACCAGGAAAGTCCACCATCGATCAAATTTTCACATAACGGCAGATCCTGGAAAAAACTCAAGAACTCCAAATCGACACCTACCATCTTTTTATCGATTTGAAGGCCGCGTATGACAGCATCTATAGAGAAGAACTGTATAAAGCCATGTCCAGTTTTGGCATACCTACAAGACTCATTCACCTGAGCAGGATGACAATGGAGAACTCGCGCTGCTCCATCAAAGTCGGTAACGACCTCACCGACGCCTTCGATGTCAAAAAAGGCTTTAGACAAGGTGATGCACTTTCATGCGATTTCTTCAACATCATATTGGAACGAATAGTGCAGAACTCCCACGTCAACACTAGAGGCACTATCTTCCAGAAGTCTGTGCAACTACTCTCGTACGCTGATGACATTGATATCATTGGGAGAACGCAGCGTGATGTCAACAGTGCTTTTGCGAGTATACAGACGGAGGCTGGAAAAATGGGTTTACTGGTCAATGAGGGCAAAACAAAGTATATGCTGTCATCGAAAGAGGACACCCAACACCGACGTCTTGGACAAAACGTCACGATAGACGCATACAATTTCGAGGTAAGTTAGGGACTTTGTATACCTTGGCTCCGCTATCAACACGGACAATGACATCAGCGCCGAGATCAGAATGCTAATCGCTGTTTCTTCCGGCTAAGAAAGCAATTGAGTAGTAAAGCCCTCTCCCGAACAACAAAGGTGACGCTCTATAAGACTCTCATGAACGGATGAGAGCACCCTAGGTGTGTTTGAGAGAAAAGTTCTACGGAAGATCTATGGTCCTGTCTGCATAAACGGCGAATGGAGGAGAAGATTTAACCATTAACTGTATGGGCTGTACAGCGACACTGACCTAGTTAAAAGAGTGAAGGTCCAAAGACTCAGATAACTTGGTCACGTGGAGAGGATGGATACCAATACTCCGGCCCGTAAAGTCTTCGAATCCACCCCAGAGGGACGGCGGAGCAGTAGAGGAAGACCAAGGCTCAGGTGGCACGCGCAAGTCAAGTTGAAGATGAATTCAACCAACTCGGCGTGAGAAACTGGAGACAGCTAGCTAGGGACCGAGTTGGCTGGAGAGATTTGTTGGTTGAGGCCCACGTCCACCCCGGACTGTAGCGTCACCTTAAGTAAGTTAGTAAGATTCAAGCCTCTCAATATGAATACTATAATGAGGTGACCAAACCTGGGAAGCGTATTCTAAGTGAGGATGAACATAGCAATCATATAGAGCGTGGCCTAAATTGAATCGCGGAACTCCTTTGGCCAACATTGAATTAGCTTTATTAACTATTTTGTTGACTTGCACGAATACAATTCATATGCAACAAATACAATTTACAATTTTACATAAAAGAGGAAACATAGCAAGAAATTTGTGTAGAACTTAACTTACCTTGACATTTTAAGCGAGATACGTTTTCACGAAGTTTTTTGTTCAGTTCATCCAATCTCTCATTTAAATTGTTAACTCGACTAAAACATTCGAATATGCCACTCCTGAGATTGCTTTTTTGATGGTACATTCTTCTATGTATGACTACGTTTCCAGGTATTGTACTCCGATAAGAACATTCAGCACACTGGTATTTTGAATTACCATGCTTGGCACGTACATGACCAACGATGCTTTGAGCTTTTGAACAATTAAAATTGCAGTAAGCACACTTCAATGACATGTCGGTGATAGTACTGTGAACGGACAAAATATGTTGAACAAATCGATCAGCTTCGTTGGAACTAAACCAACAATCGTTTAATGTACACTTGAACATTCCAAAATAGTTCGAATCAAGAGGGTTTGATCTATAAAGCATTTTTGACTGTACACCTGGATCGGGTTCTAATAGGAGTATATCTTTGACATCTGGTTTTTCTTCGACTGGTTCAAACAAGGGTTTATGATCTTCTTGGCACTTCTTCTTGTCGTTGGAAGAATGAATGACAGTCATTACACTTGAAGCGGGAGCTGCAGCCGCAACAGCATCTAAGGAGTCTTCCATCAAGTTTGCTCCATTAGACTGGGTGTTAATTGAATTAACTTGTGACGTTTTTGGAGAACCGGGAATATTTTGGTCAGCTAGAAGAACATCTTTTATGTCGAGTGGATATTCATCCAAGAATTCCTGTTCCAATTGCTGAATTTCTCTCTCTTGTGAAAGAATCTCATCTTCATCACGATCGGCAGGCATCACTTCATTTCGAATCTCCCCGTTGTCTATGGCGGCAATGATACACTTTTTGATTTGTGAGCTGTCAATGAACTTTACATTGTGATGATCACGCTGATGTTTTTGAATATTTGCTTCGTTCAATTGTACGAAATTACAAAAATTGCAAACATACAAATATATTACCACCAAGTCAGGTG
Organism: Sphaerophoria taeniata; assembly: GCA_943590905.1. Taxonomy (NCBI): domain Eukaryota; kingdom Metazoa; phylum Arthropoda; class Insecta; order Diptera; family Syrphidae; genus Sphaerophoria; species Sphaerophoria taeniata. Next base: position 68,801,358 of record OX016542.1, read on the forward strand.
AATACAAGTAATTCGATCGAATTTTGCCATTCAAACAAGTACTGGTTCGATATTGATGGGATCGAACATCTTCCCTATAAGGTTTCACCAAATCGCAAACAGCACATTTGAATCCAAATTCACCAGTGTGATAGGAGTAGTGGGCATGAAAATTTACAAAATTGTCTTCCAACTCGGCTTGACAGAATACACAAGTCACTTTATATCGATTGCGATGGCGAACAGCTAGAGTAATGTGCGTTTCAAGATATGCAATCTCATTGGAAGTTAGCCGGGAAGTATACGATTCGGTTTGATGTTGAACAACATAATGATTTGTTAGGTCCATGGGGCGTTTATTACATAAAACACAAGTTTTAGTGGAATTCAAAGTCATGTTTATGTCATTGTTCAAATGAATTGGAGTTTTTTGTGCTGCCCTCTTGGGAGTAGTAATAGCTGGTTTGGAAGTTATTGGAACTAGCATGGATGTATTGTCATAGGCCTTAGATTTATGAGATGAGCTTGGGAGCTTAACAATATTTTGTGCCTTTACTGAATCGCGCCTAATCCATTTTAATATCTCTGCCGATGTTAGTCTCACTAAGGTCACCCTGAGAAACGGATCGAAGGGATCTGTAGTGATACCTCTGTAAGTTTTCTGCGATGCGTTGGTAATTTTCCGATGCTCTTCGATGTCAAATTCATCGGTTTCATCAGATGATTCTGTTGTGCATTTATTTTCAACGACGTTGACTCGGTCAGTGTCAGACTTATACATTTCACTCTGTCGTGCTTCAACAGTCTTTCTGCGAACACCGATTTGGGCAGCTCGAATAACTGCAGCGGGCGGGTCAGATTCTAAAGTTTGTTCACAGCTTTCACTTCTAGCTAGTTCAGAGGAACATTTTTCAAACATATCACTATATTCCTTGAACGTGCAGTGTAGATTTTCGAGTTCTCTGCAACCTCGCTTGACCTTGGTTGGTGATTTGTGTAGTTGATCTATAGTTGTCTTTCGACGTTTGTTTATTCTTTTAGCTTGTTCGGTCTTTGTGGTTGCTAAATCATCGTTTTCGGTAGCATTGATTGGTGATTTGGCACTTTTTCTCGAATCGCATGACTTTCGAGAACTTCGGCGTGACGTTGATGGTTTGGACACTATCTTATCTTCTTTCTGATTCAAAGCTGATAAAACAATTTGAACAACTTTTAATATATTTGATTCTTCAGTGGTGGATGTGGAAGGCTTATCCAGCTGCTGTGGAAACTCTACAGTGTCTTTCGAAGAGGCTGACGAGCTTGAATCTATGCGCAGCCTAGGTCTCGGCCTTCCAGTGAAACTCATTACTACGGTTTCTTCATCAGTTTCAGCATCAGCAGGTGGCTTAGGTGATTTGCTGCCTTCGGATCCAGAATGAGACTTAGACTTACGCCGAGTTCGAGTTCGAGCTTGTTTCGCATCCAGAGATGGATTTTCGACTGTTCCTTCTTGTGCAGAATTCCCATGATTTATACTTTTTTCAGATCCAGAAGAATCTTTTCGAAGTTTTTCAGTTGTTTCACCAACAATAGAACTAGGTTCCGTAGTGTGTTGCTGCAAATCAACGGACGGTTTGTTCTTCTCTTTATCCATATTCTCTTTATTGATTTTAGCTTGTTCCAATTCTTTTTTCTCCAACTCTTTAAGTCGTTTATGCTCTCCGTATGTTGTTGCAGTCGAAGAAGTGACTTTTGCCATCGTCGTCGGCTGATGCCTATAAGTTGGACGCTGTTCAAAGGAGTTCATGAGCAATGTCGCGGATTCACGGATGCTTAAGTTGTGAATTGGAGAGTCCTTGATTTGTTTTAGTCTTTGCACAATTCGCGGATCGTTCAAATTAAGTCTGGGCATAAGTGAATTCGGATAAGGGTAACTCATTGACGTTGAATGACCTTGATTCTGATTTGATGAAAAGTGCATTTGATTTTGAAAATCTCCTTGCTGTTGCTGTTGTTGATGATTTGCGGGAAATGGTTGTGGCTGGTTAGGCAGGTATTGATTATTTTGATGCTGCTCCTGCTGATTATGGTGTATGTTTTGTTCTATAAACTGACTTTGTGGATATTGTTCTTCTTGTACATTAAAATATTCATTAGAGACGTTTGTTTCATCGCTTTTGGAAGTATTACAAGGTTGTAATGAATCTGAATTGCTTTGGACTATTGGGGCGTTCTTTTCTTCTTTGGGTACTGAAGATTGAGTGACCAAATCGCCCAACAGTTCTTCCAATTGGATACCAGTTTTTTCGCAGAGTTTTGCGTAGATGTCATTCAATTCGTTTAGATTCATATTGTTGAGATCTTTCATCTTATTTGGACTTGACTTTGGAATTGATTTTTGTTCGTCGAGGGATTGGCTTTTGCAGTCTTGCTTCTCATTGAGTTCTGGCGGCTGTACACTTGTCGGTGACTGAGATTTTGTGGATGGCATTGTTGTGTTACAAGAGACTTTTGGCTCATTTTTCGACTGATCCTCGTCCGAATCCAAGAGTACAACAGTATTGGAATCGTTTGTCGTGACATCTTGGGTTTTTAGCGGCTCTCTTCTTTGAAATAGCTCAGATTCTTTCACGGCAACAGGTTTTACGGCATCAGATTTTACGGCATCGTTATTCGAAGGTGGTGCATTAATTGATGGATCTTCTTCATCATCATCCGATGACACATACAACGGTCTTGTTATTTTTAATTTTTCTTTTTTCTTCTTGGAATTTTTTTTCGTTTTCCGTGCACCAGCGCTATTCGATTCGTTCTGCTTTTCCGTATGCTGATTTTCAGTCTCCGAGTTATCATTGGAATGATGTTGGTATTTCTTTTTGTGTTTGTGTTTTTTCTTTTTCTTTTTTACTAGAACTGCTATTTCGCTTAAGTTCTCGTTTCCATCAGAGGCGTTGGATAAATTATCCGGTGACAATCTCTTCAAGTCTTTTCTTGGCGACATTGGACTCTGTTCACGCAGAACTGAATCATCCTTAGCAATACTTTTGGCCGAAGTTTCAGATGTTTTCTTACAAGCATCATCATGATTGTCGATTCGACTAAATAACTCTTGATTAAGTTTATCATCGTCATCTTCTCTCGTTAAAGAGCTTTCGTTTGCTTTTTTGTGTGGTGCTTTCAAAGAAATTTCTGACAAAGAAACATAATTGCGTTCACGTCGTTGTCGACTGATTTCGTTTTCGGAATCAGATAAAACCTCTCCTTCCTCTACGGTGATTGCTGATGCTGGTGCCTTTTTTGTGACTTTTGAGCTTGATGTTTCAGGACAGTTGGCGTTCGCCTCTGAATTCTTTTGAGTTTTTTCTCCTCTGGCTGTGATTTGTCTTTCATTTTGCTGTTGACTGTTGCTTTTTGAATTTCCGTTTGACTCAAGATCACTACTTCTGCCTGAAGCAGGATCTTCATCATCCGAAATGAGGTCTATGGCTTCTCCGCCACCCTCAAAAATTGAAATAATATAAGGGGGGAATTCCTGTATTAACGAAAATAAATTTTGAATAACTCTCTAAAAACAAATATGATTTATCATAAATACCATCGTTGTCCGAAGGGTCTGATATCGTTTGTTGATTGCATATTCGCATGTTGTTGCCACTCGCGCTGGAAGTCTGAATAAATGTTTCAATTTAATATTCTGCTTACAGTGAATCAATTTTAATGAAAATAGTCATAAAGGGTGTTTTTTTTAGAGATATAGAACTTTAAATTGCAATAAAACAACGATGGAATATTCGATTGACATGATTTTTTATGTATTCGAAAGATAATCTTGTGTCATTACATTTTAAATATGATTTCTGGCATATGACTGCCACGGCTGGCTCGGATGTATTCCAATCTGGACGTCCAATTTTCGATGACTTTTTCCAACATTTGTGGCCGTATATCGGCAATAACACGTTGCCTTCCAAACGGTCAAGCGTTTGTGGCTTATCCGCATAGATCTTGGAGGCCAACTCACAGGTCCAAAACGTGAAATTAGGCGGTCACCAAACGTGTCTTTCACGATTGTGGCACGAGCTGTGTGACATGTTGCGCCGCGCCGTCTTGTTGGACCCACAGCTCCTGGACATCACGATTGTTCAATTCAGGAATGAAAAAGTTAGTAATCATGGCTTTATACCGATCACCATTGACTGTAACGTTGTGGCCATCATCGTTTTTGAAGAAGTACGGACCAATGATTCCACCAGCCCATAAAGCGCACCAAACAGTCAGTTTTTCTGGATGTAACGGTGTTTCGACACTTGAGGATAAGCACCACTCCAAATGCGGCAGTTTTGTTTGTTGACGTAGCCATTCAACCAGAAGTGCGCTTCATCGCTATACAAAATTCGCTTATGAAAATCGGTAACAACGGCCATCTCGTTTTGGGCCCATTCAACGAATCTACGCCTTGCTTGATGATCGTTGGGCTTCAATTCTTGCACGAGTTGGAATTCGTAAGCACGCAAACCAAGATCCTTCCGCAAAATCTTCCATAAAGTGGATGGACACAGACCCAGTTCCTATGCTCGATGGCGGATGGACTCATTCGGTTCTTACTCAATGCTACGCTCTACGCACCGTACGGCGGCGGAGTCAATGGGGATGCGAGTTATCAATTAGAGTAAACGTGGTGCGAAAACGTTCCATGATTAATCGAATTAACTGCTCTGATGGACGATTTTGTCGATGATAAAATTAACGTAGTGCGCAATACGTATTCCGCACAGAACCATTATTTTCGAAATAAAATTGCACAATTTGCAAGCGTTGTTCAGGCGTGAGTCTATTCATGATGAATTGCCAAACCAAACTGAGAATAAATCACTTGACAGCTGTTAAATCGGTCGCCGTCTTGAAAAGTAATGCCAACTTAAAGTTCTATACCTCGAAAAAAACACCCTTTACAATTTATTATTATGTACTTACTTTTTATTTGAATTGAACCATTCAAGTAATTTGATATATTTCTCATTTTTAATTGGGTCCTTCTTTGTGATAAACTGGAGAAATGGTATGTACTTCTTTATTTCATTGAATCGCTTTCTATCCAATTTTCTCTTTGTGTTCTAGAAGAAGAAAGAAGATAAATAATAATGAAATTTTAACCTTTGATCTTTGTTCAATAACAAATTAGGAAAAAAATCATTCAGTTAGCAAAATTAAACACAGTACACAATTATTGTTCGATTATCGTCTTTTCTTTATTTTAATATAACAACCGACTCGTTCGACTTACTTAAATTGACTGTGCCCGTCATCAGCACTGATCACTTTATAACAAGATTGGAAACCTACCTACGTTTTACCCTCCAAATACCGCAAAAGTTATTTTTTTTTTCATGCACACATACTCTTGCAGCTCACTTGCTTTTATTATGTAGGCAACTGTATCTTTATTACAAAAACACGCATACTCTTACAGCTAACCTGGCCCCTTAAGTTTGTATTACACGCATACTGTTTCAGCTAACCTGGACCCTCAGCTTGTAGGCAAATGTCACTTTGACAGCAAGGTTTCCAATCTTGGTATAAGTGATCACTGGTCATCAGCTTGCTGATGACGACGAATAAAATGTAGAGCATAGCATAGGATGACAACTACATATAAAATTCCCTACATCGGCAGCTGTTATCCAATACAAACAACGTTTTTTTTCATTGCCTACAATTCGGCCATCCTGACACCTGACCTAACAATCGCCCCGATGTTACCTTGATTTTTCTATCTGTCTTATTCCCTCATTTGTTTCTTCTTGCTGCCTTGTCGCTCGTGTTGTTCGCCTCTCCCGTTTTCTTGTTGTCGCTCGTGTTGTTTGCCTTCCTCGTTTTCTTGTAGTCGCTCGTGTTGTCGTCGCTTATCTTCTTCAGCCCGTTCGTTCTGTTTTTTTTTTCAGCTTGCTCGTTTGTATTCTCCATACTCATCAAGTTTTCCTCATTTGTTCTCACATCTACATCTATGTGAGTGCTGTTTATGTGTTTTGTTGTCGTGTTATCTAAACTGTCCGCGAATACTTCTTCGACGTCGTCATCCGACTGTGAGTCGTTGTCCGTTGTCAATATTGCATCTGGCTGCATGTACTCATACTCATCGCTTGTCTCTTCATCTTCACTCTCTTCAGAATTATTTTGTCTTTCATTTTCCATCATTTGTTCTGTTGAACAGCTGCTTCCTCTTTTGTTGTCTTTTCTTTGGTGGTTACCTCTTTTGATTGTTGTCTCTCGTCTGTGTGTGTACTGTCGATGGGATGAGGCTGGAGCGTTGTCGTCCATTCGCTCGATGTGGCCGAGCCAATGGCCGCGTTTTATTATCTTCACTAATCCATATGGGTTACCCCGTGATAATAAAACGATCTGGGTTAAAAAGGTAGAAGTTTAAGCTATGTTTTTATCCGAGACGCAACCCTCAGCTAAATTTTATTTTGCTTTTCCGCAAAAAAACTTGTTTTTATTAATTAATTGGATTGACTCTTATCCTATGGCTCTATAAAACTGTGGCTAAAAGTGGAATACGCGTTATTTTTTATTAATACGGCTGATATTACTAAATCTTTCTACAATAACTTCTTTTTTGTCTCACACTCGCCATCTATCCGCCATATTTAGAACATAGTTTTTGAGTTACAAAATAAACCCCGATAGCTATCGGGGTTCCAGGTTGTTGTTGGTTTGTGTACAAAAAATAAACCCATATGGGTTAGTGAGGATAATAAAACGCGGCTAATGTAGTAGTCTTTTCTTGGCCTTCTGGACTACATCCACATCTTGGTACAGCTCATACAGTTCTCGGTTGAACCTTCTTCTCCATTCGCCATCGTCGCATACGGGACCGAAAATCCATCGAAGAACTTTTCTTTCGAAAAAGCGCAGTATCAATTCCCCTTTTTTACTTATCGTCCAGCACTCGACGCCGTAGAGTAGAACTGATCAAATCAAAGTTTTGTATAGCAGACACTTTGTCTTTGGAGTGAGGAGTTTTGAACCCAGTTGTTAGGCCAAACCGAAGCACCAGAGCGGTTCGCTAGGGTAATTCTTCTTCGAATCTCACTAAGGTGTCGTTTATGGGATTGATGTTTGTTCCAAGGCAGGTGAACTCCTTAACTACCTCGAAATTGCTGCTACCGAAATGAGGTTTTGTCCTAGGCGGCGGGCGGACAGATGTTACTTTGTTTGTTGATAGCATGTACTTTGTTTTGTCTTCATTCACTTCAACACCAACGAGTTTTGCCTGTTCTTCAATCGCTGTGAAGGCCTCAAGCACAGCTCTCTTGGATCGACCGGTGATGTCTTTGTCGTCCGCATAGCCTAGGAGCTATGTGGATTTGTTGAAGAGAGTGCCTTCCGTGCTCACACCTGCCTTGCGCACTATCTTCTCCAGGACTATGTTGAAGAAGTCGCATCTCTAAACCCCGCGCATGCTTGGAATAACTCGGTGAGCTGTTACCCATTTGCACACTGCAATGCGTATTGTTTAGCGTCATGCGGCACAGCTGGATCAGTTTGTTCGAGATCCCGAATTCAGACATCGCCATCATAAGCTCTTGGCGGTGGATGCTATCATAAGCAGCTTTAAAGTCGATGAAAAGATGGTGGGTTTCGACTTGAAATTCGTTGGTCTTTTCCAGGATCTGCCTCAGTGTGAATATTTGGTGTATCGTTGTTCTGCTTGGCCTAAAACCACACTGGTACGTGCCGATTATTGTGTCGCAGAGAGGTTTAAGCCGCTCACACAGTACGTTCGATAGGATTTTGTATGCAACATTAAGCAGGGATATGCCACGGTAGTTTTTGCATAACATCGGATCGCCTTTTTTGTAGATGGGGCATATCGCATATGGAGCTTATCGACCAGTCAGTGGGCATGCAGTTCACGCACTGGTTTGAAAAATGTTCACGCACTCTTTGGATGAAAGCAAAAAAAAAATGTTCAAGCACTCGTTTGAATAGAAAAATGTTCAAGCACTCGTTTGAATTGAATATAAAAAAAAAATTCACGATGGACTTAATCCCACTTCTGAATTTCAACCTTTGGTCTTTGTTCAATTACAAATTGGGAAAAAAATCATTCAGTTGGCAAAATTAGACACAGTACACAATTATTGTTCGATTATCGTGTTTTCTTTATTTTAGTATAACAACCGACTCGTTCGACTTACTTAAATTGACTGTACAGTGTGCTCGTCATCAGCTTGCTGATGACGACGAATAAAATGTAAAACATAGCATAGGATTACAACTACATATAAAATTCCCTACACCGGCAACTGTTATCCAATACAAATTATTTTTTTTTTCATTGCATACAAAATAAATATTAAGACATTGGTGTCTTATATAACATTTTCTTTAAACATATTTTCATCACAGAAATATTTAAGGACAAATTAAGGTTCAACAAATCTAAACCGAAAATGGACTGGCAGTTCTTTCTGATTTTTCTTAATTCTTCAATTCACAGTTTTCTAGTTTTGACTAAGACAGCACTGAATTTTGAAAACAAAATATGTAAGCCACGGAGCCCGTGGCGTCGTGCGTTGGCTGTCACGCAGAACGTGTGGATTGAAATCCGACTAGTGCCTACAAAGTTTTTTATTCATCTTTCATGCGGGTACGGACAAACTGACAAAACTTCCAATAGTAGATATTAATCTGTCAAGAAAAAGTGTTTCTCAAATTAGCCGTCTTTTGTTTACATACATTTAGGGAAATGTTGATGTCACGCGAACCTATTAACTCATCATTTTTATCTTAATCTTAATCTTAATATTGGCTATTGGCTTACCTTTCAAAGTGCAATCGCTTGTTGGCGCTTCTCTTACTTTCTATTTATTGACTTCTAAGCGATGCCAGCGCTGCACTGTTATTTCAATAGCATTCACTTTTTCAATTTATGAAATAAAAAAGGATCAGGATTACTATTATTATGTAGATCGTATTTTAAAAACAAATAAAACATAATAAATTAACATAAATTTAACTTGAAACGGTATCTGTCCTGCGTATTCTAAAATTAATTGGTATTTTTTATGATGCCATTTATTTTTCACATCTTATTTCGTGAGCAAGAATATCTACACGTTATAATTAATCTGACGAAAAACTACATAAATATCTGATAAAAATTAAGTAAATGGTGTATGTGTGTTATTGTTATTGTTAAGCTCTTTTTGCAGCATAATATAATAATTATAGTAATATAAATATATAAACATAGAATTATAATTAAGTTGGTTTTTACCCTTTTTATGCCTCCCGACAAACTTACATAACCTAACATTCTGTTTATGACTAGATTTTTTATGCGGATGTATGTTAATCGATAACATCATTGCAATTCTCACACACTACTATCCAATTAACACACCGTAATAAAGAAAACAATGAAAACTAGCAACATGCGGCAATGACCCAAGCAACATAAAAGCGTAACATGAGCAACCTCCGTGAAGTTGGCTACAAGTATATAATTAATCAATATGCACGGATTTGGCCCCGTTCGTAGAACTGATAGCTCGTTACACATACAAGAAATTATTTTCAGACATCCTAAGAAAGGTGTCCTTTATTGATTATAGTGCTATCACAGATAACAAACTTATTCAGACGTCTCGTCAGAAAAATATGAGTCACTTTTTCCCATACTAGACAAACCTTACCAGAAAAGGAGCTTTCAGCTTTTTCCTTTGCCATAATTTTGATCTTATAGGAAAGAAGAGACGCGAAAAAGCTTTTTTTTGACTATTAACTATTAACATTATGGTACTTCGCACATAAATTCAACGAACTAGACACAAACAGCAATGGGGACCGAGGGCATCGGCTGAGATAGGACAAGACATTAATGCAACAGAGAGAGACAGACAGACACATAGAAGGGAAGAGCACAAAACAGAAACCTACGTGGCACAAAGGAGGAGACATAGAATGATATCGTCTCATATTATCGCACAGGTGACCGCAGGTAAGCTGGCGATTTTTGTACAAAAAGAATTCTTGCTGCCAAAGCTGGGTCTTGAACCCGCAACGTTTGGCTTAGCAATCAAATACTCTATCTTCTGCACCATGCCCATGATTTTAAGAAACCAGATCAACAGGTCTGCAACTGACTTATGTACGTTTTACGTAACCTCCCAATACCGAATACCGCAATTTTTCAATGTATACTTGAAAAATTGTCGGATCTAGCAAATAAAATGAGATTAGCACAGTTCAGAGAAGACGGAAATAAAGCTGCTTACAAGCTGTAAACAATTTTCCCCATTCCTTCGTCAGCACATTCGTTTTGCGTTGCATGAATAAAGTCCCACAGTGAAAAAAGTAAAATAGAAGAACAGAAAAAGAAAATAGTTTTATTTTCAGTTCAAAGCGCGTAATTCGAAGACTCAGAGCATTCTGAACACGCTTTGAACAAGTAAGCTCTGAACATTCTGATTTAATTTTAAAATTCAATTGAGCACTTAATATTCAGGAATTTTATATTGTATATTTTTATTAATAAACTAGCTGACCCCGCGAACTTCGTCTCGCCGCCCTTCAGAGCAACACCAATAACAGTTTTCCTTTTGAAAACCAATGAGTTTTTCGAGTTTTTCATTTTTCCAGTTTTCCCATTCTTCCATGAGGTTTTTCCAATTTTTTTTTTCACAGAAATCATCACTGAATACAACAGTATTAACCATGAAAATTCCACAAATTATCCAATTTCAGAACAATGTCTGTGCAGCGAAGCGTACCGGGTCCGCTAGTAATTTAAAAAAAAATTCCCTAAGAACCATCTACAAACACAAGATAAAAAAAAAATTAGCCAAATCCGTCCAGCCGTTTGTGAGTTTTGCGGTCATACACGAACAGGATTTCATTTTTATATACAGGGTGATTCACGAGCGTTGTGTCAAAAAGCTGGAGCGTGTAAGTTGAGTTGAGACAAGAAAAAAATCGTATGGGAGGGGGGGTCTATTCCCCCTCGTTTAGCCGGGAGGGGCAATTTTGTGAAAAATTGACTTATTTTGTAAAAAAAAATATTAAAAATCAACGGCTTCGTTTACAACACCGTGCTATACCTTTCTGAAAAGCCAAAAACTTTTTCTTTCACTTTGTTTTTAAATTAAATTGTTTTAACAAATAGTTAAAAAAAAAAATTTCAAACTCAAAATTTTCAAAAAAAAAGCAAAAAAAAACATTTTTGAACTAATTTTTTTAAAAATTTTATGTAATTAAGTACTAATTTTGTTTTAAAAATTCAATGTGTTTGTTAATTTTTAGTCGAAAACAGAAAACCGGATGCAAAAATTTCTTTTCGTTTTTGAGTAATTGAGAAAAAACCAAAACCACTTTTTTCTAAAAAAATCTTTGTTTTTATTTTTACCTATCTGGACTTTTAGTTTAATTTATTAGTTAAATTTATAAATTTAATTTTTGGTGATTGGAGTTTTATGAGGACTCAATAAAGTAGAAAAGTATTGGATTTTCCCTGGATTAATCATTTTGTGACGCTATCAAGCGTCTGAAAACTGACCTGCAATTTTTTCTTACTATACCGGCCACTCGCTGGCGAAGGGTTGTACCTGCTAGAGGCTTAAGATAGTCAAACCGCAATTTTTCTTGAATACAAAAACAATTAACAACCTAGAGGTAAATAAAAGGCATCGCATATTTACTAAACAACCATTTACAATTAAAATATTAACTCATCAACACATAATAATAACAAACTCATACGCTCGAGAAGAGTTAGCGGACAGGACCTTCTGCTACGGTTTAACTTGTTGTCGAGATCGGGAAGCCGAAAGACTCTACGCTGAAAAATATCCCAATAGATGGCGCCCAAGTCGTAGCATGTTTTCAAGAATCTGCCGACCAGAGCACGGAGAGCTAGAAGTGAAAGGTCAATGGCAGACGTTATCAATGAACAAAATGATTAATCCAGGGAAAATCCAATACTTTTCTACTTTATTGAGTCCTCATAAAACTCCAATCACCAAAAATTGAATTTATAAATTTAACTAATAAATTAAACTAAAAGTCCAGATAGGTAAAAATAAAAACAAAGATTTTTTTAGAAAAAAGTGGTTTTGGTTTTTTCTCAATTTCTCAAAAACGAAAAGACATTTTTGCATCAGGTTTTCTGTTTTCGACTAAAAATTAACAAACACATTGAATTTTTAAAACAAAATTAGTACTTAATTACATAAAATTTTGAAAAAAATTAGTTCAAAAATGTTTTTTTTTTGCTTTTTTTTTGAAAATTTTGAGTTTGAAAATTTATTTTTCTTAAACTATTCGTTAAAACAATTTAATTTAAAAACAGAGTGAAAAAAGAAGTTTTTGGCTTTTCAGAAAGGTAAAGCACGGTGTTGTAAACGAAGTCGTTGATTTTTAATATTTTTTATTACAAAATAAGTCAATTTTTCACAAAATTGCCCCTCCCGGCTAAACGGGGGGAATAGACCCCCCCCCTCCGATTTTTTTCTTGTATAAACTCAACCTACACGCTCTAGCTTTTTGGCACAACGCTCGTGAATCACCCTGTATATAGAAGTTAGAAGATTTTTTGTTATCACATTACATTCTCTCCCTTATAAACTGGCTTATGTCACCATTTTACTTATTTTGAACACTGAACTAAAATAGAAACACAATATTGAGTTTTACAGTTCAGACTCTGTTCCGAAGTAAAAAATAAACAACGCATTACCGATTCAGAGTTCAAAACAAAATGGTCCAAAACTGCGCATTAAATACATGCGCTGCGTAATACCGAACAGGAGATCGGAAACTGACTTGCGTTTTACTCTCATATTCCGCAATATTTATTAGGTACTATCTTTTTTTTATTTTTTTATTATGTAATGAGTTGACGAACACGATAACAACCTATATGCGAAAAACAAGCATACGCTCTCACCGTTCCTTAACTTGAGCTTGTAATACACATACACTCTCACCGTTCGTAAATTTGAGCCTGCAACCTTGGAATTTGTAAGAAGAAAATTCTTTTATTTTCTCGTGTTGTGTTTTCTCAAAACTCTAGAAATTATTCTCTCCCCTTTTCACTGAAATTTTTGTTCCTACACTTTAATTCACAAACACTGGTCTGTGCAATATTTAAATAGCTTGGCTTCCCATCCCTCTTCTCTGATCTGATCCTCCATTTAACCCCATTTTATTTTTTTGCCATGTGCACCTCATTACGTTGTAAGTATGTACGTGTGTTTGCTTTTTGTGATTCACAATTACACTCCCAATAACCATTTTCTTTTTTTAAAAGAAAAAAAAACAAAATATGTATGTAGAAAGCAAGTGAAGGTAACAAAGTAAATTTATAGAATCCGCTTAAACGTTATTAATTTATTATAATGTAACTTGTTTCAAGAATACCAACCTCAATTTCAGTGTCGTCTGACAAATCAACAACAACACAAGTTTCCATTGTGATAATTTCTAAATGGACTTCTTTGAAAAGAATTTTATTTGCCACTTTTTGCGAAGCACATACTGTTAAAGAACAAACTTATAATTCACTTATCTGGTAGGAACATGAACAAAATATACGAACAAATACGCCTCTCGTTGAAATTTAAGGCATAAAAGATAACTTGAACGAGACTAACCACTTAACCGCACACAACACCACTACGTTATAATTGCCGACGGAAAAAATATAACCGACAACCTTCTGCTTTAAAATTCGATCGTATACTGAACTGAATCTGAATGCTGAAGCTGAACATTGATTATTGTTATTGAACAACAGAAATAGAAATGAAAATGTGAGTGAGTGACAAAGGCAATAACAACGACAACGACAACCGAATTGGAAATGGAAACGGAATTACTCACACTGACACTGTATGATTATAGAATTCTTATATCATTCTGCATTGATATTGGTTTCGGTATATACAGCTTGTTGGTTCGGTTTCGGTCTTCGGGCGGGGTTGGGGTTGGGGATGGGGTATTAGCGACAGGGAGAGGGTAGAGGGACACTGAGAAAGTGACAATTTGAATGAGAATGAGAAAAAAAGAAAATGTGATTTATGATTTAGTATTAGTAGTAGTAGTTAGTACTTAGTAGTCTTTTTTTAGATTTTTTTTTTCGACAATGCTTATGCTTACTCACTTATATTATTTGAGTACATGACACATATACACAATTTGAGTTATTTGTCGACTTAGCACTTTAGCAGGATTGGTCTGATTTATACATACATGGGTACATAATTATTGTTTTAATTTTTCAATTTTGTTAAAATGCTTTTTTGGGAGTTTAGATTTAACTCTACTAGTTAACAATATAATTTATGATAATAATGGCTGAGAAATTGAGGTTTAAAGTTGAGAATTGAGATTGAGACTCGAGAGTAGCAGATAAGAAAACTGAAAAAGAGTGACAGTAAAGGCTGGCGGAATGCGGAATGAATGTTAAGTGTTTTAATACTTTTTTTGGGAGTGGAATCAGGGATGAAAAATGAAATGTTTCAATGGTAGGTACTGAAATCTTGAACAAAATTGAAAATTAAAATGAAAATAAATGGTGTCAACCTGCCAAGTACTAGTACTATATTAACATGCTTTTTTTTTTGGTATAGAAAGTAGAATAATGGCGGATTTACCTGCATCTTGACTTCTTCTTCAAAAAAACTTTATTCCGCCCTAAAACTCGTTTATAAAATAATTTCTGTGCATCCAAGCAAATGGCGACTCTTACGTATATCTCACATAGAGTATAGAGACATTGAACAAGAAGTACAGGAGGCGGTGTTAGCTACATGTACAGTGTACGTGAGCCATTGAATAAGAAGTACAGGAAACGGTGTAAGCTACACGCACAGTGTACGTGAGTGAAGCAACAAAAATTTCTGATGGTGTTAAATAGGGGGCATTCATCTGTCAAAATACGGGGCATTCATCTGTCAAACTGGGCATGTGCTATCATTTTGCTGAGCTGTAATTGGTCAAATGTTGTTTTGTATTTTCATCTGTCAAAAAAACAAAAACTCGAATTCAGGGGCGCATTTATTTTTGTTGGTGATCGTAAGGCGCTACACAATTTCTTGTGCTTTTTAACACTTGATCAGTTTGTTCATAGAATGCGCTTTCGAATACGACTCGAAAAAGGACAATAAATATGTAAATTAAGGATGAAAAATGAAGAAAATGTAACGAAAAATAAAAAAATAATAATACTAATAATCGTGCATATACACCTTGAACGTTAAAACACCATGTGGTCCAAAAAAGAATTGAAATTGAAAAATAAAATTGATGCACAATCGATATAATCTTGATTCAATCATATTTCGCTTGGCGCCCCTGAGATTAACCATTCAACTGCAGACCAACCCTGTTGTAATGCGTTTGTGTTTGTGAAACTCACACTACTTAGAAAAATGCTTCACTTCTTTTTCATAAGACCCCTTCCTGTACTTCTTATTCAATGACGTGAGTGAAGACAAAAATTTCGAATGATGTCAAATTTTTTGCCTGTGCTGTCAAACTTTGCCTATGCTGTCAGCTGAAAAGAAGTGCTTTTGAGATTTTCGTAGTTAAATTTATAAAACAAATCTGTAAAACAAAATTAAATAGTGAAGTTATTGGTAATTAAGATAGAATATTTACCATCTCTATATATATAAAAATGGATATGTGTTTGTTTGTTTGTTTGTTTGTTTGTATGTCTCTTATAGACTCAGATATGGCCCAACAGATATTGGTGAAATTTTCATGGTTCATACTGTTGTATTCAGTGATGGAAAAACCTCATGGAAGAGTAGGAAAACTGGATAAACCAAACAAAGGTCGGAAATTTGATTTTTTTTTGCTTGGAATTTTTTGTTTCAAATGAATTTTCGAATTGAAAATCAGAAAGTTCTTGATGAAAAACTCGAAAAACTCATTGGGAAAATTGCATAATATTGCAGGTGCATTGGTTTTCAAATGGAAAACTGCAAAATTTCAAAATGAGTTTTCCAATAGAAAATAGAAAGTTCTGATGAAAAACTCTGAAAACTCTTTGGTTTTCAAAGGGAAAATTGCATATTATTGCAGGCGTATTGGTTTTCAAATGGAAAACTGGAAAATTTCAGAATGGATTTTCCAATGGCAAATAGAAAGTGCACTGATTCTCAAATAGACAAATGGAAATTTTTTGATTGGAAACTCGGAAAACTTTGCGAGAGCACGAAGAACTTCAACACCTTAAATCAAGTTTTTTTTATGGAATTTAAGGTGCATTGGTTTATTTGTGTGTCCGAATTGGACTCTTAATCCGCTCAATCCTCAATGCATTTTTATAAAATTTTCATTGCATAAAAATAAATTTTTAGGACAATCTTACGGGAAAGTCAGCAAATAAGGGGGACAACCGTAAGCTGTTTGGAATTTTGATTTTTTTGAAATAGTCAAAACAGAGAAGTTTTTGAATTTTTCAAAGAAATTTGCATTTTACTTCATGCTTTAATGAAAGTAGAATGTTAGTTGTAGAGCTTGGAAAAATTCAGATATGCGGTTCTCTACTTCAATTGGATTCAAGCAAATCACTATAAATGTTTGTGAAGTTATTTAGTTAATTACAATATTAGGCCAGTTCCACCTAACAACATCTCACTGAGATCTCAATGTCACTTTGACTGAGGCAAAATCATTTGGTGGAACATAATTCTCAGTTCTCATTGAGATAAAATGGTTACCTTACAAATTGTTGTTGTACATATGTCAGTCACGTCAAAATAGCTGAGTGAGAAATCGAATCGAAAATATTTTCATCTCAGAGATCTCAGAAAAAAATCTCAATTCTCAGCTGAGATTTTTTGTTCCACCTAAAAAATCTCTGAGATCTCAGTGAGATGTTGTTAGGTGGAACTGGCCTATTGTATAAGATGAACAAAAAATGAAAACATCAGTTTTTTTTTCTTTATTTTTTTCCTTTTTTTTATTTCAAATTAATCAAATTAAAAATTCGTTCATGTTAACGGGCAACGTAAAATGGCACATTCTTCGACTGGCAAAGACAACTGAAAATAAATAAATAAATCTCTATGAATTCATAAGTAAATGAACATACACTAGAAACTACTTGAACTATTGCTACGGCAATAGGCGTGTTTTTTTGGCATAGCTATCCGTATCTGCAGTGGGAGCTTCCATGTATTACACATACAACACGCTGCTGCGGATAAAACTCAAACTTAAATCTAGCTGCGGATAAAAAATTGACATTTTTTCGAGTATCGATACTCGATCGGAGAAAAATTGAATTTCTTAGGTTGGTAACTCGGACAATCGGATAACTCAAAGAGTCTCGAAGGCTGTGTTCGCAGAGTGCAACGCACTTGAAGTGCATTCTTTTATTTAAGTTTATTTTGAATTAAAATTGGAACGCACAAATCAAGGAACGAGTCACACATAGCTGCTCTATGGTGTTTAATATTTTTCTTCTGTAATGTCGTTTTCTATTTGCGAGATTTAAGGTATAACTACAACGGCCACTTTTTGCAAAAAGTGGGAAATTTACAAAAGTAAATTTTTTGTTTCTTTGTAGCACCATTTGAATTTGGAAAAAAAAACCACAAAAATTGTTTTTGACATCAAAAAACAATGTTTCTGTATCATTAAGGGGCCGACCCATAGAATCCGTCAGTCCGTTAGCGTTGACGTTTTCAACTGACAGCACAATAGAATCTACATGTTCTTATGGAACTCGTCCCATAAGCAACACATATGACGGATACGACGGATAGAGTTGGTTAACTGTCTACTTTTTGCGTCCGTTGATCCGTTGACAAATAAATTTAACGAACAGTCAACTCAATATGTTTCCACAGCAGCAAGGAAAAGCAATGAATGATCAAAACTTTGTGCAAAAGTATCATTTTGACATAATTTTAATAGGGGTATTCACGATCCGATGCAACATAAAGGTGCAAAATTACGAAATTGCATCTTTTTTTGTAAATCGTGAACACACCTTTACTATTCTATAGCAATACCGGAGTAAAAATGTCAAAAGCAAACATTTGTGAAAGAGAATGACAGCTGCCAATTATAAACTACACCAGACAAATTTTGCACCATTGTATTTTTCTGTTGCAATAGGGTAAGGGTGTTGCAAAAGTGCAAAAGTGTAGCAAAATTGTGGTCTGTATAATTTGTTGTTTTAGTGCAAGAAAATGTTACACTTTTACACTTTTGCAACGATACAAGACCATTTGCACCGAATAGTGAATACCCCTAATGTTTTAATTTAATTTTTTTTGTTCGGATTTGAGGTTTTGTGAATAAGTTTTACACCAAGCAAATGAAAATGTGAAAGTATACAACGTATTCTATGGGACGGTTCCCTGCGGCAAATCGACGCTGCCGGATTGACGAATTCTATGGGTCGGCCCCTTTACTTTGAATTTTGTCAAATTGTCACAAAATGAGTTTGAAAATTTTCACTTTTTGGCTTTTTACAAGAAGTGCTTGTTGTAGTCGAGTAAAATTTGTGAATCTGGCAGCTAAACGATTTGGTGAAGTGAGGAAAAAGTAGAAAAATCTCAGATTTCATGATCTATTTGAGACTACTTGAGATTCATAAAAATGGATTCGAGATTCAAAAATCTGAATCTCGATTTTTATCAAAATTCAGACATAGGTACAAGCAAGCACACGCACGTTCAAACACACTTCTCTGTTTGACATTTGTCTGAACATTTATTATTGTTTTATTTATTTGTTTATTGAACGACGACGGAGCCAATCTACGAACATACCCCCAAAATGTCAAAAACTTATCCGAAAGCAAAACCAAATACCAACTTAAAAATAAAATAAAACAGCTGCGGATGGGCAACTGCAAATACGTTTTTTTGGGAAATCGAATTTGGCTGCAGATAGCGATGCCAAAAAAACGCGCCTAATAACAAAAATAAATGTATTGTTGACGATTCTCCAGGCGACCACCTCATACACCATTGAGCCTCTCACTCGCAGGGGAACCGGTGGATGTTAAACCAATGATTAATATGAAAAACTAGCCGACCCTGCGAACTTCGTCTCGCCACCCTTCGATTAAAATAGAGAACTTCATATCTGAATTTTTTCAAGCTCTACAACTAACATTCTTCTTTCATTAAAGCATGAAATAAAATGCAAATTTCTTTGAAAAATTCAAAAACTTCTGTTTTGACTATTTCACAAAAATCAGAATTCCAAATAGCTTATCCACCTTATTTGCTGACTTTCCCGTAAGATTTTCTCAAAAAATTATTTTTATACAATAAAAATTTTATAAAATTGCATTGAGGATTGAGCGGATTAAGAGTCCAAACATACAAACAAACCAATGCACCTTAAATTCAATGTTGAAGTTCTTCGTGCTCTCGTAGAGTTTTCCGAGTTCCCAATCAAAAAATTTCCATTTTTCTATTTAAGAATCAATGCACTTTCTATTTGCCATTGGAAAACCCATTTCAAAATTTTCCAAATTTCCATTTGAAAACCAATACACCTGCAATAATATGCTATTTTCCCTTTGAAAACCAAAGAGTTTTCCGAGTTTTTCATCAGAACTTTCTATTTTCCATTGGAAAACCCATTTTGAAATTTTCCAGTTTTCCATTTGAAAACGAATGCACCTGCAATAATATGCAATTTTTCCAATGAGTTTTCCGAGTTTTTCATCAAGAACTTTCTGTTTTTCCATTCGAAAACCCATTTTGAAACAAAAAATTGCAAGCAAAAAAATCAAATTTCCGACCTTTGTTTGGTTTTTCCAGTTTTCCCACTCTTCCATGAGGTTTTTCCAATTTCTTTTTTCACAGAAATCATCACTGAATGCAACAGTATGAAGCATGAAAATTTCACAAATATCTGTTGGGCCATTTCGGAGTCTATAAGAGACATACAAACAAACAAACAAACAAACACACATCCATTTTTATATATATAGAGAAGAGATAACTAGGCATAGAAAAATAATCCTATGTAAAATCAACACGACAAATTATTGTTTTTACAATGGTGCACAATTTTTAAATCAACTTTTTTTTATATTTAGTGATTATTTTAACATGGATGCTTTTTGAACTGGCATTATTATTACAAAGTGTTGTTTTTAAAGTATTTCGTTTAAAATTAACTTTGAATCGGATTAAAAAATAGTAAATCGTGTTGAAATAAAAGGGAGTCGTGTTAATAACCGGATTAAAATAGAAAACAGACCCAATGTAAAATCAACACGATAGATTATTGTTTCTTTAGTATTCAATCAACATGAAAACGTAAAAAAAAAGTAAATCGTGTTGAAATAAAACGGAGTCGTGTTCATATTACTTCATATCGAGTTGAAAAACGCTGAGATTTGCCGACCAACAAAAAAGATCCGTTATCTTTTCAGCTACCCCCCGTCTGGTTGCATTAGCATTTTAGTTTTACTTTGAGTTTTTTTGATTGCGCGTCTCAGCTCAAAAACTGTTTAGTAGCCAATTTAATCGTTTAAAAAAAAAGAAATCGTGTTGAAGTAAGAGGGAGTAGAGTTCATACTGCATCAAATCGTGTTGAAATATATTAAGATTTGCCAAATCAGACAAAAAGATCCGTTTTCTTTTAAATCAGCATTGCATGCTTGGTGGCATTCGCATTTTAGTTTTTTTTTGCTTTTGGTCTGAGGAGTGCGTGTCAAGAGAAGTGAAAAAGTGTTTGAATAGTTTATTTGCAATGGATGTGCAAAATAGTGACTTTGTGTTCGGAAAAGACGACCCAGGGAAAAATTATCCTCATATCCACGTATTGGCCTGCGAGCATGTTTCAGAGAGAAATTGTTTAGCTGGAGGAAAACTGAGGTAATAATAAATCCTTCTTGAATTTAAAAAAGTGTTATTTAATAAGAACTATAATATTCCTTTCTTTGCAGTCTGGTATGGCCGATGAAACTTTGTCGGATTCTATTGCGAATAAAGTTGATTCGTGGTTAAAAACCCGTTCCAGTGGTTGTCTCACACCAACGCCATCATACGAGTACCTATTCAAATTCTCAATTATCCAAAGTAAAAACTTATATTTCAACGTTTTGAGTGTATTCTAATTTTGTTTGTTCTATTTTATTCTAGAAACTTGAACATTTTCTGGAAGAAAACTGAAAGGGCAAAGCCGTAAAACAATTTTACAAGGATAATAATCACTTGACTCATTTTGGGCCGATATAATAAATATTATTAATATTCAAGAGCATATGTGTATTATTTTAAAAGGAACTATCATGTTACTTTGACATGAGAGACATGTTGATTCAATTCGAATTCGGATTTTGTTTTCAGGTGAAAATCATTTTGGATTAACAGGGGTCATCGTGTTATTTCAATTTTAAAATCTATCTGATTCAAGAGGATATGTGTACTATTTTAAAAGGGTAGTCATTTTGATTCAACAGGAATCAACGAGTTATATCAATACGATAATCTTTTCAAATTAAGCTGATATCAAGTTATTTCAAAACGAAAAGAATTTACACTTGCTTTACAAGAAAATCATTTTAAATCAACACGAAACGCCATTAGAGCAAAATCATAGCAAAAAAATGTTGAATCATTATTATTTTTTTTTTTTGATTTTACACGATTTTTTTTCTGTGTGCACTAACAAACGAGTCTGATGATCGGCTTGGCACCCGTGAAATAGCTATAACTCCAGCCAAACAAAGGAATTGACGGAAAAAGCCATTGGTGGAAGCACCTGTAAGTTTGTATCGTTGTTCAAACAACATAAATGGAATTGACGGACGCAGCCTAACTGCAGTGTTAAATAACACAAAAACAAACTATAAACCAATGAGATACACATCAACCAATACAGCGCCAAACGACCATTCTATATTTAAACTGATGGATTTAGACCAATGCTCAATGTGGAGCCAGAAGACCTACACATACACGATCTTCTCTCTATCGATCGTCATGTGAAGGATCTTACACCAATGCTTGTAAATAAACAAGCCAGAAGACCTACACACACACGATCTTCTCTATCGATCGTCATGTGAAGTATCTTACACCAATGCTTGTAAATAAATAAGCCAGGAGACCTACACACACACGATCTTCTCTATCGATCGTCATGTGAAGGATCTTACACCAATGCTTGAGGATTCTCCAGGCGACCACCTCACACACCATTGAGCCTCTCACTCGCAGGGAAACCGGTGGATGTTAAACCAATGAGATACACATCAACCAATACAGAGCCAAGGGACCATCCTATATTTAAACTGATGGATTTACACCAATGCTCAAACCTCAAAGTGAAGCCAGGAGACCTACACACATGCGATCGTGTTTTTCTAACGGTCGTCATGTGAAGGTTTTACTTCCAATGCTCGTAAATAAAACAAACCAGGAGACCAACATGCACACGATCGAGAACCTTTCACGAACGTTGCGTGATGGATCTTACACCATTGTTTGTGTTGAATCATAGATATAATTTCTACTTCAATCTACTACTAAATCAATCAATAAATTCAGCGAGCAAAACTCACCTCCTTTATTATTTTTCAATTGTTCTTAATGTTTTAATAGCGGACAACACTTGAACGAAACACAACTGCATTACTTGATAATTCACAACTGAATGAAGCGAACCACCGAAACAGTGAGTGTGATCGACAATACAAATTTTA
The DNA here is from genome assembly GCA_943590905.1 of Sphaerophoria taeniata. NCBI lineage: Eukaryota > Metazoa > Arthropoda > Insecta > Diptera > Syrphidae > Sphaerophoria > Sphaerophoria taeniata. The sequence continues at coordinate 68,824,018 of OX016542.1, forward strand.
GAGGTGGAAAATAGAAATGGTTCAATGACTACAACTATAAAGGATCGGATCTACTTTTCCATTTGCCTCACAATTGTGAAACATTTAAAACGTCTTTGTCATAGTTGTTAGCAACCCAAATAATAAATTTCTTAAAAAAAAAAAAAATCTTTGTCCATAGAATTTATTTGTTCTTGGTTTGTAGTTTCACCTGTCAAAAAAAAAACAAAAACTTGAGTGCATGCAGCGCTTCAAGTAAAACACACGTGCAGAGAAAGTATGCAAAGTTTTGTCTAAACAAAAAAGACACTTGTCAAAATTTTATTATTTGGTTGTCTTGAATTGTTTCTAAAGGGGGTTGAAAATGAAAATACATCACTGGAATCCATTGTCCTAAAGGAACCTGCCAAGAACCAAATTGTTAATTTTGGTACCGAAAAAAAAACAAGACCTATCAAATTTATATGTATAATAATATTATCTTCTTTATTTAATAAAAGTCATAGGCTTACATTTTCATTGAATTGCTAGTTTTGGTAGGCCAACACCCACGTTCGAAATATTCTCCTTCAGAGCGGCCCTATCCCAGAGGTCGGTTGGAGTTTTATTCCACATATCGTATTGCAGGATTCCTTTGCTCACCGGAGAGCCTACGTATGTTTCGTAGGGGCCATCCTTGGCGGCCAGTTCGCAACTGGCTTCCAGAGCTCCATAGTAGATGGTCTCGAAGATCTGTTGGTTAAGTAACTGGGCGCCTTCACTCTCGAACGGATGCGATAACAATGCGTGCATAGTCAGCATGGTTTGTCGTAAGACTAGCTGCTGTTTCGGCAGCCTGATTATCCAGCTCCTGGGTTGTTACTCCAGCATAGAGGCCATTGATTAATTTGAAGGTAATGGCTACAGGATCAACGAAATCCATGTTCAAGTTGTAGCATAGCTTTTGGATGCGAGATGTGATTTTATCAAAATGGATTTCTTCTTTGCGGCCATCCCGCTTGAAAAAGTACAGTTTTTCGACCTTCACTTTAAAATACTAATGGTAAATTTTTCTAACATTGTGTAATTTTGCGGATTAATTACGTTTAAACAAGCTTTCCTCAAATTAGATGTGCAGAATTTGATCTTCAATTTGAATTTTAGAATTCTTGTTCGTATTTATTTTCCAAACTGCCAAGTTGAATTAAAAATAAACTGTTTACAGTGTTAATAATCTTTCAATTTAAGAAGTGCCAGATAGTAATTATTTGGAAAATTTAGTTTTTCAATTATGGCTGCAATGAAGCTAGGCAGAAAATTTAGAAACATAGACATCACGCAGCGCTGTTCTGCATGCAGAATTTGCTCCTTTAAGAGCCTACTTAGAAAAATGCTTCACTTTTTGTTCATAATCAGTAATCATTTTAATGAATCATATCTACAAAGCAACCAACAAAAATTTGCCCGGCTGGGGCCAGTAAGTTAACGATTAGATTTAGGTCATAATGTGGTTTTGATTTTTTCTTTTTTAGTATTATATAAATAACTAGCTGACCCCGCCATACTTCGTCTTGCTGCCCTTCAGAGCAACTCCAGAATAAGTATGTATAATTAGGTAACAAAGATATTGTGATAATGTGATTTGCTTGAATCCAATTGAAATAGAGAACTACATATCTTAATTTTTCCAAGCTTTACAACTAACTTTCTACTTTCATTTAAACAATGCAAATTTCGTTGAAAAACTCAAAAAATTCTCTGTTTTGACTATAACATAAAAATCAGAATTGTATTCAGCCCCTTATTTGCTGACTTTCCCGTAAGACTGTCCCCAAAATTAGTTCTTACTCAGGCTATATCTACAGTGAAATTTTTTTAAAAATACATTGAGGATTGAGCGGATAAAGAGTTCCTACCGGACATTCAAACAAAACAATGCACCTTAAATTGAATTTCTTCGTGCTATCGCAGTTTTCCGAATTCCTAGTAAAAAAAATTTCCATTTTTCCTCAGTGCACCTACAATAACAATTTTCCCTTTGAAAACCAATAAGTTTTCCGAGTTTTTCATCAAGAACTTTAATTTTTCCATTTGAAAACCCATTTTGAAACAAAAAAATTCCAAGCAAAAAAAATCTTATTCCCAACCTTTGTTTGGTTTCTGCAGTTTTCCCACTCTACCATCAGGTTTTTCCATTTTTTTCGCAGAAATTATCGCTGAATACAACAGTATTAACCATGAACATTTCACAAATATCTGTTGGGCCATTTCGGAGTCTATAAGAGACATACAAAAAACAAACACACATCCATTTTTATATACAGGGTGTCCCAAAATTCAACGATAAGCCGGAACCAGGGGGTGGTCCTATTCATGACTGCATGGAAAAAAAATATAAAAAAAATCAAACGCCATTTTGTTTCAAATTACAACAAAAAATGTAAATTCTCAAAATAAAAAAATGTCTCTTGACATTTTTTACTACTGTGACCACAAATTTTCATTAATTTTTGATTTTATATTTTTATCAGAATCTAAGAACATATAGCATCCTTTCCTAGTTTCCAAAAATTCCAAATTTTAAGCGGTTTTTCCACGACAATTAATCAAAAAAGTTTTCTTCCATAAAATTTTAATTTTTTTTAAGTTTCAGTCCACTTTCAGTCATCGTGGTTATAAAAAAATGTATGGACACTACCATGGCGTCTTTTTTAAAAAATTGGCGCAGGTTATCAAGATTCTAAAATGGTATAACACTTTGGCTAAACTTGCCAGCAAAAGAAGTAATGCATACTTTTTCATAACAACAACCGATTTTCAAACAAAAAATTTGTTCAGAGAAATCACTTCACTTTATGGAAAAAATTGGTTTTCTGATGCGCTTTCTTCAAAATTTAGTACGATCTGTTTCCATTGTTTTTTTTATTCCATTAATGTGTTAATTTCAAGTGTTATTTTGAAATTGTGTACTAGTTTTTGAAAAATCCTTGAACTTTCATCATTTTTATCATGCCATTGCCGAATGCCCCCTTGGATACGTAAACATGCACATAGTGTACGGAGAATGCCGGTGCAATGCTAATTCTGCTACTCGAATATACTGAGAAAGGTTCAAAAATGCTGGAAGATATCCAAATTATCGGGTTTTTATAAATGTGCATCAAGAGGTTTTGGAAGGGCGTTTAGAAAGAAGAAGTGCTAGAAGACCAAGAGCAGATGGTATTGACAATTCACGAAAACTGAAAACAATTCAACAACATCGTATATTGATGCAGGTGGCAAAAAATTCGAACATTTACTGTAAAAAATAAATAAAATATGTTTGTACTCCTAAATGGCACTTATGCATTTTTTCTTATTTAGAATTTTTGTATTTTAATTAAATGGACATTATGACGATTTAAAATAAACAAACAGAAAATATTTGGGCCCAAATAAAACGTGCTTCATTCTGAAGACTTATAGGGAAGTGATTTATTTGAATAGAAAAAGTTTTTGAAAATCGGTTGTTGTTATGAAAAAGTATGCATTACTTCTTTTGCTGGCAAGTTTAGCCAAAGTGTTATACCATTTTAGAATCTTGATAACCTGCGCCAATTTTTTAAAAAAGACGCCATGGTAGTGTCCATACATTTTTTTATATCCACGATGACTGAAAGTGAACTGAAACTAAAAAAAAATTAAAATTTTATGGAAAAAAACTTTTTTGATTAATTGTCGCGGAAAAGCCGCTTAAAATTTGGAATTTTTGGAAACTAGGAAAGGATGCTATATGTTTTAAGATTCTGATAAAAATATAAAATAAAAAATTAATGAAAATTTGTGGTCACAGTAGCAAAAAATGTCAAGAGACATTTTTTTATTTTGAGAATTTACATTTTTTGTTGTAATTTGAAACAAAATGGCGTTTGATTTTTTTTATATTTTTTTTCCATGCAGTCATGAATAGGGCCACCCCCTGGTTCCGGCTTATCGTTGAATTTTGGGACATCCTGTATATAGATAGAAGATAGATAGATAGAAGATAGATAGATAGATTAAATAGAACACGAATTAGAAAAAAAAAACAAGCTCTAAGAAAAACTGATGCTATAACGACAGCACTGTTAGAGTTATCTAGATAAAATTTGTTTCTGTATTCTATTTTTAGAAACACACACAGATTTTATTTACTTAGTAACTATATAGGAACTACTTGCTTGTAGTTGTATACATATTTTTGCGTGTATATATGTGACCCATCCATACATTTACGTTTATGTTTATGATGACTCAATTGCTCGATTCAAAGGGAAAATGAAAACGTGTTTGTTTTGTTTTTGATTAGCCGTCATATTATTTTCAGTAATTTTTTCGGAATGTATGTCGCGTGATGGTAACATAATGTAAAGGGTGTTTTTTTAGAGGCAATAAAACAACGATGGAATATTCAATTGACATGATTTTTTATTTATTCGAAAGAAAATCTTGTGGCATTACATTTTAAATATGATCTCTGGCATATGACTGCCACAGCTGTCTCGGATATAGTATCAAATTTTCGATGACTTTTTCAACATTTGTGTCCGTATATCGGCAATAACACGGCAAATGTTGTCTTCCAAATCGTCAAGCGTTTGTGGCTTATCCGCATAGACCAAGAACTTTACATAACCCCGCAGAAAATAGTCTAGCGGTGTTAAATCACAAGATCTTGGAGGCCAATTCACAGGTCCAAAACGTGAAATTAGGCGGTCACCAAACGTGTCTTTCAATAAATCGATTGTGGCACGAGCTGTGTGACATGTTGCGCCGTCTTGGCGCCACAGCTCCACAGGACATCATGATTGTTCAATTCAGGAATGAAAAAGTTAGTAATCATGGCTCTATACCGATCATCATTGACTGTAACGTTGTGCTTGTGGCTTCATCGATTTCGAAGAAGTACGGACAAATAATTCCACCAGCCCATAAAGTGCACCAAACAGTCAGTTTTTCTGGATGTAACGGTGTTTCGACATACACTTGAGGATTAGCTTCACTCCAAATGCGGCAGTTTCGTTTGTTGACGTAGCCATTCAACCAGAAGTGCGCTTCATCGCTAAACAAAATTCTCTTATGAAAATCGGGAACAACGGCCATCTCGTTTTGGGCCCATTCATCGAATCTACGCTTGCTTGATGATCGTTTGGCTTCAATTCTTGCACAAGTTTGATTTTGTAAGCACGTAAACCAAGATGCTTCCGCAAAATCTTCCATAAAGTGGTTGGACACAGATCCAATTCCTATGCTCGATGGCGGATGGACTCATTCGGTTCTTCCCCAATGCCATGCTCTACAGTAGCAATAGCTTCTTCTGTACGCTTCGTACGGCGTCTCTGGGGATGCGAGTTATCAGTTAGTTAAACGTGGTGCGAAAACGTTCCATGGTTTAACGAATTAACTGCTCTGATGGACAATTTTGTCGACGATAAAATGGACGTAGTGCGCGATACGTATTCTGCACAGAACCATTATTTTCGAAATAAAATTGCACAATTTGCAAGCGTTGTTCAGGCGTGACGCGTGAGTCTATTCATTATGAATTGCCAAACCAAACTGAGAATAAATCACTTGATAGCTGTTAAATCGGTCGCCGTCTTGAAAAGTAATGCCAAAGTTCTATACCTCAAAAATCAAAATAAAAACACCCGTTCATTTTTTTTTCATTTTCAACCTTTATGAACTACACTTCTCACAAATTTAAATTCAGCTGATAGAGTAATAAAAATAATAGCCTTTAGTAACATAATAAGGATTCTTAAACGCCAAAAAAGTGATTCGGCAGAAATGGTAACAATTGTCATTCGAATAAAACGCCTACTTCTGTAAGAGTGATAGTTCTGTGTCATATATGTTGTTCATTTCCCAACAAGACTCAAGCAACAAATAGAATGAATATAATTGATTAATGCAATTACAGTTTTATAGGTCGTTTCAAATTTCAACGGACAATAGTGCACACTCAATTTTTTGCGGACTTTTTCAGTTGACGTGTCATTCAATCTCCAACATTATGTTCTTAGGAGTAGTATGCAATCTTAATATTGGCTATTGGCTTACCTTTCAAAATCCAATCGCGTGTTGGCACTTCTCTTACTTTCTATTTATTGACTTCTAAGCGATGCCAGCGCAGCACTGTTATTTCAATAGCATTCACTTTTTCGATTTATAAAATAAAAAAGGGTCAGAATTACTATTATTATGTAGAATGTAATTTAAAAAACATAATAAATTAACATAAATTTAACTTGTAAAGGTATCTGTCCTGCGTAACTTAATTGGTGAGCAAGAATATCTACACGGTATAATTATAATCTGACCAAAAACTACATACATATCTGATATAAATTAAGCAAATGGTGTATGTGTGTTATTGTTATTGTTAAGCTCTTTTGCAGCATAATACAATTATAATAATATAAATATATAAACATAGAATTATAATAAAGTTGTTTTTTACCCTTTTTATGCCTCCCGACAAACTTACATAACCATCAGTTTATGACTAGATTTCTTATGGGGATGTTTGTTAATCAATAACATCATTGCAATTCTCAGACCCTACTATCCAATTAAAACACCGTAATAAAGAAAACAATCAAAACAGCATAAAAGCGTAACATGAGCAAACTTCGTGAAGTTGGCTACAAGTATATAATTAATCAATATGGACGGATTTGGCCCCGTTCGCAGAACTGCCAGCTCGTTACACATACAAAACAACATTTTCGGACATCATAAGAAAGGTATCGTTTATTGATTACAGTGCTATCACAGATAACAAACTTATTCAGACGTCTCGTCAGAAAAATATGAGTCACTTTTTTCCCTTACTAGACATGCCTTACCAGAAAAGGAGCTTTCCTTTGCCATAATTTTGATCTTATAGGAAAGAAAAGGAGCGAAAAAACTTTTTTTGACTATTGACTGTTGACATTACGGTACTTCGCACATAAATTCAATGAACGGACAAGACATTAATGCAACAGAGAGAGAGAGAGAGACAGGCAGACCTTTAGAAGGGAAGAACACACAACAGAAACCTACGTGGCACAGAGGAGGAGACATAGAATGATATCGTCTCATATTATCGCACAGGTGACCGCAGGTAAGCTGGCGATTTTTGTAGAAAAAGAATTCTTGCTGCCAAAGCTGGGGCTTGAACCCGCAAAGTTTGGCTTAGCAATCAACTACTCTAAAATATGCACCATGGCCACTTGCAATTGACTTACGTTTTACGTTTTACCCTCCGAATACCGAATACCGCAATTTTTTAATGAATACTTGAATAATTGTCGGACCTAGCAAATAAAATGAGATTAGCACAGTTCAGAGGAGACGGAAATAGAGCTGCTTACAAGCTGTAAATATTTTGCCCCATTCCTTCGTCAGCAAATTCGTTCTGCGTTGCATGAATGAAGTGCCACAGAGAAAAAAGTATAGAAAAAAAACAATTTTAAGAGTTTTTTTTCAGTTCAGAGCTCGTAATTCGAAGACCTACAGCATGCTGAAAACGCTTTGAACAAAGATAGCTCTGAACATTCTGATTTAAATTTAAAATGCAATTGAGCACTTAATATTCAAGAATTTTATATTATTTCTATATTTTTATTAATAAATAATATACTATACTAGCTGACCCCGCGAACTTCGTCTCGCCGTCCTTTAGAGCAACTCCAATAACAATTTTCCCTTGGAAAACCAATGAGTTGTCGAGTTTTTCATCAAGAACTTTCTATTTTAAATTCGAAAACCTATTTTAAAATTTTCCAGTTTTCCATTTGAAAACCAATGCACCTGCAATAATATGCAATTTTCTAAACCAACCAAAACCAATGAGTTTTCCGCGTTTTTCATCAAGAACTTTCAATTTTCCATTCGAAAACCCTGAAACAACAAATTTTCCAAGCAAAATAATCTTATTCTCGACCTTTGTTTGGTTTTTCCAGTTTTCCCACTCTTCCATGAGGTTTGTTCCATTTTTTTTTCACAGAAATCATCACTGAATACAACAGTATTAACCATGAAAATTCCACAAATTATCCAATTACAGAACAATGTCTGTGCAGCGAAGCGTACCGGGTCCGCTAGTAATTTAAAAAAAAAGTTCCCTAAGAGCCATCTAAAGACTAACACAAAATAAAAAAAAAATAGCAAAATCCGTCCAGCCGTTTGTGAGTTATGCGGTCATACACGAACAGGATTTCATTTTTATGTATATAGAAGATAGAAGATTATTTGTTATCACATTATAGTCTCTGCCTTATAAACTGGCTTCTTTCACCATTTTACTTATTTTGAACACTAACTAAAATAGAAACACAATATTGAGTTTTACAGTTCAGACTCTGTTCCGAAGTAAAAAATTAACAACGCATTACCGAATCAGAGTTCAAAACAAAATGGTCTAAAACTGCGCATTAAATACATGCGCTGTGTAATACCGAACAGGAGATTGGAAACTGACTTGCGTTTTACTCTCCAATTTCGCAATATTTATTAGGTATTTTCTTTCTTTTTCTGTCTTTTTTTTATTATATAATGAATTGACGAATACGATAACAATGTATGTGCGAAAAACACGCATACAGTCTCACCGTTCGTAAATTTGAGCTTGTAATACACATACACTCTCATCGTTCGTAAATTTTAGCCTGCAACTGGGAATTTGCAAGAAGAAAATTCTTTTATTTTCTCGTGTTATTTTTTCTCTTGAAATTATTTTTTCCCCTTTCACTGAAATTTTTGTTCCTACACTTCAATTCACAAACACTGATCTGTGCAATATTTAAATAGCTTGGTTTTCCATCCCTCTTCTCTGATCTGATCATCCATTTAACCCCATTTTATTTTTTTGCCAGCATATGTGCACCTCATTACGTTGTATGTATGTACGTGTGTTTGCGTTCTGTGATTCACAATTACACTACCAAATAACATTTTCTTTTTTTTAACACAAGAAAAAAAATAAAATAGACAGCAAGTGAAGTAACTAAGTAAATTTATAGGATCCGCTTAAACGTTATCTTATCAAAATGTATTTTGTTTCAAAAATACCAACCTCAATTTCAGTGTCGTCTGACAAATCAACAACAACACAAGTTTCCATTGTGATATTTTCTAAATATACTGTTTTTTTTTTTTAAGAATTTTATTTGCCACTTTTTGCGAAGGACATACTGTTAAAGAACAAACTTATAATTCACTTATCTGGTAGGAACATGAACAAAATATTTCGTATACGCGCTCTCGTTGAAATTTAAGGCATAAAATACTTGAACGTGACTAATCACTTAACCGGACACAACACCACAACGTTATAATTGCCGACGGAAAAAATATAAGAAGCAACCTTCTGCTTTAAAACTCGATCGTATACTGAAAACTGAACTCAAACTCAATGCTGATGCTGAACACTGAACTGAACAATGATTAATATTTCAAAGGCAATAACAACGACAACGACAACCGAATTCGATGGAAATGGAATTACTCACACTGACACTGTATGAGTATACAATTCTTACTTATATCATTCTGCATTGATATTGGTTTTGGTATATACAGCTTGTCGGTTCGGTTTCGGTCTTCGGGGTTGGGATTGGGATTGTGGATGGGGTATTAGGGACAGTGCTGTGCTGAGGGCAGGGACAGGGACAGGGACAGGGACACTGAGAAAGTGAGAATTTTAATGAGAATGAAAAGAAAAAAAATATGAAAAGAGAATTAAAGATTATGATTTATGATTAAGTAGTAGTAGTAGTAGTAGGTAGCAGTGATGAAAAACGACATTTTCCAATTGTACTGACAGTTGAAACTGAAAAAAAAGTATACGAAATTGAGCGTAATTGTACGGTTTCTCGCAGAAAAAAAAAACGATTAGGAAATTTTAAATGTTTTATTCAAAAACAGAAATACATAAAAGCCTCTAGTACAAGGTGGTCAACGGCCAACGATGTTTAAAATTCAAATGCATTGTTTTAATATCAACAGTCTTTAACTTCAATTAAATTTCCAGGGAGACAGTGAGCTCCCGTGCGATGTACAATTATTGACCGCGTTGCTTTTTTCGTAACCGGCCTTTAAAACGTGGTCTCGCTCAGGAATCCTTGTATTCCTTATCACAGACGTCTGTGAGTCGATGTGTATCAAACAAACAAAATGAAAAATAGGTTTTTACATTTAGTGGAGTCAATGAAGCTTTTTTCAGAAAGCCCTCAGAAACAGCTCGGATTTTGAAATTTTTTTTCCAAATTTTTTGTTTTTTATATTCTTTAAAGTCTGAAACAAATCATTTGGGGGAAATAATTGCTTATATTGTTTAAACAATTTTTGTATTGTTTATAAAAAGAGATCCAAAAACAATGTTTTTGATAACTGGAGTGTTTAGGTTGCATTAAGACAAGAAAAAAATCATATGGAAGAGGGGGTCTATTGTCCCCCGTTTAGCCGGGAGGGGCGATCTTATAACAAAAAAAGCCTATTTTTCAAAAAAATATTAAAAATCAACGGCTTTTCCCTTAATGCCGTAATATACTTTCTTGCAAAGATCTAAAATGCTTCTTTCATTTTGCATTTAAATAAAACTGTTTTCAGGAATAGTTTTCGAAAAAATCATCTTCAAAGTCAAAATATCGAATTTTTCAACTTTTTTTTTCAACTTCGAATTATTTTTTTTCGAAATTGTATGTAGTTAAGTTCTATTTTTTTACACAATTAAATGCGGTTACAAGTTCTCAGTTCGATCCAGAAACCGCATGGCTTAATATCTTCTTGTTTTTGAGAAATTAATAAAAAACCAAAAACACTTTGATGATATTTTGTTCTATTTATTCGAAAAAATAATACTTACAAGTAATTTTGTGATTTTTTTTTCTGAGTGTTTTTAGTTTTCCTACCGAAGTGAAGTGATTTCTCTGAACAAATTTTTTGTTTGAAAATCGGTTGTTGTTATGAAAAAGTATGCATTACTTCTTTTGCTGGCAAGTTTAGCCAAAGTGTTATACCATTTTAGAATCTTGATAACCTGCGCCAATTTTTTAAAAAAGACGCCATGGTAGTGTCCATACATTTTTTTATATCCACGATGACTGAAAGTGAACTGAAACTAAAAAAAAATTAAAATTTTATGGAAAAAAACTTTTTTGATTAATTGTCGCGGAAAAGCCGCTTAAAATTTGGAATTTTTGGAAACTAGGAAAGGATGCTATATGTTTTAAGATTCTGATAAAAATATAAAATAAAAAATTAATGAAAATTTGTGGTCACAGTAGCAAAAAATGTCAAGAGACATTTTTTTATTTTGAGAATTTACATTTTTTGTTGTAATTTGAAACAAAATGGCGTTTGATTTTTTTTATATTTTTTTTCCATGCAGTCATGAATAGGGCCACCCCCTGGTTCCGGCTTATCGTTGAATTTTGGGACACCCTGTATATAGATAGAAGATAGATAGATAGAAGATAGATAGATAGATTAAATAGAACACGAATTAGAAAAAAAAAAAAAACAAGCTCTAAGAAAAACTGATGCTATAACGACAGCACTGTTAGAGTTATCTAGATAAAATTTGTTTCTGTATTCTATTTTTAGAAACACACACAGATTTTATTTACTTAGTAACTATATAGGAACTACTTGCTTGTAGTTGTATACATATTTTTGCGTGTATATATGTGACCCATCCATACATTTACGTTTATGTTTATGATGACTCAATTGCTCGATTCAAAGGGAAAATGAAAACGTGTTTGTTTTGTTTTTGATTAGCCGTCATATTATTTTCAGTAATTTTTTCGGAATGTATGTCGCGTGATGGTAACATAATGTAAAGGGTGTTTTTTTAGAGGCAATAAAACAACGATGGAATATTCAATTGACATGATTTTTTATTTATTCGAAAGAAAATCTTGTGGCATTACATTTTAAATATGATCTCTGGCATATGACTGCCACAGCTGTCTCGGATATAGTATCAAATTTTCGATGACTTTTTCAACATTTGTGTCCGTATATCGGCAATAACACGGCAAATGTTGTCTTCCAAATCGTCAAGCGTTTGTGGCTTATCCGCATAGACCAAGAACTTTACATAACCCCGCAGAAAATAGTCTAGCGGTGTTAAATCACAAGATCTTGGAGGCCAATTCACAGGTCCAAAACGTGAAATTAGGCGGTCACCAAACGTGTCTTTCAATAAATCGATTGTGGCACGAGCTGTGTGACATGTTGCGCCGTCTTGGCGCCACAGCTCCACAGGACATCATGATTGTTCAATTCAGGAATGAAAAAGTTAGTAATCATGGCTCTATACCGATCATCATTGACTGTAACGTTGTGCTTGTGGCTTCATCGATTTCGAAGAAGTACGGACAAATAATTCCACCAGCCCATAAAGTGCACCAAACAGTCAGTTTTTCTGGATGTAACGGTGTTTCGACATACACTTGAGGATTAGCTTCACTCCAAATGCGGCAGTTTCGTTTGTTGACGTAGCCATTCAACCAGAAGTGCGCTTCATCGCTAAACAAAATTCTCTTATGAAAATCGGGAACAACGGCCATCTCGTTTTGGGCCCATTCATCGAATCTACGCTTGCTTGATGATCGTTTGGCTTCAATTCTTGCACAAGTTTGATTTTGTAAGCACGTAAACCAAGATGCTTCCGCAAAATCTTCCATAAAGTGGTTGGACACAGATCCAATTCCTATGCTCGATGGCGGATGGACTCATTCGGTTCTTCCCCAATGCCATGCTCTACAGTAGCAATAGCTTCTTCTGTACGCTTCGTACGGCGTCTCTGGGGATGCGAGTTATCAGTTAGTTAAACGTGGTGCGAAAACGTTCCATGGTTTAACGAATTAACTGCTCTGATGGACAATTTTGTCGACGATAAAATGGACGTAGTGCGCGATACGTATTCTGCACAGAACCATTATTTTCGAAATAAAATTGCACAATTTGCAAGCGTTGTTCAGGCGTGACGCGTGAGTCTATTCATTATGAATTGCCAAACCAAACTGAGAATAAATCACTTGATAGCTGTTAAATCGGTCGCCGTCTTGAAAAGTAATGCCAAAGTTCTATACCTCAAAAATCAAAATAAAAACACCCGTTCATTTTTTTTTTCATTTTCAACCTTTATGAACTACACTTCTCACAAATTTAAATTCAGCTGATAGAGTAATAAAAATAATAGCCTTTAGTAACATAATAAGGATTCTTAAACGCCAAAAAAGTGATTCGGCAGAAATGGTAACAATTGTCATTCGAATAAAACGCCTACTTCTGTAAGAGTGATAGTTCTGTGTCATATATGTTGTTCATTTCCCAACAAGACTCAAGCAACAAATAGAATGAATATAATTGATTAATGCAATTACAGTTTTATAGGTCGTTTCAAATTTCAACGGACAATAGTGCACACTCAATTTTTTGCGGACTTTTTCAGTTGACGTGTCATTCAATCTCCAACATTATGTTCTTAGGAGTAGTATGCAATCTTAATATTGGCTATTGGCTTACCTTTCAAAATCCAATCGCGTGTTGGCACTTCTCTTACTTTCTATTTATTGACTTCTAAGCGATGCCAGCGCAGCACTGTTATTTCAATAGCATTCACTTTTTCGATTTATAAAATAAAAAAGGGTCAGAATTACTATTATTATGTAGAATGTAATTTAAAAAACATAATAAATTAACATAAATTTAACTTGTAAAGGTATCTGTCCTGCGTAACTTAATTGGTGAGCAAGAATATCTACACGGTATAATTATAATCTGACCAAAAACTACATACATATCTGATATAAATTAAGCAAATGGTGTATGTGTGTTATTGTTATTGTTAAGCTCTTTTGCAGCATAATACAATTATAATAATATAAATATATAAACATAGAATTATAATAAAGTTGTTTTTTACCCTTTTTATGCCTCCCGACAAATTTACATAACCATCAGTTTATGACTAGATTTCTTATGGGGATGTTTGTTAATCAATAACATCATTGCAATTCTCAGACCCTACTATCCAATTAAAACACCGTAATAAAGAAAACCATCAAAACAGCATAAAAGCGTAACATGAGCAAACTTCGTGAAGTTGGCTACAAGTATATAATTAATCAATATGGACGGATTTGGCCCCGTTCGCAGAACTGCCAGCTCGTTACACATACAAAACAACATTTTCGGACATCATAAGAAAGGTATCGTTTATTGATTACAGTGCTATCACAGATAACAAACTTATTCAGACGTCTCGTCAGAAAAATATGAGTCACTTTTTTCCCTTACTAGACATGCCTTACCAGAAAAGGAGCTTTCCTTTGCCATAATTTTGATCTTATAGGAAAGAAAAGGAGCGAAAAAACTTTTTTTGACTATTGACTGTTGACATTACGGTACTTCGCACATAAATTCAACGAACGGACAAGACATTAATGCAACAGAGAGAGAGAGAGAGAGAGACAGGCAGACCTTTAGAAGGGAAGAACACACAACAGAAACCTACGTGGCACAGAGGAGGAGACATAGAATGATATCGTCTCATATTATCGCACAGGTGACCGCAGGTAAGCTGGCGATTTTTGTAGAAAAAGAATTCTTGCTGCCAAAGCTGGGGCTTGAACCCGCAAAGTTTGGCTTAGCAATCAACTACTCTAAAATATGCACCATGGCCACTTGCAATTGACTTACGTTTTACGTTTTACCCTCCGAATACCGAATACCGCAATTTTTTAATGAATACTTGAATAATTGTCGGACCTAGCAAATAAAATGAGATTAGCACAGTTCAGAGGAGACGGAAATAGAGCTGCTTACAAGCTGTAAATATTTTGCCCCATTCCTTCGTCAGTAAATTCGTTCTGCGTTGCATGAATGAAGTGCCACAGAGAAAAAAGTATAGAAAAAAAACAATTTTAAGAGTTTTTTTTCAGTTCAGAGCTCGTAATTCGAAGACCTACAGCATGCTGAAAACGCTTTGAACAAAGATAGCTCTGAACATTCTGATTTAAATTTAAAATGCAATTGAGCACTTAATATTCAAGAATTTTATATTATTTCTATATTTTTATTAATAAATAATATACTATACTAGCTGACCCCGCGAACTTCGTCTCGCCGTCCTTTAGAGCAACTCCAATAACAATTTTCCCTTGGAAAACCAATGAGTTGTCGAGTTTTTCATCAAGAACTTTCTATTTTAAATTCGAAAACCTATTTTAAAATTTTCCAGTTTTCCATTTGAAAACCAATGCACCTGCAATAATATGCAATTTTCTAAACCAACCAAAACCAATGAGTTTTCCGCGTTTTTCATCAAGAACTTTCAATTTTCCATTCGAAAACCCTGAAACAACAAATTTTCCAAGCAAAATAATCTTATTCTCGACCTTTGTTTGGTTTTTCCAGTTTTCCCACTCTTCCATGAGGTTTGTTCCATTTTTTTTCACAGAAATCATCACTGAATACAACAGTATTAACCATGAAAATTCCACAAATTATCCAATTACAGAACAATGTCTGTGCAGCGAAGCGTACCGGGTCCGCTAGTAATTTAAAAAAAAAAGTTCCCTAAGAGCCATCTAAAGACTAACACAAAATAAAAAAAAATAGCAAAATCCGTCCAGCCGTTTGTGAGTTATGCGGTCATACACGAACAGGATTTCATTTTTATGTATATAGAAGATAGAAGATTATTTGTTATCACATTATAGTCTCTGCCTTATAAACTGGCTTCTTTCACCATTTTACTTATTTTGAACACTAACTAAAATAGAAACACAATATTGAGTTTTACAGTTCAGACTCTGTTCCGAAGTAAAAAATTAACAACGCATTACCGAATCAGAGTTCAAAAAAAAATGGTCTAAAACTGCGCATTAAATACATGCGCTGTGTAATACCGAACAGGAGATCGGAAACTGACTTGCGTTTTACTCTCCAATTCCGCAATATTTATTAGGTATTTTCTTTCTTTTTCTGTCTTTTTTTTATTATATAATGAATTGACGAATACGATAACAATGTATGTGCGAAAAACACGCATACAGTCTCACCGTTCGTAAATTTGAGCTTGTAATACACATACACTCTCATCGTTCGTAAATTTTAGCCTGCAACTGGGAATTTGCAAGAAGAAAATTCTTTTATTTTCTCGTGTTATTTTTTCTCTTGAAATTATTTTTTCCCCTTTCACTGAAATTTTTGTTCCTACACTTCAATTCACAAACACTGATCTGTGCAATATTTAAATAGCTTGGTTTTCCATCCCTCTTCTCTGATCTGATCATCCATTTAACCCCATTTTATTTTTTTGCCAGCATATGTGCACCTCATTACGTTGTATGTATGTACGTGTGTTTGCGTTCTGTGATTCACAATTACACTACCAAATAACATTTTCTTTTTTTTTAACACAAGAAAAAAAATAAAATAGACAGCAAGTGAAGTAACTAAGTAAATTTATAGGATCCGCTTAAACGTTATCTTATCAAAATGTATTTTGTTTCAAAAATACCAACCTCAATTTCAGTGTCGTCTGACAAATCAACAACAACACAAGTTTCCATTGTGATATTTTCTAAATATACTGTTTTTTTTTTTTTTAAGAATTTTATTTGCCACTTTTTGCGAAGGACATACTGTTAAAGAACAAACTTATAATTCACTTATCTGGTAGGAACATGAACAAAATATTTCGTATACGCGCTCTCGTTGAAATTTAAGGCATAAAATACTTGAACGTGACTAATCACTTAACCGGACACAACACCACAACGTTATAATTGCCGACGGAAAAAATATAAGAAGCAACCTTCTGCTTTAAAACTCGATCGTATACTGAAAACTGAACTCAAACTCAATGCTGATGCTGAACACTGAACTGAACAATGATTAATATTTCAAAGGCAATAACAACGACAACGACAACCGAATTCGATGGAAATGGAATTACTCACACTGACACTGTATGAGTATACAATTCTTACTTATATCATTCTGCATTGATATTGGTTTTGGTATATACAGCTTGTCGGTTCGGTTTCGGTCTTCGGGGTTGGGATTGGGATTGTGGATGGGGTATTAGGGACAGTGCTGTGCTGAGGGCAGGGACAGGGACAGGGACAGGGACACTGAGAAAGTGAGAATTTTAATGAGAATGAAAAGGAAAAAAATATGAAAAGAGAATTAAAGATTATGATTTATGATTAAGTAGTAGTAGTAGTAGTAGGTAGCAGTGATGAAAAACGACATTTTCCAATTGTACTGACAGTTGAAACTGAAAAAAAAATATACGAAATTGAGCGTAATTGTACGGTTTCTCGCAGAAAAAAAAACGATTAGGAAATTTTAAATGTTTTATTCAAAAACAGAAATACATAAAAGCCTCTAGTACAAGGTGGTCAACGGCCAACGATGTTTAAAATTCAAATGCATTGTTTTAATATCAACAGTCTTTAACTTCAATTAAATTTCCAGGGAGACAGTGAGCTCCCGTGCGATGTACAATTATTGACCGCGTTGCTTTTTTCGTAACCGGCCTTTAAAACGTGGTCTCGCTCAGGAATCCTTGTATTCCTTATCACAGACGTCTGTGAGTCGATGTGTATCAAACAAACAAAATGAAAAATAGGTTTTTACATTTAGTGGAGTCAATGAAGCTTTTTTCAGAAAGCCCTCAGAAACAGCTCGGATTTTGAAATTTTTTTTTCCAAATTTTTTGTTTTTTATATTCTTTAAAGTCTGAAACAAATCATTTGGGGGAAATAATTGCTTATATTGTTTAAACAATTTTTGTATTGTTTATAAAAAGAGATCCAAAAACAATGTTTTTGATAACTGGAGTGTTTAGGTTGCATTAAGACAAGAAAAAAATCATATGGAAGAGGGGGTCTATTGTCCCCCGTTTAGCCGGGAGGGGCGATCTTATAACAAAAAAAGCCTATTTTTCAAAAAAATATTAAAAATCAACGGCTTTTCCCTTAATGCCGTAATATACTTTCTTGCAAAGATCTAAAATGCTTCTTTCATTTTGCATTTAAATAAAACTGTTTTCAGGAATAGTTTTCGAAAAAATCATCTTCAAAGTCAAAATATCGAATTTTTCAACTTTTTTTTTCAACTTCGAATTATTTTTTTTCGAAATTGTATGTAGTTAAGTTCTATTTTTTTACACAATTAAATGCGGTTACAAGTTCTCAGTTCGATCCAGAAACCGCATGGCTTAATGTCTTCTTGTTTTTGAGAAATTAATAAAAAACCAAAAACACTTTGATGATATTTTGTTCTATTTATTCGAAAAAATAATACTTACAAGTAATTTTGTGATTTTTTTTTTCTGAGTGTTTTTAGTTTTTGCTTAATTTCTCGAAAACAAAGAGACATTTAGGAATGCGGTTTTCTGGATCTCACTAAGAACTTGTAACCGCATTTAATTATGAAAGAAGTTAGTACTTAATTACATAAAATTTCGAAAAAAATTAGTTCGAAGTTGAAAAAAAAGTTAAAAATTTCAATATTTTCACTTTGAAGATAAATTTTTCGAAAACCATTCCTAAAAACAGTTTTATTTAAATGCAAAATGAAAGAAGCATTTTTTAGCTTTGCAAGAAAGTATAACACGGCATTGGGGGAAAAGCCGTTGATTTTTAATATTTATTTGAAAAATAGGCTTTTTTTGTTATAAGATCGCCCCTCCCGGCTAGATGGGGGACAATAGATCCCCCCTTTCATATAATTTTTTTCTTGTCTTAATGCAACCTAATTACTCCAATTATCAAAAACATTGTTTTCGGATTTCTCTTTATAAACAATATAAAAATTGTACAATATAAGCAATTATTTCCCCCAAATGATTTGTTTCAGACTTTAAAGAATATAAAAAAACAAAAAATTTTGAAAAAAAATTTCAAAATCCGAGCTGTTTCTGAGGACTTTCTGAAAAGCCCTTTTTTGAGCGTCATTGACTCCACTAATTATTCTGTCTTTAAATGTAGAATAATATGTTTTTTTTTAAATAAAAGGTCTTGTGTCTTGTTTGTCCCAAAAAAAATAAATAAATTATTTTAAATAAGAACTATAATTTATCAAACGAATCCTTTATCATTAGAAAAGTCGAGTTTTGCTTAATATTTTTTGGGCTTTTGAGCACAAGCGTGTGTGAATTGCGTTAAAATTTGTATTAAAACTTGTTTTGAAAAATAACTCGTTCGTTGGTCATATTAAAGTGAATAGTAATGCTTTAGCTCTTCTTTTCACTCGTATATTTCATCTTTTCACAAATCAATTTGTTGTGAAAAAAAAAATTGGCAGCTTTTTTATTTTTTCACACATATAAAATCGGGTGAAGCTGTGATAAAATTTATCACTTCACGACTTCACAGTTACAGAATTGACTCCTGCATCCAATAAAGTTAAAGAGTTTTTTTATTAAATTACGTAATCAATATTTCGCGTATGTGCCTTCTTTTCCATTCCGTTTATCGAAAAAAAAACCAAACAAAATTATTGAACGATCGTGCCTTGTTGAAATTAACATCCAAAAAATTTCAATTCAACACTGCACTGTAATAAAAATCCGTTAAACCGTTTCCATTACTTAAGTGAAATAAGAAAATAGAAGGAGAGAAAAATAGAAACATCCCAAAAGTCACAAATGTCAAAGAGAAAAACAAAGGAGAACCGGCATTTTGGCCCAGGATCTAGGAACCAATAACGACATGATATATATCAATTAATAGGTTTTGTTGTCTGCTTTAACTTTTATTATGGCAAGAAGTCCAAAATCATTGTGAGGAAAAAGTTATTGCACATTTGAATCATTCACAAAAAAAAGTGTATTCTTGTTTTCATCATAATAAAAAATAAAATAAATACAGTGGCGCGACAGCTCTTGAAGAGCCAAGGCCTAAGTGGCAGTAACTTTTCCCACACAAAGATTTGGGACTAACTGCCATAGTAAAAGTAGACAAAAACACCTTTCCAATGATATAACATTATATAACGCCGTTGTTGGTTCCTAGGCCAGCTTCCAAGCATTTTTGCCGGTTAACTAAAGAAACTTTAACTAAAGAAATGTATTTTTGCTTGTTTGGTAGATAACAGTGCACTCATGAGGACCCAAGGGTCCTCAACAACCTCTGTCTACCAAGTCCTACTCTCACCTCCACGTGGTGACCACCGGGTGTCTAGTACCTCTGCTGGAGATAGGGTGAAAACCCCTATGGAAGGCTTTGGCGACAGCTAACGAGAGAGGGCGGGGAGAGTGTTTTCCACTGAGGCACTACTCCTTTTTTCCAGGCGGCAGCGGAAGAATTCCCAGGATGGAGTCAACGGTGGCGTCTACAGTTCCAGTTAGGTTGAACTACTCAGTGAACACCTTATACGGGCTACTTCGACATATTTGGAGCTCAGGCCGATAAGGAGCGGTTATCCGGCTC
The DNA here is from genome assembly GCA_943590905.1 of Sphaerophoria taeniata. Taxonomy (NCBI): domain Eukaryota; kingdom Metazoa; phylum Arthropoda; class Insecta; order Diptera; family Syrphidae; genus Sphaerophoria; species Sphaerophoria taeniata. The sequence continues at coordinate 68,844,444 of OX016542.1, forward strand.
TTCGCCCTTGGAGTTTAAACAAGGACCTGGCCCTCCAGGTTGGGGGTCGTGCTTTGGGGTGACTTCCCAATCACATAAAGAAAAGCTAGTTGCGAAGCATCAACAAGCCTCGGATACGGACGGATTTACTGATGACGAACCATGCAAACGAAATAAGGGCAACGAGATTCGGATCTGCACGTGGAATGTTAGGTCCCTTAACAGACCACGCGCAGCCGAGCAACTAGCGGAGGCCCTAGACCGTTATAAAGCGGATATAACCGCCATTCAGGAAATGCGATGGGATGGGCCGGGCAAAAGGAAGATGAAAAACTGTGATATCTACTATGGCAACTGCTACAAAGAACAACAACAGCGTCTGTTTGGATGTGGCTTTGTCGTTGGAGGCAGGCTTATGCTCAAAACAGATGTGCAGAATTTCTGCACGCAGCGCTGCATGCAGCGCTTCAAGCAAAACACATGTGCAGAAACTCTGCCAAGTTCTGTCAAGATAAAAACGACACCTGCCAAAATTTTATTGATTTTGGTTGTTTTGTGTTTAAAAAAATTTGAAATCCGTCATCAAGGAAATTTTTTTTATTCATTTTGAAAGAATAGGTATGCTCTTCGAGTACTGTCTGTCCGTGGTTTACTAGTTAGGTGCGTTGGCTGCTATAAGCAGAACGTTGTGGGTGAAAGTCCTACTCGTGCCTCTTGCGAAGATCTAACAAAATCTGTCATGAAAAAGTGCTTCTAAACTTTGCCGTTCGGAATTGTAGGTCCCCTCAATTCTTCACACGCACCCAGAGAATTGTTGATGAGAGTAAGCCACTTAGGCCTTGGCTCTTCAAGAGCTGTTGCGCCACTCTATTTTTATTTTATGGTCTTCGAGCAGGATAAAGAAAGGTTTTGTGGACCACAAAGGACCTTAGAGCTGCCCTCTTAATAAAAAGAAACAAAAACAAGAAAATAGGAATTGCAATTATTGGTGTCTATAATTTCGAAAATGTGCAATACAATTTGTGCAATTCCATCTCATAAATAATATTAGAAGATTAAAAGAAGTCTAAAAATATAGACAATTGAACTTTTATTCCACACATCGTATTGTTGGATTCCCTTGCTCACCGGAGAGCCTTCGTATTTTTCGTCTGTTCAATCTGTTGGTTGAGTAACTTGGTGACTTCTTTGAGCTTCTGAAAATCGTATTTCTTCTTTGGCGTGAAAAAAGCATTCAAAGCAATTGATTGTTGCGATATTCCGTTTATTCGATTTGCGATTACAGGCGTCTTTGTAGAGCATGTAGTGTGTTCCGGTCTCGATGAGATTTGATATGGCAAATCAGAGGACTTGAGTTTTGATTGTTCGATTAGCGCGACCCTCCTTCTCGTAGCGAGTTCAAGGCTTCGAATTTTTCCCCCAGACTTCGTGCAATCCGGGAAATTTGTGCGGACACATGAGCGACCAATCTCCGTTGACCTCCACACGTTTCATGAACAAATCACCTCCGGCAATAAAAACGAATTCCTATTATTTTGCTTATTTGAATTTCAAAACTGACAATTAGAAATAATACACACTGTCAATATTGTGTCAATATAAGTATTGCCAGATAGCAATTATTTTGAAAATTTTGTTTTTGAATTATGGCTGCAATGAAACTAGGCAGAATATTTAGAAATAGAGACATCACGCAGCGCTGTTCTGCATGCAGAATTTGCTCCCATAAGAGCCTGTGTATTTTTGATTTTGCTGCGCAGCAATTCTGCACATCTGTTTTGCCCTTTAGGCCGCATTTCCCAAGCTTCAGAGCTGTCAACGAGCGCCTCACGACAATCCGCATAAAGGCTAAATTCGGCAACATAAGCCTAATATGCGCTCACGCCCCCACAGAAGAGAAAGATGACGACACCAAAGACAAGTTCTACGAGCTCCTTGACAAGACATACGAGCAATGCCCTAGCTTCGACGTAAAAATAGTCTTAGGAGATTTTAACGCCAAACTAGGAAGAGAGGACATCTTTGGTGGAACAGTCGGAAAACACAGCCTGCACGAAAAAACTTCCGATAACGGATTCAGGCTTATCGATTTTGCAGCGGGACGAAATATAGAAGTAGCAAGCACACGATTCCCACATCTCAACATCCACAAGAGAACCTGGAGGTCTCCAGACCAATCAACTGTCAACCAGATTGATCATATTGCGATCGACGCAAGACACTCTTCAAACATTATTGATGTCCGAACCTTCCGAGGGGCCAACATCGACTCGGACCACTACCTCGTTGTAGCCAAGGTAGTGCAGCGGATATCTCAACCAAAGCCAAAAACAGGAAGTGTTAGAAGAAAATATAACGTCGGACGGCTACTATCGCAAGAGATCGCCAGATCCTTTTCCGACCGAGTGTCAAGTAACCTCAGGAGAAGTCCGCTACAGCCAGCATCGAGTATTGAGAATCAGTGGCAGAATTGCCAGAAAGCCATTAGGGACGCTGCCTCTGATGTCCTGGGTTTCACACGGCCACCAAAACGAAACCCCTGGTTTGATGAAGAATACAGGCAGGTGCATGCAGCTAAGCAAGAAGCATACAAAGCAGCGCTGCACAGGAGGACGAGATCAGCTCGGGAGCTCTACGAGCAGAAGAGGAGAGAAGAACACAAGCTTTTCAGAAAGAAAAAGAGAGAGCATGAAAAGCGATCTTTCGAGGATATTGAGAGACTAAAAAACAGGAATGAGGTTCGGAAGTTTTACCAAGAGGTAAAACGAAAGACTCAAGGTTACCGAGCACGAACTGAGGCCTGTAAAGACCAACAGGGTAATATCGTAATAGAATCACAGTCAATGCTGAGGATATGGAAGGACCACTTCTGCAGACTGTACAACGGCGATGACGAATCAAATTCTGCTGTCAGGCAGAATGAACCATTCAATGAAGACGATGCAAGCCAAGATTTCCGTCTACCCGACCTTGAAGAAGTGAAGATAGCAATATCTAAGCTTAAGAACAACAAAGCCGCGGGAGCTGATGGCATCACTGCCGAACTCTTCAAAGCAGCCGGCGATGACTTGGTTAGGAGCATGCACCAACTCATCTGCAGAATATGGTCGGAAGAAAGCATGCCCGATGAATGGAACCTCAGCATTGTTTGCCCGATCCTGAAGAAAGGAGACCCTCTAATCTGCACCAACTACAGAGTCATCAGCCTCCTAAACATCGCCTATAAGATCTTTTCTGCAGTACTATGTGAACGTCTGAAGCCAATTGTCAACAATCTGATAGGTCCATATCAGTGTGGCTTTAGACCAGAAAAGTCCACCATCGATCAAATTTTCACATTACGGCAGATCCTGGAAAAAAACTCAAGAACTCCAAATCGACACCTACCATCTTTTTATCGATTTCAAGGCCGCGTATGACAGCATCTATAGAGAAGAACTGTATAAAGCCATGTCCAGTTTTGGCATCCCTACAAAACTCATTCGCCTGAGCAGGATGACAATGGAGAACTCGCGCTGCTCCATCAAAGTCGGTAACGACTTCACCGACGCCTTCGATGTCAAAAAAGGCTTTAGACAAGGTGATGCACTGTCATGCGATTTCTTCAACATCATATTGGAACGAATAGTGCAGAACTCCCACGTCAACACTAGAGGCACTTTCTTCCAGAAGTCTGTGCAACTACTCGCGTACGCTGATGACATTGATATCATTGGGAGAACACAGCGTGATGTCAACAGTGCTTTTGCGAGTATACAGACAGAGGCTGAAAAAATGGGTTTAGCGGTCAATGAGGGCAAAACAAAGTATATGCTATCATCTAGAAAGGACACCCAACACCGACGTCTTGGACAAAACGTCACGATAGACGCATATAATTTCGAGGTAGTTAGGGACTTTGTATACCTTGGCTCCGCTATCAACACGGACAACGACATCAGCGCCAAGATCAGACGAAGAATAACTCTTGCTAATCGCTGTTTCTTCGGGCTAAGAAAGCAATTGAGTAGTAAAGCCCTCTCCCGAAAAACTAAGGTGACGCTCTATAAGACCCTCATCATCCCCGTCCTGCTATATGGTGCAGAAGCATGGACCTTGTCAAAAACGGATGAGAGCGCACTTGGCCGTTTTGAGAGAAAGATTCTACGTAAGATCTATGGCCCTGTCTGCATAAACGGTGAATGGAGGAGAAGATTTAACGACGAACTGTACGGGCTGTACAGCGACACTGACTTAGCTAAAAGAGTGAAGGTCCAAAGACTCAGATGGCTCGGTCACGTGAAGAGGATAGACCCCAATACTCCGGCCCGTAAAGTCTTCAAATCCACCCCAGAGGGAAGACGCAGTAGAGGAAGACCAAGGCTCAGGTGGCGCGCGCAAGTTGAACACGACCTCAACCAACTCGGCGTGCGAAACTGGAGACAGCGAGCTAGGGACCGAGCTGGCTGGAGAGGTTTGTTGGTTGAGGCCCAAGTCCACCCCGGACTGTAGCGCCACCTTAAGTAAGTAAGTAAGATACGTGAATATTTAGATAAATGAAATTGAGTAGTATGAATTGTACGAAATATTGAAAAGATATACTTGTGTACATTCTAAAATGCAATTGTAGGGATTTTCGTACAATAGCAAGCTATTTTTCATCACTGGTAGGTAGTGTCTTTTTTGACATTTTTTTCGATTTTTTTGAGTTAATTTGTCGACTTTGCACTTTAAAAGGGTTGGTCTGACTATACAATACATACATAAATTGGTACATATTATTGTTTTAATTTTTCAAGTTTGTTAAAATCTATTTTGAGAGTTTTAGATTTAACTCTACTTGTTGAAATTGAGATTAAAAGTTAAGAATTGAGATTGAGAATTGAGAGTAGCAGATAAGAAAAACTGAAGAAGAGTGACAGTGAAGGCGGGCGGAATGTATGTTTAGTGTTTTAATACGTTTTGTGGGAGTGGAATCAGGGATGAAAAATTAAATGTTTCAATTGTACTGAAATCTGGAATAAAATTGAAAGTTAAGGCCGTGTGCGAATTGGGTTGAAAAGTGGTTAAAACTTGCCGTTTCGTTAAATTTTGACATTTCGCATTGAAAAAATGTGTTTAAATTTGACTAGCTGCGGAGCAGGTTAAAATATGACACTAGTGGTTAAAAATTCATCAATTTTTAACCACAATTCATCCAATACGCACACGGCCTAAAAGGAAAATAAACAGTGTCAACCTGCCAATATTGCTTGTCAGGTCAACAGTAGGTATGTTCGTTAAAATAATGGTAAATGGAGCCATTGATAATTATATTTGGATAACCTTTTGTTTTATCAAATGACCATTTGGTATAGAAAGTAGAATAATGGTGTATTTACCTGCATCTTGACTTCTGCAAGAAAAACTTTATTCCGCTCTAAAACTCGTTTATAAATAAGGCTGTATGAATTTATTTATTAACAGAAATAAACTCAGAAAAAATGGAGGAATCCTTAGTGGACGGAGTATAGTTTAAAGAAGAAAAATAATTTCTGTGCATCCAAGCAAATGGCGACTCTTACATGGCAACTAAACTAAACAGGAGTAGGTGTATAATGTACTCTTTCACTGACTGAATGACTTATATTTCACATACAAAAATATCCAAGTAATGCAAATGCCAAATTCTTTAATCAACCACAAACGTCAGGCGAAGTTGGCTGCGGTTCATCAACATCGAGAGCCGCTGGAATTACATCTGACACATTGTATTTCTATCTAGCTAGTATGTGCAAGATGGCAATCGATTGTGGTGCCATCTTGAGATCTGGCGCAAAGCCATTTTTTTCCCAATACCAAACTTATGTAAAAAAAAATAGCACTGCGCCAGATCTCAAGATGGCACTACAATCGATTTTCATCTCGCGGGTACTAGCTAGATAGAAATACAATGATCTGACAGTAGTCTGCATCTAGGGCTAAATACCGAAGCACATTTTAATGCTAAATTTAGTAATTAGAATAAGGCCGTCTGTCAGAATTATGAATTTGTTAAATTAAATATATTAAGCTATAATGTCGGGGGTTTAAGTAATAAGATTGGAATTTTAGATTTTGTAAACTTTATAAATCAATATGAAATATTTGTATTAATAGAAACACATGTAACTGAGGAACATTTTAAGAAATTTGAATCTAGTTTCAGTGATTATAAATTAATGTGGCTAAAAGCAATTAAAGTAAATAGAAAAGGAAGAGCATGTGGAGGAATACTGATGGGCTTCAAAAGTAATCTTAATAACATCAACGTTCTGTATAAACTTATAGGAGACATCTGTGTTATGGAAATCAAGATGAATAGTACTGTACTGAATTTAATCCCGGTGTACTTAAATTGTAATAACTGGGAAAGCTGTTTTATGAAGCTCGAAGACATCCTGTTTACCAGCGATCTACCGAACGTTATGCTCATCGGGAACTTCAATGCACGAACAGGAGATCTAGAATCAGAAAACAGGATGAGGGATAGGAGCCGTTGTTCTAGAGATGTAGTAATTAACAGAGAAGGAAGAAGAGTGATCGATCTTTGTAACTCATTTGGACTAAGCATATGTAACGGTAGTACAGATGGAGATGGATTAGGCGATTTTACTTATATAGGACCACAGGGAAACTCTGTGATAGACTATGCAATGATGTCGGGAGAATGGAATGAATTATTAAATGAATTTGAAGTAATAACTGCAATACATTCCGATCATTTACCGATTCAAGTGTCATTAAACCTTAATCAGAGCCAGTCCAAAGAATCAGCTACACGACTAAGATATAAGTGGAAAAATTCTTTCGCTAGCAGCTATGCAAATGCTTTAAACAGCGCACTCCTTCAGCGAGAAGGAAATTCTTCACTCCAAGTTCTTAACTTGGATAGTCTAGACGAAATTGTCGAAAGAGCAATACCGGTACAATGCAGAACAGGTTATAACAACACTAACCACTACAAGGAAAAATGGTTTGATAAAGACTGTATGGACGCACGCAGAAGATCGTTTGCTTGGCTAAGATTGTATAGAAGATACCCCAACACCTTTTACTTCAAAGAAAAATACCTTGACACCAACAAAGCCTACAAAGAATTACTAAGGAACAAAAGACAAACTTATGCAATGACAATTGGTCGAGACCTTGCAAGCTGTAGAAATTTACGTGACTTCTGGAAGATTGTTCGCGAAATTAATAAAAAATCAAATAAACCATCCACTCCACCAGTTAATATTGACAACTTGCTAGAACATTTTAGAACGCTCACGGAAGCTAGTTATGCCTCATCTTTTCAGTATGCCATCCCTTACCAACAGAACGAAGAGCTTGATGCACCTTTTTCTTGTTTGGAAGTTCAAACAGTGTTGAATGAGTTACAAAACAACAAGTCACCAGGATCTAACGGAATCCCTCAAGAGTTCTACAAATTTAGTACCACTCTCTTCGTTGAATGCCTAACAAAAGCCTTGAGCCAAGCATATGAAAGCGCTAGTATACCAAGCAGTTTCAAAGAAGCCATCATCTGTCCTATTTTCAAAAAAGGTGACAATAGAGTCCCTGCTAATTATAGAGGTGTATCACTGTTGAATTCATCGATGAAAGTGCTAGCCAAACTACTTTACAAACGTCTGCATAACTGGGTAGAGGATAATAACTTGTTGAGTGAAGCACAAGCTGGTTTTCGTGAAAACTACTCTACAATTGATCAGATTTATTCGCTTACCAATATAGCTGAAATATTTATGGGATCAAAAAAGAAACTGTATGCTTTTTTTATAGACTTCAAAGCAGCATTTGATACTATCGATAGAAAGGCATTGATATTGAAGGTCTATAATAAAGGAATCTCGACAAAGTTTGGAAACATATTGGAACAATTATACGACTCAACAACTTCTGCAGTGACCCTTGGGAGCAAAGTATCTAATCAGTTTCTAGTAGAGATAGGGCTGAGACAAGGCTGCCTAAGCCCTCTACTCTTTGCTTTGTTTATTGATGACTTAGAAGAAGTTCTACAAGGAGGAGCTCGAGTTTCACCAGACCTTCTAATAAAAGTACTAATGTTCGCAGACGATATCGTTATCCTTGCAGAGTCAACTGAAAGTCTCCAATTAATGATAAATCGATTGTTCGAGTACTGCAATAAATGAAGACTTCAAGTGAATCTAGACAAATCAAAAATTATCATTTTTCGCAACGGAGGAGGACGAAATTGTCGCAACGAAAAATGGAAGTTTGGAGAACACAACATCGAAATCGTGAGTGAATATAATTATCTTGGTATGCGGATTTCTAGAAATCTTAACCTCAAGAACCACATGACTGAAAAATTGGGCAAGGCAAAAAATGCGCTAAATGCGACTTGGAGAAATGTAATGTGCAGCAAGGATATTCAATATGAAGCCAAATATCAAATTTTCAAAACAACGGCCAAAGCGATAATGTTCTACGCTGCACAAGTCTGGGGACACAAGGAATTTGAAGAAGTGGAACAGATACTTAGATACTTTTTGAAACGCACACTTAAACTACCCAGCAGTACTACTAACCATATCCTTTTACTGGAAACAGGTCTCTCCCCGTTGTTTATCTCCACTCTAAAAATGCAGGTTGACTATATACTAAGGACTCTTAAAATGGATGATAGAAGATTACCTAAGCAGATAACAATGCTGGTGATCAGGAAGAAAATCTCTTGGTTTGAATCCTGGAGTAATTTAGCCCAGTATTGTGGAGACCCACTATCTCTTCAAGATACTTCGACTGACACATGGAAAAGCCAACTCTACAACCTAATCAGCTTAGTAGACGAAAAAAAGCGGGAAGATCTTATTTGGAAAGCCAGAAGCTCGTTTCATAGAAATATCTATGCACAGCTTGAGTACAACTTAGCAGCTAATAATTATTTCAAGACGGAGTTTTCAACCGACCTCATGTCACATGTTTTAAAAACACGAGGAGAGATACTCCCCCTGAATCATATTCCTCACAGGAGCGATTTACAAGAAACTTGCGACTTGTGCAACCTCAGGGAAAGAGAGAACGTGTTTCATTTTGTGGGTAGATGTCCTATGCTTGTTGAAACTAGGCGAAGCGTTTTTGGAAAGAACTACCTCAATGAGGCTGAAATTATCGATATCCTTAATGGAGGAAATAACTGGGTGAACCTGTACAGATACGTCAAAATAGCACTTAGCTACAGAATACGAATAGTCACTGAACTTTTTTAAAATGAATTGTTATGTATATAAATAAATTATAAAAAAAAAACAAAAAAAAACAAAACAAAACAAAACACTTAATAATATTATATCTATCAATGTATGTATATATTTAAGTACTATTTGCCAACTGGCAGACGGCTTAGGCCATGTCAAATAATGAAAGCTATACTATACTGTTGAAATTTCATAAATAAAAATACATTAAAAATCTAATTAAAAAATCTAATATTTCACATAGAGATAATAAAATAGATCACGGAAGGTAGCCTGAAAAGACAAAAGAGTTACATTAAACTTTGAGAAAGAAAATCTCCTCAGCTCCTTTGTGAGAAAAAACAATATAGATTTTGACGTTTCCTTTATTTTTTTACTTTGGCATTCCACCTTACAGCCAATCACGAGAAGCTCATAGAGAGCAAGAGAGAAATTTTAGACATTCTTTTAGACATTCTTTCTATTTTCGCTCGCCTCATTGCCCATAAATGAATATTTAGGCAAGGAAAAAACCCTCAAAAAGCTCCTTGTCAGCAGCGTTGCCGCGAAGAAAGAAGCAATGCGGGCCACTTTGAAATATTTTGAGGGCCATTTGACTAAACAGCGGGCCAAATTTTTAAAATTAATATCGATCCTTAAAAAATTAAAATACATTTTTTAAATATGGGTTTTTATTTGTTAAATTAAATAATTCATTTATTCATTCAATTTCTTCAATAATTGTAACATAAATAAAATATATAATAAAAAAAAATCACTAATGTATGTATGTATCACATTTGTTTCATAAATTATTGAGATTGATACACTAAATGAAAATAAATAAAATTAACTTTAAATAAAGCCATATTTTAAGGTATAATGAGCTTTCACATCTTATCTAAATCCTATTAATAAGATCAGGGGCCGAATTACCGCTCACGTGAATGAGTGAGTGAGTCTCATCAGTGAACGAACGAACGAATAGCCACATTGATGATGACATTTGTTAGGTCACGTATTGTTTGAGAATTAACAATTGTAGTAGTTTTTATCGAGTCTCGATAATTTTGAAAGAATTTTGAGAGGTTTGACAAATAAAAAATAAAAAGTTGAGCGAAATAGCTAAGGCAGAAATATTAAAATTTTGTTTAAATAAAAAAACACAGTTTGACTGCTAACAGAAGACGAGATTGGTGAAGCTTTGTAGAGGAAAATCTTTATAAATTATTGGCTACGAATTTCAAAGAAAAATTGTAATTTTTTTTTTAGAAAGTTCCTTCAATCAGTGAGCTGCTTATGTGTCGAATGAAATTCAGTTCGATAACTGAGGATAGATTTGAAAATGCTTGTACTAGAAGCTCGAGCAGAACTCTATAACGTAAGAGGTAATGCCAAACACACACAATTTAGTAACGTATTATTCGATAACGGATGCCTTAATTCGGCCCCTGGTTGAGGAATAAAATTTCCACAGTTACTCAAGTTGCCCTGCATATAATCCTTAAACCTCATTATAGAATGAATAACTTCATACGATAACCTATTTCGAAACGAATGAATTCAGTAATATTGTACCAATAACCCATAACAGCATAAGTCGACATATGCTCAAATTAAGTTAATGATGCCATTTTTTTCCTTTTCCTTTGTGCTTCAATCTGTTAATTTTTCATTTTGATATTTTTGCCCGTTACAAGGATATAGCCCTTTAAAAAAAAACATAAGTTGGGAAATTCCAAATTCACAAAAGGAAAAACAACACAAGTCATAAACATTCAAAACAACCGAACTACTTATGTCATTAAACCAATTTCGTTATTCGACAGTTCACAGCATAAGTTAACTTATGCTTTTTTTTCCTAAATTTTTTGCATTCATTCCTGTAAACACATGTCTACTTACGCTTCTCTTCCAAATTTCTTTAGTTCATTCATGTAAGCACATGTCTACTTGTGCTGTTTTTCTATAGTAAGATACCATCAATCGTTTCATACATTTTGTATGGAATAACTGAACTTAGTCGATTTTTTGCTCAAAATCACAGTAAAATCAAAGAAAAGTCAATTTTTTATCATTTAAACACTTAAAAACTCACTTTTGGTTATATATTTGTCTGTGGGTTATTACCCCAGATTTTGATAACGGTTATTTGTTTGGGGTATAAACACATCGGTATAGTAATGATATACATACATATGTATTTATATTTAATTTTGTAAAACGTTTCAGCTATTATTTAGCACTTCTTACCTATATGTCAAAACTTCAAAAACAAAGATTTGGGGCCATTTCAAACTGGCCCGGGCAAAGGGCCAAAATGTAAAACAGCGGGCCAAATGGCCCGATCGGGCACTTCGTAGCAACGCTGCTTGTCAGCTAAGGCATTGTCAAATAAGAGCAAAATATGTTTCATTTTTTTCTGCAGGGATGAGACATCATTATAAATTTATTATCTGTGCTGCGAGTGTATGTTGTAGAAAGTGTGGTTGGGCATGCGGCATGAGTAATTTCATAAATTCTTGATATTTTCTTGTTTGTGCATGCAAGCTTGTGTTGTGTGTCGTGTGTGTGCTAAGTTGCTCAGTCAAGCGATAGATTTTGATGAGTGAAAGTAAAGAGGAGTTTAAATATTATCGGCGCTAATTAAGAAGTTGTGGGGGTGGGCTGTGGCAAAAGCAGTTCTTGTGGTGTACATTTGTTTCTTTTTTTCTATATATTTTTCGATTGCCAGTGTCATCAAAATAGCTGCTGATGCGGACTTTCAAATGTTCACACGACTGAAGACTGTACAGTTTTCATTTGCATGAGTAGTGTATGGTTGAAGCGTGACTGTTGAGTCTTAAGTTTACGCATGCAGGCATGGTGTTGGTGTATCTGCATGGGCTCTAAGCAAATACTCAGCCAGAGATAGAGGATTTAGGAAATTAGGCTGTCAAAAAATGATGAGCCTACAAGCTCAAATTGGCGCTCATGAGCAAGAGCTGAATATCATTATACAGTAGACGCTCGATATAGTGAAGTAATAAAAACCAGCCATGTTCACTATTTCGAGATTGTTCACTATTTCGATCGGAAACTAGAAACGCTTTCCAAAGTTAAATTTGATCAAAAATGCACATTTTGTTCAGTGTGAAGATAATTATTATATTTATTTAATCAATAAAAAGCAGTTTCCCGTAGCTTAATGGTAAGGTGCGTGGGTTCGAGGCCTAGTCGCGCCCATAAAGTTTTTATTTCATCTTTCACGGACACTGCCTCTTGCGAAGAACTGACAAATATTCCAAGACTATCAATCTGTCATGAAAAAGTGCTTCTGAAATCTGCCGTTCGGAATCGGCGTTAAGTTGTAGGTCCCCTCAATTCTTCACACGCACTCAGAGAATTGTTGATGAGAGTAAGCCACTTAGGCCTTGGCTCTTCAAGAGCTGTCGCGCCACTCTATTTATTTTAATTGATAAACAAACATTTACTACCTCTGGAAGTTCGGATGTCCTCAAAGTTTTCCCAGGGCCACAATAAGTCTGAGTCACCGCGTAGCTGTTATTTTGTCCCTGTCTTTATATATGAAACTTACGGTGAATCTCGCTATTCCATATTGGCCAAAAACGTTGTCGAAGTACCTGTAACAAATGTAAATTTAACACTTACCATTTATTTTTAAAGTTAAGAAATTTATCTTACCTGCTGACAGCTTCTTCAATACCTCAGTTTTTTAAGCTTTCGGGCCATTCTAACTTTACAATGCACTTAAATTAACCAGATATGTCTTTACGCACAGGAAATCCAAACAAATATGAGAATATTACACACACTTCAGCATTTCGTCGAATTTGTTTTGTGACTATGTATTTTCGGGTCTATGAAATAACTCCCACGAAATAAGTCCCACTTTTAAAAACGATATAGTCCCACCAAAAATTGCTATTTTGAAAGTGGGAGTTATTTCGTTTTTAAAAGTGGGACTTATTTCGTCAATTGGTGGGACTTATTTCGTTACGCGTTTTTATTTTAAGTGGGACTTATTTCGTTTTGAGTGGGAATAAATTCGTTTTGTAAAGTGGGAGTTATTTCATACCCCTTCGTCAAATACTTCTTATTTGAAATCGCATTAAACAATGAAAAAGTGGGACTTATTTCGTTTATGAAAGTGGGACTTAATTCATTTAAGAAATATATTATTCAAGGGGGAGTTATTTCATTTTGAGTGGGAGTTATTTCATTTCAAGTAAATTTTTAAATCATTTCATTTTGGTGGGACTTATTTCGTTTTCAAAAGTGGGACTTATTTCGTTTGAGTTATTTCATAGACCCGTATTTTCTTTTGTGATTCAATGTGAGATGTACATGAATGGACGGTAAAAGTTGTTCAAAGGCAGTCGAAATGCTGTAGACGCATTGCAGCTGCAATATTCTTGTTCAAACCTGAGAAATTATATGTGTTCACTATATCGAGATTTTCATTGTTCGTTATGGGTGTTCACTATACTGCATAGTTCACTCTACCGAGATTCACTATATCGAGTGTCTACTGTAAATTTACTAGCAGACCCAGCGAACTTCGTGTCACCTTATTTTAGACTATGCGATATAAATCAGTAAAATGCGATACTATAAACAATGTTTTTGGTTTTTGCAAACATAAACATCGAAGATAGTATAAGAACACACGAACAGTAAGATACGGACACCTTTATTTTGAGATTACAAATTTTTAATCAGAATATCTATTAAAAGAAACACTTTTGAAGTTACAAAACAAAATAAAGTAGGTTTATAAGTTAAATCTAAATATTTTCGAATTTGCGTTTGTATGCATTTCGGCTAGTCTACCAGCCATCTTCAGCAACATGACTGAGGGGAAAAAAGGTTATTGCAACAGACAGAGCGTCAAATTCAAGAGAAGTTGAAGCTCTGTTCAAATTTGGACTTCGATAAAGAAAACAGTAGTGAATGATGTGCTTATTTACGGAAAACTTGAACCATAAAATTTAAAAAAGGGTTGGAGCAGCGTCCATATTGTGGTAAGAATTGATAAGCAACATCATTCCTAATGTAGACGGCGAGACCATGGTGGGGGAAGAATAAAGGCACTAAGCAATACCTATGAATAAGAAATTCAGTAGTATCGGAATTCTCACCTACTTGGGTCTCCGTCTCACTCAGTTCCAATACAGATGGCCTGTTGGAAACAGTGTGGATATACGCAGCAAGAAAATTAATTCATAGCCCACGAATATTGCAAAAATCAACTCTGAAATTATCGATCATTACAAGTAAAAAAAAGACCAAAACAGACGAGATCTAAAAGAGTTACTGAATTGAATATAAGAAATCTTCACGATTCAGCGCCACTGTTAGTGTTATGCCTTAACGGCGGCGTGAACCGATCCCACCCTGGAACTCAAACAGCTAATCTGTATTCATCTGTTATTGACGATACATCACATGCACACATTGGATGAGTAAAAAACAAAAGCTCAATGCAATGTAATGCATATGATAAGCCGTGCACAACACAACCGGACCACAGATGAGTTAAAAGGGAGATGGGAAACCAAGCTGTCAAAATGACAATGTCTACAAGCTGCGGTCAAAGTTTACTGCAAGAGTATGCGTGCTTTTACCAATACTATCTCAGTAAACTTCGACATACCACCTGATTTTTGTTGCTGTTTTTTCTCATTTATTCACATACACGAGTAACGGTAAAATAAAATTTGCGGTATCCGGAGGGTAAAACGTAAGTCAGTTTCCGATCTCCTTTTGTCTCTGAACCGGACGACAACTTATTTATTTTTATTTCACAAACAGTGGTCAGCTTCTTCTCTTCTTTCTTGAGCTGTATTGCTCGGTTTCGGTAAACAGAATGCAATATTCTTATATACAGCCAACAGTAAATACATCGTCAAACTTTTCGATTTGATTTCTACAATAATTTGACAGCAAATTAACTTGAGAAAACTGTATTTATTTAAATAGCTTTTTATTGTTTCAAAGGTCCATCGATAATTAAAACAAAACATACTTCTCCAGCCCGTATGGGTTTTTTACAATAACTTTGGCATTCTGTTCATAAACAATATTATTTTAAATAAAAATGAAACAGTGGATAAAAGTAAAGTAATAATAAGAGAAAAAAAATAAATAGAGCGGCGCGACAGCTCTAGAAGAGCCAAGGCCTAAGAGACTAACTCTCATCAAAACTTCTCTGGGTGCAATTTAAAGCCGATTCAGAACGGCAAAGTTGAGAAGCACTTTTTCATGACAGATTGATACTCTTGGATGTTTTGTCAGTTCTTCGCAAGAGGCAGTGCCAGTGAAAGACGAAATAAAAACTTTATGGGCACGAATAGAACTCGAACCCACGACGGTGCCAGCGCACCTAACCACTAAGCTAGGGGCAGCTGCAGTAGTAATGAGATATTAATGAATAAGATCTGACTCGTTACAGTTATTAAATTGAATTGTGGTACCTTAAATTTATTATAAACTTAGCATTTGTTTACTTTGAACTTACTTGGTATCTTGTTTAACTGAAAATTAATGTTTCTAATTTTATTCTATGTTATTGAAAATCATAATAATTATGGTCAAGCGAGATGCATTGGCAGACAATGCTTCAAAAAGACCACAAGAAGAAAGCCGAACAGTTATTCAAAGTCCTTGATAAAATGATAACGTGTTCAGTCACTAATGCTGTACATCGAGAGATAACAACGAACGAGGCAGCAAATGATTTTGAAGCAACTGCGAAGAACTCACTTTTTAAAATTTGCACTGTTTTTAGTTTTAAATGGAAGACAGGCGAAGATATGTCAACACGCATAGCTTAACATAGAAATGTATGGTTCGATCTTAACAATAGCCTTGCTGCGAAGTATTATTACTTATAAGGCTCTTCCAGATTTGATACTAGTGCAAGATATTACATATTTTACCGAGCAAATTTAATATAATAAACATCACAGCATTGTTTATTTGAACGAAATTTTCAAAAATATGAAAAAGAAGTAGATTCTCAAGGGGCTCTGGTTGCAAGAGGAAGTGCAGAAGCCAAAGAAGTAGTTTTTTTTTCGTATCAAAAGACATCGTAGTCATTCAAGTTGATAAGGTTAGGCTTTCGCAAAAGCCGGAGTTTCACGAAAGAATGAAACATTATGTCATTAAACATATTTGCATCACAGAAATATTTTAGGATAAATTAAGGTTCAACAAATCTAAACCGAAAATCGACTGGCAGTTCTTTTTGTTTTTTCTTAATTCTTCAATGCCCGGTTGGTTTTCTAGTTTTTACTAAGACAGCATTGAATTTTGAAAACAAAATATGTAAGCCACGGAGCCCGTGGCATCGTGCGTTGGCTGTCACGCAGAATGTGTGTATTGAAATCCGACTAGTTTTTTATTCATCTTTCATGCGGGTACGGAAAACTGACAAAACTTCCCATAGTAGATATTAATCTGTCAAGAGAAAGTGTTTCTCAACTAAGCCGTCCTTTGTTTACATACATTTAGGGAAATGTTGATGTCACGCGAACCTATTAACTCATCATTTGTATCTTAATCTTAATCTTAATATTGGCTTTTGGCTTACCTTTTAAAATCCAATCGCGTGTTGGCACTTCTCTTACTTTCTATTTATTGACTTCTAAGCGATGCCAGCGCTGCACTGTTATTTCAATAGCATTTACTTTTTCAATTTATAAAATAAAAAAGGATCAGGATTAAATGGTGTATGTGTGTTACTGTTATCGTTAAGCTCTTTTTGCAGCATAATATATTTATAATAATATAAATATATAAAAATAGATTTATAATACATACATATATAATTTATAATAAAAATAGATTTATGCCTCCCGACAAACTTACATAACCATCACTAAATCAGTTTATGACTAGATTTCTTATGGGGACGATTTATGTTAATCGATAACATCATTGCAATTCTCAGACCTTTCAGAGCTTTCATCTTTTTCCTTTGCCATAATTTTGATCTTATAGGAAAGAAGAGAAGCGAAAAAGCTTTTTTTTAACTATTAACTATTGACATTACGGTACTTCGCACATAAATTCAACGAACTAGACACAAACAGTAATGGGGACTGAGGCCATCGGCAGAGATAGGACAAGACATTAATGCAACAGAAAGAGAGACAGACAGACAGACACATAGAAGGGAAGAGCACACAACAGAAACCTACGTTGCACAGAGGAGGAGACATAGAATGATATCGTCTCATATTATCGCACAGGTGACTGCAAATAAGCTGGCGATTTATGTAGAAAAAGAATTCTTGCTGCCAAATCTGGGGCTTGAACCCGCAACGTTTGGCTTAGCAATCAACTACTCTATCCTCTGCACCATGGCCACCTGCAATTGACTTACGTTTTACGTTTTACCCTCCGAATACCGAATACCGCAATTTTTTAATGTATACTTGAATAATTGTCGGATCTAGTAAATAAAATGAGATTAGCACAGTTCAGAGAAGACGGAAATAAAGCTGCTTACAAACTGTAAACATTTTGCCCCATTCCTACGTCAGCACATTCGTTCTGCGTTGCATGAATGAAGTGCCAAAGAGAAAAAAGTAAAGAAAAAAAACAATTTTAAGAGTTTTTTTCAGTTCAGAGCTCGTATTTCGAAGACCCACAGCATGCTGAACACGCTTTGAACAAAGTTAGCTCTGAAGATTCTGATTTAAATTTTAAAATGCAATTGAGCACTTTATATTCAGGAATTTTATATTGTTTATTTTTATTAATAAACTACCTGACCCCGCGAACTTTGTCTCGCCGCCCTTCAGAGCAACTCCAATAACAGTTTTCCTTTTGAAAACTAATGAGTTTTCCGCGTTTTTCATCAAGAACTTTCTGTTTTCCATTCGATAACCCATTTTGAAATTTTCCATTTGAAAACCAATGCACCTGGAATAATATGCAAGAGTTTTCCGAGTTTTTCATCAAGAACTTTCTATTTTCCATTCGAATCCCATTTTGAAAGTTTCCAGTTTTCCATTCGAAAACCTATGCACCTGCAATAATGCAATTTTACCTTTGAAAACCAATAATGGCGTTTTTAATTGGCAATCTGGAATCTAAAAAAAAAGCATTCTGTTTTTGAAATCAGAATGGAAATTCTCTTTTTTTCAGAATCAGAACTGTCACTTTTGCCCAATTGAACGCTTTCAGAATGATTTTTTTTACTTCCAGATTAAAAACGCCATAAGTTTTCCCGAGTTTTTCATCAAGAAATTTCATTTTTCCATTTGATAACCCATTTTGAAACAAAAAATTTTCCAAGCAAAAAAAATCTTATTCCCGACCTTTGTTTGTTTTTTTTCAGTTTTCCCACCCTTCCATGAGGTTTTTCCAATTTTTTTTCACAGAAATCATCACTGAATAAAACAGTATTAACCATGAAAATTTCACAAATCATCCATTTTCAGAACAATGTCTGTGCAGCGAAGCGTACCGGGTCCGCTAGTAATTTAAAAATGTTTCCCTAGGATTCATCTACAGACTTGCTTGGAAAATTTTGTTTCAAAATGGGTTTTCGAATGGAAAAACAGAAAGTTCTTGATGAAAAACTCGGAAAACTAATTGGGAAAATTGCATATTATTGCAGGTGTATTGGTTTTCAAATGGAAAACTGGAAAATTTCAGATTGAGTTTTCCAATGGCAAATAGAAAGTGCACTATTTCTCAAATAGAAAAATGGAAATTTTTTGATTGGGAATTCGGAACACTCTGCGAGAGCACGAAGAACTTCAACAACTTAAATCAAGTTTTTTTTATAGAATTTAAGGTGCATTGGTTTGTTTGTATGTCCGAATTTGACTCTTAATCCGCTCAATCCTCAATGCATTTTTATACAAATAAAGTTTTGGGACAATCTTACGGGAAAGTCAGCAAAAATAAAGGGGACAACCGTAAGCTGTTTGGAATTCTGATTTTTGTCTAATAGTCAAAACAGAGAAGTTTTTGAATTTTTCAAAGAAATTTGCATTTTACTTCATGCTTTAATGAAAGCAGAATGTTAGTTGTAGAGCTTGGAAAAATTCAGATATGTGGTTCTCTATTTCAATTGGATTCTAGCAAATCACATTGCATTTTAACAATGTCTTAGTTTATCATAATGATTATTCTGGAGTTGCTCTGAAGGGTGGCGAGACGATGTTCGCGGGGTCGGCTAGTCTGCCTTATAAACTGGCTTATTTCACCATTTTACTTATTTTGAACACTTAACTAAAATAGAAACACAATATTGAGTTTTACAGTTCAGGCTCTGTTCCGATGTAAAAAATAAACAACGCATTACCGAATCAGAGTTCAAAACAAAATGGTCTAAAACTGCGCATTAAATACATGCGCTGTGTAATACCGAACAGGAGATCGGAAACTGACTAGACTAGCGTTTTACTCTAAAATTCCGCAATATTTATTAGGTATTTTCTTTCTTTTTATATTCTTTCTTATTATGTAATGAACTGACTAACACGATAACAACGTATATGCGAAAAACACTCATACACTCTCGCCGTTTCTTAATTTGAGCTTGTAATACACATATACTCTCACCGGTCGTCAAGCCTGCAACCTTGGAAGTTGCTAGAAGATTTTTTTTTTATTTACTCGTGTTGTGTTTTCTGAAAACTCTTGAAATTATTCGCTCTGCTTTTCACTGATCTTTTTGTTCCTATACTTTAATTCACAAACACTGATCTCCGCAATATTTAAATAGCTTGGTTTCCCATCCCTCTTCTCTGATCTGATAAACCATTTAACCCCCTTTTATTTTTTTGCCAGCATATGTGCACCTCATTACGTTGTGTACGTGTGTTTGCTTTTTGTGATTCACAATTACACTCCCAAATACCATTTTCTTTTTTTTAACACAAGAAAAAAAAAATTAAATAGACAGCAAGTGAAGTAACTAAGTAAATTTTTAGGATCCGTTTAAACGTTTTCTTATCAAAATGTATTTTGTTTCAGAAATACCAACCTCAATTTCAGTGTCGTCTGACAAGTCAACAACAACACAAGTTTCCATTGTGATATTTTCTAAATGGACTGCTTTTTTAAAAAAATTTATTTGCCTTGATATTAGTCACTTTTTGCGTACCACATACACATATTAAAGAACGTGTGCAATTGCAAATGCAATGAGCCAAACAAACTTATAATTCACTTATCTGGTAGGAACATGAACAAAATATACGAAAAAATACGCGCTCTCGTTGAAATTTAAGTTTAAGGCGTAAAATACTTGAACGAGACTAACCACTCAACCGCACAAAAACACCACTCCGTTATAATTGCCGACGGAAAAAATATAAACAGCAACCTCCTGCTGTAACACTCGATCGTATACTGAAAAACTGAACTCAGTGCTGAAGGGCGAAGGCTGAACCAGCGTTGCCACTTCAAAAGTAGGATTGCGCAGTGAAATAGTTGAAAAAATACAGTAAATCAACATTTTTCGCAGTAGATTTCTTATTTCACAAAAAAGAAAAACTTAAACATAAATATTCATACATAAAATATATTAAACTAGCCGACCCCGCGAACCTCGTCTTGCCTGCCTTCAAAAATCAAAATCTAAAAGAAATATGTAAAAAAAAATTCTCGTTTTCCGGAATTTTTGAATTTTTCACTGAAATAATTGTTCCGTTAGAAAAGCAATTTCTGAAAAAGTATAATTTTCGACTACCATTTTATTTTTTCCATTAGTCCACTTTCCCGTAAGATTTTCCCATTATTTTCACACGAACCATGACTCGGCTAAGCTATGCGTACTGTAATTTTTTTTTTAAAATACGTTGGGCGGCGTAAGAGTCTATACCGGTCAAATAATACAAGCAAAACAGCATGCATCTATTTCATTGCTTATATCTTCTTATCTTTAGCTAATCACGTTTTACCATAATGAAGCGCGATCAGATAAGACACAGATATTTCCAATTTCAAAGATATGAAGTTTTTCTAGCTTGGCAACAAATTTTCCACCGAACTTGGTCTCGGCACCCTTCAGAGCAGCCCCAGAATAATTATGATTAACACAGATATGTAAGTATTGCTTAAATGCAAAGTGATTTGCTTGAATCCAATTGAAATAGAGAACTACATAACTGAATTTTTCCAAGCTTTGCAATTAACTTTCTACTTTCATTGAAGCATACAGTAAAATGCAAAGTTCGTTGCAAAATTCATTGAGGATTGAGCGGATGAAGAGTCCCGGCCAGACATACAAACATACCAATGCAACTTTCTATGCAAAACTTAATTTTAGGTCTTGAAGTTCTTCTTGCTCTTGAAGAGTTTTATGAGTTCCCAATCCAAAATTTTCCATTTTTCCATTTGAAGTGCACCTACAATTTCATACAGTTTTCCCTTTGAAAACCAATGAGTTTACCAAGTTTTTCAAATTTTGAAAATGTTCGTTTAATCCAGGGTAATCTGATGGTTTCTAGCAACCAACTGTTATATTTCATCATTTTCTTTCAAATTATGTTTTCAACTGAAGTAAGATTTATCTTATTTCTTGTTTTTGTTTTTATACTGGTAACTAGTGTAGATTTTCTCTCCCCAGCAGCACTATTTTGCGGGAGTGAGAATAACAATATTCACAAAATGCTGCAAATATTTTCCCTCCGGAAAATTGATTTCATCTAATTTAAAATTTTGAGCAATCTAATATTTCATAATATTTCCATGAAAGATCTTGTTTTCTAAATAATGCACTCCACTGACAATACAATTTATCTTTTCTTTACTGCAAGTTATGCCAGGGAAGCAATCAATGATTGGTAAAATTGAAGGCATAGAACCATCTACCACAAGTTTCACATCTTAGGCCGTGTACGAATTGCGTTAAAACATTGGAAAAACTTTTTAGCCTGCTCCGCAGCTAATTGAATTTGAACACATTTTATTCACCACGCAGTGTTAAAATTTAAGCGAACGTCAAGTTTTAATACACATTTTATTGCAATTCGCACACGGCCTAAATATTTCTGTACAGAGAGGAACAAAACAAAATAGAACACGCTATATAGTATCCATACACAAAAGAAGGAGACGTCGACGTGCATGAAAAGCATGCTGAATCGTTGAATGATGTGAGAACAATCAAGTTAAAAAAGGAATCTCTGTCACAGAAGCAAAAGAAATTATAATAACTAAAGAAGAAAAAGTGCAGTAGATTGGATTTAGTGGCAGTAGATTTTTTTTTTGCGAAAAATGCAGTAGATCTACTGCAATTGCAGTAAAGTGGTATCGCTGGGCTGAACATTGATTATTGTTATTGAGCAACTGAAACAGATATAGAATAGAACTGAAAAAGTGAGGCTACAGCAGGGATGGAAATTGAAGTTTTGCAATTGTATTGAATTTGTTTTTCAAATTGTACCAAATTGTACCAAAACCTTTTTTCCGATGAAAGTAGACAAATTTAAAAATTTTATTCAAAAAAAAAAAAAATCAGAATAAGAAAGGTTTCCACGGAACTTTCAGTGAAGAACACTTTTTACTTACCATACATGTGAAATATACAAAAATTTTAAAATAAATGGTTCCACCGGAGAGTAATAACTCATTTCACTTATTTATTTCTCGCCGATCTTCCTTTTTTGGTCAAGCGAGTTCATATTGTTAATGAAATAAGCGTGTGGTTGTTGTATTTTTATTTTCAAAGTAAGTCTGAACTCTGAAGCAACAATTTACGACATCTGACATAAGCTTCAAGTTGCTTAGTGGAAAAGATTAATTTATTAATGCTGTTGAGGTAATTTTCGGTTTAATGAGCAAAAAACGGCAGAAATATTGATTTGTCTATTCAAATCGCTTAGATCAATCAAAAATGAAACAATTTCAATGAAGGCAAATGAGAGAAGAGAATAGAACGCATGCTTTCAACAAATCAGTTAATCTAGTCGAAGCTTGCAATTTCAAGGTCTAATGTTTTGTCCGTTACAAGTTACAAGAATCTTCATGAGGAGTTGGCTTCTGACCGTCCATGTATAATATTGCTTATTTTTTCTGTCCATACATTCTTCTAAAAAAATTAACTTATATTCTTTGGCAACGCTTCTGCTATCTAGTTTTGAAAATGATGAAAGATTTTTAAGGTCTTTCACCCGAGACTTTTAATATTCATACAGAGCTAACAGAAAAACCTATTAACAAGCCTGTAAATGTTACAGAAAAAAAAGTAATTTTTACTGAACAAATATTTTTTGAAAAAACGATTCAAATTTCACATTAGCAAATTGTACCAAATAGAGACAAATTGTACTTTTGTACTTCAACAAACTCAATTGTATCGAATTTGGTACAATTGTACCAACTTTTCCATGGGTGGGCTACAGCGCTACAGGTAACAGGCTAAGCGCTAAGCGCTAAGGCAATAACAACGACAACGACAACCGAATTGGAAATGGAAACGGAATTATTCACACTGACTCTGTATGAGTATAGAATTCTTATATCATTCTGCATTGATATTGGTTTTTGTATATACAGCTTGTTGGTTCGGTCTTCGGGGTTTGGGTTGGGGATGGAGTATTAGCAACAGAGAGAGAGACACTGAGGAAGTGAATTTTTGAATGGGAATGAGAAAAAAAGAAAATGTGAAAAGAGAATAATTAAACATTATGATTTATGATTTAGTATTAGTAGTAGTAGTAGTAGTAGTAGTAGTCTTTTTTGAGATTTTTTTTCGACAATGCTTACTCACTAATATTATTTGAGTACATGACACAATTTGAGTTAATTTGTCGACTTAGCACTTTAGAAGGATTGGTCTGCGTCTGACTATACAATACATACATTGGTACATATTATTGTTTTAATTTTTCAATTTTGTTAAAATGCTTTTTTGGGAGTTTTAGATTTAACTCTACTAGTTGACAATATGATTTATGATAATATTGACTGAAATTGAGGTTTAAAGCTTTAAAGTTGAGAATTGAGAGACTTGAGAGTAGCAGATAAGAAAACTCAAAAAGAGTGACAGTGAAGGCTGGCGGAATGCGGAATGAATGTTTAGTATTTTAATACGTTTTGTGGGAGTGGAATCAGGGATGAAAAATGAAGTGTTTTAATTTGTACTGAAAGTAGGAATAAAATTGAAAATTAAAATGAAAATAAATAGTGTCAATATGTCAATATTGCTTGTCAGGTCAACAGTAGGTATTGCGTTGAAATAATGGTAAATACAGCCATTGATAATTATATTTGGATAACCTTTTGTTTTATCAAATGACCAATGCTTTACTGTACTACACTAAGCTTTTTTTTTTTTTTTTGCAAGATATTCCGCTCTAAAACTCGTTTATAAATAAGGCTGTATGAATTTATTTATTAACAGAAATAAACTCAGAAAAAATGAAGGAATCCTCAGTGGACGCAGTATAGTTTAGATAAGAAAAATAATGTCTGTGCATCCAAGCAAATGGCGACTCTTACATGGCAACTAAACAGGAATAGGTATATAATGTACTTTTTCACTCTTTTGTATAATGACGTATACCTCACATGGAGACATTGAATAAGAAATACAGGAAGCGGTGTTAGCTTCATGTACAGTGTACGTGAGTGAAGCAAAAAAAAATTTATGATGTCAAATTTTTTGCCTGTGCTGTCAAACTTTGCCTGTTCTGTCATTTTGCCGATCTGTAAAGAAGTGCTTTTGTGATTTTCGTAGTTAAATTTATAAAATAAATCTGTAAAACAACATTAAATAGTGAAGTTTTTGAAAATCATTTGTCTATGGAATTTATTTGTTCTTGTTTTTTAGTTTCATCTGTCAAAAAAAGCAATAACTCGAGTTCAGGGGCGCATTTATTTATGTTGGTGATCGTAAGGCGCTGCACAATTTCTTGTGCTTTTTAACACTTGATTAAGTTGTTCTTAGAATGTGTTTTCAAATAACACCCAAAAAGGTGCAGTAAATGTGATGAATTACAGATGAAAAATGAAGGAAATGTACTGAAGAATTAAAAACAAAAACAATACAAATGGTGTGTGTGCACCTTGAACACCATGTAATCAAAAAAAAGGATTGAAATTGAAAGAAAAAGTTGAAGAACAATCGATGTAATCTTGATTCAATCAAATTTAGCTTGTAGTCCTTGTGATTAACCATTCAACTGCAGACCAGCCCTGTTGTAATGCGTTTGTGTTTGTGCAACTCACACTTCTTAGAAAAATGCTTCACTTCTTTTTCATAAGACTCCTTCCTGTATTTCTTATTCAATGTCCGTGCTCTATTATATTATCTCTATGTGAGATATACCTATGTATATGGATTTACCAGGCAATATCAAGAATGGTTTTCTGCTTGGTTTGACAGTTTTTTGACAGTTCTTTACATAAGTTTGTAATATGTATTCTCTGCTTGCTACTGTCAAACCAAGCAAAAAACCATTCTTGATAGTACTTGGTAAATCCATATACAAGGAGATATACGTCTTTCTCATTATACAGAAGAGTGAAAGAGTAGGTACTCAGCCAGAGATAGAGGATATAGGAAATTAAGCTGTCAAAAAGGATTTGCCTAGGCCAACAAGCTCAAATTGACGCTCATGAGCAAGAGCTGAATAACATTATAAATTTACTAGCAGACCCAACGAACTTCGTGTCACCTTATTTTAGACTCTACAAACAAAAAGTTTGAATTTCTATGCGTTTTATTTTAATGCGATATAAAGTAAACAATGTTTTTGGTTTTTGCAAACATAAACATCGAAGATAGTACAAGAACAGTCTAATATGCTATGCGAAAAATAGGTGAATTCGAGATTGATTGAAACTTCGATCAATTCAATCTAAATTTGGTGCCAGGGGACAACAGTTGGTATACGACCGAAGCTGTTATTATTAAACAGATTTTTTGAAGTCATTGGATGAAGCCAGCAAAATTTAATGGCGCAAAATTATAGTCCGCTAATGAACATTTTTAAGAGAATTTAGTGTGATACTAGCTTAAAATGCTGTTGGAGTCATGATTGAAACGTCATTTTAAGCTAGTACCACATTAAACTTGTTCATTGGCGGATTATAATTTTGCGCCAATGGCTTTTGCTCGACGAAAATACGGTGCATTTCTTTTAAACGCATTTATTTGTGAAAAATTACATTTATTCTTGTTTTTGGTACTTTGTGAGATTCTGCAATTTGTGAATTAATACAAATACACCCATACATAATCTTAAAAAGTTAAACCTCATTCTCTAATACGAAAAGTGGGAACACCATTATTTTGAGATTACCAATTTTTTATCAAAAATGTCTATTAAAAGAAACACTTTTTAAGTAAACAAAATAAAGTATACCTAAGCTAATTCTAAATGATTTCGAATTTTCCGTTTGTATGCATTTCGGCTTGTCTAACAGCCATCTTCAGCAACACGACTGAGGGACAAAAAAGGTTATTGCAATCCTAAACAGAACAATTGTATACATATAATAACCAATGAATTTGAAACGAAAACAATTTTAAAAAGAAAAACAACAAAAGCAAAAATCTGCTTTTAACGCTGAATCATCTCTATTTATGTATAGAAGAGGCTCTCGTGCGCATTAAGTCTTCAGCTCCCGCTCACGAACTTTAAATTTCAAAGCTGGACATAAATAATTGTTGTTGTTAGATGTTGTTCTTGCAATGCGGGTTGTGCAAAGGCAGACAAATAAGTAAATACAAATAAATATTTTTTGTCGCATTCTTTGCAAGATATTGCATGAATCCCGGTTTTGTCAAGTTGTTCTTTTTTGTTTTTCGTAGAGAGTAGAATGCTTCTTAGCTACAATGGGTTGGTTGTTGAATGTCGGTGGATTATCTTGTCGATTATTATTTGGTCGATCCATTCACTCTAGCTGCATTTTTTATGCAATTGTAACCTAACCAAACGGTGGCACAATGAGTTGAAAGCTGCTAATTTGTGTCGAATGGTGGTATCGTATATGAGACAATCGGGGTGAAGCGTAAGGGCTCAGTTATAGCTATCAGTAAAGTCCATCAGTAAAAATTTTGTTTTGCTATTTTGAATACTTTAATTTCATATTTTGAGGAAATTTTTGATGAAATAAGATGAAAATACATTTCGACTATTTGTTTCAAAAAAAAAAGAATGCATTTAGTGTTAAATATTATTAAAAAATCCATTTTATAAATTTTACTGATGAAATTTCATTTTACTGAACAACTGACTGCCAAATGTCAAAAAAAAAAATTCCATTTCGTTTTACTGATGGCGTTTCATTTTTTTACTGTTCTGGTGCCATCATTAAAAAAATTACTGATGAGATGAACAGTAAAAACGAAATTATTTGCGGCGTGAAGGTGTAAAGGGGATTGCTCATTTTATAAGGGACATCCGGCCCGGAGTGTACACCAATGAATTTGGTATCAAATTAAAGGTTGTTCTAAGCCGGATATATCTGCAAAAATATTTTGTCGATAACTCATGGGAGATCCGAAATATTTGAAATTGAAGTTCGAAAAGTGCAAACATTAAAAATCAGCACTTTTTCGACATAAATGTTTATATCTTTGGATTTAAAAAAGCTAGAAAAATCACAGTGGTATCAATTTAAAGGTGTCAAACATATCTTTCAAGTGAAACAACAATTACATTTGTATGATTTATATGTATTGAGATATTTTCAATTGAAGCCTTGAAAACAGCATTTTTTAGGCAAACTTTCGTGCGATAATATCTTTTGAAATTCAATGACGACATTGATTTCTTTTGCCACCGTTATGTAGCCTAGTTCACAACCTTTATTTTCATATACAATTTATTGGGATTTCCTTAATAATTTTTGATTATAACCAACAAATCTTTCAAAATATGCCTTAAACGAAAACATTATAATATGAAGTTTCTCTTTTTAAGTTATTCTTCTATATTTAGTTATGTAAACATGCTTTTTTGAAAAGGTACTTAAAACATTCTGAGCAGTACTATTAAATAGTTCCTGAAAGCTTAGAAGAAGCTGAGTTGATTTTGATAACCTTCATCTCTAAAATGTTAAAAGAGTACCATATGAGTGGCATAAGCCTATCATTCTGGATAGTTTTAACCACTTTGCAGCACTCACCTCATGCTATTATCTATTCATGAATTATATTCTAGCAGATTTTGTTATAGAAAATAATTTTAATAGGAGACGAATTTATTTTACGATTATAAATGTTTCTTTAACCCGCTTTAATTATAATGATACCATATTTTGTTTAGTTGTGCAACTTATCGATTGAAACAAGCACTTTCTTATTAAGAGGAGAATATCCGAAATTATGGCTCTTATAATCAACAAGAACCCAACCAGCAATCTCCCAGCAGGTTTACCCTTATCAATATATTCTAAATTATAACGTGGTAGGATTCAAGCATACGTTTAAGTCGGAAAGTATAATTTGTAGGTTTATGTTTTATAAAATAACTAGCCGATCCGACAAACCTTGTTTTGTCAATGGAAAACATTTTTTTTGTGTGAATCTTAATTCTCTTCTATTTTAGTCTGTGCAAGAAATGTATATCTATCTTTTAGGTCATCTGAATAGTTAAACAATTTTATTTTATTTCTCGGAGTTCTGACTAAAAAGAGATATAATGACGTGTGAACTTATTGAAACAAATTATGACGTCACTTCATTATTCTTTTGTAACCCAAGAAATATAAGACTTTTGAAAATATTAAGGTAGTCTATTCTGTCATTACCGTAAATCCGTTTTCTTTTCCATTTGAATCGTATATCACAAATTGTTTTTTATTTTATATGTTAAGTTCATGACCGTAATTTGTAGGGGCTTTAAAGAATTTGCATATCCTTATAAGTTATAACACACACTTAATGGGCTTTCAAAATTAGTTTTTTTTTAACTTACAAGCGCTCTGGATCTGGATACCTATTTTAAATAATCAAAACTAAAAAAGATTTCGTTCATATTTCAAATTGTTTTGAATCTTTTAGGAAAGATATTTTGTAACTAGTCGGGGAAGCTTGTTTTAAGTTTTTAATATCAGATTAATTTTGTTAAGTATTTGAATGAAAGATACAATTTATTTTGCTTCAAAAGTATGGAAAAATGAATTTTACTCATAACACGTGTGTTATGATGATGATCAACAGGACAAAGAAGCGGTTGTTCAATGTTACTGCAATTGCCTAGTAGGTCGAAGATCGGTTGGACTTTGCGCTCGTGTTATGACCATAATATGGTTTTTAAGTTGGAAAAGATATGAAAGTAATTTAAGACTCTCTTCCCAATTCTTAAATAATCTTTTAATAACAAATGATTCAGATTAGAATTACCTATGTTTTGCCAAGCCCATTACCATTAGAATTATTTATTTTTCTTTCAATTTTCCTACCATTCTCAAAAAAATTATTTACTTGTTTTAATTTTTCTACCATTACTATTGTTTGGAAATAATCGAAGAATTTTATAACATCAACGTGTCTTTCTTTTTGCAAAGTTAAATTGTGAAGTTTAAACATTCATAGAAGTTCAATTTCTCTATTTAATTCAATTAACCGTTTTGTGTTTATTGTGTTATGTTGTCTCTTTACTTACTCTTATATTTTTGTTTTGCTATGTCGATCAATGGTGTGGTCTGTGGTATTAGAGGAGTTCTTTAGCTCTCATACTCAATGGAATCCACATTTATAATATTGATGAGCAACAATTTTGCATGCCTATTCTTGCATTTTCATCATTACTCGATCACTTGGATTGAGATCGCAGACCAGACCACACCATTGACCATCGGCGCTAAAGATAAGTACCTATTTTTTCTTATAATTAATAAACTAAATTTATAACGTTTTCTGAAGTGCAAGTGTTTTTCCTTGGCTATTGTGAATTAATTCAATGGGTGTGGGCTGGTGATCTTTCCTTTGAAAGAGCGATCATTGAACATTTTGTCAATCTAAGAAACAATCAATTCTCGTCGGTATATTTTACAAATATACATTAAATTTCGAATGAGAAATGAACAACTATACCTACGAATCATTTTTATAATTTATTTTAGTGTCATAAGATTTTTTATGCATTTCGACAGCATAGTTCTTATCTATAATTGTCAAAATGAAGAAATTGTTAAAGAAATCTCGATAAATTGTATATGAAAATAAAGATTGTGAACTAGGCTACTTAACGGTGCTAAAAGAAATCAATGTCGTCATTGAATTTCAAAAGATATTATCGCACGAAAGTTTGCCTTAAAAATGCTGTTTTTCAAGGCTTCAATTAAAAATATCTCAATACATATAAATCATACAAATGTAATTGTTGTTTCACTTGAAAGATATGTTTGACACCTTTAATTTGATACCACTGTGATTTTTCTAGCTTTTTTAAATCCAAAGATATAAACATTTATGTCGAAAAAGTGCTGATTTTTAATGTTTGCACTTTTCGAACTTCAATTTCAAATATCTCGGATCTCCCATGAGTTATCGACAAAATATTTTTGCAGATATATCCGGCTTAGAACAATCTTTAATTTGATACTAAACTCATTGGTGTACATTCCGGGCCGAAAATGAGCATACCCCTTTACTGATAGTTATAAACGATCATCAGTATAAAATTTCAGATTCCAGATGTTTCAATTTTTACTGATGGATTTTACTGATAGCTATAACTGAGGCCTTACTACGTTTTGCACTTCAATGCTTTTTTCGGAAAATCGTTCAATATGGTTGGTTTACCTAAAATGATGCAGAAATGCAGAGAAAACGTTGCCATCTTTTTTGTTTACCGGCATCTTTCTGGCTTGGTTGAATGTTAAAATTAAAGTACTCCACTTTTTCCGCATTGAAAAACGATAACGAACAAAACTCCGCTTTTAACATCTCCTTTAATCACAGAACTTATACACAGACTTCTCATCCTTCGCTCCTTTTCTTTCCTATAAATTAATAATAGGGCAAAGAAAAAGCTCCTGAAAGCTTCATGTCTGGTACGGCTTGTCTGGAAAGGAAAACAAAAATTATTCATATTTTTCGGCAGAGAAAAGACATCTGTAGTAGTTTTTTACGTGGTCACAGGGTCCAAAGCTAGAACAGCAGAAATATGCACGGTTGGTTATTATTACTTTTATCAGAAAAAAAAAAATCGGAGTTTATTGTAACAGAATTATCTTTCTTTGAATGATTTATTTAAATGCTCATTGTTCTTATTGATACTTTGTGTTTGAACATCATCTATACCTACCTACACAATAAAGCAAATGCTTCATTTATCGAAGACAAATTGTCTTTATTTTGCACCGATTGTACGACTTATTAGCTATAGTTACTGTTTCGTTCATGCAAAATGTTTACATTGCGTCAAAATCGGAGACAGTTTCTCTCCGTTTGATTGTATAATGATTTGTTTACAAAACTCATTTTTCAATGCTTGTACACTGCCGTTCATTTGAATAGGTTCACACATTTTTTCACCTCACTGTTAGCCTTTTCCCTTTTCCCTAGAAAACAGTTCAAAAATGAATAAAGGCAACTTTCAATAGAGTAATATTTTTTTTTTATTTCACTAGATCATTTTCTTTTTTCTTTTGAAAAAAAAGTTAGTAAAATATTGCCGTTAAATTCAAAATTCGATAAAATATTAAATTAAAGAAATTAAAGTACAACAAAAATAAGTACACAAAACATAAAATGTACCTACAACTTTTAGTGTTGACTAATATTTTGTATGATACCCTTTTGCTTTTATTACTGCCGACATTCTTCGGGGCATCGATCGAACCAAGTTTGATGTTATTTCTGCACCGATGTCCGACCACTCCTCCTGTAAAACATGTTTGAGCTGTTCTTTTGTCTTGATCTCATGTTTTCTAATTTTTCTCTCAAGATATTCGATGGCATTCATGTCCGGAGATTGAGGGGGTGTTTTTAGTTGTTTTCGCACATTATAGAGCATCCACTCTTTAACCACAAGTCCACAAGCGATGTGTGCTTAGGATCGTTATCTTGCTGGAAGATAAACGATCCTTCTAAGCCTAATTTCTGGCCACTTTGGTGCAAATTGTTCTTTAAAATGTCGAGGTAGACAAATCGGTCCAATGTTTCTTTAATGAAAACTAAATTGCCCACTCCAGACACCGCACAGTGCGTCGATTGTATGGAGAAAGTGGACAAAATTCAATTATCTTAAATTAAGTTGAATTTTCATTAAAAATTGTTTTTAATGTATCAAGTAATTATTTTTTTTTTAATTCAAGTTATATTAACGACCCCTGCCACGCCCACTTTTGAATATCATTTATAACTTAAAAAAACCTTGCACTATTTTGTTCATGTTTAAGAAAGTGAATTTTCTAGCTAGTTTTCTTAAATATTGCATTTTGGAAATAACTTCAGAGACACATATGCACATAATTCAGAATTATAAACATATGTAAAAACCTAAAAACAAGCATTTTGACAAATAAAAAATTAAAAATAACGAAATTCAATGTTTCAATGTATTTATAATGCATACATATATTTGTATTTATTTAAAAGAAAACAATATATGATTTTGTACTAAAAGAAAACAATATGTATATGATTTTGTACAAAACAATCAATTATTTATGAATCAGAATCAGAATTTTCAATATCTTCAAAATTGGAAGAAGTAATCGAAGCCGAAGAAGTATCAATGGATTCGGTTGTTTGAATATATTGACCGATTTCTTCTTGATCTTCCTTAGATAATCTGAGCTCTTTTTTCTAATACTCGAAATCAAAGGATCGGACCTGAGAAGCAGAACCGTCAAAAGGTCTTGGTTAGTGTTAACGCGAGATGACTTTCTTGCGTGACCAAGCCGATGTTTTCGAAACTCCTTATGGCTTGCTTCAAACGCTTCTTCAGACAGTAAGCCAATTGGAATTTCGAAAGATGAAATTATATCTGGCCCATGAATTAAAAGTTTGTGTACACTTATTGGCATGAAGTAGGTACCAACTAGGGATCGTTAAACATCGATAGTCTATCGATAGTATCGATAGTAAAAAACTATCGAATGTATTGATAGTTTTGAAAATACTATCGATAGTTTGCATTTCCATTAAAAAAAAAAGTATTCTTTCTCTAGAACAACAAGCAAATAGATACTTCTTTATACATGAGCAATATCATTGTAATTGTATTTCCTTTTCCATAGTATTATTACCGTTTATTATTTTTTTATTTAAACGAAAGCAATATTTCCTTAAATTCGTCAATTTGCATTAGTAGTGCTCTGTTTTTCTTTTCTCTTTGTTGTATAGCAACAGCTGATTCGAACAGCTCCGAAATTCTCGCCCCGAAAAATTTTTGGGGCGATTCAGAGCGCTCCCGGTCACTAATCAGTTATAACAAGATTGGAAACCTACTTACGTTTTACCCTCCAAATACCTCAAAACTTACTTTTTTCATACACACATACTCTTCCAGTAAACTTGCTTTTTATTATGTAGGCAATTGTATCATTATTACAATTACACGCATACTCTTGCAGCTAACCTGCTTTTTAGTTCGTAAGCAAATGTCATTTTGACAGCAAGCCTTCCCATCTTGTTATAACTGATCAGTGCTCCCGTTCCGAGCACTGAATACACATTGAACACGGTGGAAGTGCACCCGGGCGAAAAAAGAGCGACATCGAACAGCTCAGTGCGAGATCAGAGCGCCACAGAGCACACATCGAACAAACATACTTTCTTTTTAGAAATGTCATGTTCCTCTTAAGTGAATCAAACGATTTCACACAAAGTTTGTGCTTTACAGAATAAAAGGAACCTATTTTATAAGTTTCATCTGCAATACAAATGCAAGTTTGTGCGCCAGATCGTGCATTTCCCCATTTTTAGTGATCTTGAAGACCAATATAATTTTTTAACCTTTTTTTGTGGTTCCAATGGCTAAAAGTTGTTTCAAAGGAAACTATCGATATTCTATCGATAGTATCGAGTTTTTTTTTTAACTATCGATACTATCGAAGTCCCTGACTATCGATGTTTAACGATCACTAGTACGAACTATAGAGCTCTAAATATAATTCCCTTACTTCGGCGAGTAATGTCGAGAATTGGCTTATGTCAATATTGAGCCCTGAAGCCAAGACTCTGAGGATGATGGAAAATTTGTAAAAAAGCTGTTCGTCAAGACCTGTAATTTCCGCCGTTAACTTGGCATTCTTGAAAAATCTTCTTGCTGTGTTGCCATCATTTGTCGTACCAAACCCAGGCTTAGGCTTGTCGATGTTAAGGCCTTATTGTGTTTTAAACATTGTTTGAATGTTTTTTTCTTTCGTCAAACACCTTCTTGTTTTCACTGTCTTTTCCTACCCGCCATGATTTAAATGGGAGTCTGTAGGATATATGTAACAAACATTCGAAACATTTTATCCAAGAATGTAGAGTGGATAAACCAAATCGGAAGTTTTCTCCAATAACAGGTTTTTCATGTACTTGTACCAAATTCATTTCCTTTGGAGTTGCTCCACAAAGAAAACATTTTGATGCAGAGATCGAGTTTGACAAAATATTACAAATGTTCCCATCAACCATTGTAAAAATTAATTTGTATGAAAAGCTTAACTTAAAGCCGATTTTGTTGATAGCCGTTGGAGTGAGTTGCTCTATAAAAAGTAGAAAATTGAAAATATCGGTGATGTTTAAAAATTTATCATAAATATATTTAATTGGCAAACAAATTTACCGATCTGAGATTTCATTTTGGTTTCCTCATTTCTTATAAGTTCAGGACATTCCTTTGCAAACATGAACTTAATCGGACGATAAAACATAGTGGAAGAACATCGAGGATTTTTCCATATCTCAACACCTGTACCTTCTTCAACCATTTTCAAGGGTGATAATGCAATTAAAAAGGTACTCATCTGTGTTATTCGAATAGGAAAAAACTTGCTTGTATTTGACGGAACTTCCGTCAAAGCCCCATTTATTTCCGAAATATCGGCAATGCTCTCCACAGTTTTGTGGAGAAGTTCCTGAAGATCAACGGAGGCAGTAGTTTCGGAAAATTCTCTTTTGGTTGGAAGCATTTGCTTTTTGTAATTTCTCAGTTTATATAAACTGGGAAATAAATCCTTGTGAAATTCTAAATGTTTCTACGATTGTAACCATCACTTTTTAAAATTCGGCGAATAGTTTGGGGGTTACATTTCTTACCAATTTCGTCAGCAACTTGTTGTTGTATTTTTGGGGCACTTAATTTAGGGTTAGTTTTGATTTTGCGGATAATGATTCGATTTTCTGCAGGTGTGAAGATACATGGGCGTCCGCTGCGGGCTTTATTTTTAGTGTTTCCTGTGAGTTGGTACTTTTTTATTATTTTATGAATGGTGAATTGGCTTTTATCAACTATTTTTGCAATTTCCCTTATGCTTTTGTTTTCTCGGTGATGCTTGTTTATTAAATCCTTCAAATCTTATGAAAATTGGTTACCTCTAGGAGCCATATCAACTTTTTTCCCATTTAAGTGGTAATTTTGCATAAAAAAACAATCAAAACAATGAAATAAGCTTCTTATTGTTGGTTGCGTTGGGTTTTCGAAAATAATAGAAAAATGAAGGAAAAGGACGAGAAGTCAAGAAGGGGGGACTGTTCGTTGAAAGTTTTAGAAGAAGGAAAGTATTAAACCCTCCCAACCTGGAATCCGTCGCCATTTGTTTCATAGGAATTCCCCTAGCTAATAGGATCGCGTCCTATCCCATACTCACCCCATAACCAGTACCTTAGTCCGTCTTACCGCACCCCCTGTTGAAATGTTCAAAATTCCATCGGGCTCATATTAAAACCCAAGAAAAGATATGCTTTCATCAAATTTGACGTGAAACTCACAACAGATTTATTCGATAAAAATAAAATTGATAATGCCCTATAGTCATTGGGACCTTGGAAATTTTACGATACATAAAAAAAAGACACTAAGTATTTAAAAAATGATTACATAAACTTTAAAACTAATAATTTAAATGTCAACTTGTCGTCGATAATGGAGACATTTATCCCCAGGCATCATTCCTGCTCGCAAAAAAAAAATCGCACCTTTTTATCGCTCGCTTTCAATCCTTGTGTGTAAGGCTTAGCTTCCTTCGTATGAAAAGATCAAATAACGGGAGGACCTCTCGTACCCCAAACCCCTTTCCCTACCTACAGAGAGCTCTGTGTAAGTATCAAGGAATCTGCAAAATCTTGCCAGGATCCGAGTGGTTCCGAAAAGCCCGGACCCACACAAAAAGATCGGCGGTTTGTGCTTTTACTACCCGAAATGTTTCCAAATTCATTTAAATTGAGTACAATCTTTATAGGAACTAAAAATTAACAAATGATTTCAAAATTGAATTGATAAATAGTTCACGTCAAAATTTTCTTATATTTTTTTTAAATTTAAGTACGTAGGTATCACATAGGTATCGGGGTATCGAGCACTACACAAAAACTACGCCTTCAGTTGGCAGCGCTCCCCTTTTCTCTCGTTCGCCTTGCAAATGGCGGAGTTAAGCACTATTCACATGAGCACGACCAACGAACGACGAATGAATGAAGAAATGTGATTTTAGATACGTTTGAAGCCGTATTTCCATGCAAATTCTCAACAAAACGATAAAAGTAAAGTTTATGTTTGATTTATGATGCAAAAATTAACTTTTTATTCTAAAATGTTAGTAAATTTGAGAAAACTAATTTATTCGTCGCGAAAAGAATTCCAGTTGATACGAAGTCCCCTATTACACGTTGACTCACGACTCACGACTCACTTTTGAGTTCCCTTATAAATTTGTATTCGGTGAGGCAAGCGCTATTACACGTTGACTCGTGCCCCATGCCTCAAATTTGACAATTATTGTTTGTTTTGTTTTAAATGCTCCTTCTTCTGCTCATACGGAGTTACACACTTTTCTGGTTTTCAAACAAATCCGATGTTGTTTATCCCAGCAACAAGAAAATCGAATGAAAAAGAACAGCATAAAACGAAAATGAGAAAAAAGAGACGTCAAAGTGAGTCTAATAAAAATTTGCCCGAGACTCACCGGAAATTTTTTTTGGCATCTCATTTTCTCACATCTGCTTTCTTTTTCGCACTCATGTGAGTCGTGAGGCATCGTGTAATAGCAGACGAACTGCCAAACTCTATTCGCGTTCCACATCATCCACACTCCCAACGAACAAAATATTCGCGAGCGTATAACCTCAAAAATCATTCTTGCTTTGTGTTTTGGTTGTTCATTCGCGACGAATTAAATACTCTCATGTGAAAGAAATGTCAAAATCGACGAATTTTCGTTCATTCGTTGGTCGTCGTTCGTGCTCATGTGAATACTGCTTTAGATCGAAAAACAGATTTTTTAAATTGCGTTGAAAGGTGGGCGGCCCATGGTGCTCTTCTTTATTGTCAACACAATTCCCCCAAATGATAAAAAAAAATGTGTTACTTGGTTGGTCTGGGTATGGCTCAGACCTAGATCCTTGTTAAAACGTCCTGACTCGGTCTTGCCAGACCGTAAGTCGCCTCGTACCACGACGAAAACGGTCGTGTTCTTATCCGGGTTTGATTTAGATAATGGGCCGCCTCACTATAAAATTTCACTTTCATTATCCCTTTATCCAACACAAATTTTTAATAAACACCATATCTCACCTCAAATCTTATTTAAAATTACTTCGGATTCACTTTATAAATTATAACTGCACAACGTTTTTCAAAAAAAAAAAAATTCACCTACGGCACTGGCTGGATATATTCTGGCACCTGATCGGCTCGACTTTCTTTGATCTAATGATCGACGGAATTCCCTAAGAAAATTCTTACCCATATGCAATTAATTAGAGTGACGCAAATCTCTACCTGTCCCTTTCTTTTTCTATTGGGAAACCCCTCAGTTATGTACCAAAATTCAAATTATTTTTCGCGCCTTTGAAATTTTAGTATTTACATACCCAATACAAATATCCATGCTCACACAGACTACGTTAACGCAACTCACTCTAAATAAAAACACAAAACACTCACAGCTCACACAGATAACTACTGACAACGACTCGTCTAAAATATACAGCCATCCCATTCTTCTACCCTCTAACTATCTCACTCGGTTTTCTGCCTTCAATTTTATTTTCTATTAAAGCCTTCTATTTTCAGTTTATGGACCAAATTGTAATGTCCTCCCAGAGACCCAGGATTCCAACACCCAATGGACGCCACTACCAGCCCAGGATCTGTGCCTAGATAAGTAGACCATATTGTTATGGGGATCAGGAGCTTCCCTGCAAAATTTTTATCGTCAGCTCATGATCCTCCGTTTCTACTCTTCCTTGAGCTCCTTGAGCTCTACTAATCGCATTTCTCTTTTCTTTTCTAGGTGTTCAGGTGCAGTGGCGGTTCCTTTTATCGTTTCTTTGAAACAAGTTTACCCCCGGCTAAACGTATACTCTTGTGTTTTTTTTTATTTTTATTTATTTTTCTATTCTTATTTATTTATGCTATTCTTTTCCTTCAGCGCATCCGTAACAACAAATTAAGGAAATGCAACATTTGAAAAAAACTCGCCTTTTTTTCGAAATTGTGCGTTTTTGTCCAAGTGTTACAATAGAATGTTCTAACTGTGTACTTACTTTTGTCATAAAAATTAGAGTATTTTGTAAGCTATCTCCAAAGCAACGAGTTGAGCTTACATAACGGTCCTTTTTTGCATGTAACCAAACTGAATACATGTTGGACAACAGATCAAACACGCTTCAAGGCTAACATGATTGCAATCATGGAGCTATTACAACAGAAAGTAGTTTAATGCATATTGTGTACTTATTTTTTGTGATTGACTGTGTATACAGAAATTTATAAATTTCCCCTGCAAGTATTGAAATAACTATGAAGGTTTGTTTTTCTGTTACTTTATTAGGAATTTATTCTGTAAGTATTAATTATTTACTTGACCATGATCTCAAATGACTTCTGGCCCTATCTACACATTAAGATAATTATTTTTTTTTTAGAAAAAGAAACCACACACTAATAGATCTTATTTAAACATAAAATTAAATACGCCATTCTATCAAGAAAATGAAAACGATACTTGTGAGGCTCTTGTGTAACTGAGAAAGGTATGTTGAATGAAACTTAAGAGTAGGACTTACTATCGAAAGGCTTTATCTACAAACTTATGTTTTGTCTAAATTGTGTCTACCCGTCGGTGACAAATTCGTTTGAACATCCAACATTCCACATATCATGAATGACAAGTCATCATTGTCCGTAAAATCGTTTTGCATCATCAACGAGTTATCATCCAAGGTATTATGCAGATCTCCTTCGTCATCAGAATTTTGTATTAATGCTAACTGGGATGCGTCATAAATAGCAGCATCCTGTTGTGGGGCAGAGATTTGAAGCAACACGACTTTAATTATTTGCTCTGGTGAAATTGTGTCCAATCCATGTTGCGTTCGAAGATGTCTTAGCACATTTTTCCGCTGTAGCTGAGTATAATTGCATATTGTACATATGTGCGCTTCGATTTGATGGACCTTGGTATCAAAATTTATTAATTTCAATGCTTTACCCTTCTTCGGACAGCCTGCATTGGAAATGTGATTTGTGAGAAGACTTCGCGTCGGTTTCAATATATGGCAACCGCTGCATTTGAAGCT
The DNA here is from genome assembly GCA_943590905.1 of Sphaerophoria taeniata. NCBI lineage: Eukaryota > Metazoa > Arthropoda > Insecta > Diptera > Syrphidae > Sphaerophoria > Sphaerophoria taeniata. The sequence continues at coordinate 68,884,290 of OX016542.1, forward strand.
ATATTCACCCGTATGCATGGTGAAATGCTCAAACCAATATGGCAACAAAAATTTGGCTTCTTTATCGCAGAATATGCAATGTGCAGCATATTGTATCTGATTGCATTTGTAGAGATGCACAAATCCAACATTGCTTGTTGTTAGAAGACGGCGGATGTCTCTATTTCGAAGACGAGAAACAAAAACCTCTGAAGATCGATGCTCGTTGACGTAGTGGTGAACAATTCGCGGTACTCGTTTCGAACAGTGGACACACAAATCGTGGGCTTTATTGTGCATATGCAGGTTGCGATCGATATTTTTGAGCGATTGATCTGTTTGCATGTCGAATGTTTCTGATGAGGAGTCTTGTATAGCACACGTGATTTTATCATCATTTTGAAAAGCATCATCTTCATCACCGTTTTCATTTTCTCTTTCTGAATCTCTTCCTGTTAGTTCAGGATCATCGGCAAAATCGAGCAAGCTATCAACTTCGCCGTCGTCGGCATCTGCCTCTATCCAGGTGGGAGTTAAAAGGTCATTTTCCTCAGAATTTACAATTGTTGCGCTGGCCAAACGTAGTTTCTTGCGAGTTGGTCCTTTTGTGCTATCTGCGAAGGATGGAAATTTGAGAAAAAGATTTTATGAATACAAAAATATTAAGTATTAATTGTTATATTATTAAATTCTCTAATTGTTATATTATTAAATTGTAAAAGTCTTTTTAGTTTTATTTTAATAATAGTTCTTGCCGGTTCTTGCTGGCTCAAAAGAAAGAATAAGACTAATTTATATTTCGAAAAAAAAAGAATAACTCTCTGTCGCAAACGTCAAACAGCATCGATGACGTTTTACTCTTCGAACATGAGTCGATGATATAATAATACAATATGATGAAGTAAAACATTTTCAGAAATATTGTCCAACAGGATTCGCATAGTAATAAAATGCTCCAGAAAAAAATCAACCAACCCAGAGAAAGTTGAGGCGGTAGTCAACTTTCTTAAACCGGAAAATGCTAGGCAGGTGAGAAGGCTGCTTGGTCTGGCAGGGTGATATCGGCGTTTCATCAAGAATTTTTCAACCCTGACCGAACCCCTTACAGATACCCTTAAGAAGAGCAACTCCAAATTCCTGATGACAGAATATGCGGAAAAGGCCTTCAAAGAATTTAAGAAAGCCCTTACCTCAGCTCCAGTTTTAGTTCGTCCAATTTTTTCAGAACGGTTTTATATCTAATGCGATGCCTCTGACTCAGGCATTGGCGTTGTACTTTTCCAGAAGCATGAAGGAGAACAGGAGTTACCGATTGCGTAGTTTTCGCAGAAACTTAATTCCTGCCAGAAAAATTATAGTGTCACCGAGAAAGAGTGAGTGTAAAGCGGATGTAATGGCTATTAAAAAATTCAGGCCCTATGTCGAGGGAATGGATTTCACAGTGATAACCGAGCACTCGAGTCTTAAGTGGCTAATGTCCTTGAAAGATTTGAGTGGTCGGCTCGGGAAATGGAGTTTGGAACTACAATCGTACCTATACCTTCGACATAGAGCACCGTAAAGGTTCACTGAACATTGTCCCCGACACTCTTTTTCGGGCGCACTTGGAAGTTCTAGATATGCAGTGGCCAGCCCCCCTAATCGACTTGGACTCGAATGAATTTGAATTTAAGGAATACCAAGAACGCTTTGGAGCGAGTCAACCGCACACTCTAAGGGCTTATTTAGAGGAAGATCAACGCGACTGAGATGCTCATCTGAGCAAAATAGCCACTGCTTTGAGAAGCTCCGTGCATTCAGCCATAGGCGTATCACCTTACTTCGCGCTTTTCGGCGTGAATATGATGACCTACGGCACCGGGTATGAGCTGGCCCAGAGACTGAACGTCCTACTTACTTACTTACTTAAGGTGGCGCTACAGTCCGGGGTGGACTTGGGCCTCAACCAACAAACCTCTCCAGCCAGCTCGGTCCCTAGCTCGCTGTCTCCAGTTTCGCACGCCGAGTTGGTTGAGGTCGTGTTCAACTTGCGCGCGCCACCTGAGCCTTGGTCTTCCTCTACTGCGTCTTCCCTCTGGGGTGGATTCGAAGACTTTACGGGCCGGAGTATTGGTGTCCATCCTCTCCACGTGACCGAGCCATCTGAGTCTTTGGACCTTCACTCTTTTAGCTAAGTCAGTGTCGCTGTACAGCCCGTACAGTTCGTCGTTAAATCTTCTCCTCCATTCACCGTTTATGCAGACAGGACCATAGATCTTACGTAGAATCTTTCTCTCGAAACGGCCAAGTGCGCTCTCATCCGTTTTTGACAAGGTCCATGCTTCTGCACCATATAGCAGGACGGGGATGATGAGGGTCTTATAGAGCGTCACCTTAGTTTTTCGGGAGAGGGCTTTATTACTCAATTGCTTTCTTAGCCCGAAGAAACAGCGATTAGCAAGAGTTTTTCTTCGTCTGATCTCGGCGCTGATGTCGTTGTCCGTCTTGATAGCGGAGCCAAGGTATACAAAGTCCCTAACTACCTCGAAATTATATGCGTCTATCGTGACGTTTTGTCCAAGACGTCGGTGTTGGGTGTCCTTTCTAGATGACAGCATATACTTTGTTTTGCCCTCATTGACCGCTAAACCCATTTTTTCAGCCTCTGTCTGTATACTCGCAAAAGCACTGTTGACATCACGCTGTGTTCTCCCAATGATATCAATGTCATCAGCGTACGCGAGTAGTTGCACAGACTTCTGGAAGATAGTGCCTCTAGTGTTGACGTGGGAGTTCTGCACTATTCGTTCCAATATGATGTTGAAGAAATCGCATGACAGTGCATCACCTTGTCTAAAGCCTTTTTTGACATCGAAGGCGTCGGTGAGGTCGTTACCGACTTTGATGGAGCAGCGCGAGTTCTCCATTTTCATCCTGCTCAGGCGAATGAGTTTTGTAGGGATGCCAAAACTGGACATGGCTTTATACAGTTCTTCTCTATAGATGCTGTCATACGCGGCCTTGAAATCGATAAAAAGATGGTAGGTGTCGATTTAGAGTTCTTGAGTTTTTTCCAGGATCTGTCGTAATGTGAAAATTTGATCGATGGTGGACTTTCCTAGTCTAAAGCCACACTGATATGGACCTATCAGATTGTTGACAAACGGCTTCAGACGTTCACATAGTACTGCAGAAAAGATCTTATAGGCGATGTTTAGGAGGCTGATGCCTCTGTAGTTGGTGCAGTTTAGAGGGTCTCCTTTCTTCAGGATCGGGCAAACAATACTGAGGTTCCATTCATCGGGCATGCTTTCTTCCGACCATATTCTGCAGATGAGTTGGTGCATGCTCCTAACCAAGTCATCGCCGGCTGCTTTGAAGAGTTCGGCAGAGATGCCGTCAGCTTTGTTTGTTCTTAAGCTTAGATATTGCTATCTTCACTTCTTCAAGGTCGGGTAGACGGAAATTTTGGCTTGCGTCGTCTTCATTGAATGGTTCATTCTGCCTGACAGCGGAATTTGATTCGTCATCGCCGTTGTACAGTCTGCAGAAGTGGTCCTTCCATATCCTCAGCATTGACTGTGACTCTACTACGATATTACCCTGTTGGTCTTTACAGGCCTCAGTTCGTGCTCGGTAACCTTGAGTCTTTCGTTTTACCTCTTGGTAAAAACTTCCGAACCTCATTCCTGTTTTTTAGTCTCTCAATATCCTCGAAAGATCGCTGTTCATGCTCTCTCTTTTTCTTTCTGAAAAGCTTGTGTTCTTCTCTCCTCTTCTGCTCGTAGAGCTCCCGAGCTGATCTCGTCCTCCTGTGCAGCGCTGCTTTGTATGCTTCTTGCTTGGCTGCATGCACCTGCCTGCATTCTTCATCAAAGCAGGGGTTTCGTTTTGGTGGCCATGTGACTGAACGTCCTAGAGGGAGGAGAGTTGATCACTCTTGCTATTTTTCTTTTATCGGAGTGATGTAAATACGTGAGGAGTATTTAGTACTTCTCAATCAGTTGAGTGTGTATTTAATGTAACCCACTCAAGTATTTACTATTCACCCGCGAGATGACAATCGATAGTAGTGCCACCTTGAGTTCTGGCGCAAAGGTATTTTTTTCCCAAAACCAAACTTATGTAAAAAAAATAGCGCTGCGTCAGAACTCAAGAGCGCACTACAATCGATTGTCATCTCGCGGGTACTAGCCAGATTGAAATACAATGCCCCAACGACTCTTCGTTGTGGAATCAGCAAGGTATACGATAGAATTAAATCTATTTCAGCTCATATCTATTTCCTCAATTAATAACACAATTCTCATTATCAATACGGCGAAAGAAATCCTAGCCATAAATCATCACAGAGACCAATACGGCATCCGGGCTTAAAGAATGTGACAACGGAAAAGACAAGCAGTTTTCTGCGGCAAAAGAAAAGGCAAAATATTAGCGTGGTTCACACTTCATACGCATACAATTGTGAATTTATTCTATTCTAAAATGCAATGTAGTCAAACCAAGCAATGATCTGGACCAAGCTGAACAACAGAAATAATGCAACATTCAAATAACTCCTCCAAGATGATTGTGTACTAAGAAACTCATTGTATTACCATCCAAGGAAGTCAGATGAGAATCAACAGTCTACAATCATTCTACATCAGCTTTGGTAACATCTTGTCAACCGCCAATCTCAATGACGTTCCCGCAGCACAGGAGTTACTTTCAACATTCAACAAAACTCATCTAGAATCTTTAAACCATCTTAGACTCAACTCCCTGGCATACGATATCAAGATCTCATTAATTTAAACAACAGAGTTTTCGTCAACAGTATTCATCACCGTCAGCTATTTGTCGATCGCTCCTTCTTTCAAATTGGAATTGCAATTATCAACAAACTTCGGAAGAAAATGACGACCGCTGCAAATTCCACACCAGTTCGGCAATCGCAGACACAATATAACGTCAACGAAATATGAGAATACAGTTGAATGCAATCCCATTCAACGCGGGCGAGAATGTTCATTGCTTTCGATAAAGCAACACCAATTTTGATGATATCAGCATAAGGTTATGATCTGCCCAATATTAATGTTATTGTTTGTTTTATGGCATAGATTTTTTTGTAAGCAATTTATGTGACATAGTTTATTGGTTAGCAATTAATGACATATTTTATTTGTAAGCAAATGGTGTGACATAGTTAATCTTTTACAAAATAAGTATAAAAGAGAAATCAAAGGGCACGGTAGTGCCCAGCCAAGTTCTAGCACTACTCCCTTTTTACAGGATCGAACTCAAGCACATTTTTAACCCCTTCTAACTTTTGAACCCATTGAGTTAGAAGCTTCAAATTTGAAATAAATAGTAACTTCAATGAGACAAAGGCCCTGTCAAAAATAAATTTTGTAGAACCACTACTTCGTGAGATATTGAACAGTAAGAATTTCTAAAACCGTAATTGACTCACTGACTGACTGACTCACTGATCACCAAAATTATGAAGCACTTCTAACAATAGCAGAATCTTGAAATTTGGTACAAAGGTAGGTATTCGGGTGTATACAAAGGAAAAAATCGAAAATTCCAATTTTCTCATTCAGGGGGCGTGGTATCCGCCCACTTTCTAAAACTGGTGGTAGGATCTTGAAATTCGGAATTCCAAAAGGGTTTTGGTTGAATATAAGGAAAAATATAAGTAAAATATTTTGGTTTCATTTAGGGGCGTGGTTTCCGCCCACTATATTAAAACGGTCGTAGGATGTTGAAATTTGGAATTCTTGTAAGGTTTTGGTTGAATAACATGAAATAAATGAAAAAAAAATCTATTTCCATTTAGGGGTGTGGTATCCGCCCACTTTGTTAAAATAGTCGAAAACGTTTAAATTCGAAATTCTGATAGGGTTAAGTATATTATATATTGAGTATTGAGTATAAGAGAAACTATAAGTACAAAATTGCAGTTTCATTAAAGGGGCGTGGCTGCCACCCACTCTCTTAAAATGGTCATAGGATGTTAAAATTTAGAATTCTGGTTTGTTTAACTTCATAAAACTCCATGAGTAACTTTCCTTAGTGGTTTCACAATGGACCCTTGATGTCTAAATGTAACATCTATACAGCCACTCTAACCTAACCTTCCTATTATTTATTTATAAATTGGCAGAGCAATCATATTAGCCGTGTTTTATTGGGAACTTAGCTCAGCTAAGCAATAGGAATTACATGTCAAAAAACAACAAACGAAAGCTGAGTAAAAATAAGTTAGGAATTTTAGTTAGGAATTTCCTGAAGATAAGGTTTCAGCAATTCGACACTTGAGTTTTTCGTTGTGTTTTTCGTTTATCAAATGTCAAAAACTTTTGAAGAAAATAGTTTTTCACCATAGCAACTCAATGTTAGAAAAATTGTTTCAGATAGGTCTCAAGATGGCGTTTGGAATGTTTCGATTTTTGACATTCTGGTGAACGAAACTTAGTTCAAAACTGACTATAGCGTTTTATTGGAATTCCTATTGCTAAGCTAAGCTAAGTTCCCAATAAAACACAGGTATTGTTAAAATTTGCAAATTGCTAGCTCATTAAGTTATTTCGAGGTTCCTGCTTCCATAAAAAAAACTTTGCAAAAAGATGTGAAATCAGAACAAAAACATAAAATGTAAAAAAAGAGCCAAGTTCTGTTATGTGCGAACAACACTGTGTAAAAAGTTAGCCACCAAAAAGTAATGAGATCTAAAAGAACGCCAAGTTCTTACATGTAAAAGTTTTGTATTGAATATTTTAAATCATAGAAGATAATTTAACAATATTAAAAGAAAATAGTTTGGATGAAAATTTACAAGTTCACTTGGCAAGTTTTCGTTTGAAGCGTAATTAATAACATTTTAAAACTTGAACAGTGAACTTGTAAATTTTCATCCAAACTATTTTCCATTTTCTTTTAATATTGTTGTATTATCTTCTATGATTTAAAATATTCAATATCAAATCATTCGTTCGATAACAATTTTTTGCGTTATAATACTCAAAAAATTTGGATGATATTTTGTTCTATTTATTGGTAAAAATAATACTTACAAGTAATTTTGTAAATTTTTTTCTGAGTGTTTTTAGTTTTTCCTTAATTTCTCGAAAACAAGAAGGGATAAAGGCATGCGAATTTCTTGACCTCACTTAGAATTTGTAACCGCATTTAATTGTGAAAAAAAGATAGTACTTGACAACATAAAATTTCGAAAAATTTAGTTCGAATTAAAAAAAAAAGTTGAAAATTTCGATATTTTCATTTTGAAGATGAATTTTTTAAAAACTATTCCTGAAAACAATTTTATTGAAATGCAAAATGAAAGAAGCATTGATTAGCTTTGCGAGAAGGTATACCACGGCGTTATGGACAAAGCCGTTGATTTTTAATACACTAGTCAAAACAATTAAAGGAACACTTGAAAAAACTCAAAAATGGAGTGGTTTTTTATAAGATCGTATCTCAGTAGAAGAAAGTCAGATTGAAGTGAAATAAAAAGTTTTTCAAAGGTTATCATTTTTTCTTTTCAAATTATTTTGAGTTAAGAAAGTACCGTTAATCGTTTTCGCTTGAGCGTAAAAAATGTTCACTCAATTTCAAAATCGAAAAAAAAATAAACTTTGATTTGTCATAAAATTAACGGAAATTTTTTTTCAATCCAACCATTCTAAGATTCAATTTAAGAATTTTGTTGGCTATAATTCACTGTTTGGTTCAGATCGCTGCGAGTTTTTTTCTAATCAAAAAATGGGTTTACATCGAGCCCTTACCGCCAAATTATCGTAAGCGACAAAAATAAAATTTTACAGGAGAAGGTTTTTTTTTAAATATTTTTCAACAGAAATATGCAAGTAATTTTAAACTTCGCATATAATAATGAATTTAAGATATTTAGATATATAACTAAAAAAGAAACAAACAAAATGAGTATTTATGGTATTTATGGCGCCTACAATGTTTTTGCTGTCATCACCCAAGGTTATTTTGGCGTTTACGATAACAATATCTGTTAACATCACTATTTATTTGATAAATAAATAGATATTTTGAAGGGATTTTAAATGAAAAAGTCGTATTATAATTGTTAAATATATTTATTTACATTAAACATTTGAAATAATGAGTTAATGTGTTACACTTATAAAGGGTGTTTTTTTTAGAGGTATAGAACATTAAACAACGATGGAATATTCGATTGACATGATTTTTTATTAATTCGTAAGATAATCTTGTGGTATTACATTTGAAATATGATTTCTGATATACGACTGCCACGGCTGGCTCGGATTTAGTACAATCTGGACGTCCAATTTTCGATGACTTTTTCCAACATTTGTGGCCGTATATCGGCAATAAAACGACTAATGTTGTCTTCCAAATGGTCAAGCGTTTGTGGCTTATCCGCATAGACCAATGACTTTACATAACCGCACAGAAAATAGTCTAGTGGTGTTAAATCACAAGATCTTGGAGGCCAATTCACAGGTCAAAAACGTGAAATTAGGTGGTCACCAAACGTGTCTTTCAATAAATTTATTATGGCACGAGCTGTGTGACATGTCGCGCCGTCTTCTTGGAACCACAGCTCCTGGACATCATGATTGTTCAATTCAGAAATCCAAAAATTATAGTAATCATGGCTCTGTACCAATCACCATTGACTGTAACGTTGTGGCCATCATCGTTTTTGAAGAAGTACTGACCAATGATTCCACCAGCCCATAAAGCGCACCAAACAGTCAGTTTTTCTGGATGTAACGGTGTTTCGACATACACTTGAGGATTAGCTTCACTCCAAATGCGGCAGTTTTGTTTGTTGACGTAGCCATTCCACCAGAAGTGCACTTCATCGCTAAACAAAATTCGCTTATGAAAATCGGGAACAACGGCCATCTCGTTTTTGGCCCATTCGACGAATCTACGCCTTGTTTGATGATCGTTTGGCTTAAATTCTTGCACGAGTTGGATTTTGTAAGCACGCAAACCAAGATCCTTCCGCAAAATCTTCCATAAAGTGAATGGACACAGATCCAATATCTGTGCTGGATGCCGGATGGACTCATTCGGGTCTTCCTCAATGCTACGCTCTACAGTAGCAATATCTTCTTCTGTATGCACCGTACGGCGTCTCTGCGAGTTATCATTAGAGTAAACTTGGTGTGAAAACGTTCCATGGTTAATCAAATTAACTGCTCTGATGGATGATTTTGTCGACAATAAAATGGACGTAGTGCGCGATACGTTTTCAGCACAGAACCATTATTTTCGAAAAAAATTACACAATTTGCAAGCGTTGTTCAGGCGTGAGTCTATTCATGATGAATTGCCAAACCAAACTGAGAATAAACACTTGACAACTGTTAAATCGGTCGCCGTCTTGAAAAGTAATGCCACCTTAAAGTTCTATACCTCAAAATAAAACACCCGTTACTATAGTTAGTACAATTATAAATCAATTACAGTAATAAACACTATTCAAAACTTTTTTATGAGTGAAACTATTTTTTAAACAATTATCCAATGAGAACAATGTTTTTTGCATCATAACATTCGCGGAAATAAAGACGGTATGATAGTTCACCCTTCAAGGGCAAGCACTAATGTCGGTTGCGAAGACAATGAGGGGCGTTTGCGCTACAAAAATCTATTGCAAGGCATTTACGATAAAAATGCTTGTGTCGCTTACGTTAAAGTTTTAAAAACAAAAGTTGTCACGATAATTTTAGCACATGTTATAACTTTATAACGGTTTTTTTTTTTAGGGAAACAATGAACAGGGATGGGTCCGTAATGGCTTAAAATAGTAGTTTCGATAAAAAACGAATTTTCGACAAAAGTGTCGCTTACGATAATTTGGCGGTAAGGGCTCGACATGCAAAAACACAATTATGTCTTTGGGCCCTAATAACTCTGCTAAATATTGACTTACAAAAAAAAACAAAGGCAGATTTGAAAAATTTGTTAAATTTTCTACACAAAAACATTTTGAAAAAATAAAAATATTGCTTTTTTTCAAATTTTTCTATCAATTTAAAAAAAGGTCCAAAATACGCATTTTTCAACTTTTTCATAAAAACTACTGTTATTTTGTTATTTTTTCAGTGATACAACTAATCTGAGGCTTAATTATTAAAGCTCATAAAATTTCCTTGATTTTGGTGAAACTTTCACATCAATACGATTAACCGTTTCTCTGTTTCGATCAATCAAAGTTACGAAACACTTTTTTTCAATTTTAAGGAAAGTTTATTTTTTTATTTTTCTGTTCTTTTGAATTTGTTTATTTTTTAATTTTTTTTTTATTTTTTTCATTGTCATTATGACTTTGTGAAATTCACACGAATTTCCTTGATTTTGATGAAAATTGCTCAAGCAAAAACGACTAACGGTACTTTCTTAACTCAAAATAATTTGAAAAGAAAAAATGATAACCTTTGAAAAACTTTTTATTTCACTTCAATCCGACTTTTTTCTACTGAGATACAGCCTTATAAAAAACCACTCCATTTTTGAGTTTTTTCAAGTGTTCTTTTAATTGTTTTGACTAGTGTATGTTTTTGAAAAAATAGGCTTTTTTACTTGCGACATATAGAATATATGTATGGCAAGTATTGAATTCGTAAAAAAAAAAATTGAGATGATGATGCGATATGACTTTACGATGATAGAGAAGTCGAAAAAAGTGGGTCCGGCGATTCCGTCTGTCTGTCTGTATGGAAGTTTACAAGCACCTACGGCCTTAACCACTGGTCCGATTGACTTCAAACTTGAAAATTAGAGGTTTGAGCAAAAACTCATATCCCGGTTTTTTTTATTTTTTTCTTAAGATCAAGAAAACTTTCAATTTTCTCTAAAACGGCTCCTACGATTTTTTTTAAACTTCCTCGAATCTTGTTTTTTTTAAACATTCATGTATTTTATGTAAAAAAAACGGTACCTCCCATAGAACCGTTTTTTTGTTATTAGATTTTCTCGAAAAATAAAAGTCCGATCAGCATACTTTTTTTTCGAAAGTACGTATATATTGCTCAAATAATATTTTGTATTCAAAAAAATTTCAAAATTTTTTTTGGATTTTTAAAAAATATTTTTAAACTTTTTTTTTCAAAATTGTGTATGTATCTCAAAAACGGATCAATATTAAAAATCGAAATTTACTTATAAAATGTATATTAACATATTCTTGAATACTGCATATCCAAATTAATTTTAAGACATTTTTGAAAAATTTTATATATAAAAAATTAATGTAAAAAAAAACGGCTCCGACGATTTTCAAAAAAAAAATCAATAAATCAAGAATAAGGTTTGAATTTATTTGGCATTTAAATTTTTGGAATTAAATGTATTTATGAGGTACATTTTCAAATTTTAATTTTTTTTTAATAAATTAAAAAAAATTGAAAAATATACAGTTTCTTATGAAATCATATGACAACAATTTTTTTCAGATTGAATCTATTTTTGATGTACAGTGAACTCTCTCATAACCGGACACTGATGGTACCAAGAAATTTGTCCGGTTATTGGAGGTGTCCCGTTAAGGGAAAACGAAAAATTTCTTAATCTCCTTATTTAGCAATGGGCCTCTTCATAAGATTTTAATGGGTTATTATCATCATACAAATCTGCTTCTTCTTCGGAATCAATTTCATGGATTTCTGCTTCATCCTTATCGTCTTTGTTAGTAAGACTATTATCCATAGTAACATAATCTTGAAAGGATTTTCATTGTTTCAGCGATTGTGGACAACAACATCCTCAGGCAACCAACCTTCGTAATCAAGTTGTAGATTGTTTTGTCGAAATCCAGCTTTTATAAAACAGTTTTTTTTTTACTATTGTTGTACCTACTTGATTCCATGCCTTTTCAATAAAACAAAAAGCATTAAATAGACTTTATGGATTTTGATAAATTTGCGAAAAGTTCAATTTTTTTACGTTTCTTTGGAAAGAGTGAAGAAAATTTTGCATGCTCTTTTTCGTTGGGTTACAACGCTCAGGTACACGCAATGCGACGCAAAAACTATACAACGTGTTTTGTCCGTTTAAGGGAGAGCGACATTCTATGGCGGTTGTGAAAATTGGTGTCCGTGTCCGGTTATGTGAGCGTCGGGTTAAGGAAGAACTTTTTATATAAGAAATCGGTTATTTATTTCCGTTCTTTGAAATTTGTCCGGTTATAAGAGGTGTCCGGCTATGGGAGGTGTCCGTAAGGGGAGAGTACACTGTACATTGTTCATATTTCAATTTAAATTTTATGATTTTTTTTTATGTTTTTTGTATGATGTATAATTTGGCATACAGGAGCAAGTTCGTACGACCGAGTCGTGCACATTTTTTTGTTATAAGATCGCCCCTCCCGGCTAAACGGGGGACAATAGACCCCCCCTTCCATATGATTTTTTTCTTGTCTTAATGCAACCTATACACTCCAATTATCAGAAACATCGTTTTTGCATCTCTCTTTATAAACAATATAAAAATTATTTACAATATAGGCAATTATTTCCCCCAAATGATTTGTTTCAGACTTTAAACAATATAAAAAAAAAACAAAAAAATTGGAAAACAAAATATTCCAAAACCGAGCTGTTTCTGAAGACTTTCTGAAAAAAAGCTTCATTGACTCCACTATAAGTTAAACAGCGAATATACACGAACCCTATGAGCGGCCATTAATTTACTAAGGCCACTCTCGTTAACTTTTCGTTTAAATTTTACAATTGCGGTTTCACGATTGACATATTTCTTGCTTAGTCCTTTGCTAATCGACCTTCAAGGTGGACTAAGTTAGTAAACGTCACTTAAGAGAAATTTTATTTTATTAATAGCATTTTCCACTAGTCCGCGGACAAGAGTTAGTCCTATGCTAGTCTGTGTTTATTATTATTTGGCTGTAAGATTTGAAATGAATGTGTAACCGAGTAGGTATAGCACAAATTCGTGTGTACTGCCAAAAGAATAAATAACAAATAGAACAAACATTGCACTTGAGCATGAAATTATTAATCCCTACTACTGATGAATGACCTCTAAAAAAAATAAATAGAGTGGCGCGACAGCTCTTGAAGAGCCAAGGCCTAAGTGACTTACTCTCATCAACAATTCTTTGAGTGCGTGTGAAGAATTGAGGGGACGTACAATTTAACGCCGATTCCGAACGGCAAAGTTGAGAAGCACTTTTTCATGACAGATTGATACTCTTGGAAGTTTTGTCAGTTCTTTGCAAACTAAGGCACTTCTCCTTTTTCCAGGCGGCAGCGGAAGAATTCCCAGGATGGAGTCAATGGTGGCGTCTACAGTTCCAATTAGGTTGAAATACTCAGTGAACACCTTATACGGGCCACTTCGAAATATTTGGAGCTCAGGCCGACAAGGAGGCTCTTGGAGTTAAAATAAGGACCTGGACCTCCAGGTTGAGGGTCGTTCTTTGAGGTGAATTCCCAATCCGAATTACATAAAGACAAGCTAGTTGCGAAGCAACAACAAGCCTCGTATACGGACGGATTTACTGATGACGAACCATGCAAACGAAATACGGACAACGAGATTCGGATCTGCACGTGGAATGTTAGGTCCCTTTAACAAACCACGTGCAGCCGAACAACTAGCGGAGGTCCTACACTGTTATAAAGCGGATATAACCGCCATCCAGGAAATGCGATAGGATGGGCCGGGAAAAAAGAGGATGAAAAACTGCGATATCTACTACGGCGACTGCTACAGTGAACAACACCAGCATCTGTTTGGATGTGGCTTTGTCGTTGGAGGCAGGCTTAGGCAGCACGTCCTTAGTCCAGGGTGGTTTAGGGCATCAACCAACAAACCTCTGCAGCCAGCTCGGTCCCTAGCTAGCTGTCTCTAGTTTCGCGCGACAAGTTGGTTGAGGTCATCTTCAACTTGCGTGCCACCTAGGCCTTGGTCCTCTTATACTGCTTCGTCCCTCTGGGGTGGTGTCCATCCTCTCCACGTAACCAAGCCATCTGAGTCCTTGGACCTTCACTCTTTTAGATAGGTCAGTGTCGCTGTACAACCTGTACGGTTCGTGGTTAAATCTTCTCCATTCATCGTTTATTCAGACAGGACCATAGATCTTCCGTAGAACATTTCCCTCGAACCGGCCTAGGGCGCTCTCATCCATTTTTGACAGGTTCCATGCTTCTGCACCATATAGCAGGACGGGGATGATGAGGGTCTTATAGAGCGTCAGCTTAGTTATGGGGGAGAGGGCTTTACTAATCAATTGATTTCTTAGCCAAAAGAAACAGCGAGTTATTCTCCTTCTGATCTTGGCGCTGATGTCAATGTCAGTGTTGATAGCAGAGTCAAGGTAAACAAAGTCCTTAACTATCTCGAAGTTATATGAGTCTAACATGACGTTTTGTCCAGGACGTCGGTGTTGGGTGTCCTTTCTTGATAACAGCATATACTTTGTTTTGCCCTCATTGACCTCTAAACTCATTTTTTTTAGCTTCAGTTTGTATACTCACAAATGCGTAAGCGAGTAGTTGTACAAACTTCTGGAAGATAGTGCCCCTAGTGTTGACGCGGGAGTTTTGGACTATTCGTTTCAGTGTGATGTTAAAGAAGTCGCATGACAATGCGATGTCTAAATTTTGTTTGACATCGAAGATGTCGGTAAGGTCGTTACCAACTCTGACGGAGCAGCGTGAGTTTTCCATTACCATCTTGCTCAGACGAATAAGCTTGGTAGGAATGCCAATACTGGATATGGCTTTATACAGTTCTTCTCAAGATCGGGAAAACAAGCTGAGGTTCCATTCATCGGGCATGCTCTCTTCCGACCATATTCTGCAGATGCATGCTCCTTACCAAGTTATCGCCTGCCGCTTTGAAGAGTTTGGCAATGTTGCTTTCAGCTCCCGTGGCTTTGTTGTTTTTAAGCTTAGATGTTGCTATCTTCACCTTTTCAAGGTCGGCTAGACGGAAATGTTGGCCTGCGTCGTCTCTTTGATAGGCTGACATTTCATGGATTATTCGTTTGATTTCCCCAATCTCCATTGCATTTAAAATCTCTGACTATAACGATGTTGTTTTCTTCCATGTTCAATTTGACGAGTAGTAACCTGGACAGAATCTCGACTTCTGAAATAATGCTAGTAGCCAGCGCAGTGTACAAGCCAACCGCAACCGCAGGGTGACGAAACTCAACCCTCTAAAGTGGAAAGAACGCCTTGTGTTCTTTTCTTTATTTCTTTTTAACATAAACCATGGACAGAGACTACTACATTGGCTTGGCCACATCGAGCGACGACAAAGCTCCAGCCAAGAAAGTCTTCTCATCCCAGCCCCCAGGTTCGAGACGACAAAGACCGAACCTGCGAGGGACCGTTCACGATGGAAGGCTGCAGTATCTCAGGCTGAGATCCTTCATGGATTGTGAGCCGGATAAGTAAGTAAGTAAGTATGGACAGAGACACAGACAACCATTGGACGAAAAATACAATCTGATTGTTGTAAAATGTGCCCACAATTAATAGTAAAATAATAAATAAAATGAAAACTTACCAGGTAGAACTCCGCTACGTTTTGAAGTCGTTTTCTTAGCTACAGTCTTTTTATTTATTCTATACTCCAGCTCTGAGCTCTCTTTTTCCAATTCAATTTCCTTCTCTTCGGCCAATCGTAGTTCTTCTCTTTTCTTGTTTTCAATTTTTCTAGCTAAAGCCTCGAATTCTTCGTCATCATGATCTTCACTGTAAGTAAAGCCAGCTTCCTTTCGTTTTGTGCGATTTGTTCGCAGTGAACGTTTCCGTTCAGTAACGACTTCTGCTTCTGGTTCGATTTCATCATGTGCAGGCGTATAATCGTTATCATCTTCATCTTTTTCCGCAACAATTAAGCCATCGCTTAACTTGCGGAATTTTCCTCTTCGTTTTGGCAGTGATGTTGGTGTTGATGTTGACGATGATGAACAAGACAATGGAGAAGGTATGGTGGGTTTCGATTGCAAGGGAGGAGTTGGCGGTGGCGGTGTTGCCGACACTGGTGACTGCTGAACTATTGTAGCAGTAACTGGCTTATCTAAAGTTATTGGTTTAGGAATTTTTACGATATTTGTTGGTAGATCACCCTTCGCTGCGACCCGAGTCCGACAAGTTACTTTACCCGTTCTTGAATCAGTTGTCAAGGCTACTGGCTTCCCAAATGCATCGTTTGTTGCAAATCGGCAAAATCTTCTACCCGCTTCGGTCAGATAATCGTTTTCTAGAAAAACATTTCGCAAATCTAATAACATTTGAACATCGACACTTTCTGCCGAACACGTCTTAGCTGCTTGATTCAGGAATATACGCGTTTCCTTCAACCGCTGAAAAAATCGATACTTTAAGACACGCTGCAGAAGCACAAAGCATGCATGCGAAGCTATTTGCAATGGACTAGCAAAATTCGTTAGGAAACCATCCAGCCATTCTTTAAGTACTTTATCCTGCACATGTCGTATACTGACTCCAGAATGCACTCCCACTGCTCGTGTAGGTGGTGTCAATTTCAATGCAGAATTGTTTGACGCAGGTTGGTCATTATTTCGAGTGTTACCTGGAGTCGATGAAAACGATATTGATGATGATTTTCTATTGTACGATGGGTTTCCGTAAAATGCATTCGGTATTATGACTTTTTTGTTAGAGAGGCGTGCAGAAAACGTTGCTGGATTTGAAGAACACGATTTGGCTGGCTGGAGGTTGACCGCGTTCAAGAAATTCGATTGAGCTGTGGCCGGTTTTGCAGGTGACTTATTTAGTGATTTCGAATAAGGCCTGGCAATCGGTTTTGCAGCAGCACCGGTTTGGTTTGGTTTTGGGAGCATTTTTCTTGCCGGTTGTGTGGAACTGACTATGATAACATCATCGTCGTCGATGTATGAATTTGTATTTTTGTTGCTCTTCGATTTTTCATCTTCGGAATCAGAATCTAGGAGATCTATGGTTTCCATAAGAGCTTTGGGATCTTTTTTAACAAAGCCTGCTGCTTCGCGAGTTGAGTTTTGCTTTGGTTTATTGATTGATAGTTTTCGTTTAGCCGTGATGTTTTGGTTTTTGATAATTTTACGAATGGTCTCAACAACAGCTGACGTCGATTTCCGGACGTTAGATTTCGGTTGTGGAGGATTTTGTTTGGATATAGATACATTGGAGGGCATAATAGGAAGAGAACAATTGCCTTTCACATTTTGTTCGTCCTCTGGATCTGAATCAATGCATATGGGGGATGAGCGATTTTCTACCAAAAGTACATCATCGTCCTCGTCATCTTTGTTTGGGGTTTTTGCGGATGTTGAATCACCTTCCACTGCCTTGGTGTTTGTTTCAGAGTTAGGTTCGTTTGTGTTGTCTAGTGGATCCAATTGATCAGAGGTGCACTTCTCAGATTCAGGTGTTGTTGTGATGTCTTTGGCAATATTGCTTGAGAGATTTTCCGAAGAACCAGAATTTATGCCATCATTTACGGTAATTTCTGTTGTATCAGCAGCCAAACTTTCTGTTGATATAATTTTAAATTCTATCATCGGAGTTGTATTTTCCGTCGTTGAATTTTCAACTTTCTCGGAGTTTTCCGTACTTGTATCAATGACTTCTTGTGTAACTTCTTCACATGGTGGGGTGATTTCAGAAAGTGAGTTTTCTTCTGTTCTCGGAATGGTTTCGACATTCGCTGTTTCCTGATGTGTTTGAGTTTCCGATTCATTTAAAGAGTTTCGTGTCTTTTCTACCCCAACCATCGGTAAGGTTTCTTCTTCGCAATTTAGCAAAGCTTCTTTGACTGCTGCAGAACTATTTACACCTTGTGTATTTTCAGAGCCCAACGGCTTGTTTACATCCGACGTACTAGCGAGTTCATCGCTGCTTTCAATTATTGTGCTCAGTTTATCAACAGTTTTCTCCTCTTCAAGTTCAAATTTGTTTGTGTTTTCTTCAAGATGTTCTTCATTGTTTCCCTGATTTATTGAACAGTCAGGAATTAAATCCTTTTGTTGTTGTTCAGTTGGCTCATCTGAAGAGTCAGGAATTGAATCCTTTTGTTGTTGTTCAGTTGGCTCATCTGTATTTTGTAAATCATCATTTTTCGCATTTCTAACTTCAGAAATATCATTGATGTCACACATGCTGTCATTCCCCATTGACATTTCTTCGGCTTTTTCATCAGACGTGTGATGATTTGATGAGTGTTCAACATTATCAATTTCTACTGTTTCCTCAGCTGAAGGACAAGGAGTCAATATGGATCCTTGAGAAGAGTTTTCATGATTCCCAGAGGGTTGAAGTATTTCTGGAACCATGTCGTTTGCATTGATTGATTCTACTTCGTTTTCTTTGGCAGATGTGCATTTGATCTCAGCAGTTGACTTGTCATCGCCTTCATGTCCAGTGGAACCATTAAGCTATGAAAAAAATGAATAATAACGTTAAACAAGACCATTTCCATCCTTATCTTAGATTCTATTGTAACCTAATTTTGAAGGAAGAACAATAAAAATAAAAATAGGGCAGCGCGGCAGCAGATTTAGTTGCGAAGAAACAACAGGCCTCGGAAACGGACGGATACACTGATGACGTCCCAAGCAAATGTATAAAGGACACCGAATTTCGGATATGCTCGTTGAATGTTAGGTCCCTTAATAGACCGCGTGCTGCCGAACAATTAGCGGAGGCCCTCAACTGCTACAAAGCAGATATCACCGCTATCCAGGAAATGCGATAGAATGGACCGGAAAAAAGGAGGATGAAAAACTGCGACATCTACTATGGTGATTGTTACCGGAGGCAACAACAGCGACTCTTTGGGGGCGGATTCGTCGTGGGAAGCAGACTCAGGCAAAAAGTCTTGAGCTTCAAATGTGTAAGCGAACGCATCACGACGATGCGAATCAAGGCTATATTCGGCGCGCATGCCCCCACAAAAGAGAAAAAGGACGACACCAAAGACGAATTCTACGAGCTCCTCGACAAAACATATGAGCAATGTCCTAGCTATGACATGAAAATTGCCCTCGGCGATTTTAACGCAAAGCTGGGAATAGAGGACATCTTTGGCGGAACAGTCGGAAAGCACAGAGGACATCTTTGGCGGAACAGTCGGAAAGCACAACTTGCACGACACCACTTCCGATAACGGATTCAGGCTGATCGATTTTGCTGCGGGGCAAAATGTTGTGGTGGTTCCCACATCTCAACATCCATATAGGTACTTGGAAATCTCCTGATCAATCAACCGTCAACCAGATTGATCACATTGCGATCGACGGAAGGCACCTGTCCAGCATTCTAGATGTTCGAACCTTCCGCGGAGCCAACATCGACTCGGACCACTACCTCGTCGTAGCCAAGGTAGTGCTACGAATATCCCGACAACGGCGAAAACAAGGAAATGCTGCAAGAAAATTCGAAATCGGACGGCTACAATCACAAGATATCGCCATATCCTTCTCTGATCGAGTGTCAAGTAACCTCTTAGGGAGTCCTATGCCGCCAACATCAAGTATCGAAGACCAGTGGCAACATTGCCAGAAAGCAAGAGATGCCGCCTCAAATGTGCTGGGTTTCACACAGCCACCAAAACGAAACCCCTAGTTTGACGAAGAATGCAGGCAGGCCCATGCAGCCAAGCAGGAGGCATACAAAGCGGCGCTGCATAGAAGGCAAAGAGCTGCTCGTGTACTCTACGAGCAAAAGAAGAGAGGAGAACGCCGGCTTCTCAGGAGAAAAAAAGAGAGCATGAGAAGCGTCAGATCGAAGATGTTGAGAGAGCCAACAGGAGGAATGAAGTTCGGAGGTTTTATCGGAAGGTAAAACAGCTGGCTCAAGGTCATCGAGCAAGAGCCGATGCCTGCAGAGATAAACAAGGGAACATCATAGTAGAATCGCAGTCAATGCTGGGGATGTAGAAAGACCACTTCTGTAGTCTGTAAAACGGCGACGACGAACAAAACCCCGCCGTCAGACAGGAGCCTTTCATTGGACACGATGATAGCCAACAATTCCGTGAACCCAACCTAGAAGTGAAAACGGCAATATCAAGGCTGAAATCCAACAAAGCCGCTGGAGCAGATGGTCTAGCTGCCGAGCTGTTCAAAGCAGCAGGCGACGATCTAGATAGAAGCATGCACCAAATCATTTGTAAGATATGGTCGGAGGAATGCATGCCAACCATCGACCAAATTTTCAAGTTGCAGCAGATCCTGGAAAAAACCTATGAACTCCAAATCGATACCCACCACCTCTTTATCGATTTTAACGCCGCGTATGACAGTATCTACAGAGACGAACTGTTTAAAGCTAAGTCTAGTTTTCGCATCCCTACTAAGCTCGTTCGCTTGTGCAAAATGACGATGGAGAACTTACGCTGCTCTATCAAGGTTGGAAATGAGCTTACGGAATCTTTCGAAGTCAAAAAAGGATTCAGACAAGGCGATGCGCTGTCGTGCGATTTCTTTAACATCGTTCTTGAGAAGATATTGCAAAACTCCACCGTCAACACCAGAGGCACGATCTTCCAAAAATGTGTTCAACTTCTCGCGTATGCCGACGATATTGATATAATGGGAAGAACACAGCGTGATGTCAATGGCACCTTTGTGTGAATTGAGACAGAAGCGTCAAAAATGGGTTTAGCGGTAAATGAGGGAAAAACGAAGTATATGCTGTCTTCGAGGAAGGACACCCAACACCGCGGGTCGGACAGAACGTCACAATAGACGCATACAATTTCGAGGTAGTAGAGGAGTTTGTCTACCTAGGTTCCGCTATTAACACGGGCAATAACACCAGCGCGCGACGAAATCAGACGAAGAATAACTCTTGCTAATCGCTATTGCCCTTTCTCGAGCAACTAAGGTGAAACTGTACAACACCCTCATCATCGAAGGAAAGCCTTCGACACTATTCCCGAGCCACGCAGAAGGAGAGCAAGACCACGACTCAGGTGGCGCACACAAGTGGAAGAAGACCTCAATCAACTTGGAGTGCAAAACTGGAGACATGTAGCTAGGGCACCGAGCTGGCTGGCGGAGACTGTTGATTGAGGCCCAAGTCCACACCGGACTGTAGTGCACCTTAAGTAAGTAAGTAAGGGAGTGTTGGGAGGTAACATTATTGTTGTTAACTTTTTCAATCTTTTGCGTAAAGCGGTTGAAATAAACGAATAAAGGGCTCTCATGCATATAACTACCAATATTCAAGTTCAATAAGTTTGACTCACATTTTCCCAATTTTTTTCTTCGGTTTTTTCTGTGCCATCTTCTAACGTATCTGGAAGTTCGGCTTTAATCAAGGGAAGCGGCATGACCCATTCATCTTCAGCCTGTGTTACAAGAAAAATATTTACAAATAACCAAAATAAGCTTTAAAATTATTGTGCCTACCACTTTCTCATCGTTGTTACCAAAAACTCGGCATAAGACTTCTTCACACTTTTCCAATGTTTCGATTTTTACACTGAAACAAACAAAATTATGAACACCTTGTGCTTCAATTTATCGTTTCATTTACCTATTGTCTGGGTTGTTTAATAAATCATACAATAATTGCATTTGTGCCTTTTTGCTCTGTTTTTCAATATCATCCGACAGTTGCTTGATAAGATTGGCCAAAAATGGGACATATTTTTGCAGGAAGTTATACTTTTCTTCGCATACCGGATCCATTTTAATGATTTGATTTATTTACTTGTTTCAGTAGAAAAATTGTTGGCTTTTAAGTTTTAACCCATTAAAAAGAGCATGGTAGATTTTTTGAGAATAGAAAAAAAAAATCAACTTTTCTCCATCAAACTTTTCGCTGCTTGGTTATGAAAGTAATTTGTTTTCGTTTCACTAAATACTTTCGTATATTTTTCATAGAAACAATGAAATACTTAACGTGCTGGATGTATTGTTATTAACTATAAAATTTAATTTAAGAAAAAACAACGCGATTGGCTATATTTCGCTATAAACACTCAAAAAATCGTAAGTAATTTTGGTTTTTTGAAACAAGGGGGTTGGGAAAATGTTTTGACATCTGGATTTTTTTGGGACTTTTGTACGCGTTATTATCCATATAGAAAGCAGCTCGATGGTGCTAAAATTAAAATCTAGTACATTTTACAGTAGAGGGTATCAAAAATATAAGTCTCTTGTGTTTTTTCTTACAACCAAGACCGATTGCTACTAAAATTCAATTCTTTTCGGGGTGAAAGAAATTTGCAAACACATACCAATCTCTTTCTTGATTGTGTTAGTGTTGTCGTCTGGTAGTTGTCAAGAGGAATTGTGTAACTATTCTTTAGAGGTTTTTGTATGAGCTACTTTCTGTAGATGACAGGATAATTTGATGAAATGGAGTTTTTCTTTTTTGCCTCTGAACGGATCGCAGAAATGTCAAAGAAAATATCTGTGTTTCTTTTTTTAGCTCAGATGTATCAGAAGGCGTGTTTTTTTCACTACTCTGTAGCCAGTACAGCAAAATTTCCCTTGGCAAACAACAACAATTTGATTTTACAGTCGATAAAAAGGCCAGTAAAATAATGACAGATAAGCCGGAGATAGAACTTCATATCATTGAATTGTAGATGGCGCTGGGGCGTTAAGAAGAATTATTTTGCTACGCGAATGTTGGCAATTTTGAAAATTATGGAGGAACAGCCCCTCGATAAGTTTTTCCGATTTTTGCGCTTTGGAAAATATGAAAATAGGAAAATAGGAAACTAGGAATTCATACAAAATTACTTCCTCCCGATATCAAGCATAAATTTCCATGAGATTAGAAAAACCCGATTGGTTCTTCAACTCTTCTCAACCAGGAAAAAAGTGAATTAGAAAAAGACAAAAAGAAACCCCATTCGGCTTTTTTACGATGTTTTTTTTGTGTGCCGCCGCTGCTGCTTTTTTCGCTCGGTGATTGTGGCCCCTCTTCCCGTTGCCAAAAAAAAAGTGCCCACACAAAACACGACGAATATACGAATACAAACCTTTTTTCTGTTTGCATGTGCAAATTTTCAATCGAGGAGTTTGCCAACAAAAACGAAAAATAGTTTTCCAAAATCTTTTTTTATTTTTTAATCTTGCAATATTTCACTTAAACAGGAGATGGACGAATAATTTTTGCGACCTCGTTTTGAAGCTAAAAATTGTTTTTTTTTTCTTGCTTTTTGCTCTCTTGGGTGTTTTTCATTCTCCACTGCATTATAAACTCTCGGGTTGGCAAATGAAAAATAATAAAACAACATTTAACCGGACACACTTTTTTGTTTAGATTTGTTGAAAATCATTAATCAAATGTTGAAGAATTAAATGATGACAATATTGAAATTTAAATTGAATTTGACAGATAGAGTGAGTTGGAGCGTTTTTTTCACACTTGATTACTTTACTGGCTACCGAGTAGTGAAAAAAACACGACTAGAGCTAACCCTGCGGCCACACGAGCAAGTTCTGGCCAGCAAGTAGCGTACATATATTATTTGTCAAATCTCTATCGGTGTACTTGGTGTGACGTAGGTGGCAAAAAACTTGCTAGTCAACTTGCCAGCAAGTTCACATATTTTTTACAAGCATACCTGCTTTTAACATCCAATTTTGAATTTCCAAGCTGTCGCCAGCAAAAATAGAAATAAAAATCCTCGTTTCAAATAATTTTCTAATTTAATTTTGTTCATTTTGATATATTTGGCAAAACCTGTCAAATTACTTTCCGATTTATGCCCAAAACAGATGTGCATCAAAACTGCATGCAGTTCTGCATGCAGCACTGCTTTCAAAACACATGTGCATAATTGTAATGATTTTGCTGCACGATAACTGTTTTGTGAAGTGACACTTGTTGTTTTTTTTTCTTTTTCAAAATAAAGTTGTGTTTAATTTCAAATGGAAAAAAAAAATGTTTCAACTCTCACATATTTTTATCTTATTATCGATGGATTCAACAAACCGGCCCCAAATCCAATAAAAAAACAAAAAAAACACAATAATATATAATTGAATTTTTTTTATTCAATCAAGTATCAATGTTGTATACTAATTTGTTAAAACATTTTAACAGTGCGTTTTGAAGGATAGCGAAATCAATTGGTGAAAGATTGGCTCCCTTTGTTTGTTTCGCTAAACCTTCAAAAAAGTGGTCAGCTGGTGTTTTCTCGATGGTTGGTTGCGAAAAAACTTGTTTTGCCAAACTAATGGCTTCGTCGACGTCCCCTTTTGTTGCATCCAACATTTCATCCACTTTTCGTTTTTTAGTTTTCTTTTCAATTGGTGTGGATGTTGAGGGCACATTGAAATCCATTTCAACAATGTCTTCGTCGGGTTCAAGAACGCCATTATCGATGTCGTGCAGATAAAATTCTTCCACTCCAAAGCTGCACTCAGAACTGGAAGACGTTTGAAAGTTTCCTGATGTACTGCAATAAAGAACATATGCATGCACGTATTTAGATACATATATTAATATTTAATAACAAACAACATTTTATGGAGACACAATTTTCAATTCACAAACCTTTTATTTGTGTGTTCGACGTCCTTCAAAAACATTAAATGGTCCATCCACTTCCATGATTTTTTTTGGAGAGCCAGCACTTCCACTTGAAGGCAATTTCTTTATATGCTTATAAAAACTGTCCTTCAGTGTTCTCCACCTTTTTTTCAATTTCGCTGCTGCAAAAATCAAAGAAAAAGAAATTAATAAATAACTCTTGAAAATGTTTGCTTTTTAGAGTAGCCATCAGCAGCTAAAAATGAAACGAAAGCGAAAAATTTGAAATAACTTACCGGGAACATCAAGCAATATTGACAACTCTTGGAATTTTTTATCCCGTAAATGAACGTTTTTGTAAGACGAATGCTTTTTATCATACAAAAAGGGAGTTGTGTGAACAAATTCAATTCGTTTTTCTTCCATCTTTCTACTCCTACTTGTTAAGAATAAAAATGCCAGCGACCGAGACAAATAATAAAATAATAACAGTTATTTAAAACAAATAGTACATTCATTGTATTTCTATCTAGCTAGTATGTGCAAGATGGCAATCGATTGTGGTGCCATCTTGAGATCTGGCGCAAAGCCATTTTTTTCCCAATACCAAACTTATGTAAAAAAAATAGCACTGCGCCAGATCTCAAGATGGCACTACAATCGATTTTCATCTCGCGGGTACTAGCTAGATAGAAATACAATGAGTACATTTTCTTTCTTGTCAAAATAAGTGAAGCCAAAATCTCATTTCTTATTATTTTAAGTTTTGTCGTTGTGGCTGCAATTAAACTGTGCAGCAAATTTAGAATTAGAGACGTCGTGCAGCACAGCACTGCATGCAGCACTGCTTTCCATAAGAGCCTGTGTAAATTTTTGCGTGCTGCATGGAAATACTGCACGTCTGTTTTGGCCTTTACTTGCTCGTTTTACTGGCTGGAAAATTTGCTAGCCAGTTGACCAGCCAGTACTAAAGCAAGTACTAAAAATTTGAATGTGTGAGTAAAATATTTGATTGTATTCCAACTTGCTAGCCAGAACTTGCTCGTGTGGCCGCCGGGTAAAAATTCGTATGCTCAGAGCTAAATCTATTTTCTCAGGTGACGTTTTTCTTTTTTACCTCTGAGCAGATCAGATCAGATTATCTACAGAGCTGTCAAAAAATAACTGTGTTTCTTTTTTAGCTCAGATATATCGGAGCTAAAAATTTTCATGCTCTGAGCTCTATTTGCTCAGGATAAAACGACCGAGTAAATAGAGCAGATAGCTGAGCGAAGACAACTTCACTTGTTTTTTTTTTCGGATTTTACAGACAAAAACAAACATAAAATTAAAAATGGATTCCCAAGATAGTCGCACGTCTATTGTAGGTAAACAAACAATTTGTTAAAATAATAATAAGTAAAAAATTACATTTCTGTGCTCAGGTTTGTTTGAATATGATCTGCTCAGAGCTTCGCTTTGTCACATCCGTTACGTCTGATCTAATCTGCTCAGAGGTAAAAAAGAAAAACGCCAGATAATCTATGCGATATTTGATTTTTTGTTTTGATTCAAGAATAGGGCCCCTGCTCAGAGCTTTGTCTTGGCACATCTGTGATACTGTGATCTGCTCAGAGGTAAAGAAAAACGCCATTTGTATGCCTCTTGTTTAGCTGCATGCGCTCGCGGGCTACTGACCAGTTATAACAAGATGGGAAAGCTTGCTGCTTTGTATATGAAACTACCAGGTACTATCAAGATTGGTTTTCTGCTTGGTTTGACAGTTCTTTGACAGGAGCAAGCAGAGAACACACAATACAAACTTATGTAAAAAAAAGTGGCTTTCTCGGCTTGTAACCAGTTGGCGCTACAGTCGAATACCATTTCGAGCGTACCTGTTAAATTGATACATATATGTACAAAGGCTTGCTGTCAAAATGACATTCGCCTACGAACTAAAAAGCAGATTAGCTGCAAGAGTATGGCTGAGTTCGTAATTGTAAAACTTCCGCAGTACTGCCAAAATTGTGTTCATAAATGTAAACAAACAGCAATACTTCTGCATGGGCATGGCAACAATTGTGTTCATAAAAGTAAAACGACTGTAATTTTGCGGTCAAGTCGGCATTTGTTTTTATTTTGTTGCTGAATTTGCAGGAAAATGGCAGGGAGCAAATGTGATGTTTGTTGCTCCATAACTCCAGAAGTACTTAACGGATCTGGATGAAATTTGGCATACAGACAGATTATAGTCTAGACTCTAGAATATCACATAGGCTACTTTATATCTCGGTAAAATCTATGGGCCCGTGGGAAACATGTGTTTTAAGTTACAAAAGAGCATAATGTGATGAACATAATTTTCTGTAGTGGTGGTTAAGGTGTCAGAAAATGACAAAGGCTACAGAAAGAAAGGACATATACGAATTTTGAACGCAATTAAAGGGGATAAAAAGTTTGCAAGTGGTTGAAATAGTTGGCCAGAGTTTGTATGGAAGTTGGGTCAGTCTTGATAAACAAAATACAACATTCAAATTTTGAAAACATACGATGAAAATCATACATATGTATATCATACGAAAAGTCAAAGGGTTTTCCTAAATCTTAACTTTTCTGTTTTCTTATTTCCGCAAGTTTTGTATCATGTTTTCGAAAACGGTTTCTTCCACAAATCTTAGAACAATGCGTTTTAAAATATTTATGTTGAAAGCCATTTTTTAAATGAATGAACTACAAATCAAATCAAAAACAAATAAACTTTGTTTCTCGTTTTGTCAACGTTTGCTTTTATGAACTCATTTTGAATAAAGTATGATGACCGCATACATGCAGTTGTAATTGAGTTCATAAAAGCCTTTGAGCATATTTAAGGCAGGGCATGGGCAACAAAGCCTGCAATTACGAACTCAGCCTATGTGTGTTATTGTTATAATGAAAATGATACAATTGCCTACAAAATAAAAAGCAAGTTTGCTGCAAGAGGTATTTGGAGGGTAAAACGTAGGTAGGTTTCCAATCTTGTTATAACTGATCAGTGTCGCGGGCACTCATCGTCAAACCCTATCACCTCAGAGGCGGTATCTATGATGGCTCCTTGGCAGTGTTGCCACTAGTTCTCTACATTTTGTAATGGCAGAAAGGGGTTTTCGGAGACACGATCAGAAAAGGATCTAGCAATCTCTTGCGATTGTAGCCGTTTGACGTCGAATTTTCTCCTAGTTTTTCTCACAAGGTAGTAGTCCGAGTCGATGTTGGTACCTCAGAATGTGCGGACATCTTTCATGCTAGAGGAGTGTCGTGCGCTGATCGCAATGTGATCAATCTGGTTGACTGTTGTTGGATCAGGAGATTTCCATATCCCCTTGTAGATATCGAGATGAGGGAACCGCGTACTTACTACGATTACGTCTCGCCCTGCAGCGAAGTCGCTTAGTCCAAATCCGTTGTCGGTGATGTCGTGTGATGTCGTGTAGGCTATGTCGTCCGATTATTCCACCAAAGATTTCTTCTCTGCCCAGCTTTGCATTAAGATCTCCAAGAACGATTTCAATGTCATAGCTAGGGCATTGCTCATAGGTCTTGTCGAGGAGCTCGTAGAACTTGTCTTTGGTGTCTTCATCCTTTTCCTCAGTGGGGGCGTGAGCGCAGATGAGGCTTACGTTGCTGAATTTAGCCTTGATGTGGATTGTCAAGGTGCACTCATCCGATTTGCCTTAATTTTTGTCTACTCCCGCAAGCAGTAGGTACTTTTTGGAAAAATATTTGATCTATAAATATTATCTCGTACTTAGTTACTTATGGTGGCGCTACAGTCCAGGTTGGATCAGGGCCTCACCCAACAAACATCTCCAGCCAGCTCGGTCCCTAGCTAGGTGTCTCCAGTTTCGCACGCCAAGTTGGTTCAGGTCCTCTACCACCTGTGTGCTTCACCTGAGTCGCGGTCTTCCTCTTCTGCGACGTCCTTCCGGGTTGGATTCGAAGAATCTACGAGTCGGAGCATTATTTTCCATTCACTCTACATGACCCAACCATCTAAGTCGTTGGACCTTAACTTTTCTGGCTAGGTCAATGTCGCTGAACAGCTAGTACAGTTCTTGATTGAATCTTCGTCTCCATTCTCCATTAATGCAGACAGGACCAAAAATCACTCGAAGAATTTTTCTCTCAAAGCAGCCCAAAACGTTTTCATCGGATATTGTCATGGTCCATGTCTCTGCACCATACATGAGGACCGGGATGATAAGGGTTTTGTAGAGTGTCACTTTAGTTGCTCGGGAGAGGACTTTATTACTCAATTGCCTTCAAAGTCCAAAAAAGTAGCGATTGGTAAGAGTGATTTTTCGTTTGATTTCAGCGCTGGTGTTGTTGTCTGAGTTGATAGCGGATCTTAGGTAGACAAAGTCCTTAACTACCTCGAAGTTGAATCTGTCTATGTTGACGTTTGCTCCAAGACGTCAATTCTTGTTGACAGCATTACCTTGGTCTTGCCCTCGTTAACCGCTAGACCCATCTTCCTGGCCTCCGTCTCAAGACTCACGAACGCTCCACTGACATAACGCTATGTTTTTCCAATAATGTCAATGCCGTCTGCTTATCCTAGTAGCTGGACGGACTTTTGTAAGATTGTGCCTCTGGTGTTGACGTTGGAGTTTTGCACAACCTTTGTTTTTGATGTTGAAGAAATCGCATAACAACGCATCGCCTTGTCTAAAACCTTTTTTGACATCAAAAGCGACCGTTAGGTTATTTCCGACCATGATGGAACAGCGTGAGTTTTCCATTGTTATCTTACACAGACGGGCAAGTTTTTCTGAGATGCCAAAACTAGACATTGCTCTATGTAATTGGTCTCTATAGACGCTGTCATACGCGGCCTTGAAATCGATGAAAAAAGGTGGTAGGTATCGATTTGAAGTTCCTGGGTCTTCTCCAAGATCTGCCGTAGGGTGAATATTTGATCGATGGTGATGGTGGACTTTCCGGGTCTGAAGCCACACTGATAAGGACCTATCAGGTTGTTGACGAAGGGCTTCAAAAGTTCACACAGCACGGCAGATAAGATCTTATAGGCGATCTTAAGGAGACTTATACCTCTGTAGTTGGTGCAGTTCAGGGCATCTCCTTTCTTGAGGATCGGGAATACGATGCTGAAGTTCTATTCGTCGGGCATGCTTTCCTCCGACCAAATTTTGCAGATGAGCTGGTGCATGGTCCTAACTAAATCATCTCCAGGTGCTTTGTATAGTTCGGCAGCTAGTCCGTCTGCTCCAGCGACTTTGTTCGAAGGGATCTAACGTCCAAGTGCGAAACCGAAATTCGTTGTCCTTAAATCGTTTGCGTGGGTCGTCATAATTAATTCCGTCCGTATCCAAGGCTTGTTGGTGGTTCGGAACTATTTCTTCTTTATGTGGCCGGGCAGGGTAGTCAACCCGACGCACGACCCCCGACCTGGAGGGCCATGTCCTTAGTTTAACACCAAAGATAGGGAGCCGGCCAAACCGCTCCTTATAGTCCTGGACTTCGAATATGTAGTAGTAGCCCTATAAGGTGTTCACTAAGTAGTTCATTCTAACTGGAACTGTAGACGCCACCGTTGATTCCATATGGGGAGTTTTTCCTCTAGCTAGACAGAGGTTGCTGTGGACGCTTGTGTCCTCTTGAATGCACTGTGTCTACCCTTCAAACATCGCTTTCCCTCGTCGGTTGCAGTAAATACATGAGGTGTATAGGAGTAAAACACACCAAAGGTAACAAAACAAAAGTAAAACGTCTTGTTGGATTTGGTGTGTTTTCAGCCTAAGCAAAGCAATTTCATATCGAAACGTTGTGTATCGAAAAATGTTGATAATTGTACTTTTTATCGCACGAAAACATTCTAAAAACGTAAATCGATGATGCACTATGCCTTATCAAACCTAAGCTGGACAAAATCTTCGTCATCCAGCTGACCTTAACAAAATGTGATTTTATTGATGTCTGTACATTTTTTTTAATCCGTTATCTTCAAAAACAAAATTTATCGATTATCGATTAAGTCTTATTTGAATATAGTCGTTAATCGCTTTAATACAAAATTCACAAGAGCTTTCCTATCTGGTTTCTTTAAGTATTGGGAAAACCAAAACTTCTTGCCTATATCTTCCGGTAAACATGAACATTTTAACTCAGTAGTATTGAAAACTTAAACTTGAACGGTTATCGATTATCGATTCATTCGCTAACATGTACTTAGCTACAAGCATTATAATCGGTGTGGCCTTTGGATCTGCAATTATTGGTGCCTTTATTTTGGTATTGCGTCGGAAATCTAATTGTATTTTCGGAATCTATCCAGAGAAGGGTCTCTTTTATCGACTCAAGTACTTTCTGGCTTTACGTTTTCTTCGTTATTGGAGACGAAAGATCTTCATCGATAACGAGAGTGAACTCAAGTCTCCGGAATATCTTCAATCCTTGGAAAGAGTGCAACTTTTATCTAGTAATCCAAAGTCCTACGATGTGGTGTCATTCTTTGGAGCCAACGAAATGGGTTACAAGTTTATGATTACTGTAGAACGTCGTCGCAGGGGTATAACCAAGGCTGCTTTTTACTTATGGATTCCAGATCGCGGATTGTTTTCGTCTCCAAATCTTCCAGATATGGTTCATTTTACGACCGATGGTGAAAGAGAAAGTACAGAATTCAAAGCTAATGGATTTTGGATCCAGCCTATCGAATGTATGCGTCGTTGGAAGGTTTCATATGTTGGCGACGTTAAGCAAGAAACCCATCGATATTCTTTTAAATTCGAAGGGGAGTTTTCATCGAAACTGGAACATTTTGATTACAACAAAAATCTAAGTTCTTCGGTAATTGCTGATTCAGTTGCACGCGAGGCTTGGGACGATCAGTTTTTCCACATGGTTTGGAATGTCGATAGCATTTTAAAGACAAGGACCCACTACGAGCAATGCGGTAAACTGAATGGGACTTTTCAGCTAGGAGACGAACCAATCGTTCAATTAAGTCTAAGTTCTTTTCGAGATCACAGCTTTGGAACGGATCGCTGCCTTTCGTCCATCTATAGATACGTTTATTTTGCGCTTTTCCTTGATGATGGGACAAATTTAGTAATCGGAATCTTAAGTCAGCCATCTTTCTTTTTTTCCTCCTTGAAGACTGGCTATATTTGCTTAAACAATGGCTGTGGGTATGAACCAATAACAAGTTGTAACTTTGAACTTTATTCCTACGGAGAAAAAGGAGTTCCGCCGAATCATGAAAATTTTATTGTTGAGACAAAGGATCGGAGACATTTTGTCCAAATAAAGTCAGATGTCAGTGCTATTCGATATGTGGGTAGAAATTGGGAATCGAAGGTGTATAATCAGTTTGTTTCGTGTACAGTAGATGGGGTTAGTGGACACGGAATTGCCGAATATTTATATCGAAACAAAACTGGGCGCCCAAAGTGTGCTGCAGAAAATGATCCAGAATGGTACAAGGAAATCAAATCGTTTGAAAATAATATGATGAGTGAAGATGTGACTGATGAATGGATGGGTGTGCTTTGGTAAAACTTTATTCGATGTGTGATACTCATGATATTAATGCAGGAAAGTTCTAGTTTAAGTGTTATTTAAAGAACCTGATAATGTTAAGAATATTTTTAAGCTCAAAGAAATAAACTATTTTGTATTGTATTTTTATTTATCTATCTACTGCTGTTTGAAGCATAGAAATAAACAAGATAACATTCTATAAATAATTGTTATACTAACATTAGTTAATCTATATTAGTGGGGTTTTTAGTTTAAATATATCTAATCTCTATGAAGGTAACATATTGCAGATTGGATGTAAGAGCCCATAAAAATCAAACTCGATGGGGACGCTATTTTAACTTGAAAACTGCTCCAAATAATTCGTATTAATCACCTCCACCTCTTTCAATGCTTGCTATGCTAGCAAACAATGGCTTACTTACTTATTTAAGGTGGCGCTACAGTCCGGTGTGAATTTGGGCCTCAATCAACAGTCTGCACCAGCCACCTCGATCACTAGTTAGCTGCCTCCAGTTTTGCACTCCAAGTTGATTGAGGTCCTCTTCCACTTGTATGCGCCACCTGAGTCGCGGTCTTCCGCTCCTTCTACGTCCCTCTAGTGTACTCTAAATGACCATCTGAGTCTCTGGACCTTGATCCTTCTGGCTAGGTCCATGTAGTTGTACAATTCGTAAAGTTCGCTGTTGTATCTTCTTCGCCATTCCTCATCAAATCGGAACCAAAGATGACCCGAAGAACTTTCCTCTCGGAACAGCCTAAGGCACATTCATCCGATTTTGTCAAGGTCCATGTTTCTGCACCATACAACAGGACAGGGATGATGAGGGTGTTGTACAGTTTTACCTTAGTTGCTCAAGAGAAAGCTTTTTCACTCAACTGCTTTCTTAGCCCAAAGAAACAGCGATTAGCAAGAGTAATTCTTTGTCTGATCTCGGCGCTGCTGGTGTCATTGCCCGTGTTAATGACGGAGCCTTGGTAGACAAACTCCTCTACTACCTCGAAGTTGTATGCGTCTATTGTGACGTTCTGTCCGACCCGCGGTGTTGGGTGTCCTTCCTCGAAGACAGCATATACTTCGTTTTTCCCTCATGTACCTACCGCTAAACCCATTTTTGCCGCTTCTGTCTCAATTCTCACAAAGGCGCCATTGATATCACGCTATGTTCTTCCCATTTTATCAATATCATCGGCGTACGCGAGAAGTTGAACAGATTTTGGAATGATAGTGCCTCTGGTGTTGACGGAGGAGTTTTGCACTATCTTCTCAAGAACAATGTTAAAGAAGTCGCACGACAGTGGATCGCCTTGTCTGATGAGCAGCGTGAGCTCTCCATCGTGATTTTGCACAAGCGAACGAGCTTGGTAGGGATGCCAAAACTAGACATAGCTTTATACAGTTCGTCTCTGTAGATGCTGTCATACGCGGCCTGAAAATCGATGAAAAGGTGGTGGGTATCGATTTGAAGTTCATAGGTTTTTTCCAGTATGTGCCGCAACGTGAAAATTTGGTCGATGTTTGACTTTCCTGGCCTAAAGCCACATTGATAAGGACCAATTAGATTGTTGACGAAAGGCTTCAGATGTTCAAATATTACGGCAGAGAGCATCTTGTAGGCAATGTTAAGTTGACTGATTCCTCTGTAGTTGGCGCAGTTTAGAGGTTCTCCCTTTTTCAGGATTGGGCAAACAATGCTGAGGTTCCATTCATCGGGCATGCATTCCTTCGACCATATCTTACAGATGATTTGGTGCATGCTCCTATCTAGATCGTCGCCTGCTGCTTTAAACAGCTCGCCAGCTAGACCATCTGCAAACAATGGCTAGGTACCTTATAAAGAGTGTCTAAAGAACTACAAAAATCCATCTCTTTAGCCAAAAAAGAATCATGGAAAAACCACTGTGAATCCATTGATAACATTAGATAACCATCCATGCTATGTAAAATCCTTTCAAAAGACCACTCATGTCCTTCATTCATAAGGAAGGTAGATGGTACTTGAACAGTGAATTCTACAGAGAGAAGTCGTAGTGAAAACCCATTTCCCAGACTCAGGCGCGGATTCAAGGGGGGGTTACGGGGTCATGCCCCCCCCCCAAACAGGCCGCATTTAAAATAATAGATCCGAATCAATATTTTTCACACCAAATAACAAAAACAAAACCAAACGAGCAAAAATGTAGTTGATAGGGGAACTGACCAAACGACCACAACTAACTTACTTTTTTACCCTCTGAAAAAAAGGAATCAAAAACAGACTGAATCAACAATTTTTTTACACAATACTGACATTTTTTATTATTTTGTCTATATTTGCATTGTACTTTATAAATACTAGCCTCTGTTTACAAGTTCCAACCAAAAGCATAATTTATTATACAAAATCCAATCTTCTATTTTGTTTCGCAAATCTGTTAACGATCGCCTCGAAGACGCTATGCCTTTTTGCCGAAACTTTTGCTACAATGGTTTTCATTGTTCCTGTAGCATTTCGGCAGCTGATGACATTGGACGATTTCAGCAAAGAGTTGTTCAAAACATGCTTATTGCATGGACAACGTCGAGCCTGAATTGCTACTTTCATCAACTCGTAGTCGTAACATGCCCCTTTCATATCAGACGCCATAATGGAGCAACTGTCTGTAGCAATCCCAACCAAATATCGCAAGTCCAAATCAAATTTGTTACACGAATCTATGACAATATGTGCCACTGCCACTCCAGTTAAACGCCTCTCGTTTCCTTCTACCGAATGTCAGAGTATACTTCGCAAAATATGATGAAATCTTATCTGGTAACTCTGTTCCACTTGTAGCGAAGTGACAAGCTGAGTTGTTGCGCGTGTGAAATGTCGGTAGTCTCGTGGAATTTAACATAAAATGTGAAGTTAGCCACTCTGCCATAAAAGGCGCCAAGTCATTTGAAAACACACGAAAATAACGTTTCAAAATTCATAATAAAAACATTTATTGGCTAAGATATTTCTTAGTTTTGAGAGTATATTTTTTACATAATAGTCCAGACAAAATAAACATTCGACCCAGAAAAAATTCGCATAGAGCTGAAAATTGGTACATAGCATTAGAACATCGATTAAAGTAAAATGTCAAAAGTCCCCAAAAATCCCATGTGCGCATTTAAAGTTATTCAAGGTCAAATGTCGAAAATGTTGTTTTTCATACATATCTTTGAAACGGGGGAAGCTATCAAAAAAAAGTATATGAAAGGCTTATACGCCTTGTAATTCTCTAAAAAAAACATTGTGATACTTTTTTTCTTACGAGCAAGGGTTTAGAAAATATTGCGATTTTAAAATGTCTCAAATGTCGAAAATAACGGTTTTTTGCGTATTACTCTTAAACGGTGAGTCCGATTGAAAAAATTTCTATATAAAAACATTTTTTTTTTGTTAAGCTGTCATAAAAAAAAAATATAATTTGGTCAAAACTCAAAATTTCGAATTTTTTATAATTAGCTCCTAAGCCCTGTACAAAATTCGTATAGAGCTGAAAATTGGTACAGAGCATAAGGACATCTCTTTATATAAGATGTCAAAATTCCTCAAAAATCCCACTGGTGCAAGAAAAATATTCAAGGTAAAATGTCGAATATGTTGTTTTTTTCATATTTAACTCTGTAGATTTTGTTAATCCCTGCAAAAACGAAAGTAACGGTTTTCAAACTTTGATTCCTATCCAAAAGTTGTCTCTTGTCCACACTCTTTTCCACACCACCCATGAGGTAGAGTCCTTGGGCTTATCCTTTTTTTCGTTTGAGCGATCATTTATATGATGTGCTCTCGAAATTTCGAATTTTTATAATTAGCTCCTAAGCCCTGTACAAAATTCGTATAGAGCTGGAAATTGGTACAGAGCATAAGGACATCTCTTTATATAAGATGTCAAAATTCCTCAAAAATCCCACTGGTGCAAAAAAAATATTCAAGGTAAAATGTCGAATATGTTGTTTTTTTATATATATATAACTCTTTGTTAAATATGAAAAAACAACATATTCGACATTTAACCTTGAATATTTTTTTTGCACCAGTGGGATTTTAAGGGAATTTTGACATCTTATAAAGAGAGATGTCCTTATGCTCTGTACCAATTTTCAGCTCTATGCGAATTTTGTACAGGGCTTAGGAGCTAATTATAAAAAATTCGAAATTTTGAGTTTTGACCAAAAAAAAATGTTTTTATATAGAAAACCACATAACCTACATGTCTTTCATAGAAATTTTTTCAATCGGACTCACCGTTTAAGAGTAATACGCAAAAAACCGTTATTTTCGACATTTGACACATTTTAAAATCGCAATATTTTCTAAACGCTTGCTCGTAGGAAAAAAAGTGCTGAAAGTTTTTTTTAGAGAATTTCAAGGCGTACAAATCTTTCATACATTTTTTTTTGATAGCTTCCCCCGTTTCAAAGATATATATGAAAAACCAACATTTTCGACATTTAACCTTGAATAACTTGAAATGCACACATGGGATTTTTGGGGACTTTTGACATTTTACTTTAATCGATGTTCTAATGCTATGTACCAATTTTCAGCTCTATGCGAATTATTTCTGGGTTTGGGCTTTTTTATGTTTAATTTGTCTGGACTATAAACAATTTATAATTGTATATATACACATTAAATTTACCTACATATTAATGTAATGAACTTTCAAGTAAAACAAATTGGACGATTTTCTGCATAAGGTTATTCAGACTTTGTTTTTTATTAATTGAATAAATTCGGTTTGTTTTGTTTATTTCTTATTTGGTTATTTTTGTTACTTTTGATTTTTTTCTATCGTGTGACCCCCTCCGGAAAAAATTCTAGATCCGCGCCTGCCCAGACTGCAAAGAATACATCCTGGAACCACAACTCTCAGGGTATACACAGGTAGCAAATCCGGACAACCTTAAGGCCTTAGTAACCCAAGAAAAGATTTCATGGGCCATAAGAAGCTTCCAACCATTTAAGTCGCCAGGACCAGATAATATATTCGCAGCCGTTCTACAAAAGTTACAAGATGTAATGATTCCATGGCTAAGGGTATTTTTCTTCAACTGCTTAGCACTGGAATCCTGGAGAAGGGTCAAGGTGGTCTTCATTCCCAAGATCGGTAGAAGTGGCCATGAAACACCCAAGGATTTCAGGCCAATCAGTCTCTCTTTCTTTGTGCTCAAAACACTGGAAAGACTATTGGACGAGCATATCGGAGCTAATCTTGTTAATAATCCTATATCTGAATCTTAACGTGCCTACCTTAAAGACAAATCCACGGACACGGCACTACACGAAGTAGTACGTACAGTTCAGAGATCTCTAGAGTACAAAGAATACACCCTCGCCACCTTTATTGACGTAGAAGGAGCCTTCAACAATGTGTTCGCAGAAACTATCAGGGCAGCATATTATTAGCTAGATTGCAACGAAATTTTACTCGTTTTGCTCTCAAAGGTATTCATGGAGTGATCTCTTAAATGTCCCCTCTTATGAAAACCGTTTATTAACTCTCCAGATGGAAACATTGTCAAATAGACGAAAAACAATGACATTATTAAAAAACAAGTCACAATCGAAATCTTTAGTTATAAACGTCTTTTCTTTAATAATAGGAAATTGCAACTGCCAGAAGGGCAGACAAAGATGATACATATATAGAGTTCATTACATATAAAAGATAATACATACTATGAGAATGTACATGTGATACGTTCAATACAAATAAAAGATAATACATATGTACTATAATATTGAATGTTAAACACTAATACATTAATACGAAATCAAACAGAAAAATAGTGTTGTCAGATTGGTTAATTTTCAACATCCTCCGGCGGGCCGATGCTTGAAAGCTCCAGCGGATATAGGAGCTGGACTGGTCTTCTGAATAGTTTCCCATTGGAACATCGAATTTCGCAGGAACGAACCTTACCATCTCTTCCGATGTAGGCTTTAGTTATGATTACCAACTTCCAGTGTATACGAGGAGTTGCTTGATCAAAAAAGAACGACATCTCCTTCCTTCAACTGAATCGATTGTTTAGAATTGTTGTGATGAAATGATCGAAGATTCTGCAGATATTCTATTTTCCATCGCTTTACTAACTTGGCATTGAACTTCAGACGTTGTTTCCATATCTCTCTTAGCTTTACATCTTCATCTGGAGGTATTTGAAAATCGGGAACTGATGACGAAAATCCTAATAGAAACTTGGCTGGTGTAAGAGGTGACAATTCCAAAGGTTCGCTGGACACATACGTCAAGGGTCTATCGTTGGCAACGGCCTCGGCCTCCGTTAGAATAGTTCGTAAGTGTTCAAAATTTAGCTTAGCTTTTATTCTTCACTGATCGTATGAGACGTTCCCAAAAGCCACCCCACCAGGGAGCTCTCTCCACGATAAAGTCCCATTGAATTCGGTTTTTAGACAAGAAACATTGTGCCTCTTCTTCGCTGAAAAGGCTCTTGATTTTTCCAAACTCTAAAGGCCCAACTATAATCGACATAAGCCAACATATAAGCGAATGTAAAAAACCTAACGAAAATTTGCTTATGTTTGCAAAATTCCCGTGCATACCCATAATTGACTTAAGTGATCAAAGCCATCTGTCAAAACCAAATTCGTAGCTGTGAAATTTTTGTATTGATTTGAAACTTTTTAATTTTTTTAAATAAAAATGCAGTTTCAAAAAAAATTAAAAATGTTAAAAAAGTTAAAAATGTTAAGTATATCATTGAACGGATTGGGCATCCTAAAAGAAATGGATGAATTACTACAAATTAAAAGGAAGCGGTTTTGTTCTGTCCGAATAATCAACAGGGACAGAAAAAAGAATGTTTTTTTTAATACAACTTTTTTAAAAATTAAGGAACTCGATAGTGGGCAATTTTTCTTATACACAAGAATGCGTCCCGAGGTGTATAATTGCTTACTTAATTTACTGTCACCACTTATGGCCAAAACATCGATGAGAGAACCAGTTTCACCCGAATGTCGCCTAGCTGTTCTCCTTTTGTAAGTTCACTTCCTAAGGATTCCTTTCACTTCTAATTCTCTGATTTACATTCTTTAGTTACTTGTCACAAGGCGCGTCTCTTCAATCTCTTGCGTGGACCTTCAAATTAGGCAAAGAAACTGTTCGCCAAATAGTGCTAGAGACTTCCGACATAATATGGAAAGCTTTATACCCCATATATGTGTCGGAACCCGGTTCTCATGATTTTGACAAGATTAGTAGAGACTTCTGGCATCTATGGGACATGCCAAATTGTCTTGGCGCAATCGATGGGAAGCATTTTGCTTTGAGATGTCCACCCAATAGTGGGAGTCAATTTTTTAACTATAAAAAGTACTTCAGCATTGTTCTCATGGCCGTCTGTGATGCTAAGTATTGCTTCACGCACATATAGACATTGGAGCTTTTGGAAGCCAAAGCGATGGTGGTAAATCACCCTCAATCTTTTTCCAATACCAATTCATATAAATTTTTTTTTCTCATTAGGAATCTTTCAGAAATGTGGCTTTGGAAAGAAACTTTTAGGAAATAAACTTCCTATTCCTCAGCCAAAAAACTTGCCAAACTCATCAGTTCAGGTTCCCCATTACTTTGTGGGTGATGCCGCCTTCCCGTTAAGTACCACACTTATGAGACCGTATCCCGGAATCATTCTTCAGCCAAAAGAAGAAAATTTTAATAAAAGGCTTTCTCGCGCTCGCCGTACCATTGAGAATTCCTTTGGCATATTAGTGGCCCGCTGGCGAATCTTGCTAACCACTTTGCATATGCTTCCAGAAAACGCCGAGAAAGTAATTTTAGCCTGCATTGCTCTTCATAACTTCATAATGATGAATAAGGAAAACGAAGGTTATTGTCCCTCCAATTATGTCGATTGGGAGGACTGTGATGGTCAGCGGCATGATGGATTATGGCGGGTTGAAGTCAATACAAATATCCCATCAATAACACCATCACCAAATACTCATCAGTTCGGTGGCAAAACATCAACGACAATACGAAATAATCTTCGTGATTTTTTGTTTGAAAATTAAAATAAATCTGCATTTCAAAATTTTATTTTCATAATCCTGCTTTTTTAAATTCAGCATAATCAAATATCAAAAATAAAATTCTAATTCACAACTACTCAACTCAGTACCTACCTCATCTCCAGCTAATGAAAAAATGTAACAGATTTTTTTTACTTCTAAAATTCATTTATTGTATTGGTATCAAAATTAAATTAGATACATACTTCATTTCATAAAAAAAAAAAATAACACAACAAAATAACAATAAAAAAGATTAAATACCATTCAATTCATTTCATTTCAATAAATACGATCATATCTAAATACTGCCATACGATTTGTTTCGGGATTGCGTTCGTAGCTCTGTGACTCGAGTCATCATTTCGGCCGTGTATGTGTCCTTCAAATCAGGCGGCAAAGCTTTCATCATCGCCATGATGGTTGCTACAAATTCACCGTCTCCATCCCCATCATCAGGGTCCATGTCTGGAGCGACAGCTCCTAGCTTTTCAACTATATTGCCAAACTTTTCACATAATCCGTCAAACGCTGTTTTTCTCTTTTTATTAGTTGGTGCACTTTCTTCCGCGGCGCCACCACCACCTCCACCAAAACCGTCTTCGCTGATTAGCTGGGTTTCATCTCCGTTCTCCTCCGCCTCGTTGGAAATTGTCCTTTAAAAATAAAAACAAATTATCATGAAAATTCAGTTAAGAATACAATTTACTTTCTTGCTTTCATTGAATCTTTTAAGAATAACAGCTCCTCCATCAATTCCCAGTCGCAACCTTCTGTGGTCCCACTTCCTGAGGGTTGATTTTGTTTTTTTTAATTCCCTCGACTATCTTTCTCGGAGGGTCTTCCACCGCAATTTGCATTCTGTAACTAAAATAAATTGTTCATACATACATTTTGCAGACATTTTATGAATTGTTTACATACCTGTACTATTGCTTTCTTTAGCTATTTCTACCCAAACCTTTGCTTTTTTGAATTTATTAAAATAAAAAGCATCCCTTTTATCGTAGAGACATTTATTTTTGCGCACATTTTCTATTAATAAATAGATAAATTCTTTTTCGTTTTGTTTGTTGCTGTTTTCCATTTTTCAATTCAGTCGAAATTATGCCGGTCAAACAATCAACATTACATTACAAAGCAATAATAATATTTTGTTTGTCAATCTCGAAATATATTACACATACACGCTCATTAGTTTTGAAATAATTCACATGTACAGTGTCTCTGTTTGTTTTTCATGTGTATTTGAACAAACCTGTCAGATTTAATTATGCGCCGAGCGACTGAGATCGCTCTTGCTTATGTTTGCTTAAGTTAACGAAACTGAGGAAAAATTAACGAAACGGAGCTAGACTCGATTATGGCTATTCAATAAAGCGTGTATGCATTTGCACGTTTGCTTATGCGCGCATAAGCTAGCTTATGTCGATTATAGTTGGGCCTTAAGGCAGCTCGCCTAAAGGTTTTTGCGTTGTCGGAAATTATTGTAGAAGGGACTCCTCTTCGGGCTATAAAACGTCTTAACGCCATTATGCAGCTTTCTGTTGTGATGCTAGCAGTGAGTTCCAAGTGAACTGCTCGGATACTTGCACATGTGAATATCAAGATGTACGCTTTCTGCATGTCACTTCCTTCTAAATTCATATAGTAAAGGGGGCCAGCAAAATCAATACCAACGACGTCGAAGGGTCTTGTACTCATCAACCTTTTCACTGGTAATGGAGCAAACGGTTGTGAAGCGGGTTGACCAAAAAGCTTCTTGCACACCATACAAGATTTAATTGCCTTTTTTACTAGCTGCCGTCCTTTGATGATCCAAAAGCGTTCTCGAATCTTGGAAAGAACAACTCCAACTCCACCATGTATAGTTGACAAGTGACGATCGTTGACAATGAGCTTCGTTATCGAATGATTTGATGGTAGAATAATGGGATGTCTAAGGTCAAATGGTTCATCGAGTAATTGGAGCCTCCCTCCAAGCCTCATCAACCCATCTTCGTCCAAGAACGGGCTTAGCTCAATCAGCTTTGAGGACGCATTGATGGGCAAATTTTTCTGTAACAGGCGAACTTCATTAGTAAAACTGAACAATTTCACATACCTGATCCAATAACGTTCGGCTTCTTCTATTTCGGTTTTCGTAATCGAGCCTTCAAAAGTCTTCTCTTTGGTAATAAAGAAGTTGATGTACCGAAGTACCCAACTGGTGACGCGCAGCAATCGGAGCCAGCTTCCAAATTTGTCAAAGTCAAAAATTGGTTGCTTGCATTTCTTGACATCAATCTCCAGCAGTAACGCCGTATTAAAGCCTATGTCCGAGATAGCATGATTATTGTTTGGTTTGAATTCGCATAGCCACTTCGGTCCATGAGCCCATAATGATGACTTTTGAAGTTTATCTCCAGATATACCTCTCGTAATCAGATCAGCTGGATTTTCATTTCCTGCACAGTGGTCCCAATCCAGAATAGAACTATGGCGACGAATTTCTGTGGTTCTGCTTTGTATAAATGGCTTCCAACGCTGCGATTGCCCATATATCCAGTTCAATGTTATTCCTGAGTCAGTCCA
The DNA here is from genome assembly GCA_943590905.1 of Sphaerophoria taeniata. Lineage (NCBI taxonomy): Eukaryota > Metazoa > Arthropoda > Insecta > Diptera > Syrphidae > Sphaerophoria > Sphaerophoria taeniata. Next base: position 68,926,882 of record OX016542.1, read on the forward strand.
GAAGAAGTACCTTTTGGCTGAGATCTTCAGGGCATCTTTGAGGTAGGTACCAATTCTGGCGGCAATTAAGGCAGCTGTCAGTTCCAGCCTTGGTAGCGTTAGCTCTTCGGAACCATCTTGCCTCAATGGTGCAATTCTAGATTTTGCACACAAGAATGACACTGTTACTATACCTTTGTCATCAACAGTACGTATGTAAGCAACTGCGCCGTATGCTTTAAGGCTAGCATCTGCGAAGATGTGGCATTGTATGTCGTCAGTGAAGCTGGATGACATCAGAACAGACCTTGGTATTGACATCTCTCTTAGTTGTAGTATGTTTCTAACACATTCGTTCCAATCGCCGATTAAATCAGCTGGCAGTGGTTCATCTCAGCTTAATTTGCGCTTCCATACTGCTTGGAACAGAATTTTTAATTTCACGGTGGTCGGACATACTATTCCCAAGGGATCATATACGCGCGCCATTGCTTGAAGAATATTTCGCTTGCTTGCAGTGTTCAGATTTGACTCTAAGAAACTGTACCGATTGCATTGGAACAGATAGCTCATCACTGAAAACTGACCAGGTCAAACCCAAAACCTTTTGAGTGATTGGGAATTGTTTCGTGCCAATTTTATCGCGAAGCTTTGTGCTGTTAGAATGCCACTTCCTCAAACTCATCGAAGCTCCACTCATGATTTCCGATGCTTCTTCAAAAATACGACAGCAATCGAATTCGGAATTCACACTCATGATTAAATCGTCCATATAGAAACAGTTTTCAAGAATACGGCATGTTTCAGAAAAGACCTGTCTTTGCTCCTTTAAATGGCGTTGAATAGTTGCCGTGAGAAGAAAAGGGCTACAGCTTACACCGAATGTTACTCTCGTCATTCGCAACTCGATCAAAGATTGTTCACTAATTGCATCAGCTGATCTATACCAAAGGAATCTGTGCGAATCTCGGTCATTTTTGTTTAAGATTATTTGCAAGAACGCTTTCTCAATGTCTGCAACGATGCCAAAACGTCCCATACGAAAATTAAGCAGAACCTTCAAAACATCAGGCAATAAGTTAGTGCCAGTATACAGCTGATCATTCAACGAAGGGATGCCATCGGAACAGCAAGACGCATCAAAGACTATGCGCAATTTAGTTGTAGTGCTGTCTTCCTTGTAGACTGGCCGATGTGGAAGGTAAAATATTCTTTTGGGAGCACCATTAGCCGAAGGCTCAACCAATTCTGCAATACCATCAGCGAGTAGTTGTCGCACAGCTGCGTCATATTCCCTGAATTTAGCTGGGTCCCTAGATAAACGTTTAGTTAATGACTTTAAACGACTTACCGCTTGAGACGCATTGCTTTCGAGGACTTCTTTAGGATCTTTCCAAGTTAAAGTCGCTTCATAGCGAGAGCCTATTTTCTTGATGTGTTTTTCGGTCATTTCTTGCGTGATGTACTGTTTTTCCGCCTCTTCGCTTCTTATTCCGATTGCCTCCAGCGACCACATGGATGCGAGTTCTTGATTGTTAACTATGTTGGCGACCATTGTAGAACAGTTATTTGGATTGTCTTCAATCTTATCCGTCGGCGAATGCAACCCTTGAAGAGTCCATCCAAAAATAGTATCAACAGCTCGCATGACATTTGAAATCTTACGCTGCGTCCCAGTGACTATTGTCCAATAGAAATCAGCTCCGATGAGCACGCTGAGACCTTCAATGACATTTGCGTTTGTGGCTGTAATACGATCTGCCAATTTAAGATTTTTGAACGCAGCACAAGACGGATCGGGAATCGCAAGGACGTCAACACAGATTCGCGGAACAACAATAGCTTCAATTAGGGCGCTCTTTCCATTGAACTGGTTCTTTAGCACAACTTTCACTTTATCATATGTGTTCACTGGCGATGTTTCAGATGCACCAAAGGGAATCACAGACATCTTAATTTTTTCTCTTTTTATTATTTTAAGCTTCTCAACGACCTTTTCACATATATAACTTTTTTGGCTGCCACCGTCTATAACCATTCGAATAAGAATGTCTTTGTTATCTGCACCAGCAATTAAGCAGCGTGCAGTTTTCAAAAAAACTTTTTGTTGGTTTGCATTTGAATGCGCGCAGAGATTAATGAATTCAATATCATTTTCATTCGATTCATTCGTGATTACTTACATTGCTGCGGCGGTTTCTTTTTTATAAGACGGATCGCACATCGCTGTTAAATGTTTTCCACCGCACTTAGAACACTTTAAATAATTTACACTTCTGCACTTTTTGGAAGGATGGCCTATTTTCGCACATCGAAAACATCTATTGCTTTTAAGCAGGATTTGTCTTTTTTGTTGCAATGTCAGCTGGCTGGAACAATCACTTGTAACATGGTCTGATGAGTTGCAAAATACACACACATTATTGCTTATTTTCAGTAAACTTGTTGCCGTTGTAGTTTGTTATTTTGTGTTGCTATGAAGAGGGGAAACCTTACTTTTTTCGAGTGCTTCTATCTCACTCTTGAGAAAACACATGATTCCCTTTACATAATGACTTTTAATTCCATGTAAAGATGTATGCGTGTGCGATGCCTGTGAATTTCTATCGTCTTCGTTTACATTCTCAACATCAGCGAGATCAGCAATATCGTTTTCCTTTTCACACCTACGATGGTAATCGACTCTTAATTCGACCGGCATACATCTCAGCAAAACTGTTTTTAACATGATGTCGTATTGTTGTGTGGGTACTTTTAACGCAGTTAGGGTTCTTATAGACGTTGTGATTGTGTTGTATAAATTCCTCAAGCCAGCAGCATCATTTTTTGTGATAACGGGGCGCAGTGCAATTAGCTTTTGCATGTGGTTGTCAATTATTTTCTCAGTATCACCATACTGTTCTTTCAACAAAGAAACCGCTGCTTCATAGCATGATGAGGTAGCTGTAAATCCATCAACCACTTCTTTTGCTGCACCTACTAAGGCACTTTCCAAGTAATAGAATTTTTCAGCCTCGGACAACTGTGCATTTTGATGAACCGCAACTTCAAATTGATCCCAGAAAGGCAACCATTCTCTCATGTCACCATTTAAACGCTTGAGCTGCAATTTTGGAAGCTTCGTGTTACCTTTTTGCGATGAGACATTATTACTCTGCGGATCTGTGTTCATCTTTGATTGTGATTTAAATCGAATCGCTTTCAAACGTAGAGTCATGCGTGCTAGAGTTGAGACTGCCGAATCTTCATATTCAGCAATTTTTTGGGCCTCCGTATCGAAATCATCGGGTTTAATTAATGCTTTTGCCAAAATTTGCTGATCTATGACTTTAACACTCGCGTACACTGCATTTAATCTTTCGATATGATCTTCTACTTTATTTAAATCGCTTTCATTCGCTTCGAGAACTTCTTTCGCGGCTTTTACTAATTTCGTTAATTGTGTTCTAAAAGCACGACGCGTGGCGATTTCTATATTTTGTCTCTGGTTTCGGCACCAAATATTAAAAAACAAGTCACAATCGAAATCTTTAGTTATAAACGTCTTTTCTTTAATAATGCGAAATTGCAACTGCCAGAAGGGCAGACAAAGATGATACATATATAGAGTTCATTACATATAAAAGATAATACATACTATGAGAATGTACATGTGATACGTTCAATACAAATAAAAGATAATACATATGTACTATAATATTGAATGTTAAACACTAATACATTAATACGAAATCAAACAGAAAAATAGTGTTGTCAGATTGGTTAATTTTCAACAGACATGATATTTTTCCATCAAGTTATAACTGGTGTAACAGATGCACCGGAACTCCTTGGCGCTATATCTTTCAACCATCGAGGTGGCGGTTATAATCTTCGCAGGAAGGACATGGTACAAGAACCTAAACATCGTACCAACTATGGATTTAATGAGCCCTTGACACGAATGAGTAGGCTTTCAAACTGCAATTCAGACTTGTTCGATTTAAATCTAAGCAAGAATAAATTAAAAAAATTGCTCAAGAACAGTGTTCTACATTCTTAAATGTTTTTTGGTTAATCTATGTTATTAGTTAATTATTTATGTATTAATCTTGTTTTGTTAACTGTCTTGTTTTTGTTCATCTACGTGAATGTAAAAAAAAAAATAGTGTCTTCCACACGCTTATTTACTTTTAACTTTGTTTTCTTAAATTTTTGACTTTAAAATTTTTGTTTTAAAAATTTTGTCCTTTTTTTCTTTCTTTATTTTTTATTTTATTTATTTATTTTTCCTTTTTGACCCAGCTTGCATTAAGCAGTCCCAAGCGCTTTTTTATTTTAGTAATTTTAAATAATTTCTAATTAAGTGCCGATACGTATAGCAACCGCTATTGCCGCGTCGTACTCAGTGAAAATGGAGAACCAGAGTCATTCAAGAATCGATGGGTAACAGCCAACTCACTAGATTTGCCGAAAGAGGAACACCCCAAGCGGGGTTCTATCTCCCTTCTTGTGGCTACTAGTTTTGAACGAAATCCTATGCAATCTTGATAAAAGTGGAGTTAAGGTAGTAACTAGGCCACTAGATATGGACTTGGAGTTAACGAAAACAAGGCTGAACTGATGTTATTCACTATAACAGATATAAAATACCCTCCTTTCCTCTACCAATGTTAAATGGACAACCACTTGTTTTATCCAAAGAAGCTAAATACCTAGGAGTTGTCCTAGACACCAAGTTAAATTGGAAAAGTAACATAGAAGAAAGAGTAAAGAAAGCTAATTTTTTTTATTTTTTTTCGATTTTGAAATTGAGTGAACATTTCTTACGCTCAAGCAAAAACGACTAACGGTACTTTCTTAACTCAAAATAATTTGAAAAGAAAAAATGATAACCTTTGAAAAACTTTTTATTTCACTTCAATCCGACTTTTTTCTACTGAGATACAGCCTTATAAAAAACCACTCCATTTTTGAGTTTTTTCAAGTGTTCCTTTAATTGTTTTGACTAGTGTATTTTCTGGTAAATGACCGCTCAAGTCAAAGAAAATGTCAAGAGGTGGGTGATATTTGTCTATATTAGATATAGCAGAGGATAATTTAACAAGTACTGTGCTAACAGCATTTGATGAGAATACTTAATCAAGTAAGCGATTCATGGATTTCTTTATACAGCTTACTTTTTGCAAGTCAGCTGAAATAATACTGTCCAAAAATTGAAGTTTCTGTTGCGATGAACTTGCGGAGGCTTCAAGATAAGACTCGTCGTCTGAAGGAACCCAGTCTACGTTTGGGAGATTAAAATCACCTAGCACGAGAAAATTATTGAATGGTACTCTGATACACAAGAGTTCTATTAAGAGATTGAAAAGGAAAATAATTTGTGATGAACAAAATCTTCACTTAATTATGTCCTCATATAATTTTGATAAAAAAAAGTTGAATCTATCACAAATTGGTTAATTTAAACCCCCTCAAAATACAAAAAAGTTTTTTATTTTAGAAAAAAGGGTTTTGATTTTTTCTCAACTTCTCAAAAACTACAATACATTTTTACATCTGATTGCTGTTTTCGACTAAAAATTAATAACTGCATTGAATTTTGAAAGTTAATTTAGTATTTGGATTTTTTTTTCTTCAAAATTTCAAGTTTGAAAATTATTTTTTCAAAAACTATTCCTTTAAGCTTATAAATTTTAAAAAGTTAAAGTTAAAGTTTATTCAATTACGTTAAATACTAACGCTAGGTTTACAAACAAAACTTATATCTAAAAAAAATATATATATATAAATATATTCTATACATTAAAATATACTTTAAACATTACTAATAATAATATGACACATAAAGCTAAGAATTATTTAAATAGTGAGAGAAAAAATTTATTTTGAAGCTATCTGATTTGATATTTCGATTAATAGAATTTGAAAGAAAATTATTTTCATTATATATGCTTATTAACTGGTTAATTGGACTGTTAGAACCATAGTTTGATCGGCTAAGATTTGCTCGAATTGGCACTCGATTTCTGAAGTAATTTCGGCTTACATTAAAATGGAATCGACACAAAACTGATGGAGATGAAATGGATTCGTTCAGAATTCCAACAATAAAGCAGAGTTGCAAATACTTACGGTGACTAGTTAGCGATGGAAGACCTATAAGTATAACGGAATAGGAAGGCAAAGCTAATTCATGTGTCTGTGGGAGAAATCGTAAAATAAATCTTAGGAATCTTCTTTGAACACCTTCAAGTCTATGGATATGATTCGAGTAATAAGGGGCCCAAACTATACAACCGTATTCAAGGACTGATCTGACAAACAATACATATTACAGAGTTTTAAAGACATAGGTTAGGTTAGGTTATAGTGGCTGTCTAGTTGTTGTTGACTCACTTAGACCTCAAGGATCCGTTGTGATACCATAAAATACTCATGGGAGAGTAATGACCTTAAACAAACCAATTCGTGCTTTTAATGAAGTTAGAGAGACATTTAATGTCGATCGTTGCCAGTTCACTGGTATTATCGAAGAAGGGATTACCGAGAAAGTTGTTCCTTCTAATGGAGAGTGCTGGACATGTACAAAGAAGGTGTTGGACTGTTTCCTCTTCCTCCTCGTCCATGCAGCTTCTGCAGAAGTCATTTGTGTAGACTCCTAGCCTCAGAGCATGTCTACCTATTTTTTTTTTTTTATAATTTGCACCCACTCAAGGGATTTTTTATACCCTTTTTATGCCAGAGACACAGTGAGTGCATTAGGAAGAAGTGAAGGGGTTGGAAAGGAGGTGTCGATGTACATTGGTCTTGAATTCTTGAACATTGCAATGATCGGGAAAGACAGAGTGTGGAAGAGAGTTCCACATTCGCGTAGTACGGCCAAAGAATGATTCTCTATACTTGAGAGTACGTCCGAAGTTGGGCTCGAGGGTAAACTGATGGGCATTCCTAGAAGCGCGAGTATTACGGGCGAATTGTTTGAGGGGAGGAACGCAACTGGCTATTTCACTAGAGCAATTACCATAGAAGTAACGGTAAAACAAGGAGAGACAAGCAACGTTGCGACGGTGGTCTAAAGGGGTGAATGAGTCAGTGATCTCTCTATAACCAATCATTCTTACAGCTCTTCTTTGTATTCCATCTAAGAGGCTTAAGTAAGTAGCTGGAGCACCAGCCCAGAGATGGGAATTGTACTCAAGCTTTGGACGGATATATGTTTTATAGATAATAGCCAGATCAGAAGGGGAGAAAAATTTCTTGCACCGTCTTAAGAAACCCAAACATCTTGCGGCATTTTTGGCGACATCGCATATGTGCTCGCTCCACAAAAGGTGGTCTGTAATGCACATACCGAGAATCTCGAGATGTTCGGTCTCATTGATGCAAGTGCCACTCATGGACAGTGGCAAGGGGGGTACATCTCGCTTTGACGATACAAGACAGCATTGAGTTTTCGAAGCATTAAACTCGACGCGGTTTTTAATTCCCCATTGTACAATGCTGTTTAAGTCAGAGTTTAATGAGCTTATCATATTTTGCCGTTGCAGGTCCACATCCGAAGTGGAGGGATGTGAGTCTGGGAACGAATATGAAAAGCTAAGGGTACTATCGTCGGCGAAACAATGAATTGGATTAGAAGTTACAGACAAGAGATCATTTATGAAAATGAGGAAGAGTGTTGGAGACAAAACGGAGCCCTGGGGCACACCAGCGTTTATATTGTGGGTTTCAGACTTGAAACCGTCCAATACAACTTGTATTGTACGGTTCGAAAGAAAGTTTCTAATCCATCGAAGAAGGGATTCATCGATACCGAAAGCACGCATTTTCGATAAAAGAGCAAGATGCCAGACTTTATCAAATGCCTTTGAAATATCAAGTGCAACAATCTTACTTTCTCCAAAACGATGTAAAGATTTGTTCCACTGTTCGGTGAGATAAACCATCAGATCACCAGTGGACCTGTTGCTGCGAAAGCCGTACTGCCGGTCATTAAGAAGCTTTCGGTCTTCGAGATATTTCTTGAGCTGATAGTTTATCAGCGTTTCCATGACCTTAGAAAGAAGGGACGTAAGTGCAATCGGACGATAGTTGGATTGAGAAGAAGATACGCCTTTTTTTGGGATTGGCTGGACAAATGCTGTTTTCCAACTGCTCGGAACGAGCCCAGAAGAATAGGATAGATGGAAAAGCTTACGCAAGGGTTTTGCCAGCGTGGAAGAACACCTCTTCAGAACAACAGCGGGGATACCATCCGGACCAGCGGATTTATGTATGTTGAGATCCTTGAGGACTCTTGCCACAGCACGAGTGCGAAAGAAGATTTGCCCCATGGAATCATTGACGCGCTCTAGAGCTGGGGGAGTCATGACACTATCTGGCAGCGAAGAGTTGGAGGCGAACTGCCTAGCAAAAAGGTTAGCTTTCGCGAGAGAGCTAACAACTGGAGTGTCATTGTCAACGAGCGTAGGGACCGAGGAAGAAGAAGAATTCTTCATATTTTTCACAAAAGACCAAAAATTCTTACTGCCTTTGGGACATTGCAGTATTTTTTGCCTTAATTTTTGGTCATGCAAAAACTTAGTCCGTCGAATATGGGCATTGCAGGCCTTCCTGGCTTGTTTAAACTTGTTCCGGTTTTCCTCAGTTGGGTTGGCTCTATAACACCGGAACTTTACTTCTTTTTCCCTGATAACCTCTTTACAGCTTGAATCAAACCATGATTTTTCCTTAGGTTTGATGCTTTTAACTCTATTCGGGATAAAAGTTTTCATTCCCAAGATAATCATATTAGTAATCATATCTGCGCTGGCGTCTACGTCACTATCGAGGAAGCATAGTGACCAGTTAAAGATCCGGAAGAAGTTATTGAGACCGTCCCAGTTGGCTTTCTCGTATTGCCATACGGTTCTCTTCGGAGCTCTTTCTTTAACTGGATTAGTTTGGCACGAGAAATTTGCAGATATTATACTATGGTCTGATCTGCCTAGAGGCGTTAATACACTGATAGTGTATTTATCAGGGTCAGACGTAAGGAACAAGTCAAGAGTATTTTCCGCTTGGCCATCAATATCCGATATTCGAGTGGGCTCAGTGAACAGTTGAGTAAGGTGGTTAAACTCAGCAAAGATTTCAGCACACATTCCTTCGGGTGTTGTCTGGCCCGAATGGAGAAGCCACGAAGAATTGTGTACATTGAAATCGCCCGTAATAACGATTTCAGTGTGAGGATATAAGGATACAATTCTTTGGATGGAGTCAGACAGAGCGTCAAATTCGCGAGAAGTTGAAGCTCTGTCCAAATTTGGGCTTCGATAGAGGAAACAATAGTGGATGATGTGCTTATTTATGGTGAACTTGAACCACATAAGATTAAAAAAAGGGTCGGAGCAATGTCCATATTGTGGAAGGAATTGATAAGCGACATCATCCCTAATGTAGACGGCGAGACCATGGTGGGAGAAGAATAAAGGCACTAAGCAATACCCATGAATAAGAAATTCAGTAGGGTCGGTATTCTCACCTACTTGGGTTTCACTCAGTGCCAAAACAGCTGGCCTGTTTGTAACAGTGTGGATGTACACAGCAAGAAAATTAATTCTTAGCCCACGAATATTGCAATAATCGACTCTGAAATTATCGATCATTACAAGTTAAAAAAAAAATAAAAGACCAAAACAGACAAGATCTAAAAGAGTCACTGAATTGAATATCAGAAATCTTTACGATTCAGCGCCACTGTCAGTGTTATGCCTTAACGGCAGCGTGAATCGATCCGACCCTGGAATTCAAACAGTTAATCTCTATTCATCTGTTATTGACAACACACCATATGCACACATTGAATGAGTAAAAAAAGCTCAATGCAATGTAATGCATAAGATAAGCTGTGCAATTGTACGACAGGGAAACGAGGAGAACGGGATGGATATGTACTTACTGTGCTCTTGTGGCTAGCGGGTATTTTTAAGTCTTTTTTGTGGGTGCATTTTTTTGGCGTTTGTTTGCGATGTTATTGTTGTTGGTTGATTTCGATGGTTTTTTGTTGGTTTTCTTTTTTGCTCGTTTTAGAATTTGTTTTATGTTGGGTTTTGAGTGTTTTATTTAATGTTTATTATTGTTCTTTTTTGTTGGTGGCGTTTATTAATTTAATTTTATTTTTTGTTTTTTGTTAACGGACGCGAGGGACGAGGACGGGACATAAAAATAAACACTAGAACAAGAGACAAAGCACTGCACAACCGGACTCTTCGAACACTTGACGAACACTGAGGCAGTGTCCTGTTATTACTCCGATTGTAGAGCTTATATTTTGTTTGCTCAGGGATATCAAGCCTTTTGACCGTTTTATGTCTATGCTTGGCCATATTTGCTTGGTTGCTAGGCAGGTGGTACCCTGTGACCATCTAGCATTGGTTGATTCTAGAGCATATTGTTTGAGAAGATATTTGCATGTAGCAAGTGGTGTTCCTATGTTATGTTTTTGTCTAACATTGGGCAGAAGTGTTCCGTTTTTGGCGAGCTCGTCGGCTTTGCAATTTCCCGGAATGTCTCTGTGGCCCGGCACCCAAATGAGGTGAATATTAAACTGTTCCGTCATCTCATTCAGAGATGATCGACAATCGTGGACTATTTGAGAGTTTGTGGAGACAGACGCGAGAGATTTGAGAGCGGCTTGGCTGTCCGAGAAGATTCGTATATCCTTGCAAGATATAACGTTTTCTTTGAGCCAGGATAGTGCCTCTTTAATCGCCATTACTTCTGCCTGGAATACACTACATTGGTCGGGAAGTCTGTATGATAGACTGAGATTCAGTTGTTCTGAATAGATACCACTTCCAACTCCGCAGTCGGTCTTAGAACCGTCTGTATAGAAGTGTACCGCGTTGTCTTCTAGGGGTCTTTCTTCTTCCCAGGAGGATCTTGAAGGGATAGAGACATGGAAGCTTTTACCGAGCACCATTTTTGGGGTGGTATAATCTAAGCGATCTGGGATAAATCTGAAATTGTCTAGAATAGTAGTATGACCAGTATTGTTACTGTTCCATTGAGAGGTGGCTCTAAGCCTCACACATGAGTTGGCTGCCACCATTTCGGAGAAGATGTCGAGAGGTGTTAGGTTTAAAAGCACTTCCAGGGGTGCGGTTGGTGTTGAGCGAAGTGCTCCTGTGATGCACATACCGCTGAACTTTGATGAGCTTATTTAGATTTACCATCTTGTCCAGTGCGGTCCACCATACGACAACTCCATAAATGAGTATCGGTCTGATTACCGAAGTGTATAGCCAGTGGGTTATCTTTGGGGAGAAGCCCCATTTTGATCCTATGGCCTTTTTACAAGTAAAAAGCGCTACGGTAGCCTTTTTTACTCTTTCATCAATATTTGCCTTCCAATTTAGTTTTTTGTCTAAAATGAGGCCTAAATATTAAGCTTGGTCGGAAAAACTTAATGGTATTCCTTTAATCTTGGGTGGGCTTATTTGAGGAATTTTGTACCTTCTCGAAAAAAGTACAAGTTCTGTTTTGTGTGGATTGACGTCCAAGCCACATTGCTTAGCCCAATTTGTTAGCCTATTTAAGGCATTTTGTAGGAGTTCTGAGAGAACTTGGGGATGTTTCCCAGATACAGATATTGCAACGTCGTCAGCATAGGCAATCACCCTGAAACCCTTTGCTTCCAATGATGTTAGTAGGTCGTTTACTACCATGTTCCATAAAAGAGGCGAGAGGACCCCACCTTGGGGGGTACCCCGATTCACCGATCTGGTGGTGGTAAAACTTCTCATGCTAGAAGTTATTGTCCTGCTTTTGAGCATGTGACTTATAAGATCAAGGACATAAGGATCTCGGAATTCCCTGCCAAATCTTTTTATAAAGCCTAGTGTCTTATTAGCTTTTTTCACAATGTGGTTAAAATGGTCAGTAAAAGATAGTTTTGAGTCCAAAATGATACCTAAGTCTGAGAAGTGAGTAAATTTTTCGAGGTTTGAAGAATTTAACCTATAGTTATAGTCAAGAATACTGTGTTTACGTGTAAAACTCATCGTTTTACACTTATCAATGTTTAACAATAAACGATTTGTATTGCACCATTCCCATAGACGAAGTAGGTCATCTTGTAATAGTTCGCAGTCCGTTAAGGAATTAATTTTTCGAAATATTTTCACGTCATCAGCGTATATTAACGTCATAGAATTTCTTAAGATAGATGGGAGATCATTTATAAACAGAACAAATAACAATGGACCAAGGTGGCTACCCTGAGGTACACCAGAATTTACAATAAACGGATTGGATTTTACATTTTTTTTTTTTAACTTTTTGTGAAATTTTATTTAAAATTTTGATTTTTTTTCCCTTTCGTACCTGCTTGCATTAAGCAGTCCCAATCTCTTATCTTCCTCATGTTCGTATCGCTGTCACATCTTTGTTTTATTTATTCCAAATAATTTCTTACTAAGTGCCGATACGACTAGCAATCGTAACTGTTTCGTACTCGGTGTAAATGGACCCCAGCGCGTGCGGTATCTGGGGGGGAAAGAGGCGTGGGAATTTAATTAAAAAAGAAAAAAATAGTCATTTTTGAACACAACAGTTTGTCAAATGCTTTGCTAAAGTCTGTAAATACACAGTCAACTTGTTGTTTATTTTCGATATCAATACAGTGTCAAACGAGTGTCAATACAATATATTGTAAATTTGAGTAGATTTGTAACGGTCGATTTTTTTTCACAAAACCATATTGATTGTCACAAAAAACAGAAGAACAGTTAAAGGAAAGAACATCACAAACAATCGCTTCAAATAATTTTGGTATAACAGACAGCTTAGCTATATGTAGGACGATAGTTGCATATAAGATGCTTGGGACCCTTTTCATACGTTGGTTTTAGAAATGCATATTTCCATAAAAGTGGAAAATGGGAACAATTAAATGATTGGTTAAACAGAATACACAATGGGTACGAAAGATATTTAACGCACTTTTTTAGCATAAATGAAGGCAGTCCGTCAGGGCCTGGCTTTCGTCAAGTTTAAGAATTTTGTCTTGTATAGTAGATTCAGAGATTGTTTGATTTATCTGAGCCAAGTGAGGAAACTGAGAGGTATTTGTTAAATCTATTGAGCTGTGATTTGTAGAAAAAGAACCTTCATACGCACTTTTAAAAAAATTAGCAAACATATTCGAAAGTTCTAGAGGATCAAGGCTTGTTTCGTCTCTATATGTCATGTTTGGAGGGTACCCGTCAAATTTTCGCTTACAGTCAACATATTTCCAAAAATTTCGTGAATTCGTCTTAAGTTCCCGTTCAGTATTTGCAACAAACTCCTTATAAAGACAATTTGAATAGTTAACAAATTCATTTCTGATTTCTTGGTAGATACCATAATCAACATCAATATGTGATTCGTTCTTATATTTTACCCACGCCTTATTCCTTTTATTTTTTAAGCATTAAAGATGCAGATCAAACCATGGTGGGTTATTATCTTTGGCTTTAAATTTGTGGACAAAGCCTTTCTTTTTAATTTTTAACTTCCCAGAGGAAGTTATTGTACCTAATGGGGCCGATTTTGTGAATCTCCAATTTTCGCATTTCTCGATGTTTTGAGGTCACTAGAATCCGAATCAACCCTTTTTATGATGATGTCTGTGTGTGTGTATGTGTGTTCGTATGTGTGTATGTGCGTATGTTCGTATGTACGGACGTGCGTTACGTTTTTTCAGCTCAATTATCTCGCGAACCACTCATCAAATTGATCTCATTCGACGCGGCATTGTGTTGTTAAGAGCTGATTAGGTTTTGAGCGAAATCGGCTCAGCGGTTTTTTAATGGAAATCAAAAATCTAAGACAACCCTAATATAATGAAAATTATGATAATTTCTGCAATAATTTCAACAATATGCAAAAAATCTTATAGTTCGTGTGAAAAAAAAAACAATATTCAGGAGTATCATAGACTATATTTGATTACTAGCTGACCCACCAAACGCTGCTTTGCCACATAAATATTAATTTTCGGAAATACTAATCCGACTAGAAAAATTGATTCACTAATAGAAAACTGCAATATTCAGGAGCAATATAGGCTGTATTTTATTGTGCAAAGTAGTTGTGCATGAGTCCACGAGTTGGTACGACCAACTTTTGACAGATGGCGCTACTCTTATTCAATGTATTTAATGTATTTCCTAAAATCATCAGTTTTATGGAATTTGACTTTGAACCAACGTGCGTGTATGACTACAACGGGATGCATCGGCTCAAAATTTTGCAAAAAAAAAGGTTTTTACGTATTTTTCTACTCTGGGAAGGTAGTCGTGTTAGTCGTAGTTTTTTTATAAAATAAGCCAATTTTCTTATAAAATTGCTCCTCCCGGCTAAAGAGGGGGGGGGGGTTAGACCCTGGCATAAGAAATTGCTCGTAAAAAGTGGAACTTATAACCGCCGCCGCGGGGAACATCATAGTTAAATATCTCTCAGAGTACATTAGAAATACACCGGGAGCCCTCAATCCTGAAAGTGCACTTACACGGATTTCAAAATTTTTTGTAATAAAAGATAGTTTATAGAAATACCAACAAATTAAGCTCGGTATGACGGGCCTATCCTGGCACCAGTATTTTTTGCAATTTTTTGCATTATTAATAATTATTGATAACTTGCACTTATCGCGGATTTTAATTTTAACTAGCGCATATTATTGGAAATTTAATGTGCTTTCAGGAAAAAATGGTATGACAGCTGCCATCCTGGCACCAATGTCTGTCATACCTATTTTAAAATTTTGTCACTCATATGTTTTTAAAATAGGTATGACAGACATTGGTGCCAGGATGGCAGCTGTCATACCATTTTTTCCTGAAAGCACATTAAATTTCCAATAATATGCGCTAGTTAAAATTAAAATCCGCGATAAGTGCAAGTTATCAATAATTATTAATAATGCAAAAAATTGCAAAAAATACTGGTGCCAGGATAGGCCCGTCATACCGGGCTTAATTTGTTGGTATTTCTATAAACTATCTTTTAATACAAAAAATTTTGAAATCCGTGTAAGTGCACTTTCAGGATTGAGGGCTCCCCGCCTAAAAGTATTGCCAATAATAAATCTGTTTTTATTGTTTGCTAGACGACCCTACGAACCTCGTCTCGCCGCCCTTCATAGAAACTGCAGAATAATTATAATTAACACAGATATTGTTTAAATGAAATGTTATTTGCTTGAATCCAATTAAAATAGAATATCTGAATTTTTCCAAGCCTTACAACCAACTTTCTACTTTCATTAAAGCATGCAGTAAAGTTCAAATTTCATTGAAAAACTCAACAATTTCCGGTGTGTTTTGAATATTTCACAAAATCAGGGGCCCTACTATGTAATTCGATTCTACTTTTGATTCTATTCGAAACTCATTTGCGATTCTACTTTCAAATCGTACTATGTATGAAAGAAGAATAAAATGTAATGGCCTTTTCCAAAACTAAAAAAGGAGTGTTTACCCATCATTATTTTCACTCCCTCAGGGAGTGAAATCGTCACTCCCTACTTTTTCTTGGAGTGAAGGAGTGAACACCAATACATGAATAATCTTGTATCGTACTAGTTGTCAAATGTCAAAATAAGCATCAAACAAACGACGCATTTTATTTCGATAACAAGTTGGGAAGAAGTTCTTGAAAAATTAAATTTATTTATTTAAATCCTGAAGTAATTTTCTGTTTGTGTTAATTTTTTTTGAATAATATAAAATGAGTTCCGATGAAGAAGTGTTCCTTGTAGAAGAACTTCTGGAATCTTCTAGTGATTCTGATGAAGAATCTTCCTCAGAAGAAGAACATTTTTTTTTCACAACTATTGTAAATGGAAAAAACACAAGGCATAGAATTCAAAATTTTATGGACGTTGTGGACAAATATTCGGACACAGAGGTAATATTTATTTACATTGGATGAATTGTTTCAATATAATTTTATGTTCCAGTATCGACAAAACTTTAGATTAAGAAGAGATGTGGCTGAAAGTCTTGTAAACAAATTCAAGATTTCAGAACATTACAAGGAGAGCAAAGTAGGCAGAAGGAAAATTCCAGCCAAAGTGCAACTACATGCGTTTTTGTGGTGAGAAAAAGATTTCCATAATGTGTTAATACTCATATTAATATGTTCATATTTTGTTTTAGGTTCGCTGGAAACAAAGACTCTTATAGGGAAGTTTCTAATATTTTTAACATTTCTGTATTGTCTGCGTACCGAGTGTTGACAAGCGTTTTGGAGTTTTTTTTACAATCTCTCCAAATTATATAAAATTTCCTGAGAGTGAAGCAGAAAAGCTAATCGTTTCCCGGAAATTTCAAGAGGTAAGCTTACGATCTTTTATGGAAATATTTCTTATCATCTTCATTTCTTAAGTACTTATTTATGTCAATTCAAATGTTGTATGTTTAGATTGCTGGTTTTAAAAATGTCCTTGGATGTGTTGATGGCTGTTATATATACATAAAGAAGCCTGCGAATAAAATCCGGTCAACATACATAAATAGACATGATCTTCTGTCTCTCACACTCCAGGGAATATGCGATGCCGATAAAAAATTTACTGATGTGCATGTGGGTTTTCCGAGCAGAGTTCACGATGCGAGGATTTTCAAGATGTCGTTTATAAGTGAAAAGCTCCCGCAAGTTTGCGGAACACAGTTCCATTTACTGGGAGATGCTGCTTATCCCCTGAGAGAGTATCTCTTGACTCCTTATAAAAATTTTGGCAATATGACGACGAAGAAAACAGTATTCAATAAAAAACTAAGTCAAACCCGAGTTAAAATTGAAAATGCATTTGGCTGACAAGATTCCGGCAACTAATGAGGTTGGACTTTTTTACTGTGGAAAGAATGTGTAAATTTATTCTGGCATGTTGCGTTCTTCACAACATATGTATTGACGAAGGAGATATATGGACAGAAGACACTCACACAAGTTTGGACTATCCTCCTGATGTTTATGACACCACTTCCTCGAGATCCGAGCAGGAACAAGATTCGACTCTGCAACGATTAGGAAAAATAAAACGAGATGCCATAGCAGAAGCTTTTTAAAACCACGAAACTCTACTTCACATTTCTTTTATTTTTTTCCTCCAGGAACTGCTGGGCAATTTTTTCCTGAATTGTCAATTTCTTGACAACTGCTTTTGAGCAACATGGCATTTTTTCTGATGGTGGTGGCGGCGTAGGACTTTCTGAGACCGCGAATTTTCTCTCAATTCGGTTCGGTCCTAAGCTCACATCTGGAACTAACGAATCGTCGGCCGAAACAATTTTCGCGAATACATCAGCGAAGCCTGAATCTTGTCGGGTGGCTCCGCTGGTTCTATTGTTGGCCGACGATCTTTTGAATGTTCGCACAACCGTCTTGTACCTTGACATTATTTGTGACAATGTTAACTCCACTTTAAAATTCTCCTCGCACTTACACTTGACATGCTCCCACATTTTTTTTTTTTTGGTGGAAAAGCGTTTCAACGGTCCAATTTTACTTAAGTTTGCTTCGTAAAGCGATAGCATGAAATTTGTTTGGGATTCAGTCCATTTAAAAAAGGCTAGAGAAACATTGTTATACATGACAGTGAAAACGAAAATAAATGACAATTTGGTAAGCTTACTTGATTTATCAGTTGATTCCAAATCTTGTGATGGTGTAGGTAGTCCAAAGGATAACTCATCTTCAGTTACCTCTGTTGTTATTTCACCTGGTAGTGGTGATTCTGCCTCTTGGAGTTCGCCTTCTGCAATACATTTTCAGATAGTAAATAAATAGTTATGGAAATCAACCAACTCACGTGAAAATTGTAGTTCTGCACCACTTATTGGATCTAAGTTGAAGAACTCTGCAACTATTTCCAGATCCATGCAAAATGTATAGTCATCTAAATATCAATTAATTGACTCATTAGTTTAAAAAATTCAACTAAAAAATTTATTGTCATACGTAAATTGTGTTGCAGGAACACATTTCTTCCCACAATATGTACTTCGCCATTATCTTTCCTACAGACACTGCACTCATCCAAATTTATTTCATTATCGAGATCCGAATCCATTTTATCTCTTGAAGATTTACCCCTCGCAGGAACAACAATAATTTGAATTTGAATTAATTTGAACAGAAAAAAAATAGACATTGTTTGAAGTTTGACAACTCACCAACACAAACAAAACTAAACGTCAAAACACTCCCTTTCCTAAAATGAATTCCAAAACTCTTTGACAGGGAGTACACTCCCAAAAGTAGTTTTGGAAAAGGCCATAAGTAATGCCAAGCTACTTGCTAGCAAATTTGCACAGTACACAGAATACAAGGTATTATATTCTCGATTTTCTTCTTCTAAAGTTCTCGTATATGTCACATTTCAGAGACCAAAATGTCAAAGTACAACAAAAGTTGTTGTTGTGTTATCGGCATTTCTGTTTGTGCCTTTTCTCACTTCATCTTGGTCTCTGAGAGATGCGCAATATAATACCTTTTATTCTGTGTACTGTGGCAAATTTGCGATTTTCGAACGAGACTTGTATTTTTTGACATAATATACAATAAATTAACACTACTGTGGAAAAAACTGTTTGAAATAAAAATAAAAATAGATTATACATAAATATGGAAGATGTCAGCTACCTTGAAATTTTTAGCAACAGGTGGATATCAAAACCAAATCGGTGGAGACAGGCATGCGGGACTTGCACAGCAAACTTTGTCCAAGACTATAACAGAAGTCGTAACTGCAGTCGAAAAAGTAATTTGCCCGCAATTTATCAACTTAAGAATGACATAAGATGAAAAAAGAAGATCAAAACGACATTTTTCGGAAAAATCGGGAATACATTTTCAGGTTTTCTTTAACAGAAAGCTGAAACACAGTAATAAATGTGATGGTGGTAGGTTCAAATTATAGTACATGCACATACCTTATGCATAACTTGAACTTATACTGAAAATATTTATTTTTTGTTTAACTAGATATGTGACTATACTTTGGCGATAAGATCGGTAAATTGGCGATATGGAGGCGCATCACATGATTCTCATGTCTGGGGTCTTAGTGATGAAAGAGCCTACCTCAAACAGTGCTTTGAGAACGGAGATAGGTTTTCATGGGTCTTTGGTGTATAAATATAGTTACCATAACATATTCTAAAAAGACGATGTTATGAACCTTATTTTAAGGAGACTCAGGATATTCTTTAGAGCCTTGGATTCTCACACCTTACAGAATTGCAGCTGAAGGATCCGCCGAATCCAAATTTAATGATAACATTTCAATTTCGAGGTCAATTATTGAGCGCGTTTTTGGTATTCTAAAGGCAAGGTTCCGATGTCTTTTGTCGGCAAGGGAAATTCATTATCCACCTGAGAAGGTATCTCAAATAATGAACGCTTGTTGTGGACTTCACAATCTGTGTATAAAGTATAGAGTTAAACACCTGATTCAATCCAAGAGATATTGTTGGAAGAAGATGCTCACCATTTCACTTTGGAACACCAATCCTCAGAAACTTGCTAATTTAGCAAAGAGGATAAGAAATAATATAAGAAATGATCTGTGGAATTCATAAATACATAATGTATCTTTATTATGTTCATACATTATTGAAAACTAAAAACAGAAATAAACATATGTAACTTCATTTTTTTTTTTGAATTGATTGAAGCAGGCTTTTTTGGTCAATTACTCTTGAGAGTTTGCGAATTCAACAAAAAATAACCAAAACAATGAATACACAAGAGAACAGAGACAATACCATCGTGAGCTATGCTTTGGCATTACAATAAGTACCTGCATACACTACACTACTGTGATAATTTTTGTTTCTTCCACCCGGCTCCATCTCGCTGGGGTGGACCTTCAGCATTCAATTCCCTTGAAAGCTTTGCCTTTTTCCTGGCTTCGGCTGTCTTCAAGTAATCCCTGCACAGATCCGGATGCATGGTCATATACTTAACAATTATTTCAAATTGGGAGGGCTTTGTATTAAGTTTTTTGACTGAGTCCCTGACATAAAACATAATTTAAAGCAAAATTTATGAAATATTCAATCTCTATATATATAAAAATGGAAGTGTGTTTGTTTGTTTGTTTGTTTGTTTGTATGTCTCTTATAGACTCCGAAATGGCCCAACAGATATTTGTGAAATTTTCATGGTTCATACTGTTACATTCAGTGATGATTCCTGTGAAAAAAAAGGAAAAACCTCATGGAAGAGTGGGAAAACTGGAAAAACCAAACAAAGGTCGGAAATTAGATATTTTTTGCTTGGAATTTTTTGGTTCAAAATGGGTTTTCGAATGGAAAAATAGAAAGTTCTTGATGAAAAACTCGGAAAACTCATTGGTTTTCAAATGGAAAATTGCATGAAATTGTGGATGCATTGATTTTCAAATGGAAAACTGGAAAATTTCAAATGGAAAACTGGAAAATTTCAAATGGAAAACTGGAAAATTTCAAAATGGGTTTTCGAAAGGAACTCGGAAAACTCATTGGTTTACAAAGGGAAACTGGAAAATTTGTGATGGGGAACTTGAAAGCAAGAAAAAGTAAACAAAAAATTGGAAAAAGGAAAATTTGAAATGCAAAAAAAAAATTGGCTAAACAAAAATCTCAAAAACACTCTTTCATATGAAATGCATTAGTTGTGGTAAAATGAGTGGTAAAATGGAAAACTCCAGAAGAGCAAGAAAATCCCAAGTCAAATTTTGAATGGATTTTAAACAATGGGAAAATAGAGAATTCGTGATTTTGGTAATTTTTTTTTTTTTTGAAACACTGATATTTTTAATGTAAACAAATTATTTTGCTGTATTGCTCCATAACGGTAACTCTCAGAGCAATCATAAAAAATCCTTTTTTCATTCAATATCATGGTCAATGTGTTTTATACAATTAGGGTCGAAGAACTCGAAATGTTTACACAACAGCAACATGAAGAGCGAAGTGAAACCGAAATGATTCGCGTTTTACAAATCCGTGCACCGCAGGCAACGGGGCGTATACTTACCATTTTGTTTTGTTTTTTTGATATCGCTTATTTGTTTAAAGACGGATCCATACATACGAATTAAGAAAAAAACAATGCAAACGATAGAGGAAGAGGGTTATCGATTATCGATTGAGGCAGTACGAAGTCTGCAGGGTCAGCTAGTATTTAAATAATTTAAAACATCTTTTTTTTTACATTTTCACAAACAAGACTTCTCTCCGCTTCGCTCGCAAACACATTTGATATAGAGTGATTATTTGTGATTTTGCCTTGTTTTGAATTCTTCTTTCGAATTACAGAGTTCCTGTTTTTCTGCGAAAGCATTTTTTTTCCAAAATTCATTTTTTATTCATTTTCTCTTATTACTACTTAATACAAGACAAAGAATTCAACTAGCTTATCATCTAAAATCTTATATTTAACTTGCTGGCACCAACCGGGCACTCTAAGAAATTCATGGTTTACTTAAAATTAATGCCTTTCGGCCTATAAACTATTTTTTGTTTTTTCTTTTTAACTGTATGTATTTGTTTTTTCTGGTTAGAAAATTTAAAAAAAAACTAACATAATATCATTTTTATTTTTCCTTACATACTACTTAAAATTATGTCCTTAAAAATAAAACTTAAAATTAACTAAAACT
This sequence comes from Sphaerophoria taeniata, assembly GCA_943590905.1. Classification (NCBI taxonomy): domain Eukaryota; kingdom Metazoa; phylum Arthropoda; class Insecta; order Diptera; family Syrphidae; genus Sphaerophoria; species Sphaerophoria taeniata. The sequence continues at coordinate 68,948,522 of OX016542.1, forward strand.
ACCTATTCTACCTAACAACTACTTACAAACTAGAACAGCCACAGCAGCAAATCTATCAATTTTTTATTTCTCTTTTTGTATATATCTTTTTTTTCATTTTTTTTTCTTTTTTTTTACACTCGTTTTATTTCTTTTTTTCTTTTTTTTTGTATTTTTATTTTATATTTATCCATGAATGTGCCACCATGCCTACTCTACTTAAACCTAAACCCAAAACCCTTAGACTAAAACAAGTATGCAAGCCGGCCAAGGCTCAAAACCCCACCCCGACTACCAGTATGCAAGCCGGCCAAGGCTCAAAACCCCACCCCGACTACCCATTATCAAGTTCTGACTGAAGCCACCAGAACTGGTGCTCCTGCTTCACCCTATCGATTCGGTCCCGTTCGGACACAGCCCTACTGAACCGAAGCAGCTCTGCACGGCTGTGCGAGGACGTCGCGATGGTAAAGGAGCCGCCTATCGACGGTTCTCCGCCTGACGTGGTAGATTAGCGGGATCGCCAATCTGTCCTGTATCAGACCGCATTTATCTAAATGGAGGAATGCTTCTGGTGGAATGAAGCCGCTCGAGCGTGCACTATCAAAATATTCGTCGTTCGGATAGAACGCCCCAAAGATCAAATTATTCGTCGAAGTCATAGCTCTCGCAATGTGACCCCGAATAAGTTTTATCACGAAATTGTCAATTCTGTTGATCCGAGCCTCGTTGTACAGAACCTCGTTAGAATAGTAATGTACATAAGAAGATTCCGGTGTCCGATACAAACCGAGACAGCGCCGAAGACACTGCCTCTCGAACACCCAAATCTTCTCCATTTGAGATGGTGCAACGTTGAACCAAACTGGACAGCCATAAACGATCATCGGCCGTATGAGGGCCATGTAGCAAATTACCTTCACTCTGGGGTCAAGCCGACTGCTGTAGAACAGCCGTCTCGTCAGAGCGAAGGCTACTCTGGCCTTAGTCAGAGCAGCATCTATATGTCTGTCGAAATACAGATACTGGTCCAACCAGATACCGAGGTACTTCACTTCACTTTTGCTCGTTAATCGCTGTCCGTGAGGCCCAACGATGATCATCTTGCGCCAATTCTTGCGCGTATCCCTCGTGGCCCTAGCCAACGAGGTCCGGAACAGAATTGTTTCGCATTTCTGGACATTTATTTTCAGTTTCCAGTCATCGCAATATCGCTGAATCTTCTCGAAGAAACGTTGCAAGAGAATTCTAATGACTTCGACCTTTGGGGCAGTTCTGTACACAATCAGGTCGTCGGCATACGCAATTGCCTGGGAAAGGCTACCTATCAGATCGCTGGTATAAATGCTGAAGAGGATCGGCGAGTTCACCGCTCCCTGTTGAAGACCGTTTTTAATTTCAAAGGTGGTGGTAGAAGTTACATTGCCACTTTTGACAACAAACTTTCTACCGTTGAGCATATCATAAAGCATATACAACAATGGTTTACTGATGCCTAGTCTGGTGAGTTTTAGGTACAAGCCTTCTAACCAAACGGTGTCGAAGGCCTTCTCTAAATCAACCAGAACAGCACCCGTGCATTGTTTCTTGGACTTGTTCCATTGGATATCAGAAACGAGCTTAGACGCGGCATGAATGGTGTCATGTCCCGCCTTGAACCCGAACTGATTATCCGGAATTATACTGTTGTCCGCAGCCCACTCAGCCAGAGCCCTATTGATTACCTTTTCGAATACCTTGCTGATGCTTGGAAGAAGACTTATTGACCGGAGATTTGAAGGATTGGAGCTGTCCTTTCCCTTTTTCGGGAGAGGATGAACCACAGCTGTCTTCCAACGCTCTGGATAATATGCATTATTCAGCGCGTTGTTGAACAGAGTGGTGTAGATGTCTATTGCCTCAATCGGTAAGTGTCTTAGTACAATGTTGGATATACCGTCGACACCTGCGGACTTCTTATTCTTTATTGAATTGAAGATGAGCTGGAGTTCTACCTTCGTGATGAGCAACTGCGAAAGCATATAAAAGTACACTTGGCACTAGTAAAACTTTTCAACTATCGCATATTAAAACATTCTTATAGAATTATACAGAGTACGGAATTTACGAATTCGAATAATTTTATTGTAGAATCGAATTTCATAGTTAGGCCCCAGAATTCCATTTCCATACAGCTTTCGATTGCCCCCCTTTCTCGTAAGATTGTCACAAAAATTTATTTTTACTATCACTTTATCTACATTTCTACAGTGAAAATCTTATAAAAATGCATTGAGGATTGAGCAGATTGAAAATCAGTGCACCTACAATTTTATGCAATTTTCCAATGGAAAACCAATGAGTTTTCCGAGTTTTTCATCAAGAATTTTCAATTTTTCATTCGCAAACCCATTTTGAAATTTTCAAGTTTTTCATTTGAAAACCAATGAACCTACATGCAATTTTTCCTTTGGAACCCAAGAACTTAATATTTTTCCATTCGAAAACCCATTTAGAAACAAAAAATTCCAAGCAAAAAAATCAAATTTCCGATGCTTATTTGGTTTTTCCAGTTTTGCCACTCTTCCATGAGGTTTTTCCAATTTTTTTTTAATACAACACTGTTAACCATGAAAATTTCACAAATATCTGTTGTCCATTTTTATATTTTCATAAGAGATTTATTAAGAAAATATTGAATGTAAAGGAAGTTTACACCATACCGAAATTGATCCAAATAAACCATCAAAACTGAACATGGAAAACAAATTTTCGGCCAGTGGTCCTTTATTATTTTATATTTCTTGCAGATTTGTCTGATAACAAGACATACCAATATTCTCAGACCATTTTGTATATAATTTTCATAAAAAGTTTTAAGACACAGTTACGGGACTGAGACTGCTTAGCCCTCCAATACCATAGAAAAAGGATTAATTTATGATTAATCACAGATTACCTCCGTAGCGCTCCTTTTTCTTATAATCCGTTTTCTTATCTCATTCACATCTATGAGCAGTTACTGGTGTTTCTCACTGTGCGTATCGTTATCTCAGCTTCCAGAGATGACTTTTAAACGAGTACTTCGTACTTATTTGTCATTTATTGAGAGCTTGCTGGACACGTGCTGGTAATGTTAAGAATTAATTTAAAGGATTTTTGGTTGGGTGAACACGTTATCGTTGCGGTGCAAGTGTAATTGATATTGGTGGGTGTGTCTCCCAATATCTACGGAAAAGTGTTAATGCGATTATTATTATGATTTATTTATAATATTATGAAGTAAAACTTAGTTATGGGAATCAATTAGGGTTAGCATTTTCAGTTATTCTGTAACATCGAATTCCTTACATTCCGGCTCCACTGGGCATGAACGATGCCCTGTTCATGAACATGTCTTGAAAAAATCCAATGGAGGCAGAAAAATCCATGTCCACACAGACATCTTGTCGAGGAATCTTGTTTTTTGAACATGACATGAGTGTGGTTCAAATCATGGGCATGAATTTTGACGGCTCGTGTACGTGTAAGGTTTTCATTTGAATGTATATGTAAATCGAGTGATGAGTTTGTGTATGAGTATTTTCGTTTGTTCTGTTTCATTTGTTGTGTGACGTTTAATTTTATGCTTTCTGCCACCGCGTTTTAAGATAAAATGAGGCGACATGACATAATTTGCCCAGCGAAAAAAAATGTTCTGTTTGTGGATTGGATATCGGTTGTGATGTTGGTCAGCTGTATGCTCAGTGGAGACGCTGTGTAACAAACATTCTTGAATTGATTGAATATGCCAGAATAATTTACGATCGTCTGCATAAAGAAGACATTTAGAATGAACGAACGTTTCAGAAATACTTACTTACTTATTTATGGTATGGTGCTAGACGCTACAGTCCAGGTCGGACCAGGGCCTCATCCAACAAACGCTAGCAGCCAGCTCGGTCCCAAGCTAGCTGTCTCCAGTTTCGCACGCCAAGTTGGTTCAGGTCCTTCTCCACCTGTGTGCTCCATCTGAGTCGCGGTCTTTCTCTTCAGCGACGTCGATTCGAAGACTCTACGAGTCAGAGAATTATTTTCCATTCGATCTACATGACCATACCATCTAAGTCGTTGGAACTTAACTTTTCTGGCAAGGTCAGTCTCGCTGAACAGCTCATACAGTTCTTGATTGGATCTTCGTCTCCATTCTCCATTTATGCAGACTGGACCAAAAATCAATCGAAGAATTTTTCTCTCGAAGGAGCCCAAAGCGTTTTCAACGGATGTTGTCATGGTCCATGTCTCTGCACCATACATTAGGACCGGGATGATGAGGGTTTTGTACAGTGACACTTCAGTTGCTCGAGAGAGGACTTAAATACTCAATTGCTTCCTAAGTCCAAAGAAGCAGCGATTGGCAAGCGTGATTCCTTGTTTGATTTCAGCGCTGGTGTTAATGTCTGACTTTATAGCGCAGTGTAGGTAGATAAGACAAGACGTCGATATTGGCTGTCCCTTCTTGTTGACAGCTTTAACTTGGTCTTGTCCTCGTTAACCTTTAGACTCATCTTCCTGGCCTCAGTCTGAAGGCGCACGAAGTCCCCAATGACATCACGCTGTATTGTGCCAATTATTTCAAGGTTGTCTGCGTATCCTAGTAGCTGGACGGGGTTTTAAAAGATTGTGCCTCTGGTGTTGACGTTGGAGTTATGAACAATCTTTTCCTGTTCTTGGGTCTTCTCCAAGATCTGTCGCAGAGTGAATATTTGATCGATGGTATGGGCTTTCCAGATCTCAAGCCTCACTGCTAAGGACCTACCTCGTTCTTTTAGTGACATTCCTCTATCTCCTCGATCGCGGGTTTCTAATGCTCCTTTTTTTTCTTACTGAGAAGTTTGTGCTCCTCTCTCCTTTTCTGCTCGTAGAGCTCGCGAGCGGCTCGAGTCCTTCTTTCCAGCGCCGCTTTGTATGCCTCTTGTTTAGCTGCAGGTGTTCGCTGGCACTCATCGTCAAACCCGGGGTTTCGTGGTGGCCGTGTAAGCCCTAGCACTGCAGAGGGGGCATCTTTGATACCTGCTTGTCAGTGTGGCCACTAGTTCGTTACATTTTGTGTTGGCTGAAAAGGACTTCTAAGGAGGTTTTCGGAGACACGATCGGAAAAGGATCTAGCAATCTCTTGCGATAAAAGCCGTTTGACGTCGAATCAGGATATCCGCATTTGTACCTGTGCTAAAGAACAGTACGGCACACCTCGAGTTACAATGTTTCGACTTACGTCATTTCGACTTACGACGTCAGAATAATCTAGGAAGGTTACCTCGACTTACGTCATTTATGCTTCGAGCTCAGACACCGGTTGCTTTAGTAAGCCATGAAAATTTTAAAGTTTAAATTTGACCCTCACTGTCTCGACGATATTTATCAAAATGTCAAAGTAATACTAATTGTCCGAATACTACTTTTTTAAGGTGTATGATTTGCGCCGAACGTTTCAACTGGTATTTCATGCTCTAGATAAGTCATTCGAAAATGAAGTAAAACAAACCTCCCTCCATCATCATCAAACACAGATTTGCCACTTTACTCCTTTCGAAGTGCAGTTTCTATCCTTATACACGAACAATAAGCGGACAAACTTTACAAACACGAAATGTCAACCCATACCCATACATATACGCAAAGTATGAGTTACGTGATTGTATTGAAGTGTTTAGTATTTTAGGCCGTGTGCGACTTGCGTTAAAATGTTGGTTTAATTTAACCACTAGTGTCATATTTTAGTCTGCTAGTTAAATTTTAACACATTTTATCGACCATGTAGTGTCAAAATTAAATCGAATGTCAAGTTTTATACACATATTAACACAATTCGCACACGGCCCTTATTGTAGATCTGTCTATATGAACTTTTTATAATAACTGTGTATGTCCCACTTTGCGTCAATGTATCCATGGACAGTATAAAATAGGTAGGTAGGTAGAAATGGCTGTCCTGCTTCGCGCAGGACACAATAAGCGCTGAGTGCGCCGTTTTGATACCATACCTCGTGAGATTCTAAATGGCTTTGAAAATGGGTTATGGATTATGTATGTTCCGCACATACAATCCTATATAATAGTGTTGTATTATTTTCCTACCCTACAGCCTATTATCTCATAGTGCCATTTAATGAGGGAGAAATAAAGGGGGGGGGGGCGTTAAAGCCACTTTGTGCTATTGAGGTATGAGATCAAATCTTTGATCTTGAAATCTGCGAGTTCCTCAATACCGTTGAAGAATTCTTTACCTAAATGGAGTGCTCTTTTCCTAGCCAGGGCCGGACAATGGCATAGAAAGTGTGGGACCGTTTCTTTTTCTTCCTGGTTCTCACAGCTACGGCAGAAAGAGTTATGTGGTATACCCAATTTTGCCGCATGCTCCCCTACAGGCCAATGCCCTGTGCAGGTAGCGACAATCCTGGCTATGTCATGCCTTGGTTTGGAAATTAAATTGGTTGATTTTGGTTTGTTATAGGCGGGCCAGATTTTCCTAGATATAACGCAACTCGTTAAACTACTCCACCTATGATTTGCTTCTGATGTGTATTTGGTCAGGATATTGCCCTTCACAACTCCAAGAGGAGCATATACTCTCACTGCCAAAGAGTTGTGAAGGGCTGATCCTTGCCTAGCTAGCTCATCTGCCTTCTCATTTCCCTCATAGCCCCTATGGCCCGGTATCCAGATTAGAGTGACGCTCAAATCAAGTTCCTTGAGAGCCTCTTTGCATTGCTGGACCAGTTTAGAGGATGATAAAGCAGAATCTATGGCTTTAATAGCTGCCTGACTGTCTGTTAGTATAGCTACATTTTGGTTCTGACGGATATTTTTAAGGGCTTTACAAGCTTCCCTTATCGCTAACAATTCTGCCTGGAATACGCTGGCAAAATCGGGAAGTCTAAAGGATTTTGAAATCTCAAGAGATTTACAGAAGACACCTGCACCAACACCGCATTCCATCTTTGAACCATCCGTGAAGATAGTTGTGTCGAAGTCTTTCGTCACATCACCTTCCTCCCAGTCGATTCTTGACGGGAGCAAGACTCTAAACTTCTTTGAGGTGTCTAGGGTGGGGATGCAGTAATCGGTGGTAGTGGATAGGATGTCTGATGGTATAAGGCTTGTTTGATTGCAGTGCCCATAGGATCTAGATTTCCAGCAGCCTATTTCTTTGAGTCTCAAGATACTGCAGGACACCTGATATTTAATAAACAGGTCGATCGGAAGAAGGTCCAGGATGACGTTAAGTGCATCTGTTGGGCAGGACCTGATTGCCCCTGATATCCCTACGCAAGCATTTCTCTGCACCTTTGTTAGGTTGTTTACTATGTAAGCTTTGCTGAGAGCAGGCCACCATACAACGGAACCATAAACAAGTATCGGTCTTACAACCACTGTGTATGTCCATTTTATCATTTTTGACTGGAGGCCCCACTTTTTGCCGAATGTTTTGTTGCAGGCGTAGAAGGCAACACACGCCTTCTTCACCCGTTCTTCAATGTTAAGCTTCCAGTTCAATTTGGTGTCTAGTATTACGCCCAGATATTTAGCACTGGAGGACAATGATAGTGTTTGTCCGTTTAAACGAGGTAGAGTGAAGGGTGGTACCTTGGTTTTGGTGGTGAAAAGCATCAACTCGGTTTTGTTACTGTTAACACCTAGTCCGCAGCTCGCAGCCCAGGTGCTTACTTTCTTCAAAGCCATATTAGTGATTTCACTGATCACGCTTGGAAATTTTCCTGAAACTAGAATGACCAAATCATCGGCGTACGCAACCGCTTTCACTCCACTACTCTCGAATTTCACAAGAATGCTGTTCATGACCAAGAGCCATAAAAGAGGAGACAGTACCCCTCCTTGGGGTGTTCCTCTGCTGGCATATTTGGTGCACGTTGAATATCCTAACTTTGATTGAATCCTCCTATTACTTAGCATGGATATTATCCACCTTCTGATGTAGTTCTCTACACCGAAGTCTGCAAGTGATTCTGCGATGGATTCAGTTAGGACATTGTTGAAAGCTCCTTCTACGTCTAAGAAGGTAGCTAGGGTATATTCCTTGAAATGAATCGTGTTTTCTATCGTTCTCACTACCTCATGAAGAGCAGTCTCTGTAGATCTACCCCTCATGTAGGCATGTTGCGAGTTAGATAGGGGACAACTACTCAGAATACTCCTTATGTGAGATTCTACGATTCTCTCCAGGGTTTTAAGAAGAAAGGAAGTAAGGCTTATAGGTCGGTAATCTTTGGCAGATTCATGCCCTCTTTTACCAATTTTTGGCAAGAAAACCACTCTTACCTGTCTCCAAGACAAAGGGACATGGTTAAGCAAGAGGCAACCTTTAAAGATACTCTCAAGCCGTGGAACCACTAATTCAAGCTGATTTTGCAGCATTATAGGCAGTATTCCATCAGGGCCTGGAGATTTGTATGGCGAGAAAGTTTTAATAGCCCAGACTATATTTTCTCTAGTTATAAGGGCGTTGACATGCTCTATGGAGGTTGGCATGTCGAGAGTCAGATTAGATTCGGGTGGTTCTTCTGCACAACCTGGGAAGTGTACATTCATTAGTAGCTCTAATGTCTCCATTGGAGATGCTGTCCAGCTTCCATCTGTTTTTTTAAGAAATGAGGGGTTCGAATGTTCTTTCGATAAAACCCTACTAAGCCTAGCCGAATCTTTGATATCTTCGATGGACTGACAGTACTCTTGCCATCCTTGTTTTTTGGCTTGAGCTATAGAACGCTTGTATATTCTCAAGCAGTCCTTATAAGGCTGATAAAATTTATGCTTATAGCAGATGTTAAAAATGGTTCTTGTAATTTTCCTCAGATTAGATAAGTCATCATTCCACCAAGGTGGAAAGGTTTTCTTACTATATCTTATCGGGCAAGAGACCTTGAAGGCAGTGTTTATAGAGTCCTCGAAGTTTGAAATCTCTAACTCAAGATCTGTAACCGACTCGTAACTCGTGTTCGTTATATTACGTAGCTTTGAGCTAAAGGTTTGACTAAATTTCTTCCAGTCAATTCTTCTGGGATTTCTATAATGGGAAGGAGTTTCCATTTCAAATTTAAGATCAAATAAAATATATCTATGGTCAGAAAAGGAATTAAGAAGAGATACTCTCCAATTTTCGATGGAGAGTTTACCGTGATTATTGACAAAAGTAACATCTAAAACATCTTCCCACCCTTCTGTGTTATCCGTACTCGGAAAGACAAAAGTAGGAGTGTTACCCCTGTTACAAATAGTCATGTTGCTTTCAATAATGTAATTAAAGAGAGACTCACCTCGGTCATTAATTTCAGAACTGCTCCAGATTGAGTGCCTGGCATTGGCATCGCTTCCTACGAGCAGGCTTACTTTCCTAGCTTTTGCCTCTGCCGCTAGCAATCGCACTTCCTCAGGCGGTGACTCCCTGTCATGCGCCATGTACGAAGAGGCTAGAATCAAGCCCTCCGCTTGCCTACCCTCTAACCTAACCACTGTTAAATCAGGGGTGCTAAAATTTGGACACAGAAAAGCTTTTAAGTGTTTTTAGCTAAAATACAAGTTCTAGGCTTACCTTGATTCTGGTTATCGGGCTTGTAAAAAAGGTCGTATTGGTTAACCTTGAGGCCTCTTACCGCGAGGCCGTTAACCCATGGCTCTTAGATCAGCGCAACATCTATGTTTTCCTCTCTGAGAAAAACCTTCAGGTTATCCGTGGCACATTTTGAGTGCTTCAGGTTAACCTGGATGGCGCATAGCGGATCGTTTTTAATTCGGCGGAACTGCAGGGCCAGGATCCAGCGCCTCGCTGGGGGCTCCAACCCGCATGGTGACGTCGTCTTCCTCGACGATGTCATCACTCAGGGTGGGGCCAACTTCCTGACTCTGCAGAATCTTGATAGAGACACTTTTGATGCCGAATCTCAGCTTATATTGTGCCTCTTCCAGGGCTTTGCGGCTTGCCTCGCAGATCCTAAGAAGGTAGACCGCGCTATTCTTGCGCGGTTCCTCCGTTTTGATGACCACCCAGTCATTCATCGGAATCTGCGGATTCAGTCGTTGAAGGCTCCTAATTAGCTCCACTCCTGTTGGCTTAACACTCATGAGCGGCAACAAGATGCGAGCCAATGGTTTCCTAGGAACATCCCTGGCTGGAATAAGCTTGAGCTTCAAGCCCTTCCAGTCGTTGCTAATCTTAGCAACTCCTTTGCCAAGGAAATCCCTCGAAAAATCGTCAGCGCACCTTATCACCTTGTAACCCCTGAGCATTTCGCCGGAGTCAAAGCTCGGATAGGGACCTTCTTTTGCTGATATGGTGTATTGGAATACTATTTCCGAAAGTTTAGCCTCGATTGAGTTCCACGCTGACATCAGAGCTCTGTTGTCTGTGGAGAGCTCATCTACAATCGCCACCTGGAGGTTGTCTCTGACGACCTCGCTCAAGGCGCGCGGTTGCGCTATCACCCTCGGAGTCTCTTTTTTGGCATTGCCACCAAGTTTGGTTCTCTTTTGAGGTGGCTTCTCCTCCTCCAGAGACCTGTTCCTCTTGGTGGACTTTTCTTTTTTGCTGGGTGGCGCACTCTTCTCCCGACTGTTGAATTCTTCAACAATTTTTTGATATTTGATTTTGTCGGCAGCATCACGCATAAAATACGCTATTTTGAAATCTACTTCACTTTTTCTCAATTTACTTCGCTTTATTCCCAAATCTACTTCGATTCCTTTTTTTTTCGAGTGGTAACGCTGCTCCAAAAAACAAATGAACAAACAGCTGTTGAGCTGTCAGACAAAGCAAAAGTTCAGCATATTTGAACTAGAGCTTCCGTTTGGAGTCACGTTATATACGAAACGTGAGGTCGAAGCGTCATTGTGATAGCAAGCATTGAATTTCTATAGCTGAACTCGTATACGTCAGGCGAAGCCGAAGCTGAAGCGCCCTTGTGATTTAGCGTTAACGCACATCTTAAAAATCTGTACAACTGGAACACACGTACCTACTTGCTCCAAACGAAGCAAAAATTATCCTCAGACTAACATTGTTTTCAGACCAAATTTGTTTTGGTTACTTCAAGTAATTTTCCGAATAAGCAAACCGACCTTTAAAAATAAAACTTTCCCATAGCTTAATATTTCTTCATAATAATAATCGCATTAACACTTTTTCTTATTGGAAGACACACCCACCAATATCAATTACACTTGCACAACGATATCTTGTTCACCCAACCAAAAATCCTCTAAATTAATTCTTAACACTGCCGGCACGTGTCGTGCAATCTCTCAACAATTGACAAATAAGTATCTAGGAAGAATTCATTCAAAAGTCATCTCTGGAAGCTGAGATAAGGATACGCACAGTAAAAATCACACCAGCAACTGCTCATAGATGCGAATGATAAGAAATGTAGGTAGGTCTATGTATACCTAAATACAAAAAAAAAAATCAGAGCACTGCGGATGGAAACTGCCTTTTTAATCCATCAATAGAATACCTTTCTATGGTAAATGAAGGTTTCGTTGATGCATGTATCTTATAAAACATATATATTTTATCCAATAAGGATTTGAGAACTTTGGATTTTCAAATAAATCTGGCCGTGATGCGTCAATTGTGACTTCAACATTGGTTTATTTTAATGCTTCAATAGTCAACCATCGGCCAAATTTTCACGTTGCAGCAGATCCTGGAAAAAAAACTATGAACTCCAAATCGATACCCACCACCCCTTCATCGATTTCAAGGCCGCGTATGACAGCATCTACAGAGACAAACTGTATAATAGATAGATAGATACAACTTTGAGGTAGTAGAGGAGTTAGTCTACCTAGGCTCCGCTATTAACACGGCCCTCTCTCGAGCAACTAAGGTAAAACTGTACAACACCGTCATCATCCCTGTCCTGCGTTATCGTGACGAAGCATGGACCTTGAAAAAATCGAATGAATGTGCCTTAAGCTGTTTCGATAGGAAAGTTCTTCGGGACATCTTTGGCCTCGTGTGCATTGATGAGGAATGGCGAAGAAGATACGACAGCGAACTTTACAACGACATGGACCTAGCCAGAAGGGTCAAGCTCAAAAGACTCAGATTGCTCGGTCATTTAAAGCGCATGGACACCAATGCTCCGGCCCGGAAAGCCTTCGACACTATTCCCGAGGGACGCTGAAGGAGAGGAAGACCGCGACTCAGGTGGCGCACTTAAGTGGAAGAGGACCTCAATCAACTTGGAGTGCAAAACTGGAGGCAGCTACCTAGGGACCGAGCTGGCTGGCGGGGACTGTCGATTGAGACCCAAGTCCACACCGGACTGTAGCGCCACCTTAAGTAAGTAAGTAAGTAATAGTTGCTATGCAATTTCAAGCAAATAATCTCTCAGCCGACAAGTAGTGAGCATGTCTAACGTAACTGTATTCTTCCCTATAAGCTACAAGATCAGATATCCCCATGCATGATCATCATTCATCAGATCACTATAGGAAAGTGGTATTTTGCTGATATTGCAGAATTCACCTTCCATTGTTTCACTGGCAGCTCTTTGTATTTCTAACTCCGGATATTTAGTGAATAATCTGCACTTATGGCAACGCTGCGTGTTGCTTTTGCTATCAATTTCAGATTATGCAACCAAATTCTTAAAATATGCCACGTGTTATACAAAAATACCAATGAATACCAAACAATCCTCTTAGAAAGATTAAAACAGCATCGGCTTTAATTGCATTTAGCTCAACAGTCCAATAATTTTCAGCAAACTCAATCATTAAATTTAACTTCACATCTTGAAATGATGAACACTTTTTAACGTTTCACCCTACATCTTGTATTGTTTACTACCCTTAAGCTAATACACAGTTTTTGATGTAAAAATAAAAGGGAAGGTTTTCCTTTTTTCTAATGACTCCGCCCAAATCAACATATCAGGGCGTGTCTTACTCGTAAGGATACCAAATTGGTCCTCAGGAGCAATATTACTTTTCTTTCTTTTAGTTGAAAAACATTTCCATAACCAGTTGGTCATTCTGCCGGGAAAGTAGAAAGTAAGGTTTGAAAAAGAAATAATTAATTATTAAATCCGTCAAACATTAGATTTAAGATAATTTGGCAGTGCATTTATGATTATTTTTAATTCATACTTTAATGCGGTGTCCTTCTATGTGTTATCTATCGGGTTACACAGCACCAGAGTAAAGTTGCTCTTCGTGCGAATTTATTTTTAGGATTTTGATAGTGGTTTTAGTAAAATTAGATTGTTTTGTTGAAATAAAAAGTTCAAAAATGAAGAATGATAGTGAAATAAATAATAAGAAACTGATTCAAATACAATTCGACGGTATTACAGTCAAAGCCTAAGATAAGGCCTCTCTGAAGTCGAACCAATAATAACATTCATGAAACAAGTAGGTAATACCTGAAAGTGCTCTGAAACAGTTTGTACTTATATTTTTTTAATATGTATAATTATGTAAATCAAAATGTTTTGAAAAGACAAATATACTACAGTCCAGTCGTTTGAGTAATTTTAAAACCCTATCTGCAAAATCAGCCTATATAACATCAACCCTCTGCCGTAATATGTGAACGTCTGAAGCCTTTCGTCAACAATCTGATTGGTCCTAATCAATGTAGCTTCATAGACCACAAATAAATCAACTATCGACCAAATCTTCATTTTGCAGCAAATCCTGGAAAAAACATATGAACTCCAAATCGACACCCATCTTATTATCGATTTTAAGGCCGCGTATGACAGCATCTACATCCTTCGCATCCTTGCCAAGCTCGTTTGCTTGTGCCAAATCACGACAGAGGACTCACGCTGAGTCATCAAGGTTGCCAATGAGCGGTGCACTGCCATGCGATTTCTTTAACATCTTGCTTGAGAAGATAGTTCAACAGACTCTTCCAAACGTCTGTTCAACTTCTCGCGTACGCCATGATAATTGTAAGAACACAGCGTGCTGTCAATGGCGTCAATTGAGACAGAAGCGGGTCAAAACGAAGTATATGCTGTCTCCGAGGAAGAACACCCAACACCGACGGCTCAGACAGAACATCACAATAGACGCATTTGTTCTCTATTGTTTCTATTCAAGTTTATAAAGTTTTTTTTTAAAAGGTATATCATACATACTTCGAGGTTTTTTGATGAAAATTAAAGGGATTTCATTACGGGGGGCGGGTCAATTTTAAAATTGAAAGGTCCACTTTCGATGACTTGGCGCATTTTTCAATATAATATAATATAAATGAAATAAATATAAAGTTATACGGGCATAACGCACTCATAACGCTCGAAGATGTTGAGGAAACGCCCAAGTATTTATTTTTAGACTGTTAACGCCGAACGCCTCAACAGCAGTTAGTAAAGAGTGAATTTATTTGAAAATAAAATATTTAATGTGTCTAAATAACTGTTTTGAGTAGAATGTACGAAGTAACCCTTTTTTTTCCTTAGTTATATGAAACTAGGAGACAGACACCGCGAACCTCATCTCGACTGCCTTCAAATCACCTCCAGAATAATCTATATCTATCTTATCTTACTCTTACTAATATATAAAGCTGAAGAGTTTGTTCGTTTGAACGCGGTAATCTCAGGAACTACTGGTTCGAATGGTATAATTCTTTTTGTGTTGGATGGTCCATTAATCGAGGAAGGCTTAAGGCTACTTAACATTAAGCTGTGACCAATAGCAGCGAAGAGTCTGTGGAAAATGTGGAAAAAACGGCAAAAAATATTCATTTTTCTGCGTTTTAACGCGCTTATCTCAGGGTGTGCTTAGTCAAATTGAAGAATTCTTTTTGTGTTGAATATGTTATATGGAATATATCAATTTAAGCTATACAACGTTACGGTGCAAATATAATAAGAGCAAAGCATGAGTGAAAAGCGTTGCTAAAACGTGGAAAATTATACACCTGTAGGCATCGAGTCAAAAAAGAATTTCGACTTAGGAAGAGTCGACTGTTAACTGTTAGGTATACAATTTTGAAAATAACTTCAAAACAAAATTACGACGGGTGCATGATGCACAACTCAAGACGCACATCTGGCCGGTAGAGGAGGGACAGGTGGACGAAGTCGCGGGCAACTGCTAGTAATAAATAATTAGACAGATTTAGTCAAAATGCAATGTGATTTACTTGAAAGCATTCGAAATATAGATAAATTCAATTCAAATATATTACGTATATTACGCCAGAATCTCAATTTTATAAGCTGGACTCGGGTACCATCTAGGAATTTGTTGATAATTTGTTGCTATTTTGTACCGAAAGAATTGATTTTGTACGTCTTTTAGTTTACGAGAAACGGCTGAGGAGCTGACGTAATATTACGCTAGAATCTCCCCTATATATCTAGACAAAGAAAGCATCTATCTATTTGAATCCAACCCCATATTTTGTTTCTAGTTTTATGCTGAGAAATAGGCCAGCTACATTTGTTGGAATCATAACCCTTAACGGGGGTGTACCACCCCTAACTCTATAAATACGAAATAGAGCGTGTCTCCTAAGCCAGAGCAGCTAGGAACACAAGATAAGCGGCGTATTTTGTTGCTGAGAAATAGACTAACTACATTTGTAGGAATCGTAACCCTTCAAGGGGGTGGACCACCCCTACCCCGATAAATACGAGATAGAGCGTATCTCGTTAACCAGAGCAGCTAGGAACACGAGATAAGCGGCGCGCGTTGCTTGTAATAAAATAAAGCCTATTTTACTAA
Organism: Sphaerophoria taeniata; assembly: GCA_943590905.1. Lineage (NCBI taxonomy): Eukaryota > Metazoa > Arthropoda > Insecta > Diptera > Syrphidae > Sphaerophoria > Sphaerophoria taeniata. The sequence goes on from OX016542.1 coordinate 68,964,224, forward strand.
TAGCGTTTTTCATTTTAACCTGAAAGAATTGCCCTTAAAACACTTCTCAATAAAACATGTTTTTTGGTTTTGTAATAGAATTTGTTGGGCAAGGACTTACACCCATTCTTTATTTCACTTTTTTTTCTTATTATTTTCAATTTCCTTTCAAAAAAAAAAAAAAAACTGTACTTTGGTCGGTCGGTAGACCAATATAAACAAATTAAAATCTTTAATTTGAGGTTTGACAAGCTAGAATGTTTTCATGTGGTGTATTAAAAAGAGCAATTCTCTCAAATTTGGGAGATCAATTCTTTCCTCTTCAGAATTGATCCAGCAGTATTGTTTTTGACAATGAAACATAAAAAAATTGAAAAAGGGCAATTCTTTTGTACAATAAAAAGCGCTATAAGTGTGAATGTAGCTTTCTAATGTTGATTGTTAGATCTCGAGCTACCACCGAAGAAGGCTCAGCGCAAACCTCTGACTGGAATTTTGAGGATCTTTCATAGTCCATCCGATGTCTTTTGAGCATATATTTGGTGGTTTTCTCCTTGCTCAATTCGCAAGAGTACGATGTCACCTAGTAAACACAATTCAAAATACTATTTTTGGAGGTACATTTTTTGTAATATATATTTAAATAAAACTTATGTAGAATCAAACAAAAAGTAGTAATTTTTGCTTTGGGATTAAATTATTTTATGAATATACATTGCATTAAAAAGTTCTGTGATTATATTTTTTATATATATATTTTAAGTTTAAAAACTATTTGGGGCTTTATTTCATTTTTCAAAATTAACATGAAAATGCATTACCAAGTTTGTCTAATCGAGGACCCAAAGCTTGTTGGGGCTAATTGTGTAATTTGTGAGGATTTGCTGGCAAATATTTTGCTGTTGCCTTGTTAAAATCTTAAGATTTGCAATGAATGCAACCTTGAAATTCAAGCCGAGTCCATTGCAGATGTTAAGGAGAATTACAAGTGTCCTTGGTGTAGGTAAAATGTTCAAGATACAATTCAAGTATTTGTTTAAAAGTTTGTGGTGACATCACCTTAAATAAAGTTTGTTATGAAAAAAACAAGTTGTTACCTATTCCTATTTTCGCAATTTTGGTAGTAAGGTATTACGGAAAAAATTTTGCCCAAAAGAGAATCAATTTGGGGTGTGAAAATAAAAAAATTCGCGCGACCCACAAGTCTGTGGTCTCAAAGATAAAACGCCATAGTCGATTTTCAACATTTTTCAGGAGAGACGTTTGAAGTTTTTATGAAAAGTGCAAGATTAAAAATTGACAAAGAATATTATTGGAGATTTAATCGCCTTGAAACTAGCATAGAATTGAAGGTATTTTAGCTGACAATTAATTCAAATTCGCCCCTTATGACCCACCAGTTTCTATTCTACTAAGAGTCCTTGTTGCAGGGAAATTGTTAAGGTCACATTTCAAGCATTTGTGTAACAGTTTGGGGTGGTATTTCATTATCTTACTAAGTTATTTCAATGAAAAAGAAGAATTAGGGTTTAATTGCATTTTTCCAAAAAAAAGTAAAACAAGTTGGGGCATTATTTCATTTATTTTGGGGACTTGTTGCAGGGAAATTGAAAGGGCCACCATTTGAGCGTTTTTGGAACAGTTTATGGTGATATTTTATTATCTATCAACTATTATCTAATCAACGGTTTTTTTTTATGAAAAAGACAAATGGGGGCAAAATTTCACAATTTGGGGCCTAATTTCATTAATTTTGGGACCATTTTTCACTTCTTTGGGGCCTTATTTCATTATAGCCCAGGAGCCCCCATACAAGAAATTCCCGTCATCGCGCCCACTAAAATTTTTAATGAGGAATTAAAGTTAAAGCCAAGACGAATAAGATTCGCTTGGTCGGCGTGAATTGAGTTAGCCGGAAAGGCCGCGCATACCTGTTGCAATGTGATGAAATGTCTCCATTACGACGGATTCTATTTTTGTTTCTTTCATTGCATGCGTCCTAGTGTTAGATGTAGAAATACCTTGGTTTGTTTGCTTTCAAGCTGCCGAGAGTATTGCGCAAACCAGATTTTTTATAAACGAAACTACTGTAGTTTGTAATAAAAACAAAGTGTTTTAGGTCATAATAAAACCTTGTTTGCGGAGAACTTTCCGCAGCTTGAAAGCAAGCAAACCAAGGTATTTCTACATCTAACATAAGGACGCGTGTAATGAAAGAAACAGAAATGGAATATGTGATGATGGAGACATTTCACAGTAATTCACCAAATTGCAACAGGTATGCGCAGCCTTTCCGGCTAATAGAGATTTAAAAGACTGCAGTACTTTGGTAATGCAGTCAGTAAAGTCGCAGTTAATTAACTTAAAAAAAGACTTACAGTTAATTAACTTACAAAAGTACTTTAACTGGAAAGGAGCAGTCTCCAGTTAGTACTTATTTTTTAACTTGCAGTCAATTATATAAAGTCAATTGACTAAAAGTTAATTAACTGCAGTACTTTTAACTGGCTTTAGTCAGTTAAGTCACTAAAAAGTCTTTTAATTTAAGCGAGTTTGGTTTTAGTCAATAAGTCTTTTGACTGCAGTCAATTAACTTTAAGTCAATTGACTTTTTCTTAGTATTTTTGACTAAAAAGTAATAAATTGAGTTTGAGTCAGTATTATTGAGTCAATAATATTGTAGTACCAAAGAAAACAGGGATTTTTTTTTTGTTTGAATTCACATTGTGAAGAACCCTGTCTATGGATTCTTCCAATAATTTACCCCAGTGTGGGATATGAACGTACGCATATGCTGTCCAACTTTCAGAGGCCAGGGCCGTATACTTCAGGAAATACATGCAGGTCAAAGGGGCGAAATGATACACGCGGTATAAAAACAAGCCATTAAGTCGTAGAAAAGACAGTATTTTGAAATTTATAAAAAAAACATACATAATGTTCAATTGAGCATTCGTGTTAAACTCAAACTCATAATTAGAGATGGGTTAACTCGGTTCGCTAACTCGAATCAACTCGAGTTACCCCTAACTCGAGTCAACTCGGTTTGTTTTTTTTTCAACTCGAGTTAGCTAACTCGGTTTGCCAACTCGAGTTGAACGGTCCAACTCGGTTTACCTATTCGGTTCGCCAACTCGGTTTGCCAACTCGGTTTGCCAACTCGGTTCGCCAACTCGGCAATCGATAAAAAAAAAACGAGTTAACATTTCTTTTCTAGACCGATTTTCGGGGCGATCTGGTAACATTTAGAACGAAATATCCCTCTAGCGACCTAGATTCGTACCTTATCTCTCTATAGAGCCATTAACATTCAAATTCCATCAGCGGATGGCAGAGATTTTGACGGATTGAAAACCTCATTTTTTCCGCTTTTTAAGTGTCTTCTACATCGATTTTCAGGGCAAACCGAGTTGGCGAACCGAGTCGGCAAACCGAGTTAGCGAACCGAGTTGGCAAACCGAGTTGGCAAACCGAGTTGGCAAACCGAGTTGGAAAACCGAGTTGGTGAACCGAGTTGGCAAACCGAGTTGGAAAACCGAGTTGGCGAACCGAGTTGGCAAACCGAGTTGACTCGTTCAACTCGAGTTGGGCAAACCGAGTTGCAACTCGGTTTGCAAAAAAACCAACTCGAGTTAACTCGGTTTGCAACTACTCATAATCTCTTTGATATGCGTTTTCGTATTTTAAGGGGATTCAGTGCTGACATTTCTATTGATATTAAACCACTTGATCTTTTTACCATTCAAGTGCTATAGTAAACTTGGACTCTTTTCGATTTTAGTTATTAATTCTTAACTTTGAAATTTCTTCTGTTTTTTCCAAGATAGTGGTCTTAACATCCCTTTTAAAATTCTTTTATTCAAATTTAAACTTTTACTTTTCTAATCTTTCGAAATACAGATTTTTCTTAATTTTCTTGGTTCGGAATTTTGTTGGCTTGTTTTACAACCTCGTGTATCATTTCGCCCCTTTGACCTGTATGTATCTCCTGAAGTATACGGCCCTGGCCTCTGGACAGCAGATGCGTACGCTCATATCCCACACTGGGGTAAATTATTGGACGAATCCATAAACAGGATTCTTCAAATGTGAATTCAAACAAAAAAGTCCCTGTTTTCTTTGGTACTACAATATTATTGACTTAATAATACTTAGTCAAACTCAATTTATTACTTTTTAGTCAAAAAGACTAAAAAAAAGTCAATTGACTTAAAGTTAATTGACTGCAGTCAAAAGACTTATTGACTAAAACCAAACTCGCTTAAATTAAAAGACTTTTTAGTGACTTAACTGACTAAAGCCAGTTAAAAGTACTGCAGTTAATTAACTTTTAGTCAATTGACTTTATATAATTGACTGCAAGTTAAAAAATAAGTACTAACTGGAGACTGCTCCTTTCCAGTTAAAGTACTTTTGTAAGTTAAAAGACTAAAAAAAAAACAGTCTTATTCGTGACTTAACTAAAGTACCGAAATGACTGCAGTCTTTAAAACTCTGCGCGGCTAACTAAATTTACGCCGACCAAGCGAATCTTATTCGTCTTGGCTTTATCTTTTATTCCTCATTTAAAATTTTAGTGGGCGCGATGACGGGAATTTCTTGTATGGGGGCTCCCCACCTATTATGAAAATATACCCTTATTTGGGGCCTTATTTCATTTTTTCTTTGGGGCCATTTTTCCTGGGGCCTTATTTCGCAGAGCCGGGAAAGATACCACTGGCATGTTTATATCACATTACATTCAATAGAAAAGAATCAAGGAAATAGTTTTCTCAGAAAAACAATTTCTTAGCTTACCTTTAGGGTCTTTAATTCACTTCCAGTTTGAGTTGTATAAAGTTGAAAATTTGGCATGCAATCGAAAGTTATGGCTATTCGCGTTTTGAGTGGTCTTATTTGGCGCAGGAACCTTGCATAAGTCAATTTATGAGTAATTTTATTTTCATTACAAATCATTTTTCACAGCTCAATGCAAGTGGGGATCAAAAATGAAAATTGATTCCTCAAGTAACAAAGCAGAATCAGATATTTTGTGCTCATTTGTTATTAAAACTGGTTTAGGTAAGACTGCATACTAAGTTCACAGTTGCATATTTGTGAATTAAAAAATCGTTAAGTCCTAAGCTAGTAATTGACTTATGAATTAAAAACCATTTAATTCATAAGCTAAAAATGAATTATGAATTAGAATTCATTTAATTAACCAGCTAAAAAGTGAATTATGAATTAAAGTTTCTTCAATTCACAAGCTAAAGAGTGAATTGTGAATTAAAAACAAGCTTAAAAGTTAATTATGAATTAAAAACAAGTGACTTATGATTTATGAATAAAAAAAAGTCAATACAGAAACAGCGTGGAATTAAAAATTCACAAATTTGAATTCATAAGGCGAATTAGCGAATTATCAGGTATCAGCAAAGCTGTAAATGAATAATATCATTTAAAAATGCACACTATCATTTTTTCATCATTTAGGAAAAAATGAAGGAAAAAAGACAGTGTGTAGCTCTGTAAATGATAAATGATGAATAAATGATGAGGAAAAATGATGAATATCAAAAGTTTTTGTCTGTATGACCGAAATAATGAAATGAAATGATCGTGTGTGAGAAACATATCATTTTTGTGTGTAGTTTTTCGTCTGAAATAAGCATTTGCATGAAATACGAGCCTTGGTCAAGAGAAATAAACGAAAAAATCCAAAAATTCAGTTTTTAGCTTGTGAATTGAAGAAATTTTAATTCATAATTCGCTTTTTAGCTTGTGAATTGAATGAATTCGAATTCATAAGTCAATTACTGACTTGAGAAGTTAAGCTAATAAATGATTTAAGCTTTTGGAACTCTGACTAAGTTATTTGAGAAAAACTGAACAAAAAGAAGTTTTGGCTCGAATAAAAGATTTCGGATCTGAAGACAGCTATTGTTGATCTGTAGACAGGTGATGCAACACCTCCAATGAAATCTAAAACAATAAAAGATTCATTCTTAGATGATGATCCAATCAAAGCATTGGATATTTTGAAATATGTCAGAAACCAACGCAATTCATAGGATCAAGTCCTTTTTATGTGAACTATTGGTTTGCTGACCAGATTCGTATTTACCGAACGTTAATTACAAAATACCACGGCATTTCACTGTATACGGACAGTACTGGACTCAAGCTGCGAGAAATTAAGAGATCGCACAGTAATCTAAAACACTCATTGTTTCTGTACGCCATGTGGTAAGATCGTCGAAATTTTTATCAGTGTACATATAGTATATGATAAAAAATAAACACTTAATTACTCTGATTTCTTTCGTTACAACTGTAAATATCTGTTGGACCGTTAAGGAGTCCATATCGGACATAAGAAAAAAACAAACAAACATATGTATATCCATATTTATATACATAGAGATTTCGTATTTAACGACGGATGTAAAGCAAATGTACACTCGGGCGTATACGTGTTTTTTTTTTTAAATAGATTTCCTTATTTTATAAATTTTTGAACTTTTTGTTTGTAAATAGTCAATTGATATCTTGTTATTTTTAACACCTCCACAGTATATACGAAATCCTGCTCTGGTTTACGAGATACGCCATATCTCGTATTTACCGGGGTAGGGGCGGTTCACCCCCTTGAAGGGTTACGATTCCGACAAATGTAGTTGGTCTATTTCTTAGCAACAAAATACGCCGCTTATCTCTTGTTCCTAGCTGCTCTGATTTACGAGATACGCTCTATCTCGTATTTACCGACAAATATAGTTGGTGAATTTATCAGCAACAAAATAGCAACAAAATACGCCGCTTATCTCGTGTTCCTAGCTGCTCTGGCTTAGGAGATACGCTCTCTCTCGTATTTATAGAGTTAGGGGTGGTACACCCCCGTGAAGGGTTACGATTCCTATAAATGTAGCTGGCCTATATCTCAGCAACAAAATATGGGGTTGGATTCAAATAGATAGGTGCTTTCTTTGTCTAGATATATAGGGGGAGAGCGTAATATTACCTCAGCTCCTCAGCCGTTTCTCGTAGACTAAAAGAGGTACAAAATCAATTCTTTCGGTACAAAATAGCAAAAAATTCCTAGATGGTCCCCGAGTTCGGCTTATAAAATGGAGATTCTAGCGTAATATACGTAAATATATTCAAACTTCACAAAAGTGGAAAATCAACTTTTAAAGGGTTTTTCAATTGGCGCGGGTAGATTTTGGTTTTTGATTCTGTCAAATCTGTTGTTTATTATTCAGTTGTTTATGCCAAATCATCATGGCAAGTTACATGATTGAACAGCACTTTCAAATGATAAAACTTTATTATCAAAATGCGCGCATTGCACCCATTTTACGCGTGGTGGCCCTTCACAGTCGACTCTTCAACGTTTGGTGGCCAAATTTGAGACAACCAGTTCAGTCAACACACCCGTACGTTCAAGGAACAAGGGCTAGCAGTTACCGTGTACAAGCTTGTTTTTCTCAATCTATCTCAATATTGATACAAAAAATAGTGTCTAGATTTTGAGTCTACTCATCGGATTAACATAAAAAAAACTATTTATTTCTCAATTAATATCTCTGTCGAAATTTTTTTTGTAGAATGGATTCACAAGCTGAAAATGATGATCGAAGCTCCACTTCCTCTATAACAAGTGCAACTGATCCTATACTCACGAACAATCATGGATCCGCAATTTCACCAAAGGAAGTTCCAACGGTGAATAGTTTGAATATTACTGCTGCAAATGGATTATGCATTCATTTAAAAACTGATTCAATTTCCGATGGCGATATTTCCGATTTTTCAAACGATAGTGATGATGAAGAGTTCAACCATCACTCTGAAGGTAAAGAGCTCAATATTATTTGTATACATTCTTAGACTTGCTTACTTTGCAGGTCGTAATAATAATATGCAGCCCCTTGTCGAAAGCATGACAACAGGCAGCAACATTATGAAAAATGGTCAAGTAATAGTGCGCAAAGTATTCACTAATACGAGAGAACGCTGGCGTCAGCAAAACGTTTCTGGAGCATTTTCAGAGCTGCGAAAATTAGTACCAACCCATCCACCCGACAAAAAACTATCAAAAAACGAAATTCTCCGAATGTCCCTAAAATATATTAAGCTGTTGACAAACGTTCTTGAATGGCAAAAACATCAAGAACAGAAGTATACTTCCGAGGAAAATGAACTAAACAACAACGACAAGACCACTCTTAATGGCATCCACTTTAAATGCGAACAAAGAATTGTACAATTGGACAACATTAAAAGATGCACAACTAACAATCTTCTCATGATAGCTCCCCAAACTCAGAGTTCAAATCAAAGTAAAACCATCAAATTGGAAGCCCCAGATGAACCAATATCATTTTCCTTCCGACGACGTGAGGATTTACCTTCAAATTCACAAATAGGCGCACGGATTTGTCCAAAATTGAATAAAACTAAAAAGCGATCCCATCAACAACAAAAAGTTGATTCCGATGTTAAAAGGAAAAAAGATAGAATATAATTTTTAAACTTAACAAGAGTTTACAAAATTTGATTTACAAGTTTAAAATTTGTTTGCTGTATTCTGATATATGGATGACTCCATACGCGGGTGAGGCTATGTGCAAATTTTCTCCACAGACTATTTGGGAGTTGATGTGCGGATTATGAATTTCGGTGATAAGAGTGCTGCAAGCAGTTGATGAGTCTCCACTTGATTTGAGCATTTTCTGTTAAAAAAATGTACTTTTAAGAATAAAAATAAGTTAAATATGTATGACTCTTGTTTTTACCATCCAAAATTCATTGCCAGGTAAAGCATTACCGTCCCAAGCATATGACACAATAAGGAGGACGTTTTCATGTTCTGGTTGATTCTGATAAAAAAAAATGAATAAAATTTCATTTCGCAAGCGCGATTACATTAAAATTTGTTTCCGTAAATAGGAAGGTAGATATACATTGGGGTGCTTTTAATTTTTGTTTATGGGGCACCCTGTCATCATGTTCCACACCATGAGATCATTATATGGTAAGTTTTCGGAATCTGGAAATTTAGTTTTAGGGGTCGCTACCATCAACTTAAGATAAAAGTGAAAAGTAAAAATAACAATTTTCAAAAATATAATTTTTATTGTTTTAATTTAGATGAAAAATAATGACAAAATTTATCTTGATAGAGTCATAAAGTTAATTATTATTTGCAATATCTTACTTAAGAAGTGTACCTTTCTTAGAGTTTGGGTATTTTTGCCTGTTATTTATTACTCACTTATTTATCCGGCTCACAATCCATGAAGGATCTCAGCCTGAGATACTGCAGCCTTCCATCGTGAACGGTCCCTCGCATGTACTCTCCAGTAACCGAAACCAAGCGCTCTGGCATCCGCAGTCACTTGGTCCTTGTACTGTAGGTTCGGTCATCCTTGTCGTCTCGAACCTGGGGGTTGGGATGAGAAGACTTTCTTGGCTGGAGCGTTGTCGTCCATTCGCTCGATGTGACCGAGCCAATGTAGTCGTCTTTTCTTGGCCTTCTCGACTACATCCACATCTTGGTACAGCTCATACAGTTCTCGGTTGAACCTTCTTCTCCATTCGCCATCGTCGCATACGGGACCGAAAATCCGTCGAAGAATTTTTCTTCGAAAGTGCTCAGTATCAATTCCTCTCTTTTACTTATCGTCCAGCACTCGGCGCCGCACACTGGGAAAATTAGTATGGGAGTGCGGAAAAAACTCTATAAAAACTGAACCACTTGATGGATTTGAATGAAATTTTCAGGAATGATAACTTGACACGAAAGAAATCGATGGAATAAATTACCACCCACTACCACGCCCCTTTAAAATTAAAAAAAAAATATTTTTATCCCAGAATGATAGAGAATTGAAATGAATTCCTTTAAAAATGTCAAAAATGCTATTATAGAAATATTATTCATAGCAGATATACTTTTGTCAATAAAATAATACCTTTTTATTGACTAAAATAAATAAAAAAAATAATAAAAAATTAAATAAATAAAAGAAAAAGTACTTTGCAATTAACCTTTTCTTAAATTGAGAATAAAAACGTTTGTACAGTTGGTCCACAACACATTCAATTTTGATATCATTTAATAGATAATTTAAATCCACCAAGAAAAGTTTAAATTTTATTTTATCTGTGTCACATTCTATAAGCTTATTGCTTAAATCTTTGTATGAAAATGAAATTGTAAACCGTTCCATAATGGATTAATATTTTTTAATAAAAAAAATCTTAAGATCTCTTTTCCACAAAACATTGACTTCAAAAGATGTCAATAATAAACGTGTATGCTAAAGATAACGGACCATTTTTTCTTTGTGTCAAATTATCATGAAATTAATTAATTCATTTAATTAATATAATTTAATTAATTTTTGTAGCAGATTTAAAAAAAATTAAACAAAGTGAACATAATAATAAAATATCAGCATCAGCATTAATAAGAGAGGTTTTGGTTAAATTTAAGAGAAAATATATGATTGTCAGCCAAACATGCTCCATAGCTCTTAAACGATAAGTTAAAATAAAAAAGTAGCTTTACAAATTGTATAGGAAATTAAATTTTCTACAACTTTGTAGAAGGTGATTTTTCTCTATTATCAAAATTGAGCCAGCTACGAGCAGCTAGTTAAATTCATTAAAAACAAAATGGCGGTCCATCCGGTTAAATTTTTAGTGAATTTTTTTTTAAATATTGTTTGACTATTGATGTACTTCTTCTTTCGGTCAAAAAAGCAAATATAATTTACTAAAATAGATTTTGTAACGCAAAAGAAATTTTTTTTTGAAATTATAACAATTTTTAGTTCATTTTGTGACTAATTGCAGTTTTCCATCTGCAATTAAATACAGAGTGGCACCTGGTGGCACCTAAATTTGGTACCTATCGAAAGATAAACTTGAAAGGATTATGATGACACTAGTCTCTGACTGTAGGCAAATGCAGCTAAAATTGTATGTCCAAAAATATAAATTTTTGAGGGCTTTTTTAAAATAATCATACGAAGGCAACCAAATTTTCAAAATCAATTTTTTCTTCGGTTTAATATTGAGACAATATAGTTCGTTAAGGAAAAAATAAAGAAAAACATTTGGGCCAAACCAAAAAAAAAAAAAAAAAACTTTTGCCTAAGTACTTTTTTACCATGTAATCAATACCACACACAAAAGCTATAAAAACGAAACCAATGGTCCGATTTCAATAATTCTTTCTGATTTAAGTGCAGATTTTATTTTGGAACCGGAAAATATCATCACAAATTTTGTTTTCAAAATTGTATGTTTAAGACTTTTTTCCGCAAAATCCCCAGTGTGCGCGCGCCGTAGAGTAGGACTGGTAAAATCAAAGTTTTGTATAGCAGACACTTTGTCTTTCGAGTGAGGAGTTTTGAACCCAGTTGTTTGGCCAAACCGAAGCAGCAGCGGTTCGCTAGGGTAATCCTTCTTCTGATCCAAGGTAGGTGAACTCCTTAACTACCTCCAAATTGTCGCTATCAATAGTGACGTTTTGTCCTAGGATAGCATGTACTTTGTTTTGTCCTCATTAACTTCAAGACCAACGAGTTTTGCCTGTTCATCAATCGCTGTGAAGGCCTCAAGCACAGCTCTTTTGGATCGACCGATGATGTCTATGTCGTCCGCATAGGCTAAGAGCTGGGTGGATTTGTTGAAGATAGTGTTTTCCGTGTTCACACCTGCTATGTTGAAGAAGTCACATGATAACGCATCTCCTTGTCTAAACCCTGCGCATGTTTGAAACAACTCGGATGAGCTGTTACCCATTTGCACACTGCACTGCATCATGCGGCACAGCTGGATCAGTTTGTTCGGGATCTCGAATTTAGACATCGCCATCATAAGCTCTTGGCGGTGGATGCTATCATAAGCAGCTTTAAAGCCGATGAAAAGATGGTGGGTTTCGACTTCGTTGGTCTTTTCCAGGATCTGCCTGAGTGTGAATATTTGGTCTATTGTTGTTCTGCCTGGACTAAAGCCACACTGGTACGTGCCGATTATTGTGTTGCAGAAGGGTTTAAGACGTTCACACAGTACGTTGGATAGGATTTTGTATACAACATTAAGCAGGGATATGCCACGGTTATTTTTTGCATGACATGGGATCGCCTTTTTTGTAGATGAGGCATATGGAGCTTATCGACCAGTCAGTGGGCATGCATTCTTCCTCCCACACTTTGGTGATGACCTGGTGCATGCGGTTCATCAAAACACCTCCTCGATATTTAAAGAGTTTCGCAGGTATGCCATCCGACCGGGCGGACTTGTTTCTGCCTCTTCTGTGCTGAGGGCTGGGACTGGGTCTTCATTAACTGGTCTTGCTTCTCTTTCGTCATTAGCTCGCTCGACATTTTGCGCATTCAGCAGCTGTTGGAAGTGCTGCTTGAAAACATCTACAATTCCCTGTGCTTCGGTGACTAGGTTTCCTTCACTGTTTCAAAGAGCCTGTGTCCCGGTTCTGAAACCAGAAGCTAATTGCTTCGACCTTTTAAAGAAACGCCGGGTGTTGTTTTTGGCCCAAGACTCTTCTAGATCTTTGAGCTGAGAAACTGCGGATGCTCTTTTCTTCCTTCGCAGGGTCTTTTTACCATTTCTCCTTTTTGTGCGGTACTCTTCTCTTGCTGCTCTTGTTTTCCGTTGCAGCATCTGCAAACGTGCATTTTCCGCCTCTCTTTTCAATATCGCGCACTCATCATCATACCACGGGTTCTTTTTCGGGGGTGGCTGGTAACCTATGGTGGTCTCGGCTACATTTTTTATTATTTCGCGATATTGGTTCTACAAGGTGTTGACGTCTGTGGTATTTGGGAGGACGGCGGAGAGTTGCTCATTCAGGCGCTCACAGTAGTCTCTGGCATTATCCGGAGTGCTTTGGGCCGCACGTGTTTTTTGTCGTTTGATAATCGAGCTCTAAACTTAGCCACTACCAGAAAGTGTTCAGAGTCGACATTCGCTCCTCGGAAAGTGTGCACGTTCAATATGTTGGATGCGTGCCTTGCGCCGATTATCACATGGTCGATTTGGTTGTTGGTTCTACCATCCGGAGATCGCCAGGTTGCTGTGTAGATCTTTCAAGAAACCTAGTGCTACTTATCACCGTATTACGAGCTGCAGCAAAGTCGGAAGCCGTTATCTGTTGTAACTTCGTGGAGGCTGTGCTTTCCAACTAATCCGCCAAAGATGTCTTCCTTCCCGATTTTTGCATTCAAATCTCCGAGTACGATTTTGACGTCGTACTCTGGACAGTAAATATTACACGTACTAGTAAACTTGTCCTTACTTACGGGTGGAAGATTTTAAGGAAGTTAATAAAAAATTCTTTGACAAGAAATATTTACTATCAACGTCTTAACACTTCTTAAAGGATACTCACAGCAATGAAAACACAAACACAATAATTGAAAACCGTTTCCTTTTTATAAATTCAAATATTCCTGGACATCTGTGATTTAATAGAACAGTTTCCAGATCAAAGAAAAATTTGAAGAATTTCCAAGATTTTGTACTGTGGCAGCGACCCCTACAACATTTTCAAAAATTTCAAAATTTTACCCAATAAGGTTTTAAGTCATAAAGAGCAAAGCTAGATTTTCAAGCATTGATTTTTAAGAAGCACCCTAAAATATATCATAAGTAAAAAAACAACCTTATTGTTAATCTCCTTTGCATTAACAAAAATATATGGATGTTTATTAGTACAAACTCGTTTAAATTCTTACCAATCTATCTGCAGGATTTCTCTTCGATAGGAATGTTCGTATTCCGCCATCTGGATGTGTATCGCTTACAAAGATTCCCCCATGTTTTAAGTCTTCGCACTCGGTTACACTGAACCATGAAAAATGTACAAAAGCAATATGATTGAGCTTGGGAAGAAGCACTTTAAGTCTCTCCGTGAATGTGAGTAGAAATATTTCTTCTTGCTGTGGAGCTGCTTTCCAAACACCTAAGCCAATTCCAACAACATGGATATAGGCACGTTTTCCAGCTGCAGCAGCTCTAGCCTCACTATCCAATAGGAGGGTATCAAATGAGATCGCATAGCGTTTTTTCATAATTAAATTATCAAAAATATCATTCATATTCTTTGAGTTTCCAAATCGTTTGCCATCTTTTACTACCTTGTCAAATAAGAAGTCTTCTTCTTCGTAGAAATTTTTCCACACTCGACGGTAGCTTAATTTTCGTGTTTCGTTTGTTGGTGAATTCTCACCATATCCATTTTCAAGAGTATTTTGTGTTTTTGAAATAACAATGTCTTGAAATTCCATGACATCGCGACGGGATAGCCGAGCACCTATTATACCCATTACAACTCCTGCACGTTCGATTTTCGATTTGTCACGTTCTATTTGGCCAATATTATTTCGACTTCCATCGTTGATAAATTCGGAATGCGAAGATATAGACAACAATGCAGAAAGCTAAAACAAATGTTTTCAGTTATTGATATGGAAATTTGTACGACCAATGCATTATCAGTCTTGTTTGGGGTTTTCCATTAAAAGCGCTACAAAAGTTTTTATTTTTATAAAACAATAACGGCTTAGATCTTTAACATCGTTCTTGAGAAGATAGTGCAAAACTCCACCGTCAACACCAGAGGCACTATCTTCCAAAAATCTGTTCAAATTCTGGCGTACGCCGACGATATTGATATAATGGGGAGAACACACCGTGATGTCAATGGAGCCTTTGTGAGAATTGAGACAGAAGCGGCAAAAATGGGTTTAGCGGTGAATGAGGGAAAAACGAAGTATATGCCGTCTTCGAGAAAGGAAACCCAACACCGACGGCTCGGACAAAACGTCACAATAGACGCATACAACTTCGAGGTAGTAGAGGAGTTTGTCTACCTAGGTTCCGCTATTAACACGGGCAATAACACCAGTGCCGAGATAAGACTAAGAATTACTCTTGCTAATCGCTGTTTCTTTGGGCTAAGAAAGCAATTGAGTAGAAAAGCCCTCTCTCGAGCAACTAAGGTAAAACTGTACAACACCCTCATCATTCCTGTCCTGCTGTATGGTGCAAAAGCATGGACCTTGACAAAATCGGATGAATGTGTCTTAGGCTGTTTCGAGAGGAAAGTTCTTCGAGTCATCTTTGGCCCCGTGTGCATTGATGGGGAATGGAGAAGAAGTTACAACAGCGAACTTTACGGGTTGTCCAACGACGTGAATCTAGCCATAGAGTCGAGGTCCAGAGACTCAGATGGCTCGGTCATTTAGAGCGCATGGACAGCAATGCTCCGGCCCGGAAAGACTTCGACACTATTCCCGAGGGACGCAGAAGGAGAGGAAGACCACGACTCAGGTGGCGCACACAAGTGGAAGAGGACCTCAATCAACTTGGAGTGCAAAACTGGAGATAGCTAGCTAGGGACCGAGCTGGCTGGCGGAGACTGTTGATTGAGGCCCAAGTTCACACCGGACTGTAGCTCCACCTTAAGTAAGTAAGTAAGTAATGGTTTAGATATCAATGAAATTCTGTATTCATGCAAAACTACATTCAATGCTATTATGTATGGAAACTCGATTTCTTTCGATGGCCACCAAGGGCACGCTTGCAGAGGTCCAGACGTTGAACCCAATTTTCGACGGTTTTCAGGCATAAGTTGCCCGATACTGCTGCTATTTCACGCTCAATGTTTGTACGAAGTTCATCAATAGTCGTTGCCTTGTTGCAATAGACTATAGACTTCCCATAACTCCCACAGAAAATAATTTAACGGCGTTAAATCGCACGAACGAAGCGGCCAATTGACTGGAGTATTTCTTGAAATAACACGCTCACCAAATTTTCTTTTTCAATTAATCGATTGTGACGTGTGTTATGTCTTGTGGCGCCGGCCGTCCTGTTGAATCCACATATTGTCCAAGTGAATACCATCCAATTCATGCCAAAAATAATAATATCAGTGAGCACCAGCGATAGCGATTTCCATTTACAGTAACGTGCCGGTCTTAATCATCAACGATTCTTCGTATGGTCCACTGACGCCGCCGGACATAAACCACACCAAACAGTATTTTCTTTGGATGCAATGGTGACCCATGGAGTATGTGTTGATTGCTGTCAAAAATAAGCTTCATCGCTGAAGATAATTTTTCGAAAAAATTCGGATCGTCTTCAAGTTGATGCTCAGCTTAATTCATGACGTACGACGCTTATTATGGTCAAGCGGCTTCAGCTCTTGCGTCAATTCTATCTTGTTAGAACGTAGAGTAGACCAAGATCCCTTCGCAAAATGCGCCTCAATGACGATACAAAAATGCGCAATTGAGAACGACGAATAATCGACTGACGATTTTCAATTGAAGTTGGTTCAGGTCCTCTACCACCTGTAAGCTCCACCCGGTTGGATTCGAAGACTCTACGAACCGGAGCATTATTTTCCATTCGCTCTACATGACCCAACCATCTAAGTCGTTAGACCTTAACTTTTCTGGCTAGGTCAGTGTCGCTGTACAGCTCGTACAGTTCTTGATTGAATCTTCGTCTCCATTCTCCATTTATGCAGACAGGACCAAAAATCACTCGAAGAATTTTTCTCTCAAAGCAGCCCAAAGCGTTTTCATCGGATGTTGTCATGATCCATGTATCTGCTTCTGCACCATACATGTAGAGTGTCACTTAAGTTGCTCGGGAGAGGACTTTACTACTCAATTGCCTTCTAAGTCCAAAGAAGCAGCGATGTTGTTGTCTGAATTGATAGCGGATCCCAGGAAGACAAAGTCGTTAACTACCTCGAAGTTAAATCTGTCTATGTTGACGTTTGCTCCAAGACGTCGATGTTGGTTGTCCTTTCTTATTGACGGTATTAACTTGGTCCTGCCCTCGTTAACCGCTAGACCCATCTTCCTGGCCTCCGTCTCAAGACTCACAAACGCTCCACTGACATCACGCTGTGTTCTTCCAATTATGTCAATGTCGTCGGCGTATTTTAGTAGCTGGACGGACTTTTGAAAGATTGTGCCTCTGGTGTTGACGTTGGAGTTTCGCACAATCTTTTCAAGAATGATGTTGATGAAATCGCATGACAGCGCATCGCCTTGTCTAAAACCTTTTTTGACATCAAAAGCGTCCGTTAGGTTTTTTCCGACCATGATGGAACAGCGTGAGTGACGGACAAGTTTTTCTGGGATGCCAAAACTAGACATTGCTCTATATTATAATTGGTATCTGTCCATGATGATAGCAAACCTTACTGAAGAGAAACATCAAGAAAACCAGAAAAAATATGGCGTCCTCTGCTGTCCCTATCGGTATACTTTTGTAGCGCTCCTATTTTAAAACGCGTTATAATGATAGTATGCTCGTTATCTTTGTCCAACTCTTTTTTCTACTCTGTGACAAGTTTTGAAAAAGAGCCGAGGAAAAAATCAGGGAAAAATGTGGTGTTATGGCAAGTTTTACAACTTTGCAGCATGATATTTTAAAAGCCTAAGATGCTAAGACTGAAAAAGAAGAAGAAACCAACTCTTAACCGGTTCGAAAAGAACAACGCTCATTTTTAGTCGAGCACATGTAGCTTCGGATTGGCATCGTATGGTGTTAAAACACAAACTTAAAACTGTGTTACCTTACCTTCACTTCGTCATAGCTTAAAACATTTCTCAAAAGTAATGGTGGTACTTCTGCTTCCGTCCCAACTGTCATAAATCCACTGCAACCTTTTTCTCCAGTTATTAGTTGATATTTATCGTTCTTCCCAAAGAATGTTACACATCGTTTTGTAAGCAGTCGATCAACAAAATCCGTAAGTGACAGATATGTGAAAACTTCCTTTTCACATTTGTTAGCTGAAATAAATAGAGATAAAGATAACTGATGTTGTGAGGACATGAATGAATAGGTAATGTTAGTTTTACACCTCAGTAACAATAACATCATTAGTGAATAGCCAACGGGTTATAATTCCTGTGATAACTGTTAGTTCTGAAACAACCATGGCCTAAGTGGCCACTCATTAATAATTCTCTGAGCGGTTGTGAAGAAGGGATTTCACAACAGGAACGAGGTTCGAAAGTTCTACAAAAAGGTGAAACAAACCTCCAGGGCTAATACACCCGAACCGAAGCCTGTAGAGACCATCATGGGAACATCGTAGTGGAACCACATTCAGTGCTGAGGATATGGAAAGACCACTTTTCCAAGCTGTATAATGGCGATGACGAGCAATACTCCGCCAACAATACAGAACCATTCAATTTGGGTGCAGAAGGCCAATAATTACACCCACCCGACATGGACGAAGTGAAGATAGCGATATCTAAACTTAAGTCGAACAAAGCCGCTGGAGTAGACGGGCTAGCCACCGAACTGTACAAAGCAGCTGGAGATGTTTTGGATAGGAGCACGCACCAGCTCATCAGCAAAATTTGGTCGGAGGAAAGCATGCCCGATGAATGGTACCTCAGCATCGTATGCCCGATCCTCAAGAAAGGAGATCCCCTGAACTGCACCAACTACAGAGGTATGTCTCCTTAACAAGTCGCCTACAAGATCTTGTCTGCCCTTCGTCAACAACCTGATAGGCCTTTCTCACGGATTCTCTCTAGGATACGCAGACGACATTGACCTAATTGGAAGAACACAGCGTGATGTCAGTGGAACGTTTGTGAGTCTTGAGACGGAGGGCAGGAAGATGGGTCTAGCAGTTAACGAGAACAAGACCAAGTTAATGCTGTCAACAAGAAAGGGCAACCAACATCGACGTCTTCGAGCAAACGTCAACATAGACAGATATAAGTTCGAGATAGTTAAGGACTTTGTCTACCTAGGATCCGCTATCAACTTAGACAACAACACCAGCGCTGATATCAAACGGAGAATCACTCTTGCCAATAGCTGCTTCTTGGACTTAGAAGGAAATTGAGTAGTAAAGTCCTCTTCCAAGCAACTAAAGTGACGCCCTACAAAACCCTCATCAACCCAGTCTTCATGTATGGTGCAGACATGGACCATGACAACATCCGATGAAAACGCTTTGGTCTGCTTTGAGAGAAAAATACTTCGAGTGATTTTTGGTCCTGTCTGCATAAATGGAGAATTGAGACGAAGATTCAATCAAGAACTGTATGAGCTGTTCAGCGACACTGACCTTGCCAGAAAAGTTAAGGTCCAACGACTTAGATGGTTGGGTCATGTAGAGCGAATGGAATATAATGCTCCACCTCGTAGAGTCTTCGAATCCAACCCGGAAGGACGTCTCAGAAGAGGAAGACCGCGACTCAGGTGGAGCACACAGGTGGTAGAGAACCTGAACCAACTTGGCGTGCGAAATTAGAAACAGCTAGCTAGGGACCGAGCTGGTAAAGTTTGTATAAGCACACTACCTACATTGTCAATACAATTTTCCAATATTTTGAAAATCTTGTGAAATTAAAACTGAGTCATATTACTTTCACATCATTGTAGGTACTTACCATACTGGTGTTTATGTTCCAAGAATTTCAAATACAAATGTAAGACCCTTTCATGTATTATTGGGTATGCAGATTTTATTTGTTCCAAAATGATGGGGTATCGTTCTTCTGGTTGATTTTGTATTCTGACATTCTGCGTTCCAAACTAAAGTAGGGGAATTAAATAATACACATTACAAATTTACAATACTTTCATGAATTTTGCTCTACTTTCCTGATAGGGCTTTGGGTTTGGGGCACAAAACTAGTCTCACTCGATAGGTAATCTCTTAAAACACTCTACACAATTAGTTTTATTTGTCGGAAATTGTTAAAAGTATTTTTAATTTAATTAATAAAATATCATTTTCTCATACAAAAAGTCTGTATTTTTTATTTGATAAATACATGACTGGGTTCAGAATGTCAAAATCTTGACAGCAGTTTCTTGCATCTGCTGATTTCTTCGTTAAGTGTGGGTAGACTGTAAGTTTGTTTGGGTTTTTTATTGGGATATTCTGGGATTTTTTTTTTTGATAATTCGTAAGAAACCGATGGGAAGTTTTTCCTTGTGTTGGAGCTTAATGTTTAACGGTAAAAATGTGCTCTGATACGAAAGATTTTACTAAATTAATTTAAAACTATTACTTTGTCTTGTGAAAATAATTCTGAAAATCAGATAAGATAATAGTTTAAAATTTCGCGCGAAATTTTTAACTATTATCTTATCTGATTTTCAGAATTATTTTCACAAGACAA
Organism: Sphaerophoria taeniata; assembly: GCA_943590905.1. NCBI lineage: Eukaryota > Metazoa > Arthropoda > Insecta > Diptera > Syrphidae > Sphaerophoria > Sphaerophoria taeniata. The sequence goes on from OX016542.1 coordinate 68,984,404, forward strand.
AGTAATAGTTTTAAATTTCGCGCGAAATTTAAAACTATTACTTTGTCTTGTGAAAATAATTCTGAAAATCAGATAAGATAATTGTTCAAAATTTCGCGCGAAATTTTAAACTATTACTTTGTCTTGTGAAAATACTTCTGAAAATCAGATAAGATAATATGTAGTTAAAAATTTCCAATATAAATGGGGTATCGTGCCAAAACTCAACCTTCCATTTTATGCTATGAGTATTTAACTTTCCACATAAAGTACATTTTGGCACAGTCTAACAACACTCACACTAAAAAAATCCTCGAAATTGACTTGCGCTTACAGCCAAATGTCAAAAGAGAAGAAAAAAACATCGTATTTTCGCAATTTTTAAATAATTTTTAATCGTATTTACGGGGGTCTCCGACTTGTAAAACTTTGAAGCTAGCCTATAGACTTGCCTACCTTCCACCCAAAAAAATTTCAAGGCCCAGATCCAAAGCCCTATCAGGAAAGTCGCCCCTTTTAAATGCTTTTGGACGATCAAGATTGTACCTCAATAGGGAACCTGGATGAAGAATTTATGATGTCAGCTAAAGTTGTGTTGTCAAGATTCTTTTTTTTAATGTTTGTACAACCAGCCAGGAGGTTACGGCAAAATTCTGTCATACCAACCAATGTTTTTTCACCAGGCCATGGCTTAACAAATTTTTCACCATATTTAATCATTTATGTGCGTCGGATTAAAAAGTTATCAAAAAATTTGTTTATGAACCTTTCAGTTTTACCGGCAATACCTGAAACACTCGACAAGTTGACACTTGAACTTGACTGACACGGAAAAACAAAAAAAAAAACAAATATAAAGAGCTGAACAGAATGCAGTCGCCGGACGACTGGCGACTAATCTGACAGCTGTCAAAAATTCGCTTTCCAAATCGCTAAGAAATTTGTGAACACAATAGTCGCGCGACGGGCTCAGCGTTGCCGAAGTGTTGAAATTTCCCGGTGGCCCCAAAAAATTTAAAATGGCCCTCTAAAAAGTGTTAGAACCAAAAACAAAACATTTGTTCAATTCTTCAGTGAGGATGACGACTTCGATTTATTTTTTTTATTGTACTGAAAACGTTAAACAGTTTCTTAGCTGAGAACTGATATTTTTTTTCTGGGATCTCCAAAATGAAAAGACTTAAGATTCGATTTCTCACTTAGCCGATTTGACGCTACTGATGTTTATGAAAGAATAACAAAAATTTGTGAGTCAGCCGAAGCTTTCTCAATGAGGAGTGAGGTGAGGTGACATTAAAAATGGTTAAACTAGCGCCAACTTGCTTTCATAATTTCTATAGGTTATGACTTTTTAAGTCCATTTGATTAGTTACTATGAAGTGCAAATGCAGACTCAAAACTCGGATTAATGGCATTCAAAATAATTTTAAAATATGCAGTAGGTAGTGCATTATGGCCCTGACAAAACGAAAATGGCCCGATTTTTTTTTCAAGAATGGCCCGTTTTCAAAAATAAAATCGGCAACGCTGGACGAAAAGAATACAAGGAAACAGCAACACGATATAAAAAACACAAACGTCAAACTCGTCGCGCGACTAAGTTGAACAAAGTTCAACAAAATTTCACATTTTTGACAGCTGTCAGATTAGTCGCCAGTCGCCCGGCGATGCATTCTGTTCAGCTCTTAAACAAGAACAACTGAGAAAATACATCGATAGCGATATACATGAATATCGATATCGATATTTCCAAACAAATAATCGACTTTTTGATTACTTACAGCGTTACCACTTTACTCCTTTCGAAGAAGATCTATTTCGATATTTGAAAATATTTACAGCCGTATTTATAAAGATTCCTTAAGAGCGCTTTAAGACGTTACTTAGTTAAGCATGCTTAAATATTTAAGTTGCCTTTAAGTAACGTTACTTAAATTCTTATTTATAATCACTTATCGATAGTTACTTAGTTAAGCGACGTCTCTGTCAAAAAAGTAATCGAAACGACGAATCTATTACAAAAAAATGTAAGTTTAATTTGTCAAATAAATGTGGGACCTCAAAAAAAAAAAAAAAAAAAAAAAAAAAAAAAAAAAAAAAAAAAAAAAAAAAAAAAAAAAAAAAAAAAAAAAAAAAAAAAAAAATAGGCGACACGGTGCAGAGGACATAGTTTCTTTCATGGGGTTGTTAAAGAAGAGGACGGAAATGGTGATTTGACGATGCCGACGAAAAAGAAGACTTCGCCACGCGCCGTAGCTGCAACATAATATGGACAGTTCTTCAATGTCAGAGAAGCTGGAAGATTTTTTTAATGTAGGTATTGAGCAAATCAAACTTGTGGCCAATTGGTCGTTTTAAGCAGTGGTACTGTTACTAAACTGTTTAAAATGTCGATGGAAAATATATTTTGTATTGTTTTCTAAAAAAAAGCAATTGAGATTGTTTCTGGATATTCTTAAAGAAAATCTTATTAAGCATGATTTTGTTATGGCTGGAAGCTTTTAACTACCAATCCACATGCTATCTCTAAAGGAGAACCTTTGGTCTTACACCCAGACACGAATCAGGCCAGGTCGTTTCGTTGACTATACGGAATATGGACTAGCACTAGCACCATACTTGGTTCATCGTGTCCGGTTCAATCTTCTTCGTGCGACTTCTTCAAATACTATGCCGAAGAAACTGGTTGTTTTTCTTCCCATATGGAGTCTTCTTTCCCATACCGTAGCAATACTGCACGACGCGGAAAATTCTCGTAAAAATTGTAGTGTTAAAACGCTTTTATATTCATATTCCTATAAAAATAGTAAAACTACCAAACGGAGAAGATGTAATTGCAGAATGTATAGAAATGTCAACATTTTATCAACATTTAAACAACCTTTAAACAACAAATTTTGCGTTTAACTTAAGAGAGCTTTAAGTAACGTTGCTTAAATCTTCAAATTGATTATAAATATGAATTTTCTACTTAAATCATACTTAAAGGTTGATTAAAGTTAAACAACCTTTAAGATTTGATTATAAATATGGCTGAAAATATATATTTATGTATGTACTAATTCGCACCATCCCTATATCTTGAAATCTAATTCACTTAGAAAAAAATTACTCCGATTTAACTTGATATTTCCCAAATCTACTGCGATTTACTGAGTAATTTTATTCCTACAGATTTTAATGAAAAATGGCGTGCATTCATTGTCCTTCTTTTATATGCCGTGTTTTATTGGGAACTTAGGCTGTGTGCGAATTCAATTAAAAAATGGGTTAAAATTCCTACCACGATTAAATTTTGACATTTGGTTAAAAAGGGATCATATTAAAATTTTTGCTGTGCGAATTGGGTTAAAATGGGTTAAATGGGACTTTTTTTGACACTACTTTGATTAAATTTCCCTCAAGATAAAACAAAATTACCCTCAAAACTGGTTCTTTCTATGTTCAATTAATTATTTTGTTTGTAACTAAATCCAAATGCAACATTATCAAATTAAATTTTCTTTTATGAAAATGTAAGAAATTCTCAATTTGACACACAGTCTTTTTATTTTTATCTATAATTTCCCATTTCAATACGATCAAAAATACCATTGCGACTGTTTGTTAATTCAGTCTTCGAACACTACTTATTCATTGTTCACAGCTGTCAACAAAATAGAAAACAGACAATTAATTCGTAATATTTGGTATATATTTTGTGTTTCATAATTGTCCGTCTTGGTTCGGATTTGTTAATTGTCGATCAACGTGCGATGGATGAGAAATACAATTTTCAGGCAGAAGAAGAAGACAACGATGATGATAGCAGCAAACATTCCGACTTGTCTTACCACTGACGACACAAAAAAAAGCAAAGCAAAATGTGTTGTATTTTCAAAAATACCTGATTTTTATTTGTACAATAAAAAAAGATTAACTTAATAAAACACTTATCGTTCTTAATATATTGAATCCACTATGCGCCGTCGATAAAATAACCCCAGGCATCCTCATGCCAATGAAGTTCCTTGCTTTCCTTTTTCCCTGATGAATGAACAACAATTGTGGAGATTCCAGGAAATAACTTTTATATCACTCTCGTGGGTGTTCTCGCAAGTAGGGTAGAGTTGGCACCCTTCGACACCTTAACAGAAAATACACAAAATCATAGTTTATTTTTTTATTTTTTTCAAAAACTAATTTTTTTTAATTAAATTTATGATTTTATCAACATATTGGCGTACCCCTAGGTTTTTAAAAAAATGTTTACTATTTTTTTTTTATTTAAAAAAAGTAGAAAATTGTCGAATGTGCCCCAGGGTGGGGCACCTTCGACAATGCGTGGGACACCTTCGACAGCAATGCACATTCTTGAATATTAATGCATCATAATGTTAGTTTTTTTATATAAAAGTCATGATATAGTTTGCTATAAGAATTCAGTTCATTTTTAAATTATTTGTATTTAAAAAATAGTTTTAACAAAAAATAAATAAGTAGATATAAGGGTAGTCCTTTTTACGCAATATTTTGCCGCTGCTGAACTGTGTGATTCCACCTTATTGATGACATCTGTAAGTGCCTTTTTCATAGCCTTTTTTTTATAAACTCGAACCATTTTCTTTAACAATCGAATAAATATTTTGAGGATTAAGGCTGGGTTTCCCATTGAAAATTTCGTTGGTGTTTTGCGCAAAACTGTGTAGCTCCCAAAATATTCCGAATATTTAAATGAAATCAACGACTTTAGATTATACATTTAATAAGCTAAGAAGTTAATAAGCTAAAAAAAATATGAAAAATGTATTTCATCCCAAAAGGGTCATGCATAACGAAAAATTATGAAATTTTTGGAGACGTTTGCGGTGCAAAACTTTTGTTGCCTTAAAAATTCATTTTTTATTCTTTTCATATTTTTTATCTATTCTTAAAATGTCTCAAAACTCAGTGACGTGGCTTTTTTTTTAATATTTTGTCCAGTTTCGTCAAAAAAAATTAACAAAAACACGAAAAATGGGGAAAATTTAGCAAAAGTAGGTGTGATTTATTTGGAATAATTTCTAAAGTACAAAAGATAAAAAATTTAAAATATTTTTTTTTATATTGTCGAAATATACATAATATCACATTAATTTTTTAATTTTTTTATAAATCATTTTACTAAATTTTTTTGGAGTGCAAATTTTTTTGGAGTGCAAAGTAAAAAATTGCATGTTTTTCTTAGAATATTCTGCGGTGAACAAGATTCCAGCCCCATTTATTTTTACTCAACAACAAAAGTATTTTTTTATGAAAATTGAATATCTCTTCGACTCAGTAACGTTTTTAGAAAAAAAGAAAAAAATTAAAACATATTTAAAAATGCATTTAAAAATGTCAGTATTTGTGTATCAATTATGAGGAGAATGCAGCAAACAATATTTTCAAATATATTTTTTTAATTTTTTTCATATTTTTTATATAGAAATCAGAAACTAAAATAATTTTACGATTACCCGTTTATTTTATATTAATATTCAAAAATGGGTAATTTTTTTACATTTTTACAAGGAATATCGCGTTTGCTCACACACACTAAGGTACTCAGTTCAAACGAATTGAACTAGGTGGCGTTCTTTTATATTTCATTCTCTTCTTCTTCGTTTTTTTTTTGTTTTTTTTTTCATAGGATAGAGAAAAAATTCCTCATACCAAACGTTCTCATAGAACTCGTTTGAGAATGAAAATTCATTTTTTATACTTCTGGAATGTTTATGATATGCAGACATATAGATAGGCAATAATTGTGATCACTTACTATGTACTTTGTAGGTATTTGATGAAAACGTTGTTTTGAGTACCTCTCTATATTTGTCATATTTGCATGCATTCATTTGTGTATATTTGTGTATATTTAAAATATTTATATTTCTTTATTAAAGGAACAGAAATTTCCTGCTTTTCACTTTACTAAATTCTTTATAGTACGGGAGGCAGCGTGAGTTTTTTTTAGGAATTTGCTCAAGGCTGAAATTAATATATATTGTTGTTTTCGACTCATCTTTGACAAAAGTGAGCGTCAGTCGCCGCGCCAGTGGTGGAATCAGAAATGGCAGCTCGTCAAAGTGGCAAAAAAATCCCAAAAAAAAAGTTATTTGCTCAAGGCCCAAAACTTGTGTGACGGTTATTTGGATCAATACAAACACAAAAACGACCGTCAGCCGCTTAGACAGTGGTGGATTGACCGTCAGTCGAGCCCATGAACATGCCAAAAAAAAATGTTTACAAAGTCATTTGCTCAAGCATGAAATCCATACAGTCGAATATTTATTCTATTTTAGTAATAAAAGTGACCGTCAGTCGCTCGTTTAGTAGTGGAAAGACCGTCAGTCGGCGTCATGAAAATTTTGCCTTTTTAGTGAATCTGTACAAAAAACTTAGTTTTTTGCTGGGAAGACGTTATGAGGAAAGGTTTGGATCCAAAAATTAAAAAACTATCAAACGAGAAGAAAAACTACCATTTTACAAACCCGAAACCTTATAACCTTGGCCGCCATTTTGTTTTAAACGCTTTTTTTATTTTTGCTTGTAACTCCGCCAGTTTTCACTTTAGAGAAAAATGCCCGATAACAAAATTATAGGAAATTTTATTTACTAAAAAAAATATTAAGTAATTTTTTTCTCTAAACCTTACCGTTTAGGAGCTACAGCTGATTTTTTGGTTTTAGTGCCCTATTTTCTTTAACCGGCCATATTTTTAATAACAAAAGGAAAGAAACTATTTCCTATTTATATTCTTTTCACACAATGCCTAATAACTTTTTTTTTTTGGAGGTATTACTTTAGGTAAAAAAAAATATACGATCCTATTCTGAAAAAAAAAATCTTTTCTATACCTTAGAGTTTCAATGCAAAATTGGGCAAGAAGTTTCCAGTTCTGTCCATTTGATTGATTTTCAAAGTATACGAATCTTAGTTCTTTTAAAATCGGGCATACGGATAGAAAGTGGTAAGATGTTTCTTGTTCTTGTAAGTTACAAAGTGAAGAATTCCAGTCGTTAAAATATGGTCTATAATTTAAATCAAGGAGCTCTCCCTTAATGCGGAAAATGTTAGAGATTTCAAACACGCTAAAATTGTCAGAGAAATAATTAAGTTCATTTAAATTATATTCAAGTTTTGGATACAGTGATCGACGCGAAGAGTCTTTGGCTTCTTCTATAAGATCTACTCTTATCCGTGCATCCATTGATTCAAGGATGTTTGTTAATGTTTCCCTTAGATATGCATCCTGGATATCTACAGAGTACAATGTATCCCCACACAGCTAATATTTTTGTATACGCTGTGTTTTGCTAGTATTTTCGGAAGACGATTTTCATCATAGGCTAGTGCTTTTATGATATATTCAAAATGAATTCTTAAAGTGAAAAGATATGAAGGTGAAAGGCCCGTTTCAAGAAGAAGTATGTAATTTGGAGTTGACTGTGGTAAGCCAAAGGTTTATAAATACAAATTATTTTTTTTTCGAATTTCAAGAAGTTTTTTGCACTTTTCCTTGGCACTTAAAGTAAATAAATGAAGCTGTTCATTTTGACAAAGCGCGCCTTATATAAAGCATGTAATTAAATAGTTATTTTTTCATTTAACGTACCGCCTTTAAAATTTATACGATAGTTATGGGATACCGGCCACTTTAGAAACTTAATTGCGGCTTGCTCTTGCATTTATCTCACAAACCATTGGAGAAGTGCATTGTGTGAAAAGAATATAAATAGGAAATAGTTCCTTTCCTTTTGTTATTAAAAATATGGCCGGTTAAAGAAAATAGGGCACTAAAACCAAAAAATCAGCTGTAGCTCCTAAGCGGTAAGGTTTAGAGAAAAAAGCTACTTAATATTTTTTTTAGGAAATAAAATTTCCTATAACTTTGTTATCGGGCATTTTTCTCTAAAATGAAAACTGACGGAGTTACAAGCAAAAATAAAAAAAAGCGTTAAAAACAAAATGGCGGCCAAGGTTATAAGGTTTGGGGTTTGCAAAATGGTGGTTTTGCTTCTCGTTTGAAAGTTTTTTTAATTTTTGGATCCAAACTTTTCCTCATAACGTCTTCCCAGCAAAAAACTAAGTTTTTTGTACAGATTCACTAAAAAGGCAAAATTTTCATGACGCCGACTGACGGTCTTTCCACTACTAAACGAGCGACTGACGGTCACTTTTATTACTTAAATAGAATAAATATTCGACTGTATGGATTTCATGCTTGAGCAAATGACTTTGTAAACATTTTTTTTGGCATGTTCATGGGCCCGAATGACGGTCAATCCACCACTGTCCAAGCGGCTAACGGTCGTTTTTGTGTTTGTATTGATCCAAATAACCGTCACACAAGTTTTGGGCCTTGAGCAAATGACTTTTTTTTTGGGATTTTCTTGCCACTTTGACGAGCTGCCATTTCTGATTCCACCACTAGCTAGGCGACTGACGCTCACTTTTGTCAAAGATGGGTCGAAAACAACAATATGTATTAATTTCAGCCTTGAGCAAATGACTTTAAAAATTAAGCGCTGCCTCCCGTACTATTAGTTATTATTTCGTAATTCAGCCTAGATGCCATGTCTGATTCAATTGATAAAACAGCCAAAGCTGAAAGTCTTTCCTGGCTCATTGTGTTTCTAAAATATTTTTTTATTAATTTTAATTTTGAAAAATCCACCAAAAACAAAACACAAAATCCAATTTTGCATTACACCTGATTAACAACAACCATAATTACACCAATTTTGACAATAACCTAATTCCGATGCACCACTGTAAGAAAGGGAAACTATTAGACGCCATAGAAGAGTATGAAATATATAAAGCATATAAAACAGAAGAAGACAAACTACTAAATGACAAACTAATTCTAAAACCAAATATATTATTTGACACAGCATTAAAATACGCAAGATAAAACAAGATAAAAACAAAGAAATAAAATAAATTAACAACAACAAATAAAATAGAAGACAACAGCATAAAATGAGACGAATGCACAATCATCAGCATCAAACAGTCAACACCATTAACGCCCGAGGATGGAATAGTAATTCCGAAACGCGTCGCGAAAATAAAATTATTTATAATTTATATGTTGTGTCTAGTTTTGTTATTTATATTAAAATAAAATAACTTTTAAAAACAAATCATCTTGATTTTATATATCTTATCCCTAGTAAAGAAAGTAAAAATTTTATTCTCACAGAAGCAATGCATACAAATTTTTGAAGCGCGAGGCCCCTTGTACCGCGAGGCCGTGGGCGATGGCCCACGTCGCCCACGCCTTACGCCGCCTCTGACCATCATAATCCCAAATTACAAAATTTGCGAAGAAAAAAGAAAAACAAGAATTCATGAATGCTACTCCTACTCTAAGTGCACATAACATAATACGTATGTAGAATGTAGATGCATTTTTGTGTATGTCCACACCACTGTTTACAATTTCACATAGTAAATAGATACATGCGAAAATACCTCTTTTTTCATCCCTATTTTTTGGACCTTCGTAAGCGAATCTCATTTCTTACACATCGCTAACTGAATTCTGAGTGAGCAGAGAAAAATACAAAAACTAGAAATAGAAAACTAGAAATTTCAATTCAAGTGGCTATATGAGACGGAAATAAAAAAAAAAGAAAGGGAAATATTCACTAACACCAGTGCATGCTTTTACACGAGCTCGGAGTTCAAGAAAAAAGGAAACCCAGTCTTAACTAATTTTTGTGATGGATAAACATAGGAGACAGTCTGTCGGAGGTGCCCCAGACAAGAATGTCGAAGGTGCCCCACTTGATGTTATTTTACTTTTTTTTTTATTATTTCCCAAAGTAAGATTTATTAAATTAGCTTTAAAAATATATATAAACACATAGTATTGTATATAAAAAACAACTTCACTGCTAGAAAAAATTTAAAACACGACTACGATAATTTTAAGAACTTACCCTGAAAATTATAGCACGTGGTCCAAAAAAATGCTTTACATCCTAACTTGGCGGGATTTGAAGCCAGACTGCTGAAATTTTTGACATATGTTTGGCATGATTAAAGGCACATCCACAATTTTTTACAGAATTTTTAAAGGTCTACACACAGATATAATAATGACTGTCGAAGGTGCCCCACTGTCGAAGGGTGCCGTCTCTACCCTACCTTACCCTACAAGCTTTTTGTGGAGAACCCCGAAAATCCCAGATACGAATGGTCTTGTCAACAGAACACGATGCCAGTATACACTCTTTGGATTTAGACTCCATTGCAAGTCTTCAACGGACTCAACATGACCGACCAGTAGACGCCTGGTCAACCTTCCATGAACCACCTTCTAGTGGTGACGAGATGTGTATGTCTCACCTTGAATTTAATAAACAATTAAAAGTTTTATGCACAATTTTCGTAGGTTAGGTACTTACTTGCAACCTCGGTGGCTAAGACTCCCTGGGCCACTTGACTCCAATCCATTGTAAATCCTTCTTGCTGGTGTCCGGTGAACGCTTTACTCCTGACCAGCTCTTCTTCGTACTGCTTCAACAACTGATCATCCTCCACGGCTTGAAGTTGTTTTGTAAGTTCACTCCATGAAGCTGCGAAAACACTATTGCTCAGCTTGCTTGCTCTAACCCTATTAACACAGCCCTGATGCTTGATGAGAGCGCACGTCATTTAGGGTTTTTTAGTCACTTCATTGCCAAGACCGAAAACTGAGTAAAAATAAGTTAGGAATTTTAGTTAGGAATTTCCTGAAGATAAAGTTTCAGTAATTCGACACTTGAGTTTTTCGTTGTGTTTTTCGTTTGGTGTTTGGTTGGGTTTTGGCATCTGATATAATCAAATGTCAAAACTTTTTGTAAGAAAATAGTTTTTCACCATAGAAACTCATGTAAACAAAATTGCTTTCAGATAGGTCTCAATATGGCGTTTGAAAGCTTTCGATATTTGATATTCTGGTGAACGAAACTCAGTTTAAAACTGACTATAGCGTTTTATTGGAATTCCTATTACTGAGCTAAGCTAAGTTCCCAGTAAAACACGGCTAACAGTATAATCAAAGACCATATAACAAGTAAAGATGTCGCACGTAGAACAAAAATCTGTGCCTGTTTTTTTCCACCATCCCTTTTTTGCCGTAGGTCCAAAACATGAGTCTAGGAATTTGAATGTATAGAAACATTTCACATGTTGTGGGTACACACTGTGCGAAAAAGAGCGTTGCTATTTATACTGAAAAGGTAGAGGGAGAAACAAGGTTTTTCATGTTTATGAATAGAAAAAACAAAAACAAAACGTGTATTTTCAATGGGTCCAAAACATTGTTGCAAGACTTGTAATAAATTTATGAAGCAGAAGAGAGAAAAATTATTTTTTTGTCCTATTCGTACAAGCAAGCTAGGTTGATGATCGAGTTAAAAGAAAGAAGGGTGAGTTGATGTCCGTGTATGCGTATTCATATTGTCTTAGGGATTTTGTTTTTGTTCGCTGCGTAAAAAATGCAAACCAGTTTTATTTATTTTTTTCTTGAAAGATAAAACAACCTTGAAAAATTAGTTTTGATAATGTTTGTAAATAATGAGTTGTGGTAGTTTCAATATTGGGCTTTGCTTTTGTTTTGTTTTTACTTCTTGGGGTGGTTATTCATTCACATATTTAAATGTAGGTCAAAAAAAGATTGACTTTTTGATGTTAGGATTTATTTATGCGTATGTTACGTATGTTTGGTAAATTTTTGATCTCTTAGTAAGGTCTTTCGTTTTTTTTTTTTGGCTCGTTACTATTGAAGTCGGGAATGGATCAATTAAAGAGGACTACAGGTGATGGGTACATTTCCTTTTATTTTTTATCTTTCAAATACAAAACTAATTATAATAATAGCACAGTGCAGTATGGAAATTGTTGAAAATCTACGAATACAATGTAGCTTTGAATTAAAATTCCAAGTCTTCGAAATGTACAAATAACCTGTAGTTGGAAAAAGAAGTTTGAATGTTGTAAAAGTGGTAATTTTTTGCTAATCGCTGATCGAGTACAAATAGGAGTGGGAAGGCGTCCACCTTAACCTTACCCAACAGTATACACCTGTAATAATATGTGCGTGTGAGATGATTTTTTTTGTTGTAAGCGTAAGCTTTTTTTCCTTAAAAAAATATGAAAAATGTTGAAAGTGAGCTTAGAAGGTACCTAATTGAATGTACCTACATATCCAACATATGTTTTATACTTTTTTTTACTTGTAAGGATTTAATTTGTTTTCATTTATATAGGTCAATTTACGAAAACAGAATTAATGCGATTTCTTACATTCAAACATATTTGTAAATTTTTGTTCACAAAACTTTATTTTAAGATTAGATAGGTATGTAAGTTAGGTAGGTAGTATCTAGGTTAGGTACCTACGTATATCAAGGCAAAGTGCTTTCTTTTTTGTTACTCTTTACTATTTAGTTGATGAAAGATTTTGTAATTTCTAATAATGTAATGTATGTACCTATGTAGCTAATTTAATCCTTTATGATCTCAGCTTTTTCAATGGAAGGTTTTTTAAATTTTCTTGTATACCACAAGCAGTGTTTTTTTTCAGTAAAACAAGTGATTTTTGCTGTTGATTGAACAACAAGCTTATCGTTTTCAACAAAATTGCCTCTTTTTACTGCCGTTTACAAAACTAAGAAAAATTAAGTTAATTAAAGTTTCCTTCCTGTACCATTGGTTACCTTCTTGTTTTCGTCATATGTGATTAGGACATAACTATGGGTAATGAGAAGTTCAAGTGTAAGGTAGTCCAATTTACATACTCAGGCTTCCAATATATTTACCTTTTCCTTTGAACTTTTTACAAATTGTTTTGTTGTCCAGGTACAATTTTTTCATAATAAAACTAATAATAAAAAATTAAGTGCTTTTATTCTGTGAAGGTAGCATGTACTTTGTTTTTCAAACCATGAAATATTTGTTAAGCTCCTTTCTTCTAAGCACTTTGCCATTATCGTTTTTTTCCAATTTTTTAATTTTTTTTCTTCGTCGAAATATTTTCTAAATATTGTTATATGTGCCCTGCAGACATTATAAAAATATAAGAATAAAAGCACTTAATTTTTTATTATTAGTTTTATTATGAAAAAATTGTACCTGGACAACAAAACAATTTGTAAAAAGTTCAAAGGAAAAGGTAAATATATTGGAAGCCTGAGTATGTAAATTGGACTACCTTACACTTGAACTTCTCATTACCCATAGTTATGTCCTAATCACATATGACGAAAACAAGAAGGTAACCAATGGTACAGGAAGGAAACTTTAATTAACTTAATTTTTCTTAGTTTTGTAAACGGCAGTAAAAAGAGGCAATTTTGTTGAAAACGATAAGCTTGTTGTTCAATCAACAGCAAAAATCACTTGTTTTACTGAAAAAAAAAAAACATTGCTTGTGGTATACAAGAAAATTTAAAAAACCTTCCATTGAAAAAGCTGAGATCATAAAGGATTAAATTAGCTACATAGGTACATACATTACATTATTAGAAATTACAAAATCTTTCATCAACTAAATAGTAAAGAGTAACAAAAAAGAAAGCACTTTGCCTTGATATACGTAGGTACCTAACCTAGATACTACCTACCTAACTTACATACCTATCTAATCTTAAAATAAAGTTTTGTGAACAAAAATTTACAAATATGTTTGAATGTAAGAAATCGCATTAATTCTGTTTTCGTAAATTGACCTATATAAATGAAAACAAATTAAATCCTTACAAGTAAAAAAAAGTATAAAACATATGTTGGATATGTAGGTACATTCAATTAGGTACCTTCTAAGCTCACTTTCAACATTTTTCATATTTTTTTAAGGAAAAAAAGCTTACGCTTACAACAAAAAAAATCATCTCACACGCACATATTATTACAGGTGTATACTGTTGGGTAAGGTTAAGGTGGACGCCTTCCCACTCCTATTTGTACTCGATCAGCGATTAGCAAAAAATTACCACTTTTACAACATTCAAACTTCTTTTTCCAACTACAGGTTATTTGTACATTTCGAAGACTTGGAATTTTAATTCAAAGCTACATTGTATTCGTAGATTTTCAACAATTTCCATACTGCACTGTGCTATTATTATAATTAGTTTTGTATTTGAAAGATAAAAAATAAAAGGAAATGTACCCATCACCTGTAGTCCTCTTTAATTGATCCATTCCCGACTTCAATAGTAACGAGCCAAAAAAAAAAACGAAAGACCTTACTAAGAGATCAAAAATTTACCAAACATACGTAACATACGCATAAATAAATCCTAACATCAAAAAGTCAATCTTTTTTTGACCTACATTTAAATATGTGAATGAATAACCACCCCAAGAAGTAAAAACAAAACAAAAGCAAAGCCCAATATTGAAACTACCACAACTCATTATTTACAAACATTATCAAAACTAATTTTTCAAGGTTGTTTTATCTTTCAAGAAAAAAATAAATAAAACTGGTTTGCATTTTTTACGCAGCGAACAAAAACAAAATCCCTAAGACAATATGAATACACATACACGGACATCAACTCACCCTTCTTTCTTTTAACTCGATCATCAACCTAGCTTGCTTGTACGAATAGGACAAAAAAATAATTTTTCTCTCTTCTGCTTCATAAATTTATTACAAGTCTTGCAACAATGTTTTGGACCCATTGAAAATACACGTTTTGTTTTTGTTTTTTCTATTCATAAACATGAAAAACCTTGTTTCTCCCTCTACCTTTTCAGTATAAATAGCAACGCTCTTTTTCGCACAGTGTGTACCCACAACATGTGAAATGTTTCTATACATTCAAATTCCTAGACTCATGTTTTGGACCTACGGCAAAAAAGGGATGGTGGAAAAAAACAGGCACAGATTTTTGTTCTACGTGCGACATCTTTACTTGTTATATGGTCTTTGGTATAATAGTTTAACGGCATATCACAGTTTCTTACCATATACATAAAGAACAATCGGTTACAGTTCACAAATACGAAATGCCAACCCATTCAAATACACAAAGTATGAGTCATGCTCATGCTTATGGAATATTTTGATAATTGTAGTCTCTGTCTCTGTGAACTTTTGACAGTTTTCCTTATAAAATAAAGTTTTTTTTAACAACGTATAATTTTATCTATGTCCCTGAGATTAAAATCTATTTCCCTACTTCGCTTGTATATTAAAATATAGTTCGGTTCCTTTTTTTGTAAGTGGTAACGCTGTTTTATTTCTAAGCCAGATATCAAAAAGCAAGAAGATAGGAAATTGACTTATGTTTTACCCCATGATATAAAAAGAAGACAGGAAACCAAGCTGTAAAAATGACAATGCCTACAAACTAATTATGTGTATGCGTGTTTTTTACCAATACTATCACAATAAACTTGGTTCTACCATCTGGGGACTAAAGTAACCGCTAAATTTGAAAATTTGTCGTTTTAACGAACAATAGTTGAGTTAAGGTGAGTAGAAGAGCGATATGTTCAAAAAGATAGCGAGAAAAAGTAAAATTGCGTAAAAAGCTCTAGATGGCATCAAATGTATCAAGCAGTAGAATACCCGACATCAAAAATGAAAATGAAAACAAAAGGTTCAGTCAAATTAAGATTGCTGAACGTACGACAATGTTTTTGTTTGAAATCATTTTTCGTCATATTAATACCTGGCTTTTTCTGCAACGAAATCCAAACATTTCGTGTTTAGTTATAATTATAAAGGTAAATGTGTTGTTCGACTTTCAGAGGCTCATTTGAACCAAAGACAGCTAAAATTCAAAAAATAAAATATTTTTTACTTTTGTATCGTATTTCGAAATTCAATCTTATGATCTGAATGTTGAAAACTGCACTAAAATATTTATGAGTTCTCGAATAATTCTCTTTGTTTAAAAGGACCTGTTATCAACTCGAGGGTAAACTTTGAACCACGGATCAACAAAAAAACGAATTTACTCTGCAAAAAACGTAGATTTCAATGTGTGATTGGGGTAAAATATATTCACATAATATACACTGCCGCTCATTCGAATAGGTTCACTTTTTTCGCACATTTCCAAAAAAAAAAAAAAATCGAAACTATTTTAAAAAACACCGGCAACACTCACTATTAATTATATTTATGAAGTTCCAACTTGTTCAAAAATAAAAAAAATAAATAGTTGAAATTAGGTTCATTTTCTGGTTGTAGGTACTTCATTTCATTTGTTGAATCTATTCAGATGAGCCGAAAAAACGTTACTTTTTTTTTGCAGTATTTTAGTAAAGCTAGCATGTGTGAATAGCGGTAAGCCTCAAGAGAAAAAAATGTCTCCCAAACTAAGCGCATTATTATGCTCTTTCATTGCATACATAACACAAATGTATTGTTTTATAACACAAATATATTGTTACATTTGTTTTATGTATGCCACAATTAAGTTGGAGTAAAAGAAATGAGTAAAAATAAATGACTGCTCCTTGCCTTTAGTCAAAATCGTACTCGGAGATTTCAATGCAAAAATCGGGATGGAAGACATCTTTGGCGGATTAGTTGGAAAACACAGCCTCCACGAAGTTACAACAGATAACGCCTTCCGACTAATCGACTTTGCTGCAGCTCGTAATACGGTGATAAGTAGCTCTAGGTTTCCAAAACGAAGGATCTACACAGCAACCTGGCAATCTCCGGATGGTTGAACCACCAACCAAATCGACCATATGCTAATCGGCGCAAGGCACGCATCCAACATCCTGAACGTGCGCACTTTCCGAGGAGAAAATGGCGACTCTTACCACTTTCTGGTAGTGGCTAAGTTTAGAGCTCGAATATCAAACGACAAAAAAACACGTGCGGCCCAAAGAAAGAAGTTCAACATCGGTTGCCTTAGCACCTCGGAGAATACCAAAGACTACAGTGAGCGCTTGAGTGAGCGACTCTCTGCTGTCCTCCCAAATAACACAGACGTCAACACCTTGTTGGTTGTGGAACCAATATCGCGAAATAATAAAAAAAAATGTAGCCGAGACCACCATAGGTTACCAGCCACCCACATTAGATTCTGGTTTCAGAACCGGGGCACAGGCTCTTCGATACAGTGAAGGAAACCTAGCCACCGAAGCACAAAGAATTGTAGATGTTTTCAAGCAGCACTTCCAACAGCTGCTGAATGCGCAAAATGTCGAGCGAGCTAATGACGAAAGAGAAGCAAAACTAGTTAATGAAGACCCAGTCCCAGCCCTCAGCACAGAAGAGGTAGAAAGAGCCATCCAAAAGCTAAAAAATAACAAGTCCGCCCGGTCGGATGGCATACCTGCGAAACTCTTTAAATATCGAGGAGGTGTTTTGATGAACCGCATGCACCAGGTCATCACCAAAGTGTGGGAGGAAGAATGCATGCCCACTGACTGGTCGATAAGCTCCATATGCCTCATCTACAAAAAAGGCGATCCGATGTCATGCAAAAAATAACAGTGGCATATCCCTGCTTAATGTTGCAAACAAAATCCTATCCCACGTACTGTGTGAACGTCCCTTCTGCAACACAATAATCGGCACGTACCAGTGTGGCTTTAGGCCAGGCAGAACAACGATAGACCAAATATTCACACTGAGGCAGATCCTGGAAAAGACCAACGACTTTCAAGTCGAAACCCACCATCTTTTCATCGGCTATAAAGCTCCTTATGATAGCATCCACCGCCAAGAGCTTATGATGGCGATGTCTGAATTCGAGATCCCTAACAAACTGATCCAGCTGTGCCGCATGACGCTAAACAATACGCAGTGCAGTGTGCAGGGTAACAGCTCACCCGAGTTATTTCAAACATGCGCAGGGTTTAGACAAGGAGATGCGTTGTCATGTGACTTCTTCAACATAGTGCTGGAGCAGATAATGCGCAAGGCAGGTGTGAGCACGAAAAACACTATCTTCAACAAATCCACCCAGCTCCTAGGCTATGTAGACGACATAGACATAGACAATCGGTCGATCCAAAAATGCTGTGCTTGAGGCCTTTACAGCGATTGAAGAACAGGCAAAACTCGTTGGTCTTGAAGTGAATGAGGACAAAACAAAGTACATACTATCAACAAACAAAGCAACATCTGTCTACCGCCTAGAACAAAACGTCACTGATGGTAGCAGCAATTTCGAGGTAGTCAAGGAGTTCACCTACCTTGGAACAAACATCAATCCCACAAACGACACCTTAGTGGAGATCTGAAGAAGAATTACCCTAGCGAACCACTGCTGCTTCGGTTTGGCCAAACAGCTGGGTTCAAAACTCCTCACTCGAAAGACAAAGTGTCTGCTATACAAAACTTTGATTTTGCCAGTCCTACCCTTCGTGGACGATAAGTAAAAAAGGGGACGGATTTTCGGTCCCGTATGCGACGATGGCGAATGGAGAAGAAGGTTCAACCGAGAACTGTATGAGCTGTACCAAGATGTGGATGTAGTCCAGAAGGCCAAGAAAAGACGACTACATTGGCTCGGCCACATCGAGCGAATGGACGACAACGCCAAGAAAGTCTTCTCATTCCAGCCCTAGGTTCGAGACGACAAGGAAGACCGAACCTACGGTACAAGGACCAAGTGACTGCGGATGCCAGAGCGCTTGGTTTCGGCGACTGGAGAGTGCATGCGAGGGACCGTTCACGATGGAAGGCTGCAGTATCTCAGGCTGAGATCCTTCATGGATTGTGAACCGGATAAATAAGTCTTTCGTTGAGCCGTGGCTATGAATTGACCCTGGAACAGAGTTCCCTAAACTGTGCTGTCATTTAATTGAATTCCTTGTCTCAGGCCTGTCGAGAGTGGTACCAAAATCGTGACAACTTGTAGGAAATGAAGTAAAAATAAATGACTGCTCCTTGCCTTTAGATTTTTGTGCGCTGCAATTAGGGATTGCAATCCCGGGATCCCGAATCCCGGGATCCCGGGATCCCGAATCCCGGGATCCCGGGATCCCGGTACATTTTTCAATCTTTTAAATCCCGGGATTGTATTATCTAATCCCGGGATTTTCGGGATTGGCAAATTAAATCATTGTATATAAGGTAAGGACACCTAGTATAATCAAGAATGGGTTTTTCGACATTTTGTGCTACATCATAACCAAAAAAAAAAATCCCAATACCAAACTTATGTAAAAAAAACAGCACTGTGTCAGGTCTCAAGATGGCACTACAATCGATTGCCAGGTCGCGGGTACTAGCTAAATAGAAATACAATGGATTAAATATTCACATATTACTTTTTTCCTTATTTCATTTTAAATACCTTCTAACAGCAGCAACCATAGAGAAATTATTATAAAGAAGACAGTCTTGTGGAAATAGACAAGAGAAGAGAAACCACATGATCACCGATGAGTTAAAAGGGAGATGGGAAACCAAGCTGTCAAAATGACAATGTCTACAAGCTGCAGTCCAAGTTTACTGCAAGAGTAGATATGCGTGTTTTCAATAATACTATCTCAGTAAACTTAGGCACCCCACCTGGGGAGTAAATTAACTGGTAAATTTTAAAATTTGTAGTTTTAACGTACGAAAGGTGAGTAAAAGTGAGCAGAAGAGGGATATGTTCAAAAAGATAGCAAAAAAGTAAAATTGCGTAAAAGCAGCAAATGGCATCAAATGTATCAAGCAGTAGATTTTCTGACACCAAAAATGGAAATAAAAAAAAACAGTTGTCTAATTAAGAATGCTGAACATCTGAAAAGCTTCTGTTTGAAATCTTATTTTGTTATATAAAAACCTGGCTTTATCAGTAACGAAATGCAAGCAAATCGGGTTTCAATTTATACTATCCATGTTCTATGAAAGTGGCAGTTTTAAGAGTTTTTATGAATTGGTTTTTTAAGAAGTTAATATTTTTTGTTAAATAATCATGGAGTTATTGCTTTTAAGAATTTATTGAGTTATTTCTTTTTTTAAGTTGTCAAATAAACAAAATAAAAATTTCCACAAATATCTTTTATTTTTTCTTCAAATCCCGGGATTATCCCGGGATCCCGGGATCCAAATTTTTGAATCCCGAAATCCCGGGATTGAAAAATCATTCCGGGATTGCAATCCCTAGCTGCAATGTCGAATAGTTGGAATAATAAAAAGAATAACTATGTTTCATGTAATTTTTATTTTATTTTACTTGTTGACGATTAATACGTTTTTATTATTTGTTTTGGTCTGCATTTTTATACAGTTAACAGAGATAACAAGGTGTATTTGTATTTATATCATCAACCGTTATTTTACTTCTACGTTCCTTTTCACTTTATTTGGCTCGTTTCATAAACATCCAACGGAACAAATTAAACCATTATATTGATTCTACTATATAGGTATATTTTTAATAAATTTAATGTAGTTTGCATTTTAAATGTTAAATAATTGTTAACAATGATAATCAGATAGTGTTAACAAAGGTTAATAAAATATAATAAAATGTTATGACATTTCACAATTTCAGATAATCGCTATTAATCATATGGGGTAATTTAAAAGAGATTTTTGAAGGTGAGAGAATTTAAACCTTTCCATAAATTAGGTACATATGTATATTGAAAGCAATACAATTCAATTCAATTTCATTAAAGATTGCGAATTTTATGTTAGATGATTGACTGATTTCAAAATGACATGTTTACATTCGACATTTGCTGCAAATGCGCCTTATCATCTACGGAATAATTTATTCATGAACTGATAGCGAGATTTTTTTTTTGAATGTTTGCCTTACTTAATTTCTCCACATCATCATTTTTATTATATTTTTATATTTGTTTGTTTTTTTAGTAACGTTTTACTTTTTCTAGATTTTGTATGCAAGTATTTCGTATATTATTAAAAATAATTTATTTTTTCATAGATAAATTTGTTTCTAATTGATTTATTTTTTCAACAGATGTAAATATACTGTGTTCTTTAGTATTTTAAATTCTAGAACATCTATATCACTTTTATTTTTTCATAAAGTTAAACTTTAGATATTTTCTATAAACTTAAAAACACTTAGTCGCATATACTCATAATGATGCATTCAATTCAGGTGCACGCATTCTTTTGTATAATTTATTTTTAAATTCCATTTTGGCAAAGTTTGAATTAAAACTCATGTTTAGAAAGTATAAAATTATAAATAGTTCAGTACATTCAAAATGCAAGTTTATTTGACAGCCAAATGTTCAAAATTGAGGTTGACACCAGAATCTGACATTCATTTATTTATTTTTCAACTAAAGTTCACTATTTGTTTTAATGGAAAAAAATAAAATTTAAATAAAAAAAGTAAATGATTATTAAATTTATCTACTTATAAGTAAATCGGTGTATTTGTTGGTAGGTATATCTTAGATATTTCCTTTTGACTATAGATTGGTTTCAACTTAATCAACATTGTTATATAACATTTAGCTTCATTAATGAATTAAATATTAAGCCTCATTCTGAAAAACGACTCAGTTCTTATTACAATTTTTTGTTTAAATATAAAACGACAGTTTAAGAACGTATGTCATTTCATTCTTTAATTTTATTGTTGTTTCTTAAGACAGTAATTATTATTTCAAAATTTTAATTAGGTTTAAAATATAAAATTATTTGACCGTTATAACTTTATAAGTATCTCCTCAAAAGCCTGTCATTATGATTAAAATACAAATTTGAATAAAATGTATATTTTTTATGACTTTTATGTTTATGTTTATAATTATATTCAGATAAATAAGTCTTAACTTAATATTTTTAAGCGAAAAATTCCGATTTGCCTTGAATTTTGTATGCTTCTTCCTCCATTTTGTACATATCAAGTAGCTGCGTCGTTATAAATTTAAATTTTAAATTTATCAAATAATGAAATGAAAACAAATAAAAAAAAGAGAAAAGAATTAAACACTTCCAATTAGTGTCATATTTATGTTTATAATATTGGGATAAATTTTTGTATTTATTTTTGGTGAAATAAGAATTGTTATAAGTTATGAGAGGAGCACTACAAGCGAAAACTATTTCTACAATAATATTAAATAATAAAATAGAAATTTATTTAAAAATTAAAAACATATAACGTTTCTATTTAGTATAAGAACTTTTTATAAGTTAAGTTAAAGAAAAAGCGGGTAAGAAAAAATATCCGAATCTGAATTTCAACCAGAACCGACTATGTAACCAAAAAAACTGTAATGATGGCTGTATAACTGGTACCTAAGCTGAAGCCTGAAATCACAACGTAGGCAATCAAAAAAACATGCCACCAACGGTTTAGAAAATAAATCTTTCAAAACTATAATTTTTCTCATTATCTTGGAAGTAGGTAGTAGTAGGTAGTAGGTAGGTACTTTAGGACACAATTAGCGCCGTTTTGATACCATACCTCGTGAGATTCTGAATAGATTTGAAAATGGGTTATGGCTTATGGGTGATGTATGTTCTGCACGTACAATCATATATATAATGTTGTATTATTCTCCTACTCTACGGCCTATTATCTCATAGTGCCATTTAGTGAGGGAGGAATAAAGGGGAAGAGTTCCTTAATACCGTTGAAGAATTCTTTACCTAAGTAGAGTGCTCTTTTCCTAGCCAAGGCCGGACAATGGCATAGAAAGTGTGGGACTGTTTATTTTCATCCTGGTTCTCACAGCTAAGGCAGAAAGAGTTATGTGGTGTACCCAATTTTGCCGCATGCTCCCCTACAGGCCAATGCCCTGTGCAGGTAGCGACAATCCTGGCTATGTCATGCCTTGGTTTGGAAATTAAATTGTTTGATTTTGGTTTCTTTTAGGCGGGCCAGATTTTCCTAGATATAACGCAACTCGTTAAACTATTCCACCTAAGGTTTGCTTCTGATGTGTCTTTCGTCAGGATATTGCCCTTCACAAACCCAAGAGGAGCATTTACTCTTACTACCAATGAGTTATGAAGGACTGATCCTTGCCTAGCTAGCTCGTCTGCCTTCTCATTTCCCTCATAGCCCCTATGGCCCAGTATCCAGATTAGAGTGACGCTCATAGCAAGTTCCTTGAGGGCCTCTCTGCATTGTTGGAGCAGTTAAGAGGATGATAAAGCTGAAATAGCTGCCTGACTGTCTGTTAGTATAGCTATATTTTGGTTCTGTCGGATATTTTTAAGGGCTATACAAGCTTCCGTTATCGCTAATAATTCTGCCTGGAATACACTGGCAAAATCGGGAAGTCTATAGGATTTTGAAATCTTAAGAAATTCACAGAAGACACCTGCACGAACACCGCACTCCATCCTCGAACCATCCGTGAAGATAGTTGTGCCGAAGTCTTTCGTCACATCGCCTTCCTCCCAGTCGATTCTTGACAGGAGCAAGACTCTTAACTTCTTGAGGTGTTTAGGGTAGGGATGCAGTAATCGGTGGTTGTGGATAGGATGTCTGATGGTATCAGGCTTGTTTGGTTGCAGTGCCCGTAGGATCTAGTTTTCCAGCAGCCTATATTTCATTGAGTCTCAAGATACTGCAGGACACCTGATATTTAATAAAGAGGTCAATCGAAAGAAGGTCCAGGATGACGTTAATTGCATCCGTTGGACAGGACCTGATTGCCCCTGATATCCCTACGCAAGCATATCTCTGCACCTTTGTAAGCTTGTTTACTATGTAAGCTTTGCTGAGAGCGGGCCACCAAACAATGGAACCATAAACAAGTATCGGTCTTACAACCGCTGACGCACGCCTTGCTCACCCGTTCTTGAATGTTAAGCTTCCAGTTTAATTTGGTGTCTAGTATTACGCCCAGATATTTAGCACTGGAAGACAATTGTAGTGTTTGTCCGTTTATCCGAGGTAGAGTGAAAGGTGGTACCCTGGTTTTGGTGGTGAAAAGCATCAACTCGGTTTTGTTACTGTTAACACCTAGTCCACAGCTCGCAGCCCAGGTGCTTACTTTCTTCAAAGCCATATTAGTGATTTCACTGATCACGCTTGGAAATTTTCCTGAAACTAGAATGACCAAATCATCGTAGTACGCAACCACTTTTAATCCACTACTCTCGAGTTTCACAAGAATGGTGTTCATGACCAAAAGCCATAAAAGAGGAGACAGTACACCTCTTTGAGGTGTTCCTCTGCTGGCATATTTGGTACACATTGAATATCCTAATTTTGATTGAATCCTCCTATTACTTAGCATGTAGTTCTCAACACCGAAGTCTGCAAGTGATTCTGCGATGGATTCAGTTTGGAAATCTTGGAACTAACTACTGTCATAAGTAAAAGTAAGGGGCCGTTAATAGCTATCAGAAAAAATTGGAACATTGGAAACTTGAAACACTTTTCTGCCCAATAATAATTTTGCATCAAAAATTAAATGTCACTTCAACATTTTGCACTTGAAGAAATCGTTTTTTGTCATCAAAACATATTTCTGATGTGGCCGGAACAGAAAAAAATCCTAACACATGAGAAAAACGAGATGGAATATTTTGATTTTTGCAATAAGCTGTTGAGGAAAATATAACCTCATCAGGAAAAATTTGTTCAAACGAATATCCGTCGAATTTAGCTGAAATAGAGTACAAATAAAATTTGGAAAATATATGTGCATACTCAAGTCTTTGTAATACACCTTTTAGTATTTTCAGCGTCGAGAATTTTAAGTTGGAAACTTTACCCGTCTTTGGCGCTGGCAGTTATTCATGGGAACTATAGTAGCGACATAAATAGTTCTGGTTCTGGTAGCCTGCTCTTTTTTCTCTCCTTTACGCTGTCGAATTCACTAGTAAATTTTTAACGAAAATTTAGCGCACGTAGCTTAAGGCCCAACTATAATTGCTTAAGTGAACCTAAGCCAATGTCAAAAACTAGGAAGAAAATTTCTATAAGTTAGCAAAAGAAATAGGCTTGGCCTTCTCTTCTTTAAATTGTCAAATCCACTCAAGCAATGAGCGAATGAAACCGCACTAGTAAACTTTGAACAAAAAGTCAACGAAAGTTGCTTAGTTACATTATGGTTTGATTATGGGGTAGTGTGTATTTGCTCGTTCACTTAAGCGTGTTTAAGTGAGCAAAATTGCATTATAGTTAAGCCTTTACTAGGTCTGTTCTTTTACTCCCTAAAAAAAAATCCTTTTCCGCCTTTCTTAAAATAAAACGATACAGCTCTTGAAGAGCCAAGGCCTAAGTGGCATTCTCTCATCAAAAATTCTCTGAGTGCGTGTGAAGAATTGAGGGGACCTACAATTTAACGCCGATTCGGAACGGCAAAGTTGAGAAGCATTTTTTCATGACAGATTGATACTCTTGCAAGTTTTGTCAGTTCTTCGGAAGAGGAAGTGCCCGTGAAAGATGAAATAAAAACTATGGGCACGAGTAGGACTCGAACCCACGACGTCCTGCTTTGCACCTAACCACTAAGCCAGGGACACTATGCAGCTGGCGATATGAAACCAACGGCATATTTCGTTTCTAATTTGTTGCTAATTTGTGCCGCAAGAATTAATTTTGTTGCTCAAATAAATAGTTTTCGGAAAGAAGCGCGGTTACGTTTCTTCTTCCCTCTTCTGAAAAATAATAAGTATACGCCCGAGTGAACTTTCTATTATAACTATTACGTAACTATTTGAGCAATAAAATTAATTCTTGTGGAACAAATTGGCCACAAATTAGCAACAAAATACTGCATACTTTTCGGTGCCGGCTTATGAAATGGTTCCGCTAGCGTAATAGACGTTGCGGAACTGGCCTTATATACAGGGTAGACAAGTAAAGTACGAAAAAGTGAAGAGAATTTATAAAAATTGTAGCGAGAAATCGCAGGGGAGCAGCGTACTGCATAGCGAACAATCGATGTTAAATTGTCATTTACATTTACTATCGTCAATCATTTTTGAATGGGATATTCCATTTCAGTAGCTTAAGTGGAAATGATTTTAACATTTAAGAACTTTGATACTAAAATAAATGAAAATAAAATAAAAACATAATAAATTTACAATACTGAGTATAGAGCTGTGTTTCTATAGCTACAAACTGGAAGTCGAGTTCTGCGAGTTAGCATCAAGTACCTTTGTAACATCAGTACTAAAGTCTTCAACTTGCTTCGTGTGGGCATTCTTAAGCTTCTCCTTTTCACGATTTTGCTTGTTACCGATTTGCTGGAAAAAAATAATTGTAAATATTTGCATGGATACATATAGGTAAATAAAATGTGTTTTTTATGTAACCGGGTCATTCTTTGGTTCCAAATATACCTTTTTCTCTTCCATAAAGCGTTTAATGTTGTTCTGTTTTTTCTCTCGTAAACGACGATCTTTTTCGTTCTTTGTCTTCAACGTTTTGTCCAGTTGAACCTCTTTAGCTGTTTCTACCGAAACTTTTGCCTGTTTTGCATTTAAATCTTTGACATCTCTGAAAAAAAAATTAAGAGTGTTAAAATACATAATGATTAATGACAATGAGTCGTTAGGATTTTTTAGTTTGTCCATCTCTCTATCTGGAAAGTTGTGGGAAAGATAGATATAGAACGCTTACTCTGATCAGATCATATCTTAAACATGGTAAAAATCAAATTCTTGAGCATCTTGAGGTAAGGGGCAGAGGGTTTAATTGGATGTGTCGGTCTTCATTGGTTTTGAATTCTTGAAGATTATTCAATGAACAGGAAAGACAGAGTGTGAAAGAGAGTTCCACATACGCGTAGTACAGCTAATAAACGAATGTCTGTTTTTAACAGTACGTCAGAAGTTGGGCTCAAGGGTAAGCTGATGGGCCTTTTTGGAAGCGCGAGGATTACGGCTGAATTGTTTGCTATTATTAACGAACTATGAACAAATTTAAAAAAAAACACTAATTAAACAAAAATATTAACCCCGCACTGACTCTCGTGAACTCGGGATCGGGAAGACGCCCTTCTTGGTTAGTGGTGCAAAGAGAACTGAACTCAATATACCCTACCACATCCACCGAGCTGCGACCGCAGTCCTACACTAATACTACTAAACTACCTAATGAACAGGAGGGATTTCCCTGTTCACGCACATTTGATGCTTGTTATTTTTGTCGGTTAACATTCGGCCATCCGACACTTCACTGTCCTCAGTGATCAGTCAGTATTTTTCAACCTTTGTAGCTTTTAACTGCATCTATTATACAACCTTTTTTTTAACACATAGATCACCTAGATTACTGATCACACAGATCACTCAAGCCACACAGGCTACTTGGATCACACAGATCACTCAGGCCACACAGGCCACTCAGATCACACAGATCTCTCAAGCCACACAGGCTACTTGGATCACACAGATCACTCAGGCCACACAGGCCACTCAGATCACACAGATCTCTCAAGCCACACAGGCTACTCGGATCACACGGATCACTCAGGCCACAAGGCCACTCAGATTTCACAGATCTCTCAAGCCACACAGGCCACTTGGATCACACAGATCACTCAGGCCACACAGGCCACTCAGATTACACAGATCTCTCACGTCGCCCTTAACGTTCGCCGTTGGCAATAGTAACAACAATACAAAACTAAAAAAAAGATGGAAGGTGAAAATGAAAGAATACAACTATTCTCTCGCCTATAAACCAGGAAGACCAAATGTCGTTGCAGATGTTTTGTCACGACTTCCCGTACTGAACGTAATGACATCATCTGCCGATACCCAACATAGTGCTAAATAAGATAGCAGTAACCTCGTCCCACACTATGAAGCACCTATCAACGTCTTTAAAAACCAAATTATCTTCTCTGAAGGCATTGATATGACCTGCTATGAGAAGCCACATCCAAAATATCAAAAGCACCATATTAAAATGCGAACCCTTGACAACAATACCCTTACTCAAATTTTGGAAAGAAAAACTCAACCCGAATATCCTTAACGGCATACACACTCCGGCAAAAATTCATTTCGTTGTTGCAAGAAATTTACAAAAACTCATTTAGCTTATACAAAACACACAGCAGTTACAGACATGTAAAGACGAAGAAAACAAATTTAAAATCATTCAGGGCGAACACCAATGCGCACACAGGAACTTAGCAAAGAAGTTTGCAAATTCTAGTGATATCCGTCGTTTATTCTCCTAAACCAGATTTACACATACACATGGACATAATCGAAATAAAAAAAGAGAAGTTCATAAATCATAACCCTTGTTGACAAGTTTTGAAAATTCACAAAACTTGCTCACGTCAAAAACAAATCCGCCTTTCGAGACAAAACAATAACAATAAAATAAATAAACCACTCCACCTCTTCAATGGTTCCAAAATGTAAGCAACAGATAATGAGAGCAGCTTCACAAGCCCCAGTGTCCTAAACCATATCGAAAGAACCAACGTTCATCTAGCACCTCCACAAAAAAGTAAGGTTAATGGCAAAATTGAAAGAGTTCATTCAACCGTTATCGAAATTATAAGATGTTTTCAACAAGAATAAATATAAGAAGAAATAGGAGAAACATTTCTTGCAGGACAACTTGCAAAAAAAAACCGAATTTTAAGTTCAAATTTTTTTAAACAAAGTAGAAGTAGCAGATATCTCTTCAAAAATTATAACATTCCCATTTAAGAGTGAGCTTCAAGTTAAGAGTACGCTGAATACGTCACCATAACAAAACCATGTATTCTTAAGCTCTTAAACGGAGAACAGATTAAATGTGATTTCAACTTTGAAAGTAGGCCAGTAGTAGAATTAATTAACCATGTAACCATTTAGTCCGGACTATGGACTGGACTATGAACGTTTGGTTCTGGCAGCTGGGCCAGGGGGACTGATGCAAGCCGCTTTCGACATCCCCTTCGACTAGGCTCATCAAAGAAAACAGAAGAATCAACTAATCGGGGAATTTCAGCTGATTCATGACAAAAAGGGCTGATAGGTACACAACTTTGAGTGCGTGTCGATCTTCTTGTACAGTGTGGCTAGAGCTGCAGGTTTGGGCCATCGCAGTCCGAAGGATTGTGCTGGAGTGATTTTGTGTTGTGCCGAGGAGTCTTCTCAGGTGGCTTTGGGATGCGATACGGGTTCTTGGAGGTGGCTGATGTATAAATGACTATCCACCCGGATGGTTTTTGAGGGATGCGGAACGGTATGAGGTCGGGGCTGGGACTTCGGAAATGGGGCGTTGGTTGGTCGGAAGGGAACTTAATGGGGAGTGTGCTTGAAGGACGAGATATTTGTTGCAATGTAGCCGTTTGGAAAAGGAAAAGCAAAGTCGGGGAAGCAAGAATATTGCAAACTAGCAATGGTTTGTTGTGAATATGAATTTTGAAATGTCATCGATTGTCAATCTGGAAATGTCAAACTTAAGGTAGCAGAATG
Organism: Sphaerophoria taeniata; assembly: GCA_943590905.1. Classification (NCBI taxonomy): domain Eukaryota; kingdom Metazoa; phylum Arthropoda; class Insecta; order Diptera; family Syrphidae; genus Sphaerophoria; species Sphaerophoria taeniata. Next base: position 69,013,685 of record OX016542.1, read on the forward strand.
ATAGTACTAGAAGTACCAAAAAGTAAAAGTACTCGAAGAGACCCGCTGTAATAGAATTGCAAAATACAGGGAAGCAAAGATGTTGCTAAAGAAAAAAATAAAGTTGACTTCAGGCGCAACTTCCCTTGAGTGACTTTGACCAAAGGTTTAAATGTAGGGGTGTAAGGCTTATACGTTGTCGAATGGACTTGAAAATTGGGAGAAAGGTTAAGGTAGTGTGTGATTGATAGGTAAATAGGTAGAAAAAGAAAAAAATCGAAGGTTGTGTAGGACAATTCTTTAACAGGATTGTCATTCGATAAAGAACCGTGAGCCAATACAAATCTGAAATCTAAAAGAAGCTTATAAAAGTAGTTTTGCTTGAAGAACATTTGAAAGTCACAGACAAAAAAAGTGCCATACTGTAATTCCCAAGTATTCTCGAAAGGAAAGTTTTACAAGGTCAAAACCGACAAGTGCCTATCCAGTGCCCAATTAAACAAAAGTCTTGACTAGTACCAATTCTAAAACATTAAAACTTCAAATTCCCGAAAAACTAAAATTAACTTTGAACTGCCCAAACGATAGCCAGTGGCTAGTTACAAAAACAAAAGTTCACGGCCAAACCATATCGCTAAAGAAGCCACACAGAACACCAAAATTCAACCACCCTGAATAGTCGAGAGAGCTAAACATCGTCCCAGGAACCGACGCACGAGTTCGAATACAGCCTAAGGCCAATTCAATTTTTTTTTGTACATTTTTTTTTTGTATTAGATTTCTTTTATGTAATTTTTATCTTTAAATTCAATTTACATTCAATTTTCAATATTGAAATAAGTTAAGTGGTGAGTGCGATTTCCCCTTTTTATCATTTGTCCGAACCGGAATCGGAGGTCAAATAAGTAAAATTGGCACAAAGGCCGTTAAAATTTCAAAATCGTGTTGAGCGTAACATAAAATTTAAATTATTATATCGTCTCGCAAAGGAGAGATTAACACACTTAAAAGACCCGTGTTCAGCAGCAGTCATCACTTCTTCGGAACCAGAAAAGGGGTGAGTTTCATTTTATCATTACTGTATCGATATTTATTCAAATTTTATAAAACGGAAAGCAAAGATTTTGAAAATATAATTATTGAAACGATATTTGAAATAACCTTGTGGATTTAAAGAAAAGAGAGAAGAAAGAAGAGATCGGACCACACTTTTAGAGATTGATCCATTAAAGAATTAACGATTATATCAAAATTATTAAATTTCATAAATTTCATCTTACTGTTAAATTTTACTTATTTTTTTCATTGAAATCTAATATACATTTATGAATGTTTATCTTTAAATAAAACGAACAATATTATATTATATTAAAATGAATTCAAATGATTTTTATTGAACGAATGAAGTAAGAATCAACATGATTTGGTAAGAAGAGCATTTTAAGAGGTGAAGGTGAGGAGAATGGGGGAGGGTTAAAGGGAGAAGATGCCAAGCAAAGGGTCGTCTAGGCGAGTATGACGACATGGTAGGGAGGGTATAGAAGAATATCTCGCGTACCTCTAACACCTAAGGTACAAGACTGGTATGATTTTTTTTTGTACGAGCTAAGGGAAAGAACCACACCCACCGACGAGCTATAGTGGCTACCAGCATACCAGCGTTATCCCTTGAGACAAAACAGCTCGTTACAAAATGGCGCCCGCACGTGAAGCCGCTATTGACATAGCGAGGAATTTTGAGCCACATCATTTCATAATAATTTAACTTTCGATTTTTTTTTAAATTTTTTTTTAATTTTTTTTTGTTTTTTTTGCTTAACATTAGAACTTCATTGGAGAAGTCGTCTAGTGAGTCTCGATAACTGAATAGAGTGTATTCGGTATCGCAATGCCACAGACAAGACAGATCCAATCAATTTTTAAAATCTTTAGTTACAAGAAAGACTAAGACTTTGAGTCTTCGAATATTATGTTTTTAAATCTGGTATTCGAAAAGCCAAACATTTAGCCCTTGCTTGGAGATGTTGATTAGAAGGAGACTGGAGTCGTAGTCGAGTTTCGGCGGTTGTCTTTCTAATCAGCACTCAGAACATTCTTATTCATAATCCTAAGAAGCTTTACCGATGGAAATCCGTCAGTACATGTCCTAGGGAATAAAGAAGAGAAAATTTAGATTACTAATAAATTTTAATTACAGTATAATCTTACCATTAGTTTATTTCACTTTTTTTTATTTTTGGCTCGTAGGACTACGGCATCTTCTCTAGTTGGACAACCCCTTAAATTCGAATCACCCTCACCTCTGAACATCACATGAATCTACAGACATACAAATTTAAGTCACTTATTTTTTTTAAACACATACATACATATATTTTTTTTGTATTTCACATTTGTAAGACAAAAATTGAATTGGTTATAGGAATTTGACTGAGATTTGCGTAATTGAATTTTAAGTGCAGTTTTATTGAGTGTCAACGAAGTTCATTCAAGAAACATATTTAGGGGCTCAAGAGCATGAGCCAAGACTCAAATATACCTAGAAGTAGTCTACTGGGAAGTTGGGGAAACTTAAGATCGATATCTGAAGTCAAGTTCGAATCTTTCGTAAGGCGTTTCAACCGAACCATCGATAGGTTCAACCTAGACCATTCCATAGATTATTCAAGAGAATTAAACACAATTTTATCTGACTATAGTTCAGACATGTCGGAGGAAGCACCCGCAGGGAACCCATCCGCGAATGACGAATCGCGCAACAACAACGAAGAGGCTAACAGAGAGAGCGATCAAAGGCAGTCTGGTTCTGCTAATAATGGTCAATTGACTTTCAGGAACGAAAACTCCGAACAGGTTGGTAATAGGGAGGATTTAGCAGATCGGGTTGATAGAAGCTTGATGCATAATCAAATTCAGATTTTCGATCAGCTCAAGCAATTTATGGAACAATTTGATGAGCGTTTAAAAAAGTTAAGCAAACCGGAAGCAGTGCAAGTTGTTCATAACATACAGACCCAGTCAGCAGATAGGCCGACTTTTTCGGGACAATAATTTAGGCCCACATTTACTTCTCCACCACCCGTTAATGAGTTCAATACTTTTTCCTTGGGTCATCCGATTAGGCCGGATAATTGTAGGCTTGATAGATGGCAAGTAAAGTATGCTGGAGCTAGCAACATTGGTGATTTTTTGTTTAAGGTGAAGCACCTGCAAGCTTCGTCAGGGTACTCGGACGAACAAGTTAAGGCACAGTGGCATGTTTTGCTAGAAGACCAAGCGGAAAACTGGTATTGGAGGTTTTTAAAGAAGAAACCAGAAGCAAAGTTGTCTGAGGTCAAGGACGCAATGCTGAAAGAATTCGGTCGCCAAGAGAGCGATGTAGATATTTATATGCGTCTATTGACACGAAAGCAAGGTCACAAGGAAACGTTCGATGAATTTTATAACGCGGTAATCACCATCAACGACCGTATGAAAGAACCGTTTGACAGTAAAAAGATCATGGACGTTATTAGGAATAACGCTAAAGACAAGTTAGGAGAGATATTGCTGTCGTCTGATGTGAAAACATTGGAACAATTGAGGCTTAAGGCTAGGGAGGCTGAGAAGTTCTTATCGAAACGTTTTGTTTCTCCCAAAGTGCATGAGTTGGCAGTGGAAGATGAGATACCACTTAACGGGGAGGAAGAAGAGGTTGCGGCCTTTTCTTATAATAGAACTTCCAATAGTTCTAACTTTGTTTGTTGGAACTGCGGCGAAAAAGGGCATTCGTTTTACTTTTGCCCTTCTCATACAAGAACCTTGTTCTGTTTCTTTTGTGGAACTAAAGGTGTTACTACACCCGAGTGTGGAAAACATACGGAAAACTTCCGGCGGGACGAGAGGAAGGGCGGGGAAAATCGTCCCTCGAAAAACAACCCCAGCCCGTTTCAAAAGTAGTTTCCACAAATAGTCCAAACAAACTTACTCCTGAAGAGATTGGTTTCCAACAACACCCGGAATCCAAAGTTAAGGGGGTATCAATTTTAAACGACAACTCGAACACTGTTTCAATTCTTAAGCGTGAGGAATCACAAAAGCCAGTAAACTTTCCAATTATTAAACACGGTTTGAAATCACTACATGAGCGCAAGGTTACTTATGAAAAGGCTCGCGCTAGAATAATGGGACAAAAGAAAAAATTAGTTAGTTTTAGTATTTTAAAATGTAGGCGTAGATTTAGGGATCGTAAGAGATTTAAGAAATTATTCGTAGAAACTATAATTTCTTCCGAAACCGACGGTAGACTATATGCCAGTGTTCTACTAAATGATGAACCTGCTTTTGGTTTACTGGACAGTGGAGCTTCCATTTCGGTACTAGGCAACGGATGTTGGGAGTGGGTCAAGAAGTTGAAGGTCGAGGTGAAGCCGTACAAGAATCTTGTCCGTACAGCGGATGGTAAGTCACATGACATTGTCGGATTTTGCCAGATTCTGACCAAATACAACGGCGCCTCGAAAGTTCTCACCTTCTACTTGATTCCAAACTTGACACAATCTTTGTATTTAGGTATGGATTTCTGGCAAGGTTTCCATTTACTACCGCAGGTCAGCGAACTACAAGCTGAGATACGTGAGGAAGAGAACAGTTATGACTTTAAAAAGGAAGCGGAATTGGTTGAGCTCACGCCAGAACAGCAAGCGAGGTTAAATGCAACTCGGAAGTTGTTCCCAAATTTCGTTGAGTTGGGTCTTGGTAAAACGCACTTGGGAACACATGTAGTGGACACTGGTGACGCGACACCAATTAAGTCGAGACACTATCCATTGTCTCCGATTCGTCAGGAGGAGGTCTATAAGGAACTAGACCGCATGTTAGAACTGGACGTTATCGAGGAGAGTAATTCTCCGTGGTGTTGCCCATTGGTTTTGGTGAGAAAGCCCGGGAAGGTTCGCTTATGTTTAGACTTCCGAAAGGTGAATGCGGTGACCGTAAAAGATGCTTATCCCATGCCTCATGTAGAGGGTCTCCTAAGTCGCATCAAGGATACGCATTTCATTTCAGGGATCGATCTCAAAGACGCGTACTGGCAGATCCCTTTAGAAGAAAAATCTCGTCCAAAAACAGCTTTCGCAGTGCCAGGGCGACCGCTTTACCAATTTAAGGTAATGCCTTTTGGATTAAGCAATGCCGCCCAAACTTTATGCCGCACTCTCGATAAGGTTCTGCCGTCGCGTCTGAGAGATCACGTTTTCTTGTACCTGGATGACTTACTTGTATGCACTGAAGATTTCGAAAGTCACATTAGCACCCTAACCGAAGTTGCTTCCTGCCTTCGCCGGGCTAATCTCACCATAAATCTCGATAAAAGTAAGTTCTGTATGCGCGAGATTAAGTATCTCGGTTTTATAATCGGCCACGGTACCTTAAAGACCAATCCTGATAAAATCGAGGCAATGGTGAATTTCCCCATACCAAGTTCGCAAAGGCAAGTCAGGAGATTCCTAGGACTTACGGGCTGGTACCGTCGTTTTATTAAAAACTACTCGGATTTAGCCGCCCCATTGACAGATTGCTTGAAGAAGAAGAAATTTGAGCTCACTTCGCAAGCGTTAGAGGCTTTTGAAAGGTTAAAAGAAGCACTTAGTTCGGCTCCTGTTTTGAATCAACCCGACTTTAAGAAGCCTTTTACGATACAGTGCGACGCTTCGTCGGAAGGCATAGGTGGGGTCTTATTTCAGCTGGACGAGAATCAAAACGAAAAGCCAATAGCGTACATGTCCAAAAAGCTCAATAAAGCGCAAAAAAATTATACTGTCACGGAGCTAGAATGTTTAGCGGCAGTTTTAAGTATTCGAAAGTTCCGGGCCTATGTTGAGGGTTCACCTTTTCGCGTGATAACCGACCACTCAAGCTTGAAATGGTTGATGTCATTGAAAGACTTGAGTGGAAGGTTAGCTAGATGGAGCTTGGAGCTGCAAGGCTTCGACTTCAGTATCGAACACCGTAAGGGAGCCCTCAATATAGTTCCGGATACCTTGTCCCGGGTGGACATGGAGGATCTCTCGATTCCGTCATCATCTTTCGCTTTTAAGTGTGAGGAACTTTCATGTACTTCATTGCCTTTAGAAGTAGACTTAGAGTCTGCAGAGTTTGATTCCGAGACATATTCAAAGTTAAGACAGCAAGTCATCGACAACCAAGAAGCTCTACCTGATCTGGTGGTATCCGACAAGTTTGTCTACAAGAGAATTCAGTTTAGGCATGGGGAAGTAGGAGAGGAAGACTCTCTTTGGAGACTCTGGCTGCCGGAAACACTCACTAGAGGTATCATAGAATCGGCGCACGATACGAAAACTGCGTTGCATGGTGGTTTCATGAAAACATACCAAAGAATTCGCGAGAAATATTATTGGCCCAAGATGTTGGCAGATGTAAAGCTTTATGTTAGTGAATGCGAGACGTGCAAAGCAGTCAAAGCACCTAACTTAACTTTGAGAGCTCCTATCGTTAATCAGACAGTAACCGAGAGGCCAATGCAACGTCTGTACATAGACTTGTTAGGGCCCTACCCGAGAACAAAACGCGGAAACGTATATGTGTTGATTGTCTTAGACCATTTCACAAAATTCGTCTTTTTGAAAGCCCTTTCGAAAGCTACTTCGTCAAAGATTATAGCATTTTTAGAAAGCGAAATCTTTCACCAATTCGGTACGCCCGAAATTATCCACTCGGATAATGGTCGGCAATTCGTTGCAAAGGATTTCAAAACCTTGCTAAGTACTTACGGAATAAAACATCAAAAAACGGCCCTCTACTCACCCCAAGCCAATAACTCGGAGCGCGTGAACCGTAGTATTTTAAGCAAGCTTAGGATAGTTATCTCTAAGGAGCAAAATGACTGGGACAATCACTTATCTAGCATTGCTTGTTCACTGCGCTCGGATAGGCATGACTCTATAGGATGTCAGCCTTATTTCGCGATGTTCAATCAAAACATGATCTTGCACGGATCCTCGTATAAATTAATGCGTAAGTTAAAAACCTTGGCTGACCCCGAAACTTTTATAACACCAAGCGAAGTTAAAACAATACTAGCCCGCTCAAAAATCACAAATAATCTAAACAATGCTTTTCTTAAAACTAAACAGACTTACAATTTGCGTTCCAGGCCGGTATCATACAAAGTAGGACAAGAGGTGTTCCATAGGAACTTTGCACAGAGCGATTTTGTCAAAGGAATCAATGCAAAGTTGCTCCCAAAATTTCTAAAATCCAGAGTTCGCAAAGTCATCGGTTCATGTATGTATGAACTCGAAACAAGAGATGGTAAGCCCATTGGTGTATTCCACTCCAAAGATATTCGCCAATAAATCTGCGAAGAAAAACAAAACGTATCGACAAAGAATCGGAACTATAGAAAATATTAATTTATCAACTTATCTGACTGGACATTTGGCCCGGCTTATGAGACTTAGGGTGTTAGGTACGGCTCCCACGTTCTTTTACTCGCTTAATTTCATGGGAATATCGACTGGGCATGGCCATTATGAGATCCTAGTTAATTATTCTATTCGCACATGGATTTTTTTTTACAATTTCATAATATCACTGCAATCACTTTCACTAAACAAAAGAGTGTGGGTTCGTATGCTTAGTTTCTAACAAATTATGTTGAAACTTAGCATAGCCCTGTAACCATTTAGTCCGGACTATGGACTGGACTATGAACGTTTGGTTCTGGCAGCTGGGCCAGGGGGACTGATGCAAGCCGCTTTCGACATCCCCTTCGACTAGGCTCATCAAAGAAAACAGAAGAATCAACTAATCGGGGAATTTCAGCTGATTCATGACAAAAAGGGCTGATAGGTACACAACTTTGAGTGCGTGTCGATCTTCTTGTACAGTGTGGCTAGAGCTGCAGGTTTGGGCCATCGCAGTCCGAAGGATTGTGCTGGAGTGATTTTGTGTTGTGCCGAGGAGTCTTCTCAGGTGGCTTTGGGATGCGATACGGGTTCTTGGAGGTGGCTGATGTATAAATGACTATCCACCCGGATGGTTTTTGAGGGATGCGGAACGGTATGAGGTCGGGGCTGGGACTTCGGAAATGGGGCGTTGGTTGGTCGGAAGGGAACTTAATGGGGAGTGTGCTGGAAGGACGAGATATTTGTTGCAATGTAGCCGTTTGGAAAAGGAAAAGCAAAGTCGGGGAAGCAAGAATATTGCAAACTAGCAATGGTTTGTTGTGAATATGAATTTTGAAATGTCATCGATTTTCAATCTGGAAATGTCAAACTTAAGGTAGCAGAATGATAGTACTAGAAGTACCAAAAAGTAAAAGTACTCGAAGAGACCCGCTGTAATAGAATTGCAAAATACAGGGAAGCAAAGATGTTGCTAAAGAAAAAAATAAAGTTGACTTCAGGCGCAACTTCCCTTGAGTGACTTTGACCAAAGGTTTAAATGTAGGGGTGTAAGGCTTATACGTTGTCGAATGGACTTGAAAATTGGGAGAAAGGTTAAGGTAGTGTGTGATTGATAGGTAAATAGGTAGAAAAAGAAAAAAATCGAAGGTTGTGTAGGACAATTCTTTAACAGGATTGTCATTCGATAAAGAACCGTGAGCCAATACAAATCTGAAATCTAAAAGAAGCTTATAAAAGTAGTTTTGCTTGAAGAACATTTGAAAGTCACAGACAAAAAAAGTGCCATACTGTAATTCCCAAGTATTCTCGAAAGGAAAGTTTTACAAGGTCAAAACCGACAAGTGCCTATCCAGTGCCCAATTAAACAAAAGTCTTGACTAGTACCAATTCTAAAACATTAAAACTTCAAATTCCCGAAAAACTAAAATTAACTTTGAACTGCCCAAACGATAGCCAGTGGCTAGTTACAAAAACAAAAGTTCACGGCCAAACCATATCGCTAAAGAAGCCACACAGAACACCAAAATTCAACCACCCTGAATAGTCGAGAGAGCTAAACATCGTCCCAGGAACCGACGCACGAGTTCGAATACAGCCTAAGGCCAATTCAATTTTTTTTTGTACATTTTTTTTTTGTATTAGATTTCTTTTATGTAATTTTTATCTTTAAATTCAATTTACATTCAATTTTCAATATTGAAATAAGTTAAGTGGTGAGTGCGATTTCCCCTTTTTATCATTTGTCCGAACCGGAATCGGAGGTCAAATAAGTAAAATTGGCACAAAGGCCGTTAAAATTTCAAAATCGTGTTGAGCGTAACATAAAATTTAAATTATTATATCGTCTCGCAAAGGAGAGATTAACACACTTAAAAGACCCGTGTTCAGCAGCAGTGATCACTTCTTCGGAACCAGAAAAGGGGTGAGTTTCATTTTATCATTACTGTATCGATATTTATTCAAATTTTATAAAACGGAAAGCAAAGATTTTGAAAATATAATTATTGAAACGATATTTGAAATAACCTTGTGGATTTAAAGAAAAGAGAGAAGAAAGAAGAGATCGGACCACACTTTTAGAGATTGATCCATTAAAGAATTAACGATTATATCAAAATTATTAAATTTCATAAATTTCATCTTACTGTTAAATTTTACTTATTTTTTTCATTGAAATCTAATATACATTTATGAATGTTTATCTTTAAATAAAACGAACAATATTATATTATATTAAAATGAATTCAAATGATTTTTATTGAACGAATGAAGTAAGAATCAACATGATTTGGTAAGAAGAGCATTTTAAGAGGTGAAGGTGAGGAGAATGGGGGAGGGTTAAAGGGAGAAGATGCCAAGCAAAGGGTCGTCTAGGCGAGTATGACGACATGGTAGGGAGGGTATAGAAGAATATCTCGCGTACCTCTAACACCTAAGGTACAAGACTGGTATGATTTTTTTTTGTACGAGCTAAGGGAAAGAACCACACCCACCGACGAGCTATAGTGGCTACCAGCATACCAGCGTTATCCCTTGAGACAAAACAGCTCGTTACAACCAGAGTACCCTATTCCTGGCCAATTACATTGGTAACACCACCTATGGAATACAATTTCAAACCCTCAACGGAACATTCTTGATCAACTTCTACAATGAATCCATGGAAGTAGATAACACCAAATATACAAATTGTTTGAGTAAAACATACCACATAGCACATACTGCCTCCATTACTTCAAAATAACCTCACCGAAGGAGAAATAAGACTTCATTTTCAATACTTATATAAATTACATTTAGAAAACGTAGAAAGACTTCCGAATATATCATCAAATACTGGACTACATTAAGGCTCAGATATGACTATTTTGCTCATAAGTACTGCAATCAACTTGATTTTGTTCGTATTTACAAAAAAAAAACAACTATCGAAAGACAGGAAAAACTAATAGTTCCACGATTCGAACCAATTAAAGTTAATATTTCCTCGCTCGAACCCGGCGTCATCCTGAATCCTCATACCGAACCGATAAGATCCAAGATACAATCTACGGGACACAGATACCTAAGAAGGGGGTAGTTAACACGACAACTTCCAATGTCAATACCACACTAAAACCCTCCGGTCACCCAAATTGGTTAGGTTAACTGTCCCAATAATCAAATTCAATAATAAACAGACAAAATCCAGTAAGTAAATTCTCCTTCTGAGAATGCTGCGAACAATATACTGCAATTCCAAGAAACATTATAAATTATTGTAAGCAAAATGTAATATGAACAAGCTATAAATAAGAGGCGTGAAATAACAAAAGAGTCAGTCAGTCCCCTCCCAGCACGAACTTGTGATTTTCTTTTTGATTAATTGCGCAACTCCTAACCAACTTGCATGTTAGTGCACACTCAGATGGACAGGCAACTGAGCGGATTCTTAAAGAGATATCCAATCAACGTCACTAAAGTATGCACACAGCAATCAATCCACAAAAAATACAGAAGCGGAAAGTAAAAGGGTCATAAATCATTTTTTTTTTCTACCGAAAGGATCTATGATGATGATCGTTTGTTTTGCTATTTTGAAGAAATCATTCTAAATTCGTATAAGTAACCCTGTTGTTTTTTTCGTCCACGTAACTTATTGTGAGGGTAGTCACTACCGTTATGGTCTATTTCAATTTAATGCCTTGCTAAGCTGTGTGTTGATGGCTGGTGATCCTCAATTGGAAGATAGTGTTTTAGGGTCTCTTTCGCAGCTGCATTGATATGCATGATGATTCATGTACGCAACCATCGCTACCAGTTTCTCAAAGAGACTTGTCCGACCCATGGTTTCATGTAAAAACCACAAAAATAATCATTTTTGCGCAAACAACAAAACATTTCCTTGCAGTTTGAAGCACACAAACAGCAAAATGAGTAAGCCACTCCTACTCGCAAAGTATATGTACCACCAACGCAACGTGCGTAAACAACTTGACTAGTTGCCTTGTATTTATTATCCTTATTTTATAATTTTATATTGCTTGTGGAAGCAGAGAAAGACTAAAAGAAAACAAGTTTGCCACACAGGCCTCTCCTCACACAGATATTGCCTAAACTTTCTTTCTTCGTTTGTTTGGACGAACGGCGATGAAAGAAAATAACAAGTCACACAGACTTCACGCTGGCGTCCATATATATGTTATATATGTGCACTATGCTTGCGTCAAATATCTTTTGGTATGCTTGTAAACCGAAAGTGCAACAGTACCAAGACAATTTTGTTTACACGTTTGGCACGTAGGCCACTCCATATGGCATACCCATATTTACATATTAAATGAACAACTACACATACCTTCATCAAGTCATACCCACTCTTAGAATTTTAAAGCGTAGCCAGCAATTGTTTTTGGGAGCGACGACGGCAACAAAAATCACACAGGATCACTTTGTGGCACCCACAGCCACAACTACACTATTTATGTAAGTGGGAACACTTATTCAAGTATCAAACGTCTGCCGTGACTTTAGAAAGCCGTGACTGCAGATAGCTGTCAAACTACCGAAACGATGACACGAGCTGACATAGCATAATAAATATCATTGAGTTACGAGATTAACGACCGACCGCACGACAAGAATCAATCCAGCAATTAAATCATTACAATTAGATTAAGTTATTATTTTAATAAAGAGTTTATTTGAAACTTTCTTTTGAATTCTAATAGAACTAAATCGGCATCGATTCTATAACTTCCTTCACGCGCCGATCAGGATCGCCCCTTGCACAGTGTGTCGATAAGAGGCACTTGCGACCGAGAAGCACTCAACAAGCCAGCAACATCACACAAAAAAAATCCCCGACCGTAGGTCTTTAAATAGCACTCGAATCTCACTTCTGATATTATTAACGAACTATGAACAAATTTAACAAAAACACTAATTAAACAAAAATATTAACCCCGCACTGACTCTCGTGAACTCGGGATCGGGAAGACGCCCTTCTTGGTTAGTGTTGCAAAGAGAACTGAACTCAATATACCCTACCACATCCACCGAGCTGCGACCGCAGTCCTACACTAATACTACTAAACTACCTAATGAACAGGAGGGATTTCCCTGTTCACGCACATTTGATGCTTGTTATTTTTGTCGGTTAACACTATTGACTCTAGACTCTAGAGCACTGACCTTTAAAGTAACGACAGACAAGTGTAAGGCAAGATAAGTTACGACGATGCTCCACGGTCGTAAATTATTTGACGTTGTTTTTTATTGCCAATCATTTTGGTGCTCGCCTTTGAATACGGTATCAGAGGCTTAAAATGGGAATCATACTCAAGCATTGGGAAGTATAGTATATGATATGTCTTGTTAATATGTAAGGGGTCCGCCATCTATCGTTTTTTTTTCAACTAGTGCTTATTTCGTGAATGGTAACACTCATGTCTGATTTGACAGATAATTAGTTTTATCCCTCCGCTGAACGAATATGGTTGTGTATATACGCTTGAACAACGCTGGGAAATTTTGCGACATTACTTTGAAAATCATGGTTATGTTGCAGAATGTGAGCTAAAATTGCGTACGGATTTTGGAAGAAGAGAAGCACCGTCAACTCCGTATGTTCGTTATCTTGTGAAAAAAAGTGAAAGAAACTGGCATCCTCATCGATAAACCAAAGCGTGAAAAGCCAAAAACATCCAATGCGTTTTCGCTTCGCTAAGTGGGCCTGCGATCGACTTAGAGAAGATGCCGATTTTGCCAAAAAAATCATCTTTTCAGATGAAGCTCAAATTGATCTTGGCGGGTATGTAAACAAGCAAAACTGTCGCATTTGGGGCACAGAAAACCCGCACGCATACATTGAAAAGGCGATACACACAAAACGAGTCGTTTGGTGCGGATTTAGATCCAAAGGCATAGTTGGGCCATTTTTCTTCGAAAATGAGCGAGGAGTGGCCGTTTCAGTCAATGGCGATCGTTATCGGGCCATGTTGAATGAATTTTTGTTCACAAAAATTGAAGAGAAGGATATTGGCAACATTTGCTTTCAACAGGATGGCGCTATGTGCCACACAGCCGAAGCTACTCTCGATATTTTGCGCCCTGTTTTTGAAGATCGCATTATCAGCCGCAGAGCTGATGTCGTTTGGCCACCTCGGAGCTGCAATCTGACACCGTTGGACTATTATTTGTGGAGTGCCGTAAAAGATAAGTGTAACGCCGACAAGTCAGAGACAATTGTCGCTTTAATGGGCAATATTCTTGAAGCCATTGGTGAAATACCGCTGCACACAATCGATAATGTGCTTAAAAATTGGACCGATCGTGTAGGCTACTGCATGGCCAGCCGAGGCAGCCATTTGAATGAAATTATTTTCCATTATTAACCGGAAGGATTGTACTTTCAAATAAAAAAAAATTTAAATGTATGGTTCGTATACGCCATAGTGAACAATATTTTGACTTACTTTAAAATTAAAACATTACATTGTAATGAGAAAACACCCTTATAACCTTACTCCAATTCTAATTGCAGTTTCTGAGTAATCGGCTTTTTAATAAAATGTAGGCGTGGCAATTTTAAGGTTAGGCTGAAAATAATTTTTTAAAGGCGGTCCTCATACAAAAAAGTTCCGTCATCGCGCCCGTTACAATTTTTAATGAGGAATAAAAGATAAGGCCAAGACGAATAAGATTCGCCTCGTCGGTGTGAATTTACTTAGCCGGAAAGGCCGCGAATACCTATTTCAATGTGGTGAATGTGGTGCAATTTTTCGGATCACGGATTCCATTTTTGTTTCATTCATTGCACGTGTCCGTACGTAAGATGCAAAAATACCTTGTTTTTCTTGCTTTCAAGCTGCCGAAAGTAAGTTTATTATATGTCCTTAAAAAGACTGACGGTTCTACTTGAGCTCTGTTTTATCGGAAAACTCTCCAAAAACCTTGTTAATGAAGCGGCAACAAGCTTAAGTCTAACATACAAAAATATATAGAGTGGCCCGACAGCTCTAGAGTAGCTTACACTCATCAACAAATCTCTGAGTTTGATGTGAAGCATTGATGGGACCTTCAATTTAACGCCGATTATGAACGGCAAAGTTGATAAGCACTTTTTTCATGACAGATTGACACTCTTGGAAGTTTTGTCAGAACACAATATCTTGATGGGTAATAGAATTCATACAAAGCAATTAACTTACTTTAAATGTCTTTCTTCAAGTTGTTTGACTTGAGTAGCTTGCACAGTTAGCATCAAGGCTTTCATGGCTTCTTGTGTGTCCTGCACATGAACTCGCAACATATCCCATTCTTCTTTCTTGTGTTTTGCAATCATTTCTGTCCATTGGTTAGTTTGCTCAGTAATTGCATTTTTAATAGCTGAATCATTGCGGATTTCGTCCTTGCTGCAGAATAACATAAAAATCAATAAAAGAACGCAAACAAAACGATGTAACTTTAACTCACCTCTTGCCCTTTATTAATTTGTCAATAGCTGCATTTTGAGTTTTTTGCATTGCCATGCGGTCCTTAGTGTGTTTCTTCTTTAATGTATCCAACTCTTTGATTTGTTTTTTGGCAACTTTTTGGAAGCCCTTTTCGCTTCGCAAGGATTCTAATGTTACAGGCTCAAAAACCAAAGGCGGTTCCTTTTTTTCTTCTTCCTTTTTACCTTTGCCAGCATTTCGGGCTGCACCTGCATTGGTCTCTTCGATTCCAAGTGACTTCATTTGTTCATTTTGTTTCTTTGCAGCTCCAGCAAAGCCACCAGGATCGCAAAGCAATGCCATAAAATCGCCAAAGCCATCAGGTACGTAGATTTTCATTTCGATGTTACAAAACAACATAGGTAAGGACATTGGAA
This sequence comes from Sphaerophoria taeniata, assembly GCA_943590905.1. Classification (NCBI taxonomy): domain Eukaryota; kingdom Metazoa; phylum Arthropoda; class Insecta; order Diptera; family Syrphidae; genus Sphaerophoria; species Sphaerophoria taeniata. The sequence continues at coordinate 69,028,925 of OX016542.1, forward strand.
AATTGGCTTCTGTTCGGAGTGAGATATGCCGGTATCCAACTTGCAATCCCTCAACAGGGAGAATACGCTGTCCAATTAATTTACCACTTTCTTCATATACACCAAATCGAAGAACAGCGAGATCAGGCAAAACTACTTTACGGAATAGGAAAGGATCTTCATTGTAAACAGGGTTAAGACCATTGTTTGGTACTAAACGGGTTCGGAATTCTTTTTTAACGGTATCGGAAGGCAAACCAAACATATCAACCTCAACGTAGGTTCCAACTTTTTTATCCGACAAAAATTGCCCTGCAATTACTTGTACCGAACAGGAGGCAGCAATAACACCGTCTACGGGCGCATCGGCAAAAGGATCAAAATCTTTGTCACTTCGCCGCATAAAATCTGGTTTCAACAGATAGCCACATCCTCCATTATACTCAAATTTGCCCTGATTCAGCTGCATTGGCAAATCTGACGTTTGGAAGTTTAGCGATACCATTTGGCATCCAGCGTTCCAGAATACTTGAGGCATATAGTTCGAAGAATCAGCCCGTGTGCCTTTTGGATAGATTCGGGACATTTGTCGCTTATTATAATTCACAAAGTCAATAGCTTGTTGCTTAAGATAATTCATTCCGGCCGCCTCAGAAAAGGATGACATGTTATGGGCAATATTTTTTTCTAAAGAAATTAAAAGCTTTTCACTAATTTTCAAATTAAAAAAAATGTTTTCAGATCCTACCGATAGCTTTGTCAAATCCTTGAAATTTGATAGGCTGTGCATAATTAATCATCGAAGACAGCCATGGGTGAACATTTGTTGTTGATCCACTGTAATTGGCAGCTGCTTCTGCTCCTTCGCCCACTGGGGCACCGTCGGGCCCTACTGCTGGTGCACCATCTGGACCTGGGGCAGCTGCAGCTTCTGGTGGAGGTTCTACTGGTGGAGGTTTTGCAGCACTGGCGTCTTCGCTTGGCTCATCAGCTATTGTCAATTCGCCCTTAAGCCACAACTCAAGTTCGATTTTCTCAACTTCGGGTTTCATTCTTTTGTTTTTGATGAGAATTTTTTTAAGAAGAGCTGAAGGAGGTGGGAGTGGTCGTCCGGGTTCCAACTGTACATTAGGAACATATTATTTGCTGGGTACAGCTCTGCATGTTTTTCGTAATTGTACTTACCGGATGATCAGGCAGAGCTTCTTTCAATAGATATTCACCGAATATCTCATCACAATATTTGGCCAATTTATATTGCTGGGCACGATTGCAATGATTCTCAAATGATAAAATCACTGGATAGTCTGACGCAACAAAAGCACAGTCCCGAATGGCATGAATGCAATCCTGTGAACAACAAATCGTTTTGAGTTGAATAACTTCAATTTTAATATCAACAAACGCTTACTTTGTACAAGATTTCAGTGCACATGGCCATGCCGTGAGTGACAATTGGTTCTTCATCTTCACCTTTTCCATTCCAACAGTCAAGTTCGACACATCTGAAGGATATGAAAACAATGAGACATAACATACAATACAATCCAATAGTTTGTGAATTAACCTGCAACCGGCTAACATTGTTTGTCGGTACATTTCAACAGAGCTTTTACCACCAAACTGTCGACCAGACAAGTACGTATTATGCGAGGAATTAATATAATAGTGAGCTAGCGGCTGATCCATATCCATATAGATCTCCAATCTATCAAGGAATACAGGAGCATTGTCATCAGACATAAGGTATCGCCTTAGGCCATCCAGGGAAAGTTGTACTATAGGAGAGATCAATTATTATTATTTCTATTATTACAATTGACTCTCCCTAAGTCGAATTCTCAGGGGAAATCAGAATTTGTTTGAGTTAGAAAGAGTTTTTGGTAAATTCTTATTATATTCTTTTAGAAATCACGAAACCGGAGCAAATGAAGCTGTATGTGACTGTAAAATGCAAAAAAAAGCTGCAGCTAAGCAATGCGAAGATTTCTTAAAGGACCAGTACTTAAAAACACACTTTGGGATCCTTATCCTGTTTAGGATATCAAGTGAAGACAAAATCGTTTTCCATATAAAAACCAAAGCATCAGGCACACGGATTTGCTCCTACCATTAAAGAAGTTTTTGGCTGAAAAATGTGGGATAAGGCACAAATTCAATCAAAGAAAAAAAAAGAAGCTGGATAAGACTGATTCACTCTGAGCTCTGAATAGCTTTTCTGGCTGGAGAAAAAGCAATTTCTAGAACATATTTCCAACTGTTGGAAAAAACACTGAAAATTAATGAATGCAAAAGAAAAAGGCTGAGGTCAGTACATCAGAGAACGAGAAAATGTCGTTGCATAATGATGATGACTCGGATGGACGCGAAGACTTTGGTGAAAACACTTGTATTTGCTATGGCGAGAAAAAAGGTGAAACAACTAATCCGGATGAATGGGTTAAGTGCATCGTATGCCACTTTTGGTCACTGTTATATAGGAACTAAGAGTACTAAAGTACTAATCAGTACACCTCTGCCTCTGAGGTTTCTTCTTTATTATCCTTGGTATGTTGTCCTTCTTCTATTCTGTCATTCAACCGAACCACATGTATTAAGTCAACCTAACCTGAATTTCTTTAATAAATTATATGAGTCAGAGGAAGATAAAATTGAGTCTAAGCCATTTAATCCAAAGTCAGATCAATTCCCGTCACAGCCAGTCAAAAAGATGAGTCAACTGCTTGGGTCTATGGAAACTTTTGCTCCGAGAGACGACTTTAAGGAATACATCGACCGGTGAGGAGAGTACTTAAAGTGCAACCCTAATTATTGGTTTGGGTTGTCAATCCAAATACAAAGTCCTATGACGAGCTTGTGTCGGTGCTTCGTAAATTGTATGCACCTAAAAAATTTGCAATTGCAGATAGATTTGTATTTTATCAGCGCAGTCAAAAGGCAGGTGAGCCCATTAAAGGCTTTATCGTCACGCTTAAACTTTTATCACGTGACTGTACATTCGGACAGTTCCTGGATCAAGCAATGAGAGACAAATTTATATTTTGTATGTGCAACTCCAAAATACAAGAAAAATTGCTCGATGATGATGACGCAAAGTTCAAATTGTCTCGGACATAGCCTCAAAACTGGAACTCATTGCAGAGGATCAACAAATTAGCTAACAATGTAAACATCGTCAAGAGCAGAATTAGTCGACATGAGCAAAGATCTAATTATAATCAAAAGCCGCAGTCCGCGCATGGTTCTTTAAACACGTCTCGTTATAGTTGCAGGCCAAACACGTGTAGTCAGTCAAACGTCAAGTGTCAGCAATGTGGAAACCATCATAGGTACAAGTGTCCAGCAAAAGATGTCACATGCTACCTGTGCAAGTCTCGTGGTCACTTTGCTAAATTTTGCAAGAGTTCTTGTGCAGGAAGGCAAATTAGAAGCATTTATGAAGAGTCCGATGGTGAAGGCAGCCCTTCAAGAGTCAACAACATCTTCAATTTGTCTGAGAGCAAAAGTACACGTCTAATCACTTCTCTCATAATTGAAGGCCGCAAGGTGGAGATGGAAGTGGACACAGGAGCATGCCAATCTATTATAAGTTATGTAGATAATTCTAAGTTATTAGTCATTTACTTCTAAAAAATTGTGTACTTAATTGTGTACTTAATTGGAGTGTGAAGGAGTTTGTGAAGTCCAGTTGGAGTGGCCGAATGTTGGAGTGTCAGAAGAAAAACGTTTAGAGTTGTCAGTCGTCATATGTCAAGAAAATTTCATTCCCATATTGGGTAGTCCTTGGTTGGATAAGCTTTCTCCAAATTGGAGAAACTATTTTTTGGGTGGTAAACGGTCTGTTCCACAGAATTGTCAATTTATTCATTTAAATTCAAATTTAGAGTCAAAAGATTTTTTGGAGGGTAGCGGTTGTCCATTAGCCATGTCACGTCAAGTCGATTCTCACAATAATCACAATTATATTGTTTCTAATGTCGAGTCAGAAAATGTAAGAAACCTTTCGGATATAAGAGTAAAATTCCCGCGAGTGTTTGAAAATAATTCCACAAAGCCTATCGAAGGTTTCCTTGCGGACATTCGTGTTAATTCACAGTAGATATACGCCTATTTTTCACAAGGCCTACAGTCTCATGTTTTGTTTTCGTCCTTCAACAACACATGCAACAAATGTGGCAAAAAAATAACAAGAAGAACTATAGGGTGTCCCAATGAGAGTGCACTTTTTAATTTGCAAATAAAAAAACCAAGTATTTTATGATAGAGGTGTGATATTTTTATTGTATTGTAAAGAAGACATGTTCCGATTAAGTATGCTATAAAATATTCGGCAAGTTGTGCCGTCCTGCTGAAACCATCTGTTGTCCAGATTCATGTCGTCCAGTTGAGGCCACAAGAAGTCCGTTATCACATTCCTGTAACAAATGCCGTCCACACTCACTGTCGAATTGATGTTTTCGGGTTCTCGACAACACTCTCGTTTACAGCAGCAATGTTTTCAAGAGACCGACCAGTACGTTGACGCAAAGGATTCTTATCATCCATAATTGACCCAGTTTCTTCAAATTTTTTGACCACTCTTCGAATGGTTGACATATGAGTAGGGCAACCAAAAATATGCTCGAGCATGTTTTTTTTGGAACGTCGCATTTGACAATTGACAAGATAGAAATACGTTTCATGAAAAAACAAACATTTTGGACCCTATTCGTTAGAGCATATTTTAGCATATTTTGTTATAAATGCATATTTTTGCATATTTTGCTTTAAAATGCATATTTTGGCATATTTCATCATTATTTGTAATTTTTGTTGCAAATGTTAGAGTAAATATTTTTTTTAAACTTTTTTTTTCGAAAAATTCGCGATGCTATTCAAGTATTTTATCCAAAAATAACGCATGTCTCTTGTGAGGCCCACAGGCTCCATAGAACTTGTGAAACACTTCGAGGTCAATTTCAAGAAGCTGAAATTTTCATCGCAAACGAGAAAAAAAGCTCCGTCAAGAATAAGGGTATTGCACCGGAAACACCTCTTCCTTCGCAAACGATTACGAATCGTTGGGTAACTTGGAGGGAAGCAGTTTACTGTGTAGAAATGTTTAAAAAAAAAAGTGGAAAGACTTTTCGAAACACTACATGAAGAGGAATCAGCTGCAATACGAGTTGTAAAAACAATTGTTCTAATGAAGTGGCATTAAACGTGACTTGATATTTCTATCATCCAAATATACATTTTTATTGAAATGTATTGCACAACTCGAAACAAGCGGCCTTCAGTTAACAAAAAATTATTGATCGATCCCAAGTTAAAATTAATACCATCGACTCCAATATCGAAAAAATAAAAAAACAATTATCGATATTTCGGAAAAATTAGAGTTTATTTAAAGTTTGCACGTATAACTGGCAGATGATGTACCTACAAAAATGTTTTCAGAGAAAAAACTTTAAGTAAAAATGTTTTCCTTTATTGCAACAAAAATTTTAACAAATATTTTTTTTTTTAAATTATTCTGGTTTATATTTTCATTTTTGATTTTTGGTATTTATTTAGCTTTTTATGTTTTTTTTTTGTCTCTAAATATATTTTGACCTCTGTTTTTTTTTTCTCTAAATATATTTTGACCTCTGTTTTTTTTTTTTTGTTGACAAGTCAATAAACTTAAAAAAAAACAAGATTTTTTGCTATTTCAAAATTTTTAGAGCATATTTTTAGAGCATATAATTGGCTTTTTAGAGCATATTTAAAGCGCTATAAATGGTTTTTATAGAGCATATTTTTGGTTGCCCTACATATGAGGTACACTCTCTCGACTGAAAATTTGGTGAAGTTTGCGAAGCGTAACTTTCCCCATTTTTGTAATGAGTTTTTACCATTATAACGTGTTGTTCTTTCAAGAAGCGCTCCATTTTTAGTAATCGGAACAAACAGAGGTGACATCTGCCAAATTTCAGAGTTCCTACTTGCACGACAATGAAATTATTCCAATTTTAAAAAGTGCGGTCTTATTGGGACACCCTATAGATCACCAAGTGCTATTATACCCTCAATTTTTTAAAATCATTTTTTTTTAAGTTTTTTAGTTTTACGAAAATTAAACTTACAAGCATTTTTCCTAGTTTCATCCAGTTCGTATTCGTTGATGATTTCAGTGGCACGCTTCTCATCATAAAGAGGGTATAAGATTTCATTCATCCTAGGATCTCTTTGCTTTTCATTCAGAAACTGAACAAATTGTTCGATACCAATTACATCTGACTTCCCTTTGGTACTGGTTTTAACGAGAAAACATGTAGATAAATGTAAATAATTTTTAAAATAATAAAAGTTAAGGCTTACATATTAGCAAACAATTCTTCGATATCATTTCTAGGGCATACTTTATGATATAGAGCATAAAATTTATCGAAAGTAAATTGATCTTTGGTCATGGTAGCACCTTTTTCTCCTGGCAATCCAACATCAGATATACATTGGTAAACCAGCTTTTCTGTTTTACCTGAAGCAAAGGTCTTTGCAATGACTTTTACAGGAATCTTGCCTTTGGTATCCACAAGAAAACACAACCGCATCCAACTAAAACGACATAAGTAAGCGTGTAAGTATATGAAAGGATTACAAAATAACAGAATTAAAACTTGAACATTTTCAACTTGAAAATATTAAGCAAAGATAAGCAATCCACAAAACAAGCTTTTAACGTTAATAAAGGCGCACATTTAACTTACCCCAAGTTCAGATGAAGCTTGGTATTTACATATTCCTAAATACACTTTAATTTTAATACTACTATCTATTAGGGAATAATAAAAAGTGACCGTTAATCAGCCGATCTATCAAGGAACAAAATATTAATTAAACAGCAGTGAATTATATTCTGGTTGGTAAAACTTCCCTTATTTGCTTTGCTTCAAAATGTCGTTTGCCTAAATTGAACCACAATTTCACATGACTGTACTATTGTACATAACTACTAGCTGACCTCACGAACCCTTTATATCAATTCCAGAATAAAAATATAACACAGGCTTTTTCAAAATGCAATGTGATTGATTTGAATCCAATTGATGATTACGATGATGGCGACACACTGTGGCGTATGAGTACTTTCTTTTTAATATTTACATGGCAGAACAACGTTTATACTGGGTCCTGATTCTAAGCTACCTCCGTTATACCGTTATTTGAAATTATTAAAATGGAAAAAAAGTTTATCGGGTCAGCTAGTACGATAAAAAGCACGATATAGCCGTCTCCTGGTTCAATTTTGAACCAAATCTATTCAATCGTTCTTAGAAATAACTTATATAACTAAACAACGTTTATCGGGTCAGTTAGAAGGATAGAAAAGTATCGTATAGTCATCAAAATAATTTAAATCGGTCCAGCAGTTTAGGAGGAGTTCAGTGACATACACACGTTCAGCAAAATTAAATAAATAGAGTGGCGCGTCAGCTCTTGAAGAGCCAAGGCCTAAGTGGCTTACTCTCATCAACAATTCTCTGGGTGAGTGTGAAGAATTGAGGGGACCTGCAATTTAACGCCGATTCCAAACGGCAAAGTTGAAAAGCACTTATTCATGACAGATTGATACACTTGGAAGTTTTGTCAGTTCTTCGCAAGAGGCAGTGCCCGTAAAAGATGAAAAAAAAACTAACAAAAAAAACTCTAGAGCGACATGGAATTCTATCATGTAATCAATCGGAGAGTTGGCTTTGGATCCATAAACTGATTAAAACGTGTTTTACCATTTAGGTTAGGTTAGGTTAAGCGGGCTGACACACTTCACACTTCGATCAATGTAGATCCATTGTGGTACCCCGAAGTATTGCAACTTCCTGAAAAAAAAATAAATAAATAACCTATGAATCATGTGGTTCGTTTAGCCATTTAGAGGTCTTGACAAAGCTTAGTAAGCTTTTGCATGGCAGTTCGGATAGTTCCTCTAGTTCATTGAAGAAGAAGTTGCCTAAAGTTTTCTTCCTAGTAAGACAGAGTGAAGGACAGTGGCAGAGAAGAAATTAAACCGCAAATAAGTTTTTCAAATATGAGAAGTTTTAGACGAGAGAATTTCATGTCACAATCAAGAAGTGTTTGGTGAAACATAAATCTCCCTGAGTGAATGGCGACATCATTTCTGCTATGTCAGAACGCAATGCAGCTTAAAGTCAGTGGAGAAGATATCGTTTAGAGAGTCTACATCTAAACTATCGTAGACTGTGCAACAAGGTTGTTAAAATGATAAGGTCGGCTAAACAAAATTTTTGTAAGCAAAAGCTTGGCACATCAAATTCAAGTAAGGCGACAATTGGAACATCTTCGCGAGATGGGTTTGGGTCTCCTTGTCGACCTTGATTGCAATGCCCTGACCACGATTTTTTTACAGTAAACTAATAGCTTCGAACGATCTTATTCTGACGGTTCTTTTAGTTTTGACAGGCTATCGATGTTATGGAGGGTATCATTTCAACCAAGCCAAATGCTATTGGCCTTGACTCAATTAACCCCAAATTCATAAAAAAATTACTTCCCTACCTTTTGTGCTTTATAACCTACATATTTAACAGTATTTCGTCAACATGACTTCAGAGTTCCCATCAGAATGAAAGAAGGCAGAAACTATTCCCATTCCAAATGGGCGATATTTTACCATTCCTATGTAAGGTTTTTGAAAATCTCCAAACAGAAACAAAGCTATCTCAAGAGTTAGAAGCTCCTTAGAATGTGCCAGTCTAGTTTCCGATCTCAACGAAGTTTTAAATCTTCATAACTTTAACTGATGAAATTAGATTTAAAATAAATAGAGTGGCGCGACAACTCTTGAAGAGCCAAAGCCTAAGTGGCTTTTTCATGACAGATTGATACTCTTGGATGTTTTGTCAGTTCTTCACAAGAGGCAGTTTCCGTGAAAGATGAAATAAAAACTTTATGGGCACGAGTAGGACTTGAACCCACGACGGTCTGCTTTGCAGCCAACGCACCTAACCACTAAGCTACGGGCAGCTGCGAATTAGATTTGCGATAGATAAAAATCATTTATTTCTGCTAACTCTACTAGACTTTTCCAAGGCATACGATACAGTCAATCACTCAACTGTTTGTAGAAGACTGCAACAAAGTTTTGGTATTACAACCGAATCCTGCAAACTGATTCGCTCATATCCTTATTGCAGGCAACAGTGTGTCGTAAAGAATTAAAAACCTTCCACCTTTTCCAATGTACCTCATGGGGTACCAAAGGATCAATACTTGGACCACTTTTTTTCTCTATCCTTATTGACGACCTACTTCTAGTAAACAATTGTTTTATTCACCTGTATGCCCCACTAGTGACAAGGCAATGTCCCTGATGAACGAGGATTTGCAAATTACCTTTCGTTGGTCTAAACTTTACAATCTTCACCTTAATAACTTAATCCTAAGAAATTAATCACATACTTCGTATCGGCCACGGTTTCATATTCTACAGAAAACTAGGTTTTCTGTAAGCAAAAACCATATTGCTCCCAGTGCTGCTATTGTTGTGAAGTTTTCGGCGATTTGGACTACCCGACATCTAGGAAACCTAGCAACTTTATGGTTGTAGTCTTGATAACTTGTTGAAATTTCGAACACTTATCTACCTACATCTAGTAATTCAAACAGTATAACCTATCTACATGCATACATTGCAGACTGAACTTTCCTCATTCTAATAGCAATAGGTCTCTCATTCTTTTTACGCCGCGCGATATAAATATGTGAATTCTCGGCGTCAATTTTTTATTCATGCCATTAGCCTTTGGAACACTCTGACAATCTCATAAGAGGAATAGGCCGCACAAGGAAATTCTCAACAACGCTGTGTGCAGAATTGAAGGGACCTACAGAACAGTTCTATGCCGATTCCGAAGCTGAAGTTTCTCTCAAGATGCCACGGTCACTTTGATGCACATTAAAAATAATAAAAATAATAATAATAATAGCCATGACCATGGTTGTTCTTGTGTCACTTACCTGCTTCCCTCTACTATATACCCTTAAACAATATAATACACTTACTGCTTCATTAGGTTTGTAGTAGGACAAACGTTAGTTGCTTTGTTATTATGGGTTATATGGCGCAATCCGTCCTGCCAACGCTGTGGTAAGTTTTGAATTTATATAAAAAAGAAATGTGTAAAATACATTTTTTAAGTGATCATGCAAGAAACGTTAAAATATTAGTCATAAAAGTATGTGGGTTAGTAAAAAAGAAGTTAAGTGTTTCCTATTTAAGTAAACATTTGCAATTGAAGTGCAGGCACAACAGCTCTGTACAAAGAAACTTATTTCATTAGATGATAGTAACATTTATTTTTGTGCATGCATAGAACATCAAACGAAGATTAGAAAGCAGCAAGACTTACTGTTTTTTAAGAACCATCATGGGGCAAATGTTGTTCGCTTTTGAATTATGAGTGATTTTTCGCAGGCCACGTAACCAGATCTAAAATTGCAATTATTGTATAAGGTTTAGAGGTTTATTTGTTTTACTACGCTAAGGCTATGAAATTGAAAACTCCGTACCTAAGAAATCTAATTTAGAAGTAATCAGTGGCTTCCACTTTGAAATTATTAACATCGAAATGTAAAATGGTAACGATTTCATTTTTACTTCAGTAACTTTTGGTCTTACAATGTAGGTACTATTGTTATAGGAACTTCGCAGATCTTAAATCTAGTGCTGTAACGCGAGAGTCTACAATTGGAAAAATTGTTTTCAATCCATGTTTGATTTTTCCAGTTTTACGACTCTTTCGTATTATTTTACCAACTTTTTTTCACATGAACCATTCCTGAATGTAGCTCCTGCATTTACAATCAAAATTTCAAAAATATCTGGGCCGCTTAGGAATACATACCGGACATAGGAACAAATAAATATACATCCATTTTTATATATTCACCCCTGTTCTGATTTTCGTTTACGAAAACAATACTTTCGTTTTTAAAGCTGAGGTGTTCTCAATTTCTCGTTTTGATTTCGTTTCGATTTTGCTGACCGAATTTGAAATCGTAAATTTAAGAATTTAAGTGATTTCAGAGAAATTTAGGAACACAGTTTTTTTAGCTTTGCGAAAATCAATTTCGAAAACGAATTGAATTCGTAACGAAAATCAGAACAGGGGTGATTGAGAGATTTCATATTTTACTACTTATGCGATAAAAATGTACACTTGGGCGTATACGTGTTTTTTTTTTAGATTATTTTATTTTATACGTTTTTTTTTTTGCTTTTTGTTTGTGAACCTTACTTTTTTTTTCTCAACTTTTATCTTGTTATTTTAAACAACCTATGCAGTAGAGTTTTTTTTTGTGCCCAACCAACAATATAAAAGTGTTTGTCAGTCAATACATATTCAGCTATAAAGCCTCCACAATGGTTAGTTTCTAGGTCCACAACTAGACATGACTTTCATGCAACAATGCCGCACATGAAAAAGCTTAGGCAATGCCTTAAAGAACTGTCCAACTGACTCCTTGTTGGTTGTTTTGTAATCGTTTCATACTATCATAATGAGGTCATGGCAAGGAGGAGTGGATATGAATTCAAGGTTAGACAGCAATCGGCTGTTGGACGAGAAATATCCAACTAAAGATCCATGAGTATAGCTCATTCAAACAAGAAATATCAGTTGTAAATGGTACACTACTTTTTCGGATGACAATAATACTGGCATCCCTCAAATATTCACTGGAAAGTTTCAACGCATCGGCTTTATTTTTCAAATTTTTCAAATAATGATTTTTCCATTCTTTTTCAAAACCTACAATAAGATTAACGCAAACATGCGATCAGTCTAAATTTCAACCCTTTTTTTTCTAATTACAGTAGAGTTTCCATTTCAACTTTTTGCACAAATATTAAGTAAAAACTACGGTTAAAGAACACGTTTCACAACTTTTTATTTGGATTGTTTCATTTATTTCTCTCGATCATGGCTAATTTATGCAAAAATTATTATTTCAGCAAAAATGATGAAAAATGATGTGGGGTCTATTGCCCCACCATCCCATGAGATTTTCTTCTTATGTCTTATCTATCTTCTTGTCTGTCTGTCTACACGCACCTACAGCCTTAACCACTGGTCCGATTGACTTCGAACTTGAAAATTAGAGGTTTGAGCGAATTCGCATTTATAATTTTTTTGATTTTTTTTTTAAGATTAAAATTTATTTGGCTAAAGCCTAGTATACAGTTCTTCAAACAAAAAAACTGTCCAAAAGTGTTGTAATCACCAGATATAAATCCTATTGAGAATTTGTGGGACCATTTGCACAAAAGAATAAGAAAACACCAAATAACAAGAAAAAAAAGCTTAAACTTCGTGAAGAATGGAGTGCAATCGACCAAAATCTTAACCTTAAATTAGTGGAATCAATGCCGAAAAGATTAAAAGAGGTCATTGAAAATAAAGGACATGCAATACGGTATTGATGTTATCATCCTGAAAAATGGAGATCCTCTAAACGGCGCCAACTACAGAGGAATCAGTCTACTTAACATTGCCTACAAGATCCTCTCTGCCGTAATATGTGAACGTCTGAAGCCTTTCGTCAACAATCTGATTGGTCCTTATCAATATGTGGCTTCAGGCCAGTAAAGTCACCCATCGAACAAATTTTCACGTTGCGGCAGATCCTGGAAAAATAACCTATGAACTCCAAATCGATACCCACCACCTCTTCATCGATTTTAAGGCCGCGTATGACAGCATTTACACAGACGAACTGTATAAAGCTATGTCTACTTTTGGCATACCTGCCAAGCTCGTTCGCTTGTGCAAAATGACGATGGAGAACTCACGCTGCTCCATCAGGGTTGGCAATGAGTTTACGGAATCTTTCGACGTCAAAAAAGGATTCAGACAAGGCGATACGCTGTCATGCGATTTCTTTAACGTCGTTCTTGAGCAGATAGTGCAAATCTTCACCGTCAACACCAGAGGCACTATCTTCCAAAAATCTGTTCAACTTCTCGCGTACGCCGATGATATTGATGCAATGGGAAGAACACAGCGTGATGTCAATGGCGCTTGTGTGAGAATTGAGACAGAAGCGGCAAAAATGGGTTTAGCGGTAAAAGAGGTAAAAGCGAAGTATATGCTGTCTTCGAGAAAGGACACCCAACACCGACCGACGGCTCGAACGTCACAATAGGCGCATACAACTTCGAGGTAGTAGAGGAGTTTGTCTACCTAGGCTCCGCTATTAACACGGGCAATAACACCAGCGCCGAGATGAGACGAAGAATTACTCTTGCTAATCGCTGTTTTGGGCTTAGAAAGCAATTGAGTGGAAATGGGGAATGGAAAAGAAGATACACCAGCAAACTTTACGGGTTGTACAACGACGTGGACCTAGCCAGAAGGGTCAAGGTCCAGAGACTCAGATGGCTTGGTCATTTAGAGCGCATGGACACCATTGCTCCGGCCCGGAAAGCCTTCGACACTATTCCCGAGGGACGCAGAAGGAGAGGAAGACCGCGACTCAGGTGGCGCACACAAGTGGAAGAGGACCTCAATCAACTTGGAGTGCAAAACTGGAGGCAGCTAGCTAGGGACTGAGCTGGCTGGCGGAGACTGTTGATTGAGGCCCAAGTCCACACCGGACTAAAGCGACACCTTAAGTAAGTAAGTAAGTAAGATGTATTTTATATAAAAAACATATGTTTGTATTCTTCCAAAACGGTACCTTTCATATAACCGGGATTTTGTTATAAGATTTTCTCGAAAAATAAAAGTCCGATCAGCGTATTTTTTTCTAAAAGTACGTATCTATTGCCCAAATAATATTTTATTTTCAAAAAAAAATCTTAAATATTTTTGTATTTAAGAAAAAAAATATTTTTAAACTTTTTTTTTTCAAAAATCTGTATCTCAAAACCACATAAATATTAAAAATTGAAATTTACTTATAAAATGTATATTTTATAATTCAAAGATTTAAGCAACATTAAAAAGAAGGAGAATATGAAAAATGAATTAGAAGATTAGAACGTCTGAACGTAGAATGAGTGTGTTCGGTTTTTTTTCGATGCTTGGTAAAAGGCATCTTCTTCTTCTTCTTCTTCTTCTTTTTCTTCTTCTTCTTCTTCTTCTTCTTCTTCTTCTTCTTCTTCTTCTTCTTCTTCTTCTTCTTCTTCTTCTTCTTCTTCTTCTTCTTCTTCTTCTTCTTCTTCTTAGTGTGGATAAGTATGGTGAGTATACTAGCCAGAAAGATAATTTGATGGCAACGGGGTGATCCCACATGTATATATTCGTGAATACTGCAGACCCAAATTAATTTTAAGATATTTTTGAAAAATTTTATATATAAAAAATTAATTAAAAGAAAAAGAGCTCCGAGGATTTTTATTTTAATTTTAAAAATCAACAATTTCTTAAGAAATCTTGTGACATCAATTCTTTCAGATTGAATCTATTTTTGAGGTACATATTTAAATTTAAATTTTTATATATGAATTTCATTCTTTGTATATTTTAATGTTTTTTATGAGTTATAATTTGGAATACAGGAGCAAGTTCGTACGACCCAGTCGTGCACATATTTTTTATATACCGCTTCATGGATGTATTTGGCTGAGTAGAGCATTAATTTTGAAAAGTTGGTTTGGGTCTTCAATGTTAAAGTATAAATAGGGTAATTTATGTACTTTAGATGTGACAATAAATTCAGGCGTTTGAACAAACAAATATTCTTTATTTAAAAATTTGATTTTGAGCTTTAATTTTTCAAAAAATTATTTACTCGAACAACTTTCATTTAAAAAAGAATTGAACAATGGATTTTTGATTTTTGGGTTTCTCAGCTGAACGGGGGAAGTACCACCACCCCAACTGAACGATTTTTCTCATGTTTCGACTCTTGATCTTGCTTTCTGCCACACCTTTTGCAAATCACACAGTGTATTATGTTATTCAATCGAATTTAGTTCTTACCTTCGCACATGCCGCATCTGGACAAATTATATGATGGTACGTAATGTTGATGTAGTCGGTGTTCGAACATATCGTCAAAGACCTTTCATCAAGCTTATTCAAGTCGTTTCCATGTTTTTTTGTTACTTTATCCAGTAGCTTTGGATCCTGGAAAAATAAAAATAAATAAATCAGAAACATTGTTTTTGTTAATGTATCTTGAGACGTATTGTTAGTTATTATAACATTATCAACATACAAAAGCAAAGGTTAACAAAGTGTTGAAGCACATTATGAAATATATAGAGATATGGAGTGAAACAAAAAGTGTTAGAACTGTAACAAAATGTATTAATTAATTAAGTACCTATTTACCTTGCAAGCCAGAATCTGCAAATAGAAAAACATTTTTTTTTTATTTTCAAAAGTCTTGTCCGTGCTAAGTTGGCATTATTCATATTAAAATTTTTATTCGTAGAGCACTCTTTAACGTGTCATTTATTTAATTCGTCCATCGAAGGTTTAGTAACAAGTAAAATCGGATCATAAACGGACTTAAAATGCTTGGTTTTTGGCGGATCGCTAAGGCAACTGTTGCTGTATAATTATTCGTGAACTTTTTTTTAATTTCCTTACATTTAAAATGAAACAACAAGCTAGCATACAGTTTAAGGGATCTGATGTTACTTTTACTCATCATAAACGAACAAAAAAAAAACTATTTTAAACTGGTAACTACTTCAATGCTTACGCAAAATAAAAATATAAGGAATTGATGGAATAAAATGTGTCTACTTACCTTTGGTGTTCCACCTGCTCTTATATCGCTCACTTGACAGAGTTCAATGACGTCGCCTTCCTGCAATTGACAAAAAGAAAGAAAAAATGTGTTTAAACAATCAACATGTAACCGGAATAATACTTGATATTATTTTGATTACCTTTCCTTCACTTTTCCAATAGAGAAAGAATCCATACTCGTCGACGCGGAATAAGGCATCTTTTTCAAAATCTGTTGTGTCTTTGTCCTCGAACCAACGATCAAACACCAATCCTGTTGTCAATTCCGGAGGAACTGGGATAATCCAATCGAATTCGTACTTCTTCGTCATATTGCTGTTTTATGAATATTATCTTGAGTGTTTACTTGACGATTGCGAGATCAGACTAATTATTTCCACAGTTCTGTAACCCAATAATTGTTCGGCAGGTGAAAACACGCCTCTTTTGGTATTTTTGGCAAGTATTTTGGCGTTGGTGTTACCGAACTTCACAAAACAATTAATTTTATATGTAAATATTGACTTCGAGGTTTTGTCTAAAAAAAAAAAAATGTTAATTGTATTTTAAATGGAAATTTATTACAATGAATGAAGCATTTTAGTCTTAAGCCCTCAAGTACAACTCTCATATTATTGATATAGTTGTTTTTGTCAATAATACATATTATATTCTTCAAATATTGTAGAAATGAAAACCTTTTGCAGTGACGTCTTCTTCTATTCAAACATAGACCTAACCAGATCTCACTCAACAAGCAATCTTTGGTAATTCCTTACCCATTTTGGGTTTTTTTTTATATAGAAAACTTCAGGAGTTAAAAACCCCTTGTATGTTTTATGTAGTCGTCTTTTCTTTTAGTTTTCTATTTACATAGCTGGGCTCTATTGCACCAACAACTTTTCACTTTTCACTTTAACTTTACAAATTCTGTTTCACCAAACGCTAATTTGCAAAGAGGAAATTATTTTTTTGAAAATTACCTAAACTAAAAAATCCTTCTTTGCAAATTTTGTTTCACCAACCGCAAATTTGCAAAGTGAAAAGTACTTTTCTGAAAAGTGAAAAGTTTTGCAAATTTGCAAAGAATTGTTTGATTTCGTTTCACCCAACGAAAAAACTTTGCACTTTGCATTTCAAATACTGAAAAGCTTTTCAATAATATGCAAAGCAAAAATTTCATTTGCGGTTGGTGATAACTTCGGTTATTTTTGTTTTGTATTCAATTTTATATTTAATTTCATTATAATTAACTATAATTTATATAGATACAGAATAACAGCCTATCCCCGCAGTGTTACCCGCAATATCTAACCGGGATAAAAAGTAGCCTTTATCATTTTCTGAGCCCTTAACTACTACTAATTATGGAAAAATTCACATCGATCTTTACTAAAACATATATTTTCCACAGGAAATATGAAATTTTCATCGTAAAGTTTCATTCAATGAGTCGGAAAACTAGAAGAATCAAACATAGATCGATAAATTCATTTTTAGCGTGAAATTTTTTGGTTAAAAAACCGGTTAAATCGAATGGAAAAATAAAAAATTCTTGGTGGAAAACTCATTGGTTTTCAAATGGAAAAGTCGCATGGAATTGTAGATGCATTTCGTTTCAATAAGAAAAATGACAAAAATGGAAACGAAATTTAAAATAACTGGTTTTTAAGAAAGAAAAAAAATAGTACGTATACACCGTACGTACCTTTTTGTTTTTGATTAAAATGGGAACATAAGTAGTTATACGTAAATTATTAATTTTCATTATTTCATTAAGACATTAGGGTTGCAATGATAAGCGATCGACTCATTGTATATCGCTTTAGGACTGCAAGTGTGGATGGTGTTGGTGAAATGGGGTTCTGGTGAAGATTGAGAGATTTTATGTCAGCGTTTTCTTAAGAGCAGAGATCGAGTTCAGCTTCTTGGCTTAAGAGGAGTGATTAACGCTCCAACACATATATTTATTTCCCGCCATCTTTTCAAGATGGACGAACGTTTTTCTTAAGGCATTTTAATCAAGAAATCGATTTAACATCACACCTATTCATTAAAAAATCCAAATTGATTTTTAATATCCAATACAAAGATTTTAAGTTAAAATTGTTTGCTTAATATGCGTTTGCAAGAATTGAATTCGCAAAAATAAGTTGAGATTTTGATGAGATATGACTTTACGATGATAGAGAAGTAAAAAAAAAATGGTTCCGGCGATTCCGTTCGTCGGTAAGTCTGTCTATCTGTAAACGCACGTACAGCCTAAACCACTGGTCCAACTTCAAACTTATATGTATTTTTGAGGTAAATATTTCAATTTAAAATTTTATTTATGAATTTTAATTACGTTTTTATTTTTTAATGTTTTTTATGAGTTATAAATTGGAATACAGGAGCAAGTTCGTACGACCCAGTCGTGAACATATTTTTTAAATTTGTAATAACAACGAAAAAAAGCCAAACCCTTTGCAACTTTTCAAATTAGGACTGAAAATGAAAAGTTACATTTTAAGTTGGTGAAACGCCCACACTTTTCACTTTGCAAAAAAACATCGAAAATTGCAAAGTGAAAAGTCGGGAACTTTTCATTTTTGGTAAAACACTTTTTACTTTTACTTTGTAGAAAACTATTATTTTGAAAAGTTGCAAAGTGAAAAGTGAAAAGTGAAAAGTTGTTGGTGCAATAGGGCCCAGGTCAAAAGAATAGGAGTGACTAGTTTTTTTTTTATTAGTTCATTTTTTTATATTTACAAGAAATGTTGCAAAATCATGTGGATTGAACGATTTTTAATATTTTATTATTATGAATTCAACTATCGAACTTTTCATGTTTGTATGCTTCAATTATTACAAATACCTTCAAACACACTAGCTATAAATTAATTTACTTCTCTGAGAGTTGACTTGACATACAATATGACAGTTGTACCTGTTGAATCAAACATGTGTGCTAAATGTAGGCAAATGTTATTCTCTATTCTCGTTGAGTTGAATAATTCTTCATCGACATTTTAGACTTTAATTAGATTAAACCAAATTTGGTATTATTATTTACACTGCTTTTGGCTATTGATATCAAGTTTGTTTGTTAATCGACCTTAATTGCCATCTGGTTTCCTAAATTGAATACCATTTTGTTTGCTTTAATAAGCAAGATGTAGTCTAATCGTCGCGGTCTCTCCGCGGCGCCTCCCAAAGTTCCGCCTGTCACCAACGAGTATTCGTGCATATGCAGAGTCAGAATGCATATGTTTTTTTTTCAGTTTTTATAAGGAAAACAAAAAGCGTGAACATGATTCTTTAGATGTTAAAATACAGGTAAATCCAGTGACGGATTTAGGCTTGTTGCCACCCTAGGCCCGTTCGATGCGCCGCCCTTATTGATAAAATGGATTTCATTAATTTTGATCCAATATTCTTATTTCAAAATAACTTTATTTTATTGAAGTATATTTTTTTCCGCGGAAAAACGTCGATTATATCGTCATAATTAATTTCTTGGACTAGTTGAGCTTGAATAGACAGTAATGCAAGAGTATTAAGTCTATCTTGGCCCATGCTTGCAAGTAAATATATTTTACTTTTTTAAGAGTGGAAAAAGATCTTTTTCCTGAACCGGAATACTCAAAAAAAATCGGAGAGCAATGTCCACATTCGAATAAACTTCTCGATGACTCCGTAAATACAATACATAGCATATTATGTGTGCAGAGCGTACATCTTCTATTTTTGCTGAGTGATCTTTGAGGTTGTAATGGAAATGAATACATTCATTGATTTACGTCTCTTCCAAATTGTCAGGATACTTATTGACTGATTTATTGGCAAGATTTTTCGACTCGTTTGTATCTATTTCAGATAAATCGACGAAAATATTGAAATTTTTGTAAAGTTTTTCATATGCACTTTTACGCCCTGCTTATTGTACACTCAGAGTGTCTAAAATAGGGTAGTAAAAGTGTGTGCGAAAATTTTCTTGTCCAGAAAAAAGTGGTCTTTCATTTACCCGTAGATCATCTGGCTGAATTTTTCTGTTTTTCTTGAGACGAGTATCATTTCATAACTGGAAATAACGAATTGCTTAGTTTTTCAGTGTATATTCAATAGATTTTTTTTTATAAAGCTCTAATTTGAACCAATTTTTGAAATATATTGGCGCAAAATTATAGTCCGTTAATGAACAATTTTAGTGTGATACTAGCTTAAAATGACGTTTGAGTCATGTCTAAAACGTCATTTTAAGCTAGTATCACACTAAAATCCTTCATTAGCGGACTATAATTTTGCGCTATTGTCTTTACTTAAGTTCGTCTCTAAGATTTTAAAATTTCAAAAATTTTGACGGCCTTCAAATTATGCCGCCCTAGGTCTGGGCCTCACGGGCCTAGGCGTAAATCCATCACTGGGTAAAGCAAACAAAAATTATCAACTTTTTCCAAACAAAACACGTAGGTATACTTTGTTTTAAGTGTTTTGCCTATTTTTTCGCTTAATCAATACTTAGGTAAGCCTCTTAAGATTAAGAACCGAACAAACATTTTTTCCAAAAAAAAATAATTAAAGAACAAATTAAATTAAATGTATTTCAACATTGAGCCCCAAGGAATACAACCTTGGCCCACTATATGGGTGGCAGATATGTATGTTTTTTTAATGTACACAGCTGGTCAAAAATATAGGTGGAAAGAAATTTTACATGACCACTGTCAACTTGTTGCTAAATATCGGTTGTTTTGGTGGCAACTAATGCAAAATCAAGTTTTTCATAGAAAAGAACGGTTATTCTCTTAGGAATGACGCCAAATTGAAGGTTTTCAAGTAACGCAATGACCAGTGGTTATTTTTTTACGTTGCAAACAGTTTTGGAGCGTAATTAAAATTGGTCATAAAAACAGGTGTGCTCCAAATAAAATTGAAATTAAATTCAAAAATTCTTTTGAAATTCAGTTATTAAGGTATTAAAATACAAGTTATGTTGTGTCAATAATATTAGGATAATATTTGTTTTGAAAAGTCACCTAATACAGTGCTTTGCAAAAGTATAATCGCACCATGTAAAAATGGTTTTGTGTAAAACCGAGGACTGCAGCAATACTAAACTATTTTTACTTGCGACATATAGAATATATGGCAAGTATTGAATTCGTAAAAAAAAAAGTTGAGATAATGATGAGATATGACATTACGATGATAGAGAATTCGAAAAAAGTGGGTCCGGCGATTCCGTCCGATGTCTGTCTGTCTGTCTGTAAACGCACCTACAGCCTTAACCACTGGTCCGATTGACCTCAAACTTGAAAATTAGAGGTTTGAGCAAATTCGCGTGGGTCGTTTTTTTGATTTTTTTTTTAAGATCAAAATTTAGGGTAGCCACCATACGATTTTTTTGGCCAAAAACCAAAAGTTTCAATTTTCTCAAAAACGGCTCCTACGATTTTTTTTTAAACTTCCTCGAAATTTTTTTTTTTATAGCTTTGATGTATTTTTTGTAAAAAAAATATTTTTATATTGCTCCAAAACGGTACCGCCCATAGAACCGTTTTTTTGTTATTAGATTTTCTCAAAAAATAAAAGTCCGATCAGCGTAATTTTTTTTGAAAGTACGTATATACTGCTCAAATAATATTTTGTATTCAAAACAATTTCAAAATTTTTTTTGGATTTTTAAAAAATATTTTTAATTTTTTTTTTCAAAATTCTGTATCTCAAAAACGGATCATTTTTAAAAATCCAAATTAAAGTATAATATGTATATTTAAATGTTCTTAAAAACTGCATACCCAAATTAATTTTAAAGCTTTTTTGAAAAATTTTATATATAAAAAATTAATTTAAAAAAAAACAGCTCCGACGATTTTCAAAAAAAAAATTCAGTAAATCAAGAATAAGGTTTGAATTTGTTTGGAATTTAAACTTTTGGAATTAAATGTATTTACGAGGTACATATTTCAATTAAAATTTTTATTTATGAATTTCATTTTTCATATTTACATATTTTTTAATGTTTTTTTTTTATGAGTTATAATTTGGAATACAGGAGCAAGTTCGTACGACCGAGTCGTGCACATTTTTTTTTTAAGGACCCTCATTAGATAAGAAAATTGAGAGAAAAAAAATTACCGTTACTTTCGCCTCTAATGTTTAGAAAAGAAAACAAGTTTTTTTCTTTGTTGCATAAGTATAATCGCATTCTCTTATTTTTTCAACATTTTTTTTATTTTTTTTTATTTTTTGAAAGATTAGTGTGGATTCTTACTACGCCGATTTTCAATCAAGTTAAAATACTCGATTTGGATTACTATCGACCAGTTTTTTTAATTAGGAACTGTCCAACGAGTTCCATTCGTGCAGTTTTGTCTCTTGGAGCTCAGAAACACTACCAAACTGCCTGTTATTTTATATGGTGCGATTATACTTTTGCAAAGCACTGTATGTATCGAAGAATACACTGGTCGCCAGAAGAAAGAAGACATGTCAATCATCTACGCCGTAAAAGCAAAACGTACAAATTTATCGCGATGACCCTTGGATTATCTCAAAATATGGTAACAAATGCTCAAGCCGAGAATAGTGCGCGGAAACAGAGGCAGAGCAAAAAAAGACATCAGCTTCCACTGGCCGCCGCGTACTAGTTATAGCCAAGTGAAATCCCTTCATATTATCAAGGACTTTAGGCGCAAAAATTAAGAACGCAGTCAGTTCACACACTATCCGGAAGAGGCTTAAGATCTTTAATTTATCCGGTAGAGTCGCCAGTAAGGTCCCTTTGCTAGATCTAAGGGCGCGAAAACAACTTGCTCTTCTATACGCAAATTGGAATAGTTTGGAGGTTTATATAGTCACAGAGCAGGTGTTTAATGGTTTATATTTCCTTCTCATCCTGACAGCTCCTACAAAAATCAAAAATACAATATGTGAAACTACTTCATGCAGAGCAGTCTCCACTGATTTACCCTTAAGGTAAGCGTGTTGAATGGACCTTAGGAGTAAAACAAAAAAAAAATGGTTTAGTATCCTGCAATACTAAAATAAATTTGTTTTCATCGGACTCGGGAAGTAAGACGCCCAAAAAGAAGGAATACCAACCCTGATCTACACAAAAAACAATAAAAAACGAAGGTGACAATATTATGGTGTGAGGATGTTTTTCCGGGTATGGTGTCGGTCCTATTTTCCTCATAAAAACCATATTAACAAAATACGGGTAAAGGGATACCTTGGGAAATGTCATTCTTCCATTTTCTGAAGAAAACATGCCCTTCCGGTGGCATTTTCAATATGACAACGATCCAAAACACACGGCGGCGGCTCTCGTAAAACATTGGTTCCAAGAGAAGGAAGTGTCTTCTATCGCGTGACCAAGGCAATACCCTGACCTCAATCCCATTGAGAACTTGTAGAATGAACTTAAGCGAAGTTTGGCGGGCAATATTTCAGTAATGGAAACCATTTGTGGGAAGCAGTACAAAGAAAATGGTTCCATACCACCTCAGCAGACTATGCCAAAAATTTGTGGAATCAAAGCCACGCCGAATGGAAGAAGTTTAGGCTAACAATGGAGGATACTCTGGTTATTAGAGCAAGTTGAGATAACCCACACTTAATGTTAATAAAATCAATGGCGCAAAATTATAGTCCGCTAATGAACAAGTTTAGGGTGATATTAGCTTGAAATGACGTTCCAGACATGACTCAAACGTCATTTTAAGCTAGTATCACACTAAATTCTCTTAAAGTTGTTCATTAGCGGACTATAATTTTGCGCCAATATTTTTTAATGCGAATTCAGTGAAAAATTGGTTAAAAATTGACGTTTGGTTAAATTTTGACACTTCGCATTAAATAAAATAATTAGACTAGCTGCGGAGCAGGTTAAAATATGACAGTAGTGGTTTAAAACTCATCCATTTTTATTTTTTAACCACAATTCATCCAATTCGCACACGGCCTTATTATTAAAATTGTTTGATTATTTAAGATCCTTTTAATCTCTTTTATTTCCTTTGATATGGAAGTTTTATTAAAACCATGAAAAATTATTGTTCTACTGCAAAAATGTAAATATTATAATTAAAGGGCCGATTTGTTGACACTTTTTTATAAGCAAATTCATTTCATGTAAAAGCAAAATTTATGCTAATAAGAAACAAAAACTATGCCTTTTAAACAAAAAATCAACCAGTGTACACCAAAAATCATAAAAGATAAGAAAATGTATCCCAAGGAACCTTCTGCTCGCGTTTCGTAGTAAAAAATATCTTTGAAAATAGAGCAGAGCTTGAGTGAGTTGTACTTTATTTTTACAGCACAACTTTTTTTAAAATAATAAACATATTTACAGGGGGACTGACGAAAGCTGCTACAATAAAAAAAATTAATAACTAATTTTTTAATGAATCTAGTAATTTGCAGATTGATTCTTAGATTTAATAAAAATGGATAACTGGGGTACTGAAGCAAGAATTTGGATTGTCCGCCGTTATTATGCACTGGAGTCCGTAATTTTGGTTCAAAGAGAATATAGGCGCACGTTTGGCGGCAATCATCCGAGCGGATGGACTATAATGAGGTTTGTCAACAATTTTGCAGAGCATGGAACGGTCGAAAGAATACCTTACCATCGAAATCCTTCTGTTCGAATGGAGGAAACAATAGCTGCTGTAGCTGCTGCCATACAAAATAATCCAAGAGTTTCGACAAGAAACTTATCTGCTCAAATGGGTATAAGCAGACAGTCATTGCAGTCAATTATGCACAATGACTTGGACTTACTCCCCTATAAAATCCAAATGGGCAACAAACAGAATGCAACAGACTTGCCGATTCGCTTGGAATTTTACCCGAAGATGCTCCAAATGGTGGAAGAGGACGGAAACATGTTGAACTATCTTTTTATGTCTGACGAAGTTCATTTTGATACGGCAACATCAAAAAACAAAATTGTCGAATATGGTGTGCTTCCAACCCACAGATACTCCATGAGACAGAATTGCATCAACTTCGTGGTACAGTATGGTGTGCAGTTTTGTCAAGATGCACGGTCACACCGTTACGGTTACTGGAGACCGTTACTTGACCATGTTGAGAGAGTTTTTCTATCCAGAAGTACGCCGCAAGAGAATTCTTTTCAAAACTGTTTGGTTTCAGCAAGATGGTGTAGCTCCTCACATAGCTAGGCCTGTTATGAAAAAATTGCGAAGAAAATTTACGAACAAGCTGATATTCAGGAACTCCTCATTCCGTTGGACCTCCAGGTCACCTGACCTTACTGCACCTGATTTTTTTGTGGGGTTATTGCAAACAGGAAGTCCAGGAAGTCTTCAAGTCAAAACAAAACCAACAAATTTGAATGAATTAAAGCAAGCCATTCAAGAAACAATTGCGGCTATTTCAGTGTCAAGGTTATTTAAGTTTCTTAATGTAGCAATATTCATCATCATCAGCCACCTACCTACTGGTTATCTCCGTTAATATGCGATTACATCTTAAGTGATGTTTAAACATTAGTATCTAGATATTTTACTGCAGAAAAACCATTTTCTTTGCACGATTTGTAAACGTTTTTATTTTTGAAATGAGTGAAGAAATATAGTGGCTTAAACATTTTCTTAAAAGAAAAAAAAATTCACAAAAATCTAACAACACAAATTTGTTATCTGTTTAACAAATAAACACAAAATTTGTGTGGAGGCACTTATCAGATGAAATCGAAAATAGTATGCTGTACTAGATATATGCATATTTTATCGAAAATATTGCTATTATTGTTTTATTCCAAACAGAAATGATACTCAAAAGCTTATTTATCATGCACTCACTCCCTCTCTCAATTGCTCTTTTGAAATAAAAGCAAACAAAAAATAAATGAAAATATAAAACAGATCTGAGAGAGAAACCTTGCGCATTGGTTTTTGAAATAATCCGTGTTTCTTTCAGAAGTTCCAGATGTTATGTTGAAGAGTCTAAGATTTTTTATGGACATTAGCTAGGATATTTATGCATCAATTTTTGCATGAGGTCCCAGAAATTTTGCGGAGCAAGTACTTAGAGACGAATATGATAGCAATTGCATAAACGTTGGATCCCAGTAGATATATCGATGTATTTTTTTTTTATTATTTTATTTCAACACAGATTAAACACACAAAAATCAAAATCAAAAAATACCTACACCCTGCTGCCACTTAGCAGTTTTTATTCCAGCTTGTATTTTGTATAGGTACTTTGTACACACTTTGATCTTTGCAATGTTTCACTTCTATCACTTGGTTTATAACTTGCATACACGAAAAGGCTTTTGAAAATAATGAACTTACATATTTTGTATTTTCATTTTTTTGTTATTGCTCTTTATATGATAAATACAGCACTTTAAAAACGCCCAAGATAAGGCAGCTTTTCCATAAACCACGTACTTCGTATTCAATATTTTGCCACATTTGAGAATAATTTGTTTTCTTTACGATAAAAAAATAAAAACGCACTTGTCGGGCGGAGGTGGTGGATGTAGCCAACCAACCTCAGCTCTTCAATGTTTGTAATTCGAATAGAACTTGCGCTTCGAACAAACGATGGTGATAAACTAAACAATAGGCAAAAAGCTTCAAGTGAATGTGCTGTGCTGTGGGCCCAAAAACATCATGAAACTATTTATTGCGTATACAATAATGACGTTGACAGGCCTTGTAAGGTTTCAAATATGCGCGAGGGGTATCTAATCGTATTAACCACCCACCCTCTGGCGTCCTTCCTATGCCGTCCAAATATATGGAGGTTAGTGGTGGAAAACAGTTGCTTGATTCTAAGCTTTCTCCATGCACATTGATTTTTTTGTTTAATGTGTAATGCAATATTCAGAGAGCTCTGTCTCTTCAAATAAGTGTGACCAGAATAGATATTTGATTTACGTGACGAGTTTATTTATTTATTTATTTCTTTATTATTATAATATTTATATAGCGACAATTTATAAATTAAAATTAAAATAGTGTTAAATGTCGCTTAGGCATACAAAATATCAATAATGGACAAGGTTTGTGGAGTACAAATTTGATACAAAATTCCATATAACAAAAAAAAAAAGAACTAATGAATATAAATACAAATGTTAAAAAGATATAAAATAATCCTCAAGTGACATAGGTCAACAAAATTTCAATTTGATGTTGGTCAAATTCAAGAAGCCAGGCTTTAGATTTTTTCAGAAATAAGGACAATACACGAATGGAACGAATAGTTACAGGAAACGTATTATAAAGTTTGCAGGACACAATAGAGTAAAAGTTTCTTATAGGTATGAGTGGTACGGAACAAGGGAACGGTCACATAATTATCACGGTTTCTTCTCAAGATTCGGACATCAGATATGGGGCTCTGCAAATAACCTCACCTCATAAAAAATATTTTGGACGTCTTATGCTCAAAACAGATGTGCAGAATTTCTGCACGCAGCGCTGCATGCAGCGCTTCAAGCAAAACACATGTGCAGAAACTCTGCCAAGTTCTGTCAAGATAAAAACGACACCTGCCAAAATTTTATTGATTTTGGTTGTTTTGTGTTTAAAAAAATTTGAAATCCGTCATCAAGGAAATTTTTTTTATTCATTTTGAAAGAATAGGTATGCTCTTCGAGTACTGTCTGTCCGTGGTTTACTAGTTAGGTGCGTTGGCTGCTATAAGCAGAACGTTGTGGGTGAAAGTCCTACTCGTGCCTCTTGCTAAGATCTAACAAAATCTGTCATGAAAAAGTGCTTCTCAACTTTGCCGTTCGGAATTGTAGGTCCCCTCAATTCTTCACACGCACCCAGAGAATTGTTGATGAGAGTAAGCCACTTAGGCCTTGGCTCTTCAAGAGCTGTTGCGCCACTCTATTTTTATTTTATGGTCTTCGAGCAGGAGAAAGAAAGGTTTTGTGGACCACAAAGGACCTTAGAGCTGCCCTCTTAATAAAAAGAAACAAAAACAAGAAAATAGGAATCGCAATTATTGGTGTCTATAATTTCGAAAATGTGCAATACAATTTGTGCAATTCCATCTCATAAATAATATTAGAAGATTAAAAGAAGTCTAAAAATATAGACAATTGAACTTTTATTCCACACATCGTATTGTTGGATTCCCTTGCTCACCGGAGAGCCTTCGTATTTTTCGTCTGTTCAATCTGTTGGTTGAGTAACTTGGTGACTTCTTTGAGCTTCTGAAAATCGTATTTCTTCTTTGGCGTGAAAAAAGCATTCAAAGCAATTGATTGTTGCGATATTCCGTTTATTCGATTTGCGATTACAGGCGTCTTTGTAGAGCATGTAGTGTGTTCCGGTCTCGATGAGATTTGATATGGCAAATCAGAGGACTTGAGTTTTGATTGTTCGATTAGCGCGACCCTCCTTCTCGTAGCGAGTTCAAGGCTTCGAATTTTTCCCCCAGACTTCGTGCAATCCGGGACATTTGTGCGGACACATGAGCGACCAATCTCCGTTGGCCTCCACACGTTTCATGAACAAATCACCTCCGGCAATAAAAACGAATTCCTATTATTTTGCTTATTTGAATTTCAAAACTGACAATTAGAAATAATACACACTGTCAATATTGTGTCAATATAAGTATTGCCAGATAGCAATTATTTTGAAAATTTTGTTTTTGAATTATGGCTGCAATGAAACTAGGCATAATATTTAGAAATAGAGACATCACGCAGCGCTGTTCTGCATGCAGAATTTGCTGCCATAAGAGCCTGTGTATTTTTGATTTTGCTGCGCAGCAATTCTGCACATCTGTTTTGCCCTTTAAAATAATATAAATGTCTGATGGACAAAACGTTTAGGGATCTAAACAACTCCATGGATTGATTTAAACGATTGGCTCCACAAATTTTTCTTATGGCACATTGCTGTGGGATTTGAAGGATGTTAATTTTTGATTTGCAGTTGCCCGTAGCTTAGTTGGTAAGTGCGTTGGGCTGTTAAGCTGAACGTCGTTGGTTCGAGTCCTACTCAGGCCAAGTTTTTATTTCATCTTTCACGGGCACTGCCTCTTGCGAAGACCTGACAAATCTTCCAAAAGTATCAATCTGTCATGAAAAAAGTGCTTCTCAACTCTGCCGTTCGGAATCGGCGTTAAATTGTATGTCCCCTCAATTCTTCACACGCACTCAGAGAATTGTTGATGAGAGTTAGCCACTTAGGCCTTGGCTCTTCAAGAGCTGTCGCGCCACTCTATTTATTTATTTATTTTAATTTTTGATTTATATGCCCCACCCCAGCAGCATATCCCGCACTGGAGTTTCGAATGATATATGCCAAAATAAACCATTCTAAGAGTTGTTGTATTGCAATATTTCCCGAGGTGATAGGAGCTTCTAACTTCTAACTGAGCATCTCAGATATTGTTTTAAGGCTGAAATATGATTAGATCAACTCATAGTCTGATCGAAGTTAAAACAAGAACTACTGCATTTTTCGTGAATATTAGGCCCGGTGCACACACGCGATTTTTGTCGCGGCGATATCGCAGCGATATCGCAACTATTCAGTGCACACTTGCGACATTTTACCGCAGGTTTCAATATTTATTTTGAGTTTGTCTTTAAACAATGGAGGTTTACAGGAAGAAAAGAATTATTTTCGCGTACCTCGTGCGTAAAAATTATGTTCTTAATAAAAAGAAACGACGTCATTGACGTAAATGACCATTCCATCGGCTAATAAAAGGACTATTTTATTCATTATTTCAAAATAAGAGTCAAAATCCTGAACATATTTTTAACAATTTTCGAATGAGTTTAATTTCTTTTGATGAGTTATAGGTCAAAGTTTCACCAAATATCAAAATCAAATAAAAAGAAACCAGCATCAAAATCATCCATATTTTCCCTTTCAATTTGATAAAAACTCGCGGTAAAAATCGCATGTGTGCACTGCACAATAGAAAACAATGTAAAACAAGACACAAATGCGATTTTTGTCGCCGCGATGTCACTGCGATATCGCAGAAACTTTTGCGACATTTTACCGCAGAAATGTCGCAGAAGTGTCGCTGCGATATCGCAAGTGTGTGTGCACCACTCCATTTGATTGTGAGTACTTTATGTCGTAAAAGCGATATCGCAGCGATATCGCCGCGGTAAAAATCGCGTGTGTGCACCGGGCCTTATAAGACACAAGGCTTGAAACAACATTACAAGAACAAGTGCATATTTTATGTTGCATGCAATTTGGTGCATGAAAAACAATGCTTACGTCAGGATCATTTCTTTTTATTAGATTAAAATACATAACTTTAGTGTAAATTCACAAACGCATCACTGCAGAGATGATTAGGAATCATTTCTATAGCACGTTCATAAACGCAAAAATTGGCATCACTTAAAATGTCAAGTGTTCATTATTGCAAAGTTCAATAAACTGATGCTCAAATATAAAACAAAAAAGCAGCATTGTTGATGCCGACGGGAATTGGAGTAAAAATGGAGCAAAAGGACAATGAAAAGTATTTAATCAAATTCAAATGAATTTCAGGTATTTCGGGTATTTTTCAATTATTTTGAAAAAGTTTTTTATCTTCGGAATTTCCCTTCTGGATGAAATTTGTATGAATGTTTGCATTTTCTTCAGACTTTTTACCCTCAAAATTCGCATTTTTTGAAGAAATGTATTGTTTTTCGATTCATTATTATCAATGAGAGTTTTTGTTAGAATCACGTCCATCATTAAGCAAAAATTGTTTTTAAACGTAAAACTTTTTGTCAATCAGCATCGCATCGTAATCAGCTGAGCAACGATCAGCATCGCAAAAAAGCAGTGATGCGTAATCACTACCAAAAAATTTGACGTTTCTGAATTTACCCTTAGTTTTATCGATGACACAAAGTTTGTGTTTAGCAAACCAAATACGCAATAAATGAACATCATGGTTCAAAACAACTAGAAGATCTAATGCGCTAGATGAAGTGTACGCTAAACCTTAATCCCTTCTTCCTAATGCACTCACTGTGGCTCTGGCATAATAAGGGTGTAAGAAATCCCTTGAGTAGGTGTAAATTATATAAAAAAAAAATGCCGTAATTTTAGCACAAAATGGTAAGTTAAACATAGAGCTGATATACATGAGGAACAAAATAGGCCCCAACACAGACCCTCGTGGGACACCAATGTTAGAGATTCTAGTGTCGCTTAAGTTATCTCTAACTTTGACTTTTATAAGATAACATTGGAACCAGTTGTATACTTGGCCTCTAAAGCCAATTGATTGAAGCTTGTATAAGAGGGTAGCATGGTCAACAGTCTCAAATGCTTTACTTATGTCAACAAACAACCCCGCACAACATTTTTTATCATCAAGGCCACTGTTGATATAAGAACAAAAATTTAGAAGCGCATCTTCCGTAGAGAGCCCTTCTCGAAAGCCGTACTGTGACGAGCTGAAGAATTTGTATTTTTTAAGTAGCTTAACATTCTTAGTCTAAGAGCCGCTGAAGACCGACCTACACCGAGCTGTTAACCGGCTGAAACTTTTTCTTATCAAATTTAATTTGTAAACATACATATATGAATATGATAGCTTGCCTAACGAAAAGTGTGCCAGGCTATATTAAATTTAACTTTATTTAATCAATACCTAACTAACTCCTCCTTCACCCATATGTTATAATAAAACGTTGTGCCAAATAGCCATATCGTGTAAGTAGGCTTGAGACAAGAAAAAAAATTTATGAGAGAGGGGGGCCTTTTCCCCCCGTTTAGCTAGGAGGGGTAGTTTTCTGAAAAATTGACTTATGTTTTTAAAAAAATATTAAAAATCAATGGCTTCATCTACAACAACGTGTTATACCTCTCTGCAAAGCAAAATTGGGTAGCAGGTAGTGGGTAGCGGGGTCTGTTATTTGAGGTAGTACAAAATCTGCCGGGTCAACTAGTTTGCCATAATACTATGGATTAATTTTGTATGCGTTTTTATAATAAAGGAGGTTTTATTGTTTTTAATTTGCTAAAGAGTGTTCCGGACACTGAAAATGCGAATTGCTTGAAGCACCACCCAACTGCAGAAGAAAAACTTTAAACTAAATGCATCTTGCTAAGAGAGAGAAAGAGATCCACCTTCCTATGAGAACCGTTACTTCCGCCAAACTAAAAAAGCTGTTACTGATTTGAATTTTTAAATTTGCTTGATTGCAGTTTTTTTTCAAAATATTTGGATTGCTATATGTTAAAGACAAGTAGGTACTAAATAAATGAAGAGATTAAAAACAAAAAAAGTATCGCTCCATATGAAAAATTGCTTATCAATAATACGAATTTTAATAAATGTTTTTAAGTCCTTGTTGTTAGAAAAATTAAAATTTTCTCCAATATTGTTACAGTTCACATTTCGAATTTTATATGCTCATTAAGAAATGTTAGCAAAAACTCTTTTTATTTTGATGGAATTCAAATGTGCAATTTTTGTCAATTTTGGTGTTTTTGAGTCCTTACTACTAAGTAATGGAGGAGTAGTGGCCTAGAAACAGTTTTTGTCTACCAATAGACACCTTAATCATTTCGATAGGAAAACCAATTGCTACACAATACCATTTGAAAAAAACGCAGTTTTGGTCCGGAACACTCTTAAGAGTTTTGTTTTTACCAAATAAACATTTTAACATTTTAAAAAAGGAAACTGTAAACTTTTTACTTGTTTGTAATCTAAAAAACCTTAGAACACCTTTTTATAGAAATTATTATTTTGATTTTTTCAATTATTATTATTATTATTGAGCCGAATCTGAACAGACGTATGTAGGTACTGTTGTTACTTTCATTATTATTAAAAATAAAAAACCTTTACAACATCGAAGTGGGATTAGCTGCAGTTATAGAAAAAACAATATCATTTTCCACCATAACAGCGATCTTCTATAGCATGGTGTGAAGCCAATAATGTGGAAGTTCCGTTAAGTGCAACCATAGCTCAGCTGCGAGACCTTTATACTGAGCTTATGTCGTTTTCCATTGGTCGTCCAGAAGCATTCGGAAGAGTCCAGAAGTCTTGGATATGGGATACATTTTGAAGATGCAAGAACTGGCTTCCGTGCGAATATCGATGAGCGTCAAACAATTCAATTTATAATCGATGAGTTTCGCGATCGTTCAAATAACATAGCTGTTTTATATCCTGCTTGCAATCTTGATGAATTAAAACAGTTATCTCACCGTTATTCTCAATTACGTGATATGAATTCCGCTCACGTAAATGTATCTCATTCAACTGATTTAAAACCTGCGACTTCGTCTAAAATAATTGGAAAGAATATTCGACAAAATGTTAATACGTATCCTAAACCGACAATTGTTCTGGTGTTGGACATTTTTCATCATCTTGTCCCGAGCGAAAAAGAGAACGAGGATCATGTTTTCGATGTGACTCCACACAACATGTAATCAAAAATTGCCCAAAACAACCATCAACAAGCCGACAAGTGGCATTAATAGATGAATTTCGATTTGGTTCTGATGCCGAACAAACAACAAATTAACACTAGACGTTTCGAAGACACTACTCATATTGATGAAATAAATAACGTAAGTACTTATAGGAACAAAAATGCTTCTCTATAACTCGAATTTAACCTTATTGTATTCTGTTCAATGCACTTAATATTTCTGATCACTGCATTTAGGACGATGTGCAACATGATGATGTTTACATCTCTCCCAATAACACAGTTGAATTTGAAGGTGAAAAGTATCATACGTTGCCCTCCATGGGGTAAGCCTTGACGTGGCGGAGCGGCTTACGGTAACTACTACTGCGATGCTTAGAGCTATGCGATCGCGAAACTTGTTTTCGCAGCAGGGCCTCCCATGGTCAACAGGTCGAAGCGGAGTAGGCTGTTACTACTAACTACCCCACAACGAAGGAGTGTTCCCACCAAGGCACTTCCCACGAGGGACGGCAGCGGATGAATTTCTTTTTGGAATGAACGGTGGCGTCCTCAGTTCCAGTTAGGTCGAACTACTTGGTGAACACCTTTACGGGCTACTTCGACATATTTGAAGCTCAGGTCGTAAAAGGAGCGGTTTTCCGGCTTTTGTACTTGGAGTCACATCAAGTACCTGGTACTCCAGGTTGGGGGTTGTACGTCGGGGTGACTTCCCGGTTACATAGAAAAAATCTAGTTACGAAGCATCAACAGGCCTCGGAAACGGACGGATACACTGATGACGACCCAAGCAAACGTATAAAGGACAACGAATTTCGGATATGCACGTGGAATGTTAGGTCCCTTAATGGACTGCGTGCTGCCGAACAACTAGCGGAGACCCTCAACTGCTACAAAGCAGATATTACCGCTATCCAGGAAATGCGATTGGATGGACCGGGCGAAAAGAAGATGAATAACTGCGACATCTACTATGGGGATTGCTACCGGGAACAGCGACTCTTTGGATGCGGATTCGTCGTGGGAAGCAGACTCAGGCAAAAAGTCTTGAGCTTCAAATGCGTAAGCAAACGCATCTCTACCATCCGAATTAAGGCTAAATTCGGCAACATTAGCTTAATATGCGCGCATTCCCCCACAGAAGAGAAAAAGGACGACACCAAAGACGAATTCTACGAGCTCCTCGACAAAACATATGAGCAATGTCCTAGCTATGACATGAAAATTGTCCTCGGCGATTTTAACGCAAAGCTGGGAAATGAAGGCATTTTTGACAGAACAGTCGGAAAGCACAGCCTGCACGACACCACTTCCGACAACGGATTCAGGCTGATCGATTTTGCTGCGGGGCGAAATGTTGTGGTAGGTAGCACCTGGTTCCCACATCTCAACATCCATAAAGGTACATGGAGATCTCCTGATCAATCAACCGTCAACCAGATTGATCACATTGCGATCGACGGGAGGCACTTGTCCAGCATTCTAGATGTTCGAACTTTCCGAGGAGCCAACATCGACTCGGACCACTACCTCGTCGTAGCTAAGGTAGTGCTACGAATATCCCGACAACGGCCAAAACAAAGAAATGCTGCAAGAAAATTCGACGTCGGACGGCTACAATCGCAAGAGATCGCCAGATCCTTCTCTGATCGAGTGTCAAGTAACCTCTTAAGGAGTCCTATGCCGCCAACATCAAGTATCGAAGACCAGTGGCAACATTGCCAGAATGCAGTTAGAGATGCCGCCTCTAATGTGCTGGGTTTCACACAGCCACAAAAAAGAAACCCCTGGTTTGACGAAGAATGCAAGCAGGCCCATGCAGCCAAGCAGGATGCATACAAAGCGGCGCTGCAAAGAAGGACAAGAGCTGCTCGTGAGCTCTACGAGCAAAAGAGGAGAGAAGAACGCCGGCTTCTCAGGAGAAAAAAGAGAGAGCATGAGAAGCGTCAGATCGAAGATGTTGAGAGAGCTAACAGCAGGAATGAAGTTTGGAGGTTTTATCGGAAGGTAAAACAGCTGGCTCAAGGTCATCGAGCAAGAACCGATACCTGCAGAGACCAACAAGGGAACATCATAGTAGAACCGCAGTCAGTGCTGGGGATTTGGAAAGACCACTTCTGTAGACTGTATAACGGCGACGACGAACAGAACCCCACCGTCAGACAGGAGCCTTTTATCATACACGATGACAGCCAACAATTCCGTGAACCCGACCTAGAAGAAGTGAAAACGGCAATATCACGGCTGGAATCCAACAAAGCCACTGGAGCAGATGGTCTAGCATGCCCGATGAATGGAATCTCAGCATTTTTTGCCCGATCCTGAAAAAGGGAGATCCTCTAAACTGCGCCAACTACAGAGGAATCAGTCTGCTTAACATCGCCTACAAGATCCTCTCTGCCGTAATATGTGAACGTCTGAAGCCTTTCGTCAACAATCTGATTGGTCCTTATCAATGTGGCTTCAGGCCAGGAAAGTCTACCATCGACCAAATTTTCACGTTGCGGCAGATCCTGGAAAAAACCTATGAAATGCAAATCGATACCCACCACCTCTTCATTGATTTTAAGGCCGCGTATGACAGCATCTACAGAGACGAACTGTATAAAGCTATGTCTAGCTTTGGCATCCCTGCCAAGCTCGTTCGCTTGTGCAAAATGACGATGGAGAACTCACGTTGCTCTATCAAGGTTGGCAATGAGCTTACGGAATCATTCGACGTCAAAAAAGGATTCAGACAAGGCGATGCACTGTCGTGTGATTTCTTCAACATCGTTCTTGAGAAGATAGTCCAAAACTCCACCGTCAACACCAGAGGCACTATCTTCTATAAATCTGTTCAACTTCTCGCGTACGCCGACGATATTGATATAATGGGAAGAACACAGCGTGATGTCAATGGCGCCTTTGTGAGAATTGAGACAGAAGCGGCAAAAATGGGTTTAGCGGTAAATGAGGGAAAAACGAAGTACATGCTGTCTTCGAGTAAGGACACCCAACATCGACGGCTCGGACAGAACGTCACAATAGACGCATACAACTTCGAGGTAGTTAAGGAGTTTGTCTACCTAGGCTCCGCTATCAACACGGACAATAACACCAGCGCTGAGATAAGACGAAGAATTAAGTTGCTAAGAAAGCAACTGAGTGGAAAAGCCCTCTCTCGAGCAACTAAGGTTAAACTGTACAACACCCTCATCATCCCTGTCCTGCTGTATGGTGCAGAAGCATGGACCCTAACAAAATCGGATGAATGTGCCTTAGGCTGTTTCGAGAGGAAAATTCTTCGGGTCATCTTTGGCCCCGTGTGCATTGATGGGGAATGGAGAAGGAGATACAACAGCGAACTTTACGGGTTGTACAACGACGTGAACCTAGCCAGAAGGGTCAAGGTCCAGAGACTCAGATGGCTCGGTCATTTAGAGCGCATGGACACCAATGCTCCGGCCCGGAAAGCCTTCGACACTATTCCCGAGGGACGCAGAAGGAGAGGAAGACCGCGACTCAGGTGGCGCACACAAGTGGAAGAGGACCTAAATCAACTTGGAGTGCAAAACTGGAGACAGCTAGCTAGGGACCGAGCTGACTGGCGGAGACTGTTGATTGAGGCCCAAGTCCACATCGGACTGTAGCGCCACCTTAAGTAAGTAAGTAAGTTGCACCAATAACTTGAGCATTTTAATGTTAGTAAGACAACTCAGCTGCCCGTGGCTAAGTGGTTAGGTGCGTCCGCTGCTAAGCAGAACGTCGTGGGTTCGAGTCCTACTCGTGCCCATAAAGTTTTTATTTCATCTTTCACGGGTATTGCCCTTTGCGAAGAACTGACAAAACTTCCAAGAGTATCAATCTGTCATGAAAAAGTGCTTCTCAGTTTCGCCGGTCCCCTCAATTTTTCACACGCACCCAGAGAATTGTTGATGAGAGTAAGACACTTAGGCCTTGGCTCTTAAAGAGCTGTCGCGCCACTCTATTTATTAATTAATTTTATTAAGACAACTCTTAATAAACTTTCTACAAGATAAATTAGAACAATAAATACTTTATTACAAAAATGAACCACGAGGCATCATCCCAATTTTCTCTAGATATTTTTAAATTTCATTCGAAGATAAAATAATCACAGTACCTGATTCTGATGTAAGTGATGTTAATGTCTTATAAAGTTATAACTTATAAGCAACACACAATTAATGAAATAAACAAAAACTAAAAATGTATGCAGATATATTTAACAATACATACATACTTACATAGGTATCTACATGCATATGCGTAGATGCTACCCAATTAAGTTTTACTTCAGTTGTGTTGTGAGTTAAAAATGAAAAAAGTAGTAAGTATCATAAACGATTAATTTATTTCATTAACTCTTGGAATTACATACAACCCTTGAACTATCAACAAAAAATGACTGACCATGAAATTAAACTTATATTCGCTTTTTAAATGTAACTTTTTTGTTTTGCTGAAGTCGCTCAATAATGGAAACACGTAAGTATGTATTATTCAACTGAAGTTTTAGTTTATCGTTGTAATGACTTTAGGTCAGTATTTTTCAACTGTAATTTATAATTGGATAATGTGTTAACGACTTTATGTCATTATTTTGACTTTCAGCGTTGGAACTATTCTCATTGCCTTAAAAACATTTAAAAGGCTTCTCATGACGTTGCTGTAGGTATCATTTCGTATAAAATCAATTTATTTGTTTGTTTAATGGGATTACAAAACGTAAAGCTGAAACGTAAAAAAATACTCAAACGTTTTATTTTATTCTTAAAAAATGTGAAATTGTCTTCGATCCTATTCGCCCGATTTGCTAGGTCAAATAGCTCCGACCATAAAAATGTTTAGCTCTATGCTGCGTTCGGTTGAGAGTGTTCCGGACAAAAACTGTGTTTTTTCAAATGGTATTGCGAAGTGATTGGTTTTCCTATCGAAATGATTAAGGTGTCTATTGGTAGACAAAAACTGTTGGTAGGGCACTATTTCAGTTAAGTACTTACTACTTATCATTAATAAACTGAGTAGTGTGGACTTAAAAAGGCAAAAATCGTCAAAAGCACACTTTTTCAAAGTGAATTCCATCAAAATGAAAGATTTTTTGCTTATATTTACTTCCTAATGAGCAGTATTTGGAGCAGTATTTAACAAAAAAGACTTAAAAAATAATGATTAAAATTCATAAATTTGAAAATTCAAATCAGTAACGGCTTCATTAGTTTGGCGGAAGTTGGGTGACGCTTCAAGCAATTTGCATTTTCCCTTTCAACCCGGAATACTCTTAACAAAAAATTTTCATTTTTTGTAATTTTATGCTGAGAACAATAATTGAACTGAAGAATTTAAGGCCATATCTCTTTTTGAGCTATTTTTCGTCTTGAAAAAGACTTTTTTTTCTTTTACAGGAAGATAACACGGCGTTTATAAACAATTAAAAATATACGACAAGATAATAGTTTATAATTCGCACGAACCTTAAACTATAACTTTGTATTTTATTAACAAATAAAACAAAAAAAGAACTACGTACCCTATCCCTTAGCATGAACAATCCGCGACTGACTGATTTCTCAAAAAGCAACTGATGGTTATATAGAAATATTTGAACGAAGAATTTTAATGCTTCGTTCTCCATGATTCTCAGCGTTTCGTGTCTTATAAAAAATGTATCTTTTTGAAAATGGATGTGGCCCAATTCAGGGCTGACAGAAAAATAGAAAAAGGTATCAGATTTCGATCTCCTAAATTCTCATAACTTTGAGTGAAAAGGAGTAGATTCTCACAATAATCGGCACGTACCAGTGTGCGGTAGGCCAGGCAGAACAACGATAGACGAAATATTCACACTGAGGCAGATCTTGGAAAAGACCAAAGAATTTCAATTCGAAACCCACCATCTTTTCATCGACTTCAAAGCTGCTTATGATAGCATCCACCGCCCAAGAGCTTATGATGGCGATGTCTAAATTCTGGATCCTGAACAAACTGTACGCAGTGCAGTGTGCAAATGGGTAACAGCTCATCCAAGTAGTTTCAAACATGTACTGTCATGTGATTTCTTCAACATAGTCCTGGAGCAGATCATCGGTTGATTGAAGGTCCTGTAGGTCTTAAATTAAATGAAGACAAAACAAAGTACACACTATCAACAAACAAAGCAACATCTGTCCACCACCTAGGACAAAACGTCACTGTTTGTAGCAGCAATTTCAAGGTAGTTAAGGAGTTCGCCTACCTTGGAGCAAACATCAATCCCACAAACGACACCTTAGTGGAGATCTGAAGAAAAATTACCCTAGCGAACCGCTGCTGCTTCGGTTTGGCCAAACAACTGGGTTCAAAACTCCTAACTCGAAAGACAAAGTGTCTGCTATACAAAACTTTGATTT
The DNA here is from genome assembly GCA_943590905.1 of Sphaerophoria taeniata. Taxonomy (NCBI): domain Eukaryota; kingdom Metazoa; phylum Arthropoda; class Insecta; order Diptera; family Syrphidae; genus Sphaerophoria; species Sphaerophoria taeniata. The sequence continues at coordinate 69,068,437 of OX016542.1, forward strand.
TACCAGTCCTACTCTAAGTGGACGATAAGTAAAAAAGGGGAATTGATACTGGGCACTTTCGAAAGAAAAATTGTTCGACGGATTTTCGGTCCCATATGCGACGATGGCGAATGCAGAAGAAGGTTCAACCGAGAACTATACGAGCTGTACAAAGATGTGGATGTAGTCCAGAAGGCCAAGAAAAGACGACTACATTGGCTCGGCCACATCGAGCGAATGGACGACAACGCTCCAGCCAAGAAAGTCTTCTCATCCCATCCCCCAGGTTCGAGACGACAAGGAAGACCGAATTTACGTTACAAGGACCAAGTGACTGCGGATGCCAGAGCGCTTGGTTTCGGTGACTGGAGAAGTGGAGAGTGCATGCGAGGGACCTTTCACGATGGAAGGCTGCAGTATCTCAGGCTGAGATCCTTCATGAGCCGGATGAGTAAGTATAGCAAAGCACAGCTGTGTGGACGAAGCCGTTGGTTTTTAATATTTTTTTTTTTGTACATAATAAACTATTTATTTTAAAAAATGCTCCACCCGGCTAAGCGGTGGTTAGGAGAATTCTTGTACCAACCCTACCTTCACGCTCTAGCTTTTTGGCACAGTGTTCGTGAATCACAATGTATGCCAAAGTGAAATCGCTATTGAAGTTAGAAGAATCCATTCTATTCAGAACTTCCTTTTGAATCGGAATCAATTTTATCAGTTAGAATAACAAAATCCGCTGGTGAAGTGAATTTCCTTGTAAGCTTGTAGCAGCAAAAAAGTGCTTCTTTCTTAGGTTCCGTACCTACCTAGTGACTGAAATCACCATTCCGTATCTTATAAACCTAAACCCTGATAGTAGTAAGAACGTTGAAGCTTTCACAAATTATGTTTTTCTGTTGCCCCTATAACAAAATACTTTGTAACGGAATGAAATATACTCCATTACAAGAAGTATTATTTTAAGGCTGTTTTTACTGGTGCGCGTCCAATTCGAACCTTACCTGTTTTTTTAATTTCCTAGTTAGCCAGATTAGCGAGCCAAGTGATGTGTAGAGTAGTCTTAGGTTAGGTTAGGTTAGGTTAAAGTGGCTGTCATGGATGTTAAAAGACATACTTATAGGCCAATTGAAGGCCCATTGTGATACCACATGAATCTAAAAGGCCTTCTCGAATGCTCAATGAAACCAATTAGAGTTCCTTACGAAACGTAGAAGATTAATTATATTAATGTGTTCGAGATCGTTTAGATCATTATAAAAGTATTCTCCTAAGTGAATCATATGTTTATGAGCCAGAGCAGGACAGGTGCAGAGGAGGTGAAGAACTGTTTCCTCCTCCTCCTCATCCATGCAGCTTCTGCAGAAATCATAAGCATGTAGCGATTGGTATACCAACATTAGCCACTTGTGGTTAAATGGGTAATGTTGTACCACATTTGGCGATTTCATCGGCTCTGCAGTTTCCTGGAATGTCTCTATGGCCTGGCACCTGGCACCCAGTGAAGGTGATTGTTAAACTGTTGTGCCATCTCCATTAGAGACGATCGACAGTTTTGGACCGTAATCGAGTTTGTAGAGACAGAGTCCAGGGATTTTATAGCTGCCTGACTGTCTGAGAAAATCCGGATATCAGATGTGGATACCACGTTTTCTCTGAGCCAGGACAGGACCTCCTTAATCGCCAAAAGTTCTGCCTGAAACACGCTACAATGATTTGGAAGGCTGAATGGGAGACTTAGTTTTAGTCGTTCGGAGTGCACACCTCCACCAACCCCATCACTAGTTTTCGATCCATCAGTATAGAAGTGGATTGCCTCGTCTTCCAGGAATGTTTTATTTTCCCAGAAGGATCTGGAAGGTATAGAAGTTTCGAAGTTTCTATCGAACTGTAGTTGGGGAATGGTGTAATCTGTGTGCTTTGGAATTGATTCTAGATAATTAAGAATAACAGAGTGGACAATGGTATTGTTAGTCCACTGTGAAGAGGCATTCAGGCGAATAGCAGAACTAGCAGCTATTTGTTTGCTGATTATATCCAGAGGTGTCAGATAGAGTAGGGTGTCTAGTGCCGCAGATGGGGTCGTACGAAGAGATCCGCTTATACTTAGGCATGCTGAGCGTTGGACTTTACTAAGTTTATCGTTATAAGTTTTATTATAGAGAAGAATCGGTCTGATTACCGATGTGTAGCCAGTGAGTGATTCTTGGTTGTAGACCCCATTTACTGCCAGTGGCTTTCTTGCAGGTGAAAAGAGCTACCGTAGATTTGCTTATTCTTTCGTGTGTGTTGCTCTTGCTCTTCCAATTTAGTTTTCTGTCGAAAATAAGACCCAGATATTTTGTTTTCTCTGAAAACTTTAATAAGACACCGTTTATAGAAGGAGGGTCGATGTGCGCAATTTTATACTTCCTAGTGAATAGGACTAAATCGGTTTTGTGTGGGTAAACGCTTAAACCACACCGATTCGCCCAAAGTGTTAGAGCGTTCTTTTAAGGTATTAAGATGCTTCCCTGAAACAGCTATAGCAACGTCATCAGCAAATGCTATCACTCTGAAACCCTCCCTATCCAGACAGGTAAGAATTTCGTTCACTACCAGATTCCAGAGTAGAGGGGAGAGAACACCGCCTTGCGGCGTACCTCTGCTGACAAATCTTCTAACGGAACAGCCGCCTAGTTCTGAGTTAATTATTCTGCAAGTTAGCGTTGAATGAATTAACTCACCAAGCGAACTCTCCACATTCAGAGATGACAGTGCAGAAGTGATTGAGGATGTGTCCACGTTGTTAAAGGCGCCTTCTATATCAAGGAATGCAACCATCGAGCAAGAACCGAAGCCTGCAGAGATCATCAAGGGAACATCATAGTAGAGCCGCAGTCAGTGCTGGGGATTTGGAAAGACCACTTCTGTAGACTGTATAACGGCGACGACGAACAAAACCCCGCCGTCAGACAGGAGCCTTTTATCATACGCGATGACAGCCAACAATTCCGTGAACCCGACCTAGAAGAAGTGAAAACAGCAATATCACGGCTGAAATCCAACAAAGCCGCTGGAGCAGATGGTCTAGCTGCCGAGCTGTTCAAAGCCGCAGGCGACGAGCTAGATAGGAGCATGCACCAAATCATCTGTAAGATATGGTCGGAGGAATGCATGCCCGATGAATGGAACCTCAGCATTGTTTGCCCGATCCTGAAAAAGGGAGATCCTCTAAACTGCGCCAACTACAGAGGAATCAGTCTGCTTAACATCGCCTACAAGATCCTCTCTGCCGTAATATGTGAACGTCTGAAGCCTTTCGTCAACAATCTGATTGGTCCTTATCAATGTGGCTTCAGGCCAGGAAAGTCTACCATCGACCAAATTTTCACGTTGCGGCAGATCCTGGAAAAAACCTATGAAATGCAAATCGATACCCACCACCTCTTCATTGATTTTAAGGCCGCGTATGACAGCATCTACAGAGACGAACTGTATAAAGCTATGTCTAGCTTTGGCATCCCTGCCAAGCTCGTTCGCTTGTGCAAAATGACGATGGAGAACTCCCGCTGCTCTATCAAGGTTGGCAATGAGCTTACGGAATCATTCGACGTCAAAAAAGGATTCAGACAAGGCGATGCACTGTCGTGCGATTTCTTTAACATCGTTCTTGAGAAGATAGTCCAAAACTCCACCGTCAACACCAGAGGCACTATCTTCTATAAATCTGTTCAACTTCTCGCGTACGCCGACGATATTGATATAATGGGAAGAACACAGCGTGATGTCAATGGCGCCTTTGTGAGGATTGAGACAGAAGCGGCAAAAATGGGTTTAGCGGTAAATGAGGGAAAAACGAAGTACATGCTGTCTTCGAGTAAGGACACCCAACATCGACGGCTCGGACAGAACGTCACAATAGACGCATACAACTTCGAGGTAGTTAAGGAGTTTGTCTACCTAGGCTCCGCTATCAACACGGACAATAACACCAGCGCTGAGATAAGACGAAGAATTACTCTTGGTAATGCTGTTTCTTTGGGCTAAGAAAGCAACTGAGTGGAAAAGCCCTCTCTCGAGCAACTAAGGTTAAACTGTACAACACCCTCATCATCCCTGTCCTGCTGTATGGTGCAGAAGCATGGACCCTAACAAAATCGGATGAATGTGCCTTAGGCTGTTTCGAGAGGAAAATTCTTCGGGTCATCTTTGGCCCCGTGTGCATTGATGGGGAATGGAGAAGGAGATACAACAGCGAACTTTACGGGTTGTACAACGACGTGAACTTAGCCAGAAGGGTCAAGGTCCAGAGACTCAGATGGCTCGGTCATTTAGAGCGCATGGACACCAATGCTCCGGCCCGGAAAGTCTTCGACACTATTCCCGAGGGACGCAGAAGGAGAGGAAGACCGCGACTCAGGTGGCGCACACAAGTGGAAGAGGACCTCAATCAACTTGGAGTGCAAAACTGGAGACAGCTAGCTAGGGACCGAGCTGACTGGCGGAGACTGTTGATTGAGGCCCAAGTCCACAACGGACTGTAGCGCCACCTTAAGTAAAGTAACCATAGTATAGGTACACTTTATGACGGAGGGAGTATTCGATAGTGCGTACTAAAGTGTGTAGGGCCGTTTCCACAGATTTGCCCTTACAGAAGGCACGTTGAGACATAGACATGAGTCTTGTGTCAATGTTTGCTCTGAGGTGTATATCAACCATTCGTTCTAATGTCTTAAGAAGGAACGATGATAGACTTATGGGTCTGAGATCTTTAGGATTAACTTGCGAGCATTTTCCCGCCTTGGGTATGAAAACAACTTTCACTTCTCTCCATACTGAGGGAATATGGACCAGATGCAGGCAGCTATTGAACATTACCTCAAGGATTGGTGTGATTATATCTGAGGCTTGTTGGAGTTCAGCTGGAATAATGCCGTCTGGTCCTGCCGATTTGTACGGTTCGTAGCTGTTGATAGCCCACCGCAGTTTATCCCTTGTGATTAGACCTTGTGGATATGATGTAGTAGTAATTGAGTGCAACTGATTGTTACAGGTTATATTTTGAGAGTTACCGGCAAAGTGAGTATCTAGTAGCAAGTTAAGAGATTCTTCACTTGAGGTTGTTCAGGAGCCATCTGCCCTTTTCAGACAGCGTAGCCTGGAGGCTTCAGAAGTTTCTTCCATTTTATCACAAAAGGATCGGCAGGACGATCGTTTAGGACGATCGTTTAGATCTTCTCAGTTCCTTTTTGTATCTGTTTTGGGAACTTTTGTATGAGTCCCGGTCAGAAACCCATCTTGTACATTTAGCTCTTTAAGAGTTTTCTACACTCTTTTCTGAGTGAATCGAGACCCTAGGTCCACCAATGTGGTTTCTTTTTTCCCCTTACACATACCTACAGGTAGACAGGCAATCTCTAATGATCTGTTCATAGCTAAGGTAAAGTCCTAGACTTTGTCGTCAAGTTCACTAGCGTTATGAGAGGGACTTAGGAGTCCTGGTTTAATTAAACTTTGAAGTGTAGTTTTATAAGTGGTCCAATGGGTTTTTCTATAGTTATGAAATTTTAGTGGACTAGATTTTGCATCAACATTGATTCTGAATTGGATGTATCTATAATCAGAGAATGAGTGTTCTTTGGATACTTTCCAGTACAGAATCATGTGATGAATTGTATCTGAGACTAGAGTTATATCAAGAACTTCTTGTCTAATTCTGGAGTAGTCTTACAAACTTGAAACTTGAATATTGGGTATCCTTGGATCTCAAGTGGATGGAAGTAAACGTACACTGAAATGAAAACAAACACTTAATTTCCAAATCCTTGATAACAATTTACCATATGTATTTATTTCAGTATTTTGTATAAATTATTGAGACTAACAACCTTAAAATCTTCATTACCTAATGACTGCGAATCTTTCGACGCTCTCTGTAAACTGAGTCCCGTTGAACTGTGTGTAGAATTAATACGATTAAAAAATCATTTCTTCTTGTTGAGATTTCTAATACTTACTGTAGGGGTCAAATCGAACTAATTCAATTTTATCAGCCAAACGTTCGCGAATTATGTTGAATTGATGTCCACTCACTGCACTTTCCATGAGAACCATGAGCTTTCTATGGGTTATAGTAAATTGTGATATTTGGACGATTCATATCGTTTATTTGTTTTATTCTGTACTTACTTGCTCTTGACCCTTTTCATTAAAACGTTAGTTATGAACATTGTAAATTTTTAGAAAAAATTATTTGAATAATTTGGTATTTTGACAACAGTTCCAGCTTTTTTGTACAGAGATTTGACAGGTTCTCGGATCTCGTTCGGTCACAGATTAGAGGAAGGAGATAGGAAACTAGCTTATGTATACCCTAGAAGTCAAAATGCGACACTGGTGGGAAAAAAAAGCAAATACTTTAACACATCAAATATTTAGAGCAGGCAAAATAATTTATATAAGAATGATTCTTGGCCAGTAGCTGCAAGATGGAAATCGACTGTAGCGCTATCTTGGGACCTGGCACAGAAGAAATTTCGTTGAAATAAGTTTGTATTTTATAAAAAAAATTGCTTCTGTGCCAGTCTCAAGGTGCCGCTAATATCGATTGCAATCTTGGAGGTACTAACCTATCATATATATACAAAAACAACAACATTGACTTACTATGTATGTAGGTCAATGACATACAAAAGCTCATCTTTTTTTCTGGTCATGATCTTTGTATAAAGAACGCAAACTGCTTCCGTCTGGTCTCAAGATGGCGCCACCATTGTAATTGCCATCTTGAAATTGAAACTACTACTCAAATATATATAAAGGTCGTGATCTTACTTTAGAGTAGACAAGAAAAAACAATCTAATGTGGTTTTTCTTTCAACCAAAAAATTGACCCTTGACGCATTTGTGGAATTTTTTTGTCCCTTAATGAAATTTCTTTCACAAAGAAATTGATTTTTTCTAGTACTTCAATGGTTGTGATAATTATTTTTTAGACAAGTGTATTTGGAAAAGCAAAATTATTTTGTATATGGAACATTCGACGTTTGTTTGCGTAAATTCGAGAATTATGAGAAGTAGACAAACAAACCTTGTATTCGGTCCAAGCCACAGACGAGTTTAAAAGGGAGATGGGAAACCAAGCTGTCAAAATGACAATGCCTACAAGCTATGGTTCAAGTTTACTTTAAGAGTATGCGTGTTTTTACCACCATTATCTCAGTAAACTTGAGCATACCACCTGATTTTTGTTGCTGTTTTTTCTCATTTATTCACAGACACGAAGTAACAGTAAAATAAAATTTGCGGTATCCGGAGGGTAAAACGTAAGTCAGTTTCCGATCTCCTTTTGTCTCTACTACACAAAACACAAACCATAACCAACTAATGTAAATATTGAGCTACATATAAACCCTCTGAAATAAAGAGATAATTTTATAAAATATTTGAAGATGCTGACAGCAATGTTTAACTCAGGACTCGCAATAAGATGTTTTTGTTCAAAGAAAAGTTTTACTATGAACAAAATATTTACTCAAGATGACTTGGACCAATTTACAAAGTTGACGGGAGATTCAAATCCAATTCACTCCGTTCAGTTTCCTGCAGATGAAAGAATGGTTCATGGAGCCTTATTAAATGGTATTGTTTCTGGAATTATAGGAACTGAACTTCCAGGGCCCGGTTCTATAGTCTTATCTCAAGAATTTTCATTTCCCAAACCGTGCCGTATAAACAAAGATGTAAAAATATCTGTTCGCCTTTTAGATGACCGTAGAATATCTTTGATAGTTTATAAATGTTACCAGGATGACAAAATTGTTTTTCAAGGGAAGGCTAAAATTTTGAAAAAAACACTTAAAAACGAAAGTTAATTAAACATTCATTTGAAACCATTGTATTGTTTGAAATTACATCGATACAAAATCATCTTTCGCAGACTTAACTTCAAGTTCATTAAATAAATAAATATTTTTATTTTTTTGTACCGTAGGTTCGGTCTTCCTTGAAGATTGAAGACTTTCTTGGCTGTAGCGTTGTCGTCCATTCGCTCGATGTGGCCGAGCCAATGTAGTTGTCTTTTCTTGGCCTTCTGGACTACATCCACATCTTGGTACAGTTTTCGGTTGTACCTTCTTCTCCATTCGCCATCGTCGCATACGGGACCGAAAATCCGTCGATGAATTTTTCTTTCGAAAGTGGTCAGTATCAATTTCCCTTTTTTACTTATCGTCCAGTACTCGGCGCCGTAGAGTTGGACTGGTAAAATCAAAGTTTTGTATAGCAGACACTTTGTCTTTCGAGTGAGGAGTTTTGAACCCAGTTGTTTGGCCAACTAGGGTAATTCTTCTTCGGATCTCCACTAAGGTGTCGTTTGTGGGATTGATGTTTGTTCCAAGGTAGGTGAACTCCTTAACTACCTCGGAATTGCTGCTACCAACAGTGACGTTTTGTCCTAGGCGGTGGATAGATGTTGCTTTGTTTGTTGATGGCATGTTCTTTGTTTTGTCCTCATTCACTTCAAGACCAACGAGTTTCGCCTGTTCTTCAATCGCTGTGAAGGCCTCAAGCACAGCTCTCTTGGATCGACCGATGATGCCTATGTCGTCCGCATAGCCTAGGAGCTGGTTGGATTTGATGAAGATAGTGTTTTCCGTGCGTTTAACGATGGAAGGCTGCAGAATCTCAGGCTGAGATCCTTCATGGATTGTGAGCCGGATAAGTAAGAAAGTATGCTGTTTGATAGTGTTCCTTCCTGTACTTCTTGGATCCCCTAGTTTATTTTTCTAACTTGTAATCATTGTAGTTGTAATTGATGAACATATTCCAAAACAGCCTAAAGTTAGGATATGTTCCGAAGACAAAGTCGTCTTCATACCAAAAGCTGGCAAGCCCAGTCACACAGATCCAAAAGACTAGACCTATCAGTCTAACCTCTTTTGCACTCAAAACACTTGAGAGACTAATCGATATGCATATCCGCAGCTACCTAAAGCCGGAGGCTATATCACATTTCAGCACGCCTGTACAAAAGGCAAAAGTGTAGAAACAGCCCTACACTGTGCAGTAAGAAGAATAGATAAGTCGCTTGCGGTAAAAGAATACACCCTTGTTGTTCACAACAGTGTCATAGAAAAAGCACTCTTACTTACTTACTTAAGGTGGCGCTACAGTCCGGTGTGGGCTTGGGCCTCAAACAACAGCTTCAGCCAGCCAGCTCGGTCCCTAGCTAGCTGCCTCCAGTTTTGCACTCCAAGTTGATTGAGGTCCTCTTCCACTTGTGTGCTCCATCTGAGTCGCGGTCTTCCTCTCGTTCTGCGTCCCTTGGTAATAATGTCGAAGGCTTTCCGGGCCGGAGCATTGGTGTTAATGCGCTCTAAATGACCGAGCCATCTGAGTCTCTAGGTCTAGACCTTGAACCTTCTGGGTAGGTCGTTGTACAAAAGTTCGCTGTTCTGTATCTTCTTCTCCATTCCCCATCAATGCACACGGGGCCAAAGATGACCCGAAGAACTTTCCTCTTGAAATAGCCTAAGGCACATTCATCCGAATCCAAGGTCCATGCTTCTTCTTCTACAGCACGATGAGGGTGTTGCACTAAGGTAAAGCTTAGTTGCTAGAGAGAGGGCTTTTCCACTCAAATGCTTTCTTAGCCCAAAGAAACAGCTATTAGCAAGAGTAATTCTTCGTCTTATCTCGGCGCTGGTGTTATCGTGTTCTTAGCGGAGCCTAGGTAAACACACTCCTCTACTACCTCGAAGTTGTATGCGTCTATTTTGACGTTCTGTCCGAGCCGTCGGTGTTGGGTGTTCTTCCTCGAAGGCAGCATATACTTCGTTTTTCCCTCATTTACCGTTAAACCCATTTTTGCCGCTTCTGTCTCAATTCTCACAAAGGCGCCATTGACATCACGCTGTGTTCTTCCCATTACATCAATATCATCGGCGTACGCGAGAAATTTAACAGATTTTTGGAAGATAGTGCCTCTGGTGTTGACGGTGAAGTTCTTCTCAAGAACGATGTTAAAGAAATCGCACGACGATTCCGTAAGCTCATTGCCAACCTTGATAGAGTAGCGTGAGTTCTCCATCGTTGCCGCAACGTGAAAATTTGGTCGATGGTTGACTTTCCTGGCCTGAAGCCACATTGATAAGGACCAATCAGATTGTTGACTAAAGGCTTCAGACGTTCACATATTACGAGAGAGAGAGGATTGTGTAGGCGATGTTAAGTAGACTGATTCCTCTGTAGTTGGTGCAGTATAGAGGATCTCGTTTTCTCAGGATCGGGCAAACAATGCTGAGGTTCCATTCATCGAGCATGCATTCCTCCGACCATATCTTACAGATGATTTGGTGCTTGTTCCTATCTAAATCTGCTGCTTTGAACAGCTCGGCAGCTGGACCATCTGCTCCAGCGGCTTTGTTGGATTTCAGTCGTGATATTGCCGTTTTCACTTCTTCTAGGTCGGGTTCACGCAATTGTTGGCTATCATCATGTACGAAAGGCTCCTGTTGAGGGCGGGGTTGTGTTCGTCGTCGCCGTTATATAGTCTACAGAAGTGGTCTTTCCAAATCCTCAGCGTTGACTGCGATTCTACTATGAAGTGCCCTTATTTATCTCTGCAGGCATCGGTTCTTGCTCCATGACCTTGAGCCAGCTGTTTTACCTTCCGATAAAACCTCCGAATTTCATTCCTGCTGTTAGCTCTCTCAACATCTTCGATCTGACGCTTCTCATGCTCTCTTTTTTCTCCTGAGAGTCCGGCGTTCCTCTCTCCTCTTTTGCTCGTAGAGCTCACGAGCAGCTCTTGTCATTCTATGCAGCGCCGCTTTGTATGCCTCCTCCTTGGCTGCATGGGTCTGCCTGCATTCTTCGTCAAACTAGGGGTTTCGTTTTGGTGGCTGTGTGAAACCCAGCATATTAGCGGCGGCATCTCTGACTGCTTTCTGACAATGTTGCCACTGGTCTTCGATACTTGATGTTGGCGGCATAGGACTCCATAAGAGGTTACTTGACACTCGATCAGAGAAGGATCTGGCGATGTCTTACGATTGTAGCCGTCCGACGTCGAATTTTCTTGTAGTTTCCTTGTTTTGGCCGTTGTCGGGATATTCGTAGCACTACCTTGGCTACGACGAGGTAGTGGTCCGAGTCGATGTTGGCTCCTCGGAAAGTTCGAACATCTAGAATGCTGGACAAGTGCCTTCTGTCGATCGCAATGTGATAAATCTGGTTGACGGTTGATTGATCAGGAGATCTCCATGTACCTTTATGGATGTTGAGATGTAGGAACCAGGTGCTTTTTCTACCACAACATTTCTCCACTGAAGTCGTTTGTGGATATTCGGTTGTTCCAAGGTAGGTGCACACCTTAACTGAATCCACACATCAGGTAAAATGAATAAATAAGACAAGTACGAATTAGGTTGTCGTTTTTTTTTTGTTTATTTGAACCAATTCGCAAGAATAAAGAATTTAAACTAAATACTGGAACTCTTGTAAGAACTAAAAGCAGAAAATAAATCCTGAGCATCTAAGTTTCATCTAATCAAAAGTAAAAGCAGAAAGTAAGGTTCAGTGATTCGACATAATTTTTTTGATGCTGTTTTTTTTTTTAATTTCACATTTCTATATAATGCATTCATGCTGATGCATGGTTTATTTAATTATTTAAGCCGCGGAGCTATCTTTTGAACCCAGCACGTAGATTCACTGTGTTGGGTGTTGGGGCATTAAAATTTGGTATTGCTGATGGGGGGTTTGCGGCGTTCCCTGGTGATAATAATTTGGAACTAATTGGGGGTGAATAACCGGACACATTACTTGGTAATGTTGAGCCGAGGTTCCAAAAGCCGCCTGAGGTCCTCCTCCGGCCGGAGATGGTTGAGGTGGAGGATTGAACTGTTGATGTGGCTGACCAGGTGAAGGAGTAGTTGATGGGGGCGTTTGCGCTAAAAACTGTATAGATTGGGGTGGCGGTTCGTGGAACATTCGTACCATTGGTTGATACGGTTGCGTTTGAAAGTGTGGTGGATGCGGTGCTTGTTGATAATGGATAAACTGTTGCAACGGAGCTGCTGTTAGTAACGGCTGGCCTGTTGCAGCAGCAGCTGAGACATGCATTTGTGAAGTTGCAACAGGACCCCTGCGAAGCCTTGGTTGTTGGACAGCATTTGGATGAGTATGCTGCTGCGGTTGCATCAAGTAGAACGAAGTTTGACCACTGCTTACATGTGATCCAGTTGAATAGATTCCATTGATGGGTTGAACCGGGGTTTGTGGTGTATGCGGACGAGATGGATTAGGGGTGCTTGGACTTCGTGGTGTAAACGGTTTTGCTGAAGGGTTAAGCACATGTGTCTTCTTCGTAATCGTAGTCTTAGGTGCAGTTTTTTCAACTGACAAGAGCTCGGTATTATTTTTGTTGACGTTGTTGCTGTACGGACTGTTCATGTTATTCGTTTGGGAAGATATTCCCGTTTCAATTGCTGTCGTTCCAGGCGATATGATTGGCGATGGTTGCTTCGCAATTTGTTGAGAATGATTTTGGTATATGGGTTTTTCTTGGGCCTGCGACGGATGCGAAAACTGTCCGGATTTTTGCTGTTGCGAGGCACTAGAACTGTCGGCCTGCTTGATATTTAAGTGATGCATTTGTCCAGACTGAATTAGTTGGGTATGGCTATGCATTGTTGTTGGATTATGAGGCGAGGTGTGTTGAATTGATGGCTGTTGTTGGGGCTGTGGTGGTGACCTCGATTGCTGTTGTGTTTGATGGCTCGACAAATTTGCTGTTTTATTTGAGTTCAATGGCATTTGGTGTTGCGAATTTGGAGCATTCATACCAGAGAGATGGAAATCTTGCTGGAATTTTCTCAAGTCCTGGATTTGGTCATCACGACCACGCATTGGTCTCTGTTGTAAAGGAGGTTGTGTTGTCACTTGGATATTTGCCGTTTGTTGACCGATATGACTTGTATGAAGAGGAGGAGATATGCTTGTCTCTTGTACATTAACTGCTCCCGCAGAATGCTGATTGTGCGAATGAATGATCGGCTTTGAATTGTTGGTCATTGGCTGTGGACTGTATTCCACATAGCATTGAGTACCATAGTTTCTTACTATTCTCTGTGAAGTGTTCTTTACAGCGACGTTGCTGATATCGCCATTTAATTTCGTTGGTTGCACATTGCCCTGATGACGATTCGATGCGGAGCCCGCCATTATAGGAGGATATTCTTGATTGATTGCATAAGATGTTGTTCCTTGTATTTGAACAGTTTGATAGTTTGGCTGCCTTTGGGTACTATTCGAACTTTGCTGTGAAACAGTGTTTGACCCTCCTCCTGACGGCCGTACTATTTTGGTGTTATTAGTTGATGTTGGTTTTCGTTTTGAAATTTGAACGAATTTATCCGGAATTGGATTGTTATTCCTCTGCGACATTGCCATGTGATGTTGGCCTGGTTGGGTTTGTATGATTGTTTGTTGGTTGGACATAACATTTGTATTTGGGGGCCGTGGCAAGGATGGCAAAGAGGTAGGCGCATTATTTTTATTGATCATTGTTGGATCTTCTCTGTTGTTCTCCGCTGGCCTTTCAACAGCTGCATAAAGGGCTTCTTCGTCTCCATTTTCCAGATCTAAACGTTCCCTGCATATAGGATTCTTTTCAATTTCTTGAGCGAGTTTTTCTGCTTTCGCTTCGGCCTCTTTGAATTCATCGGTTTCTCGTTTTTCAATTTGGACAGTGTAATCCGACAGTGAATCATCAAAAGTCGATTGAACTCCAAATGTTTTTTCGTTTTTTATGAACATATCATTTGCATCCCAACCGTTGGTTCCTCCTTCGAGTTCAAATTCAATTTCACCATTCATACCAGATGCATCCCATGGCTCAAGTTCTTTCTCATCAAGATGCGAAACAAATTTTTCGGAAATAGCGTTATCAGTTTGAAAAGCACCGCCTGTAGCATAATTTGGATCAAACTCTTTGGCAACAATACTAACGACGTTGTCAGACGTAAAAATCATACAATTCGGAACTGGTTTGTCTTCATCCAATGATATTATGTTGCTCTTTATACAAAATGGCAGCTCTAAGGCAATATCAAAATTTGGAGAAAATGTTCGAAAAACTCCTTCGTATAGATTTCCAGACCTTAAATGAACTTGAACCAAATTACCAACAAGTGCAGTTGCAGCATGCATAAAATAAGTATTATTGTAGACGCCTTGCGCTTGAACTGATTTTCCTTTAGACTGGCGATTATCGCCAGGGTACCTTGACAAACCAGTGGGCCGACTTTTTCTCTTATTGTTGTTCATAGTGCCGATGTGGTGTGTTCTTTGGGAACAGAGACTTCTTTGCAATTACTTTTTTTTGCTTTTCACTTTTTTTCAGTTTTTTTTTTTTTTTTTCTTGGAAGGATATACTACAATCTCTTACGACAGATTCCTCAACTTTGAATTGCTCACCCAAGTCTTAAATGAAAACAACGAACAGTTTAACTTTTAAACTTCTTTTCACAGCAACAAGACTTCTTAGATTATTTTTTTAATAATTTTTTCACAAAAATATATTTTACGATCCCTTAAGATTGACACATTAGATTGACACACCAAAGGCTGCGTTTGAAAGCACTACCATTTATTATCAGAGATACTTTTTACGGAAGGAATCTCTGTTGCTGTTTTCTTTTATTTGTTTGACAGCACTACAAATATCATAACAGAAAACAAGGGCGGTACCTGTTGGAAAACTTAAGAAACGGATAAGCTCCAGATCTCAAGATGGCACTACAATCGATTGTCATCTCGCGGGTACTAGCTAGATATAAATACAATGCATAGGATCAGACAAAAATCATATCTATTGGCGTTTTTCTTTTTTACCTCTAAGCAGATAAGATCAGATCACGGATGTGTCAAAGCGAAGCTCTGAGCAGATCATATTCAATGTCCTCCGAATTAACCTTCTAGTATTATCAAGATTGACGTTTTCAATTTTTTCGGCTTCATCAAAAATTTTTGCAAAAATAATGGCTATCTCGGCTTGTAACTAGGTGGCGCTACAGTCGAATGCCAGGTCGACTATACCTGTCAAATTTATGTACAAAGCTGCACACTACGCTTCTATTGCCAAAATTAATTGCTTTTAATCCGTATTTTGTATATGAAACAACTAGTATTATCTAGATTAGTAGTTTCAATTTTCTCTGCTACATCAAAAGTTTTTTTTTCAACATCAACTTATGCAAAAATAGGCTTTTTCTGCTTTTTACTAGATGCCTGCCAAATTAATATATAATGTTCCGGATGAATTACAACCCTATTCTGCAGTTGTGACGAGCCACTAGTCACAAGCACTTGTGACTGATTTCTTGCAAGAATAGTTATGTATCGAGGGTGGAAAATTTAGTTTTCCGTCGGCTATTTGGTCCCAAATAGCCGACGGAAAACTAAATTTTCCACCCTCGATATAAAACAAAAATTGGTCAATACAACACATCATAAGAATAGTTATGACTCGATACCAAATAAAAGTAATGAAACAACCCTCATTAGAAAACCCACAACAAAATTCACCTCAGCATGGTGAGAATAGTTATTGTTTTTCTTTCAGCTGTTTTTTGTAAGCATAATTATGTTTGGTGTTACCTGTGCTGATGGAGGTCACAACTTTGATAGTTTTTGTGACTGTCACAAGTTGTGACTAACGAAAAAAATCACAAAATGAATTTCACCTCTCCTTGTGACTTATGAGGTATCAGTGAGGTTCCGTAGAATTGGGCTGTTAGTCTCGTGTGTGCAGACCCACTTAATTCTGTTTCTCAAGCGCTAATACTTCTTACTTAAGTTGGCATAGGAAAAATGGCCCCCTTATGTAAAAAAAATGAAATATTTGGCTTCTAACTAGATGACGACACTTCTTGTAATATCTATCAAATATATATACAAAGGTGTACCCAACCAATTGGGAATTTTAATGCTGTCGGTACTTGACAACCGATTGTGTAAGTATCCTGGGCTTTGTATATGGAACAGGTACTATCAAGATTGGTTTTCTGCTTGGTTTGACAGTTCTTTGACAGAAGCAAGCAGAGAACACACATCACACAATACAAACTTATGTAAAAAAACTGCTTCTGTGAAAATTCTTAGGATGGCACCACCATTGTTTTCCATCTTGAAATTACCCCCCAAATATATTATACAAAGATCCTATGTTATTACCTCCGAGATGGCAATCGATAGTAGCGTAGTCTTGAGCTCTGGCACACCAAGTAATTTTTTTACAATCCAAAATTATGGAAGATACTGCTTGTGTGCCATGTCTCAAGATGGCGCTAAAGCGATTTCCATCTTGCATCGAATATCCAAGAATATATATATAAAGGTTTCTGTCTTTGCTATATACATTGCAATCGATTATGGCGGCATCTAGTTAACTGACGGTTTTTTACATATTTTTTCGCTTAACCACCCCAATTGAATAAGAAGTACAGGAAGGGGTCTTATGAAAAAGAAGTGAAGCATTTTTCTAAGTAGTGTGAGTTTCACAAACACAAACGCATTACAACAGGGTTGGTCTGCAGTTGAATGGTTAATCTCAGGGGCGCCAAGCGAAATATGATTGAATCAAGATTATATCGATTGTGCATCAATTTTATTTTTCAATTTCAATTCTTTTTTGGACCACATGGTGTTTTAACGTTCAAGGTGTACATGCACGATTATTATTATTATTATTTTTTTTTTCGTTACATTTTCTTCATTTTTCATCCTTAATTTATCATATTTATTGTCCTTTTTCGAGTCGTATTCGAAAGCGCATTCTATGAACAAACTGATCAAGTGTTAAAAAGCACAAGAAATTGTGTAGCGCCTTACGATCACCAACAAAAATAAATGCGCCCCTGAACTCGATTTTTTGTTTTTTTGACAGATGAAAATACAAAACATTTGACCAATTACAGCTCAGCAAAATGACAGCACATGCCCAGTTTGACAGATGAGTGCCCCGTATTTTGACAGATGAATGCCCCCTATTTAACACCATCAGAAATTTTTGTTGCTTCACTCACGTACACTGTGCGTGTAGCTTACACCGCTTCCTGTACTTCTTATTCAAAATTCAATGACCACCTCACACACTTTTTTATCTATTTTTGTACAGCAGACAGAAACTTTGAGTAATTGCACAATACAAAAACCACCTTTTATTTCGATAGCAAGGAGCATCTCTACTTTTTTTTTATTCAATACAATGATCAGTTTGATGGTTCCTTCCCCTACACTTACTCAAGGAATCGTCGAAGACTGTAAGCCACTTAGACCTTGGTTCTTCGGAGCTGTCGTGCCACTCTATTATGATTGAAATCATGAGCAATTGAAAGGTTTTTCAAGCATCAATAATCCTCTCTCCCACAACGCGATTACAATTCCAATCTTCTTCTCCTCATCGTCATCCAAAGGCAGTTCATTCACGGCAACATACTCCGGGTAGGATTTGATTAAGACTTCGACACTGCTTGCGCACTCACTTTCGATCTCAATGTAATTTGGATCATACTCGCAATACTCTTTCGAGTTGTCCACATAGTAATAAATTCGGATGGCATCGTCTTCTTCTACCAGGCGCATGATATTAGCTCTAAGCAGTCGAACTTTAGTCATTAAATCTATGCTATAATCACTCAACACCATTCCATTCGAGTCCACCGAATTTTTGCTGCCAAAAATAGTTCTGCACCTCTCCTCATCAGATATGTTTGGAGGAAGGGCCTCGTGCTGGAACTTTTTGGCTACCTGATCAATTGCCTGATCGATCGGAATTGTTTCTAATGACTTGACAATCAAATCGCGGCACCGGCGGATAAAATTTGTTCGTTCCCGTGTACGATCATCTGAGTAGACAATGCCGGCATTACGCCATATGTCCAATGGCAAACCACGTCGGAATTCCACGTTTTCGGCAATCGCACGGTTAAGTATCATTGGAAACAATTTCTCAAAGAGATCAGCATAAGATTGTTTTTGGTACACACTTAACGTTATGTGCAATGAATGGAAACCCGGCTCCGTGAACGCCTGGTGTATCGTTCCGCGTGGAAAGTAGAGAATATCTCCGGGTTTGAGTACTTTCTCTAGAATAGGCTTTCCTATTTCAGTTTGGTCAAAGTTTCTAGATGAATATCTTGGCAACTGTTCGTTTTCATTACGAGGATTATACAGTCGCCAGCGTTTTCGTCCTTCAATTTGCAGCACAAATGCTTCAATATCATCATAGTGTGGAGCGAACCCTTGCGAATTTGGAGGCGTTAGATAGACATTGGCTCCAACCATGCAGTGGAATAACTCTTGCAAGGATGTATTCATGGCAAATATCGCAGGAAGATAAGTCTGAGGATTTAACAGACGAATACTGCATCCATTGGCATAGTGGTCCCACACTACTGGAGGTATTGCCCGACCTTCAGGGTTCAAAGTTTCACGAACACCTGTTGGATTCGAAGAATTGTAATTATTAAGTTTAATTTTTTGTTTTACTTGCGGAACTCACCATTTTTGTAGGAAGTAATGTCAATGTTTTTAGTAAACTCAATGTGATTGTTGATCAACATTGTGTCGATGATCTCGAAAGAAATGAGTTTACTGAAATAATTTGCATTGTGCCGCTCGATAAGGCATGGCGCCTTTTCCCAGAACTTTTCAAAGAATGTTTCAAATTCAATGGGCGATACCAACCATTTGAACAACTTTGTCGCGTCCTTGATGCTGTCATTCCGAATTGGTACTTTGGTTAATGGAGAACGAGTTTCAGTTTTAGACACCACTTCCGATGCTTCGTTTGAGTTGACCAACGACGGTGTACTTGGCTGCTTCTTATTTTTCTTTGGCACTTCTTTTTTCAATTCAGTTTTTGGACACTTTACAGGTTCACTAGAGGCAAGTTTTTTCAAAGTTTGTTTCACTTCAGGATTTAGCGATTTCATTGCTTTTGCTGTCCTTTTGGACTCTGCCTTTTGAGTTCTTTTCTGAATCGGAGCTTTTCCGTTAGCCCGTAGAGTCGATTTAGTTTGAACTTTACGTTTCGTTTTTATTTTTTTTGCGAGCGGTTTTTTTGTAGAGGATTTCAAACCCGTTCTCTTGTATACTGCAAATGCTGATACTTCCTCCATGCTTCTCTTGTTCTATTTGTAAAAAGTTTAATTAACTTAGGCTCTGTTGAAATATAAATTTATGTTTTTCATAAAACCAATCAACTATGCTCACACGTGCTTAAACTTGAATGAATTGAATTGCTACAAACATTGATCAGAGAGGAGTAAACTAAAGACAAAGAGGAAGAAGGGAATTCAGCTGTCAAAAAGGATTTGGCCTTTGTATATGGATTTACCTAGTACTATCAAGAATGGTTTTCAAGCAAGCAAGCAGAGAACACACATTACAAACAAATGTAAAAAACTGTCAAACCAAGCAGAAAACCATTCTTGATATTACCTGGTAAATCCATATACAAAGGATTTGGCTACTATTCAATTCAATTCAATTCAATGTTATTCAATATTATTTGTGGTTTTTCTTATAACAAAGACGGATTGCTACTAAAATTCAATACTTTTTGACTTGAAAGAAATTTACAAAATCCGAGCGATCTCCTTTTTGAAAGCGTGTTGACTCGTAGCTGTCAAAAGAAATTGTTTTTTTTTTGTGAATAACAATTCTTCATCCTCGCTTTGTATATCTACTACTGGTATTTTCAAGATTGTCGTTTTCAATTTACTCCTGCTTCCTCAAAAATGTTTGCTCAATACAAACTTATGCAAAAAAGTTGCTATCTCTGCTTGTAACGTAGCGCTAGAGCACAGATGAGTTAAAAGGGAGATGGGAAACCAAGCTGTCAAAATGACATTGTCTACAAGCTGCGGTCAAAGTTTACTGTAAGAGTATGCGTGTTTTTTACCAATACTATCTCAGTAAACTTCGACATACCACCTCAGTTTTGTTGCTGTTTTTTCTCATTTATTCACATACACGAGTAACGGTAAAATAAAATTTGCGGTATCCGGAGGGTAAAACGTAAGTCAGTTTCCGATCTCCTTTTGTCTCTGCGCTAGAGTCGAATGCCAGGTCGATTATACCTGTCAAATATATATACTGTGATGTGCTCAGAGGAAAAAAAATGAAAAACGCCATTTATAGGAGTACTTTGAATATGATTTGCTCAGTTTGCCTTGACACATCTATGACCGCTCAGAGGTAAAAAGAAAAACGCCACCGATCTGAAAATAAACCGCTTGTAGGCGAATTTATTTTGACAGCTCGGTTTCCTATCTCTATTTATCTCTAGGCGTTTTTCTTTTTTAGCACCGAGCGGGGCAAAGAGCGGGGCTCGAGCGAATCGAGCGAGTGTCGAGTCGAGCGTGACCTGAGCGCTCAGAACTATTTGAGAAACACAATTGAGCACTGAACTGTCATAATACAGTAAAACCAGAAAAAAAAGTAAATTAAATAATTATAATCTTAGGGCCAGTTGTACAAACGTGGTTCATCCTCGGATCAACGTTTGAACTCGGTTCAACTCAAAATGACTGTTGTACAATCGAGGTTCAGGTCTTAACCCACTGTTGAACCATGATCAGAAGTTACCCACAGATTTTGGGGGGTTAGCTGTGGTTCAGCCATGGATCAGGTAAATTTTAGTGCGAAAAATGTTGCTATCTCACTTTGCTATCGGAAACTGACTTACGTTTTACCCTCCGGATACCGCAAATTTTATTTTACTGTTACTCGTGTATGTGAATAAATCAGAAAAAACAGCAACAAAAATTAGGTGGTATGCTCAAGTTTACTGAGAAAGTATTGGTAAAAACACGCACACTCTTGCAGTAAACTTGAACCATAGCTTGTAGCAATGTCATTTTGACAGCTTGGTTTTCCATCTCCCTTTTAAACTCATCTGTGGTTGTTTATTGTTGACAAATTGCGACAATCGAAAGGTAACCATACAAATTATTAAAAACCAAGAAAATAAAATAAATCCTACACAATAGAGTTTTATTCTGTTCGAGAAAATGAAGCAAAAACCAATTTTACGAAGAGCTAATACGTGTTTTCTTGGTTGTTCATTAAGAGCCCCATTAGTGAGTTTTCCCGATGAATTCGAACTCTGCAAATTATGGTTCAAAAAATTGCTTGTTAAGAATATCCCGTCTGAGATACTGACGAATAGGTTGTATCTGTGCATCAACCACTTCTCGCCTAGCCAATTCAAAGGACGACAAAAAGATATCACTCCGAATTCTGTTCCCGATAAAAATATTCCGGGCAAAGATGGATATGTCGTGCACACATCAAACACAAATGTTGAAGTTGCAAATCAAAATCTCAAAAAAGTTATTACCTCAAAATCAAGTTTATGCTTCCTGAAATGTAAAGACTACACAACCCTGTTTCGCTTCCCCAAGGATGGTCCATCGCATAAGATTTGGCTGGAAAAATTGGGCATTCAAGATGAGCTTCGTTGGAAACATACGAGATGTCTTTGTAACAATCATTTTTTCAAAAACAATGAGGCCCGCGAAGAATATACTTCCATGGGCCGTTCCAGATATGGACTTGCCTTCTCAGAGTGAATATGTCGATGAATTCAACAATGACGAAACAGAAATTTTAATACCCGACAAAATTCCATGCAATGGACATGTTAATGCTACCGAAAATGAGGAAGACCCTCTAGATACAGAGAGTATGCACAAACAAGAAGCCCCTGAAGATCAACCAACCGTTCATCGAGACGAATGCATTCTAAAATGTACTAAATTCAAGGAATTGCATCATTTCCCGACTACTGAACGCCGACGTACGTTGTGGCTCAGTAAAATCGGCCTGCCCTTCTGCTCTAACAACTCGAGAATTTGTAACCGTCACTTTTCAGACAGCATGTTCGAATATGGCCAGCTGATAGACCTTCCCAAGCTAAAGAAAAAAATTCCCGTCATGATTTACAGAGAATATACCAGCAATAAGAAGGTTCCGAAGCGAGAACGTTGTGTTCAAAAACAGAATGGTGAAAATATTGTCCCAACAGCCAATATTGGAATTCTAGCTGACGAAGATTTCGGTTGTGACGATGAAGATTTGGAAAATCTTGTTCAACAGCAACCGCCATTAACGCCAATACGCAAAGGCCTATTTGAATGTCTTAAGTGTGGAGAAATTACGCTAGATTCTATTTCTAGTCAAAAGCATTCATATTTGCAGGAAGATTCTCATGTACTATGTTTTCATTGCGGCCGACTGTTTTCGAATAGACTGACACTTGAAAATCACGAAAGAAGAGAAAATGTCGTTAAACCGAAACGTTTGCAAAGGTGTCCTCAGAAACTTTGCAAGAAAGTATTCCGTTCGCAAAAGAAACTTGTTGATCATTTGGAAGAACACACTATACGGACGAAATATAATTGCAATAACTGCGGAAGAGTGTTCTTTTCGACCCTGAAATTGCAAAGTCATCTTTTGGCTTGCCGGCCGAGGTATAAGAGACCGAATATGAAGTGATTTTGTAAGAAAAATAAATATTTTTTTACGTAATGAACTAGAAAATTCTTGTGCTTTTATTTATCGTTTATCTGCTTACGTTTGTCTCTCTCTCTCTATCTATGTAGTTTCCATTTGATACCTATCACCTTTAGATCGGAATTATCTCCTTGTTATAAGCGGCGGCCCTCATGGGGTAAGCCTTGACGTGGCGAAGCAGGTTACGGTAACTACTACTACGATGCTTAGAGCTATGCGATCGCGAAACTTGTTTTCGGAGAAGGGCCTCCCATGGTCGACAGGTCGAAGCGGAGTAGGCTGTTACTACTAATTACCCCACAACGAAGGAGTGTTCCCACCAAGGCACTTCCCACGAGGGACGGCAGCGGATGAATTTCTTTTTGGAATCAACGGTGGCGTCCTCAGTTCCAGTTAGGTCGAACTACTTGGTGAACACCTTTACGGGCTACTTCGACATATTTGAAGCTCAGGTCGTAAAAGGAGCGGTTTTCCGGCTTTTGTACTTGGAGTCACATCAAGATAAAATTGATGAATGGCAGTTTGTAGAATTAAAAACTTAGTAACGTATTTTTTATTTAATATGAAGTTCTTGAAAATAAAGTATTTATATTTAAATGGAAGTAAGATAGCTTTTTGTATATATTTATTTGTATATGATAAGAAATTTAGATACATTTCCAATTTGAATAGGAATAAAGTTTGTTTAAAGCGGAAGTGCATTTCCTTGCTCCCGGTACAAGGCCACCTCGTTGACTGCTCGTTGTAGAACCAGGACTTGAACCACCTCCACCAGCCAGATATTGCCCCATGGGAATATGTTGTTTTGGGCTTGTTCCAGCCTGGTTAAAAGGTAAAGTTGCTGTTGGCAACTGGAATTGTCGATTCGGACAGTTGGAAATTGGACTAGAACCACTTTGTATTGAATGCAAACATACGCGCTCATCAATGACCGTAGCGTCGTCAGAGAAGTCTGTCGAACCATCATCGTTTGGTAGATTCCAATCGGTGTTAATGGCAATTTCTAAAGGAGTTTTATTTTGCGAGTTCTTAAGTTCATAATCAGCTCCAGATCGTAACAGAAGTTTCAAACATTCACGTCGATCGTGCAGAGCGCACAGGTGTAAAGCGGTATTTTTTCCAGTCATGTCTATGACATCTGGGGGATTTGTTGCCTTATTAAGGCCCTTTGGTGGCATATTTTGTATGAGGAAATCAACTATATGCAATGTCGAGCCCATTTCGCGTAAAATGGCCAAGTGCAGAGCTGTCTCACCATCATCCGATGATGGTAAACAACATGTCAGATCGGCTCCTTCAGCCCAAACTTGCAGAAGCTGACTCATGTCAGCATTTGCGATGGCTTGTTCAAGATTACGTAGAAGTAATCTCTATCTATGGAAAACAGTCCACCAGACAACTCGCAATGTGCATCGAGAAATGTGAGTACTTCTCCTTTGGCATTTGCTGCTCCGAGAAGTCTTGCCGGAACGATTCCTTGCCGGATGGCTTGGCGAAATACTCTAGTTGGTACTGGCACTTCAGCAATGTAGTCTTCGAAGAGGCTTTCCCAGGAAAGCTGAAATAAGATTCACAATAAAGAAGGATCCAGGAATAAATTTGTTTGATTAAGTTCTTACTTCTGTCACTGGCGTCGTCGACAAGAATGATTTCTTTGAGCACTTCGGTTGGTGAACGGTTTATAACGCTCCAAACTGTTCGGAGCAGAACCGACCAAGCTTCATTGTGAAATACTGTTATCACTGAGGTAGTTGGAAGCTCTTTTGCATTATACTAAAGAGCTCGATAACTGTAATTCAATTTGAAATGTTATGAATAACGTGGAAACTTATCAACCAACGAAATTAAATTCTGTGAATTGATGACTCACTTACCTCTCGATTCTATAGTCTTTGAGGGTTCCATTCAGAGGGATTCGATCACTGGCTATTATGTTATAGCTGTTGATCTTGTAGGCACGTTGCATTTTGATGGAATATTTGGATGGAATTAAGACAGGAGCTCCTACCACTCTTTCGTGTTCAACTGGATTGAACGCATTTTCATTGAGTTCCTCTGAAACAATGCAAATTCTTAGATTCATTTCAATCTTGCAAACGAAGCATGACAAATATGCTTAAGAACTTCGAAATAAAAGCACAAACCTGTGGTCAGATTATCATGAATGCTTCCAAATCCGACAAAATGACCTACTACAGTTTCTGTTGTCTTTCCTCGCTTCAGAGCACTCCATTGGCTGGAAAGTGTTGTTGCTTTAAGTGATTGAATGAAGATGTTACCTTTTACGGATATCTGATGTTTGTAGGCTTTGGAGGTAGACATTTATGCTTAGAGCGAACATAAAGAATGCAAAGAACAGGAGAAATAAGTATAAAAGCCATAGTTTTCGAACTTGTCTGAATGGTAGGCCCATAACAAAAGTGGCTTACGAAAGACGTTTAAAAATTAAAATATGTCCTATGTACACATGAACGAGTTAATGACGAGGCACTACCACGCACTGCACATCAGCAAGGAAAAAGATTTGGAATTATTTGCTAGAGATCAACATTTTGGTAAACAAATAAATGACGAAATGATTGCACAGCTGTCATGTTTTTTTTTTTTGTTACACATGTCACTTTCGTTTTATTTGATTTGACAACTGACGGTGACATTAGGTATATATATACTTAAATTTTCATGTAAATAGACCTGAACTACGGTTCAGCTGACTCTCTTTTGATCCACAACTGTACAACCCATTCAAAGTTGAACCTGGTTCAAGAGTTAACTCGAGTTCAGCTGATCCGTGAGTTAACCCTCAATTTGTACAACTGGCCCTAAATCCAAAACATTATTTACCATCACTGGAAGAGCAACCAGCTTCGCCTGCCATTTCTTTTGTTTTGTTTGTTTGTTTTTTTTTTTCGTCCCTCAAAAACTCAACGCTCTTTGTTCTGCTCTATCTGCTCGATCATTTTTGACCGAGCAAATCGAGTCAGCCCCGAGCGTGTTCGGTTCTAAAAAAGTAACACAGATCGAGCGCTCCGAGTGCCCCGAGCTAAAAAAAAAAATGCCGATCTTTTTTTGACAGTCCGATTCCCGCTCCGTGCTAAAAAAGAAAAACGCCTTCTATCTGCGCCACAGATCTGTAATTCCAGAGACAAAAGGAGATCGGAAACTCACTTACGTTTTACCCTCCGGATACCGCAAATTTTATTTTTCCGTTACCTCTTGTATGTGAATAAATGAGAAAAAACAGCAACAAAAATCAGGTGGTATGCTCAAGTTTACTGAGAAAGTATTGGTAAAAACACGCATACTCGTGCAGTAAACTTGAACCATAGCTTGTCGGCATTGTCATTTTGACCTTTGTATATCCATATACAAAGATTTTGACAGCTTGGTTTCCCATATCCCTTTTAAGTTTTAAACTCATCTGTTTCTGTGCTGTTCAGAAGAAGCACCGGTACGGGTACCTCAAACTGCAACTTGGTGGAATCATTTTGATTTGTGATTCTAAAATTAATAATTTGTCAACAAGTAATGGAACAAAAAAGTGAAGCAGGGGATAACCCAAATGATCATGAAACAACGGACAGAAACACTGATTTTGGAAACTCAACTACTGCAGAGGAGTATCTAGCCCAAAACAATGTTTCTTTTCTTGAATATGAGCGTCAAATGTTTCTCGACATGGTGCAATCAGATGGACTTGTTGTTTGTGCAAAGTTGGTATTTCTTGAATTATATTTTAACGGAAATTTGTTCAATATTCTTATTGAAATCCTCAGAGGCCTATCTTTCGATAGAGTTATACTAAACGTTATGAGCGCGTATTGTGATGCCGGCAACTTGATATTGGTCATAAACTCTTCCGATTGGGAGGAGAATTACTATAAATCGAAGTTAGACAAAAAATATGTTCATGAGGTTGCAAATACAGCAGCCGAGAGGTAACGTGTGATTATTAAAGGTAATACATCGAAAATTAAATAAATATTCTTTTAGAGAACGAGTTTATCTTGAAGGCGGCATTCAATTTATATCCACTCGAATACTTGTAGTTGATTTGCTTAAAAACCGAATTCCTATTGAATTGATCACAGGTGTTTTTGTGATGCGAGCCCACAGTATAGTTGAATCTTGTCAGGAAGCCTTTGGCCTGCGCCTTTATCGACAGAGAAATAAGACTGGCTTTATCAAAGCATTCTCTAGCAACCCACAGGCATTTACTATTGGTTATTCACAAATCGAGCGAACAATGCGTAATCTCTTTGTTAAGCAATTGTATATCTGGCCGAGGTTTCATGCCACGGTTCGGTCTTCATTAAAGCCGTTTGAAGCTCAAACTGTTGAATTACATATTCCAATGTCCGAGAAAATGGCAGCTATTCAAGGCCATGTTCTAGACATTATGAACTATTTGGTTAAGGAAATCAAACGAATCAATCGAACAGTTGATCTTGATGAGATTACAGTCGAGAATTGCGTTACCAAACAGTTTCACAAGATTTTGCAAGCTCAGCTAGACTGTATTTGGCATCAATTGAATTCTCAAACAAAGTTAATAGTTGCAGATTTAAAAGTTTTGCGAAATTTGATGATGTAAGCAGTCTCTTAAAAAACATGTAAATAAGTCGTTGAAACAAGCAATCTAAGTTTGTCCTTAGATCTACCATCTATAACGATTCCGTGAGTGCTTATGCTCTTATGAAACGATACAGAACTACAGAATATGCACTCAGCAATTCTGGTTGGGTTTTGCTGGACGCTGCGGAGCAAATGTTTGCAACAGCCAGGGAAAGAGTGTACAACTCTAAAGGAGGTAAGCTCTCTCTCTTAATAAAGGGTCCGCCAAACAACTTTTTTTATTTTTATTTGAAAGTACAATCCTTCCGGTTAATAATGGAAAATAATTTCATTCAAATGGCTGCCTCGGCTGGCCATGCAGTAGCCTACACGATCGGTCCAATTCTTAAGCACATTATCTATTGTGTGCAGCTGTATTTCACCAATCGCTTCACGAATATTGTCCTTTAAAGCGTCAATTGTCTCTGGCTTGTCGGCCTAACACTTATCTTTTACGGCACCCCACAAATAATAGGCCAACGGTGTCAAATTGCAGCTCCGAGGTGGCCAAACGACATCAGCTCTGCGGCTGATAATGCGATCTTCAAAAACAATGCGCAAAACATCGAGTGCAGCTTCGGCTGTGTGGCATGTAGCGTCGCCGTCCTGTTGAAACCAAATGTTGCCAATTACTCCTATTCAATTTTTGTGAACAAAAATTCGTTCAAGACCAAAATCTGCACCAAACAGTGACTCGTTTTAGGTGTATCGGCTTTTCAATGTTTGCGTGCTGGTTTTCTGTGCCCCAAATGCGACAATTTTGCTTGTTTACGTAAACTTACTTAACTTATGGTGGCGCTACATTCCAGGTCGGACCAGGGCCTCACCCAACAAACATCTCCAGCCAGCTCGGTCCCTAGCTAGCTGTCTCCAGTCTCGCACGCCAAGTTGGTTCAGGTCCTCTACCACCTGTGTGCTCCACCTGAGTCGCGGTCTTCCTCTTCTGCGACGTCCTTCCGGGTTGGATTCGAAGACTACGAGCCGGAGCATTATTTTCAATTCGCTCTACATGTCCTTAACTTTTCTGGCAAGGTCAGTGTCGCTGTACAGCTCGTACAGTTCTTGGTTGAATCTTCGTCTCCATTCTCCATTTATGCAGACTGAACAAAAAATCACTAAGAATTTTTCTCTCGAAGCAGCCCAACGCGTTTTCAACGGATGTTGTCATGGTCCATGTCTGTGCACCATACATGAGGATCGGGATGATGAGGGTTTTGTAGAATGTCTTTTTAGTTGCTTGAGAGAGGACTTTACTACTCAATTGCCTACTAAGTCCAAAGAAGCAGAGATGGGCAAGAGTGATTCTTCGTTTGATTTCAGCGCTGGTGTTGTTGTCTGAGTTGAAAGCGGATCCTAGGTAGACGAAGTCCTTAACTACCTCGAAGTTAAATCTGTCTATGTTGATTTTTCCTCCAAGACGTCGATGTTGGTTGTCCTTTCTTGTTGACAGCATTAACTTGGTCTTGCCCTCGTTGACCGCTAGACCCATCATCCTGGCCTCCGTCTCAAGACTCACAAACGCTCCACTGATATCACGCTGTGTTCTTCCAATGATGTCAATGTCGTCTGCGTATTCTAGTAGCTGGACGGACTTTTGAAAGATTGTGCCTCTGGTGTTGTCGTTGGAGCTTTGCCACCATGATGGAACAGCGTGAGTTTTCCATTGTCATCTTACACAGACGGAAGAGTTTTTCTGGAATTCCAAAACTAGATATTGCTCTATATAATTGGTCTCTATAGACGCTGTATCGATTTGAAGTTCCTGGGTCTTCTCCAAGATCTGCCGTAGGGTGAATATTTGATCGATGGTGGACGTTCCGGGTCTGAAGCCACACTGATAAGGACCTATCAGGTTGTTGACGAAGGGCTTGAAACGTTCACACAGCACGGCAGACAAGATCTTATATAGGCGATGCTAAGGAGACTTATTCCTCTGTAGTTGGTGCAGTTCAGGGAATCTCCTTTCTTGAGGATCGGGCATACGATGCTGAGGTTCGATTCGTCGGGCATGCCTTCCTCCGACCAAATTTTGCAGATGAGCTGGTGCATGCTCCTAACCAAATCATCTCCAGCTGCTTTGTACTGTTCGGCGGCTAGCCCTTCTGCTCCAGCGGCTTTGTTCAACTTAAGTTTAGATATTGCTATCTTCACTTCGTCCATGGCGGGTGGGTGGAATTGTTGGCCTTCTGCACCCAAATTGAATGGTTCTGTATTGCTGGCGGATTTTTGCTCGTCATCGCCTTTATAGAGCTTGGAAAAGTGGTCTTTCCATATCTTCAGCACTGACTGCGGTTCTACTACGTTGTTCCAATGATGGTCTCTACAGGCTTCGGATCGGAGTTCAAACGCCTTGGAGGTTTGTTTCAGCTTTTTGTAGAACTTTCGAACCTCGTTCCTGTTGTGACATCCCTCTATCTCCTCGATCGCGCGCTTCTCATGCTCCCTTTTTTTCTTTCTGAGAAGTTTATGCTCCTCTCTCCTTTTCTACTCGTAGAGCTCACGAGCTGCTCGTGTCCTTCTTTGCAGCGCCGCTTTGTATGCCTCTTGTTTATGAGCTTCATCTGAAAAGATGATTTTTTTTGGCAAAATCGGCATCTTCTCTAAGTCGATCGCAGGCCCACTTAGCGCAGGCGAAGCGAAAACGCATTGGATGGTCAAATGGCTTCAACTCCTGATCCAATTTGACTTTGTATGGCGTCATACCAGGGTCTTTATGCAAAATTCGTCTCAATGATGTCTCCGAAATGTTCAATTGTTGAGAACGACGGTGAATTGATGTTGATGGCGCTTCATGCACACTTTCTGCCACAGCAGCAATATTCTCGGGTGTACGCATTGTTTTTCGCTTTTCACGCGTTGGTTTATCGTTTTCACAAGATAACGAACATACGGAGCTGACGGTGCTTCTCTTCTTCCAAAATCCGTACGCGATTTTCAAAGTAATGTCGCAATATTTCCCAGCGTTGTTCAAGCGTATACACAGCCATATTCGTTCAGCGGAAGGATAAAACTAATTATCTGCCAAATCAGAGATGAACTTAGTGTTACCACTCACGAAATAAGAATAAAAAAAGTTAGAAGGCGGACCCTTTACAAAACAGAGTAACAAGATTATAATGATTTTTGTTTTTAAGAATTTGAACCGGAACCATGTCCGAAATGGAAAGTCCTAAGTGAAATATTAAGAAATGAAATACCCGCTGATATGAAGAAGAAAAAATCAAATGTTTCGCTTCTACCAAAAATTCTCATCTTATGTCAAGATTCACGAACATGTTTTCAATTGAAACAAATGTTAACGGAAGGAGGAGAGAGATTTCTGTTCTATACAGCGATGAGAAATAGCATTCCCATTGGAAAACTATCGAAATCATTTCAAAAAGTTCCTAATGTTACGCTACCAGAAGCAAACACTTCTCTTAAGAAAGCGGTGGCACCAGACATTAATTCAAAATTTACAACAAAAAGTGAGGAAGAACAGAATGAATTAACGCAATTACTTGGAAATGATGATTTATCTGAGGACAATTTCCATGAAAGTTACAAGCTCACTATGACTCAACAAGAGAATTGTAATTTGTCACTAGAAGATGATGGCGGCCAACAAAATGATGTTTCAGTTTTTGAATCATTTCCCGAGGTATTAGAAACATTTTAATTGAGCGCAGTCAGTTATATTTGGTATTTCTTTAACTTTGCAGATGGAAAACCTTGACATTACTGCAACATTAGCCAAAAACAAGCAACCATTGATTTGTATTCAAACATTTAAAACAGAGCGAGAAGGAAGCATGGCATTAGACATAATTCTGGCCGACATCGAACCGCAATATGTTGTCATGTATCATTGCAACATTTCAGCAATTCGACAGTTAGAAGTTTACGAAGCGCGTCTGAGACGCCCCGTGTCAGAAAGGATACAAGTGTATTTTCTGATTCACAATCAAACCGTAGAAGAGCAATCTTACTTGACAAGTTTGCGAAGAGAAAAACAGGCATTTGAGCTTATTATCGATACGAAAAGTGTAAGGATCACATTATCTGCACCCACAAAAAAAAGACTTAAAAAACACCCGCTAGCCACAAGAGCACAGTAAGTACATAACCATCCCGTTCTCCTTGTTTCCCCGTCGTACAATTGCACGGCTTATCTTATCATATGCATTACATTGCATTGAGCTTCTTTTTACTCACTCAATGTGTGCATATGATGTGTCGTCAATAACAGATGAATAGAGATTAGCTGTTTGAATTCCAGGGTCGGATCGATTTACGCTGCCGTTAAGGCATAACACTAACTGGTGCGGAATCGAAAAAAGATTTGTTATATTCAGTAGCTAAGAATTAATTTTCTAGCTGCGTATATCCACACTGCTTCGAACAGGCCAGCTGTATTGGCACTGAGTGAGACGGAGACCCAAGTAGGTGAGAATTCCGACCCTTCTGAATTTCTTATTCATAGGTATTGCTTAGTGCCTTTATTCTTCCCCCACCATGGTCTCGCCGTCTACATTAGGAATGATGTTGCTTATCAATTCTTACCACAATATGGACGCTGCTCCAACCCTTTTTTCAATTTTATGTGGTTCAAGTTTTCCGTAAATATGCACATCATTCACTACTGTTTTCTTTATCGAAGCCCAAATTTGGACAGAGCTTCAACTTCTCGTGAACTTGACGCTCTGTCTGACTCCATTCAAAGAATTGTATCCCTGTATCCTTACACTGAAATCGTTATTACGGGCGATTTCAATGTACACAATTCTTCGTGGCTTTTCCATTCAGGCCAGACAACACCCGAAGGAATGTGTCCTAAAATCTTTGCTGAGTTTAACCACCTTACTCAGCTTGACACCGAGCCAACTCGAATATCTGATATTGATAGCAAAGCGGAAAATGCTCTTGACTTGTTTTCCTTACGCCTGATCCTGATAAATACACTCTCAATGTATTAACGTCTCTAAGCAGATCACACCATAGTATTATATCTGCAAATTTCTCGTGTCAAACTAGTCCAGTTACAGAAAGAGCTCCGAAGAGAACCGTATGGCAATACGAGGAAGCCAACTGGGACGGTCTCAAAAACTTTATCCGGATCTTTAACTGGTCACTATGCTTCCTCGATAGTGACGTAGACTCCAGTGCTGATATGATTACTAACATGATTATTTTGGGAATGAAAACTTTTATCCCGAATAGGGTTAAAAGCACCAAACCCAAGGAAAAGTCATGGTTTGATTCAAGCTGTAAAGAGGTTATCAGGGAAAAAGAAGTAAAGATCCGGTGTTTTAGAGCCAATCCAACTGAGGAAAACCGGAATAAGTTTAAACAAGCCAGGAAGGCCTGCAATGCCCATATTCGTTGGACCAAATTTTTACATGAGCAAAAATTAAGGCAAAAAATACTGCAATGTGCCAAAGACAGTAAGATTTTTTTTTGGTCATTTGTAAAAAAAATATGAAGAATTCTTCTTCTTCCTCGGTCCTCTTGCTCGTTGACAATGACACTCCAGTTGTTAGTTCGCTCGCGAAAGCTAACCTTTTTGCTAGGCAGTTCGCCGCCAAATCTTCGCTGCCAGAGAGTGTCATGACTCCGCCTGTTCTTAAGCGCGTCAATGATTCCATTGGACAAATCTTCTTCCGCACTCGTGCTGTGGCGAGAATCCTAAAGGATCTCAACATGCATAAATCCGCTGGTACGGATGGTATCACCGCTATTGTTCTGAAGAGGTGTTCTTCCACGCTGGCAAAATCTTTGCGTAAGCTTTTCCATCTATCCTATTCTTCTGGACTCGTTCCGAGCAGTTGGAAAACAGCATTTGTCCAGCCAATTCCAAAAAAAGGCGAATCTTCTTTTCCCTCCAATTATCGTCCGATTGCACTTACGTTCATGGAAACGCTGATAAACTATATACTCAAGAAATATCTCGAAGATCGAAAGCTTCTTAATGACCGGCAGTACGGCTTTCGCAGCAACAGGTCCACTGGTGATCTGATGGTTTATCTCACCGAACAGTGGGACAAATCTTTACATCGTTTTGGAGAAAGTAAGATTGTTGCACTTGATATTTCAAAGGCATTTGATAAAGTCTGGCATCTTGCTCTCTTATCGAAAATGCGTGTCTTCGGTATCGATGAATCCCTTCTTCCTTGGATTAGAAACTTTCTTTCGAACCGTTCTATACAAGTTGTATTGGACGGGTTCAAGTCTGAAACCCACAATATAAATGCTGGTGTGCCCCAGGGCTCCGCTTTGTCTCCGACCCTCTTTCTCATTTTCATAAATGATCTCCTGTCTGTAACTTCTAATCCTTACATTCGTCCTCTTTGGATGTGGAACTGGAACGACAAAATATGATAAGCTCATTAAACTCTGACCTAAACAGCATTGTACAATGGGGAATTAACCGCGTAGAGTTTAATGCTTCAAAAACTCAATGCTGTCTTGTATCGTCGTAGCGAGATATACCCCCCTTGCCACTGTCCATGAGTGGCACTTGCATCAACGAGACCGAACATCTCGAGATTCTCGGTATGTGCATCACTGACCACCTCTTGTGAAATGAGCACATATGCGATGTCGCCAAAAATGCCGCAACATCTTTAGGTTTCTTAAGGCGATGCATGAAATTTGTCTCCCCGTCTGATCTATAAGATTTATCTATAAGATTTATACCCGCCCAAAGCTTGAGTACAATTATTCTCATCTGTGGGCTGGTGCTCCAGTTACTTACTTAAGCCTCTTGGATGGAATACAAAAAAGAGCTGTAAGAATGATTGGTGATAGAGACATCACTGACTCATTCACCCCTTTAGACCATCGTCGTAACGTAGACTGTCTCTCCTTGTTCTACCGTTACTTCTACTTTAATTGCTCTAGTGAAATAGCCAGTTGCATTCCTCCCCTCAAACCATTCGCCCGTAATACTCGCGCTTCTAGGAATGCCCATCAGTTTACCCTCGAGCCCAACTTCGGACGTACTCTCAAGTATAGGGAATCATTTTTTAGCCGTACTACGCGAATGAGGAACTCTCTTCCAAACTCTGTCTTTCCCAATCATTACAATGTTCAAGAATTCAAGACCAATGTACACCGACACCTCCTTTCCAACCCCTTCCCTTCTTCCTACTGCACTCACTGTGTCTCTGCCATAAAATGGTATAAAAAAATCCTTGAGTGGGTGCAAATTATAAAAAAAAAATCTTAATATCGATCGTATATTAAATATGACTTGAATTTTTTTTATTAAGAAAATGGTTATCCCCGAATATCAAGATGGTAAAACAGATGAAGCGTTTGTCCTGTTCAAACATTACAAACACACCGAAGAAGATCAAAACGAGGCTACTAGAAAAGCAGGTGGACAGGTTGCTGTTGCTCTCGAATCACCAAAAGTAATCGTTGACATGAGAGAATTTCGATCCGATCTTCCTTGTTTAATTCATAAACGTGGCATTGAAGTCCTCCCAGTAACAATTACGGTAAGTGCTTGTTCAGATATTGTGAAAAAACTGTATTTCATTTTGTTTTGTTTTGAATAGATTGGCGATTACATTTTAACACCAGAAATTTGTGTTGAACGCAAATCAATATCGGATCTGATTGGTTCCTTAAATTCTGGCCGTTTGTATAATCAGTGCATTCAAATGCAGCGCCATTACACAAAACCAATTCTATTAATTGAATTCGATCAAAACAAACCATTTCACTTGCAGGGCAAGTATATGTTATCAGCCAATACAACAACAACAAATGCTGACATAGTTAAGAAACTTCAGCTTTTGACAATACACTTTCCCAAATTGCGAATTATTTGGTCGCCGAGCCCCTTTGCTACTGCTCAATTGTTTGAAGAACTTAAAATGGGTAAACCGGAACCTGATGCCAAAACTGCCATTGCCATTGGTTCAGAAGAAACAGGAGGAAATGTAGATTGGCTTGATAAATTCAATTCCAATATTTATGATTTCATGTTGCGTTTGCCGGGTATTAACTCCAAAAATATTCATAAAATAATGCGCCATGGTGGAGATCTTAAGCAGTTACTTACGAAATCCCAGGTAAATATTTCTTTATTCTCAATGTCAATGCCCCCACAAATGTGTAGCTTAAATGCAATTTGGTTTGTCCTAAGGGTTCGTGTGTTTTTGATGGTTCACTTATGCGTGCAATTGAGCTAAATAGAAATACAGTGGGTTCTTAGGGTGATAGTTGAGTGTCACTACAGTTCAAATAACAGGAAAAAAATCTAATTAATACGAACTGACCTACTCTATTCATGTTCCACATCATCCACACTCTCAATGAACAACATGTTTGCGCTTATTTTGTATTTGTGTTGTATTTACGATTCGGGGGTGTTTGGGGTAGCCAAGGAAGTGACTTACTCTGAATTTGTGCTGACGAAACTGTATGACTTCAATTTCGGTTGATGATGACGCTCCAAAGGAAAAAAAATTTATACTCAAAGTGTGGTGGATTTAAAAACATTGAAACTAAACGAAGACTATTTTCGAATAGTTTTTGTTGTCGGGGTCGAAACGCAGCGTCGCGATTTGAAAAGCTTTCTGAAGAACTATCTTAACAAAGACTTACGCTTTGCCTCGATCCCGACGACAAACACGACTCAAACTAAAAATGTCATTTGCGATTTCTTTTGACTCCGACCTGTTATCCGCAATTCAAAGGTTATATAAAGACTATACCTATGAATACATGATAACCTAACATCGAAGGTACACAACTGACTAGACGCTTAGATGTTCCGACCGTTCTCGTCTCGTATGCCAAATCGAGTCGTCGCAATTAAAACACCTTCTCAAGAGCCATCGTTATTAAGACTTACGCCTCGACTTGACATATTTAACGGAAAAGATCGGGACATTTAGGAAAAACTAGGGCAAAACCGAAAGTTCGTCATTTGCAATGTTACTTGCCAATGGCTAACCTTCGGACACTACGTTGGGCGCCATTTGTTTTATTTGTGTTGTATTTACGATTCGGGAGTGATTAAAGGTAAGCTAGGGGAAGTGGCGAAAATGACATTTTCAGGTTTGATGATGAATAGTAGGCCAAGCTGCGCCGTCACCTGCCGCCCTCAAGTGTGGTGGATCACCAGTGGTGGTATCGCTTGGTTGTTAGATCTCTCCAGGCATGTTTTATGTTTTGAAATAGGATGAGGTCCGTTTGCGAGGACAAAATCCCCCCCATTCCGGCGAGTTCCGCCGAGCACAGCAAGCATGCCACGACCCTCGCAGCGGACGGCTGCGCATTCTCTCCCATCATCTTAGGTCTTCTTTCTTTGGCTATATTTTCCTTCTCTTATTCCATTTTCTTTCTAGTCCTTGGTCTTTTCATGGTCTCTATCCGTTTATCTTTTCTATCTCTTTTCAGCGCCAGCCCTATGAACATCAGCATTTCCATTTCTTTCTATTTCTTCTATCCATCTATTTTTCTTGCTCTCTTCACTCCTACTCTTATTTCAATTTAACCTCAAAAATCATTCTTGTTTTAGTTTTGGTTCTTCGTTTGCGACGAATTAAAAACTCTCATGTGAAAGAAATGTCCAAATCGACGAATAATCGTGCATTCGTTGGCCATGTGAAGTGCTTTTAACCTCCTAAAAGTAGACTTATACTTTTATGTATTTTCGTATATTTGCTATAGAGATAGCTCTAAACAAACTGGAAGTGGAGTAAGTTATATTCTTTAATCGGACTCAGCTGTAATAGATGGACTGAATTTGCCAGAAAGCTATGGACATTTTGATAACCCTACAATGAACTACAGTTCATTTCTACTTCCAAACCCAAGGAAGAGGAAGAGTTCTTCCAAGTTTCCAAACGAAGCTTTGGATGGTGCTAGCAACCATTCCCCGCCAGTGTAAGCATAGAAGAATTTGATTTTCTGCTGACAAAGCATGACTTTGGTTCGTGTTATGGTTTAACATCAATCCGATTTCGTACAAAATAAACTTCACTGCCTAAACAAGCGAAAACACTATTCAAAATTAACGTTGGTTAACCCGGAGATATTAGGCCAGTTAACAACATCTCACTGAGATCTCAATGTCACTTTGACTGAGGCAAAATCATTTGGTGAAACATAATTCTCAGTTCCCATTGAGATAAAATGGTTACCTTACAAATTGTTGTTGTACATAATGTCAGTCACGTCAAAATAGCTGAGTGAGAAATAGAATCCAAAATATTAACATCTCAGAGATCTCAGAAAAAAATCTCAATTCTCAGCTGAGATTTTTTGTTCCACCTAAAAAATCTCTGAGATCTCAGTGAGATGTTAGGTGGAACTGGCCTATTAATTCGGTTGCGATAATTTCTTGTAACCACCGCGTCTTTGCTTTTTTCGAATAAAAGCTCGCGTCTTATCATTTTCGCAGTTTAAATGAAGCTTTTTTTCAGAAAGTTTTCAACTCGAATTTGGAATTTTTTTTTTTCAAATTTATTGTTTTTTATCAGGAACATTTCATTTGGGGGAAATAATTGCTTACATTGCTTAAACAATTTTTATATTGTTTATAAAGGGTGATCCACGAGCGATGTAATTGGAATGTGTAGGTTGCATTAAGACAAGAAAAAAATCATACGGAAAGGGGGGTCTTTTGCCCCCTGTTTAGCCAGCACCAGCAGGGGTGATTTTATAGCAAAAAAAGCCTATTTTTCAAAAAAAAATTTATAATCAACGGCTTTTCCCTCAATGCCGTGTTATACCTTCTCGCAAAGCTAATTTTTTTTCGAAATTTAATGTAATTGAGTACTAATTTTTTTCACAATTAAATGCTGTTGAAAGTTTTTAATGAGATCCAGAAAACCGCAAGCGTAAATGTTTTCTTGTTTTCAAGAAATTAAGAAAAAACCAAAATCACTCAGAAAAAAATTCACAAAATTACTTGTTATGTATAAAGGTCCGTTCATATAGAGATACGACCTGCGTCTGCGAATTGCGAATGGTTGTTGTATTTGCTACTTCATTCATATGAGTAGACGCAGAGAGCTGCGAACTGTCATAAAAAACAAACCATACATACAGAAAATATTTATTTATTTGATTTTTGATTTCTGATTTTTTGAAATCCGAGCGAATTATTTATTCGTAGCTTTGTGGAAAGCGTTTCGTATTTGTGGATTGCGAATTCTCATTTGAGAATTCGCAGTTCGCATCTGTTGGTCGCATAGAAAATATAAAAAATGTGTTTTTTGTGTAGTTTTAACTAGTTTTAGGCAGTATTCTATATTGGAATATGTAAATACGATCATTTATTCACTTTATTAATCAATTAAATAAAGAATAGGTTGATATTTACTTTAGAAATAGCTTTAAAAGAATAATCAGCAGACCCAGGTCGCAGCTCATATGTACGGACCTTTATTTTTTCGAATAAATAGAACAAAATATCAAAATTTTCTGAGTTTTTTTTTCTTTATTTCTCGAAAACAAGAAGACATTAGGGCATGCGGTTTTCTGGATCTCACTGAGAACTTGTGACCGCATTTAATTGTGAAAAAAAAAATAGTACATACAATTTCGAAAAAAAAATTAGTTCGAAGTAAAAAAAAGTTGAAAATTTCGATATTTTGACTTTGAAGATGAATTTTTCGAAAACTAATCCTGAAAACAGGTTTATTTAAATGCGAAATGAAAGAGGCATTTTTTAGCTTTGCCCAAAGGTATAACACGGCATTGTTGACAAAGCCGTTGATTTTTAATATTTTTTTGAAAAATAGGCTTTTTTTGTTATAATATCGCCCGTCCCGGCTAAACGGGGGACAATAGACCCCCCCCCTTCCACATGGTTTTTTTCTTGTCTTAATGCAACCAACACACTCCAATTATTTCCCCCAAATGAAATGTTTCTGATTT
This sequence comes from Sphaerophoria taeniata, assembly GCA_943590905.1. Lineage (NCBI taxonomy): Eukaryota > Metazoa > Arthropoda > Insecta > Diptera > Syrphidae > Sphaerophoria > Sphaerophoria taeniata. Next base: position 69,107,476 of record OX016542.1, read on the forward strand.
TAAACAATATAAAAAACAAAAAATTTGGAAAAAAAAATTCCAAATCCGAGCTGTTTTTGAGGACTTTCTGAAAACGCCCTTTTTAAGCTTCATTGACTCAGCAAATTTTTAAAAAAAACTTATCAAAATTTACTTTACAAATAAGAAATGAAAGTTTTTTGTGTAACGAAAAAGTATAAATATATGAAAAGTCTTCGCAAATTTTATTTTTACTTAACACTTTGCAAAAGAGAACGTACGTAGAATAGACATTCCACAAAAAACATAAAAATTGAAAAGTCTTTGCAAATAACACTTTTCACTTTTCACTTATCAAATTTAATAGCTTTGAGGAACATTTTTGCAAATTATCGAAAAATTTGAAAAGTTGATAAGTTGTTTGTGGAATAGGGCTCTGATCTGTATCATGGATAAAATAAAACCCTGCTATTTTTAATCACATTTTTGACAAAATAGTCTTTTAATATAGCAGTTAGAAGTTACCAAAAAAAAAAAAACAGAGTTTGCGCACTTGTGGAATAAATTAATTAAGTTTATATTTTACCTTTGTCATACATAATACATTTAAAAAAAAACCTTTATTTTTTAGGCTGAGTTAGCGGATTTATTAGACTCAAAAGCAAACGCAAAAATGCTTTATGACATTTTACATGTCTCATACTTACCAAAGAAGGATGAACTTGCCACAACAACAGCTCCTGGAACTTCAAAAACATTTCAATCGAAATTTGGACGAGGAGGGCGTGACAGGAATAATTGGAAACGCAAAAATTAATTTTTATTTAAATTAATATCCCAGTCATAAATTGTAAACAAAAAAACGCTTAGATTGAAAACGATCCGCTAGTTCTGCAGTTCTAAGTTTTTGGATGGTCCTGCAGCACTTGAAGAAAATTAATAATTAAAATGATATCTTGATTTGGAATACATTTATCCCATCTTCAGTAAATAAAAACGCTGTTTAAGTTAAAAAAGTTGTAAATTTGCTAATAAGTTTTTTTTTTTTCAAAAACTTATAATTATGCCAATCACCAATCTTTTTTATGCTTAAATTAAAATTATAATAAAGAAAAATCGAAAAAACAAAAATGTTTAATTTATCAATGCATAAACAAATTAAACAAAATTTTGATCTAAAAAAAAAACGACAAACGACCTTTACGTTAGTTTTGGTCGCCCCTCTAGATTCCTGAAAAATGGTCTAGTAATTTGTTAACTATAAAATCCCAAACTTCTAAAACTTTCAGTTTTAAGGTTTGGGAATTTAAACTAAAATTATAATTTAAAAAAAAATGTTTTTGTCTCCAAAAAACTGTCGGAAAGTATACCACCGTTATTTGAACGGAAAATCAAATGTATTTTTCCGTCTGTTACGTGAAAGCGATAAATTGTATTGTTATTTTTTTATTCATGAAATTTTAATCCTTGCATTTATTATTTATTCTTTAGTATAACTTACTTTTATTGTATTTAATATTCAAATTTTATCATTTATTTCTGTATTCAATTCATTTTTATTTATTGCTTTAGTAATTTTTTTTTTGTTGGCACTGATTATTTATTGTTTTGAGACTTCGGGACGTTAAGGAATAAGCTTCAACGCGATTTTCATTTTAAAGAAGAATATTAACCCGGCACTGAGCCAGTGAATGGTAACTGGTTTCCCCCGTTAACGTCCGGGTGACATCCATATATAAACGCTTGAGCCTATACAAGTACCAACCCTTTTGAGCGCTCTAGAGGTAGGGTAGAGATGTATTTAAAGGTGGAATTATTGTAGCATGAAACTTTAAAACCAAGTTCGGGATAGAATAAATAAAAAATAAATATAGTGGCGCGACAGCTCTTGAAGAGCCAAGGCCTAATTGGCTTACTCTCATCAACAATTCTCTGAGTGCGTGTGAAGAATTGAGGGGACCTACAATTTAACGCCGATTCCGAACGATACTCTTGGAAGATTTGTCAGGTCTTCGCAAGAGGCAGTGCCCGTGAAAGATGAAATAAAAACTTGGCCTGAGTAGGACTCGAACCAACGACGTTCAGCTTAGCAGCCCAACGCACTTACCAACTAAGCTACGGGATAGGCTGGACCTATACTTTCCCGCTGCCGTTCGCATGGGAGTTAAAGTCTCCAAATGGGAGAAGTAAACGTGGCGAAGGACTACTTATCGTCAAAAATCGGCATTCCCTAACGCCAGACGTTCGTCTTTTTTGCAATAGCTAATCTTATTTTTGTTAATAATATATACACTAGTCAAAACAATTAAAGGAACACTTGAAAAAAACTCAAAAATGGAGTGGATTTTTATAAGGCTGTATCTCAGTAGAAAAAAGTCTTATTGAAGTGAAATAAAAAGTTTTTCAAAGGTTTTCATTTTTTCTTTTCAATTATTTTGAGTTAAAAATGTACCGCTAGTCGTTTTTGCTTGAGCGTAAAAAATGTTCACTCAATTTCAAAATCGAAAAAAAAGAAACTTTGAATTGTCATAAAATGAGCGGAATTTTTTTTTTCAATCCAACCAATCTAAGAGTCAATTTGAGAATTTTGCTGGCTATAATTCACTGTTTGGTTCAGATCGCTACGATTTTTTTTCTAATCAAAAAATGGGTTTACATGCTAAAACACAATTTATTTTTCTGTTCTTTTGAATTTGTTTATTTTTTTTATTTTTTTCATTATCATTATGACTTGGTGAAATTCGGACGAATTTTTTGGAAATCATTCTACCGAAAGGATTCCGAAGGAGTGGAGAGGGTAGCGGTCTGTGATGCAATCTACGGACCGATCGGTAGATCCGCGTAGACATCACGTAAGTAAGTCGTTTGAGTAAATGTAGCAGGGTAGTTAAGTGGCATTGTTAGTTTATGTTTTTGTGGCGAGGTGAGGTCCGTTAGAGGGGTACGAACCAGCCCTGATCAAAAACAAGCGTAGCCGGAGATGCCACGACCCAGTCCACCGGATATTCTATCCTGGTTCCGTCGAGTCATTCTTTCCCAGGGATCCAGAATCCCAATACCCGTATCCTAGACCCCCTGTCCTATCGCCCCGCAACAAATGTCCGTAAAAACAAACAAATCTGAAAAAATATTAATTTCAATCTTAAATAAAAAAAAGCAAAATTAAGAACATTAATTTTGCGTATCATAACATTGCAATACGAAATAATAAATTCGAACAAAGTTATGAAATACGGTCATCTGACTTGCGTGCGGTATCACTTCAATAATATTATCCCTTGATGATGAAGTTTTCAAGTCTTCTCCGCTGCTCACCACGTTGTCGTGTTGTGCAAGGAATAAGTGACTTATACTCATCAACAATTCTCTGGGTGCGTGTGAAGAATTGAAGGGACCTACAATTCAACGCCGATTCCGAAAGGCAAAGTTGAGATGTACTTTTTACATGACATGATACTCTTGGAAGTTTTGTCAGTTTTTGCAAGAGGCAGTACCCGTGAAGGAGTCAAGCGGTCAAAACAGCCCGTCCCAGGACAACTCGTACCCTTATTTTTTAGTATCAAAATGGTTGTTACATTTGCTTAAAAAATATTCTAAAAATGGAACGCATTTTTGTTTGTTTTTTTGGTGTAGAAAAGCGTGATATACTTTTTTTCTTGTGGAGTTGATGCTGAACAACGTAAATTTAATGACTGCAGTCCCAGCAAACATTTTGGTGAAGGTTCAGATTTCCTTCAGTAAATCTGAAGAATATATATTCGAAAAACGTTCATTTATCTGAGTATATTTCGAAGATGGACAAAAAAACTACAAAATTTTACTTGCAAAACAAAACGACCATATTGACATTCGATTTTGATTCATGTATGTGAGTTAAATATGAATGTGGATAGGCACAAAAGGGATATTGGAAGATGCTTAAGGATTTGTATATAAAAATAAAGGAAAACGAACTTGCGAATGATCTCTTTTTCCTTATTTCTTTTTGCGAAGGGGTAATGATAACGGGACCGTGTCGCGACAAGAGATCGAAACAATGTTTAACGAATTTTAAAATTCTTCACCTCAGCAAAGATTTGTTTAGTGCGGACGTCAAACCAAAAAAAAGAAGAAAAAAGTGTAGTGTAGGTAAACAGTGTTACAATCAAACGAAAAACATTAAAATATTTGAAATAAATAGGTAAGACATTTGCATAATGAAACGATTAAAAGCCAGCAATTGCGCCTCAAAGGCAGTTGTTGACTCTTGATGACACTAAACCAAGTAGATACTAGTACTAGGAGTGATATTTCTGACCCTGAAATCGAATAATTGAAACCCTATATTCCTTCATTAAAATGAATCATATTTGAATCGTATTTGAATCATATTAGAAGAGGTTCATTTATTGTCCACTTAACGAAGGAATTTTTTATCATAAATGAGTCGTAAAAAAGATTCGTATCCGTATCACGTTACCCAATGTTTCTGATCCAAATCGAATCATAAATGAATTCATTTTCGGTGTTTTCTTAACTTTAAAGAATCATGAATGATTCATTTTGGAAGGGAAATGTTTGCTGGGTACACTATCAATGTACCCAACTAAGTTGTTGACGCCTGAAATGCTATCAGCACAAGGATTTAACTTCTTAATTCTACTTCTACTGTGCTGTTTTGAATTTAACGTTTTTGTATTTTTGGTTGCTAAGGCTTGTTATTTTTTGTTGTTAACGCGTTATTTTTTCATCATTTTTTTTTCATTCATTCAGTTTTAGCTTCTCGAAGAGTCGGGTAAAAAATAAATCTAATTCAAATAAATTAAAACAAAAAAAAAAAGATAGAAAACCGTGTTTTATATTGGAAACATACATTAATTAATTAATAATTGAAAAGGTAATCTATATATATAAAAATGAAATCCTGTTCGTGTATGATCGAATAACTCTTTTATTTTGTTCGTGTTAGTCTGTAGATGGTTCTTAGGGATTTTTTTTTTTTAAATTGCATATTATTGCAGGTGCAATGGTATTCAAATGGAAAACTGGAAAATTTCAAAATGTTAGAATGGAAAATAGAGAGTTCTGATGAAAAACTGGGAAAACTCATTGGTTTTCAAAGGGAAAATTGCATATTATTGCAGGTGCATTGGTATTCAAATGGAAAACTGGAAAATTTCAAAATGTTAGAACGGAAAATAGAGAGTTCTGATGAAAAACTGGGAAAACTCATTGGTTTTCAAAGGGAAAATTGCATATTATTGCAGGTGCATTGGTTTTCAAATGGAAAACTTGAAAATTTCAAAGTGGGTCTTCGAATGGAAAATAGAAAGTTCTGATGAAAAACTGGGAAAACTCATTGGTTTTCAAAGGGAAAATTGCATTTCGTTCTGGAGTTGCTGTGAAGGGCGGCGGGACGAAGTTCGCGGGTCAGCTAGTATATTATAAATATAAATGTAAATTATATAGTCCACAAGATATGAGCTGACTATCGAACATAAGTAGTGCAAATATCGAAAATTGTTGGACTTACTGTTGACGGCCGGCCGTGTTAGGGGCTAAAGCGAGTGCAAATTAACTGACAACAACCGCAAACCAATAACAAATGATTTGCACAACAAAAAATTAAGTTCCTAAATTAATATTACGGTCATCAACTCCACAAGAAAAAAAAAGTATGTCACGCCTATTTCTATAGGACAACAAGTAAAAATATGCGTGAAACGCTTTTCTACACCAAAAAAACAAGCCTAAAGGCAGACCGCCACTGGTGTGGGCTGGCTTGATCCCATAAAAACTATGGGCAGGAGTAGGATTCGAACCCACAACGTTCTGCGGAATAGCCAACGCACATAACCACTACGCCACGGGCACTACAGCGGGTCTATAAACCAAATATAAAAAAAAAGTTGCAATGTGTTGACAGTAGTTTTTTTGCTTAAATATACTTTCTTTCAGTTCTTCAGGTCCATACGATGCTGAAAAAGCCGTTAGTTTTCAATTTCACTAATATTCTCAACTCAATATTATATCGTATGTACTGTGTTCATATATATATATACTGTGTTCATTTTTTTCAACCCGTTCATTTATGTTTATCTATTAAAGTAAAAGAACATTTTCCGCTTGTGTTTCGGAATTTTTGATCAGTATATGCTGAAACAAAGATTCGCTTTCAATGACGGATTGAATACTTGTAAGCCCTTCATTTGTTGTAAATACAATTGTATAACTGTCGTCGAGGGAAATTGTGAGTAATGTCGATTTGAAATTACGCGAGAATATTTGCGAATAATTAACATTTTTGCGAATATCTCGGCTACCAAACCTTTGTAAGTCATTTTGATGAATAGTGTTCGAACAGACCTTTGCTTTGATGTATCATTCGATGGGTTTTGAAAGAACTTTTCTTTTTCCTGTACAAAATTTTGGCAAGGGCCTAAAGATATTTTCGAAAATCATGAAGAAATCGATTTCACTAAATTCAACATATTTCATAGTACTCATTATTTTATTCCTGAAAGATAAACTCAATTCCGAGCAGGGGCCCTACTTTGTAATTCGGTTCTACTTTTGATTCTATTCGAAACTCATTTGCGATTCTACTTTCAAATTGTACTATGTATGAAAGTAGAATAGAATGTAAGTAATGCCAATCTACTTGCTAGCAAATTTGCGATTTTCGAACGAGACTCATATTTTTTGACATAATATACAAAAAATAAACACTACTTGCTGTGGAAAAAACTGTTTGAAATTTAAATAAAAATAGATTATACATACATATGGACAGAGTCGCGCTTTGGCTAGATTTGAATTCAGATGAAAATTCCGAACGAGTTCAACAAATTTAACGAAGGCGGATTAGAGATAAATCTAATATAATGGAGCTAAGCGATAAAAGGTTTTACAACATAGCATTGATTGAAGACATTGTAAATCCAATAAAATAACTAAATTCCAGCTTTGTTCAAAACTACCGCCTTTCAAAAAATGCATTCATGTATCTATTGAACAATATTTCTTCGGAACTAAGGGTCCGCAGAAGACAAACTTCTATGCCCAACATCATAAAGGTGTCAGCTACCTTGAAATTTTTAGCAACAGGTGGATATCAAAACCAAATCGGTGGAGACAGGCATGCGGGACTTGCACAGCAAACTTTGTCCAAGAATATAACAGAAGCCGTAACTACAATCGAAAAAGTAATTTGCCCGCAATTTATCAACTTTAGAATGATCTGTGGAATTTATAAATACATAATGTATCTTTATTATTTTCATACAATATTGAAAACTAAAAACATAAATAAACGTAATGTAATAGCCTTTTCACACCAAGCCAAAAACGCGGTTTTTGCGAAAAACCCTAAAAACCTATACCAAAAACACAAGTTTTTCCATACATTTTTTATAAACCACAAGTTTTCGTAAAACACAAGTTTTTGTTTAAACTCGCCAAAAACCTGAAAATGAAAACATTCAACTCCAAACGAAATAACCAAACAAACCTTTTGAAGAATTCAGCACAAATTCAGCAGACAAAAAAAAACTGACAGCAGACATTTCCATGTGCGTAGTTTGAATTAAAATTGTTATTCGTTCTATTTTTCTCTGAATTATATTAATAAATCTTTAATAAATAAATAAAATGGGTAAAAAAGATAAAAAGAAGAAGAAAGGCAAAGGTGCTGAAAAGACCGCAATGAAAACCGACAAGAAAAACGCCGCCAAGCAGAAGAAACTCCTCGAGAAAATGGGTGAAGTAAGTAATATTTCAAATGGGCTCTACTTTCCTTTACTTAAAATGTTCCTGATAAACAACCTTTGTTTAAATGTTTTAAAGACCGACATTGCAGAAATTGTGGCGAAACTTGTCGTACAAATATTTCAATGACGTCCATGTGTTCTCCCTGGAAACGTAAACATGGTGTAAAATCGACGTACAAGGAACGATAGTTCCACCACCAAGATCTGCGTGCTGTATGGCCGCCTGTCCAGATGGAAAAATTTTGATCTGGGGTGGATACTCCAAATCTCAAGTCAAGAAGGACGTCGATCGAGGCATCACCCACACGGACATGTACCATCTAGTTCCAGATAGTAAGTTTTCCAAAACAAACCAAATTTTGCCGATTTTGACGATTTGTTACGTCTTCCGCAGAATCTCTGATGAAGAAATGAAAGATGGCTGAAACCACTGCGAAAACTACTAGCTCGGACGGGGTCTTCACGATTACAGTTGGTGGAAGTTCATCGGCGGCTGCGCCTAAAATGCCGAGCCTCTTCAAAACTCCCTCGAATTCGGCTCCATCGCCGAGAATGAATCCAGGCATCTGCATCTGCAAGGGAACACTACCTCTTCGGTGGAATCTTCGAGGAGGACAAAAAACAACACACCTACAATGATTTCTATTCCTTAGACCTGCACAAATTGGCTTAATGGAAAACCATAATCCCAAATAATTCGAATCCACACGATTGGATAGATTCCGACAGCAGTGGAAGCTCCTCCTCAGAGAACAGCGATGATGAAGAAGACGAAAGCTCGAATTCCGATTCGGAAATGGACACAGATTGAAAGAACGACTCAATTTTGTACAAGAATTGTTTTATTCTCTTTTTTAATACATTAAAGTGCTAGAAAAAGAAATGCTTTAAGCTTATTTAAATGCGATTGATCAATAGGAATGCAGATATTGTTGAATGCTAAGACGAGCGGCTTTATTCGAGTCCAAGAAGAAAATTATATTTAAATTGTCAGAGTTCATTTTATTTGATCAATTTTGTGAGCTCAAGCTGATTTAAACAACAAAAATTAAATCCCATCGAAAACTTGACATTTGGATGTCAAAATATTTTAAACGTCAAACAAAAACCTGTAAACTTGTGGTGTGAACGCTTTTCAGGTTTTTGAAAACTTTTTACCATAAACCGCGTTTTTGGGTTTGGTGTGAAAAGGCTATAACTTCAATTTTTTTCTTGGTAGAAACGGTGCATTTAATCATATTTGGATTTTTTTCTCTCTTCGCATTGTTTTTTAAATTCTAATTTCCGTTTCTTGAGCTCCAAAAACTCTTTTTTTCAGTCCATATTTTTTTTCTTTGAGTTCATAGTCCCTCCTTCGGTATTCTAGAAGTCCTTTTAAATTTTCATTGACTTCCTTCATTGCAGCGCACATACTATTTTGGTAGGCAATTTGGTTCTCCACTTGATTTTCGAGCAGTGATGTCTGTTTTTTTTTCTTCGGTGTCATTCGTGGGACATTTTCTCTTCCACTGCTAACGACATTCGTACCCATTGATGCCGTTTCTACATCGGCAATCACGGCCTCATATATGTATTTTTATGGTTTCTGAATCGGAACCCACAACATCATCCGTAATTATATTTTCCTCGGTTGTTTGCTGATGAGTGTCGCACAAGGTCAAAACACAACAACTTATTGAACCTTTCGTGCCATCGATGTCTTCTTTAAAATCTAGCAACTCACTGACCTTCTCTTCCAGTGAAGTAAGGGAATGAACTTTCGGCGGACCACTACCAGTTCCGGAAAGATGAATTTTGTTTTTCCTTAGTTTGGCTTTTGTATGCACCTTCAAATAAGCCCAAACCTGTAAAGGAAAACAAAAAATAAAAAAGAATCTTCTAATAATGCAACTTTGTTTACCTTTTTTCACCCGGCTCCATCTCGCTGGGGTGGACCTTCAGCATTAAATTCCCTTGAAAAATTTGCCCATAAATGCTTTGCCTTTTGTTTGGCTTCGGCTGTCTTCAAATAACCCTTGCACAGATCCGGATGCATGGTAATATTACTTAACAATTATTTCAAATTGGGAGGGCTTTGTATTAAGTTTTTTGACTGATTCCCTGACATAAAACACAATTTAAAGCAAAATTTATGAAATATTCAATATTTAAATAATTTAAAACATCTTTTTACTCACATTTTGACAAACAAGACTTCTCTCCGCTTCGCTCGCAAACACATTTGATATAGAGTGATAATTTGCGATTTTGCCTTGTTTTGAATTCTACTTTCGAATTAGAGAGTTCCTGTTTTTCTGCGAAAGCATATAAAAATACACTTGGCACTACTAGAACTATTCGACTATCGCATATTCGAGGAACTACGTTACTCGAAAGTAGAATTCAAAACAAGGCAAAATCGCAAATAATCGCTCTACATCAAATGTGTTTGCGAGTAGTAAGTAAAAAGATGTTTTAACACTTAGTTTCCAACAGATACATTTTGAAAGGCGGTAGTTTGGAACGAAACTGGTATTAAGTTATTTTATTATCCAATAAATAAAATTATGTCTTTGATAAATACTCCAAGGTGAAACATATTCTCCGTAAACTCTATTACATTAGATTTATCTCTAATCCACCTTCGTTCTATGTGTTGAACTCGTTCCAGATTTTTATCTTAATCTAGGTCTTACCACACTTTCCATATTTATGTGGAGCTAGTTGATTTTGACGGCTCGTGGCGCCTGTCAACATTATTGTCTTCTATTCACGCACTAAGGACAAATCATCGTGGCAAGATACAGCGCGGAGAAATACGTATGTAGGTACCTTACCTACTTACAAATGTTGAAACTTTATTATCAAAATGGGTGTTCTCGACACTCGTCGTCCTTACAAGAAAACTAATCAATGTTTGGTGGGCAAATTCGAGTCCACCGGCTCAGTGAACAATCAGCCAACCCAACACCCTCACGTCAGCAAAACGCAAGATCTGCCTAAAATATCTCCGCTGTTCGCGGAAGTAAAAATATGACTGTTGGACCTAGACGAAGCCGTTGATGGAATGAGGTGTTCTCTATGTTTTGGGCTACAACAGCTAACAACATACAGCCGACGCCAAGGAAGATGTTTTTGGTTTGGAATGTCGTGATTTCATCCGATGGAAACGAATGAAAATAGCACAATTATGCATACGTTGATAATAAAGTGTCCCTCAGGCCCGAATAACGATATCGCTTCTCGAAAAACGAGTCGGAAATCAATTCACGAACAAAAATAATTTGTGCGGTGTCAATATTTTATATTTTAATTCAAAGTTTTCCACAGCAAATATTATTTATTTTTTGCTTATTGTGTCCAGAGTATATCTAATAATGAGTAGGGAAACTCTTTTGAAAATGTAGTAGGCACTACTACAACCACAAATTTTCGAAAAAAAACAACAAAAATGCCATAAGTGAAAATAGTTTAATCAATTCCTTATGTAAAAGGTGCATCGCGCGACACCCCGTTTTTAAGGAAATTTGAAAAAAAATATTGCTAATTATAGTGCTTTGTATGTGCTTTTTGTGTACCGAAAAATAAAATTTTGTGCTCCATTGCAACATTTTTTTTTTTTTTTTACAAAAAACCGGGGTGTAGCACGATATCGCTTCAAACCCCGCATGGTGAAGGCATTGAAAAAATTCATCAAGAATACTATCAAAATTATGTGCTATTTATGTGCTTGCGATAACTGCAAAAATTAATCATGCACTTCGTATATACATTTAAGTAAATAATTTTTTTATTCTTAAGCGGTGGGGTGTGGCTCCAAAATGCTTAGAAATAAATAAGGACTCTCGGAAAATATAAAACTTTGGCACTAGAATTGCGTGCTAATTATGTGCTGGCAATAATCGCAAAGAAAACCAAGCGCTGACAATGTTCAATTTCAAATTTCAAAATTTATAAAAAATTTCAAACGTAGCTCACATTGATGAAAAAAATGAGATAGAAAAATAACGGGGAAGGGAGAAAATCTTACTTAAAAAGGTAAACAAATTTTATTCCTGCATGTTGCCACCATGTTGGAAATTATTAAAACAAAAAATTCTGAGGACGATTAACGTCAATTCAATGTTTCTAAAAGTCACTGAAAACCAAATTAATTTTAAGCGTTTGGTTACTGAGTAATGTGGTCAAACCTTATTTTAATGAAAGATGCCGCTAAATCCAAATAATCATTTTAAATATTCAAAATTACATTTTTATACTAGTTTTGATATTTTATTAATTTTTTACATACGTAAAGCTTTTAATTGCTATATAAGAAAAAAATGATAAAAAAATAATCAAGTTATGAATGTTTAAGTGAAAACTTGTATCGTGCACTTTTTTCACTGTAGTAGGGTTGGCGAGTGGTTTGCTCCGGTTTAGACAAGGTAACCCTATAATATACTCGTTAAGAGTACATTCAGACCTTGAATTGGAACCAAATTAAGCCATTTCCCTGATGGGTTTGTTTATGGTTAAAAATCAGTGGCTTCTGAGGCGGTTGCCGACCGCTTCGCCATGGTTTGAACTATGCAACCCATTAATATTATGGGTTTCGTCTCGTTGAGGTCTATAATTGGACACTAATGTTATCCATATCTTTGATAGGTAAATTTTTGGCCAAAGAACGCACCACCAGTGTCCCGTTTTACCCCCTTTGCCCCGGACTTTGACTGGCAACCCTGGTGCGCTGTCTTTGTCTCCAAAAACTCTTTCTAATAATGGGTACAAAATCCATATCCAGATAAAGTAATTTGACGGTCGCCTCTTGGACTATTATGCCACCAGGGGTTGAAAACAATATTTTTCACCTGTGAGAATAACGTTTTAACACGAGGATTGTACGAGTTTGGTTCAAAAAAATTCAAATTCAAAATTTTCAACAGAAATCGCCAGTTAGTTCCTTGCGTACTTTGAGGTAATATTCAAAAATTCAAATACGGACTTTACAACATAGATCTGGCGATCAGTTCCTTGTATGTCTTAAGCTTTTTTATTTTCTGTTATTTTTCTCTCTCATTTTTTTCATCAATGTGAGCTACGTATGAAGTTTTTCATTAATTTTGAAATTTGAAATTTAACATTGTCAGCGCTCGGTTTTCTTTGCGATTATTGCCAGCACATAATTAGCACACAACTCTAGTGCCAAATTTTATGTATTCCGAGAGTCCTTATTTATTTCTAACATTTGGAGCCACAACCCACCGCTTAAGAATGAACAAATTATTTATTTAAATGTATATACGTAGTGCATGATTAATTTTTGCAGTTATCGCAAGCACATAAATAGCACATAATTTTGATAGTATTCTTGATGAATTTTTTCAATGCCTTCACCATGCGGGGTTTGAAGCGATATCGTGCTACACCCCGGTTTTTTGTAAAAAAAAAAAAAATGTTGCAATGGAGCACAAAATTTTATTTTTCGGTACACAAAAAGCACATACAAAGCACTATAATTAGCAATATTTTTTTTCAAATTTCCTTAAAAACGGGGTGTCGCGCGATGCACCTTTTATGTAAAACTGCCTGAGCAAGAAGAAATGACTACACGTTCATCACTTGCTTCTTACCCTTTTTCCCTAATTGACTTTCAAAGGCTTGAATATATTTTTTGTTTCTTTCAAATAAAAATCAATTCGTTGTGGAAAACTGCCTGAGTAAGAAGAAATGACTACACATTCATCACTAGCTTCTTTCCTTTTTTCCCTTATAGACTTTCAGAGGCGGTCTGACTTGATTGTCATAAAGTAAAATAAAAAAATTATTTGATAAGAAAACTTATGTTGTTTCCCTTTCCTTCCTACAAGTTTCTCATTGGCATCTATTTCCAATATCTGTGTGAAAATATTTTTGAATCAACAGGTGAATTTTTCTGAGTTTCCCTACTCATTATTAGATATACTCTGATTGTGTCAAAAAATCCGAGACTCGTTCGAAAATCGCAAATTTTCTAGGAAGTAGCTTGGCATTACTAGCATTTTATTCTATTCTCTTACATAGTACGATTTAAAAGTAGAATCGCAAATGAGCTTCGAATAGAATCAAAAGTAGAATCGAATTACATAGTAGGGCCCCTGGTTGCCGATATATTTTCATCCGTGGATAATTTTTCATTGAAATTAAATCCAAAAAATTCTCGTTTTTCCGGACTTCTTTTACTTTGCGAACGGAAATTTCAGAAATTTTTCCTGCTCTTCCAGGGTTTTCCCATCAAAAGTTTTCCATGTTTCCAATTGATTTTCGTTCTTAAAAATTATCTTGCTTCTCTAAAGTTTTCCATCAAGAACTTTCTATTTTTGTATTCGATATATATGTATGTAAGCCATTCTAGAACAAAAAATTCTATGCAAAAAAGGAAGTATTCGACTAATGTTTTTTAGTTTTCGGAGTTGCGACTCTTCCGTTTCCATTTTTTTTTTCACAGGAACCATCCCCGAATACAACAGCATAATGAAAATTGTATATTTAAAAAAATATGCGTGCGACCCATGTGGTCCACACCGCTAACTTCCCAGCATAGAGAAATAAGTTAAATAAAAAAGGTATAACCTTTGAAATGAATTTTCAATTGTTTAAATCAAACTGTTGTCAATTATACTAATGAGTTTTTAGCTCAAAACCTAATCAGTTATTTTCATTGCAATACGATGAGTGGTTCGCGAGATAATCGAGCAGAGAAAACCTAATGCACATGCGCATATACGGACATACTCAGTGACCTCGAAAGATGGAGATTTATGCAATAACTGGAGATTCACAAAATCGGCCCCATTTCAATAACTTTCTCTGGGAAGTTAATATTTTGGGCCGTTTAGGAGTCTATACAAGCATACATAAATAGTATTGACCAAGAGCCTGTGAAAATTCCTTTATTTATACACAAACATACATCCATTTTGTGAGAATTGAGACAGAAGCGGCAAAAATGGGTTTAGCGGTAAATGAAGGAAAAACAAAGTATACGCTGTCTTCGAGAAAGGACACCCAACACCGACCGACGACGGCTCGAACGACGTTCTGTCGTATGGACACAATAGAGGAGTTTGTCTACCTAGGCTCCGCTATTAACACCGGGCAATAATACCAGCGCCATGATCAGACGAAGAATAACTTGCTAATCGCTGTTTCTAAGCTAACGGCTAAGAAAGCAATTGAGTGGAAAAGCCCTCTCTCGAGCAACTAAGGTAAAACTGTACAACACCCTCATCGTCCCAGTCCTGCTGTATGGTGCAGAAGCATGGACCTTGACAAAATCGGATGAATGTGCCTTAGGCTATTTCGAGAGGAAAGTTCTTCAGGTCATCTTTGGCCCCGTGTGCATTGAAGGGGAATGGCGAAGAAGATACAACAGCGAACTTTACGGGTTGTACAACGACCTGGACCAAGGTCCAGAGACTCAGATAGCTCAGTCATTTAGAGCGCATGGACACCAATGCTCCGGCCCGGAAAGCCTTCGACACTATTGCCAAGGGACGTAGAAGGAGAGGAAGACCGCGACTCAGGTGGCGCTCAAAAGTGGAAGTGCACCTCAATCAACTTGGAGTGCAAAACTGGAGACAGCTAGCTAGTGACCGAGACTGTTGATTGAGGCCCAAGTCCACAACGGACTGTAGCGCCACCTTAAGTAAGTAAGTATACATCCATTTTTATATAAATAGAAAAATCGAAGTAAGTTTTTTCTGAGTGAAGATATGAAGAAATTAGGGATGGTGCGAAGTAGGAAGTAGTTTTTCAAAAAATTTCAAAAAAACCGAAGTAGATGTCTTCGAAAGTAAAGTGGCAACGCAGTTCTCAATTTTCAACACATTTTTTTCCTCTCAATTCGCTTCAGGAGGCGCTGTATGTCGTCGATTCATGTCATACACTATAACTATACATTCTCAACATCAATATAAGAGTTGTATGAAATTTACTTTGTTGTGTATGTAACAATTTTATACATAATTTTATAGGCGGGGAGCCCCCAAACAAGAAATTCCCGTCATCGCGCCCACTAAAATTTTGAATGAGGAATAAAAGATAAAGTTAAGACGAATTATAACAAACTAACAGTAGTTTCGTTTATAAAAAATGTGGTTTTCGCAATACTTTCGGCAGCTTGAAAGAAAACAAACCAAGGTATTTATACATCTAACACTAAGATGCGTTCAATGAAAGAAACAAAAATAGAATCCGTCATGATGGAGACATTTCACCACATTGCAACACGTATGCGCGGCCTTTCCGGCTAACTCAATTCACGCCGACCAAGCGAATCTTATTCGTCTTGGCTTTAACTTTTGTTCCTCATTAAAAATTTTAGTGGGCGCGATGACGGGAATTCCTTGTATGGGGCTCCTGGGCTATTATTCGCTTGTGATTTTAAATCAATTTTAAAATTCGATTTTGTTTCCTGTAAATTGAATTCGTTCAAATTTAATTTCACGCCCTATCCCTAAATAAGCGATATTTCTTAAACGAATAAATTATTATTTTGCGAATACAATGCTAACCAAATTTCTTGTAAAAAGTTAAAATGCATTTATTATATGGAAAGACATTCTTAAGATTCCCTATTTTGATTAAATGTCAATTGCAATTGCAAGTGTATGATATAAACTCTTACGTTCAACAGGTGTATGCATTTTTAATTCGTGCTCATAGTTCCATTTCCAGTCACATCGAATAAGAGAATCTTCATTCGTCTGATTGCTGCACCCTGCACACAGAGTAAATCTCACATTTTAAGAGAGTTAAATCTCAATTTTCTGAAAAATATTTGTAAGGTGTGTACAAAGCCGATCGTAGATTTACAGGTAAATCCAAGCAGGTATCTTGATATGGAAAAAAAACAGGTATAACCATTATATTCTATGCTGCATTTTTTTGTTTGGTTTAGGTACGTTAGTATTTGTAGAGAGTTGTTAACTTTATTCAATGAAAAAAAAAGGTAAGAACCTAAATTCCATTCGTTGAATTATCTACTTGATTAGTTGGTTTAAGACTTTCAAACCGTTTTGTTGTTCGGTCGCGGTTAAATTTGGTTGTTTGTTTGTTTTTTTTTTGCCACGGAAGAGCATACCTATACATATTGTTTTGTTGTTGTTTTTTTTTTTCAAAAATATGCCTAAGTTCCAGTTCCGCTGTGCATTATAATGAACGAAAATTGAACTACTTAATCCCAATTTTTACAATATCCAATTCAATTGAATATTAAGTTGGTACGTGTTTTTCTATGAAGTTATTCGAATTTAATTTTCAATTTAAGTGATAAATCATGAAACATAAATGAGCTTCGTGAGCCCAAAAATAATTGTATGTTAAGTGAAAATTAATTTCTTTGCGAAGAAAAAAATCAGAGGAAAATCAAGAAACATCATCACACACTAGTGTATTTATGAATATCTCAGAAGCAGCCATCTTTGAATTTAGACAATATTTTTTGTCCGTTTAGATGTAACTGGAGAATACTTATTGTCTGCTAGAAAATTCTATGCAAATCAGTAAGCAATAAAAAAATCCAGCAACAATTCGTCACAACTCGTAGATTCTAACAGGTACCGATACTGAACAGATAAGTGTTAATTTTTACAATTGCGAAGCTATAAAAGAATATTGTCAAAAAGGAATTACGATTTACAGACATAATTTTTCGAATTCGAGCTCAGCGAAGTCATTGCAAAAATATTTACATACTTAGTGGAGTGCACACCTTAAAACCTACGTTCGCTTTTGTCTTTATGAATTTGACGTGTCATTCGTTTGAAGAATTCCCATTCAAAAAAATTGTTTCCTATGTGTAAGAGAAAATACCTAAACATTTTTGTAAACATCAGTTTTCACTGTTTTCAGGTTTCCTGAGCGAGCACCAATGTTATATAAGAATTAAATTCGAATTCTTGTTTTCAAAATGAAGGTATTTCCCATTTTTAAGGTGTTTTTGTGGTAAATAGACACGAAAGAATATGTCGATCGAGATCGATATTGCCGTAAAAGAGTACCTGGCTATTACGTGTATGGAGGATCCCGGTATTTTTCTCTTTTCTTTGAAATAATTGTGCTTCTCTTTGGAGATGTGGAAACCCGAAACATACATGATTGTAACGAAGAAGAAAACAAGATACAGCTTATTGACCTATTACAAAGAAAGGTATTTGAATAAAATATTTTTCATCGCGTGATTTTTCTTCCGTGGTTTAGATGTGCGCAAACTGTTTACACTACGTTTTAATGTGTTAAAGATAACCGGCTTCTACTGCAGTATAATTTGAATAAAATCTTCTTCCATGACGCATGTTTATTTCTACATTTGATTCAATGCGAATTTAAGCTTGGCCACAGAATACTTAAAGTGTCTGTATTTGCTTTACTACCTGCTTTCTTTTGATCAATTACGAAAAAAATACATAATTTCGTAGGATACAAATGAATTGTTATTCTTCTAATTCTCAATGTTCGAAGGTGGCTTTAACGAATTTAATATATATTTTTTTAATTTAAATCGTACTGACTTTTGTTCGGTTAAGAATAGCTTTCGAAGTTCGAGTGCGTTGATTCTTCATTTAAGCGGGTTCAAATTCAACATATTTATCAGCTTCTGTCGTGTTGGCAGATTTATGTAATGTGAATAAAACTGTCAAACCACCTTAATTCTTAATGACATTTCTTAACGATCACAGCTGTTTGACACCACTGTGATTTGGCATTTCCAATTGTTTTTTTTTAGTAACCTCACTTTTTTTAATTTTGATGTATTGTTTTAAAAAAATTGGTACAGAAAATTTAAAAAAATATACTGGGTGACGAGAAATAAAGCCAAACGAAATAAGACCAAAATTCGAAAATTTGGTCTTACTTCGTTTTCGAAAACGAGATAGAAATAGAACTTAATTTGAAATTTGGCTTTATTAAATTTCCTAAAACCATTTTGTTCTTATTTCGTTTTTATTTACTTTAAAATATTTTTCAACACCTAAATTTTCTAAGCTTATAGAATAATTCGCGCGAATTTTCTGATTCGCCAAATTGGCCCCCTTTGCAATGGCTTGGTAGTTTTTCTTTCCCCTTGACATCTGATCGACAGCTTGCAAAGTTTTCGTTTCCTTTTGTTATGTAGGAACATTGACATTGACATTACAGTACTTCGCACATGAATGATACGAACTACAGACACATAGCAGCACTGGCGACTGAGGCCATCGGCTGGGACTGAAACAAGACATACGACAGAGAGAGACAGATAGACACATAGAAGGAAAGAACACATAACATAAACCTACGTGGCACAGAGGAGGAGACATAGATTTATATTGTCTCATATTATCGCACAGGTGGCCTCAGATAAGCTGGCGATTATTGTAGAAAAAGACTGCTGCCGAAGCTGGGGCTTGAACCTGCAACGTTTGACTTAGCAGTCAACTACACTATCCTCTGTGCCATGGCCACCTGCGTTTATGTAGGAACAATGTCATACTTACATATGTATGTCAAATGAAAAAAACTTTTTTTACTTGTTTGTTTTATTGGTGCCGTGGCATATGGCCATGTGTCATAAGGCCATATTTCGAAAGGTGCAGGGAACTAACTTCACTGGGAATTAACTTCACATGGGAATTAACTTCACCTCAAGTGGGAAATATCTTCACTTTTTTCTGGTGAAGTTATATCCCAACATCAGTGGCATATTATCCTAAAGGCAAACTAGGCACGTGCCTAGGGGATAGGGGTGCACCAACAAAGGGGCGCGTGGGCGCAGTAATTCTTACATACATAGTTCATACATGGTTGTTAAAGTAACAAACTTGTGAACTCGAATTGCATGCAAGTGCATTTGTTAAAATAAAAATCAGCAATAGCTCTTAGAGTAAAGTCTACAGAGTCACTTCGGTTTGCCAACTCGTAAATGGACTTAGCTTTCTTGTAATTAGCGTTTTTGAATAGGTATTGATTTTACTTGAGGGGACCTACAATTTAACGCCGATTCCGAACGGCAAAGTTGAGACACACTTTTTCATGATTGATACTCTTGGAAGTTTAGTCAGTTCTTCGCAAGAGGCAGTACCTGTGAAAGAGGAAATAAAAACTTTATGGGCAGGAGCAGGACTCGAACCCACGACGTTCTGCTTAGCAGCCAACGCACCTAACCACTAAGCCACGGGCAATTGATCAATTCTTCACACGCACCCAGAGAATTGTTGATGAGAGTAAGTCACTTAGGCCTTGGCTCTTAAGTGCTGTCGCGCCACTCTATTTATTTATTTTTATTTTATTGATTTTATTTATTGTAGTGGCAAATTTCGACGGATTTGAAACATAATTTTTCTGCTTTTTAAATTCTTTCTAGATTGATTTTCGGAGCAATCCAATTTTACAACCGAGTTGCCACTAGGTTTGCATAAGAACCAATTCGAGTTTACGTTTCGGTAGATCATTAATTAACCAAATTCGTAAGATCTTTCGGACAATACTAATAGATCTCATGTTAACTAAGTATCTTTTCCTTGGCCCCTATTTCAACGCCCTTTCTTTAGCCGCTATGAAGCGATTTCAGTCAAACTATAAAACGAGATATTTCTATACAGGGGCGCAACTGAGATGCTTGCCTATGGCGCTCTCAACCCTTAATCCGCCACTTATGGTGGGAAATTACTTCTTCAGAAATTTGTGTGAAGTTGTTTCCCATCCGTTATTCATAGATTTTAAGAGGCACAACCAGCCGAATGAGAAAAAATTATGAACACAATGAATTCAAAAATACCATGTTTCTTATTATACGCAGTCAGAGTAGAAAAAAGGGTTTAAGTTCATAATTTGAGCTTCAGCTTTTAATAAATCGAACGCTTTTTGTATATTATTTGGACTAAATAATGGTTAAACCAGGAGCTTTTTATTGGGATTGGGATTGGTCCTTACCAATCCGCAGCAAGATCCACGATACGTATAATGGAACCAACATCCTTTGAAGTCTACTTCGAGAAATACATTGTACAAAGCGAGCCGAAATTTTTTTTGCCAAATTTCGCGCGAATTTTTTTATTTTCACACCCCAAATTGTTTCTCTGTTTGGCAAAAAAAAATTCGGCTCGCTTCGCTCGCTTTGCAGTGCTACAATATAAATTAATTTCTCTTGCACAATTTGCACTAACATTTTTTTTTGTACGATGATAATTTAAAAAAAATATTTGACAACATTTTCAAACAAAATTGGTTATTTTATTTGCAATTGAATTGATCAGCTTAGTTCATATTCTGTTGTAGTATAGGAAATGCATAATTTTTTAACATTTGCACCAATTGTGATTTGAAAAGAATACATTTTGTTTATCCGTCACTTTCTTCATTATTCTTCTATAGTTAAGCAAAAATCAAGAAAATCGGTCAACCGGTTTGGTTGGTTAGCGAACGTACAGAAAAAAAGTTATTCATTCATATAGATTCAAAGAATAAGGGAGTCTTAAAAAATCATGTAGTAATTTTAATTGTTTTAATTGTCGGACCAAGCTGAATATTACAATATTAAAAAATAGACTTTTGGCTTTTCAAAATGCTGTAGCATGACACTGTAAGTGTTTGCGTTATCTTTTAATATTTTTTTCTGTTTTAGGTGAATGTTTTTGAAAATTGCATCCTCCCGCCCCTCCCGCCTCACCGAGGTGGTGGGACTATAGCTCTGTGGCTCAACATTCGTGAATCACCGTGTATAAACTGAATTCGTAACGTTATGATATTTTACAATGCGATTTTTAATTTCATTATTAACAATAAACACCTGTGGCCGTATCAAATGAAAATTGTCATGCACATTATTTACCTGAGAGTCTAAATTACGGTCGAATGGCAATTTCCCTTTCATCTACTTGTATCACTTAAATAATTTATGTTATTAACGCAAAATTTGTTTCACCGCGGAACTGTAGGATAAACATGAAGAACATGACAGAAGGGAATCACTACCGCAGAGGCAGTCGAAACAGTTTTAACGTTCAAACTTTCGGAGCGATGTTATTGTTGACGTGCCTCTTATTTCTGCTGATTATTGCACCTCTGCAAAATGAAGTTCAGGCGGATGTGGATATTGGCTATTGTCTATGTCCTTTTCCATCAGATTGCAACCGTAAGTGTATATCTTTTGGATACAAAGGAGGACATTGTGGAAGTTTTTTGTATCTGATATGTTGGTGTGAATGGCGTCCAGGCATGGAAGCGGTAGCACTTCGCGCTGATGTACCTTTAGGGTGTTTGCTGTAAGGTGGAATGGACAGAGTAAAAAAAAATAAAAGAAACGTCAAAATCAAAATTGTTGTTGTCTTAACAAAATAAAATAAAATAATTATATTTTTCTATTGTATTTGAGCATGTATTGAATTTTATTTATTATTAGGCGTTTTTCTTTTTTAGCTCCGAGCAGGGTACGGAGCTGTCAAAAAAAACCCGTATTTCTTTTTTAACTCAGACATATCGGAGAGCTCAACTTTTGTTTATTTTTTAGATCAGACCATGGTCAGAGCGCGATCTACGAGCTCGGTTAAAATTGATGGAGTAGATGGAGTAAAAAGTTGAGCGCGGCCAACTTCATGTATTTTGTTCATTTATCATGACTGAGATGATGCGAAAAAAAAAATTAAAACGGTAGAAATGGCGGGCGGAGTGAGTTGTTCTCCGAATGAAGGAAAATATTTTTTTTTTCAATTTTTTTTTGTATGTGTTACAGTTCCGTGCTCAGGTTTGTTTCTTTATCAACTCGGAAAGGTCTGAGCTAACTCTGCTCAGACCGAGCTCGATGAGCTCAGGCTCTACTCCGTACCCTGCTCAGAGCTAAAAAAGAAAAAGGTCTATTGTGAACTTGAAAAGGGTTTCTACTTTTGTTCAATAACTTTCTATAACGCTATTGTTAAACCATTCGAAAAAAAATGCAATCTATATATACTGTAATATTCGGCTAGGTCCGAAAATAAAAACTTGTTACACTTTTTCAAATAAAACAAAAAATTGCTTCTCTCAAGCTTATTTATTCAACCCTTTTAATTTTCACTTTATCAACACTACCTACGTCTATTACGCTAGCAGAACCATTTTATAAGCTGGCACCGAAAAGTATTCAGTATTTTGTTGCTAATTAGAAAAATCGTAATATTACGCTAGCAGAACCAAATTTGAACTAATGCAGCTAGTGATATGAAACTAACAGCATATTTGTTCGCTAATTTGTTGCTAATTCGTGCCGCAAGAATAGATTTTATTCCTCAAATATTTTTCGCAAAAAAAGCGGGGATTTCTCCTTCTCTCTTCTGAAAAATAATAAGTATACCCCCGAGTGAACTCTCCCATAAAACGTTAATTTCAATGTCTGGAAAAGTGTTTTCAAAGAGAAAACAACATTAACCGGGTCAGCTGGTAGAATAAAAGAGTTTACTTGGCCTCCGTAAAAGCCAACTATCCCGTGCACCAACATATATATTAATTTTTTTTATTAATAGGGCTGTATATATATTATTTATATTTTTAATTTTAAATTCATATAATGTACAAAAGAACATAGCATTCAAATATCTTTATCTATTGGTTTGGTATATTATACCGTCTACCAGATTGACATTTCGTTTTCGCAGTGTTGAATAACTAACTTAAAACTTAATAAAATACTAATATAAAAATGTAGTAAGATGTTCAAAAGTCGCCTTCAATTATTCGTTTTCTGTATCGTAGTGCATTTACAGTATAATTATATAGTAGATCCCACCGCGGTCACCATTCAAAATGCACAACACATGCTCCTTCAACAGTAAATTAGCTCCAAAGTAGATCCTTCGAAATTCTCTCAAAATAGGACATTTTCCTATAAAATGGTATACATCTTCTCTCTCTTTAAGATTGCAGAGGTTGCACTCGATAGGAAGATCGGATCGATGTGGAATGAAATTTAGGTTTATTAGTTCACCTCTTATTTTGAAAATTGTATTGATTTTTGAGTTTGATTTTACTTAAAAATTCGCGCGAATTTTTTTATTTTCACACCCCAAATTGTTTCTTTGTTTGGCAAAAAAAAAATTCGGTTCGCTTCGCTCGCTTTGCAGTGCTACAATATAAATTAATTTCTCTTGCACAATTTGCACTAACATTTTTTTGTACGATGATAATTTAAAAAAATATTTGACAACATTTTCAAACAAAATTGGTTATTTTATTTGTAATTGAATTGATCAGCTTAGTTCATATTCTGTTGTAGTATAGGAAATGCATCATTTTTTAACATTTGCATAATAAGGGAGTCTTAAAAAATCATGACCAACCTCCAATGCTAAGCAGATTTTTCATTGCAAACATTAAAACAGAAAAGCATCAGGGATCCCACGAAACTTTTTTTCACCCCACCACTGGAAATAAATTTGTCATTGATTTTGGTGCGAAAGTAAACTACAAAACATGATAGTAATGTGTAATTCTTATAAAGATAAGTGAAATTGATTCCCACTTTCTGTGGGAAATATCTTCACATTAAAGTGAAGTTATTACCCACAGAAAAGTGAAGTTATATCCCACCATAGTTGGGATATAACTTCACCAGAAAAAAGTGAAGATATTTCCCACTTGAGGTGAAGTTAATTCCCATGTGAAGTTAATTCCCAGTGAAGTTAGTTCCCTGCACATTTCGAAATATGGCCATTGTGAAAGTGCCATTTGTCACTTTTTTAAAGTGTCAAATTACCGTATGATGGCAATAATTAACATTGTAAAAGCCAGGTGGTCATATTTACTTGCGACTTTTTGGAACAAATTGTCACTTTAGAAAATATTTTGAATTTACAAGAACAGACTTTAATTTATTTAGGTACTCGATATAAAATTTGAATTGAGAGAAAAATAATCGTCTATCGTGGAGGGCGAAGCTAGCGGAAATAATTATTTTGCACCATAGAGTATCAATTTGAGTTGTGAAAATAAAAAAAAAATCACGCGAATTTGTTTATTTTCACACCCCAAATTGATTCTCTCTGGGGCAAACAAATTTTTCCGCAGCGCGAATGAGGATTATTTTTCTCTTAATTTTAATTTTATATCAAGTAAATAAATTACAATCTATCTTTGAATTTCATAATTTGTTCAATAGATAAACTCATGTAAATATAACAACGCAATTCTCTGTAAAATTTGCAGAGGAATTGTATAAAACATCAAAACTGTTTAAGAGTTGATATACTTGTTAATGTGCCTACCTATATCTACTTTAATTATGTCGATTACATGAATATTTGTTAAGTTTAAATTCTTTTTTTAATTATTATTTTTTCGTTGTATAGAAATCTTTTTTTATTTAAAAACGAATTTTGTGTCATTTGGCCATATGTCCTTGGTTGTACAAATTTTACAAGGAATTTAGCTTTTTTGTTTTCAAAGAATTATTCGGCTTTAATTTATTTTTTTAGATTTCAAAAGAGCCGAAAAATTGTTTTGCAAATTTTGGTTTCCTTTCCAGATTTTTTTTGGCGTAATTTCTAACTGACCTAAGAATTAAAGCCAAATTGGGGTAGTTTCAATTTTGAAAAGGAAATAAGGCCGAATTTCAAATTTGGTTCTATTTCGTTTGGCGTTATTTCAAGTCACCCAGTGACTGCACATTTGCACAAAAAATTATTTTATTTGATATGTAATTTATACCTCTTCGGTTCTTGTGGTACCACAATAACGACGTTAGCCGTTTTATTATATGATGTATAGTGGGAAAATTAACCCTAAGGCCGTGTGCGAATTGGATGAATTGTGGTTAAAAAATAAAAATGGATAAATTTTTAACCACTACTGTCATATTTTAACCTGCTCAGCAGCTAGTCAAATAATGCGAAGTGTCAAAATTTAACCAAACGTCAAGTTTTAACCCATTTTTAACTGAATTCGCACACGGCCTAAGAAACTAAAAGCACAGATGATAGACTTATATCTCGTCTCGTCAACAGACGCAGAATTCAAAGTAGGTAACATCCTCCAATTAGCTTGGGTCAGTATCAGCCAGTCAGATAAAAATATGCAAGAAGAAATATGCGGGCTAAAAGCCAACAGAACCTACTTTAGTCTTTCAAGACTTTTTAAATCCAAAACTCATAATATTACTCGGAAATTGCTGCTGTATAAGATGATAGTCTGACATTAATGGATCACAACTTCAAGTACTTCATTACTTAGCAGTAAGAACTTAAAAACGCTAAAATCGCCAAAAAGCACATATTTCTAAAGTGAATTCTATCAACATAAAAAGATTTGTTGCTTACGTATGAGAATAAAATCCGACATCTATTGCCGATTTTTCATTAATCGAAAAAATTTACAAATAATAAACTGGCAAATAAACTTATCCGAGTATTCATCGGTCGAATAAATAAGAGCGTTATTTGTCAGATAAAGTCTATCTGACGATTGAAAAATCCAATATTTTGTTATCTGTCGAATAAACACAATCTGCTTGTTTATCTGACGATTGAAAAATTGGATCTTAAACTGTTAAATTATTGGAGAAAAAAATTGATAATGTGTTATTTATAAGCAACTAGCTGACCCGGCATACTTCGTACCAATCCTCAATCGATAAATAACAAACCAAACATTTGTACCCCGCTACCACACTATTCCTACCCGTTATCCGCAATCCAAAGCTACCTTACTACTCTCTACCTGCTACCCTGGTACCCCGTTATCAGCTACGCGACTCCTGCTACCAGTCACCCTGCTAACCGCTACCCCATCACCCTCTAATCCACTACCCGCTGCCCTGGTCATATATCATTAGCGGCTTGGTCGATTTTGTACAAAATACTTAAAACCCATTTATGTCACCACCTGAATATTCCCTCAAAACTCGGTGCAAAACACTCCACTGGTACAAAAAGTAGTGAGTCGAACTCAATACCACAAACACATAATATTATCCGGTAAAAATTAGAAATATACTTTATAATGCGAACAATTGAAATTTTCATTACCTAAGGTATGAAATGATCTTAAATAAAATCAATATTATTACATTTTAATAACATGAATCAAACCACATGCACGTTGTACAATGAAATTAAACATTTTCAGTCATTTTCAATACAAACATAATATAACATTTTCAGTGAATTTTTCCTAATTAATCAGTTTATTCCTTGCTGCAAACAGTTCAGCAATACAAATGCAACAAATCAAAAAAATCTGACCCAGCAGACTTCGTACTGCCTCAATCAATAAAAAAAGACCTTAAGTTTTGTACCCTGCTACCACACTACCCACTACCCCCTTACCCGCTCCTCGCTACCCCACTAACCCGCTACTCCACTTCCCGCTTCCAAAGCCATATCTCAAAAGCAACAAATCTAAAAAAGAAAAAAATATCGACAAAAAAAATGTGAAGGTGTATACGTTTTTTTTTTCGATGAAAATTTTTTTTTGACGAATATATATTTTCTTGACTGACAATTTTTTTTGTGTTGATGAAAATAAAAATATATGACGAAATTTTAAACGAAATTGATATATTTTGTTATAGTGGGAAAAGCATTATTTTTTAACATTTGTACCGTTTGTAATTTGAAAAGTATAAATTTTGTTTGCTTTAAACCTTCTACCCTTATTCCTCTTTAGTTTAAGACAAAAATTAAGAAAATCGGTTAACCGGTTGTCAACTGATAAGATAACGAGGATTTTAACGAATTAGTCTTTTATATTTATATATAGAAGATTTTTCTTATGAAGCGATAATTTTTTTTTCTCTTCATTTACTTGTAACTGTTCTCACCATGTAGCAATACAAAAATTTTGAAAACACTACGATGAAACACACTTTATTTTGAAATTTAAAGATATCTTTTTATGCGAAATCTACTAACATTTAAAAATCCGAATCCGTAACGGCTTTATTAGTTTGGCGAAGTCTGTTTCTCATAGCTGGGTTTCTCTCTCTCTCTTTCTTAGCAAGATATTTTAATTTTAAAATTTCTCCTCTTCAGTTGGGAGGCGCTTCAAGCGATTCGCATTTTCAGTTTCAATCCGGAACAGTCTTAAATCTTTAAAGTGCTTGCTAGCTTTGTACTTTGGTAGTACTATCAAGATTTTTTCTCTGCTAGCTTCTGTGATTCCTAAAATGACAGAAGCTAGCAGATACAATACCAACTGGCGCTACAATCGATTTCCATTTTGCAGGTACTACCCAAGAAAATATATACAAAGCTTGCTACTAGGGCGATGCCATCATAGAATTTCTCGAATCTATAGTGGATGAAATTTTAATTTGTGGAGATTTCAAACTTCCAAACCTTAAATGCACAGTGTCAGACCCAATTGATAAAATTTTATTTGTAATCCAAATCCATCCTAAGCAAAAAAATTCATTCATTTAACTGATTCAAGTCTTAGTCAAGTGAGCGGCGTTCTGAATAATATAGACCGATAACTTGACATTATTTTCTCAACAGCTACTGAAAATTATCAACCTCTCTTGTTAGGGGCCATTTATAGCTATCAATGAAATGGACACGGAAAAATGTTTGAATGGATATTTAACTATGTTTTCTTTTGAATAGAAGTGCGTATTATATACCAATCGATCGGAAATCACTCCAAATTTTTGTTTGACATAATAAAGGAAAAGGTAAAACACATTTAAATGAAAAAATAAGTGCGTGATTTTTAGGTCAAAAAAATTCTTGGAGTGATTTATGGTTGATTGGTATATAATTTGTACTGCTATTCAAAGAAAACATAGTTAAATATCCATTCAAACATTTTTCCGGATCCATTTCAAACTGGCCCCTTACAAACGTTCTACCTGAACTCATACCAATAGAAGTTGTAGCCACATCAAATTCTATTTTGTTTAATTTTCATAAAACCCAATTCTTCCAAATTAACGATTAATTAATAATAGAGTCCTATTTGATTTTGAAAATATGTCTGTTCAAGAAGCCACTTACCATCTTTACGATGAATTGGACTATTCAATTTCATTGCACGACCCTTCCTACCGCGACACAGAGTTTCTCCGTCAGCTCGCCTTGGTACAATCGTAGAATAGTGCGTTACCAAAGCTATGGGAAATTTTCCTACGCTCTTAATGCCCAACCGAGTCTCCAAGTCCCTTGGTGCTAACCTTTGTATCAATGAACCGTACAATTGTCTCCACCAAGAATATTAAAAAAAAATTACTTAAAAGATTGGCCCCACAGCTCTAGAACAGCCAATGCCTAAGTGGCTTACAAATCTATCAGCGTGTGTGAAGAATTGAGGGGACCTACAATTTAACCCCGATTCCGAACGGCAAAGTTGAGAAGCACTTTTTTCATGGCAGATTGATACTCTTGGAAGTGTTCTTCGCAAGAGGCAGCAACCGTGAAAGATTAAATAAAACTTAATAATAAATAAAACTTAATAATAACTAATACATAGGCACGAAACCAACCAATAATATTTACATACAACTCAATCTTTCAGTTCGTTAATCACAGAAGAAAGTCAGATGGATATCCACGCTCCTTGTGCATAAATCATGAAACTTCGAATGATAATTTAACTGTTGCTAATTACTTTGCATCATACTTTAAGTATTCATTCTCCAAGGCATGGTTTTAACCATAAATGCATGTATTTTGAAGATTAACCGATTTTTCGCTGGGTTCAGTCTTACCAGATTTCATTGCTTCATTTGTAATTGAAAACAAACTTTCTCAACATACTAACCAGAATCTTATAGTCTTTGGACTATCCTCCTCCTGAAATGAAATACCTCTTACCTTTAGAATCGTGAATATTTTTCCAGTTTAGATCCGCTCAATCCAATTCTATTCTAGCCACTTCTGGTGTTCCCCAAGGTAGTCGTTTAGGCCCTCTCCTCTTAATTCTTACAGTCAACGACATTGACATGGTCAAGTTAGAAATTAAATAAATTTTCCTGTTTATTTTTATATTTCATTTTTTGGTTTTGTAACATGTTTTCAAACGACCCATATCGCGTCTTCGTCGCCCGGTCGTTTTAGATACACACTTTTGTCGTTTGGCTAAACAGTACGTGTGACCTGGATGTAAAAATTTATTCAGCTTTCGTTCGATCCGCAGTTGTTCGAAATACCAAAGCTTTCACCAAATATTGATCTGATTGCATTTACTTGGTTGCTTCTTCTTCTCTTCGCACGCAGAGTAATATCTAAAGCTTAAGATTTTTTAGATAAAATTATAAATTTGTATGTTTGCTAATAGTGCTAATTCATAACTTCATCAACAATATTGCAATTCATTTGAATTCGCACATTAAACGTTTCTCGTTCGAAGTCTTAATCCCATGGTTGTACGTGTTCAAAGGTTAAAGATTTAAGGCGTCCATTGCTTTGAAGCAAGAGAGAAACTGAAACCTCTCTTGAAGAATGTTAAGTTTTCTTTTCTGCCTAAGCAAATATGAAATGTACCTTACCTATACAAAATGCGTACTTTAGTTTTGGTGAAAGTGTAAACATTGTTTGAAAATAAGTGTTTGCGTACCTATGTCAGTATATGCATATATAGTCACTGATACATTTTAGTTGTAAGGTACATATTATGTTTACAACCTTGTGATATTGTGCGACCATCGACCGATTTTGTTTTGTCCAAACCAAGTATGACTACCAAAGATTTAAGGGTTTTGTTTGAATTGCATAATACTTTAATACGACCCTTATTTATTTGAGGTTTAAGAACAAAATTTCCTAACATATAGAACCCCAATACAACCTTAAATCCAACCAAAGGAAACATATTTAAAATCTGTTTTGCTGAATAATTTTATGGAACCAACAATACCCGACTGAACGCGACGCATACATTGAATGATAATTTTTCTTAATTTCGTAATTAACAACACAGTTTGGCAGTCAATTTTTGGGCTTTGTGTGTTTACTCCGCTTCTATCTTTTCAATATTTTCGTTACATCAATCAATTCGACCCATTTAAATTTTCAAACCAAAGCAATTTTAAATTTAAGGCAAGCGCCGTGAAGGTCAAATTTGTGAACCAAAAACAAGAACTTTTAACATATTTTTGTTTGTTTATAAACAGTAAAAAAACGACAACTTTATTTTTGTTGGAGTTTATTGGAATTTACTCGTTTAGAATCGATTCCTATATAGAGTAGGGTGGTCCGTAAGATAAAATTAATGAAGACATCCGCTCAATCGTCTCCAAATAAATAAAAACAATTCCTATAATTTTTTCAGATTTTTATCTTTACCCCTTACTGGCCCTGTATCGAAGTGAAATTCTAATACTTGGGAGTTTGCGGCTGATTTTTTATTATTATCGTATATCTCTATTTCGGCTTTACCGATTTTGTTAAAATTTTGCACAATTATACTTAACATTATCATTAGTGATATTGCATTCCGAGATATTATTTAAAACATATTCTGGAATAACAAAAAAATCTGAAGAGAAATCCATTTTTGTAGTACCTACCTTTTGGGTTTATTACACTCTTTTCTAGACTTCTTTTAAAAACAGATCAACCAATTTCTTGCAAATTTCGTCAGTACGTTTAAATGCAATGTTAAAAATTAAAATAATATTGCAAACTAAAAATTTTCATAAGTGTTTTATTTTCCTTGTAAAAAAAATCAGGGAAATTAAAACACTACAGAAATTTCCATATGCCTAATCTACATGAAATAACGGTGATTTTGATTCCCCATTTGTAAGGATGCGTCTCGTACAAGCATTACAATCTCAATTTTAAAATAAGGATAATTGAACACAAACGACCTGCTTGGATCAATTGAAATGATACACCACCGTCAAAATTCGATGGATGTTCTTCGATTAAAATCGTGCTAGCGTACGATCTAATGATCGGATATAGAAGATTAAGGGCTCATTAGAAACACAAGGCTTCAGGCTTTAATTCTATGTGAATTCATCGACATTCAATTCCAATTTAAATGCTATAATGTATAATAAGTATGGGGTGATTTATATTTTCCTAATTAATTAATGAAAAGTTGATAAAAATAGTACCGTAATAGAAATGCAGTTTTCTAGATTTTTTCATTTTCAACAAAAATGTTGGCAGTTGTAATTACAAACATTAATTCAAAAAGACGTTAGAACGTCTTTAATACAATTATTGAAATACATATAATTTTTCAATGTAGGTAAATATATATATAATACACATTCCTATAATATTTCATCAAATTAATATTTGTACATAATATGTAAAGTAAACATGAATTGATAAATTCATTTAAGGGGCCGACCCATAGAATCCGTCAATCCGGTAGCGAGCGTCGGCTCTGCGAAATAAGGCCCCAGGAAAAAAGGCCCCAAAGAAAAAATGAAATAAGGCCCCAAGTTGGGGTATATTTTCATAATGAAATTATGCCCCAATGAAATAAGGCCCCAACGAAATGAAAAAACGTCCCAAAATTAATGAAATTAGGCCCCAAACTGTGAAATTTAGCCCCAATTTGTCTTTTTCATAAAAAAACCGTTAGTTAGATGATGAAATATCACCTCAAACTGTTCCAAAAATGCTCAAATAGTGGCCCTTACAATTTCCCTGCAACAAGCCCCCAAAATAAATGAAATAAGGCCCCAACTTGTTTTACTTTTTTTTGTAAAAATGCAATTAAATCCCAATTCGTCTTTTTCATAAAAATAACTTAGGAAGATAATGAAATACCACCCCCAACTGTTACACAAATGCTTGAAATGTGGCCTTAACAGTTTCCCTGCAACAAGGACTCTTAGTAGAATAGAAACTTGTGGGTCATAAGGGGCGAATTTGAATTAATTGCGAGCTAAAATACCTTCAATTCTATGCTAGTTTCAAGGCAATTAAATCTCCAATAATAATCTTTAGCAATTTTTAATCTTGCACTTTTTAATAAAAACTTCAAACGCCTCTCCTGAAAAATGTTGAAAATCGACTTTGGCGTTTTTTCTTTGAGACCACAGACTTGTGGGTCATAAGGGCAGAATTTGAATTTGAGACTACTGACCCACTTTGGTGGATCATAAGTTGCGAAATCAAATTCGGGTCTTCTTACCCTTGTGGTTAATTTTAGATAATTGTTTGTCAAACAATAAATTGAGTAGAAAGTTTTTAACATTTTCAAGCTTTTACCCTTGCATAACGGTGGAAATAAACCGTACGCTTTAAGTCGGTAAGAGTTGGGAATTCTACAAGAACACTATACTTGAACCCTTTTTAATTTTACTGAGTTGTTTTAATTGCATTAATAGCTCCACCAGAAAGACCTTTTTTTATTGATAGAAAGTTCAGCAGATATCTAATTATTGATTTCATAGTTCATGCTGAACACGTAAGAACCATTTACTTTGTTTTGTTATTAAAGCTTGACTCCAAAATCAGTGTAATATGTTTTAAAAATTGTAGTTTGAAACAAAATACAGCAGGTGCAATTGCAAGCGAGCGAAGGGAGCGGAAAAAATTTTCCCCAAAAGAGAATCAATTTGGGGTGTGAAAATACAAAAATTCGCGCGATTTTTTTAATTTTCACGTCCCAAATTGATTCTCTTTTGGGCAAAATTTTTTCCGTAATTGTACCTTAGTACCAAAAATTCGAAAATAGGAATAGGTAACAACTACTTTATTCAAGGTGATGTCACCACAAACTTTTAAACAAATACTTCAATTGTATCTTGAACATTTTCCCTACAAGAAGGACACTTGTAATTCTCCTGTCCATCTGCAATGGACTCGGCTTGAATTTTAAGGTTGCATTCATTGCAAATCTTAAGATTTTAACAAGGCAACAGCAAAATATTTGCCCGCAAATCTTCACAAATTACACAATTAGCTCCAACAAGCTTTGGGTCCTCGATTAGACAAACTTGGTAATGCATTTTCATGTTAGTTTTGAAAAATGAAATAAAGCCCCAAATAGTTTTTAAACTAAAATGAAATTAAGCCTCAAAACTTTATTTCAAAGTGAAATTATGCCCCAAAAAAAATGAAAGAAAACACAAAAATTTGAGAAATTTCGTTGTTGTTGTTTTGTGTGATTTTTTTTGGGGCCTTATTTCATTTTTTTGGGGCCTTTTTCCTGGGGCCTTATTTCGCGCCCCCTAAAACTTATTCACAAAACCTCAAATCCGAAAAAAAAATTAAATTAAGACATTAAAATTGTGTCAAAATGATACTTTTGCACAAAGTTTTGATCATTCATTGCTTTTCCTTGTTGCTTTGGAAACGCATTGAGTTGACTGTTCGTCAAATTTATTTGTCAACGGATCAACGGCCGCAAAAAGTAGAAAGTTAACAAACTCTATCCGTCGGATCCGTCACATGCGTTGCTTATGGGACTAGATCCATAAGAACATGTATATTCTATTGTGCTGTCAGTTGAAAACGTCAACACTAACGGACTGACGGATTCTTTGGGTCAGCCCCTTTACTTCCTTTGCGTATTAAATTTTTATATTTGATGCCAATCATTTTTATTGAGTAAACTCCAGTCGCGCGTCGGAGCTGACACGTACTATGACGGAAACAATACTTGCCATAAAAAGTAGGTAGCAAGTAAAAATCAATAAAAAAAAAAACACGTATACGCCCGAGTGTACACTTTCATTGCATCCGTAGTAAAATGCGAAATGTGATATTTTCCTGGTTAATACTGGTTCAGGGATAGTTCCTGTGAACAAAAAAAAAAAAATGAAAAAGCCAAACGGAAGAGTGGGAACACTGGAATGGAATAATAGAAAGTTCTTGATGAAAAACTCGGAAAACTCCTTGGTTTTCAAATGGAGAATTGCATGGCTTTGTAGGTACATTGGTTTTCAAATGGAAAGCTGGATGGGGTACTCGGAAAATTCTGGGAGAGCACGCAGAATATCTATCGACTAAAATCAAACTTTTGCATTTAGGTTGCAGTTGTTCCAGAATTGGTCTTACAAATAGAAAAATAGAAAATTCTTGGTGGAAAACGTCGAAAGTTTAAGAAAAGAGCAAAACATTTGATTTTTTAAATTTTGATTAAAACTCCGGAAAACGAGGATTTTTTTAATTTTTTTTTAATTTAATTTTTGATTTTATTTGATCTGAAGGCAAGCGAGACGAGGTTTATGGTGTCGGCTAGTATTTATATAAAAATGGATGTGTGTTTGTTTGTTTGTTTTTATGTTTGGCGTGGACTACCAAATGGCCCAATAGATGTTTATATCATGGTAAACACAGTTGCATCCAGGGATGGTTCCTGTGAAAAAAATTTATTAAACCATATTGAAGAGTTGAAAAACCGGAAAACCCAACACAGATCGAAAACAATTTGTTCAATTATAGAGTCTTCCATTATTGCACTTTGTTTAAGATCTGCGAAGTTCCTTCCCGTGGCATCCCATAGCGTTACCGCAAGTCTCTCATTTGGGATGATTGTATGTCAAAGATGAGTACATTTTCTCTAAATTAACGGAGAAACTAGTTACACAAAATAAGTGTAATTTTCATCACTCATTCGAAAATAATTTTTGTAGTCTTCTGCTTTCGAGATATGAATTTCTCGAACTAAATTGCAATGCGATAAAATTTTTCGCTTAAAGATCCACTTTTCACTTTTTTTTTTTTTAATTTCTTGTTTGGTACAGTTTTGATAAATTAAGTTTTATGTTTCTTTATTTTATTATTATTACTACACTTCACCTCAGTACCTATTCGAAGAGAGTTTATAATAGATTGAATTAATAAAATTTAAAAAATGATTTCATTGACATGATAGCGTGTAGCATGAAATGAGGTGTTCGAAAATGATGGCTTTGAAATGATGAAAAAAATAATGGTGTACCCTACTTAAATTCGAACTTGGAAACAAAATAACAAAATAATAAAAATATAATGTTTTTTAATTAGATTTTTTAATAAAATGAATGACTATATCAACTGACATCTAACGTATAAATTTTCTGTTTGTATTCTTTTAGAACGATTTCTCCTCTTCGAAAAAAAGGAATGAATGCGAAGACAAAATCAATACCCATGGTCAAACTACAACAATATTACTACGAAACGTCCTTAAATATTGACTCATTGGCAAATATAAACCTTTTATAAAATAAAAGTTAAAAGCAGGAACAACGATGAACTGGGTCGAAGGTGATCTGGTATGGTTTGATCCAGGGCTTGGTCATCCGATCCCTGGTGAAATTCAAGAAGTGCATCGTGCCGCACAAGTCATTGTTGTACAAGCATTAATTAAGGGAAAGGTGAGTGTCGTTGGATTTAAACTTACATGAATGCATCTATATAACTCAATAGCTCAATAAAATTAAGCCATTATGTCATTGAAAAAAAAAACCAATTTGGATAGGATTCTGAGCTTTGATTCGATTTAAATATGCACAGAGCATAAAAAAATATTCCATTGCAGTTTTAGATGAATTATTCCAAATGCTTAGAAAATCGTTTTTTAAAGGTTTTTCAATTTTAAAATGAGATTATCTAAAAATAACATGATGCGTTGGATTTTTTTTGAGTTCATATTCGGATTCAGCATAGAAAAATCTTTGGAAAAGTATGTTTTGATTTTTGTAAGAAAAAAAAATTATTGCTTTCTACCAGTTTTAGCTGCGATCTTTAAACCGCTTTCTGTTCTACTTTTTTTGAGAATATTTTTTTCTCATAGTGAACTGAGACTTGTCATCGTGCCATGGAAACAATTTTTTATAGTCAGTTGTATTTCAATATATATCCAATATTTATTTCAATAAATTAATAACGAAATAATAATGTCGTTACAACAAAGTTCTGATTCTAAATGAGAAAATTTAAGACAGAAAAACAGAACGATTGCTATAGGTACTTATACAAAGTATTTCAATACCCCTTCTCAATCGTTTAATCAAAGTCGAAAGCAAAAGTCTTGAAAACGGGTTGAGTCAAGGGATTTTTTAAAAATATCAGCAATTTGATCTTTGGTCCCGATATGCTTGATTTCAATTAAACCATTTTGTATATATGATCTCGAATGAAGTGGTGGTTGACATCGGTGTGTTTGGATCTTTTCGTTGATTGCCATTCCAATACATCCTTTATTGTCTTCAAAAATAGTTGTCGGTCCATTATTAGCTTGTTTTAGATCTTCTAACAATCCTCTTATCTAAATAGCTTCAGATACAGCTGCACTTAGAGCCAAATACTCTGCTTCACTTGATGAAATTGCCACTGTAGCTTGCTTTTTACTCGACCATGAAACTGTACATTCGTAAACCATTAACATATATCCAGAAATTGATTTTCTGTCGTTGATATCACCTCCCCAGTCAGCATCAACATATCCAATCAATGGATTCGAGCTTTTTATTTTGAAAGTTAATTTTCTCGCTTTTGTGCCTTTCAAGAATCTAACAATTCGTTTAAGAGCCAACCAATGATTTTCTGACGGGATTTGTTGATATCTTCCCATATATCCAACTGGAAAACATAAATCGGGTCTCACACAAAGCATAAGATACATCAAGCTTCCTAATAGTTCTCTGTAAGGCTTGTTAAGTTTTTGGTCGGTTTTTGATAACTCTAATTGCAATCCTTTCTCCATTCGACTTTTCGTTGGATTGCATTCGTCCATTCCAAACTTGCTAAGTATCTTTTCAATGCTTGATTCTTGAGACGGTTCAATTTTTTCTGCACTTACATTTAGCTTCATCCCCAGAAAAAAAATCTCAAATTTCCACAATCAGACATTTTGAAAGCTTCTTCTAAACTGTTCTTCAATTCTTCTATTTCTTCCAGCGATCATCATGATATTGTCTTCATCTGGTCCGATTCGTTTAGTATATACCTAAGCAATAATCATATATATATATATATATATATATATATATATATATATATATATATATATATATATATATATATATATATATATATATATATATATATATATATATGTAGGAATCAAAAGGCTTCTTTCTTATTTATCAAGGTTTATTATAAGTAATTCATTTAAACAGTTTCAATTCAATAATTTAATTTAGTAATAGAGATTGCAAAAACAACTTATTAACAGCAGATTTAAGTTAAACGGCTTAAGACAAAAACAGCAATAATCCCTCGTCTGACTTTACGGCTTTTTATATCATTCGTTTTTGGTGACAATGATTAAGATGATAATGATGATGTTCGATGTCAGTCGGTTATATGTTGGGTTGATGCAGTGAGTCAATGATGATATCCTACATCCGGCCATCCTGTAGTTCGTCCGACTCGGGCGAATCACTTATTGAACCATCAACTTCTCTTCTCCATGGTTTCATGAATTCACTGCTTGTTGTTGTTTTGTTTGGACCCTCAGAAGATTGCGAGCATTTTTGAACTGTGTATCGATTGTTT
This sequence comes from Sphaerophoria taeniata, assembly GCA_943590905.1. Lineage (NCBI taxonomy): Eukaryota > Metazoa > Arthropoda > Insecta > Diptera > Syrphidae > Sphaerophoria > Sphaerophoria taeniata. Next base: position 69,145,520 of record OX016542.1, read on the forward strand.
CTTCCTTTGCTAACAACTTCATATGGACCTAAAAAGAGAGAAGAAAGTTTTCGACCTGTTAAGAATTGGGTTCTTTTAATGGCGACAATGTCACCAAGTTCAAAATTTTGAGCAGCTTTGCGTTTTTTATTGAACGTAGTCTTATTTTCAGCTTGAACTTGCTCTATTTGAAGTCTTGCTTCCAGTCGAATCTTATCCCTTTCTTCGTCCAAATTTCGTAAAAGTTCCTGCTTTATCATGTCATTCAGCTCCATGTCTTCTTTTTTTCTGATAGGAAAACCAAACAATACCTCGAATGGAGTCCGCTGCAAAGACCTCTGCATAGTGCTGTTGATTGACATCTGGACCTTGGGAACAAATTTGAACCATTTCTCCGGTGATTCAGCTGAAAGTCTTCTCAAAACATCGATAATAACTCGGTTGGTTCTCTCGGCTTGTCCGTTACTCCTTGGCATTCCCGTGGTGATAAGAACATGCTTAATATTTTCTTCTTCACAAAACTTACGAAATGTTTCTGAGATAAAAGCACCACCACGATCAGTAATGATTCGGCGAGGATTTCCAAATAGCTGCTGCTGTCCCTGGAGACGTCGTACAACTTCTTCAGCATTTAAAGTTTTGGTCGGATATATCCAAGTATATTTAGAAAAACCATCCACAGCAGTTAAGATATATTTGTATTGTTTTTGTGTCACGTCAATGGGGCCTATGTGGTCTAGATGCAACGTGTCAAGTGGTAGATCGCCTTTATCAAGTTGCTCAATGTATCCTTCCTGTTTGCCTCCTTTCCGATTCGCTAAAATAAATTTTATGCAATTTGTTATACAGGTTTGGATTTTTTCTTTAACTTTAGGAATATAAAATTCTTGCATCACGGAACTTAACGTCTTTTGGAGTCCAAAATGTCCTTCTTCGTGTTTGAGTTTGATTACCTCTTTTTCCATGCTTCTTGGAACCACTAATAGTTCAAACCCATTTACAATTTTGAATAAAAACTCACCCTTCATAAGGAAATTTTCATACTCTCCTTGCTTCAGTACCTCCTTTATAGATGCGATGAATTCGTCTTCTTCTTGCAGCTTCTTCAAGCGCACCAATAGTTCTGGCTGCAATGCGTATACAACAGGATTTCGGCTTAGTGTATCAACGTGAGTCATTCGAGTTCCAGGCCGATGTTCAACTGTGTAGTCAAAGTCCTGAAGATACATTATCCATCTTCTTACAGCATTTGGCAGCTCACTTTTTCCCACTGTTTGGCGGAATGCTATACAATCGGTGACAACCTTGAATCTTGTTCCAAGGAGATACACGCGAAACTTTTCCAATGCTTTGTAAACAGCAAAAACCTCCAAGACATAGCTGTGCATTTTTTGTTCGGATAGACTGTTCTTGCGGCTATAATAATAAATTGGATGAAATTGTTTGTCATCACCTTGCTGCAGCATTATCGCTCCGATTCCTAGTTGACTTGCATCCGTGTGAACTTCTGTGATCCCGTTTTGTTTGTAAATAGCTAACACAGGGTTCTTTATTAGAGCATCTTTCAGATCGTGAAAAGCTTTGCGCTGCTGGGAAGAAAATTGAAATTTAAAATCTTTTTTAGTTAAATCAGAGAGAGGTTTAGCTATCACCGAGTAGTTTTTAATATACTTCCTGAAAAAAACCACTCAATCCAAGAAAAGCTTGCACATTCTTCACATTCTTAGGCTCTGGAAAATTTTTTACGGCATTTATTTTGGCGGGTGTTGGGCTTATTTTGCGTTCCTCAACAACGTGTCCCAAAAATTCCACCTTACGCTGCAAAAATCTGCATTTTGACCAGTTTATTTGTAGGTTATATTCAGCGGCTGTGTCCAACACCATTCTCAGCTTTTCCAAATTTTCATCTTCAGTTGCTGCCCATATGATTAAATCATCTACATAGATGTCAACGATGCCTTTACTCACCAAAGCGCGAAAGATTGACTTAATAAAGCATATGAATGCTGCAGGAGAATTCGTCATCCCAAACGGAGCAAAGTTGAACTCATAGAGGCCTTCATCTGTCACAAATGCAGTATATTTTTTACTGGTTTCTGCAACTGGGACGTGAAAATACCCATTTTTCAGGTCCAGTGTTGTGTAGACCTTTGCTCCCTGTAAATGATTATCAATTATGTTTTCAGCTATAGGATGAGGAAATCTAACTTTAATAGTTTTTGAATTTAATCGGCGATAATCAATACAAACTCTTGGGCTGCCGTCTTTTTTGCTTACAATAACCACTGGGCTGCTAAAACTTGACGACGATGGCCTAATAATTCCGTCTTCAAGCCATTTCTCAACTTGCTGTTTCACCACTTTTTTTTCACTAATCGGAAGGCGGCGGGGTTGACAATAAACAGGTGTTTCATCTTCCAACATTACAGTCATCTCGGTCGGACATTTTCTTTTTGGATTCGGCTTATAGTTTTGGACCAGGCGTTTAACATCAGGTGCATATTTGATTGGTGCATCAACTTCGGCATTCTCATTAACATCGATCTGCATAACGAAATTAAGTTCATCCTGCTTGTAAAAAATCGCACCATTTTTGTCAAAAATAACCCTGGCTTTGGAAATGATGTCATTGCCTATTATAACCTCAAAATTTATTGCAGCTGTTGGCACTACTAATATCGACGACTCTATGCTAACATCATCAATAATTACCATACCATAGAAGCTTCCAATAGTTCTGACTTTTGCCGATGCCAATCCAACAAGACCTATATGTGTTGCGGCCAAACAGGTCATCTTAAGCTTACGAAAAGCATCTTCTCGCATCAGTGATACTTGAGCACCAGTGTCTATTAACGCCTGAAATGACAACTTATTAATAATCACGTTTTTAGAATTTAATACTGAGATTATATTTGCTGCTTTTGGTTGATTTTTGTTTGGACATGTGGGTGCCATGTGTCCCGCTCCGTTGCATGAAAACCATTTTGTTTCAGATTTACAATCTTTTCGTTGGTGCTCCGTTGACCCACAATTGAAACAACGATACGGACGATGATTGGGATTCTTTTTATTCGCTCCACCACTGCTTCGAAATTTGTCGGCTCCCACGTTTCTGCTGCTGATGTTGTTGCCACCAGAACCACCAAAATTACCACCACCACTTGAATTACCAGCTTTGCAAACCCTCTCATATAACTCATATTGCTCCTTCAGCTGCGCTATAGTTTTACAGTTGTACAACAACATTTTACCTTCGCTAGAACCTGGAGTACCATTCACGATGTACCAAATAAGGGAACTTTCGTCAATCTCTGCAAGTTGACCCAGCTCCTGCATCTTGTAGACGTACTCACGAAAACGCTCACTCTTGTTCATCTTTCTGGTCTGTAATTTGTTATAAATTTCAGCTTTACAGACTGGCTTTTCAAACTCTGTGCACAGCTTTGTCTTAAAGTCAGCATACGAAGAACATTTGCACGTGCGAATGAAAATGCGTGCAGATCCAGTAAGTTGTTTTTTTGCAAAAACATATTTCTCTATGTCGGACCAGTTCAAAAGATCAGCAAGTTCTTCAACTTCTGCTAGCCACGTTTTGAATGAAACGTTGTCATCGCCACTGAAAGTAGATAACACATTTTCGATGTCTTTTACCCCGATGCGACTCATTGATTCTCCAGCCTTAGAACCCTGAAACGCCATCCTCTGTTCGCTCTTCTGCTCCCGATCTGCTTGATTATTATTGCTCTCAAACTCGGATTTACTTTTCTCCTCCAACGCCTTATCAAGTCTATCAACCAGCACTGCTTTTACACCTGTACTACCTAAGCCAAGCCTTTCAAGTTTTTCTTTTAATTGATCGACTGTGAGATTTTTTGACATTATAGAAAAATTATTATAATTTAATTTTTTTTTTTTTGGTTGAGCCCCCAAATATGTAGGAATCAAAAGGCTTCTTTCTTATTTATCAAGGTTTATTATAAGTAATTCATTTAAACAGTTTCAATTCAATAATTTAATTTAGTAATAGAGATTGCAAAAACAACTTATTAACAGCAGATTTAAGTTAAACGGCTTAAGACAAAAACAGCAATAATCCCTCGTCTGACTTTACGGCTTTTTATATCATTCGTTTTTGGTGACAATGATTAAGATGATAATGATGATGTTCGATGTCAGTCGGTTATATGTTGGGTTGATGCAGTGAGTCAATGATGATATCCTACATATATATATATATATATATATATATATATATATATATATTATGTAAAAAGTGGCATTAAAAAATAAATTATGCAAATTACTTTCGATAAGGAATTAAACTTACAAAATTACTCGAACGAGTTGACTTTTTTTTCATTTTTTGACACTTTCGCCCATGTTCCGATTTTAGATCGAAAGTGAATTGAAATCACTTTTCAATTTCACGTGGAATGAAATTGCATTTGCATGTTCTTCAATTCGATCGATTTCGAAATTGTTTCGAACTGTCAGAACTGAAGGATCATCCATTTTTATTTTGTTTCTGAAGTAAAATTTTTGCTGTTTTGAAGATGGATGCAATTTTAAATGAAAGATGGAAGCAGAATTCAAGAGAAAAAATAAGAAAACGAATTTTGCGAGACAAATGTGTGAAAATTATGTTTTCTTGATTGCAACAAAATAATAAATAAAAAGTAAGTAGGTACACATCTACCATGTTAATTAAATTGTTTTATTATTGAATACTTAAACCAAAAAGGAACGGAAGTTACGTCTTTTACTGGCGGTCCCTCACTGTTTAAGGAAGTGGACCGATTGGCCCACAATGATTCGGAGTGGGCTTTGTCTCCGCTTGAGAAGCCTCTCGCTATAATCTGATGATCCTCCATCCTTTTCAGGAATACCTTCTCCTGCCTTATATTCTTATGTTTTCCCCTAAAGTAAAAAAACAATAATAATACCAAAAAAACGACAAAAACACAAATTCTGTCTTACATTTTGCAGGAAGACCAAGAAAACATGCAAATGCCAAATACAATGACAGACAATTCACAGAAATAAAAAATGTGATTTGAATGCGTTCAAAAAATGGAACAAACCGAAATACAGAACATCCATTTGCATTTTCGAAAATCCAATTCACAACAACGAATTGTGGAACACCCAAAACCCAAATTCACTTTCGCAAAGTGTATTCACAATGAGTGAAATGCAGAAAATGGGCGTTTGAGTCGAATTTAACCTATTTTCGTCACGCCGAAATGCTGCCAGACAAAATTATACGTGACTTACTCCCCAAGACCTTTGTAGTGATATGCCTTACAACATTCTTTAGATGACTTGATTGATTATGTCACCAACTCTTAGACCAAAAGTATTTCAATACAATTATTGATCTACATAAAAATACATTTTCAATGATATACGACTCAGGGCCAGCTCCCACATAAAAATTCGACATACTGATACTTTGTGTACAATAACTTTCAATCTTAACATTATAAAAGATGATTTAAGAAAAAATTTACAATGTAGTGCAACAGCTGAAGCAACCATGTAGTCGAAAAAGGCCTCCCCCTCCCTCTCATTTTCAATAAGTCGGGAGGGCAACACTGTTAAGCCAAGCAACGCATCGGAACCGCGGCGCGTATATGATTGATAAGGATAACTATAATGGCTGAAACGCAAAAACACACTAAAAAGCTGAATAGAATACATGAATGAAATGTAATTTCAGCTGTCATTTTCGTCGCCGGGCAACTGGCGACTTCATTCCGTTCAGCTCTTAAGTCTCAAACACACACGCTTAAGCTAAGGCTTCGCCTGACGTTTACAAGTTTAGCTATAGGAATTCAATGCATGCTATCACAATGAAGCTTCGACCTCACGTTTCGTACGAAATGTGACCAAACGGAAGCGGACGAAGACGAAGCTAAAGCATGTTTGTGTTTTAGCCATTAAGCTGTGTCTTCGTCTGCGTTACGAATTATTAACGATGCACCTAATGCGAGTTTGCTTTGAATGACATTTCTCCCTCCATCATCATCATCATCCCACCAAAAATAAACGAATATTTTTTTTTGACTTTTTTTTAAAGCCGTTGAGCTGTCAGGCAAACCAAAAGTTCAGCATATTTGAATATTGAACTAGATCTCCCGTTTGGAGTCACATTACATAACATTACGTACGATCATCAATGTTTGTTGATAAGATAGATGGAATGGCAATTTAATTAACGATCGCGATTACGTTTAATTATAAGTTGGTTTGACAACATGGAATGAAAAAGACTAATTTGACTCTGCAGAACACACGTGTGTTCGCTACAAGAGAGACAAGACCAGGCCCGTAGCCAGAGTTGAATTCAACGTAGGGCAACAGTCATAACTGGTGGGCATTGGTAAATTTTCTATTAGGTTCACAGTGGTAAAATGAAAAACATGCCTAAACGTTTTCAGGTTAACATATTTCATATTTCATTTCTCCAAATATAGACCGAGCGCTGGATGGAGATGAGTTTGCAAAATATTAGGACCGCATTCTGTGAATGATTTTGAACTTAAAAAAGCTAGCAGATTTTGATTCCGGATGTTGCCAGAAGATTTGTTGGTCCAGTTTTTTTTTTTTTTTTTTAGATATCAAGTAGATAGACCGAAAAGATAATTTCAATGTTTTATTTAGTTGCAATATCTGATGATTTCTTATAATTTAAAGCACTAATAGCTATAGTTATTTGAAAAATATACAAAATCGTTAACTCCCCATAGCACCTGCACTAATAAAACGCCTTCTGGTGCCTGTACAAGATCTGCATTTGGTTTTCGGATTTATCTTCGAGTTTACTCAAATAATTTTTTACCACAATAGCCTTTTCCCTTATTGGAATTGTTAGAACTGAAAAGTTGGTTGATATTTTGCATTTTTTCGATATGAACAAACTAAAATCCCTGTACTGATGCGAAACTTAAAAAAAAGTGTTTATGTTAAGTTAAGTTTATAAGACGAAAAATTGGATCGTATAAGTTGAACATAATATGATTCAATTCGTTCAATTTGATGAATGAGTTTCATTTTCAAAATGTTAAATACTATAGAGGATCAATCTTAAAGTAGGATATGCGCTGAAATAATTAGCTTTTAATGAAATATAAACGTCAAATTTCTTCTTAAAACTGTCATAATTAAATCGAAAAGTTTGAAGAGAAGCAACTAAATACTCTCTAGTAACTTTATCGATAGTATTTTTAAGACTTTCAATTAAATTTACATGACCATTTCTTAGAACGGATAAGCACGACACGAAGATTAACTTGAAATTTAAATACCTCAAATTTTCAAAAAGTTCACTTTTATAGAACCTAAATTCCTAAACACTCATGATATTTTTGAAGGTAGGGCATTTACAAGGCAAGCTGGAAAAATGTTGGAAGATAGGACATTTTCATAAGAAGTGAATTTTTAAAGGTAGGGCTTTTTTATAAAGCTTTTTTGAATGTATATACGGCTGTTTTGTAAGCAGGACATTTTTGTAAGTAGACCATTTTTGAAGGTAGGGCTATTCTCAATTTCTAAAGGTAGGGCATTTTAAATTTAAGGTAGGGCATTGCCCTACTTTGCCCCCCACTGGCTACGGCCATGGACAAGACAAACTAACAAAAAAAAAAAAACAATTTACCTAACAAATCCTCGAATAACAGTTGCTAGAACACAAAACTATAATTATTGTTATTAAATTTTTTCCACGTTCCTTACTGTACTTAGAGCGACTTCTTTTAATATCAGTTGCAAGTAATTTCTGATCGAATGTTCACTCCTTTTTTTTACATTTTTTTTTTGTTACCTACTTTTTTTTGAGTGCAAAGCTGCCAGGCAACTACTTTAACTCAAGGTATAAAAATAGAGCATCAGGAACTGACCATTTCATTCATTCCCAATTTATATTAATGCTACATTGACTGTTGGTTCAAACAAACGCATCGCTGCTGGCTGGTGGTTCTCTATTGTAGAGACAGTAGTGGACGACAACGATAGAAAAACTTAGACACGAACAAGTTTTTCCAGATTGAAGTGATGCTTCTACTTCTATGTATAAAAATTTATATTGCTTGCAAGGTATCCACACCGTTGAACAAAGATTTATCAGTTTATTTTCAAGTGAGCTTCACCCTGGTAACGAATTTAAGTTCTCGTGATTTTGTTAACTTGTGTTGCGTTTTTCTGAATATGTTTACAATTCCTTGAAGTCGATGCGAATTGTACGCTTCCACTTGGACCCACGACAGAAATGTGGTTCAGTGAGTCCTAGCCCAATATCGTCTCCATCGTTTCAAATTCTTTCACCACATGTGCTGAGACGCCAGCGTCCACCCAGCGTTGGAGACATGTCTACAGCAACTAATACGGAATCCATTAAGAACAAGCGCGTCGGTCTCGGTAGAGATAAAATGAGGAATCGATATCCACAAGTTGTGAAAAAACTTTCAACGCTGTGCAGTGATTGCATCGCTGAACATGTTAGTTTATAATAATTTTTCAATATAATATTCAGTTGGTGATTTCCATTCAAGTTTTGTATCCGCCAACACTATATTATGTATCATGTGGCAATGATGTGCAAAGTGAATATACCGTCTTCTATTGAAAATCAACACTCAATTCGAGTAAAAGGAATCGTTTTGTTCATTCACTAAATGTTTACATTTTACAACAACATTGAGCAGAGAGAATTTGAATCATAATAAGAAAAGAAAGTTTTAAACTAGTTCTCAATATTTTCCTGATTCTTAGAAAAATGAGCCTTCGCTAAAGTTGTTTTGCTATCAATGTGTTCATGCTTTTCACTTGTGTAAATAGGTAACTTTTTTTTTACACAAAACAATGAATATTTGAATTGCTGTTTAACATGAAGTTCTGATGCGCAAAACATGTTGTTATTGCAAGTGTTATAGATTTTACACTCAACAAGGGTAAATATTATAAGCGGAACCAAACGGAAGCTAGTGTCAGAATCGAACGAAACGTTCTCTTCCGAACTGTCAAGTGACCACGTTACCCATAATGAACTGATGTGTACGTTCAAAATAAAACATCTGTTTTTCTTTGGCCACACAATGAATACCTACACAATTAAAAGAAAATCTATATATACAATAAAAATGAAATCCTGTTCGTGTGTAACCGCATAACTCACAAACGGCTGGACGGATTTGGCAATTTTTTTTTTATTTTGTTCGTGTTAGTCTGTAGATGAAACTTAAGGACATTTTTTTAAATTATTTGCATGTTATTGCAAGTGCATTGGTTTTCAAATGGAAACCTGGAAAATTTCAAAACGGGTTTTCGAATGGAAAATGGAAAGTTCTTGATGAAAAATCGGAAAACTCATTGGTTTTTCAAGGGAAAATTGTTATTGGAATTGCTCTGAAGCGTGGCGAGACGAAGTTCGCGGGGTCAGCTAGTAATTACTTAAAATTGACAACAAATCGACTTTCACTTAAGAAAAATAAACCAATCCAGTCAGCTGTCAAATTTTCGTCCGCAAAAAGAGAAAGGCAGCGCAGTTTACGTCTGTAAGCAAAACTAATCGAAAATTGACGAAACAGAGCAATCCGCAATTTAAGGCACAATATTTATATGAATTTCTTGTTCTCGTTGGTTACGTATGGGTCCGTCCGCACCGTTCCGTTCATTATAGTTCTGCTTAAAGTATTTAGGTATTGTATTCATCAAAATTGATGATTAATTTATTTAAAAAACTAGCTATAGCCGATACAATGAGTACAACAATAAACAGACAAAAGTCTTAAGGCCCAACAATAATTGCTTAAGTGAACTTAAGCTAATGTAAAAAAAAACCGGACGAAAATTTCCTTAAGTAAGCAAAAAAAGTATATTCTTGGCCTACTCTTTTTCAAATATTCAAATTCACTTACAGGCCGACTCCACTAGAGATAATTTCTCTCAGAATACTCATCCTGACATGAAAAGTCTAATGGAGTCGCGTTGTTTCGTTTGTCGTCGTCGTTTGTTTCCTGACTTTTCATGTCAGGATGAGTATTCTGAGAGAAATTATCTCTAGTGGAGTCGGCCTGTTATGCATTGATCTAAGGCCCAACGAAAAGTTAACGAACGTTGCTAAAAACTACATTATGGTTTGCTCACAGGGTTCGGGTGTCGTTGTTTCACTTAAGCGAGCTTGTGTGAGCGAAAATGTATTATAGTTCAGCCTTAAAGTCTTAAAATGTAGTCCGATTTTTGTGATTTGCGTTGAAGAAATAAAAACTATAGAACAAAAAGAACAACAAAGAGATGCCAACGTGTTTTTCCTCGGTTTTGAAGAAAATCTATACTTTATTTATATAAAAATCAATTGCTGTTCGTTAGTCTCGCTTAAACTTGGGAACAGCTGGACTGATTTATTTGATTTTAGTTTCGAGTTATTAGTGCAAGTTCAGGGAAGGTTTAAACGGTAAGAACCTTTTGAAAAATGCACAAACACGGTATGAGCAAAATTAATTTGTTCATACTTTTTGAAGAATAACAACAAAGTAATGTGTTTCCTTTTATTCAAATTCTTAATAAAATAAATTTGGCATTAAAAAAATTAAAACTAGCTTCCCCGGCAATCGTTGCTTTCCAAGTCTACAAAAATCTTTCTTCAAATTTTTAATACCATTCGAAATATGTAGTTTCATTTTTAATTAAGCTATGCATTCAACTATTTACCTATGTTTGTACCTGATTTCTTTCATATTATCCATGTCATAGAATCGTTATAGTTTTATCTAGCAAAAATAGGTACATATCTAAATCCAGAGCGCTTGCAAATTAAAAAAAAATCAAAGATTGAGTGATTGAGTGTGTGTTGTAGGTATGGCCAGTCACGAAATTATTAAAAGCCAGTTAACGAAGTTACTATTCCAATGGATAAGAAACCAGATATTTATAAATATCCGGTGTTACAAAAAAAAAAAAGAAAAAAAAAAAGTTTAAGAGCGTTCATAATTACATTCGAAAAAAGTTTTGTTTCGATAAGACCACACCTCATATACCTTTTGAGATATTAAATACCACTCTTTATCTATTCAAATCACTACACTTAAAAGTTATAAGAAGAGAAAAAGACGTACATTTCTTGCACAAACAAAAACAGAAGACATTGTACATTCACAGGAAACATTTTTTTGGCTGACGAAGCAACGTTTTTCGGGTCGGCTAGTAGAAAATAAATAAAAATACTTTTTTTTTCAAAAGTGAAGCTTTTATTTTTACTTAAATGTTATTGGATTAATATTTGCATTTTCAAAAGAAAGGACCAAATGTTTTATTGTTAAGAATAGATATGAAGAAACATAGGAACTCAAATTTATTTTATTTAATAAAAAAAAAAATAGCCAACCGTTTTTTTTCATAAATACATTTTTGAAATAAATCAAAGAGCACGGTGGTGCCCAGCCAAGTTCTAGCACCACTCCCTTTTTAGTTAGAAGCTTCAAATTTGAATAACGTTAATTTTGTAGGACCACTACTTCGTGAGATATTGAACAGTACACATTTCAAAAACCGTAAGCACTTCTCACAATAGCAGAATCTTGAAATTAGGTACAATGGTAGATTATCTATTTATTTATTTATTTCATCAAACAGAGTAACAGACTCTTTTAGACTACTAAATACTTAACAAATTGCAAATACATATAATACTAACAAGAAGATTTTATAAAACAAAAAAATAAATAATAATAATAATATAATATAACACTAATTTAAGAAGAACAATAACAAACTAGTTTTTAGAGCAAATCTGCTTATATGAAAATTAAAATCAATATGATTTGAAATGAGATTAGTTTCTCTGACACACCGAGTTATTGGTTCATTAACAGCGTAGTTTACCCTATGTTCAATCACTCGAAACAAACAACGTTCTCTTAATTGACGCGATGGAGCATACAAGTCAATCAATGATAAAAGAAAGGGGCATTTGATATGATACGACAATATGTCACATATGAACATTACTGAAAACATTTTTCTTCTGTTTTCAAGTGACTGAATTCCTAGAAGTTTGCATCTAGTAGAATACGACGGGGTTTCGATGTTCCAACCTAATTTCTGAATAGTGAACCTTGTAAATTTTTTCTGGATCATTTCGATTCTATTTATATAAATGTTGTAGAATGGGTTCCAGATCACACAGCAGTGTTCTAAGATTGACCTAACAAAGGAGGTATATAGAGATTTAAGGGCAAAAGGGTCCTTGAAATCCTTAGAGTTTCGTCTAATAAAACCTGACATAGAGTTAGCTTTAGCTACAATATATTCAATCAGCCCTATTAATAAACACAAAATAACCCTAACACAAGACTAACTCGTATCGTAAATCAAAATTCCTATTAATAAACGTGTGTTAGCCTTAAATGACAGTTGTTTACAAACGGATAACTTATTTGGCCGATTTTTGCGTATAAGGACCGAATATCTTTTTATTTCAAAATATTTGACAACAAATTTAGGTAGGTAATTTACTTATAAGGATAAGTAAAGCTGCAATTAGAAATTCGAGCGTAATGAGATTGGAAAAGAAAGTTTGATTTCTTTTTTCCATACATTAGGTTCGCTTTGTTCTAGATTTAAGATGATAGCGCTGACATATGCGTGGCCTTAGCCAACCTGAGTTGGACTCAGTTGCATTAAAACTCATTTTTGCTTAACTTCAACATCATGGAATACTTTTTTCGATTTTTTATTTATTACATCGCACTTGTTGTTTTACTACCAATCCTCTAGAACCAGAAATTTCCCACTTTCTCTTTTCATTTCCATACGTCCAGAAAATTGCAAGCACAGTTTGGTGGACAAATAATAATAACAATTAAATTAAATATTTCATACCATTCTCATTTTTATTTAATTGAAAAGTTAAAACTTCGGTCAGATACAAGAAAATTTATATTTTAACGCACTTCCCTTCATGAGATTATCCTCCCAGTCCCAATTGAAGAGGCGTGGAACATAATCATCATATTCCACTAGAAAGGAATTACCAACAATTGATACAAACTGATACTTCTCAGCGAATTTCTTAATATTGAAGCCTCCGCGTCCATGGCCGATGTTTGCTGGTAGTCTCCTCTTGTTATTTGTTATTAATGTACAGCCTTTTTTGTAATCCAGAACAAATATAAGCCGATAAGACTTCACCCTTGGATATTATATTCTCTTATTTTTATTTATGAATAGTCAAAAAACAATCAATAAGTGACAACCAATCTTCAAACTCAAAAAAATACTAGATTATTTAGTACATTTTGGAGCTATTCAATGAATATGTAACACGAGGAAAAAATATGTTTATTAATGAACTTTTTTATCAAATGAATAATTTTCCTATCCGTGTGCTAGCTAGAACGTATTGTAATGTGTATACACTTTATTTTATCTCATACGCTCTGTATCTCCTTCTATTAGGCGTTTTTCTTTTTTACATCTGAACAGAGCTTGAACTGTCAAACGAAAAGTTGTGTTTCTTTTTTAATTCAGAGTGTTCAGAGCATCAAAGTTGTGTTACTTTTTTCGTTCAGAGCACTGATTCTGAGTGTTCAGAGTTCGACGGCGCGCTCAGAAAAAAGAGACCGAGCGTAATGAACGAAATGCTGAGCGCAAGCGTGTTTTTCTCAAAATAATTGAAATGGTGGTGGAAACAAGTCGCTCAGGCAAAGATGATTAGTTTTATTTTGAATAATTATTTAATTATTTTATTTATTAATGAAAAAATGTTAATTTCAGCTTTCAAAAATACGAAGGGTCGATGTCTGAACTAAAAATGCGCAATTGCATTTCAAAATGAAATCCGAGCGTTCAGAAAATGTTCAGAGCTTCATTTGTTCAGAGCGTGTTCAGCAAGCTCTGAACACTCAGAGTTCGGAGCTCTGAACTAAAAAAGAAAAACGCCTATTGCAATGTCTAATGTGTATACGTTATTATCTCTTACACTCTGTTTAATGTATACACTTTTCTTACTCTCTTTACTTACTCCGTATCTCTTTTTATATTTAATGTACATACTACTCTTACTCTCTTTACTTACTCCTTATCACTATAACTCTAATATCATTTTATAGGAAATAAGTATGTAGCAATAAGTTTAATTGTAGTAGTAAACACTTATGTGTATAACAGTTAAAAATGAGGGGCAACATCTAGTGGTTAAAAAGAGAACTTCTGGAACATTCGGTTTAGTAGTTTCTAGAACCATTATCAGCTCTATATATACCCGATTCGAAATCGAAACGGGATAGTTGATTGTGAACTGCGATAAGTAAAGTACACTGTGTTTGAAAAGTTATAATTGAAAGTGTTGAATAAATAAGTTTGTGAGTGATTTGAATAAAGTGAATTTGTGTTTTATTTAAAAAGTGAATAAGTTTTAATTGTCGGACCAAGCCGAATATTACATTGGTGTCAGAAGTGGGATTAAAACTTATTGAGAATAAAACAGTGAACAGTGATTAAACTATTTTGTGTGAAATAGTGAAGTTAAAAAAAAAAAAAAAATGAGTAAAGTTCTGAAAGACCTAACTGTCGCTGAGCTAATGGCCGAATTAAGCAAACGTGGCTTAAGTGGGGCAGGAATTAAAATCGAACTCGTAAAACGGCTACAGGAATATCTGGAACAACAAAATGAAAACCCAGATACGTTTGCTTTCGAAGTGGAAGCAAAATCGGAAGAGGTAAATGCAACTGCCGACTTATCTAACATGATGACACTTCTTCTAGCCAAATTTGAAAAGAATGTTCTGGAGCAACTACAAACACAAAAGAATGATGTTGTCGAGCAACTACAAGCTCAAAGAAATGATGTTCGGGAGCAACTAGAAACTCAAAACAAGAATGTTCAAGAGCGGTTTGACGAACAGAAAAATCTTCTAGAAGGCAGGTTTGCGGACTTCGAAGAGAAAATCAACACTCTCGATGAGCGCGTGGAAAAACAACATTCAACGACTAATGCACGTTTCGAAAAAATTGACGAGCAAATCGATACCATCACAAAGGAACTGGAAAAAGTGCGAAAGATGAAAGCTCGAGAACCTTCTGGTGAGTGCTCAAGGAAGAGAGAAGTGAATCCTCCAAGCTTTGATGGTCAGATACCGTGGTCAATCTACAAGAAACAGTTTGAAGCAGCAGCGTTAACAAATGGCTGGGACGATGACGAAAAATACATTGCTCTTACGCTTGCCTTGAGGGGAGCAGCTGCTGAACTGCTACAAACCATCCCAGCAGAGAAGAACGGTGACTTCAAAGTTCTGATAACGCAATCGAACAGCGGTTTGGGGATAGCCACATGACAGAAGTCTTCCAAGTACAACTAAACAACAGGGCACAGAAAAGAGGTGAAACTCTGCAGCAGCTTCAGGCAGATATCGAGCGATTAGTCCACCTGGCATACCCAACAGCTGGCAACGAGATAATAAATCAACTTGCTGTTGAAGCCTTTGTGAGAGCTGTGGGCGATATAAATCTCCAAAGGGCTATTCGCACTGCCGGAAAGCAAACACTACCAGAAGCATTGGCTTTCGCTCTAACAATGGAAGCCGCAGAACAAGCTTCCCAAAACGTGCATCGCGTGAGAGAATTGGAAGTCCAAGAATGCTCTTGTCAGAAGGCTTCTCTGGAAAGGAGTCAGCGAGACGGACCAGCACGATGCTGGAACTGCAACAAGACTGGGCATCTTCAACGACAGTGCAGATTACCGCGAAGACGAACCTCATGTCAACACTGTGGAAACAGAACTTACTCAACAAGTCAAAGTAACACCAACAACGCTGCTTCCGAATCTGTTTCCCACCCGGGAAACGAATAAGAACCAACTTCGAGGGGCAGAAGCTGGTTTCTGGTATCGATGGCCCCAGAAACACCATCCAGGTTTCTCAAACGAAACGTGACAACAAGAGCCTGACCGTGGAAGCAAGTATAAACGGCAACAAATGTGTGGCTACCATCGACACCGGTGCCACGGCGTCCATTGTACGGCAGGACCTCGTTAAGAAGACATGGCTCCACAACACCACTAGCTATCGTCTAAGGACTGCAACTGGAGAAGCCGCAAAAGTCTATGGTGAGGTACGTCTTAAGATCCGGATGGCAGAGCTGGAATTCTCTCACCTGTTCCTGGTAGCAGATATATGCGACGAGTGCATTGTCGGCGTCGATTTCATGAAAGATCACGGAGTGATATTGGACATCGGGAACCAAGTCCTGAAATATCGAAACATCGAGATTCCGATGATCTATGGGATCCACTCGTATGAGACCTCGTTATCTGTGAAAACCGTCATCAAAGAAGATCTGACTTTGCCTGCTTCTTCAGAAGTATTCGTGTGGACGAAATTGAAGGGTAAGCCTGGAAGCCATCGATATCTCATGGTCGAACCAGCATCTGTAAAGTCCTCCCAAAACGTCACCATTGGGAAGACTCTTGTTAGACCTGTAAAGAACATGGTTCCCGTACGAATACCAATGGCGTAGCTAACCCTTTGGGTGCCCTGTATCCAATTTTTTTTTGGGGCCCCCAACACCTCTTACCAAAACTGGGCCATAACCTTATACTCTTTTTTTAAATTAAAATACTAACGTCAATAAAAAAGATAAATTTAATTCAATGTATTACGCCATAGGAACTTTAACATAAATGCATACTACATATATATTGATACATGTTTTATAAAGCTTAAAAAAATAATATTTGCAATTCTTCTCAAATTACTACTTCCCTTGCTGCTAGTAGTAAGTAGTCCTTTTTCTGCAAATTTATTTATGTATTAAATCTTTCATACCTGAAGAAGATTTCAGTTTTTCAAGATTATCTGCTTCTATTGATAAAACTGATAAATCTGACAACCTCTTCTGTCCCATTGACGTTCTGACATAACGTCAAAAAGAGAAAGCATGCTGTTATTACTTCAGAAAAACTAGAAGCAAGACCATTAAATTCGATAACTAATAATCTAGCAAGTTCTTTTATGGGATGAATTTTGAGGATTTCGGATTTAAGGCATATTTTTAGAGCAATTAGTTGATTGCAGAAATCACCAGATATGTCTGTATTGTACTTTTCCACTAGCTTTTTTGATCCTTGATTTATCTCATCATTTGAGAACGATAAAAGCTTATCCGGTTCCAACACTTCAAACATACTACTAAGACTATGAAGGCTTTGAAATCTTTGCTGAGTTTGTCCAATCAAAATGTCCAAGCAGGAATAGTAAATATTGACTTTGAACTAAATTTCCGGATCAGAAATTTTATGATCTTCTGCCTACTCATCAAAAAAGCGCTTCGTTATTTTCCTCCTTTTATTTTTGAAGACAGGTGCCACTCCCCAATCGTTGGCTTAATCCTTGGACTTTTTAAGTAAATCGCTGAATTTCTTTTGATTTCTTTCTTTTTCTAGACCGTCTAAAAGATTTTGAAATAAAATACTTGCTTTTTGTAAGTCATTTTAATCATCTTGAAGGGATTTGGAAACTGGACTTATAATATCAAACAGCGAAGAAAACAATGACATCAACACAATAAAGTCGTAGGTCTCTAAAATGTTTATAACATTTTTACATTCGTCTCGTTCGTCTTTTTTTGTTGCGGTCAATAATTGATTTGGTGTAAGGTTTTCACTCAGACAATTAACGGAACTTTTTTTGGTTGCAGATACATACAGGGTTCGGAATGGAGTATTCGAATTTTTCAGGTGTTAGTTCATGCAAGTACCTTAGTATTTTTTAATTTAACGCTGGTCCCTGGTTTGTATTTCTGTGTGATTGATTAAATTAAATTGCAAGTTTGCGCCCGATGATGGATTGAGTTCGAAACGCGTCGCCTCCCAAAAGTAAAATTACATTTTGTGAAAGTTATTAGAAATAAAGAAAATTAAAACTAAAACTTAATATATTTTTATTTTCAACTTATATATAGTTTTTTACAATTTAATTTAATCAATTTAAACACAAAAAGGAGACAGAAACCCAAACAAAATGGTTCTGTGTGATGTTGGAGTTGGTGGCTGTGTCAGGTAGGACGATATATTTTGAAAGCTCGAATAAAAAAGTGCAGGTTGAAGTTGTAGTATTGTTGGTTGGTAGGACATGAACAAAAGAAAAAGACACAGAGGAAAAAAAAAATATTTGACGCATGTAAAAAATGATCATCGGAACATTTTTTGTAATAAAACTTTTTAAATATTTAAGTGAATTTTTTTACACACGTCTTGTGCTCTGTATCTTTGGGGGCCCCTATATCTCGGGGGCCCTGTTACATGGATACAGCTGATACAGCGGTAACTACGCCACTGACGAATACTGAACATCAAGCCGTACGAAGTTAAGCTTAGAAAAGGTGAGATTGTCGGACAATGCGAATCTGTATCAGCGATAACAAGGATCAACGAAGAAGAGTCAAGGCAAACCTTAAAATCTGAGGAGCTGAATTCCATAAAGACCAACATTCTCAAGTCATCTTATCTTGGTCACCAACAACGAAAAACTGCAGAAGGTCTCCTCGAAGAATTTGCAGACATCTTTTCGTCATCCTAAGGGAAATATGGCAGAACACAACTGGTTCAACATCGAATCAACACCGGAGATGCAAAGCCGATTCGTCAACCTGCAAGACGCCTTCCACTAGCCAAACAAGGTGAGGTTGAAGAACTGATAACCACCATGAAAGAAGAGGGTCTGATCGAAAACTCAAAAAGCCCTTGGGCGTCTCCAGTGGTCCTGGTAAAGAAGAAAGATGGATCAACCCGCTTTTGCGTGGACTATCGAAGGTTGAACGATGTGACCAAGAAAGATAGCTACCCTCTGCCTAGGATCAGCGATACTCTGGACGCAATGGAAGGAGCACAATGGTTCTCAACTTTGGACCTGAAAAGTGGATACTGGCAAGTAGAAATCCATCCTGAAGACAAAGAGAAGACAGCGTTCTCGACAGGAAATGGATTGTGGCAGTTCAAAGTGATGCCTTTTGGACTGTGCAATGCTCCAGCGACTTTTGAGCGCCTTATGGAATGCGTCCTGCAAGGACTCACTTGGAAATCTTGCCTGGTCTATTTGGATGACGTCATCGTATACGGGAAAACATTTGACGAACATTGTACAAATCTGAGAGCCGTGTTTCAAAGACTTCGAGAAGCCCACCTCAAGCTCAATCCAGAAAAGTGTTCACTCTTCAAAACCGAAGTGAAATACCTGGGACATATCATCTCATCCCAAGGAGTTAAGACAGATCCTGATAAGGTTGACACCGTGAAGAATTGGCCAACACCACAGGACAAACACCAACTCCGAAGCTTTCTGGGTCTAGCCACCTACTATAGGCGCTTTGTCAAAAACTTTGCTGAGATCGCCAAGAGTCTACATCAGCTAACGGAAAAGGGAAAGCAGTTTAAATGGTCAGGTGAGTGCGAGCGCAGCTTTCAAGAGCTCAAGCAACGCTTGTGTAATGCACCAGTGCTGACCTACCCGACTCCAGGAAAACCGTTCATCATTGATGCTGATGCCAGCAATGTCGGGATTGGTGCTGTATTGTCACAGGTACATGATGGCGAAGAAAAGGTGGTTGCCTATTACAGCAAGGTACTCTCGAAGTCGGAAAGAAACTATTGTGTGACCAGAAGAGAACTTCTTGCACTGATTTTGGCAACAAAGCACTTCCATAAGTATCTCTATGGACAGAAGTTTCTTCTCCGAACCGACCATGGAGCACTAAACTGGCTTTTGAATTTCAAGAATCCAGAGGGTCAAGTGGCGAGATGGATTGAGAGGCTGCAGACGTACGATTATGAAATTCAACATCGGAAGGGGAAGCTTCACTCAAATGCTGATGCACTGTCTCGGAGACCATGTAAGCAAGACTGTAAACATTGCAGACGCCAAGAAGAAAAAGAAGTGGTCACTGTCCTACGAACCAGAACCGATCCCATTTATGGCTGGAGCAACGACGAGTTGAGGAAGGCTCAACAAGAGGACCCAGATATTGAACCCATCCTCGCATGCAAGGAACACCAGGAAAAACCAGAATGGGCTGATATCTCCGACAGAAGTCCGGCTTTAAAGGCCTATTGGGCACAGTGGGACTCATTGCATGTCCAAGAGGGTGTCCTTCGACGTAAATGGGAATCAGCAGATGGAAAGTCCTATGTAATGCAGCTAGTCTTACCGAGATCGAAGATTGTGGACGTTCTGCGAGAGATGCATGATGGAGTTTCGGGAGGCCATCTAGGAGTAAACAAGACGCTAGAAAAGGTTCGACAACGATTCTATTGGCTACATGCAAGGGAAGATGTCGAGAAGTGGTGCCGAAAATGTGATACCTGTGCTGCCACCAAAGGCCCGAACAAAAAGAATCACAGCCAAATGCAGCAGTATAATGTCGGATCACCCTTTGAAAGGATTGCAATAGACGTGGCGGGTCCATTTCCGGAAACAAATAATGGAAATCGTTATATTCTGGTCGTCATGGATTACTTCAGCAAGTGGCCTGAAGCATACGCCATACCGAATCAAGAAGCCAAAACAGTCGCAGACCAAATTGTGTTCAACTGGGTGAGCAGATTCGGTGTTCCATTAGAACTGCATTCCGACCAGGGAAGGAACTTTGAATCAAACATATTCCAGGAAGTTTGTGGGCTTCTTCACATCAAGAAGACAAGAACAACACCACTCCACCCACAATCTGATGGCATGGTCGAACGGTTCAACCGAACCCTTAAGGAACATCTTTGCAAAGTTGTGGACGACAACCAGCGAGATTGGGATCGACACATTCCACTGTTCTTGATGGCGTATCGAAGTGCAAGACATAGCTCAACTGGCCATACACCGTCTGAGATTTTGATGGGAAGGAACATCAGACTGCCGAGCGAAATCAAATTTGGATGTCCCACGTCGGAACCGCAAGCCGAGGATGTCTACTTGGATGACCTCAGAGAAAGACTCCTTCAGATCCACGACGATACCAGGTCAGAAATTAAGATGTTCAGTGACCGAATGAAGACACGCTACGATATACGAGCGACAACAACAGAGTTCCAAGCAGGAGATCGAGTGTGGCTTTACAATCCCCATCGACAAAAAGGGTTGTCACCGAAACTTCAACGGGACTGGGAAGGTCCATATACAGTGATTAGAAAAATCAACGACGTCTTGTACCGGATACAAAAGGGAGTCAGAGGTAAACTTAAAGTCGTACATCGCGACCGACTACATCGCTACAGTGGTGATGAAGATGATGGATTTGTTCGGGACGATCAATCCTAAGGAGGGGGCAATGTAATGTGTATACACTTTATTTTATCTCATACGCTCTGTATCTCCTTCTATTGCAATGTCTAATGTGTATACGTTATTATCTCTTACACTCTGTTTAATGTATACACTTTTCTTACTCTCTTTACTTACTCCGTATCGCTTTTTATATTTAATGTACATACTACTCTTACTCTCTTTACTTACTCCTTATCACTATAACTCTAATATCATTTTATAGGAAATAAGTATGTAGCAATAAGTTTAATTGTAGTAGTAAACACTTATGTGTATAACAGTTAAAAATGAGGGGCAACATCTAGTGGTTAAAAAGAGAACTTCTGGAACATTCGGTTTAGTAGTTTCTAGAACCATTATCAGCTCTATATATACCCGATTCGAAATCGAAACGGGATAGTTGATTGTGAACTGCGATAAGTAAAGTACACTGTGTTTGAAAAGTTATAATTGAAAGTGTTGAATAAATAAGTTTGTGAGTGATTTGAATAAAGTGAATTTGTGTTTTATTTAAAAAGTGAATAAGTTTTAATTGTCGGACCAAGCCGAATATTACAGTATGTTATCCAGTGGATAGGGTATTTTTATTAATAGGGCTGATATGTTTGACAAAATTCAATTTTGAATCAAAACAGAAACCAAGATCTTTTTTTTTCAAAACCTTTTCAAGAACATGGTTACCAACTTTGTATTCAAAGAGAATTTGGGAAAAATTACGACAAAAAAAAAACATTGACACTTATTGACGTTCAAGAATAAATTTGTTGTTGTACACCATTCCGTTAACTTCTTAAGGTCATCTTGTAAAAGAAGATAATCATCTATAGATTTTATGCATCTGAAAATTTTTAAATCGTCTGCGAATAAAAGTGGACGGGAATTCAAGAAAATAACAGGTAAATCGTTCACAAAGATAAGAAAAAGAAGTGGGCCAAGATGGCTTCCTTGGGGGAAACCCGAGGTTACTTTAACTGGACTAGAAATCACTTTATCAATACAAACAGATTATCGGGTGTATAAAAAGGAAAAAAGGGGCGTTGTATCCCTCCACTTTCTTAAAATGGTCGTAGCATGTTGAAATTTAGAATTCCGGTATGATTTCGGTTGAGTATGAGGAAAAAATAAGGAATACTGCTGAAGTTTGTTTTGAGGCGTGATTTCCGTCCTCTTTCTTTAAATACTCGCAGAATGTAGGTAGGGTGAAGGAACCGAAGTAAAATCAATTGGAATTCTATTCTCAACCTACTTTTTAAAGCATGCATAGTTTTCTTTGATGATGCCGGTGAACTGGCAACTATCGATCAAATTTCATTAAGAGTGTTTTAGTTCATAACATTCCCATGAGTAACTTTCTCTAGTGGTATCACAATGAACCCTTGGTATCTAAATGAGTCAACACATTTTAGACAGCCACTCTAAGCTAACCTACCTATTATTTAACTATAAATTTATAAATTTGCAGAGCAATTATATTGTTAAAGTTTGCAAATTGCTAGCTTATTTAGTGTTTTTCGAGGTTCATACTTTCATAAAAAAAAAACTTTGCAAAAAAATGTGAAATCAGAACAAAAACATAAAATGTAAAAAAAAGAGCCAAGTTCACTTATGGGCGAACAACACTATGTAAAAAGTCAGCTACCAAAAGTTAATGAGATCTAAAAGAACTCCAAGTTCTTAACATGTAAGAGTGTTACATTGAATATTTTAAATCAAAGAAGATATACAACAATATTAAAAGAAAATAGAAACTCGAGCCCAAAGATAGTTTGAATGAAAATATACAACTTCACTTGGCAAGTTTTCGTTTGATGCGTGATTACTAACATTTTAAAACTTCAACTGTGAACTTGTAAATAAGAGTTTTGGCTATGTATCTAAACTTGGCTATATTTCGGGTGAATAAGTGTATGGGAATTTGGCGTATTTTGTAATATAATTGTTAGCAATGCCGCAGTTGAGAGAATATTTTCTTTCATGAACTGTGCGTAAGCAAAACATAAAAACTATTAATTACAACATCTTTTGGTGCAGAAATGCGTTTGCGTATTGATGCTATGGAATAATGTTTGACTACCTGTATCTTGCGCTTGTTGCTTATCCACGAACTTAAACTTTGAAGAAGATATGACACAAACACTCAATTCATTTTATTTATATGGCAAAACAGCGTTTGTTGGGTCAGCTAGTATACAATCTTTTTATACAATTTTAAAATAATCATAGCCGCATGTTTTTTGATTCTAGGGTTATATGGGGAAAATGGGGTGTCGTGTCTCGTGTCCATATTATGTCTCTTGAACGAGTAGGCTGAACACCTCCAATTTTCTTCAACCTTTTTTTTATAATGGCTCCAAAACGATAATCTCCTTAGAACTGTTTTTTTTCATATTTTCATATTTGTTTTGTATCAAAATTTGAATATATTGAATAATTGTGCAATTTTTTTTTCAGGCACAAACATTTGCGCTTCAACCAGGAGAAGGAAACCTCCGTCCACGTCAAGATCTTGGCAGTAGCGGTGTGGAGGACATGACACAATTAGATGACTTACACGAAGCATCATTATTATGGAACTTACGTCTGCGTTATGATAAAGGTCTTATTTACACATTTGCTGGCAGTATTTTGATTGCAGTAAACCCTTATAAAATGTTCCCAGACTCATATGGTTTGGAAGTAGCAAAACTATATGCTGGTAAGACCTTGGGAACACTACCACCGCATTTATTTGCAATTGGTGCAGCAACACATGCCGCGTTGCCATCACCACAAGTTGTGGTAATATCTGGTGAATCTGGATCTGGAAAAACAGAATCAACGAAATTAGTTATGCAGTATTTGGCGGCTGTTGTACCCGGTGGTGGATCCGCCTCAGCGGTAATCACGGAACAAATACTCGAAGCTGCCCCATTGCTGGAGGCATTTGGAAACGCAAGAACTGCTAGGAACGACAATAGTTCTCGCTTTGGAAAGTATTTAGAAGTCTATTTCAAGTCAGGTGCCATTGTTGGAGCCAAAATCACTCAATATTTACTCGAGAAGTCTAGAATTGTAACACAAGCACCAGGAGAAAGAAATTACCATGTTTTTTATGAAATGCTTGGCGGTCTCTCAGAAGCAGAGAGAACAAAGTATGGACTACTTGAAGCTGACAAATATTTTTACCTTAACCAAGGCGGTTCGGATTGCGCTCCAGGAAGAGTAGATTGGGGCTCACTTCAGAGTGCTATGCAAGTACTTGGAGTCTCCGAAATAGAACGTGAAGGAATTGTACGAGTATTGGCTTCGGTGCTGCATCTTGGAAACGTTTACTTCCATAGACGACAGCTGCGACATGGTCAAGAAGGTGTTGAAGTAGGATCAGATGCTGAAATTAAATGGGCAGCGCATTTGTTGCATATATCAGCCGAGGGGCTTCACCGATCGCTGACAAGTCGTACAACTGAAGCAAGATCTGAACGTTTACATACTCCTTTGGGTATCGATCAAGCTTTAGATTCAAGAGATGCTTTTGCCAAAGCATTATATGCTGGTCTTTTTAATTGGCTTGTATCTCGAATTAATACCATAGTACAAAAAGGTGGCACGCATGATGCACATCGAATATCTATACTTGACATATTTGGATTCGAAGATTTGGCAGAAAATTCATTTGAACAGTTGTGCATTAATTACGCTAACGAAAATCTTCAACTTTACTTCAACAAACATGTATTCAAGCTTGAGCAAGCCGAATATGCTCGCGAACGCCTTGAGTGGACACCATTAAATTGGGACGATAATTTGCCGGTTATCCATTTGTTAGCAAAGAAACCAGTTGGCATTTTTCATCTCTTGGATGATGAGTCAAACTTCCCACGTGCTTCGGATATGAGCTTTCTGGAAAAGTGTCACTACAATCATGCACTCAACGAGTTATATTCTAGACCACGAATTGGAGCTCAAGAGTTCGGTATAACTCATTATGCAGGCGAGGTTTGGTACTGCGTCGAAGGGTTTTTAGATAAGAATAGAGATGCTCTTCGGGGGGATGTACTCGAGCTGCTTGCATCAAGCAAACTTCAACTTGTAGTTGACCTAACCAAGCAATTACGAGCTCAAAGAGATTCAGGTAAAACTCTGCCAAAAGGTTCAAACGGTCGCTTCGTCACTATGAAACCTCGTACACCGACAGTTGCAGCAAGATTTTCGGACTCCTTACAACAGCTTTTACAATCAATGGGTCGGTGCAACCCTTGGTTTGTTCGTTGTGTCAAGCCGAATAATGAAAAGCACGCCCTTAGAATGGATATGCCATGTGTTTTGCAGCAGTTACGCTATTTGGGAATGCTAGATACTATTCAAATTCGTCAAAGAGGCTACCCTGTTCGGTTGAGGTTCCAGCATTTTGTAGAACGTTATCGCCATCTTATGAAATCACCCCTGCCAAGAGGAACTCCATATCGAGAACTCTGTAGAACTGTTTTAGACTCCCTTCAACCTACCGGGATTGTCGGCCCAGACTTCCAACTAGGCGCTACAAGAGTTTTTCTACGCGAAGCCTTGCACCGAATGTTAGAAAGTGGCCGATCAGATCGCTTGAAAAATGCTGCTGAAGTAATTCAAAAGAGTGTTCGTGGTATGTTGGTTCGTCGAAGGCTTGCACGGGAAAAAAGAGCTGCTGTAGTAGTTCAGTCCAGATGGCGTGGTTATCGAGAAAGAAAACATTTTGTTGATCTTCGAAATGGTGCCATTAAAGTACAAGCATATTGGAGAGGTAGAATGGCCAGAAAACGTTATACTAAACTGAAGGCAGAATATAAGAGACGCCTTGAAGCTCAAAAAATCCAGAAAGAACGAGAAGCGAAGAAAACTGCGAAAGAAAATATTGAGCGAAATCAAGTTGCTTATTTGGATATTCCAGCGGAATTGGCATTCATTTTTTCAAAAACAGAGAACTGGACACCACTTCATGGCGATCGACATTTGGTAAAAGTGGTAGGAACTGTACCTGGACCACCAGTAGCCGGTGAATTGCCAAAAGATTTGGACCAGTTTTCTTTTGGGAAATTTAGTTCTGTTTACTGTAATGGTTTGCGGCTCTCTCCTAGGCGTGATCCAATCACTACGCCCTTTTTGACTAGAGCTGCTTCACGCGATCAAGATTTTCAAGATGCTCTCGCTGTATTCAAATTAGTTCTACGCTGGACAAATTATAATTCACAAGACAGCAATAAGGAAAAAATACTTTCCGATTATATTGTACACAAGGGAATTTCTTCTCGTAGCTTGCGTGACGAAATACTGGTACAAATTTGCAACCAGGTCTATAGAGTTGAAGAAAGCCAAGCGTTGCGAATTTGGCAGCTTATGGCATATTGCTTGTCATGCTTCCAACCAAGTCCAGCATTTAGTAAATATTTGATGAAATTCATTGCTGACAACGCACCAACTAATATGAAGGAACTGTTATTGAAGAAAATTCTAAGGAATTTTGGTTTTACACAAGCTAATGCATGTCGGAATTTTTCTCCTTCTTGGGTTGAATGGAGGGCAATTTCTAGAACGTCAGACATTGCAGTGTCCCTAACACTTCCGGATGAAGTAACTCAAACTGTAGCTATTGATTCTTGGACCACATGTGAGGAAGCAGCTTCATTGGCAATTTCAACTCTTAATATTTCAAATCGAGGATGGACAGTTGTTCTTGATGATGGAAAATTACTAACAGATTCATGCGGACTAGATTATGTATTAGATTTGGTGTCGGAAAAAGAACTGTGCCCAGCATTTCCTGCTGCGCGAAGTGACTTATTTAAAACAGATGCAAAGTTTTCACGTACAATTCTTCCGGAAATAGAACCGAGTAGTCCAAAACGACCACAAGTGCCACCTCCAGAACCACCACAGGCCAAAACCACTTCAAAGTCAATTGAAGCACCTATTCCAGAACCGTCTGTAGTGAAATTAGATGAATATAATGTCGTTCGTAAGAACTCGCGCGATCTTCTATCTCGAAGTTCAGCCTTAAACGAACGCTACTTTGATACCAATACAACGCGTTCAAAATCGTTAGATGATTTATTGACTGGAAACGATACAGACATGATAACCACTCCAGAGCCGGAGGAGCCACTTGCAGATCTAGGGCTATCAGAGAGCCGATTAAATGACAGATATCATTCAGCAGAACGGTTAGTTCCAATGGGTAAGGAAACCGGTCCGCGATATCAAAAATCGCAGCATGCTGGTCGCAGATCGCATGCTGGATCCCACTCAAGCAAATATATGGACAAATCCGAATACACTACTCGATCTTCAGCTATGTCAGATACAAGTGAAGCACCATCATTAGCTAGTCATGTGCGAAGAGTACGTGTTCCATCCCAAGCTTCAGATGTTGATCAATTTCTTGATGATCTTTTCAGCCCAGTTTTGGATGGATCACTAGATGAACTTTCAGATGCGCGATCATTAGCTGCTAGTATTCGAGGTGGCAGAGATGACTTTTTGGAAGCGCCAATAATGGACGATTTAATTTTCAATCTAAATAAGGATTTGCTATCATCAAAAATTAAAGGAGGCGGAGATAACGCCGACGAGAGAAAATTAACTGACGGTAACCTTGACGAATATATTTCAGGTTTATTTAAACCGATTTTCATCTGCGACGCAATCAATAATTTACAAGAAAAATCTGAACTAATAGAAACAATAAAAGGTGGAGGCACTGCCCATCATCCATCCGCAACAACTTCAGGTTTTGTATCAAATTCAAGCATCAGTCGTCCTGTTGGTGGTCCCTTAATTACTGGTGCCAACAATGATAGCTTAGCGCAATTAATGGGTTCAAATCAAGAATCTGATCCCTCTGTGTACCAGCATCAAGTGCAGCGAGCATTTCTTCAATCTGCAATGGCTCAAAACTTGCAGATTCAGCAGCAACTTTTAGCTCAGAATCAAGCTCTTCAGACATTACTTAGTCAACAGGACACAGCAACCGTTTCACCAGCATCGCCTCCACTTATGCAATCGTCCCTTACAACTCATACAACAACAAGCAAAATAAATTTGCAAAATAACGGCCCAGCTTCGGTGCAGAGACATATTATCAAGAACCAAATCTCCCAGTTTTCTGATGTCGATCGCAATAGAAAATCTTCTTCAGAAAGCGGAGGATCTTTGATTCCACCACCACCGCCTCCTCCTCCGATGCCTCCACCAATAGAGTCGAAAGATCCTTCTGAAACTCGTCATTTTCTTGATCCCTATGGTCGAGCTAAAACTGTTCGAATTGGAAAGTGGCGTTGGCCACCTCCACAAGACGGACCGCAACCGGATTGTGAAGAGGACTTCTTTGTTTTTAAGATGCGTCAAAGTCAAAGAAAAACTACACCACATTCACAGATACATAGCTCGAATGGCTCTCTCAACGGATCAGCAATTGAGTGGGAAGAGTTTGAAGTAGATTCTTCTAAGGCACCTTCTCCTCAAACCGTAGTGCATACAGCACAATTTGCACGAACCCACATCAAAATCGAAACATCTGGTGGAAAGCTCATGAAAGACGTTACTGATTCTAACCAGGCAGGCTCTGCAGCAAAAGTCTCCCGAAAAAGTTTTGATATCGGTGCCGACCGCCCACCGCCTGGTAGCGTTGGAAAACTAAAGCTGAGTTCAGAAATGAGACAGAGGTTGGAACAGGTAACAGCGGGTCATTCAGTTCGCTCATCAATCAGTGCTAAATCTGAGCAGCGGGCACCAGCAAAACTAGAAGACACCAGGAAGCTTATGCTTCAACAGC
The DNA here is from genome assembly GCA_943590905.1 of Sphaerophoria taeniata. Lineage (NCBI taxonomy): Eukaryota > Metazoa > Arthropoda > Insecta > Diptera > Syrphidae > Sphaerophoria > Sphaerophoria taeniata. The sequence continues at coordinate 69,174,584 of OX016542.1, forward strand.
AGCTTAGTGGTCATTTTGGAATGATGGGGGCGTCGGCTGATATATCATCTGTAAGATCACAAGTTGAACGAATGGAAGGCAAACTTTCGCCACCTCTTCAGTCAAGTTGGCCGGCAGTTGTTCCTCCAGCACCATCCGTTCCAGCTCCTCCACCACCTATTCGTCCCCCCACTACAGCTCCTCCAGCTCCACCACCAGTTCCCAAAAGTCCACCATCTCGCGAAGACCACATTTATGACCGAGAACATCGATCGCATATGCAACAAGACATTCCCGCGTTTATTCAACGACAAGAACGTGACACATTCGGGGCACGGCACAATTGGAATGGATCTGAAATTTCAAAGGATAATTACGATTCTTGGGGTCGCGCTGAAGCAGCCAAACTAGATATGGTCTACGAGAAGAGCTTTAAAAAAGAAATTGTCAATGACAGAGAGAGATCTAGATCTCGGTCTAGAGATCGCGATGATTTTTCAGAGTCAGTATGGGATCGAACTGAGGTTGAAGGACCTCCATCCACTGGATCTGAACGAGAACGCGAAAAAGAGCGAGAGAAACGGGAACGTGTTTATGAAATGCGACAAGTTGAACGTGAAAAAGAAGGCAACAAAGTATATCAACCTGCATCTAAAACTTTTAACACACAAATAGAGAGAGAACCACATAATCGTAAGCTGTCCCAAAATCAGCAGTTTACATCTAACTCTACAATGACAACCCAAACCACACATCCAACATTCAAAACTCACATGGTTCAAAAGTTGGAAAAAGAAAGAAGACGTAAGATTTCGAGTTCAACTTTGGTTTCTCAGGGAACCCGAAGAGATGATGAAACCGAATATGGAGAAGAATGGCCAATACCATCGATTCCAGCTCCCGTGCCAGCACCACCTTCACTTAAGTCACCAGCAACAGCGTGTTTAACTTATAATCGTGTAAGCTGGAAACTTCGTGTTCGCAAGGAATTTTTCCATCCCAATGAGCCAATTGGGCCACCTGTTGCACTTGACCTTCTATTCGCTCAAATCGTTGGTGATGTATTTGGGCAGACACCATGCCTGCGCGTGACACCTCAGGAAAAGTCTGCTGCTATAAATATGCTCCATGGACATGCTATAACCGCTGAAAATGCACGTAGCCAAAATATACGCACAATTGTCAAACGCCACTTAGTTGAAATGGCACGAAGTTGGCCGCTCTACTTTTCACGCTTATTTGCTGTCCAAGGTGCTCCTCAGTTTCCTGATGTATCGGTGATGGGCATTTCGCATAATGGGGTCTTTTTGGCCAGACGTGATGCAGATTATTTGATTGTAGTGCAGTCGCTTCCTTTCAACGATTTACAAGGCGCAGTTACACTACCACGTCCCGCTGCATTGCAATTGAATATGCGCAACGGTGGACATCTTACACTTCATGCCGTTCGGGCTTCTGCAATACAAACCATGATACAAACTTTTACGCAGGAATTTAAACAGGTGAGATAAATGTTTTGTTTTCAACCCTTTAATACAACAGCCGTGTACATAAATAAGAATTCCCGAAATTAGTGCAACAAAATGAATAGTTTTGGTATCTGTGCATAAGAGATAAATGGTTGATGCGATAATCAGTTAAAACTTCAACAGTCTCCCTGTAAAGTGAAAGGGACACTTTCAAAACGAATATTTATGATTTTTTTTTTAATTGATTCACAGTGGCGGATCAAACATTGAGGCAAGCATCTTATGGGCGCCCTATATTTGCAATATCTCTTACTATAGTTTGACCGAAACCGCTGTACCGCGCCTTGAGGCAACGCGTTGAAATGGGGACCAAGTAAAAAGAGACTAAGTTTACATGAGATCGATTTGTATTGTACGAAAGATCTTACGATTTCGGTGTAAAATATTTTAATTAATGATGTGCCGAACCGTAAATTTTGTAAGCCAAGTCAAGTCCCAACTCGGTTTGCCAAGTCGGATTGCCCCAAAAATCAATCTAGAAAAACATTAAAAAGTAGACAAATGAGGTTTTTAATCCGTCAAAATCTTTGTCATCCGCTGATGAAATTCGATGATCAGGTTATTTGCCCTTACAATAAGTAAAATCAAAATTCAAAAGCAATTACAATTGCAAGGAAGCTATTGCCGAATCGATTGCTGAAATGCAGAATTGGCAAACCGAATAGGGAAACCGAGTTGACTCTGTACTATCAGTGGAATTGTTCTGTACCGATTTTAATCTTAACAAGTGGCAAGTGTGGGTCGAGTTCATAAGGTTGCTACTACTTGACAAACACGTATATGAACTCGCATTATGTGACAACCCTTTTTTTTTTTGAAAATGCTATAAAAAAAAACTACTGAATATTTTCTCAAATTTCTTTTTTTATTTGAAAGTACAATTCTTCTGGTAAATAATAGGGGGGTTTACATGGTCACACATGGTTGGACAACGGTATGACAGCATTGCGTTTACACGAAAAACGATGTTGTACAACATCAGTTTGTGATTTTTCTTCTAGAGTGTGGACATACTATGGCGAGTAAAATTTTAGCTTCAATTTACTTTCCACAACTCCGGATGACTTTTGTAAATTTCAAAAAATTCCCTCCAAAAAACATTATTGCAAATTGACAACATTTTCAACCAAAATTTCAAAACGCAATGAATTTAACGTCGACGAAATGGCTTCAGTTGTACAACATGTGTTTACAAAGGTTGGATGGTGTGACACACAACCAGGTTTTCCAAAAAAATGGAAAACCATCCAACATGGTGTGTCAAGCGGTTGTTTTAACGTTTACATGATCAAAATCGTCATATTCACACCATGTTGTCACACCATGTGTGACCATGTAAACCCCCCTAATGAAAAATAATTTCATTCAAATGGCTGCCTCGGCTGGCCATGCAGTAGCCTACACGATCGGTCCAGTTTTTAAGCACATTATCGATTGTGTTCAGCTGTATTTCACCAACGGCTTCACGAATATTGTCCTTTAAAGCGTAAATTGTCTTTGGCTTGTCGGCCTAACACTTATCTTTTACGGCACTCCACAAATAATAGTCCAACGGTGTCAAATTGCTGCTCCGAGGTGGCCAAACGACATCAGCTCTGCGGCTGATAATGCGATCTTCAAAAACAGGGCGCAAGACATCGAGTGTAGCTTCGGCTTGATACAAAATGTTGCCAATATCCTCCTCTTCAATTTTTGTGAACAAAAATTCGTTCAACATGACCCGATAACGATCGCCATTGACTGTAACGGCCACTCCTTGCACATTTTCGAAGAAAAATGGCCCAATTAAGCCTCTGGACCGAAATCCGCACCACGCAGTGACTCGTTTTGGGTGTATCGGCTTTTCAATGTATGCTTGCGGGTTTTCTGTGCCCCACATGCGACAATTTTGCTTGTACCCGCCAAGATCAAAATGAGCTTCATCTGAAAAAATAATTTTTTTGGCATAATCGGCATCTTCTCTAAATCGATCGCAGGCCCACTTAGCGAAGCGAAAACGCATTGGATGATCAGTTGGCTTCAACTCCTGAACCAAGACTTTGTATGGTGTCTTTATGCAAAATTCGTCTCAATGATGTCTCCGAAATGTTCAATTGTTGAGAACGACGGGGAATATTTTCTGCCACAGCAGCAATATTCTCGGGTGTATCTACGCACTGTTTTTGGCTTTTCACGCTTAGGTCTATCGATGAGGATGCCAGTTTCTTTCACTTTTTTCACAAGATAACGAACATACGGAGCTGACGGTGCTTCTCTTCTTCCAAAATCCGTACGCAATTTCCGCACACATTCTGCAACATTAGCATGATTTTCAAAGTAATGTCGCAATATTTCCCAGCGTTGTTCAAGCGTATGTGGTTCTTATTTGCTTTTTTTTCGAAAATTAATGAAGACATCTGCTCAATCGTCTCCAAATAAATAAAAACAACCTCGTTGTTTGTTGATTTTTATCTCTAACCCTTACTGACCCTGTATCGAAGTGAAATTCTAACTTTGCGGGTGATTTTTTGATTATTCCCTTATATCCCCATTTTGGCTTTACCGGTTTTGTTAAAATTGTGCACAATTATACTTAACATTATCCTTAGTGATATTGCATTCCAACATATTTCGTAAAATATATTCTTCATTCTTCAATAACAAAAAAATCGGAAAAGAAATCCTTTTTTGTAGTAGGTTTTGGGTTTATAACACTCTTTTCTAGATTTCTCAAAAACGGCTCAACCAATTTTTTGGAAATTTCGTCAACACATTTATATGCAATGCCTTAATAATGTTGCATACTGTTGCAAAAATTTCATCAGTGTTTTAATTTCCTTGTAAATAACATCAGGGATTAGAATTTCACTTCGATACAGGGCCAGTAAAGGGTATAGACAAAAATCAGAAAAAAAAAATATCTATGTCTCCTCCTCTGTTCCATGTAGGTTTATGTTATATTTTCTTTTCTTCTTTGTGTCTGTCTCTCTCTGTCGTATGTCTTGTTTCAGTCCCAGCCGATGGCCTCAGTCGCCAGTGCTGCTATGTGTCTGTAGTTCGTATCATTCATGTGCGAAGTATTGTAATGTGTAATGTAATGTAATTAGAGGATTTTTTTTTATTTATTTGGAGACGATTGAGCGGATGTCTTTTTTAATTTTATCTCAAGGACCACCCTTATATACACAACCAAAACAACGTGAAATGGCGGACCCTTTATAAATCACTGCGCCCGCGCTTTCCTTTATTGCCTCGGCCCCAGGGACATTCCTAGTTTTCCTTTAGGATAACACGCCACTGTTTTGATATAAATAAATAATTTCTGTGAGTCTTATTAACCCTCCAGTGGGCGCGTGGTCTACGGTCGTAGACCAGTCTTTTTTAAAACGCCGCCGTTCGCAGAAAAACAATTTTTTCCGCCATCGTTCACAATAGCTGTAGATAATTAGTTGCTCTACCTAATTAATATGCTATTTTTCTTCGGAGGGGGCATACGAAAGCTTAAAAGGTATTCAAAGTCTCTTGGTCTACCATCGTAGACCACGCGACCACTCGTGTAACAAAAAAAGTTGTCTTCAATTGTATTATTATAGGTAAGGGATTGTAGATTTTTAACTACTTCTATTAAAAAATTAATTATTTAGTGAAGAAAATTGCTTCTACTATCTCAGGGACCTATTTTTGGGTCCGTGAGCTGACCTCTAGGGTGATGTGCGAAAAAAGTGTTAAATTTGCTTGAAATGTATATGCGTTTATTGTGATTTGTAGTGCACATTTTAATTTTTTTTTTAACTTATTAATGAATTTGTGTTCTATGTTTTTTGAATAGTTTTTTTATGTTTGCTGTACTGTTTTGTTTGATTTTTTGTGAAAAAAGACAAAAAACGTGAACACGAAAAACTAAATTTTTCAAGTCTTATATTTCTTTTGTTTTGTGTACAATTTTCCTTTTTTCTTATTCATTACTTTATTTGGTTAATCATTTATTGAAAAAAATATGTTTTTTTTGTTATTAACTCTTTTAAAGTATTAATTTATTTTTTATAAAAAATGATTACGAAAAATCGTAAAATTGGGATTGTTTTTTTATTCCGATTATTTTTTTCAGTGTATCAATAACTTTTTATCTTTGAGTGATGAATATGAAACAAAATATGTTCCTCTATGATTTGACCACGATTTGGATACTTAAAACGCTATAGTATATATATTTTTTTGGCAAAACAAAATGGTCTGCAGTCGTAGACCACGCGACCACTCGTGTCTCTTTTAACCACGCGCCCACTGGAGGGTTAAGAACAGTCAATGCATCTTATACAAAACAAACATTGTAATTCATCCAAAATTTTCAGAAATACAGATCATTAAAACTTCAATTTCAAATCTGCCCCCAGTTTCCCCTATATTTAACGATTCGTAAATATTTGTATTAATATAATAACTTGTCATTTATAATTATTTGTAAAAGAATGTTTTGTATTCATCGACTAAACCATGTTCCTATAAGATGGGGTGGAATCGAAACAATTTTATTTAATCAAGCTTAGTGCGGTGTGTACACCTTAAAACCCCTAACATGGCAAAATTTGCTGTCTAATTATGTAAGTTACTTTTTTCTAATTAAAAAAAAATCAATTTAACACACAATTAATGTGCAAGCGCATAATTTCAAATTTCAACTCAATAATCATTTTATAAAAGCCAATGGTCGAAAATTGTAAACGTTATAATTGTTTAACTTTCCCTCATGAATACTACTTACGAGATGTTTTAATTCAATGATCTTAGAAGAAGAAAACTCATTGAGATTTAATTCATGATACATGAATCACACTTCGTCTTGCATCAGTCCACAGAACTCAATAAATCGAGAAAAAAAGATTAACAATAGCAAGAAGAATTATTGAAATTGAAGTAATACGAAAAAGCACATAATATACTGTGTTGTCTTTGCTATGATAGAAAGTTTTATTTCTTCCAATAAACATATGCGAATATTATAACATAATGCTTAAATATGTAAATAAAAAAAAAAAGTTATGACAAAAATTATTTTGATTTTAAAAATTCAAGTATTAATTTTTACTCGAACAGCCTTAACTTAAAAGGATGTTTAAGTAGTAAGGTTCAAGGTAAGAGTCAAATCTTACGAAAATTGCCCCCCCCCCCCCTCATAGCCTAATGTGATGGGAATAGACCTCCCTCGTTTATCTCAACCTGGAAATTCGGCGTTATTTAACTTTTTTGAGTTATAAGTACAGAACCTTAGTACTAAGCGATTTAAGTTCGAATTTAATAATTTTTCTTTAATAAAAATCTTTGCTTTGTACAGTGGCGTAGCAAGCCCGAATATAGGCGTGGGCAAAGTCTTAACGGCGAGGCCCTTTTCATGCACATAATTATTATTTACCTTGAGCTATATTAATATAATATTAATATTCTCGAAATACTTCTCAATGAACATTTTGTTCTGCTTAGGGTATAATACTGAAAAAAGTGAAAGCGGGATCTATGGGGGATCTAAAATTGAAAATTCATATAGTTTATTGGGGACCAATATCGAAAGCTTGTCTTGTGACTTTTGAGTTAGAATTTTGTTTTCTAATATTTTCACTGCGGACCTGCGGAGTATACTAGTTATTTTTCAGAAAATTAAAAATGTAATTTAAATAAAAGTAGTTCTCTAGACGTTTAGAATAAGGGGAGATCCTGTGCGCGTCATTTTTTTTGTCCGAAAATTGTGAGCTGTGTTTTCAGTGAAGAATATTCTTTTGTATTTAAGTATTTGAATAAGTTAGGTATCGAGGTGACGAAATAAAAATATGAATAAAAATAATAATAAAAAATTATTAGGTGTATATTTTCATGGTTGGGGTGTAAGATTCCCCAGAGTGTGGTAGCTGTTCGAAAAAATTAGTGCAGTTAAATATGTGTTTTTTTTTCTGTAAGATTTTAATGAATTATTGTATTTCATCTTTTGAATTTTGTCTTTATGGAATAAAAATATTAATAAAAAAAAAAAATAAAAAAAAATTTAAAAAGAATTGGAACATATATTTTTTTATTTTTTCGTTGGGGTGCGTGATACCCCAGTGTGCAATGCGAGTTAGAAAAAATAATTGTGCGGTTGGGGGGTTAATAACGTAGAAGTATAAACTACTTAGAACTACTAAGTTTAGATATATGGTTTGATTTTGGACTATATGAAAGTTATCAATAAACTCAAGTATGTAATCATTATTCCTTCCGATTCGATACACAAAACAGCTACAGCATTTAAATTTTCTTGACTTAGGGACGACTTAAATAATTTTTGATGCTTTTTAGCTAAGGAAATTTTCTTTCACCATAACACTTTCTCGCCAGAGTACATAATGACATGCGAATAGGTATATATTATGCAAACTCAGTTTTCGCAGAAACATAGAACGACTTCCCAAAATCAAAGTTGATGTTTGCTTGAAAAATAAAAAAAAGGTCCAAACCAAAACTTCAAGTAATTGGTTGAACAAAACAGGGAGGTCTTCGACCGTCTTAATGAGAAAAAAAAATATTGAAAACAATTTTTTCGATTTTTTGCGGTTGATTTCTTTTAAAATGGACGTAACGTATTTATTTCCCTATTGGAGAGAACTTAATTGAGAATTATTTTCATTAATGATAAGATAAAATCATGATTCGTCAGCGTTGATAGGATAAATCTACCGCCTTTAAAATTTTCCGCCCCAGACTCAAGCCTACTTAGCGTATAGGTAAATCCACCACTGGGTACTTGGCAGGACGATTAAATTCAATCTATTTCAACTCATGCAATAAAAAAAAACTCATAAAATCACATGTACATAATTTCAATGTTTGCAAAGAATAATTTTTCGTTTTCAAAAAAGCGAAGGCTATCGTGATTTACAAACGAAAAGTATTTTTAAACAAGTAGATTCAAATGTGTTGTTAAGCTATAACCGAAAAGGTTTTTTTTTTTAACTAGAGCGTGTTAGTTGGGTCAAATTAAAACAAAATCGTACTAACGAGACGTGGGGGGGGTTATATTTTGCCGGGAGGGTCAGTTTTCTAAAAGATAGAATTTAGTAGGGATTTTTAAATAGTAGCGTATGTTTCATCGGAAGTGTTTCAATGGGTTAGTTAATATTTGATGACCATTCATTTCATTCCAATAGGGCGGCAGCTTCGCGGGCGCAAGGCCAAGGGCGGTTGCCCCACTTGTCCACGCCTAGCTACGCTACTGGTTTTATACAACACTAATATAATAAGTAATAAGTAAAGCATACCGTGGTGGACACATAAGGCCCGGTGCACACACGCGATTTTTGTCGCGGCGATATCGCAGCGATATCGCAACTTTTCAGTGCACACTTGCGACATTTACCGCAGGTTTCAATCTTTATTTCGAGTTTGTATTTAAACAATGGAGGTTTACAGGAAAAAAAATGTTTTCGCGTACCTCGTGCATAAAAATTATGTTCTTAATAAAAAGAAACGACGTCACTGACGTTAATGGCTAACAAAAGGACTATTTTATTCATCGTTTCAAAATAAAAGACAAAATCCTGAACATATTTTTTAACAATTTTCGAATGAGTGTAAGATCTTTTGATGAGTTGGCGGTCAAAGTTTCACCAAAAATCAAAATAAAAATCAAATAAAAAGAAACCAGCATCAAGATCATCCCTATTTTCCCTTTCAGTTTGATCAAAACTCGCGGAAAAAATCGCATGTGTGCACTGCACAATAGAAAACAATGTAAAACAAGACACAAATGCTATTTTTGTCGCCGCGATATCGCAGAAACTTTTGCGACATTTTGCCGCAGAAATGTCGCAGAAATGTCGCAGAAATGTCGCAGAAGTGTCGCAGAAGTGTCGCTGTGATATCGCAAGTGTGTGTGCACCACTCCTAAATAGCACACTTTACCTAACATTAAAAAACCGTTAGATTTTGTATGTTTTTGTTGGTCTTTAGATTTTTCGATTGTCAATCGTTAAGTATTGGCACAGATAAAGTTTCAATCATAGTATTTATAATTGTTATTATTATTTTAATTTTTATTCTAATTAATCGATCGGTAAATGCTTGTCAGTGGATTTTGAATAAATCTTTGATTGCAAAATGTTAACAGACATGGGAAAAAGACCACATTGCTCAGAGGACAAGAGACGTTTGACTAATGAAATAATTGTTCAAGGAAAGACGGTTACTGAAATAGCTGAGTCGTTAAATTGTTTTAGAAAACTTGTATATAACGCAATTTACCATCTCGAGGCAATTGGAACATCAAAAAACGTTCCGAGAGCCCCACGGGCAAGAAAAACCACTATAAGAGTAGATCATTTGATTCACAGAGCTTCAGCTGTTGACTCGTTCAAGACATCATATCAAATCAAAACTGGAATCACATTTATGTATTTCTGTATCTTCTCGAACAATAAGACGACGGTTAAAAGAAAATCAGCTATAAGGGCCTGCATAAGCATAACACAAAAAAAGCCATTCGTCTCAAAAAAGAATTTGAAATGCAGAATTCAGTATGCTAAAGAACACCTTTGAAAACCGTTAAATTTATTGGAAAAATATAAAGGGTCCGCCACTTAACTTTTTTGTTTCAACTAGTGCTTATTTCATGAATGGTAACACTAAGCTCATGTCTGATTCGACAGGTAAATAGTTTTATTCTTCCGCTGGACGAATATTGTTGTGTATACGCTTGAACAACGCTGGGAAATATTTCGACCTTACTTTGAAAATCATGGTAATGTTACAGAATGTGTGCGAAAATTGCGTATGGATTTTGGAAGAAGAGAAGCACCGTCAGCCACGTTTGTTCGTTATCTTATGAAAAAAGTGAAAGAAACTGGCATCCTCATCGATAAACCAAAGCGTGAAAAGCCAAAAACAGTGCGTACACCCGAGAATATTGCTGCTGTGGCAGAAAGTGTGCGTGAAGCGCCATCAACATCAATTCACCATCGTTTTCAACAGTTGAACATTTCGTCGACATCATTTGGCGTTTTTCTTTTTTACCTCCGAACAGATTAGATCAGATCGCGGATGTGTCAAAAAAAAATCTGTGTTTCTTTTTTACCTCCGATATATCGGAGCTAAGAATTTTCATGCTCTGAGCTAAATCTATTTGCGCAGGATAAATCGACCGAGCAAATAGAGCAGATAGCTGAGCGAAGACAACTTCACTTGTTTTTTCGGATTTTACAGACAAACACATACATAAAATTAAAAATGGATTCCCAAGACAGTCGCGCGTCTATTGTAGGTGAAAAAAATTGTTAAAATAATAATAAGTAAAAAATTACATTTCAGTGTTCAGGGTTGTTTCTTTATTAAATCGGAGGACATTGAATATGATCTGCTCAGAGCTTTGCTTTGACACATCCGTGATCTGATCTTATCTGCTCAGAGGTAAAAAAGAAAAACGCCCGTTGAGACGAATTTTGCATTAAGAGATTAAGACCTTGGTATAACACCATAGTAAGTCCAATTGGTCCAGGAGTTGAAGCCAACTGACCATCCAATGCGTTTTCGCTTAGAGAAGATGCCGATTTTGCCAAAAAAATTATCTTTTCAGATGAAGCTCATTTTGATCTTGGCGGCTATGTAAATAAACACAGAAAACCCTCACGCATACATTAAAAAGCCGATACATCCAAAACGAGTCACTGTTTGGTGCGGATTTTGGTCCAGAAGCATAATTGGGCCATTTTTCTTCGAAAATGAGCAAGGAGTGGCCGTTACAGTCAATGGCGATCGTTATCGGGTCATGTTGAACGAATTTTTGTTCACAAAAATTGAAGAGGAAGATATTGGCAACATTTTGTATCAAGTCGAAGCTACACTCGATGTCTTGCGCCCTGTTTTTGAAGATCACATTATCAGCCGCAGAGCCGATGTCGTTTGGCCACCTCGGAGCTGCAATTTGACACCGTTGGACTATTATTTGTTGGGTGCCGTAAAAGATAAGTGTTAGGCCGACAAGCCAGAGACAATTGACGCTTTAAAGGACAATATTCGTGAAGCCGTTGGTGAAATACAGCTGCACACAATCGATAATGTGCTTAAGAATTGGACCGATCGTGTAGGCTACTGCATGGCCAGCCGAGGCAGCCATTTGAATGAAATTATTTTCCATTATTAACCGGAAGGATTTTACTTTCAAATAAAAAAAGAAATTTGAGAAAATATTCAGTAGTTTTTTCTTATAAGCATTTTCAAAAAAGTTATTTGGCGGACCCTTTATAAATCATGATCTGTTTTTCAAAATCGTCTAGTCCCATAGCCTAGTCCCTGTTGTATAGAATGGCGCCCGATAACGAAAATGTCAGCCGAGTTTGTATGGATTCGCGCGACGAAGTTGAACTTTTTTCAACTTTATCAAGCGACAAGCTTTACATTTCCCTACAGATTTCAGCTGTCAATTTCGTTGTCGGGCGACTGGCGACTGCATTCTGTTCAGCTCTTTATACCACGTATATAGAAGACTAGGAAAAAAACCAGATGCCTGGTCTCAGAAAAAAATGAGTACCATCCCAGGAGGAATTGGTGAAAACGCATATAAGCAAATGTAAATTAATAAACAAATTAGGGTTTCATTATAAAGAATATACAATATACTTAGATCTTCTGCGAAAATAGTCTTTAATTTTAAAATATCAGAAATTGGATTTTTCTTAGACATACGTCTATTATCAAGAAAATAAATAAACTGGACTATTAACCAACGTTAAATTAGTTAAATAATACATACCTAGCAGAACGAAGAAGTGAATATCTCAATCTGAGCAAATCTGTATCTATAGCCTAGCCACAGAGCACAGCAAAATATATTAATAAAAAACAAGAAAAAAACAACCACACTCATATTATGTACGATCGTACATGTTCGTAAAACGAATACAAATTTTCACAGCATATGCTCGATGCACGAATAAAGTTAATTGAAGCAGAGTTCGCTTAAACGATCAACGGTGATCCGACTCGATGCTCCAAAAAAAAAAAAAAAAAAAACAATTCCAGCAACAACTCAACCAGTGTAGCGGTGCAATGTTGTTGTTTATTCAATGTGCACCTCAAACACTTACCTTACTCATCACTACTCACCTGAGTTCATAGATAGATACCTGAATAACTCTCGCAGATACTGGTTACTGGTTTCTAGTTAAAATGGAAACGCCATGACTATCCATAGTACCGCAATACAAGAAATACCATCGAATGAATGGCATAGGTGTACTAGCCAAATGGTCAAACATGGCTTTTAGTTCAAGAGAACGGGTCGAACAAGCTGCACGGTTGCGAAGCGTGTTTGTTAAGTAGTCCAAACGGCTTTTCAAAAGATTTTTGTTCAATTATTTCAAACTTTAATCGTTTCTTCATGAAATCCAATAACTTGGAACAATGGCATATTTTATTAAGACTGAAAAATGTCTTTTGCGCAAAATGTAAAACAGTTGGATAATGCATAAATACATTTTAATAAATCAATGATATAAATCGTCAGCAGTTGAATCGTGTAAAACCGTAGTTAAAGTACACCGGACTTCCGATTTGTTTTTTTTTCTTTTTATATATACTGTTTGAAAAGTGTACGTATTCACGTAGACACGGTCTGTTTGGCAAAATACCACTTGTATCTCTGTTTAAAAGTCATTTGCGTGATTTTAAGTAATTCCCTTAATAAGAAGTAAATGCTTTTTGCATAATAGTGTATTAGTAGATATTACTACCTCATCTTTTTTTATGCAGCACTAAACAAAATTAAACATAATGAAACACAGTTTTGGTCTTATCAAACAAAACTAAACAAATAAAAATGAAATTTAAAAAAAAGCAAAAATAATAATGACTGCCGTTGTCAAATAGAGACTGTATTGCAAATTTCTGTTGGATTAAAACTTTCACTCTTATATCAATACTATCCAATGCAAATAAAAGTCTGGTCAAAACAAAATTATTTTCTTAGTTGAAGAAAAATGTCGAAAAGTGTTAAAAGCACCAAGTCAATAATATCTTCAAAATCACCAAAAACAACAACAGACAATGAGGCACGCAAATTATCGGGGATTGTTTACAAAATGGAATCACTAATAAGTCGAATTCACCTCGACAAATTAAACAATCATTCAAATAATAGCAAGTGCAGACAATTAAATTCTCCGGTCGTTGACAGTGATCAAATAGAGCAACAGAATTCAGTTGATGACGATGAATATGATAATAGCAAAAGTAAAATGAAAAGGTTGGTCCATCGATCCGCATCGTTGGATAGCTTAAACAATTTGACAGAGCCGGAAAGTTTTGAGGACAATGACGATGCCAATTATTCGGGCTCGGATGCGGAAATAGCACATATTACGGGAAAGACATCAGTACAAGTTCATCAGCATCAATTTAAAGACCATCAAACACACACACAACATTTTGGGGTCCAAAGAAGGAGAGGCAGTGATCTGGATGAACTAAATGATCTTTCGATCAAAGATTGCCACACCAAAGGTGGAACTTTCGATTTTGAAAGTGCATGGAGTGTAATTGATGAAGATGACGTAGCAATCGAAAATGATGATATCGATAATAATGTATGCAAAGTTGATGAAACTTTCAAATTTAACCAAAGCCAGAGTGGTAGTAGTTGCAGTATGAGTTCGAGTAGTAGCAAAACGGGAAGACCAGATAGTAACAATAATTATAAGGACATTAATTTTATGGATGATGATAAGTCAAAAATAAATTATAATGGAAATGGAAGCATCTCATCGGGATCTTCATCGATTGCATCGTCAACAAAGAATCGAAGAACAAGTATTACAAGTAGCGGCTCTGTAAGTAGGATGGAGACCATTTTAGAGGAACCAATTGAAGCAAAGATTTCAGTTAAGGAAATTCTTGCTCGCTTCGAAACTATGAGCACATCTGAGGTAAATTTTTTCAATTTGTATTTGATATAGGGATGCAATTTATGCACTAACCGATCGGAAATTTTTCAATCATTCATTGTTTAAGGAGAAAATTGTCACTTGCAATTATTATATTTTGAATAAAGTATATTTTCCTATTTTCCTGGCGAAATCATATTTTGTTCCACTGATCTATATTTCAATCTCGTCAATTCCAAAACAGATTTGTTTCAAAAAACATTTCTCCGGTTGTATTCCAGTCAGGGATTGTTCTTCACACGTCCGACTTATGAGAAAAATTACAATGAATAGTTTCAATGACACGTAGCTATAACTGGCCTCTTAATGAAATGTAATGACTTATGACTTATGACATGGATATCATCATAGCTTATCGGTCAACATTACTGCGTACCGCGATCCAAACATCGCCTACGCTCTATATAATTGCTATGATCGTCCTCACTTAGAACACGTTTCCCAGGTTTGTCCAAACCATCATTACGATATTCATATTGATAGGCTACAATCTGTTCAATTAAATCTTACTCGTTTTGCCCTCAACGGAATTATCTAAGTTACTCCATTAATTTAAACAAAAAAAAATACATACACCCAAACGAGAGACTTGCGGTAACAGTAAGGTTTCTTGCCACGGGAAGGAACTTCGCAGATTTTAAATATCATGCAGTAATAATTCGAGAGTCTACAATTGGACAAATTGTTTCTTATCTATACTTAATTTTTCCAGTTTTTCAACTCTTCCGTATGGCTATCAATTTTTTTCACAGGAATGATCCCTGAATACAACTGTATTTAACATGAAAATCTCATAAATATCTGTTGGGCCGTTGAGGAATCCATATCGGATATAAAAACAAACATACATCCATATATATATAGATTTCGTATTTTACAACGGATGCAATGAAAATGTACACTCGGGCGTATACGTGTTTTTTTTAATAAACTTTTTTATTTTATACTTTTTTTGTGTGAACCTTTAGTTTTTTAGTATCAACTAGCCTATCCCCGCGGTGTTACTCGCAATAACCAGGATAAAAAGTAGCCTGACCCCTAAACTACCACTATACCTATCGAAAAAATCATATCGATCCTTTGCTCTTTGCAAAATTAAAACTATTAAAATCTATCCCACGGGAACCGTAAATTGTACCGGAACAAAACTAGCCTATGTGCTATTCTAGACTATAATCTATCTGTTGGGCTCAATTTCATCCAAATCCGTTCAGCCGTTCTGGAGTTATTGAGTAAAAGAAACATACGTCCAGCCATCCATACAAACGTTCACATTTATAATATTAGTGTGATTGTTATCTTCATATTTTTAACAACCACTACCGTAGAGATTTTGTTTGTGTCTAATCAAGAATCAACAATATGAAAATGTAAGTCAGCCAATATTGTCAATATTTGGACATAAGCCTCCACAAAACCGTCTGGTAAATTTCTAGGTTCACAACTCGAATTAATGACTCAAAAAACCGACCAACTGACTCCTTGGTGGTCGTTTTGAAATCGTTCATACTAGAATATCATAAGAGGTCGTTTCACGGAGAAAATCCAAAACTAAACAGCAATCAGCTGTTGGATCAAAACCATTCGACTTAAGTTCCATAAGCATAGGGCATAGTTCATTCGACCAAGAAATATCAGTATTTCTGATGATGATAACACTGCTTTTCTCAAATATTTTCTGTAGTTGACAAGTTATGGGGCAACGTATGGGCTTTAGTGTTCAATTCTTCAAATAGTAATTTATCCATTTTTTTTTCGAAATCTACCTTAAGGAATGTGTGCTGAGATCTTTGCTGAGTTTAACCACCTTACTCAGCCACTCGAATATCGGATATTGATGGCCAAGCGGAAAATACTCTTGACTTGTTCCTTACTTCTGACCCGGATAAATACACTATCAATATATTAACGCCTCTAGGCAGATCAGACCATAGTATTATATCTGCAAATTTCTCGGGCCAAACTAATCCAGTTAAAGAAAGAGCTCCGAAGAGAACCGTATGGCAATACGAGAAAGCCAATTGGGACGGTCTCAATAACTTCTTCCGGATCTTTAACTGGTCACTATGGTTCCTCGATAGTGACGTAGACTCCAGCGCAGATATGATTACTAATATGATTATCTTGGGAATGAAAACGAATAGGGTTAAAAGCATCAAACCTAAGGAAAAGTCATGGTTTGATTCAAGCTGTAAAGAGGTTTTCAGGGAAAAAGAAGTAAAGTTCCGGTGTTTAAGAGCCAACCCAACTGAGGAAAACCGGAACAAGTTTAAACAAGCCAGGAAGGCCTGCAATGCCCATATTCATCGGACAAAGTTTTTGCATGACCAAAAATTAAGGCAAAAAATACTGCAATGTCCCAAACGCAGTAAGAATTTTTGGTCATTTGTTAAAAATATGAAGAGATCTTCTTCTTCCTCGGTCCCAACGCTCGTTGACAATGACACTCCAGTTGTAAGCTCTCTCGCGAAAGCTAACCTTTTTGCTAGGCAGTTCGCGGCCAACTCTTCGCTGCCAGAGAGTGCCATGACTCCGCCTGTTCTTGAGCGCGTCAATGATTCCATGGGACAAATCTTCTTCCGCACTCGTGCTGTGGCGAGAGTCCTAAAGGATCTCAACATACATAAATCCACTGGTTCGGATGGTTTCCCCGCTATTATTCTGAAGAGGTGTTCTGCCACGCTGGCAAAACCCTTGCGTAAGCTTTTCCATCTATCCTATTCTTCTGGGCTCGTTCCGAGCAGTTGGAAAACAGCATTTGTCCAGCCAATCCCTAAAAAAGGCGAATCTTCTTCTCCCTCCAATTATCGACCGATTGCACTTACGTCCCTTCTTTCTAAGGTCATGGAAACGCTGATAAACAATCAGCTCAAGAAATATCTCGAAGACCGAAAGCTTCTTAATGACCGGCAGTACGGCTTTCGCAGCAACAGGTCTACTGGTGATCTAATGGTTTATCTCACCGAACAGTGGAACAAATCTTTACATCGTTTTGGATAAAGTAAGATTGTTGCACTTGATATTTCAAAGGCATTTGATAAAGTCTGGCATCTTGCTCTTTTATCGAAAATGCGTGCTTTCGGTATCGACGAATCCCTCCTTCATTGGATTAGAAATTTTCTTTCGAACCGTTCAATACAAGTTGTATTGGACGGATTCAAGTATGAAACCCACAACATAAATGGTGGTCCGCCCCAGGGCTCCGTTTTGTCTCCGACCCTCTTCCTCATTTTCATCAATGATCTCTTGTTTGCAACTTCTAATCCAATAAATTGTTTCGCTGACGATAGTACCCTTAGCTTTTCTTATGCGTTTCCAGACTCACATCCCTCCTCTTCGGATGTGGAACTGCAACGGCAAAATATGATAAGATCATTGAACTCTGACTTAAACAGCACTGTACAATGGGGAATAAAAAATCGCGTAGAGTTTAATGCTTCGAAAAATTCAATGCTGTCTTGTATCGTCGAAGCGAGATATACCCCCCTTGCCACTATCCATGAGTGGCACTTGCATCAATGAGACCGAACATCTCGAGGTTCTCGGTATGTGCATCACCGACCACCTCTTGTGGAACGGTCACGTACGCGATGTCGCCAAAAATGCCGCAAGATGTTTAGGTTTCTTAAGGCGATGCAAGCAATTTGTTTCCCCTTCTGATCTGGCTACCATCTACAAAACCTACACACGTCCTAAGCTTGAGTACAATTCTAACGTCTGGGCTGGTGCTCCAGTGACGTACTTAAGCCTTCTGGACAGTATTCAAAAAAGAGCATTTAAAATGATTGGTGACCATCGTTGAGTCATTTACGTCTCTAGAACATCGGCGCAATGTTTCATGCCTCACCCTTACCGATACTTCAACGGTTTATGCTCTAGTGAAATAGCCAGTTGCATTCCTCCCCTTAAACAATTCGCCCGTAATACTCGCGCTTCTAGGAATGCCCATCAGTTTACCCTCGAGCCCAACTTCGGTCGTACCCTCAAGTATAGAGAATCGTTCTTTAGCCGTACTACGCGAATGTGGAACTCCCTTTCACATTCTGTCTTTTCAAGTCATTGCAATGTCCAGGAATTTAAGACCAATGTACACCGGCACCTCCTTTCCAACCCTTTCCTCCTTCCTAAAGCACTTACTGTGTCTCTGGCATAATAAGGGCATAGAAAACCCCTTGAGTGTGTGCTAATTATAAAAAAGAAAAAAAGGTTTACGCAAATATGAAATTAGACTTACAGCCTGATTCTTCCCCTTGTGAGGAATCAAAAGACATAAGCCCTTATGACTATTTCTTGTGAGGATTGTTGTGATTCGATAACATTTGTCGGATTCTACCATACCTAATGCTCACAAGAAAAGTCACAACGAAACTCACCACAGCCAAGGTGAATATGGAAATGTCATCAGCTTCTCATTGAAAAAATTTAAAAGATTTCAAATTTGCCAATCAACAACTCAGCTCTTCAATATATCTGCAACAGGTATGATACATTTTATAGAAATGTTTATAATTAAAGTTACAAAAGGCAAGGCAGTTTGTTGATTGTTTTGGAAAACGAAAAAACTTAACAAACGTTCTATTTTGTATAGCCATTGTGTTATTGGTGTTTCTCAGGGTTCGTAAACGCCGTCTTCGCTGCAATCTTATCAATTTTATTAGTTTGTTTCAAATGATGTGCTGTTGTAAAATTTTTACTTTTCATTTACGGAGAAAACTTCGTCAATAATATGCGCCATAATCATTTCAACTTCCTTTTTTCACTACTCAAAAATCAAAACGTCAAATCTCAAATAATTTGTTTGTTATGACCTGCTCTGAAGGAGATCCCAATTTCAATTGTTTTTGTGACTCTCACAAGTTGTGACTTTGGGGGAGAATACGAAAAAGTCACAAAATCAATTTCACCTCTTCTTATGGAGAATCGAGCTGTTAATTTCAACTCTTTTTTTCTTTTCAAATTCAAGTAGAGATGTCAGCTTTTTGGCACAAATATTATGCAAACGGACACTGTCGCAGAAATAAAGAACATTTTTAAAAACTTAATTTTAATGGTTTCATTTATTTCTTTCGACCTACGAGCCTTGGTCATGCAAATATTTATTTCAGGCAAAAAAAATTATATGTTTCCCGCACACCATCATTTTTTTCATCATTTCAGCAAAAACAGAACACAATCAATAAAAAGAAAATGAATCAATGGATGTCATCATCATCACTGATTTGTCTAATAGTAGAAAAGCAAACATTTAAATCTTTTTTTTACTCCTCCTTCAACTTCTCATACTTGTTTAGAATTGCAAAGGCGAATAACATAACACGAAACATTTACGTTAGAAAAGTAATGAGAAAATTGTATCGAGGTAGTAAAAGAGCAAAAGACTGCTGTTTGTCTTTGACCCATGAAAAAAGTCCCACACCAGACTCTTTGAAAATAATTGTCCCATTTCTTGCGCTTGCTATACTCAACCATATGCCTTCAGCGTCTTATGTCCTCCTACATCATGCCTCACAATCAGTCGTGCAGACAATAATTATTTTGAAGACACGGTTTCTGCGTATGCAAGCTTTATTGAACAATATATTATTTATAATTTGAACACAAATCAATTGAAAATCGAGAAAATTTCTTAACACTTATAGAAAGATGCATGTTAGTCACAAACTCTGCAAGAGACTCAATTTCTTTCAACTTCTTACTCATGACTCAGATTTAGTTTATTTTTACTCTGGTGGTGCCAAATCCAAAGAAAGAAAACCAATAATAAAAATTTAAATTCAGTTTTATTGATTTAAACTTAGATATTAATACAATTGAATTAAAAAACCAGCCAGGATCTAAATCTTATAAGTTACTTACTGGCCCCTACTCGGCGCTTTAAGAAATCCATGATTTGCTTAAAACGAATTCCTTTCGGCGTATGAATAAAAAAATATCCTGTTCGGTCAATGGCATATTTCAGAACACGTTTTATACAAGGTGCAAGGTAACTTTCACATCGTCTATTACATCGAGCTCTAATATGCTCAGATGTAATAGAAAGGAGAACAAAAGTGCAAGTAGTGGACACAATGTAGTATGGATAGTTTGTCTATTAAGCCTTGCACCACTTTCAATTTCATGATTGCAACTGCTTTCTGTCTTGCGATTGTCAATTAATAATTTTTTTTTTTTTTGTATCAACAGGCTCAAACAAAGTCCTCAACAATTTCATCTGGAGCTAGAGCTGCCGCACAAACACTAAATGTCCCAATTGAAAGTTTAGAATCGCGTCAATCTAACCATCGAGAATCTTCACAAGGGCGAGACGTGGTTGAATCTTATCGCAGAAATAGTAGAGAAGATGGAGTCGACAGCCAAATCATTAATAATCATTCTTATCAACATAAAACACAACAGTTGCAGTCCCATCATAATGGGCTTTTGGATGAAGAAGCCGGTCATTCCGGCCACACGCCCAATAATGATTTGGTAAATGAAAGTCCGTTAGGAAAAGAGAACCGACAAGAAAAAGCTGAAAGTCAGCACTTTATTAAACAACAGAGCTATTTGCATTCTCGTAAAATATCGGCAAGTCATATGCATCACCAGGACCAACAGCAACAGCTTCAGCTTCAGCAGCAACAGCATACTAAAATGATGGAGTCAAATTCATACCTTGATGATCCATATCCGGAAACGCCTCCATCGGTTACAAAATACTCACTTTTGCAGTTTGCCATGCAACACTTTAGAAATGAGTGAGTTTAATTTTCCTTACAAGTTATACATATATGTAGTCTAAGAGCTGAAAGCAGAGTTTTGTTTCTTACTAACCTCAACGTTTGATGTTAAAAAAAAAATATGTTAGGAGTTTTATCCTGTTTCACAATAAGTAATACCACCGAAAAGGATAATAAACTCAGTTTTTCATATTATAAAATTCCCAACGGTGATAGTTATTTTTCTCTGTTTAGGCATAAGAGTCAGAGTCATTGACTTAAGGGCTAACTATTATTATTATATTATAGAGCGGAAGGAAACACGTTACCCAGAATGGACGGGAGTATCATTTTCAAGAATTTCTGAATTTTGGTGACCATACAACGAATAAACAATAACAATTCAATCGAAGATTGGGGAAACAGAGCAATCCGCTATTTAGGGCAAAAAATAATGAATTTCTCGATCGCGGCTCCATCCGCACATTGCTTTGGTAACATGTTAAGCGGCGTAACGACATTGCATTCAACTGGCATCCAAATATACAAAGGTATTCGCGAACGTTGTGCCAAAAAGCTGGAGCGTGTAGGTTACTTACTTACTTGGCGCTACAGTCCGGTGTGGACTTGGGCCGCAATCAACAGTCTCCGCCAGCCAGCTCGGTCCCTAGCTAGCTGCCTCCAGTTTTGCACTCCAAGTTGATTGAGATCCTCTTCCACTTGTGTGCGCCACCTGAGTCGCGGTCTTCCTCTCCTTCTGCGTCCCTCGGGAATAGTGTCGAAGGCCTTCCGGGCCGGAGCATTGGTGTCCATGCGCTCTAAATGACCGAGCCATCTGAGTCTCTGGACCTTGACCCTTCTGGCTACGTCCACGTCATTATACAATCCGTAAAGTTCGCTATTGTATCTTCTTCGCCATTCCCCATCAATGCACATGGGGCCAAAGATGACCCAAAGAACTTTCCTCTCGAAAGTGCGTGTAGGTTGGCAAGAAAAAAATCGGCTCTACTTTACAACAATTATTAAGGATACGAATTTGAAGTCGCCTATGGTCTCAATGGTTAGATTATAACTAGTAAAGGACAAATTAAGTGATTTTTTTTCTAGGACGATAATATTTCTATTATTAATTAACTAAACAAAATCGAACTTTTTGCTAAGAATCCACTAGTAAACGTCATGTTTAGTACTGGCAGACTTCACATATTTATGGGATATTTTTGGATATGGAATTTTATAAAATATTTGCTTTTAAGGATATTTTAAACGCCATTCACCACACTCCACACGTTAGAAAATATATTGAAAATTGTTACCATTATTTATATCCATTTTAAAATGCATTTTCTCACGATAAAATAATAATTAAAAATTTCGAGCGAAATCATAAACTATTACTTAAACCCATGTTAAAATGCATTTTCTCATGACAAATCAATAATTTTAAAATAGGTATTACCCGAAATTTTTTACCATCAGTTCAGATTCCAACATTGGGTAAAATATTACTCGTCTGCCGACACTAATATTCTTCAACCTGTCATTATTTGACAGCTTACACAAAAAAAAAACGATAATTATCCCATGTTATAAAGGCGCCCCAAAAAATTTTATAGGAGGGGGTGTCTTATTCCCCCCTATTATTTTGCAAAAAAATATTAAAAATCAACACTATGGTGTACGTTTCAGTAAAGCCAAAATTTGTTTCTTTCATTTTGTTTTTAAGTACAGGGAACTCTATCTGCAGTGGAATTCCATTACGTTGTGTGAAAGAAACAATTGGCAAGGGTTACCGTAAGTTATATACTTAAAATGTAAAAAGCTCTCCGAAAAAAGAAAAGAGTTGCCTTATATATTTTATAAGTGTTGTCTTAAAAAAGATTTTCATTTAGAAAAATTATTTAATACGAACCTAAAATAATTTTGAATTTCGTAATTTATATAACCGAATTATATAAATTTCGAAATTGGAAATCTTAACTATGACCTTTTTTAGAAAAACGTACGGACTATCTGCCTTATAGCGCATTTGTCAAAGTTGTCGACTTTATTTGCATTCCAATTTATTTTTTTTTGTGGGGAGATATGGCCTTTTGTTTTCTTTCAGGACACTATAAACTGTTCGTTCTGAAACCGAAAAAAAAATCGTGCACTTGTCTTAAGGCTTCGGTTTTTTTTTTTTTTTTAAGTGGTCATAAAATTTATTTGTCGCATCAACTATTTCTTTTTTTTCTCAGCGCTTAAATCCTTCGAAGAACTTGAAGCCATTTTAATTAAAATTACTGTTTTTATAATTTATATTTCACACAGCAGCAACAAAAAAATATAACCGCACTAAACTTTTACAACGACACGTATGCACCGAAAAATCTATTCAAATTAATCAATATTTCTGTGACTTTCATAAGCTAACTCTTTTTTTTTAACGGCTTTTAATTTTTTATTCCAAAACATCAATACAAAATAGGACGGCAACGAATAGGTTAGAAAAAGCTACTATTCTTGAAAGATCCCTTACAGAATCGAAATAAAAGGAAGCATTACCATTTCCACGGCAACACTGATTTACATGTGTTTGTTTTGTCAAACAAAAAGAGGGTTGCAAAAACGAGCATACGATCAGTCATCAGTATCAGTAACAGTACAGTATAGCTTCCGCCGTTCGAAAAGCAGGTCATAGGTGGATGTACGATTGCTTTTCAAAATTAATCAAAGAAAATTGTATGAAAAGACAGTGGTTTAGAATATATTTTTAAGGGGATTTTAGATGTTTTTTTCCTGAACAGGCACCCTTCGGAGTAAAAGAGCTCTCCCATAAGGCCTGTACGCTGTACCCTGTACTGCAGATTTGTTTTGGACAAAGTATACAGAAGTTTTCCTCAACAATATAAAGTATCTTTTAGTTGACAAATTCTAAAGCTCCGTAGCCGTATCGTGAAACCGATAATGGCTTAAAATGTTTTCTTAAATCTTTGCAACGATTTCAAAAATTATGGTTCAAACAATACCGTCGCTATCTCTTAAGCACTTTTGACATGTGGAAGACCAACGAATACGAATCATCCCAGAAGTAGTTATATAAGCAACTATGACAAAACAAGCACTTTCGTAAATTTTGACAACTTCCACCGCCAAATCAAACATTTGCTTTCAGCTCTCGGTCTTAAAAATTATTATTATTCAATTTTTCTTATAATATATATATATATATATATAAAAATAGTCTTACATTTGTTATTCATAAATCAAGTTAAAATAAAGAGAATAAAGTATCTTTAGAATAAAAATTCTTGTGCAAAGAAAACTTAACAATTTTATTCTATAGCCAGCCAACTGATCACCGACCAAACGAAAGGACCGACCGACGAGCTTCATCAAACTTCTCATATGCTGATCTTGTCAAATGGCAGGGTAGTCCAATCAGGGCACCTCTTCTTCGGTTGCCAACCGACTTGTCTCCACTTGCATTAGAATGTTTCGACTGTATTTTGCGGTATTGCGGTGATGTGCCACTAGATCCAGAACTTACAGAGGTCAAGTGTGTTTACACTGTTCTTATGGTATGAATATTTTCTATCAAAGCTGAAAACTCAACTAATTTCCATACATTTTACTATTCAGCATTGTCACAAATACTTGGCATTAAGAGATGAAGTTTATTGTCAGTTGATGAAACAAACAACAGCAAATCGCTCACCTTGTCCCGACTCCTCACAAAGAGCTTGGCGGCTTCTTAGTATACTAGCAGCGTACTTTGGATGTTCAGACGCGCTTCGCCCATACTTGATGGAGCACTTAACTTCTGCAGCGTCAGACCGAAGGCGCTCATGTCATGGCACAGCAGCGGTATGTTTAACAAATTTACGAAAAACTGCTCGATGTGGTGGGCGCAAGAATGTTCCAAGTGTAGAGGAAGTAACTGCTGTTTCTGCTGGACGATCTGCTCGACGTCAAATCTACCGTCTACCGGGTGGAGCCGAAAGAGTTGTTAATACACGCTGTTCGACAGTAGTTGCAGATGTCATCACAGAATTGTGTGCATTGCTTGGAGTTGACTCTGAAGCGGAACAACAAGAATTCTCTCTGTATTGTATAGTTCAAGGAGATGCTTTCACAATGCCACTTGCTGCTGACGAATACATCCTAGACGTGACCACAGAATTGTTGAAATCAGGGCAACCATTTTACTTAATCTTCTGTCGATCGGTCTGGCATTTCCCATTGAAAAGAGATCCAGCACCAACTCCGCTGTATATCGAAGTACTTTTTAATCAGGTCGCGCCCGACTACCTAGAAGGACTTTTGTTGGAAGTACCTGGAAATGGTGGACCACAGCCTGAAGTTGTTCGCGACATGGCAAGAATAGCAGCACTTTTGCATCGTGCAGCTGATTTGAACCATGTTCCTGCAATGAAAGAGATCAAATTTCTTTTGCCCAAACCAGCGCTTGGTATTCGAGAAATTCGACCAGCTCAGTGGGTTAGTTTAGTGCAATCGGTCTGGCCTGCAGTCTCAAATTTAAGTTCGAGTCAAGTGAAGGCGCAGTTTTTGAACGTGTTATCGGCGTGGCCACTTTTCGGTAGTAGTTTCTTTGCTGTGAAACGCATTTGGACCGAAGAGCGGCCGCATGTAGAAGAAAGCAATCCTATGTGGCGTGATCTTATTTTGGCCCTGAATAGATCAGGTGTGCTCTTCCTTGATCCGAACACTCATGAAGCACAACAACATTGGCCATTCATGGAAGTCATATCAACAAGAAAGGTTGGTGTTTGGAAAACAACGTTTGATATTAAATATTCTGATTGTAATTTATTTTTTTAAGGTTCGTTCCGAAGACGGTGCACTCTTCCTCGACATGAAAGTTGGCAATTTAATGCAGCAACGTGTCATAAGAGTACAAACAGAACAAGCGCATGAAATATCACGACTGGTACGACAATACATAACAATGGCGCAGATATGTCAACGAGAGAAAATTAATTAAAAATGTGTTTTATTCTCTGAACTTTTATTCTAAATTCTATGCTGTATCAAATATTTAAATGTAAAGAAATACACACTAGCAAGTCTTATATTATATCTATTCCACTTGATACTATAAGAAGTTGTTGTTGGGACAAATTTGTTTATTTTTTAATCAATGCCATATTCAAAATTTTAATTCTTAATTTGGAATCTCACTCGTTTGTTTTTAATATTCTCGTGTAAATTCCTTGCAAAGTAATTTCATCCAAACTACGAAAACTTAACTCAATATAAAAATTTAATACATCGAATTTTATTTAAAAAAAAATCTAAATACTTAAGAAAAATATGTATTTTTAGATTTAAGACACATTTAATGCATATAACATACACATAGTATATGGATAAAAAGTATTGTACGAAATTGTATCAATATTATAAATGTTATGCGAATTGCATGTAATTCAATTCAAACTTAAATTTGTTGTTCTTATTATAAAATACATTTTCTATAAAACAGTTAGTATGTTTATTATTTTTTTATTTTTCTCAAAAATTAAGTTCGAAAGAGAGAAATAAATATAACAACGTATTCCACTTGAGTTTTGTTATGCTTTGATTTAACTGATCGAGTAAGAACTTTGAAAAACAAAAATCCCATTTAGTGGAGTCAATGAAGCTTTTTTTCAGAAAGTCCTCAGAAACAGCTCGGATTTTGAAAAAAAAAAATTCCAAATTCTTTGTTTTTTATATTCTTTAAAGTATGAAACAAATCATTTGGGGGAAATAATTGCTTATATTGTTTAAACAATTTTTATATTGTTTATAAAGAGAGATCCAAAAACAATGTTTTTGATAATTGGAGTGTTTAGGTTGCATTAAGACAAGAAAAAAATCATATAGAAGGGGGGTTTATTGTCCCCCGTTTAGCCGGGAGGGGCGGTCTCATAACAAAAAAAAAGCCTATTTTTCAAAAAAAATATTAAAAATCAACGGCTTTTCCCCCAATGCCGTGCTATACCTTCTTGCAAAGCTTAAAAAGGCTTCTTTCATTTTGCATTTAAATAAAACTGTTTTCAGGAATAGTTTTCGAAAAAATCATCTTCAAAGTCAAAATATCGAATTTTTCAACTTTTTTTTCAACTTCGTACTATTTTTTTTTTCGAAATTTGGTGTAATTAAGTACTAACTTCTTTCACAATTAAATGCGGTTACAAGTTCTCAGTGCGATCCAGAAACCGCATGCCTTAATGTCTTCTTGTTTTCGAGAAATTAAGAAAAAACCAAAAAAACTCAAAAAATTTGGATGATATTTTGTTCTATTTATTCGAAAAAATAATACTTACAAGTAATTTTGTGAATTTTTTTCTGAGTGTTTTTAGTTTTTTCTTAATTTCTCGAAAACAAGAAGACATTAGATCATGCGGTTTCTGGATCGCACTGAAAACTTGTAACCGCATTTAATCGTGAAAGAAGTTAATACTTAATTACACAAAATTTCGATATTTTGACTTTGAAGATGATTTTTTCGAAAACCATTCCTGAAAACAGTTTTATTTAAATGCAAAATGAAAGAAGCCTTTTTAAGCTTTGCAAGAAGGTATAGCACGGCATTGGGGGAAAAGCCGTTGATTTTTAATATTTTTTTGAAAAATAGGCTTTTTTTTGTTATAAGACCGCCCCTCCCGGCTAAAGGGGGGACAATAAACCCCCAATGAAAGAAGCCTTTTTAAGCTTTGCAAGAAGGTATAGCACGGCATTGGGGGAAAAGCCGTTGATTTTTAATATTTTTTTTGAAAAATAGGCTTTTTTTTGTTATAAGACCGCCCCTCCCGGCTAAACGGGGGACAATAAACCCCCCCTTCGATATGATTTTTTTCTTGTCTTAATGCAACCTAAACACTCCAATTATCAAAAACATTGTTTTTGGATCTCTCTTTATAAACAATATAAAAATTGTTTAAACAATATAAGCAATTATTTCCCCCAAATGATTTGTTTCAGACATTAAAGAATATAAAAAACAAAAAATTTGGAAATTTTTTTTTTTCAAAATCCGAGTTTTTTCTGAGGACTTTCTGAAAACGCCCTTTTTTGAGCTTCATTGACTCCACTAATTGAAATCTCAATATAACATGGTTTCCGAAATATTTGTTTCCGAAGATATTCTTCGTAAGGCGTTATTACCAAAAATGCACTTTATCTTTTTTCTTGCTCTTACTTGTTAAAAGAATATTACTTAAAGAAAACACTGCCCGAAAACAAAGTAAGTAAATTTCTGATATTCTTTTCTAGTCGCTCATTTTCTCCGACTTACCTATAGAAATAAGTCACGCCTCGCCTCTACATCAGTAGACGTTCTAAGCTGTCATTTGATACCCCCTTTGCCCATTTACCCGATGAGGTAAGACGACACCATTATACTGGCGCAAAATTATAGTCCGCTAATGAACAACTTTAGTGTGGTTCTAGCTTAAAATGACGTTCCAGCCATGACTCAAACGTCATTTAAAGCTAGTATCACACTAAATTCTCTAAAAATTGTTCATTGGCGGACTATAATTTTGCGCCTCTGTTTTTAGATGATCGGACAAAGGGAAAGGGCTCAGGTTATTTCTGTCCGACTATATGATTTGGTATCTACGACGAAATGTCTATTGACTTCTACTTACTTTTTCCATTGTCCCCATGGTATAAGCTGACACCAAAAAACGCAACCGGAAGTGCCATTTGTTGTATATTATACTGTTATACTTGTATTATACTTATATTTAATCAATCTTATATAGCCCTTCTTTCAACTCCCTTTTAGAAATGTCAATATACTATTGTATTTCTTAGGCCGTGTGCGAATTCAGTTAAAAATGGGTTAAAAATTGACGTTTGGTTAAATTTTGACACTTCGCATTATTTGACTAGCTGCTGAGCAGGTTAAAAAATTACAGTAGTGGTTAAAAATTCATCCATTTTTATTTTTTAACCACAATTCATCCAATTCGCACACGGCCTTATGTATAAAAATATTCTTATGATTGAATTAAAGAGAACAGAACTAAACTTAACCTGGGGTGGAATCGGCTAAGGCGATTGTTGACTATCACTTTGTTGATAGTCGTTTTTGATTATCAACTTTATTTTGCTCTGTGTAAAATGATCAATAAAACAAATTGAATTTCTGGCAACACCTACAGTAAGCTATGTCGTTTTGCTCAACGTAAGGTGATTATCAAAACGATAATCATTTTTTTCCTTACATTTGGAAGTGACAGCTATTTCCATGTCGTTTTCATATATTTTTTTTTCTTTTTCATTTTTGTTTTGCTTACAAAACTATATGAAAACGACACCAAAATAGCTGTCGCTTTCAATTGTATGGAAAAAAGTGATTATAGTTTTGATAATCACCTTACATGAAGCAAAAGCAATTATTTTGACTATCAACTATCGACTATCAGCTTAGCCGATTCCACCCCTGGTCTTTGATCGACGTATAGAACACCATTTAGCTGCCAAAAGGCCCAGGAAAAGTATGTCCGACCACTGCTTTTGAAATTTCATGACATTTATTATTATATGGTAGCTAAATTTCCCACTCTGCTGATGAGGTAGGTAATCTTACGGTCGCCTCCCGGACTAGAAAATCAATTTCGATAACGAATTCCATTCGGAGCGAAACTCAGAACAGGGGTGTATAATCTAGTTTCAATCCGTGACTTAAGAAAAGCATGTAATGAAATATGTAGGGTAGTGGTATGTTACGCAACGTCCCCAGTTACCAAACACTTTTGAGAAATATGGTTGTAGTTTAGTTATTTTAACGTTTTTCGTAATGACAATTTCACAAAAACGTGTGGCCATTCTTTCTTTACAAATAGGTAAAACGTTTCATTGAAACTAATATATCTTAAGAAAGCAAAAAATTAGTTCAGTGGTAAGTTTCCACCGATACGTTTTGATACGTATTTCAGGGACAAAAAAAACTAGTTTAGGACTTCCTGAAAAGTTGTTTTGAAGGAAAAATATTTGAGTAAATTCTTATCCCAGCGTTTTAAAATAGTTAAGTATGCCAGATTATTGATATTTTAAATTGTTTAATGAAAAAAAGTAAAATTATGCTATGATTTTTGACTGTTCGAAGAAAGGAAACCAAACATTATCGAGTTGCCTTACTCGAACAAGTGTGTTTGGAAATAGGAAACAGTGAAAATAGACAAAATTCTATTTTCGAACATTCTTTTCTTTCATGTTCAAGATCGGGATTGGAATCTGTAAGTATCAATAATAGGTTTTTTCAATATGTGCCTTCAAATTCGATTAAAGGTCATTTTTTCTGATGAGAACAACTTGAACCTAGATGATCCTGAAGGGTTACATGGATACTTACTAGAGTGATTTACGAAAGGAACCGAAATATTTCGAATGGACCAATTTTGGTGGAGGTTCACTGATGATATGGTGATGGTGAGCTTTCTCTTCAGTAGGGTGCTTCGAAATTCGATTTCGGGATTATGTTTAAGTGCTACGCATCAGTTTGATACCTGTTTGGCTGATCACTACGATTTTTCAGCGGGACAATACCAAAATTTACACAAACGGGAAACAACATATTGGTTGGAGCTTAACTCGATGACCTTGATGCAACTGCCCGATATTAATCTCATAGATACAGAATCTTTGGGTTATCAAGGACAGGAGAATTTATGGAGAAGGAAGAAGCTACGGATCTGTAGGAGAGCTTAAGAAGCTCTGCGAAGAGAATGGCTTATAATTTATAAGTCAGTTTTAACAAACTTGGTCAAATCCATTAAAATTTCAAATCAATTTCTGCTAAGAGATGTATACAAAAATAAACGTTAAGAAAAAACGTTATTAAATTAACAAAATTAATTTTTTGGAAAATGTTGTTTGTTCAAAAAAGCTCTCAAACCCCTAATTGTTATTTAACATTTTTTTCTCGAAACTTGATATGACAACTACTTCCTATATTGAAGATTTTCAAATTTAATTCGCACTGACTATTTAAAAAAGATAGAACTTAAGTACATATTATTATATTATTTTAAAAAAAATTTAAAATGAGATTTTTATTTATTTTATTTTGCCAATGGATCAAACTATTATTTACATGTTTACATAATTCAAAATATGCAATAAGAACTAACGACTTCTTGATTCCAGTGTTCGAAAATAGGCAGCTCTGTGTTCGGGTTTAGGAGACAACAAAAAATGTTGTTCGAGAATAGGAAAAAATACTTATTTTCAATATAATCTTTTTTTAATGTTTACTGATAATATTCATGGAAAAAGAGGGTATCAAACATGAAAATATTTGAGATACCTAATATTTCAGAAAAAACTAAAATAACAATACTAAACTCAGTTAAAGTATTTTTTGCAACATGTTCTTTCCTCATAGTCCGTAAACTGTTCGGTAACTGGTGCCACGACCCTATACAAAAATAATAATTTGTTTGCTTTAGAATAGAATAGAAAAGTTAGAATAAGGATTGAAGGAAGAACAAATTGTGTTTCAGCGTTCGGCCGAAAAAAATGATTTATTGTTTAAGTGTGGGAAAGTGTGTTTTTTCGGTTTCAACTGACAATACTTCAAAACAACACCGCGCCGTAAGAAAAGAAAATTAAAATATCACCTTCAATTATAATTTGGTCTGTATTATTTGTCGTTTTAAATAAAACATTTAATTTTGACCGCTCCTCCCATATAAACGAAACCACTGTACGATCCCTTTATAAACAATATAAAAATTGTTTAAACTTTATAAATAACTAGCTGACCCGGCAGACTTCGCACTGCCTAAATCGATAAATAAAAGATCTAAACTTTTGTAGCCCAGTATGTGTAGTGCTACCCTGCTACCCCACTACTCTGTTAACCAGTTACCCCGCTACCCATCATCCCACTAAACACTGCCGGCTACCCAGTATTTCTACGCGCTACACTCTACCCCGTTACCTGTTATCCCGCTTCCCCTTACACTGCTTCTAACTACTCACTATCCGTCAACCCGCTACCCGCTTCCCATTACCCCGCTACCCCAACAACCACTACCCTGGCCATTTCTCATGAAAACGGCTTGGTCGGATTTTGTACAAAATACTTAGAACCCATCTACGCCACTAACCGAACATTACCTCAACATTTGGTTTTAAACACTCCACTGGTAAAAATCAGTGAGTCCTCAGCGAATTTGTATGAGATTTTTACTTTGTCAGCTAGTTAGGTCGTGACAACTCAGAAATCTTCGTTGCCTCATGCACAACAACTTTGTTAAGGATATGGTCAAATGCATAGTTAACGTTCTATAGGGAAAATTGTGTTTCCACATTTTTTGCTATATCTTATGAACGGCTTGGCCGATTTTGTACAATTTTCTTAAAAACCCTACTGTAATAATACTCTAACATTTTGTCAAAATTTGATGACAAACGGCACGAACTTTCCATTTTACGAACTTTCCGTTTTATAATTTCAAAAGTAATGCATTTCATTTGAAAGAGTGTTTTTGAGATTTTGTTTAATCAAATTTTTTTTACTTTTTCTTGCATTCTAGTTCCCCATCACAAATGTTCCACTTTTCCATTTGAAAACCACTGCACCTGCAACAACATGCAATTTTCCCTTTGCAAACCAATGAATTTTCCGAGTTTTTCATCAAGAAATTTCTATTTTCTATTCGAAAACCCACTTTGAAATTTTCCATTTGAAAACCAATGCACCTGCAATAATATGCGATTTTCCATTTTAAAACCAATGAGTTTTCCGAGTTTCTTTCGGAAACCCATTTTGAAATTTTCCAGTTTTCCATTTGAGAACCACTTTACTACAATTACATGCAATTCTTCCCTTGAAAACCAATGAGTTTTCCGAGTATTTCATCAAAAAAAATCTGATAAAAAAAAGACCTTAACTTTGGTACCCTCCTAGTACACTGCCCACTACCCTCCTACCCTCCATAGCTACCTGCTACCCACTACCCGCTACTCCACTTCCCGCTTCCAAGGCCATATCTCAAAAGAAACAAATCTAAAAAAGGACTAATATAGACAACAAAAAAATGTCAAGTAAAGTTTTTTTTTGATGAAAAACAATTTTTGACAAATATTTTCTTCACTGACATTTTTTTTTTTTGTGTGATGAAAATAAAAATATTTGACGAAATTTTAAATGAAATTGATTAATCGTAGGTATATTGATATATTTTGTTGTAGTGTGAAAAGCATTATTTTTAACATTTGAACCGTTTGTGATTTAAAAAGTACTAATTTTGTTTGTCTTAAACCATCTACTTTTAATACTCTTTAGTTTAAGACAAAAATTAAGAAAAACGGCCAACCGGTTTTTATGCCTATATGCCGCAAACGAACGGAGCTAGATTTTTATAATATGTATATAGATTATTTCCCCCCAAATGAAATGTTTCTGATTTTAAACAGTATAAAAAAACAAAACAGTTGAAAAAATCATCCATAGGTAGGTAGGTAGAAATGGCTGTCCTGCTTCGCGCAGGACACAATTAGCGCTGAGTGCGCCGTTTTGATACCATACCTCGTGAGATTCTGAATGGATTTGAAAATGGGCTATGGATGGTGCACGTTCCGCACATGCAGTCCTATGTAAAATATGAAATGTAATTTTATTCTCCTACCCTACGGCCTATTATC
The DNA here is from genome assembly GCA_943590905.1 of Sphaerophoria taeniata. NCBI lineage: Eukaryota > Metazoa > Arthropoda > Insecta > Diptera > Syrphidae > Sphaerophoria > Sphaerophoria taeniata. The sequence goes on from OX016542.1 coordinate 69,208,376, forward strand.
TCATAGTACCATTTAGAGAGGGAGAAATAAGGGGGGAGGGGGTTAGAGCCACTTTGTGCTATTTAGGTATGAGATCAAATCTTTGATCTTGAATTCTGAGAGTTCCTCAATACCGTTGAAGAATTCCTTACCCAAGTGGAGTGCTCTTTTCCTGGCCAGGGCCGGACAATGGCATAGAAAGTGTGGGACTGTTTCTTTTTCATCCCGGTTCTCACAGCTACGGCAGAAAGAGTTATATGGTATACCTAATTTTGCCGCATGCTCCCCTACAGGCCAATGCCCTGTGCAGGTAGCGACAATCCTGGCTATGTCATGCCTTGGTTTGGAAATTAAATTGATTGATTTTGGTTTGTTATAGGCGGGCCAGATTTTCCTGGATATAACGCAACTCGTTAAACTACTCCACCTATGATTTGCTTCTGATGTGTATTTGGTCAGGATATTGCCCTTCACAACTCCAAGAGGAGCATATACTCTCACTGCCAGAGAGTTGTGAAGGGCTGATCCTTGCCTAGCTAGTTCATCCGCCTTCTCATTTCCCTCATAGCCCCTATGGCCCGGTATCCAGATAAGAGTGACGCTCATATCCAGTTCCTTTAGGGCCTCTTTACATTGCTGGACCAGTTTAGAGGATGATAAAGCTGAATCAATGGCTTTAATAGCTGCCTGACTGTCTGTTAGTATAGCTAAATTTTGGTTCTGACGGATATTTTTAAGGGCTGTACAAGCTTCCCTTATCGCCAACAATTCTGCCTGGAACACGCTAGCAAAATCGGGAAGTCTATAGGTTTTTGAAATCTCAAGAGATTCACAGAAGACACCTGCACCAACACCGCATTCCATCTTCGAACCATCCGTGAAGATAATTGTGTCGAAGTCTTCCGTCACAACGCCTTCCTCCCAGTCGGTTCTTGACGGGAGCAAGACTCTAAACTTCTTTGAGGTGTCTAGGGTAGGGATGCAGTAATCGGTGGTTGTGGATAGGATGTCTGATGGTATCAGGCTTGTTTGGTTGCAGTGCCCGTAAGACCTAGGTTTCCAGCAGCCCATTTCTTTGAGTCTCAAGATACTGCAGGACACCTGATATTTAATAAAGAGGTCAATCGGAAGAAGGTCCAGGATGACGTTGAGTGCATCCGTTGGACAGGACCTGATTGCCCCTGATATCCCTACGCAAGCATTTCTCTGCACCTTTGTAAGCTTGTTTACTATATAGGCTTTGGTGAGAGCGGGCCACCACACAATGGAACCATAGATCAGTATCGGTCTTACAACCGCTGTGTATGTCCATTTTATCATTTTTGACTGGAGGCCCCACTTTTTGCCGAATGTTTTATTGCAGGCGTAGAAAGCGACACACGACTTTCTTACTCGCTCTTCGATGTTAAGCTTCCAGTTTAATTTGGTGTCTAGTATTACGCCCAGATATTTAGCACTGGAAGACAATGATAGTGCTTGTCCGTTTAACCGAGGTAGAGTGAAGGGTGGTACCTTGGTTTCGGTGGTGAAAAGCATCAACTCGGTTTTGTTGCTGTTAACACCTAGTCCGCAGCTCGCAGCCCAGGTGCTTACTTTCTTCAAAGCCATATTAGTGATTTCACTGATCACGCTTGGAAATTTTCCTGAAACTAGAATGACCAAATCATCGCAACCGCTTTCACTCCACTACTCTCGAATTTCACCAGAATGCTGTTCATGACCAAAAGCCATAAGAGAGGAGACAATACACCTCCTTGAGGTGTTCCTCTGTTGGCATATTTGGTACACGTTGAATATCCTAACTTTGATTGAATCCTCCTATTACTTAGCATGGATATTATCCACCTTCTAATGTAGTTCTCAACACCGAAGTCTGCAAGTGATTCAGCGATGGATTCAGTTCAGTATGGATTCATCCATATCCGAGCTGTTTCTGAGGAGTTTCTGAAAAAAGCTTCATTGACTCCACTAATAACTTTATATCTGAGCGCTGAAAAAAAAATCGTTTTCACTGGTAGATAGAATACCTGTAAGCCATTTATTTGATGTGAAATGGTATAACTGTTGTCGAGGAAAATTGTGAGTAATATCGATTTGAAATCCCGTAAAAATGTTTGCGATTGATTAACATTTTTGCAAATAACTCGGCTACCAGGCCTCCAAAAAACGTGTAACCATTTTGATGAATAGAGTTCTTAACCAATATCTCGGCTGCTATAGGACTTCAAAAAACTTGAAACATATTTCGATGAATAGAATTTGGCAAGACCTTTCTTTTGACGTAGCATTCGATGTCTGTCTAAAATTTTGGCTAAGGTTGCCCATGATAATTTTCGGAAATAATGAAGAAATCGATTTCGCTCAATTCAACATATTTTGTAGTTCTCTCTCAAACTCCGTTCCGAGCTCTGGTTGCCGAGATATTTACATTCGAAGATATTCTTTTTCTTCCTAGATGGGATTACAATTAGCCAAGGACAAAAACCTAAAAATAATATGGTTTAATTGTAAGAAATAGATAGGGACTTTCGAACCAACTTCGGATGATCTCAAATTTTGTTCCTCCAGTTTATGTTGAAAAAGAAGGGTTCCAACTAATCTAAATGTTCCAAAAAATACATGAATCTGACCAGTTTCTCAAGTTAATATACTTACTTTATACGTATCACCATTATTGCGTACATACTTCCCTGCAATATAATCGAAAGTAATAAAATATACTTGTTTCGACTTTTAAAGTCGTAAGAGTATGTAAAAACTTCACATACTTTGGGTCTTGTATTTAATCAATTCATAAATATTATAATATTCTGTGTTATGTTTCAATCATGTCACAGCACTACTTAGTCGGTTTATGTCATAGGATACTGGTAGTTCTTCAAATAAAAATTTAAGTCAACCAATTTCCAATTGCTTATAACCGTTTATAAGATATAAATAGTATATCTGATATTCATGTTTAGATTCTAGAGAAAGTAATGATAAAAATATCGCCTTGATCAGCGTTTTTGGTTTGCGTATTAAAATAAAAATAATAACGACATTATGTCACCAAAAATATAGCTATAAATGTTTGGGTCATATTTCTTAAAAAATAAATATTTTAAATTGTTCACTACCGCTGCATTCTTCGACCACCATAGCTAAGTCCTTGACCAGATCCTTCGCTTCTATAAGGTGACGGACCAAAACCCATGCGATAGTTTGCTTCATGTTGAGTTGTTGGTCTTATATTATTGTAGTTATTACTGAACATCATTCGTCCTCTTGGTGCAGAAGGGACCGAAGAATACGGAGGACGAGGTGGCTGCGGCCCTCCTCCGCGAACATCAGAGTTGTATCTCATCATACCAATATAACCAGGATGATGTCCTGTAAATTTCTGACTTTGAGGCGTATGTACTGTTGGTGTTGTTTGATTTAATTGCATTGTGGCTGTAGTTGTCGTTGTTGGTTCAGTTCCATTACCTATGCCAATAGAGAAAAAGTTTCAAAATATGTAACTAGTTAAGAAAAAATAAAGAATCTAAAAAGTTAATTGTTATCTTTCTAAATTTAGATTTCAATCTTATTATATTGCACATTAAATCAAGTAATTGAGGATGTTCTCATATGATTCCAGAACAAATGCCATCGCTGAAAATTTTGTTGATCGATTTTAACGACACGTTAAGATGACAGACAGGACCTGGTCGCATTTAAAAAAACTTAAATCTAAAAATGCTGCAAATGAATTTAATGTCAAAATGGCAGGCAATTATAATCAGGATAGAAATATTTATGTATGGTAATTAAAAAAGGAAAGCTGGAGTATGAACTTAAGTTATAAATACTAACAGTAGGAGGCAAAACGAAGCACAAACATTCCTATTCAACGAGGTGCTGTTATTCAAGCACAAAATACGTCTTTGTTTTCCAAACATCTATTGTAAAATATTATGAATTTTTGTATTAGCCAAGTCAAAGGTAAATGAAAAGCAGGCAAAATTATTTAAAGATCAATAATAGAACTCGACGTGATAAGTGACCAAGTACGTCTATTACGCTAGCAGAACCATTTCATAAGCCGCCACTGAAAAGTATTCAGTATTTTGTTGCTATTACGCTAGCAGACCAAATTTGAAACAAAGCAGCTAGCGATATGAAACCAACGGTATATTTTGTTGCTAATTTGTGCCGCAAGAATTAATTTTGTTGCTCAAATAGTTTTCGGAAAAAAGCGCAGTTACGTTTCTTCTCCTCTCTTCTGAAAAATAATATGTATACGCCCGAGTGAACTTTCTCATAAAACGTTAATTTCAATATCTAGAAAGGTATTTTCAAAGAGAAAAACAACATTTACCAGGTCAGCTAGTAGATTAAAAAAGTATCATATAAACAATTGTTTATATAAATAAAATAAATAAATAGAGTGGCGCGACAGCTCTTGAAGAGCCAAAAAGTCAAAAATTTTCTGGGTGCGTGTGAAGAATTGAGAGGACCTACAATTTAACGCCGATTCCGAACGGCAAAGTTGAGAAGCACTTTTTCGTGACTCTTGGAAGTTTTGTCAGTTCTTCGCAAGAGGCAGTGCCCGTGAAAGATGAAATAAAAACTATGGTTACGAGTAGGACTCGAACCCACGACACAGCCAACTCACCTTAACATTTGTGATTTGTGATTTTATTTTTACAAATACTGGTTGAATTTGAAGTAAAAAAAAAATGTACACTATTCATTAAAAGCATTATATAAAAGTTATTCAATTTATAATTCCATAAAATATCTTTTAGCATTGACAATGGCCTTATTCCTTGACTAAATAAAACTCTATATAAAAACTTATAATTATTGCAATTTTATATTCTAAGTGATGCGATTCTTCTCGGAGTTTTCAATGTTGAAGAGAAAAGCATTCCAATTGTATAGGAAATTATATTTTCCACACATACTAATAAATAGAGTGGCGCGACAGCTCTTGAAGAGCCAAGGCCTAAGTGGCTTACTCTCATCAACAACCCAAAAAACAGGGTAAATAAATGTTGGTGCACGAAATAGTCGCCTTTTACGGAGGCCAAGTATATAAAAACGAGAATCATGCTACCGTATGTGGGCATTATACGGCTATAGTGTACAGAAGAGCAAATCACTCATGGATGGAGTTTGATGATCTCAAAGAAAAATCGACATTCGTCAGTGAAAAAAAAAAAAAATTGTACCTAGACTAATTGTGTACACAAACGATCCCCAATAAAATATGTGTTTGAGTTTTACAAGAATTAAACAATTGTTTAAATGATCCTTTTTTAGCTGACCTGGTAAATGTTGTTTTCTCTTTGAAAATACCTTTCTAGATATTGAAATTAACGTTTTGTGGGAAAGTTCACTCGGACGTATACTTATTATTTTTCAGAAGAGAGGAGAAGAAACGTAACCGTACTTTTTTTCGAAAACTATTTGAGCAACAAAATTAATTATTGCGGCAAAAATTTGCAACAAAATATGCCGTTGGTTTCATATCACTAGCTGCTTTGGTTTGGCGTAATATTACGCTAGCCCAACATCGTTTTTTTTTTCAAGAAATAGTTGAGGTACAAAATTAATTGTTGCGGCACAAATTAGCAACAAATAAGCAACTAAATACTGAATACTTTTCGGTGCCGGCTTATGAAATGGTTCTGCTAGCGTAATAGACGTACTAATGGGCGTTAAGCTTTCAATTTTGTTGTATTAAATTTGTTTAAATATGTATGTGGTTTAGTATTAGAAATAAGCGGCGGAATGTTTGTTTTTAATGTCCGAGAGACTGCAAACAGTTCGTATTAGCATAATGTTCTGCCTGCCCCTCTGACTATAAGTCGCATCCGAAAAGGTTCAAAATCAGAACGATTATTTGCATTGGAAAGAAAAGAACTTGAATGACTATTTTTTTAATCGAAAATATCCGAATGACGATTTATTAGTATTCGAATGATCATTCGATTATTCAAATCATTCCAATACTTTTTTCTCGATTATTATTATGTATATTATTCGATTATGCCCATCACTCACCCTTACCACATGCCCCGACGTAATAGATTCGTACTACGAATCCCGAAAATAAGTATCATAGATCCCGTCGTAATAAAATTATTTGCTACGAAATTCGGAGTTCGTGAAATTGATTTCTCTAGCCTCAAACGATTAGGAAGTTTGATAGTTTTTTCTACGAACATTTTTTTTTTTGATCAGAGTTACATAACTTTAAATTCAAATGAACATAACAATTCAACCTTTTGAATCAATTGCATACAAAATTAACACAATACAGAAATCTAACATTTCAATCCAAAATTATTGGGGAAAATATTGATTTTTTTGTTTTCAATGGGTCAAATAATTCACAAATTCGGCCCCATTAACATACACTTTCTCTATGAAGATACAAACATTTTTTTTTAGAAAGAGAAAAGTTAAAGCACACATTTTTGGACCTACTTAGAAGAAGCTGTATTTAAAATGGCTAGGCTGGAGACCTCAGCAAATGGCATCCAATTTACTCGCTTTTTGGAGTTACTTGTTTTTTTAGATAGCAGATCTTCAAATCAAGGAATTTATGATGTTGGAAATGGTGACTGCGCCGAATAAATAGAGAAATACAAAAAATGTGTGAATATAAGAAAAAAGACACACATATTAACATTTTCTTTGCATTTTTAATGCACGTTTTCTTTATCGATGTCTTTCATTAATAACAATAATCGTAATCGCTATTGAATCCATCTTTATCTTTAGTAAAAATAAAAATTTCAAATCCACTTTGCATACACGTCGTAGAAATTTAATTTGTTTTGAATTTCAAGTTTTGAAGTAGTCAACTGATTCCGCAAGTCGGAATAATTGATTTGTGTTTGGCGATGTTTGACGAATTTCATCCAGTTTTGTGAAAAAAGGTAAAAAACCCAATATTGGTTTTTTGACTTCTGTTTGGATTTCCTGTAGTTTTTAATTTTTATGCTTTTTTACATTCAATTTGGATTTTTTTTATGACTTGGGTAATGTTAAAGGGTAAAAAAATGTAAAATCTGAATTTAAATTTATTTGAGACCGTGATCTTCTCCAGTAAACAAAGTACGCATCATGGGGAAAGTAAAGGAATTAACTACTGAAACTCGATCTGCGAAGAAAAATCGCCACAAAACTGAAGATATCCAAAGGAGCAGTTCACAGGACCCTACAGCGTTACTCTAGTACCGGCGGTTTTAAGGATAAACCGAGGTCAGGACGACCTAGAGTTACGACGAAAATCGAAGATCTGCATATCATCACCATAAGCAAGCGTTCTAGGAAGAAAACAGCACCAGATATACGCGCCGAAATCAATGAATTGTGGGAAGAACCACTATCTGTATCAACGATACAACGAAGGAAACCCCTTCTACGACCCCAAAACAAGATGAAACGGTTGGAATGAGCCAAAACCCATCAGGATTGGACAGATGAAGACTTCAACAGAGTCTTATGGAGCGATGAGTCCAAGTTTGAGGTGTTTGGCTCAAATCGCAGAGTGTACGTCAGGCGCAGCGCTGAACATAAGATGCTACCAGATTGTATGGTCCCAACTGTAAAGCATGGAGGCGGTGCAGTAATGGTGTGGGGATGTTTCTCATTCGATGGAGTGGGAGATCTGACCAGAGTGATCGGAAGAATGGATAAAGAAGTCTATAAAACGATATTGGAAGACCACGTTTTGGTATCTGGACTCCGATTAATCGGTGAAGGTTTTGTATTTCAGCAAGACAATGACCCGAAACACACTTCATAACTTTGCCGGGAATAGCTGAAACAAAAAGAAGACGAGGAAATTCTAAAAGTAATGGTATGGCCACCGCAGTCTCCAGATATTAACCCCATTGAGCTCTTATGGGAAGAGCTTGACAGAAATGTCCGAAATCACCACATAACATCGGAATCTGCTCTTTGGGAAACTCTACAAAATTGCTGGAATAATATCCTACAAGAAAAAAAAACAAAAACTTGTAAGAAGATTGCCCAGAATTTTTAAAAAAATTATTGAAGTTAAAGTAGGGTTTTTTTGATGAAAACTCAATTTAGGACTTTAATTGGTTTTTTTAAATAAATAATTTATGTTTTGTCAAAAACAAGTTTATATTTTTCTATCATTTACAACAAGACATGCCCTTCACTTTTTTCACGTATTAACTTTTTTCCTAAAACTACACGTTCGGGGTTAAAACTCGATATTTCTCAAATTTCAGAGGTGGTCTCAAACTTTTGACCGGTAGTGTATGTCTATTTGAATTTATGTAGCTCCGATAAAAAAAAGTTCGTAGAAAAAACCCTATTCGTTCGGGGCTAATGATGTCAATTTCCCGAACTCCGAATTTCGTAGCAAATACTTCTATTACGACGGGAGCTATGATACTTATTTTCGGGATTCGTAGTACGAATCTACTACGTCGAGGCCTGTGATAAAGGTGTATGTATATGTACCTAGTCCCGTCATAAGTTCTGATACATGTTCGAAGTTCAATAAAAGAATTTCTCGTTAATCTTTTAGTACAAAATTAATTTCTCACATTAGTAAACAGTACAAGTTTTTTATTGAACTTTAAACATGTAACAGAACTTAAGGCCGGACTAGGTATAGTATTTAAAGTATTTATTTGCAGGTTGGTTTTTCCCTCACTCCATGTCTTGTTCCTGGCTGAAAAAAAACGATTTCTACCGGGACAGATGTGCCTGGAAGATATAAAAGGAATTCCACAATTGTTGCAATTTCCTTAATATGTATATGGAATATTTTCAGGCTCCAAATTTTTGAAAATTTTCTTCCATCGCTGAGCTGTTGCGAGCTTATTTTCTTTCTATCTAAAATGCTTTCTGACAAAAAATTCCGAATAAAGCAAAATTGTTTGAGCAATTGAGAATAGTTGTTTGCATTATAAAATTTTGGTTCGTCCAATTGAAGCATCAATCTCTTGAGTTGATCGAAAAATGACTTTTTAACGGCAATATTGGATAACAGGATTTTCATAAAAAAATACAGGAAGTATGTTTTGGCATTAAAATAAAGGACAGTCCTGGGAGCATTATGTATACCTCATAGTTTGATTTTAAAATCAAAGTTCGAAATGTGCAGAAAAACAGTGAAGATGAAAATGATGTTACAATCATTTAATTAACCACGCACGATGTTCTGCATATTATAATATGTTTTGTTAGAAAATTCATAAGGGAATAAAAAATAACAACATAAATAAGACCTTGGTGCGCCAGCAAACTTAAATCAAAATTATACTGTCGACTAGCCCGGTGGAATGTTTGTCTTCATCTGCACTAACACTTATGACTGGTACAGGAAACTGTCAGAAGCTGTCATATTCTCGATTGTTGGCCGACGTCATCCAATCTCGAACTTAAGAAAACGAACATAAAATACACCATCGATGTTCCGAAGAGAATATTTCTTTATATGTAAATATTTTTGTGAGGATCAACTCATTTTTTAGTAAAGATCTAATCATTGTAGATAAGTTATATCTTTGTGAGTATATATGTACATAATAAGGAAAGAAAGGTGGGCCAAATTTCTAAACAAAGGGAAAAAACAATTAAGCCATATTTTATGTTAAATGTTGTAAAATACTAATTTACTATTTTAAACACATGAAATCTTTAAATATTGATTGTTTGACCAAATTGAAATATGTATATTTAAAGTGATATGAGTAAAACGTATGTAAGTATATGTAGGAGTGAGTTAATAAAAAAGAAATAAACAATAATTTTATTGGTTGTTGCTTCAGTCACAATCAAACGTCCAGAATACTTCAGCACTAATTCACTTAAAAAACAAAAAACAGACAAAATAAATTTACTCATTTCCCTTCGATTAAAATTCACCTTTAGCCAAACAAATATATAGAAAACAATATTTTCAGAAAAAAAAAAATACAAACCTTGGCCGCTGCCAACACCACCAGTTGAAGTTATGATGGAACTAGACGTTGAAGGAGGTGGCGGTGGTGGTGCCTGAGTAAAATCCGCTAGATCCCGCTGTTGTCTGTTTATAATGCTTTATGTTAATAAAAATTTTACAAGCATAGGAAATAAATTTGTTCTTATGTATAGTATATAGAATTCAATGAATAAAATTATAAGAAAATTTAATTATATGTAGAATTAGAAAAAATATATATATTTTGTTTCATAATAAGTTTTCTATTTTGAATCCTGGAAAATGTTTTTCAGCGTAACTGTGTATGTACCCGACCTCCTGCTAGGGATATGCTTGTCTTTCTATATTTGTTTGAAAGGGATTGAAAAAAAGATAACGAACACTGGTTGTGTTTCACAATCCGGGTTTTATCATATATTTTTTTAAGTATGAATTTTCGATCGATTTTTGACATTTGCTTATGTTATCTCCGAAAAACTCGAAACATAAAAAAACAATAACAACAACATAGAGATTATTAGTTCTGGTTCTGATCAATCTGCACTTTCTCCTGTTCAATTACAACAAAAAAAAACAAACAATTTCTTATATTCTATCATAATGTTGGTGGGCTTCGCACCAAAATGAATGACATTTTTCTCTTCTCATATTCACAACAATTCGATATTTTTGCTTTTTCTGAAACTTGGCTCTCTGATAACCACTATACTTCTGAAATGTTTGATAATAAGTAGGGCAACCAAAAATATGCTCGAGCATGTTTTTTTTTTTTGGAACGTCGAATTTGACAATTGACAAGATAGAAATACGTTTCATGAAAAAACAACCATTTTGGACCCTATTCGTAAGAGCATATTTTGTTATAAATGCATATTTTGGCATATTTCATCATTATTTGTAATTTTTGTTGCAAATGTTAGAGTAAATATTTTTTTTAAACTTTTTTTTCGAAAAATTCGCGAGTATTTTATCCAAAAGTAACGCATATCACTTGTGAGGGCCACAGGCTCCATAGAACTTGTGAAACACTTCGAGGTCAATTTCCAAAAGTTGATATTTTCATCGCAAACGTAAAAAAAGTGTTTAAAAGCTCCGTCAAGAATAAAGGTATTCAAGGATATTGTACCGGAAACACCACTTCCTTCGCAAACGATTCCGACTAATTGGGTATCTTGGAGGGAAGCAGTTTACTGTGTAGAAATGTTTACAAAAAAGTGGAAAGCCTTTTCGAAACACTACATGAAGAAGAATCAGCTGCATTACGAGTTTTTAACAAATCGTTTTAATAAAGTGTCATTAAACGTGACTTGATATTTCTATCATCCCATTATACATTTTTATTGAAATGTAGTGCACAACTGGAAACAAGCGGCCTTCAGCTAACATAAAATTATTGATCGATGCCCAAGTTAAAATTAATACCATCGACTCCAATATCGAAAAAATAAAAAAAAAATTATCGAATTATAGAATTTATTCGTAGAAAAAAAAAACTGCATCTGAAATAATGGCATTAAAGTTTGCACGTATAACTGGCGGATGATGTACCTAGAAAAATGTTTTCAGAGAAATTTTTTTAAGTAAAACTGTTTTAATTTATTGCAACAAAATTTTAACAAATATTTTTTTTTTTAATTTTTTTTATTCTGGTTTATATTTTTTTGATTTTTGATATTTATTTAGCTTTTTATATATTTTTTTTAATCTTTTATTTTTCTCTAAAGATATTTTGACCTCTGATTATTTGCTATTTCAAATTTTTTTAGAGCATATTTTTAGAGCATATAATTGGCTTTCTAGAGCATATTTTTGGTTGCCCTAATAATAAGCTATTCAATGATTATCGTAATGATCGGTGTTATCAAACAACTGGTCTAATTCGTGGAGGTGGAGTATTAGTTCCAGTTCGATTTTCGATCTTGAGTACGCAGTTAGAGGATCCATCATCATCAAATCCATCAATCATCATTGATCAATTAATCATTTAAATAAAATTAGAATAGAATGAATAGTATCAAGATGTTTTCATTATCTTAAGTTATATACCACCTCTTAGCTCTTTTGAAATATACAAATCTCATATTGACAACTGTGTGTTTGTATTAAATAATTTAAAAGATAATAATCAATATGGTATTGTGTTAGGTGACTTCAATTTACCAAGGTTAGATTGTGTTTTAGATCCTGATGAGAAATATTTAATTCCATTCAATGTATGTAGAGATTATGAGAGTGTGGTTGTTGATACGCTAGCTGAGTTTGGAGTTAAACAGATAAATTGCTTTAAAAATAATTTAAATCGTTGTCTCGATTTAGTTTTCACTGAAAGTGAATTAAGTGTGCCCCACTCCTCCTCCTTTACCCAACACTGAGAACCATAAAGCACTTTGCATTAGCTTCGAATTTCTTGATTTTATAAAGCAGACATCCGATAAATGCTATTTGATTAACTTAATAAATGCAATTTTTCTAATGTTTCTAATTTTTTGAATATGGCCAATTTATTCCTTAATTTAAGCATTAATTATTGATATTGAAAATTCATTTACTTCACTAACGGGACTCTTGAATGAGGCAGTTAATTTAAACGCACCAAAAACTTTGAGTAAGTCTCAATCTTAGCCAGTTTGGTTCAATAAAAAGCTAATCACCCCTATCACAGGCCCCGACGTAGTAGATTCGTACTACGAATCCCGAAAAAAAGTATCATAGGTCCCGTCGTAATAAAATTATTTGCTACGAAATTAGGAGTTCGTAAAATCGACATCACAAGCCCCGATCGAATAGGAAGATTGATAGTTTTTTCTACGAATATTTTTTTTCATCGGAGCTGTGCTTCATATAAATTGCTTTGAAGACTACCGGGCTCCAAATGCTTCTTTAACCTTCCCCATATCTTCTTTAGAATAAGGACCACACATGGGAATATTTTTGTTTTTTTTTTCATTCCTATTAAAAAACAGCTAAATGATTTCGCTGAAAACTATCAGTTCTCAATCAAGCAATTTCGCGTCGAATTAGACCAATCACATGTCAATATCATTAGTGGTTCGCGAGGTAATCGAGCAGAAAAAATCTCAACCCACATGCATACACAATACACATTCAGAGACATCCTCGTAAAAAAAGTCCCGAAATTGCCCAAGAATTAACAAAAGCATCAAAAGGGGGAAGTGAACGCCTATTGGGACCAAGTGAGACAAGACCTAAATAACATTGGTCCACCCGCATAGGATTCAAGTAGTTGGAGAAGATGCATATTTTTTCAACTGAAACCGTCTAAAAGTATTCCTATTTTTTTTTTTGAAGGTTTGGGCGTTAGGCTAGATTGGAAGGCGTGTTGAAAACTAGTACATATTTAATAAAAAAGAAATTTAAGATTCAGGTGGTCAGAATAAAATGCACACTTTTTCAGACCTAGAAAAAACTGTAACTAAAATTAATGTCCTGGACACGTCATACGTCAACATATGGCATCCAACATCCAAAAAAAAGTTGAAGAATCAAATGGATTGAATGCATCTTTTAACGTTTTCTTTTATATTTTTGATGCACGTTTTCGTTGTCTATTTCCTTAAATGATAACAACAACTGCAACTGCTATTCAATCCATTTTCAGTTCAAATAACAGCTTCAAATCCGGTTTGCAAAAACTTCGTAGATATTTAATTTATTTTGAATTTCATATTTTGAAGTACGTCAACTGGATTCCGAAATTCGGAATATTGATTTGTGAGTGGCAATGCCTTTATTTATTTCTTTCGGGCCTTATGATTCTAATTTGTTCGTATTCGTAGCGTAGCTTTACGTTCGGAACTTTGCTACGAGGAACTCTGTGATAGGGGTGAATAAATTTAAACAATCGCAAAAATAAAGCATCTAAACGGTATCGTGAATCCAAGGAAAATAATGTTCTACAGGAATTCCTAATTCTGTTTGTTACATGCAGGGCCCGATCTAGCTTTTCTGCCACTCTAAGCAAAAGTATTATTTGCCGTCCTTTAAAATCACACCATAAAAGGCATGAAAAGTTATTTCTACTGTATACATATGTATGTATTTTTTGTACATATTCAGATAATGTAAATCTTCTGGATATCTGGATATAAACTATGTTTGTTCAAAATGTCTCCGATACTTGTTTTGTGAACTTATCATTGAAATGATAATCATAAAAACAAAAAAAATAACAGATAGTTTTTTATTTAATTTTAATTTTAGCAAAAAAAGGAATAATAATTCATTTCTGAAAACAAAACAATTTCAATTTAAAAATTATTTTTAATATAACAAAACTTAAAAGTAATACAAACATTTTTACATAACCTCAAAATCGCAATAATTAAAAAAAACAACATAATTATACTAATTGTATCTTTTATAATAAACAAATTCAGGTAAAATATTAAAGTCAATAATTAAACAATTATTTTCTATGCACTTTTTGCTCTGCAAAATTTTTACTTGCGACATATAGAATATATGGCAAGTATTGAATTCGTAAAAAAAGTTGAGATTTTGATGAGATATGATTACGATGATAGAGAAATCGAAAGAAGTGGGTCCGGTGATTCCGTACGTCTGTCTGTCTGTGAGTTAACAGGCACCTACAGCCTTAACCACTGGTCCGATTCACTTCAAACTTCAAAATTAGAGGTTTGAGCAAAAACTCATATCCCACTTGATTTTTTTTTTAAGATCAAAATTTAGGGTAGCCACCATACGATTTTTTTCGCTAAAAACCAAAACTTTAAATTTTCTCCAAAACGGCTCCTACGATTTTTTTAAAACTTCCTCAAATTTAATTTTTTTAAACATTCATATATTTTATGTGAAAAAAAATTGTATTGCTCCCATAGAACCATTTTTTTGTTATTATGTTTTCTCAAAAAATAAAAATCCGATCAGCGTATTTTTTTTTTAAGTACGCCTATATTGCTCAAATAATAATTTGTATTCAAAATTTTTCTTTTTTTTCAAAATTCTGTATCTCAAAAACGGATCAATATCAAAAACCAAAATTTACTTATAAATTGTATATTTACATATTTTTGAATACTGCATAGCTACCCAAATTAATTTGAAGACATTTTCGAAAAATGTTATATTTAAAAAATTAATTTAAAAAAAATCTGCTCCTACGTAAATCGTAGAAAAATCAACAATTTCTTAAGAAATCATATAGATTTTTGAGGCACATATTTCAATTTAAATTTTTATTTATGAATTTTATTTTTTTTATTTATTTATTATTATTTTTTTTTATGAGTTATAATTTGGAATACAGGAGCAAGTTCGTACTACCGACTCGTGCTTATTTTTTATTATTTGAAAACAATACAAATTCAATAAAAATATATTTTTTTCAGAAACAAAAATAAAGAGCCCCAAATAGTTTTGTTCTTACTCAAAAATCACATTTATCAAAAGGAACAAAAACAAATTATAATTTCATCTTAGCTTCGTGTCGACTTGTAGGTAGGAACTGCCGATGTTTTCCAAAAAAATAAAACTTCGCAGACGGTTAAGCTTTAAGGTTAGTTTAGTTCAAACTTCAAATAGTCCTAGTCTCCTCTTTCTTATTGACGCATGAGGCACGACGCACGAGCACGAACACAAAAATATTCTTAAGATCTCAATTCTCAAGTAATAAATGTGTAGTTGTTGTTTGTAGGAAAAGAGAGAAAAACACTCTCAGTCGGGGATCGGGACTTCATTTATGTAGGTAGTAACATTGTAGTATAAAAAAAAAGTCATTAATTTTTTTCAACCATCGATTTTGCCGCCACTAATTTTTGCCGCCCTAGGCAATTGCCCCGTTTGCCCCACCCTAGGCCTGGTTACATGGAGCAAACTTCAAGTGATCCGTTAACTATTTGTAATTTTTTTCGTTCTGTTTTTATACTCTCGGTCCATTCAACAAATGCCTTAATCTCATCTGTGTTAAAGTGTGTTACAAAAAAATTCTTGTCCAACTGATTTTATTAATATTAGTCAATTATTATTAGCAAAAGTGAAATACTTGAGGAACTACTAAGATTAAGTGATGAAAGCATACTGGTTTTGATGGTATTGCTCCAATAGTCCTAAAAAGATGTGCTTTCTCTCTTGCGACTCCTCTTGAAATAATCTTCAATCGATCTCTTTGTGAAGGTTACTTCTTAGTACAGTGGAAGAATTCATATATGTATCCAGTTTTTAAATCTGGTTCTAAAAATAAAGTAGTAAACTACCGCCCAATTTGCCAATTGTCTGTCATTCCTAAGCTTTTTGAAAAGATCATATAAAAAAAAACTTATATTCGCTGTAAAAGAGATTATGCATGGTTTTATAAGTGGTAGATCTACTGCAACGAACCTAACTTTATTCAGTAACTATGTTCTAGATGCTTTTGAAAACGGATACCAATGTGATGTCATTTATACTGATTTCTCTAAGGCATTTGACAGGGTGGATCATTTAATTTTGTTGCATAAACTTTCGAACCTTGGTTTTCATTCTAATCTGTTAAAATGGGTTGAATCCTACTTAACTGGTAGAACCCAAATTGATCGCATAAATAATTTTGTTTCTAATCCGATTGTTGTTACTTCAGGAGTTCCACAAGCAAGTCATTTAGGACCACTTCTCTTCCTCTTATTAATCAATGATATTCCTAGTTTATTGTTAAATTGTGTTTGTTTAACCCTAGTTTACGACACGCAAAAAATGCGAATAAAAAAACTTGGCGTTCGTGCGAACCCCACAGTTATTAATCATTTCTAATTGCTTATTACTTATACCAGGCGATACATTTTTCTTCTCGTTCTTAATTCAGTTGAGAGTTGAGGTGTTTTCCAACTATAGAACAAGTTTGGTTTTCCCAAAAATTTATAAAAATGTTGTGAAAATTCGTGAAAATATAGTTTGAAGGAGGTGGCGGTCAATAGACTTATGACTTTATATAACCCCACAGAAAATAGTCTAGCGGTGTTAAATCACAAGATCTTGGAGGCCAATTCACAGGTCCAAAACGTGGAATTAGGCGGTAACCAAACGTGTCTTTCAATAAATCGATTGTGGCAAGAGCTGTGACTTGTTGCGCCGTCTTGTTGGAACCACAGCTCCTGGACATCATGATTGTTCAATTCAGGAATGAAAAAGTAATCATGGCTCTATACCTCATTCTCATACCTCGTGGACTCATTCGGGTCTTCCTCAATGCTACGCTCTACAGTAGCAATAGCTTCTTCTGTACGCACCGTACAGCGGCGGCGTCTCTGGAGATGCGAGTTATCAATTAAAGTAATCGTGGTGCGAAAACGTTGTAACGAAGCGTTACATGCCCATCTATTATTTTTTTTTTTATACAAACAAACAAGTGGCCACCAGCATCATCGCCAATGTTTGCCATCAACAATAACAGCCGACACGATTTTCCACTCATTCATATATAATTTTACAATTCGCAAACATACAATTCACATTTAGTCATCCCACGAAAAAGCATAAGGCAACCTGCACGAAGCTACCAAAATATAGTCCACCATAGTAAAATAGTCCGCCGTGGTGAGAGTAATCCATTACACTTTACACAATAACTAAAACAGTCCGCCGCCGCCGTGGTGAAAATATTCACCAAAGTTTAAATCGTTAGTGTGGTGGAACAATAAGCCACCTCGGGAAGGGATATTAATTTAATAATTTGATTCAGTCGGTGTCTGACCGCGGAGCCGTACGGATCATCGCCGCAGGTAAGTGGTTGAATAAATATAAATTCTTTGAAGCTTCTCCCCACCAGTGGTAATGGTAAGGGGTTTCACTGATATTAGTATTATCAACCACCTTCTGCACAATATTATTTCTTTTGAGCCAGTCGGTGTCCAGCAGCAGAACGAAGCAGGTCGACTCCGAGAGGTAATTGGATAATAATTTTTTTTCCTTGGAACTTCCCCCCACCAGTGGTAAGGGGTTTCAAGGGTATTAGGCTTATTTTCGTGCCACCAGGGGCCGTACTAGTACCTGCTGAACCACCAGAGCTATTGCCTGCTGTTTTAGTGCTACCAGGGGGCAGTAATCCTGCTGTTTTAGTGCTACCAGGGGCCATTAATCCTGCTGTTTTACCATAGCTATTGCCTGCTGTTTTAGGCGCAGGGACATAAGTCCCAGGGACATAAGTCCCAAATTTTATTTTTGGGCCTTATGTCCCACCCAAGTGGGACATAACACCCAAATTGAGTTTGGGATTTAAGTCCCACCCAAGTGGGTCATAAGGCCCCAAAAAAAAAGTTGGGCCTTATGTCCCACATATAATGTACATGTATGTATTGCTTAACGATAAAACTAGTAGAATTTCAGTACCAGAAAAGAAACTTAAATACTTAGGAAAATCTGCACCTGGTTCAAACCAGTTTTTTAATAACTTCTAAAGCACCCTTTGTGTTCGATATTAATGGCACTGTTACTCTTCAAATTTTGAGAAAAAATTATGCATATATTCAAACCTTTTAATAATATGAAACATGAATCAAAGTTATAAGATCTTAGACAAGTATACAAATTTTGATAACACAAATATACATGTATGCATCAAACTTATTTTTTGAAAATATGAGAACAGAGACTTGCATATAAAATTTAAGTTTTAGAGACTTTATAAAATTAAAGCCCAAAAATCGCGCGATTTTTGGGGTTTAATTTTATAAAGTCTCTAAAACTTAAATTTTATATGCAAGTCTCTGTTCTCATATTTTCAAAAAATAAGTTTGATGCATACATGTATATTTGTGTTATCAAAATTTGTATACTTGTCTAAAATCTTATAGCTTTCTTTTCTCCACCATTTGTTTAGAAAATCCAAGAAATATAGTGCTATTACCTTGCAACCATTTTTAAATATGTAATGAATGTTTTTGAACGTTCAAGGAAGAGGCAATAGCTCGAAAAAATGAATTAATATGTCCGTTCTGCAGACAGATACTTCAAAATATTTCAATCATTTATAATAAGAAAACCTTCTTGAATTATCTTATTTCCAGTTGTGTTTTGTTTTTAATTTTTAAATACCTACATAAAACAGGAATAAAATTATTTATTTTCTTATTTACTGTTTTTTTATTTAAACTATTTTTTTTTTAATTTGGGTCTTATGTCCCACTTTCAAGAAAAAAAATTTGGGACTTATGACCCACTTGGGTGGGACTTAAATCCCAAACTCAATTTGGGTGTTATGTCCCACTTAGGTGGGACATAAGACCCAAAAAATAAATTTGGGACTTATGTCCCTGGGACTTATGTCCCTGCGCCGCTGTTTTAGTGCTCTCAGAGACCAGTTATCCTGCTGTTTTAGTGCTACCAGGGGCCATTAATCTTAATCCAGAGCTGTTGCCTGCTACCAGCGCCATTAATCCTGCTGTTTATCAGAACTATTGCCTGCTGTTTTAGTGCTACCAGGGGCCAGTAATCCTGCTGTTTTTAGTGCTACCAGGGGCCATCAACCCTGCTGTTTTGCGTGCCATTAGGGGCCGTACCAGTACCTGCCGTTCACCAGTATTACCAAATACTTAACTAATTACTCTTCTATATATATATATTTCAGAGTCATACCAGGCCGCCGTCACGCAAACCGCATAAACACACCGAACCGGTTTTACATTAACCTAGAGAAGTACCAGACCCAGCCGTACCATCTGTATTAAATTTAACTAGAGGAGCACAAACATCCAGACCAAGAGAAGGTTACTATTATTTAAGTTACACATAAGGAGCTTTACTATTTAAGAAAATTAATAAACAATAAAGAGATTGTGGACCTTTTCGCTAAAGTTTAGTGTTTTTCTTCAGAAAGGAACCTTGGCGATCCGACGAGCATAACCTCGGCTGGAAAGCAAAAAGCACATCACAACGTTCCATGGTTAATCGAATAAACTGCTCTGATGGACGATTT
Organism: Sphaerophoria taeniata; assembly: GCA_943590905.1. Lineage (NCBI taxonomy): Eukaryota > Metazoa > Arthropoda > Insecta > Diptera > Syrphidae > Sphaerophoria > Sphaerophoria taeniata. The sequence goes on from OX016542.1 coordinate 69,228,223, forward strand.
TTTCGACGATAAATTGGACGTAGTGCGCGATATGTATTCCGCACAGAATCATTATTTTCGAAATAAAATTGCACAATTTGCAGGCGTGAGTCTATTCATGATGAATTGCCAAACCAAACTGAGAATAAATCACTTGAATAAATCGTCTTGAAAATCTTGAAAAGTAATGCCAACTTTCTATACCTCGAAAAAATACGCCCGTTAATTGCCAGAACAATGGCTTTGGGTGCTCCCTTCTGACGCGAGCTTAACGAACTCTCAAATATTAAGATCAGGAACTTGGTTCTCAATCTTAAGAAAACCAATTATGCACTGTACTGTGTGTATCTTTTTATAATGTATTCTTTTTAGTTAACTTCGAGTTAATGGCAACAAAACGGCGTAATTGAAGCGCTAATTGGACAGAGGCTGATCAGAGCAGCCATTCTAGCCTACCTACGTGCTGGCACCCCACAATGTTCAGAGCTTAATTTGTTCAGAGGCTGTTCAGCATGCTCTGAAGACTCAGAGCTAGTTCACTGGTATTTCACGGGTTTAGAAATTTTGCTTTTGTTTCAAATAAGATGTCTGTGGAAAAAATGGATGCATCATATTTTATGGATACACAGATGATTTCTTTTTACATAACAAAATATAAGTAAGATGAAAGTATAGAGAATAGACATATTAAATACATACAAGTTATTGGAACTATAAATAAATCGGATTGTAAAATAAAATGCATATTAAGCACATAAAGTAAATTTTGCTCCTCTTACGACTAAAGCAAACAGATAGACCTCTCGTTCATGTATTTTTCTTCGACTTTTGTATATACTGCTCTAGAATTGGCACGAGGCTGAATTTTGTGTTGGGAACTCGCCTTGTTATTATCGCTAGTAGTTATTTGCTCGTATTTTAAAGGGAATCAGAATATTTCTGCCTGGCTGTCGTCTATTCTTGATGATGCCAATACTAGAGTAGCACATGATATACAAAGCCTGGCTTTAGGTTTCTATTGGTAGTGAATCTTATATAAATACCCCTGTAGAGATTTCTCTTTAAATTGTATCGAAATGTGTTCTAGATAAGAAAAAAAACTATATGGAGGTTGTTTTTTTTTTGCTGGTGCGCCTGCGCAAGTACAAATCAGTAACTTTACGTTTATAGGAAAACTACTATTTCAGTGTTTGAATAGAATTAATTTAAATCAAATTTAATATTTACAAAAAATTCCATCAGCGTTAAAATTCTAACGACTATAAAGAAAGTACCCGAAACCACTAACCAAATTTATAACTTTTAAACTTATTTCAACTTATCAATATGGTGTGCAAAATTTACTTACCCCACTCCCAACCTAGCCTGCATTGGTGGCGGAGCATCCGTTGCTTCACTTGTTGATTTTCTTTTGTATCCACTTCTAACCATAATTTGTTCACCGTACTGCAAGTAAAAAGAAAAAAAAAGGTTCAACTTCCCAGTTCTAAGTAAAATGTAAAATTATCTTTGCATTTCTATTTGGCAATCTGAAAGCAATACAGACTTTTCTAAGAGCGTACCGTCTTTTGTTTGTTTGTTGTGTATTTAGTTTTTCCATTTCAATAGCGAATGGGGAGTTTCCCTAGGTTAAGTAAGGTTAGGTTGGAGTGGCTGTCTAGATATTATTGACTCACTTAGACCTCAAGGGTCCGTTGTGATACCACTAAAGAAGTTACTCATGGGAAAGTAATGAACTTAAACAAACCATTTCGTACTTTTAATGAAGTTAGAGAGACATTTTGTGCCGATCGTTGCCAGTTCACTGGTATTGTCGAAGAAGGGATTACCGAGATAGTTATTCCTTCTATTGGAGAGTGCTGGACATGTACATAGAAGGTGTTGGACCGTTTCCTTTTCCTCCTCGTCCATGCAGCTTCTACAGAAGTTGTTTGCGTAGACCCCTAGCCTCAAATCATGTCTACCTATGAGGCAGTGTCCTGTTATGACTCCAATAATTGTAGAGCTTATATTTTGTCGGCTCAGGGAAATCAAGCCTTTTGACCGTTTCAGGTCTATGCTTGGCCATATTTGTTTGGTTGCTAGGCAGGTGGTTCTCTGTGACCATCTAACATTTGTTGATTCTAGAGCATATTGTTTGAGAAGATATTTGCATGTAGCAAGTGGTGTTCCTATTTTATGTCTTTGTCTAACAGTAGGCAGAACGCAGAAGTGTTCCGTTTTTGGCGAGCTCATCGGCCTTGCAATTTCCCGGGATGTCTCTGTGGCCCGGCACCAAAATGAGGTGAATATTAAACTGTTCTGTCATTTCATTCAGAGATGATCGACAGTCGTGGACTATTTGAGAGTTTGTGGAGACAGACGCGAGAGATTTGAGAGCGGCTTGGCTGTCCGAGAAGATACGTATATCCTTGCAAGATATAACGTTTTCTTTGAGCCAGGATAGTGCCTCTTTTAATCGCAATTACTTCTGCCTGGAACACACTACATTGATTGGGAAGTCTATATGTTAGACTGAGATTCAGTTGTTTCTAATAGATACCACTTCCAACGCCGTAATCGGTCTTTGAACCGTCTGTATAGAAGTGTACTGCATTGTCTTCCAGGGGTCTCTCTTCTTCCCAAGAAGATCTTGAAGGGATTGAAACTTGGAAGCTATTATCGAATACCATTTTTGGGGTGGTATAGTCTAAGCGATATGGGAAAGATCTGAAGTTGTATAAGATAGTAGTATGACCAGTGTTGTTACTGCTCCATTGAGGTGGCTCTAAGCCTCACGCATGAGTTGGCTGCCACCATTTTGGAGAAGATGTCAAAAGGTGTAATGTTTAAAAGCATTTCCAGGGCTGCTGTTGATGTTGAGCGAAGTGCTCCTGTGATGCACATACCTGCTGACCGCTGGACTTTGATAAGTTTATTTAGATTTACCACCGTGCCCAGTGCGGCCAACCATACGACAACTCCATAAATGAGTATCGGTCTGATTACCGAATTGTATAGCCAGTGGGTTACTTTTGGGGAGAAGCCCCATTTTGAGCCTATGGCCTTTTTACAAGTACAAGCCTTTTTTACTATTTCATCAATATTTGCCTTCCAATTTAGTTTTTTGTCTAAAATGAGGCCTAAATATTTGGCTTGGGCGGAAAAGCTTAAGGGTATTCCTTTAATCTTGGGTCGGTGAATCTGAGGAATTTTGTACCTTCTCGTAGAGTACTAGTTTTGTTTTATGTGGATTGACGTCCAAGCCACACTGCTTAGCCCAATTGGTTAGCCTGTTTAAGACATTTTGTAGGTGTTCCGAGAGAACCACGTTGTTAAAAGCGCCTTCTATATCAAGGAATGCAACCATAGTATACTCTTTATGATGGAGGGAGTCTTGTGTCAATGTTTGCTCTGAGGTGTATATCTACTAGTCTTTCTAATGTCTTAAGGAATGATGATAGACTTATGGGTCTGAGATCTTTAGGATTAACTTGCGAGCATTTTCCCGCCTTGGGTATGAAACTATAGAAAAGTCACTTAACGTTAAGGAATACACTCTTCCATCATTCTTGGCATTGAAGGAGCCTTCAATAACTTACACAATAGTGCAATTGAGAAAGCACTTAATGATCTCAAAATAGAAGAAGTAGTTATCATATGGATCATGTGTATGCTGAAAAACATACTGATATATTATGGCGAGCTTGGTAACGCACAGATAAAGATGTACGCGTCTAGGCAAACCCCACAAGGTGGAATTCTTTCACCGCTTCTCTGAATCTTGGTGATGAACGAGATCCTGATAAAACTTAAGAAAAACGGTATAGTAGTGGAAAAATACCACTATTAGCGAGATGCGGCCTTAAGGTAATCCCCTTAAAACAGAACTGGTTCTTTTCACAAACAGAAGAAAATTACCTCCGTTTGCAATACCAACATTCGATGACCGCACTTAACATTTCCGACCGAGAGAGATACCTCGGGGTTATATTGGACAAAAACTTAACTGGGGCCCAAATATACAAGAAAGATACAGGAAAGCTTTACTCAGGCAACAAGATTCTGGGTAGAAATTGGGGACCAAACCCAAAAATAGTCATGTGGATGTACACTGCCACTGTCAGACCGATTCTAACCTACGGCTGTTTGGTCTGTACAAAGTACAAAGAATGGCTTGCATTAAAACAAGTGGTGTGATGAGGACTATCCCAACTGTGGGTTTAGAAGCAATCCTCAATCTCCCCCCATAGATCTATTTTTTCAAGAATCAGCCGCAAACAGCACCCTTAGGCTCAGTCAAACCAGTATCTGGAAAACTAGCCAGAGTGGCCACACTGCTATTCTTCCGTACTAGTTTCCCCAATAGACTAGATTGGGAAAATAGTGTGCCCTACACTTATGACTCGACTTTTACCATCTACAGTGATGGCTCGAAAAATAAACACTGGAGTAGGTGCAGCTTTCTACTCGGCAAGCCTCACACTTGCCGATTCATTCAGGCTACCCGACCATAGCAGCGTCTTCCAAGCCGAGATCTTGGCAGTGAAAAACGCTGCTAAACATAATATTCCAGATGGCGATATCATGCGCGGACATCACTTTTTTCATTGATAACCAAGCAGCAATATAAGCTATCTCTGCCAAACAAATAAAGTCGAAGCTTGTTTCTTGCTGTCGCTGTTGTGCCAGGCAACGAAAAAGCGGATGAGCTTGCAAGGGAAGGCTCAACTCTGGACACAACAAAGTTCAGATTCTTCAGGATTCAAAAAAGTGATCAATTGGAATTTAGATAGCCAAATAAAAATGTCAATACAATTTTCTTACCGCTGGTGGCGGAGCTAGTCTTTGCTGTAACTGTTGCTGTTGCTGAAGCTGCTGTTGGTGTTGTAGGTGTTGTTTTTGTTGTTGCTGTTGCTGCTGCTGCTGCTGCTGCATGAGAGATTGTGGAGCATTTGTATTTGCTTGAGTGAAGGCTAAGCTATTTTGATTCACACTTATTAATCCCATTTGGTGTTGCTGTTGCTGAGGATTTTGTTGGAGAAATGTTTGTGGTGGAGGTGGTTGCGTTTGATAAACATTAAATTGCTGCGTTGTAGGTTGTGCTTGCATTTGAACTTGATGCATCATTTGAGGTTGGAATTGTAGCTGAAGCTGCTGTTGCATCATAGGTTGAGAAAAAGTTACTGCTATTGGAGCTGTCTGTTGAACAGGAGCTCCTGACACAGGAATACTGCCCATTGAGATTGGGGGCGGTGGAAGTGTATTTAAGTCTCCAGCTGAAATTTGTTGAGTCACAAATTGAGTTGGTTGTGGAGCACGTGCCTGCCATTGTGCTGTTGCCGTGCTCATCACATAATTTTGTCCATTCGGTGCTGTGTGAATGTATTGCTGTGTCTGTTGATGTTGTTGCGGTTGCAACGGTATAACTTGCTGTTGAAACTGATGAATGCTTGCACCCTGATTGGTGGTTGTGGTCGTGAAAAGAGTATTACCGACTATATGCTGCTGGACACCATTCATTGGAGGCGGCACTGACATTGTTATCGCGGGTGGAGGAACGTGCTTCATTGGTGGGGGAGGCTGCCGCATTAACTGCTGCTGAGTTGGTGGTGGTAAAGACGTAAGGGCTCGTACAAGCGAGGCGTCGGTTTCTACGACAGGAGCCACACCAGAGTCTTCCTCAATTACAGGCAATTGATCGGTGTCATCTTGCTTCTCAATTGTGTATTCCTCATTGTCGGTAGATGAAGCTTGTTCTGCTCTAAGCTGAGTCTGTTCGAGTTGTTGATGCATTGCATCAGCGATGGGGTTGGTCTGAACGGCGATAGCCCCGGGCGGTAGTTGCATATGCAACGGTGGAGGATGTTGTATAATCGACAGCTGAGGAGGTTGACCTTGTGTTTGTTGGATTATCGTTGGCGGGGGAACCATATATGCAGTATTTCCCTGCACTGTAATATACTGCTGTTGTTGTTGATGTTGCTGCTGCTGCTGTAACTGTAGTTGACTGAGAGATGGTAGCGCTTGCATTTGGATCCCTTGTATTTGCTGTGGCGATTGATGATAAACCTAATTGAATTTGAAAATCAATTCGAATATTATTTTTGATTAAAGATTTTTTAACAAACCTGTTGCAGGGTCAAAGGATTTCCTTGAGCATCCCTTGCAGGTTGCTGAATATATTGATACTGGATCGAAGCTTGCGGCTGATGGTTGAGTATAATCGGAGAAGGCGCAGGCTGTTGAGCATTTAGTGTAGTACCTGCTGCTTGTGTTGGTGGTTGATGGAACTGAACGATCTGTTTGATTGGAGGCGGCATACTCAAGTTATGATTGCCTGTCGGCTGCTGTTGCGGCTGCTGGATGGCCATATTTGCTTGTGGCATATTAATAGGAGCACCTCCTTGAGTAACGAATTGCTGATGGATTATATTGGCTGGTGGCGGAGCAGCAGCCGGCACTGATGGTGGAGCCACATTTGCTTGAATGACTGATGGCGGAGGTACACTTATCAACGAGGGAGGAGGTATATTTATCTGAGGTAATGCCGGCGACTGCTGTTGCTGCTGAAACTGAAGGAACTCTTGTTGCAAGGTTTCAATTAGGTTTTTAGCTAGCTGTTTTGCTGAATTGAGATTTTCTAAGCGTTGATGTTCGATAAAAAAGTGCAGTGGCTCTTGAGACTCGGTTCCAGTGGCTGGGTCGATGAAGAGCGATCCGATTCCACGCAAGGTGATGTTAACACCTGTTTCTTTGCGTATGTATTGCATATTAGCACCGGCTACTCCTGTCAGCTGTTCCCGTAAATTGTATGAAGGCGGCACACGGTCAAGTCCGATTATAAGCTTCTCAACGAGCACATGTCCGTTATTTTCCTTCATATTTGTATTAATGTCCTGTTCTGGTGGTACGGGACCACATCCATTTCCCAATGTCTGGGTTTGGTTGGTGTACACCGGAGGCTGGCGGATATTGTAAATCATATTGTTCATTTTATTACCTAACTTCTTGTTTCTAATTGCATAATACAATTTTCTTTAGGTCGCAATGTTCTGTAACTCTGGGACAATTTTTTTTTATTTTTATTCCAGATAATAGAAAACTCTTTCTTACTGATGCTTTTATGGCACTTAAAAACCTTTTAGTTGTACATCAGCACCAAGTCAAGGTAATCACTTTCATTTGGGAGCCATTCAGAAACAATAATTTTCTATGGAATATATTTTGCATCTATGTTTGTATTTGCTTTTTAAAATCACTCAATCAAAGGATTTTCAAGAAAACTACTAAAGAAACGTCCAAAAATATAAAAATAAAACTGCATCATTTCAAGCTCAACGCTTTTCTTTTTGGATGAACGTGAAATGGTAAAACTACTACATGAAAAAGAATAATTACTTTTACTAGAGAGAAGGACAAATGAGACAGACAAACGCAAAAGACGTAAACAACAACACAGCTACAACATAGATAAAAGGAGATAAGAAACCAAGCTGTTAAAATAAATTGCCGTTCCTGCCAATACTTTCACAGTAAACTTGCTTCCACCATCTGGGGAACAAAAGGTGAGTAAAATTGAGCACAAGATGGCAGAAATGTTTTCCTACCTTCCACTTGCCACGAAAATTTAAAAATAAGGATGTTCGACAGTAAAAGTATTCATATGGACGCAAAGTCAGATGTTCAGAAATGAAAATGAAACATGGCGCCAAAAAATTTCAGGTTTGTTTCTTAATTATATCGGTGGAATTTACTTGCTCAGAGGAAAAAAGGGAAAAACGCATGTACAGAGACAAAACTTTAACAGCCTGATTCTTCTCCTTGTGAGGACTCACAAGTCATAAGCCCTTGTGACTATTTCTTGTGAGGGTTGTTGTGATTGGATAACACTTGTCGGATTCTCCCATAATCCTCACAAGAAAAGTCACAACAAAACTCACCACAGCCAAGGTGAATATGGAAATGTCATCAGCTTCTCGTTGAAAAAAATTAAATTCGCATACAATAAGCAACGTTTCTGCAAACTGTGGCTTGGCTGAGAGGTGTTGTATAGTTATTTCCTATACACTTCTGATTAGAGCTCTGAAAGAAACTATTCAAAACAAATTTAATAAAACTACAATGAGAAGAGCAAAATGTAATACATACTCGAAGTACAAAAGGCAAAGTAGTTTGTTGATTGTCATGACTCATGAGGCTTCAAACTTTGCACAATGTTTTTGGAAAACGAAAAAAACTTAACAAACGTGCTATTTTGTCATTGGTGTCTCTTAGGATTCGTAAAAGCCGTCTTCGCTGCAATCTTATTCAATTTTATTAGTTTGTTTCAAATGAAGTGCTGTTGTAAAATTCTTACTTTTCATTAACGGAGGAAACTTCGTCAAAAATATGTGCCATAATCATTTCAACTTCCATTTTTTTCAGTACTCAAATATCAAAACTCAAATCATTTGCTAGTTATGACCTGCTCTGAAAGAGATCACAATTTCTATTGTTTTTGTGACTGGCTGAATACAATGAGATGTAGCTGTATCCCAAACAATTCACTGTCGCCAAAAACGTCATTAAAATCGCTTATTGTCTAGCAACAGTGGAATACAATGCGTAGCGCAATAAAATAGGTAGCTGTCAAAATAAAAAAAAATTAAATTCAATACTGAAAATTTAACTGTGTTGTGAAACTATTTAGCTTGTGTTTGCTTGAAAAAACTTAAAAAATGATGAACGAAGAAGAAGAAATTGCATTTGCAGGGATTGCGTTCAGTAGATCTGATGAACTGTCAAATTTGTAGCCCAAAAAGTTGAAGTTCACACACATCAAGCTACAAGCCACAGGCTCAGCTGCACATTGTATCGCACTACATTTATTTTGTATCTTTCAACTGTGAAAGCGCTACAAACTACGACCACAGCTACACCATTGTATTCAGCCACTGACTCTCACAAGTTGTGACTGTGGGGGAGAATACAAAAAAGTCACAAAATCAATTTCACCTCTTCTTATGACTTGTGAGTTGTGAGGTATCAGCGATGATGGGAGAATCGGGCTATAAACTAGTCTGTGCACCTGTATGTCAGTTTCCGATCTCCCATTTTCTGATAAGTTGGTAAAACGAAAGTCAGATTCCTATCTGCTTCTTTCTATTGTCAGAGACAGAAGGAGATCGGAAACTGACGTACGTTTTACCCTCCGGATACCGCAAATTTAATTTTATTACTTCGTGTCTGTGAATAAATGAGAAAAAACAGCAACAAAAAACACAGTAAAAACACGCATACTCTTGCAGTAAACTTGGACCGCAGCTTGTAGACATTGTCATTTTGACAGCTTGGTTTCCCATATCCCATCTCCCTTTAATCTTTAAAGTCATGTGTGGTTATTGTACGGCAGAATCTAGGCTAATTCTTCCAATTTTTTTTTCTGGTGAAAAGTTGTAAATAAACGGTTATCCACAACTGTCCAACAATGAAAACACCGAATTTTATGTCCATAAACTATCAAAATATATTTTCGGTTGGTTTGTCGAAATTTCATACCTCAGCTAAGTGCAATGAAATCCGTAAACTGGCAAGATTACGTGTTGTAGATAACAGTGATTTGGGAAAACGTGCAATGGTTGAAGGCAAACCCCCTCGCTGCATTCATGTTTACAACAAACGAGGTGTTGGTTTGATTGGCGACAAGGTTTTAGTTGCTATAAAAGGGCAAATGAAGAAGGGAATCTTAGTTGGACTCAAGCAAAATCAAAAGCCAAAGGTTCCAAAATTCGACAGCAATAACTTGGTCCTAATAGACGACAATGGAACACCTCTGGGAACAAGAATCCACGTACCAATTCCAACACTTTTAAAAACTATTCTAAAAGAAAAAACGTTTTCCAAAGGAGCAGACTATACGAAGTTGCTAGCAATTGCAACTCGTTTCTTATAAGGAAGATGTTCAATTTGTTGTTTAATTTATTTTGGTGTAGCATAATAAAATGATGTAAAAAATGATTCAATTTGATTGTTTTCGAGTGCTACGGTCTTTTCCTTGGGCCTTCATCTTCCGTTAGAATATCCCGCTTTCGTTTCTTAGCATGTTGTTGGACCATTTCCGATGAACAAATCTGAGTGGCTTTCATTTGCAACCAGTTGATGTACTGTAAGAAGATTGTTTAACAGTTGGAACTTGGAACATGACTTGCATAACTTAAACCTACGTTAGTGTTTGTTTTCACCCCCATTGCGTACAACTTGTTTTCCACACTGTCCAACCTCTGGTTTAGTTTGCTATCGTCGTTGGTATTCTTTGAAATGTCCAACAGATACCGAACTCTCTGTCTCAACGTTTCGAAGATAATTTTTCCAATGGTATGATTTCTGTCATATGGAGTTATATACCTGCCATATTCGTAAAAATGAGGATGAAGTTTGCCTAGTTCGATGTGCGTGGTTTCAGCTTCACATACTGCTTTATGGACACTTTTATATATATTTGGTACTTGGACTCTAAAAGTAAATTTATGTGATTTTATTGATTGAATAAATAGATTCAAGACTCACGAAAAACACAGATTATTTACTTTAAGGTCTTTGATGTACCAAAGCGGGAGATTTACCGTCTTTCCAGAATCGAGATCATCAGTTTCAGCACCAGGATCAAGGAAACCTATAAACGTTTGTTTTAGAGTAATATGAATAAGAACAACTTGTGTAAACATTACCCATTTGCAGAAGGTTAGCAATAACTTTGCATTCTACCTTTTCCTGAGTTACGAAAATATCTTCTATGGAAAAGTAATTTGGAAAATAGCTGAGTGAATTCATTTCTCTTCTTGTTTTGTTTGATCTTGTCATGAACCTGAGCCATATACAAAGACAAAGACCTGAGCTTTGTTGTATACAAATCCCATATACAAAAATCCAGAGATAAGAAACTAAGCTGTCAAACAGCTAGATGGCAGAGACAAAAGGAGATCGGAAACTGACTTATGTTTTACCCTCCGGATACCGCCATATTTTACTATTACTTCGTGTCTGTGAATAAATGAGAAAAAACAGCAACAAAAATGAGTTGGGCTTGGTAGGACCGTTAGCTACATGTACAATGTACGTGAGTGAGGCCTTTGTATATGGATTTACCTAGTACTATCAAGAATGGTTTTCGAGCAAGCAAGCAGAGAACACACATTACAAACTAATGTAAAAAACTGTCAAAAAACTGTCAAACCAAGCAGAAAACCATTCTTGATATTACCTGGTAAATCCATATACAAAGAGTGAGGCAACAAAAATTTCTGATGACGTCAATTTTGGGAAGTTGTAATGTCAATTTTTGGATTTTGTAGTGTCAAACTTTGACTGTGTTGTCATTTTGCCGAGCTGTAATTGGTCAAATGTTGTTTTGTATTTTCATCTGTCAAAAAAAACAAAAACTCGAGTTCAGGGGCGCATTTATTTTTGTTGGTGATCGTTAGGCGCTACACATTATCTTGTGCTTTTTAACACCTGATCAGTTTGTTCAAAGAATGCGTTCTCTAAAACGACCTGAAGAAGGACAATAAATATGACGAATTAAGGATGAAAAATGAAGAAAATGTAACGAAAATTAAAAAAAATAAAACTCGTGCATGTACACCTTGAACGTTAAAACACCATGTAGTCCATAAAAAGAATTGAAATTGAAAAATAAAATTGATAGACAATATGGGCCTGCACACACGGGATGAATAATTTTTGGACTGAAATGGGTTTTATTCTTTAGTCCAAGCACACACGAGATGATTTCAGACTGGGGGGAAAATGTATATGTGAACCTCTTTTAAATGTGTGAGTATATATTTCGTACCAAAACTGTCAGCTTTTGTTTATGTGTTAGTTTTAGTCTTCGTTCATCCACCAAATTTCGGGTTGAAAATTTCAGTCCGGTTCATACTGCACACTTCGCTTCCCTTGCCCACTAAACTGATTTTAGTCCGGATGAATTAGTCTCGTGTGTGCAGGCCCAATCGATATAATCTTGATTCAATCATATTTCGCTTGGCGCCCCTGAGAACCATTCAACTGCCGACCAGCCCTGTTGTAATGCGTTTGTATTTGTGAAACTCACACTACTTAGAAAAATGCTTCACTTCTTTTTCATAAGACCCCTTCCTGTACTTCTTAATCAATGGTAGGACCATATTTACTGTGATAGTATTGGTAAAAACACGCATACTATAGCAGTAACTATGGTCCATAGAGGTAATTAATTTCTAATAGAAATATTTATTTGCGGACAAAAATCTTATATCATCTCTGAACTGAACTAGTAAGTATCTATCGATTGACACCATTTTCGTGTATCGGGTCCGTCCTGCAGCCAAGTTGGGAAAGTTGGAAAGAGTTTTTCCATAAATAATTTGTGATCCATAAAAATAGCCGCCCAAAAGCGAAGTAGGATTAACCACTGATCTCTATATTACACTGGATAGTGTATTACCTACAAAGTATAACAGTTTTTTTGACTCCATTTGAAGATGACAGTCAGTGCCCCTTTTCGACTTTTTGACGTCTAACAGGTCTAACTAATGATGTCGATGTGTTGATATTTTTTATCGATATTTAATTTTTCGTTATATCGATATAAAAATCTGAGTATCGAAAAGGTATAAAAAATCGATATTTTTTATGACTAAGGCCATGTGCGGATTGGATGAATTGATTATTGAATTGGATGAATGATTAAGGCCGTGTGCGAATAGGATGAATTGTGGTTAAAAATGGATGAATTTTTAACCCCTACTGTCGTATTTTAACCTGCTCAGCAGCTATTCTAATTTTAACACATTTTAATCAATGCGAAATGTCAAAATTTAACTGAATTCGCACACGGCCTAAGAAAAACCTTCAAAAGAAATACCACACACTACACTCAATTAGTGTACGTAAATAAATCTGAGATCATGAAACATCAATTATTTGAAAACACAAGTGATTTGTCGCACCATTTGCACACAAAACATTCTCAACAATTTGCTCTCTCGCATCATTCACACCATACAAGCATACTTTCATAGTTCACAAGTTTTTCAGCTCGTACGCAAAATACAAATCCTTTTTGATAGCTTGGTTTCATCTTTAGGCGTTTTTGTTTTTTAGAACTGAACAGAGCCTGAACTGCCAAACTCAAAATTGTGTTTCTTTTTTCGTTCAGAGTGTTCAGAGCAACAAAGTTTTGTTACTTTTTTTTCGTTCAAAGCACTGATTCTGAATGTTCAGAGTCGAACCGACGCGCTCGGAAAAAAGACACCGAGCATTGTGAGCAACATGTCTAAACAAACAAATGTAAAGCTTTAGGTTGGGGGAAATAAAAAGAAATGATAAAAGTAATAATTAAAATAGGCAAAATTATTTTCTTGTCATATTTTACCGATATATCGATATTTTTTTAATAAAATATCAAAACCGATATTGATATTTTTAAAAAATATCGATACGATACTTTTTTGCATTTCGACATCCCTATGTTAGATAGGCTTCCAGAGATTAAAGTTGTTTCTAAGAGAAGATAGAAAAAATGAAATTCAGAGATAAGTAATGTGGAGATCAGTGGTTCTTTGACGTATATTTTTGTTATACTGTTATACGAATTTTTCCCTTTTCGACTTTATAACAATGTTCAAATGGAGTCACTTTTTCTGTATGAATACACTATCCAGTGTATTATAGAGATCAGTGGGATTAACTGATTGTGAACTCCGAAAATGTAAAAATGTGTTGGATAAATTTGAATAAAGTAATTTCTTGTTTTATTGCAAGTGTGAATAAGTTTTAATTTTTCGGCCTAGCCGAATACCTACTACAATATAATGAACTCTGGAATACTACCCTCGAATCGAACGGAAACATTTAGAATATGCCAGACTAAAATGGAAAGAGAGATTTCAAGAGCAAAGATGGGCAAAACTAGTAACAAAATAGACTCAATCTGATAAAAGACGACCTGAAACACCTAAGAATAAGATGGGATGGTGATTTGGTGGACGCAGACAAAATTGTTTAAACCAGACTTTGTTTATAGTTTAAATAAAAAAAATCTAAAGTAAAAACAAATTGTATTTACTTACGAACTTAAGAACGCGCTACAGTCCGGTGTGGACTTGGGCCTCAATCAACAGTCTCCGCCAGCTAGCTGTCTCCAGTTTTGCACTCAAAGTTGATTGAGGTCCTCTTCCACTTGTGTCCGCCACCTGAGTCGCAGCCTTCCTCTTCTACGTCCCTCGGGAACGTAGCTCATTGCCAACCTTGATGGAGCAGCGTGAGTTCTCCATCGCCATTTTGCACAAGCGAACGAGCTTGGCAGGGATGCCAAAACTAGACGTCTCTGTAGATGCTGTCATACGCGGCCTTAAAATCGATGAAGAGGTGTTGGGTATCGATTTGGAGTTCATAGGTTTTTTTCAGGATCAGCCGCAAAGTCAAAATTTGGTCAATGGTTGACTTTCCTGGCCTGAAGCCACATTGATAAGGACCAATCAATACCTTCCGATAAAACCTGCTAACTTCATTCCTGCTGTTGGCTCTCTCAACATCTTCGATCTAACGCTTCTCATGCTCTCTTTTTTTCTCCTGAGAAGCCGGTGTCCTCTCTCTTTTTTGGCTCGTAGAGCTCACGAGCAGCTTTTTTCCTTCTAAGCAGCGCAGCTTTGTATGCCTCCTACTTGGCTGCATGGGCCTGCCTGCATTCTTCGTCAAACCGAGGGTTTCGTTTTGGTGGCTGTGTGAAACCTAGCACATTAGAGGCGGCATCTCTAACTGCTTTCTGGCAATCTTGCCACTGGTCTTGGATACTTGATGTTCGCGGCAAAGGACTCCTTAAGAGGTTACTTGACACTCGATCAGAGAAGGATCTGACGATCTCTTGTGTGTAGCCGTCGAATTTTCCTTCAGCATTTCCTTGTTTGGGCCGTTGTCGGGATATTCGTAGCACTACCTTGGCTACGACGAGGTAGTGGTCCGAGTCGATGTTGGCTCCTCGGAAAGTTCGAACATCTAGAATGCTGGACAAGTGCCTTCCGTCGATCGCAATGTGATCAATCTGGTTGACGGTTGATTGATCAGGAGATCTCCATGTATCTTTATGTATGTTGAGATGTGGGAACCAGGTGCTTGCTACAACAACATTTCGCCCCGCAGCAAAATCGATCAGCCTGAATCCGTTGTCGGAAGTGGTGTCGTGCAGGCTGTGCTTTCCGACTGTTCTTCCAAAGATGCCTTCTTTTCCCAGCTTTGCGTTAAAATCGCCGAGGACAATTTTCATGTCATAGCTAGGACATTGCTCATATGTTTTGTCGAGGAGCTCGTAGAATTCGTTTTCGGTGTCGTCCTTTTTCTCTTCTGTGGGGGCATGCGCGCATATTAAGCTAATGTTGCCGAATTTAGCCTTGATTCGGATCGTCGTGATCCGTTCGCTTACGCATTTGAAGCTCAAGACTTTTTTCCTGAGTGTGCTTCCCACCACGAATCCGCATCCAAGGAGTCGCTGTTGTTGCTCCCGGTAACAATCACCATAGTAGATGTCGCAGTTTTTCATCCTCCCTTTGCCCGGTCCATCCCATCGCATTTCCTGGATAGCGGTAATGTCTGTTTTGTAGCAGTTGAGGGTCTCCGCTAGTTGTTCGGCAGCACGCGGTCCATTAAGGGACCTAACATTCCACGTGCATATCCGAAATTCGTCGTCCTTTATACGTTTGCTTGGGTCGTCATCAGTGTATCCGTCCGTTTCCGAGGCCTGTTGTTGCTTCGCAACTAGATTTTTTCTATGTAGTCGAGAAGTCACCCCGACGTACAACCCCCAACCTGGAGTACCAGGTACTTGATATGACTCCAAGTACAAAAGCCGGAAAACCGCTCCTTTTACGACCTGAGCTTCAAGTAGTTCGACCTAACTGGATCTTCATGGAAATTCATCCGCTGCCGTCCCTCGTGGGAAGTGCCTTGGTGGGAACACTCCTTCGTTGTGGGGTAATTAGTAGTAACAGCCTACTCCGCTTCGACCTGTCGACCATGGGAGGCCCTGCTGCGAAAACAAGTTTCGCGATCGCATAGCTCTAAGCTTCGTAGTAGTAGTAACCGTAAGCCGGTCCTCCACGTCAAGGCTTACCCCATGGAACGGACCAGACTTTGTTTATAATTTAAATAAAAAAAAGCTTAGTAAAAACAAACATTGTATTTATACTTTATACAAAAAAATTCAAAATAAAAGTTAAAAATAGGAAAAACATTCTTTATTCTGATTCTACCGCAAACTAAACAAAGCTTGTTTATTTTTGTTTTTTGAGAAATACAAGGAAACAACAACAACAAAGTGTACTTCACGCGGAAAATGATATTTTCAAGAAATTTAACTTTTTGTTTTATTCTTTAAAAAATAATCAAATAATATAATAATTCCCAGTTTCATCTTATATTCTACATAAAAAGAAATGGAAGAAAAAAACAAGAAGTAAGAGTTGATAAACCATAATTAATTGAGTGATAAAAGATAACAGAAATAATAGTTGATGAGTAGAATAAAGAAAATATAACAGATCTCTTAAGCTGTGATTGAATTGTTCACTGAGTTAACGATAGAATGTCCACCATTGAGATGATTTGCACTCTTGTAGTCATTTTCCTCTTCTTCTTCGTCTTGTTCGTCCAAAGTTTCCAGTTTTTGGTTCTTCATTCGCAATTCGAATACTTCACTTATGGCTTCGCGAAAGCATAGGAAATTATAATCGATGACGCCCTGCCTGCTGAAATTATCTTCGCGCAGAATACAAACCAATGCTAGGAATTTATTAACTTCACGAAGGTAAAGTATTGTACTGTTGTTCAATTTAATGAGACTAGAACTTTTGCAATCAAACGCTGTTTCCTCAGAACTAGAAAAAGTTAAAATTTAATTTTAAATAAAGTTTAATAGTCTAAGATCCGACCATACAATGACCTTCACCCATCGCGTTACGTTATATTAAAAAAAATAAATTCAGAGAAGGTTGCCTAAAAATGTAGGTGCAAAGTGCGATTAATCGATAATTAAAAAACAGTTATTTGTTTACTTCGACTGATTCGAAGCACAGGCCGTAAATGGAGCCGGCTCTTGTACTTGGAGTCACATCAAGTGCCTGGTACTCCAGCTTTGAGGGTTGCACGTCGGGGTGACTTCCCGACTACGTAGAAAAAGACCAAGCAAATGTATTATGGACAACGAATTTCGGATATGCACGTGGAATATTAGGTCCCTTAATAGACCGCGTGCTGCCGAACAATTAGCGGAGATCCTCAACTGCTACAACCTACAAAGCAGACATTACCGCTATCAAGGAAATGCGATGGGATGGACCGGGCAAAGGGAGGATGAAAAACTGCGACATCTACTATGGTGATTGTTACCGGGAGCAACAACAGCGACTCTTTGGATGCAGATTCGTCGTGGGAAGCAGACTCGGGCAAAAAGTCTTGAGCTTCAAATGTGTAAGGGAACGCATCACGACGATCCGGCTAAATTCGGGAACATTAGCCTAATATGCGCGCATACCCCCACAGAAGAGAAAAAGGACGACACCAAAGACTAATTCTACGAGCTCCTCGACAAAACATATCAGCAATGTCCTAGCTATGACATGAAAATTGTCCTCGGCGATTTTAACGCAAAGCTGGGAAAAGAGGACATCTTTGGCGGAACAGTCGGAAAGCACAGCCTGCATGACACCACTTCCGATAACACATTCAGGCTGATCGATTTTGCTTCGGGGCGAAATGTTGTGGTAGCTAGCACCTGGTTCCCACATCTCAACATCCATAAAGATACATGGAGATCTCCTGATCAATCAACCGTCAACCAGATTGATCACATTGCGATCGACGACGGAAGGCACTTGTTAAGCATTCTAGATGTTCGAACTTTCCGAGGAGCCAACATTGACTCGGACCACAACCTCGTCGTAGCCAAGGTAGTGCTACGAATATCCTGACAACGGCCAAAACAAGGAAATGCTGCAAGAAAATTCGACGTCGGACAGCTACAATCGCAAGATCCTTCTCTGATCGAGTGTCAAGTAACCTTTTAAGAAGTCTTATGCCGCTAACTTCAAGTATCCAAGACCAGTGGCAACATTGCCAGAAAACAGTTAGAGATGCCGCCTCTAATGTGCTGAGTTTCACACAGCCAACAAAACGAAATACCTGGTTTGACGAAGAATGCAGGCAGGCCCATGCACCCAAGCAGACAAATCGACGCTGCATAGAATGACAAGAGCTGCTCGTGAGCTCTACGAGCAAAAGAGTAGAGAGGAACGCCGGCTTCTCAGGAGAAAAAAGAGGGATCATGAGAAGCGTCAGATCAAAGATGTTGAGAGAGCCAACAGCAGGAATGAAGTTAGCAGGTTTCATGGGAAGGTAAAACAGGAGGCTCAAGGTCATCGAGCAAGAACCGATGCCTGCAGAAATAAACAAGGGAACATCATAGTAGAACCGCAGTCAATGCTGGGGATTTCGAAAGACCACTTCTGTAGTCTGAATAACGGCGGCGACGAACAAAACCCCGCCGTCAGACAGGAGCTTTTTATCGTACACGATGATAGCCAACATTCCGTGAACCCGACCTAGAAGAAGTGAAAACAGCAATATCACGGCTGAAATCCAACAAAGCCGCTGGAGCAGATGGTCTCGCTGCCGAGCTGTTCAAAGCCGCAGGCGACGGTCTAGATAGGAGCATGCACCAAATCATCTGTAGGGCATGGTCGGAGCAATGCATGCTCGATGAATGGAACCTCAGGATTGTTTGCCCGATCCTGAAAAAAGGGAGATCCTCTAAACTGCACCAACTACAGAGGAATCAATTCAATTAACCTCGCCTACAAGATCCTCTCTGCCGTAATATGTGAACGTCTGAAGCCTCTCGTCAACAATCTGATTGGTCCTTATCAATGTGGCTTCAGGCCAGGAAAGTCAACCATTGACCAAATTTTCACGTTGCGGCAGATCCTGGAAAAAACCTATGAACTCCAAATCGATACCCACCACCTCTTCATTGATTTTAAGGCCGCGTATGACAGCATCTACAGAGACGAACTGTATAAAGCTATGTCTAGCTTTGGCATCCCTGCCAAGCTCGTTCGCTTGTGCAAAATGACGATGGAGAACTCCCGCTGCTCTATCAAGGTTGGCAATGAGCTTACGGAATCTTTCGACGTCAAAAAAGGATTCAGACAAGGCGATGCACTGTCGGGTGATTTCTTTAACATCGTTCTTGAGCAGATAGTGCAAAATTCCACCGTCAACACCGGAGACTATATTCCAAAAATCTGTTCCCGACCTTGATAAAATGGGAAGAACAAAGCGTGATGTCAATGGCGCCTTTGTGAGAATTGAACGAAGGGTTGGGTACACCGACGGCTCGGATAGATTGTCACAATAGACGCATGCAACTTCGGGGTAGTAGAGGAGTTTGTCTAGGCTTCGCTATTAACACGGGCAATAACACCAGCGCCGAGATCAGACGAAAAATTACCATTGCTAATCGCTGTTTTTTTGGGCTAAGAAAGCAATTGAATGGAAAAGCCCTCTCTGGAGCAACTAAGATAAAACTGTACAACACCCTCATCATCCCTGTCCTGCTGTATAATGCAGAAGGGACCTTGACAAAATCGGATAATGTGCCTTAGGCTGTTTCGAGAGGAAAGTTCTTCAGGTCATATTTGGCCTCGTGTTCATAGATGGGGAATGAAGAAGATAAAACAGCGAACTTTACGGGTTGTACAACGACGCACGTAGACCTAGCCAGAAGGGTCAAGGTCCAGAGACTCAGATGGCTCGGTCATTTAGAGCGCATGGACACCAATGCTCCGGCCTGGAAAGCCTTCGACCCTATTCCCGAGGGACGCAGAAGGAGAGGAAGACCGCGACTCAGGTGGCGCACACAAGTGGAAGAGGACCTCAATCACCTTGGAGTGCAAACCTGGAGACAGCTGCTAGAGACCCAGCTGGCTGGCGGAGACTGTTGATTGAGGCCCAAGTCCACACCGGACTGTAGCGCCACCTTAAGTAAGTAAGTAACGCAATGGGTGAAGGTCATTGTATGGTCGGATCTCCTACTAATATAATAATATTGAAAATGCTTACCTGTATATACTTGATAAATCAATAACAACATCGATCATGTCACAGCAGAGTTCATAGGACTGCATGTCTACCGGAGAACAATCAGTTGCGATGTAAATTTTTGATACCACGTCGAAGAGGAAAGCCTTTTCTATGCCAGAGTTCTGTAATTGTTTATTGCCTTTCAATAGATTTTTTTTTTAATTTTCTTATTCTAATGATCTTACTGAAATGAGAATATTTAAGAGATTTTCCAGCGTTGGCAATTGCGGTATAAGCTTTTGTACGACCTTCGAGAATGCTTCGAAAATCGAATGATCATAGATGGAGGTAAGGTGGAAGCTTAAATGGACTTGATTCAGACCCGCATCACTGAGGTCATCAGAGGCTTTCTGATGAATATCCCGTTGCGATTCCATTTTTGAATCATCACTGATTCCATCGACCTTTTTGTGGTTAAATAAGTTTAGATTTAGAACACCTTACACCCTGGCTTGTTTTAAAACTTGACTTACTTTGTGAATGAAGACTTCGAACTTAATTCGAGGATTGACTTTGTACGCCTTTATTACGGTATTCTTGAATTTAGTCAAGGCCTCATTATAATCATCTTTGGCGTCGATGACAAACACCAATGCACCACATCCACCAAATATCATATCTGAATCGAAGGTGGGATCAATGAAGTCAATTTGGCCGGGAAAATCCCAAATTTGAAATTGAACAAAACTGCTATTGTTGATATCGTCTTTGACTATTTTACTTGTCGATTCAAGAAAGAGAGTTTCGTTCGGGGACATTTTATGGAAAACAACTTTCTGGATGGAACTTTTTCCAGATCGACGTAGGCCCATGAGCAGAATTCGAGGTTTTGATTCGTTGACATTTTGGCTATCGTTGTCTGGTTCAAAAGCTCCATAGCCAAAATCTTTAGGGAATGAATCGACATGGTAGCCCATCTGTTCTTCTTCGTCGCGGTAGCTCTGAAATGAGATTAATATTGAATTTTAATTCAGATTCACGATAGAGATTTATTTGTGAAGTAGCCGTCCGCTACGACGTAGGTTGTGGGATCTGAAGGGCGAAGTCAAAAATTACTTTAGGAAACTTAAACATACCATTTTGAGATAGAAAATATAAATGTTTGGTTTATCATTCGATTCTAAATATACACAACAGAAGTTAGACCCTTGAATAACACTTTTTCAATTTTCTTTGTTTATCTACTTCTGATTAGTGATGATTGAAAATACCCAACCTGTGAAATTTTAGCAGATAATGAAATTTCCATTCACTATCTGTTAACGACAAGCCAAATAAACTGTGAATGTAAACCGTGAACGCAATATTCCTACAACGAAAATCACGAAATATCAGATTCGACTCAAACTCAGAACTCATTCACGATTTAGCAAGTCGCAACTAAAATCACGAATTATCATTTTAGCAAGACACAACGAAAATCACGAAATATCAGTTTTGACTCGAACTCACAACTCATTCACGATTAAGCAAGTCGCAACTAAAATCACGAATTAACATTTTAGCAAGACACAACCAAAATCACGAAATATCAGTTTCGACTCGAACTCACAACTCATTCACGATTTAGCAAGTCGCAACTAAAATCACGAATTATCATTTTAGCAAGTTGCAACGAAAATAAGCATTTTAGCTCGAACTCGAACTCGCAGTTCTCCTTCTCAGTTTTCTTTTCAAACAAAATATGTTCCGACTTGTGAGCAGCGTTGCCAAAGCACTTGAATTCAGATACAATTTTTGAAAATCGTATTAACAAATAATAAGGGAGGAAAGTTTGAACAGTTTTTAAGGTGAAAGCTTATTTTTTAAGGGCGAATTTAGGTTTTACAATTTTCTACGTTTAATATTTTAAAGCCTGATCGACAAAAAAATTATTTCTCATATAATTTTTTTCTCGGGACAAATTTTGTCCTGAATATTTTTCCAAGCTGTACGCAGTTCACGCATAAAATTGTAATACATATTTAAGGCCAATGTAAAGAAAAAGTCTCCACTAAATTTTGTACGGACAAATAATGTTCGAAGCATTATTCTGACGATAAAATTGAGACAATCACCCCTGTTCTGATTTTCGTTAACGAAAACAATACTTTCGTTTTTAAAGCTGAGGTGTTCTCAATTTTTCGTTTTGATTTCGTTTCGATTTTTGTAACCGAATTTGAATCGTAAATTTAAGAATTTAAGCAATTTCAGAGAAATATTTGTCAAAAATTGAAGGCAAATTCGTAAGAATTTAGGAACACAGTTTTTTCAGCTTTGCGAAAATTAATTTCGAAAACGAATTGAATTCGAAACAAAAATCAGAACAGGGATGAAATGAATGAAACAAAATATGACAAAAACAAACAAAATTGGGATGGAATACTTAAAAGAATATTTTGAAAGTGAAGTAAGTCACTCAAAGTAAAATCAAGAGCAAAAAAAGTTCAATTTCATTGCAAGAAAAAAAAATTGCAAATTGGTAGAAGAACTGCCAGCCATATGGAATCTTGGTGCAATTGGATAACAGTATAGTAATAATAAAATAAAAAAAAAATAAAATTGAGTGGCGCGACAGCTATTGAAGAGCCAAGGCCTAAAGCGGCCCCTAGACTTTCAATATTATTGTACAATATTCGATGTTATACAATATTATTGATAGTATAGGGCTCATATTGAAGCATTGTGCAATATATTGAAGAAAAAAAACTTGATATTTATTGTACAATGAAAAATATTGTATAGTCTGTAGGTTAGGGTTGCACAATATTTTGTCAATTTATCATTTGTTTTTGAATTTTCCAGGCGTCATCGTCTCCTGAAGTTAAATGTCAAATTTTTTGTACAAAATATTGTGTAGTCTTGGCTGATTCAATAATATTTCGCAATATTTTATACAATACTATTGATAATCTAGGGGCCGCTTAAGTGTCTTACTCTCATCAACAATTCTCTGATAGCGTGGGAAGAATTGAGGGGACCTACAATTTAACACGGATTCCGAACGGCAAAGTTGAGAAGTACTTTTTCAAGACAGATTGATACTCTTGGAAGTTTTGTCAATTCTTCGCAAGAAGCAGTACCCCTGAAAGATGAAATAAAAACTTTTATGGACACGAGTTGGACTCGAATCCACGACGTTCTGCTTAGTAGCCAACGCATAATAATAACTGTATTATGTATTTAATTTGAGAAGCTTTTTCTTCTTTCTCTTAATTTCTCCAACTTTAAAATTTTTCGCGGGATTAAGAATTCATTTGTAGAGATTAAAATTAGTTTATTGTTAATTTCATTACTTTTTAATTTTTTTTTCTCATTTAAAAGACAGACAAAGTCACTATATTTTTACAATCGATTTCACTGTTTACGATCACAGTTTAAATTAGCAGTGAATGAAAAGTAACATTCACAGTTATACCTGTGAATGAAATTTCACGACTTAGCTCAACCATACTTCTGATAATGAGCTACTTCGTATTATCATTCATCACATCATCACAAGTCAGTTGATCAGAGATAAAAGGAGATAGGAAACTAAGCTGTCAAAAGAATTTGTCAACAAGCTCAAATTCACGGACGGTTGGAGTGTGTGCGTGAACCTTTGTATATTGAGAATATAGTAGCGGCGCCATCATGAATGAACGACAGCGACACACATGGGCCAACTCCGGACTATTCTGAGGTGAATATATCTGTTGTGGAGAGCTTTGTATATGGATTTACCTAGTACTATCAAGAATGGTTTTCGAGCAAGCAAGCAGAGAACACACATTACAAACTAATGTAAAAAACTGTCAAAAAACTGTCAAACCAAGCAGAAAACCATTCTTGATATTACCTGGTAAATCCATATACAAAGGTGGAGAGGGCGAATTCAACCTCATTCAAGAGTGCAGAGGAAAAGAAGAAGAAGAACTTCTCAGTTATTTTTTTCTGTAGAAAGAGAAATTTTCAGATTTTTTTTTTAAACAAATTGAAATGAAGATAACCGTTAGTTGAACTGTATTAAATTATTAAGAAAGTGTGTTGCGTATGGACAGTTCTTAGTTATTGATGTAAATGCCTAGAATTCAAGAATATTGCGGGTACCCGAATCTAGCCGGGTACAAGAACTTATGGCTCCCGGGTACTACCCGAAAATACGGGAACCCGGGTAGCTACCCGGGTATGCGGGTACCAAGAGCTCAAGTATTGATTTACACAATTTCGGGCGTGTTTTGATTATTTATTATTTTGGTTCATTAAATCATTGGTCAGTTCCGTTTTTATTTCAAGTGAAATCAGGTATTTCAATCGCTTTGTTTCGGTTCGCTTTTGTAAAAGTAAACGTTTTGAAATCATTAAATTTCTTATCGGTCCGTGCGTCATTAAAAATTAATTGTTTGAAGTCGTTTGTGGTTAGATTAAAAATTTGAATTTTTTTTTTCTTCCGTTTCTTATTAGGTTCCTCTGTTGTTATACAATATTTTCGGTTCATCAATTAAAAAAAAACAAACTATAATATGATAATAACGGTAATAATTATCAACTTTTTCGTTGAGTTTTTTTCAGTTTGTTGTGGTTCGTGGAATAGTTGTTTATTTAAATTTAAAATCGTTTTTCATTGTTTTTTTATCATTCCAAAAATTTTGTATTTTTGCGTTGCAGAAACTACCAAACAACCAAACTACGGAAGAAACAAACAATGTAATCGTTTCTTATTTAATGAAAAAGTCATGGATCGAGAGCAAACCGTTTTGGTTGAGTTCCGGGCGTATAAGACAGAAACCTGACTGTTCCCTCTTTAAAATTCGAAAAGACCGTTAGAGAGGTGGAGAAACATTTCAAAGAAAAATTCGCAGAGTATGCAAGGAAATCCAAAATGGAGAAAACAATGGCTTTTGACATCAAACGGCAAATGGATGGCTTCTTGGTTAAATGCTGCTCGGAAGACTTACTTACTTACTTACGTACTTAAGGTGGCACTACAGTCCGGTGTGGACTTGGTCCTCAACCAACAGTCTCCGCCAGCTCGGTCCCTAGCTAACTGTCTCCAGTTTTGCATTCCAAGTTGATTGAGGTCCTCTTCCACTTGTTTGTGCCACCTGAGTCACGGTCTTCCTCTCCTTCTGCGTCCTTGACCCTTCTGGCTAGGTCCACGCATTTGTACAACCCGTAAAGTTCGCTGTTGTATCTTCTTCTCCATTCCCCATCAATGCACATGGGGCCAAAGATGAACCGAAGAACTTTCCTCTCGAAATAGCCTAAGGCAAATTCATCCGATTTTGTCAAGGTCCATGCTTCTGCACCACACAGTAGGACAGTGATGATGAGGGTGTTGTACAGTTTTACCTTAGTTGCTCGAGAGAGGGCTTTTCCACTCAATTGCTTTCTTAGCCCAAAGAAACAGCGATTCGCAAGAGTAATTCTTCGTCTGATCTCGGCGCTGGTGTTATTGCCACTGTTAATAGCAGAGCCTAGGTAGACACACTCCTCTACTACCTCGAAGTTGTATGCATCTATTGTGACGTTCTGTCCGAACCGTCGTGTTGGGTGTCCTTTCTCGAAGACAGCATATACTTAATTTTTCCCTCATTTACCGCTAAACCCATTTTTGTCGCTTCTGTCTTGACATCACGCTGTGTTCTTCCTTTTCAGCCTTATCGGGAATTCCTTGGGAAATATTTTTCCCAAATAATTTTTCCCTTCCCGGGAACAAGTTCCTACTATCGGGAATTCCCCACGGAATTCTTTTTCCTTGGGAACAAATTTTGCCAACATGAAAATAATAAATTAATTTTCGAACAAAGTTTTGGTATGATTTGTCAATTATCAGTCGGTTCTTTGTGAAAAAAAAAATTGTTTGTTTTCGTCCTAGACCTAATCGTTAATTAAAAATGCAAAGAATATCCTTTTTATTATTAATCGATGAAATACAACGAGAACAACGAAGTGAACAAAGATCCATAAGGCGAAGTTTAAGAGATCATTCAAATCCATTAGAATTGCCACAGCCACTGTAATAGCGTTTTTTTTTGGTCGTCCGGAACTGTTCCGAACAGTTCTGTACTCGTTCACTTGGCACAAGATGACAGTTCTTGTTCTGAATAGAACAGAAAAACGATTCCGAATTTGAAGTCAGAATCAAAAACAGAATCACGCATACATGCACACACTCGCATATACGTACTCGCTGCCATGTTTACAAATAAAGAAATTAAAAACAATGTCATGTCATCTGCAATTCTGCATATGAGGTTTCACAAATACACAACCATTCAACCCTTAGAAGCAAAAAAATGTGTTAGCCTGTTCGTTTGGAATCCGGAATCGGACAGTTCTGTGTACAATTCCGGATTACCAAAAAAAAACGCTATAAGTAAAAATATTTATAGATAGAAAAAAAATGATTTTATCTTTCTCTTCTACAGATTTCATCGTTATTATAGAGTAAACAAGCAATTGTTTAAACATTTGCTTGATATGCTATCTAATTTCATCCCTCAAAGCAAGAAACCAATAGCAATTCCTCCTATAGTCAAGCTAAGTGCATGCTTACGCTTTTTTTGCCGAAGGTGGATACCAGACGGGCGTTGGAAAAGATCATGAGGTTGGGCTGGCTCAATCTTCTTTTTCGGAAGTCCTGACAATTGTCTTGGGTTTTTTTGAGACCACAATTTGTCCCATATTTATCAAAACTGAAATGAGCGACGAAGAAAAGAGGCGAACAAAATTGAACTTTTACGAAAAACATAAAATACCTGGGGTAGTGGGCTGCATAGACGGCACTCACGTTAAAATAATTGCCCCACCAACGAACAAACACTTATATTACAACAGGAAAGGATATTTTAGTTTGAACGTCTTACTTGTAAGATTTCTTTTTTGTTATTTTTTCTCAATTTAATTTAATCTATCATCTATGTAAAGGTTTGCGACGACGAGATGAAAATTAGATTTGTAGATGCTTCACACCCTGGAGCATCACATGATTCATTTATTTGGAGAGTAAGTCAACTGCGATCCTGGCTGGAAGAAAAATATATAAATGGTGACAGAAATTCTTGGCTATTGGGTAATAATTTTTGAAATAAAACGATTATTATATTTGTTCAACAAAGTTTTTAACAGGTGATGCTGGATATCCCTTGGAACCGTGGCTATCGAACAGTACAAGGTTCATCGGAAGCTAATTTCAATGAAGCCCATACTCGATGCCGAAATATAATTGAAAGGACGAATGGGGTCCTAAAAGGAAGATGGAGGTGTCTGCTCGGTGCAAGAGAGCTGCACTACCTTCCAAAAAAAGCAATTAAAATAGTGAATGCATGCTGCGCCTTACACAACATGTGCATCCAGTTTAAAAGCGATTTTCCAGTTAATGTGAATACTGAATTTATAGATGATGAAGACAATTCCACCAACACCAATAATAGAGGTGAAGATTTTGATATAAACGATACAGAATACAATCTCCAAGCGAAACGTATAAGAAGAGAAATAGGAAATAGACTATAAGTTTCTAAGCTGAACAAAACACATTTATTTTTGGTATTCATTTACTTATGGGTGTATTTCGTACTCAAGTGACAATAAAAACAAAAAATATATAAGAATTCATAAATAAAACTTAGCATAATAGTCTAAGAGCCGCTGAAGGCCGACCTTCACCGAACTGTTAACCGGCTGAAACTTTTTTTTATGAAATTTGGTTTGAAAACATATATGAATATGATAGCTTGCCTAACGAAAAGTGTGCCAGGCTATATTAAATTTGACTTTATATTTTAATCAATAACTAACTCCTCCTTCACCCATATGTTAAAATAAAACGTTGTGCCACATAGCCATATGTGTAAGTAGGCTTGAGACAAGAAAAAAATTGTATGGGAGAGGGGGGCCTATTCCCCCCGTTTAGTCAGGAGGGGCAGTTTTCTGAAAAATTGGCTTATTTTTAAAAAAAATATTAAAAATCAACGGCTTCATCTACAACAACGTGTTATACCTTTCTGCAAAGCCAAAAACTTAGGCTTTCATTTTGTATTTAAATTTGATTGTTTTAAATAATTGTTTTAGAAAAATTAATTTTCAAACTTAAAATTTTGAGAAAAAAAAAAAATTTCTTAAATTTCGAACTAATTTTTTCAAAATTTTATGTTAGTAAGTACTAATTTTGTTTTCAATATTCAATGCTGTTTTTAATTTTTAGTCGAACACAGTAAACCGGATTGAAAAATACCTTGCCATTGTCGAGAAATAAAGAAAAAACCAAAATCACTTTTTGCTTAAAAAAAAATACTTTTTTATTTTTGTGTTACTGTTTTTTATATTCAAAATTATTAACAGAATTGAATGTTGAAAGCAAAATAAGTTCTTAATCACATAAAATTTTGAAAAAAATTAACTAAAAATTTAACAAATTTTTTTTTTGCAAAATTTTGAGTTTGAAAATTATTTTTTCTAAAACTATTATTTAAAACAACTAAATTTAAATACAAAATGAAAGCCTAAGTTTTTGGCTTTGCAGAAAGGTATAACACGTTGTTGTAGATGAAGCCGTTGATTTTTAATATATATTTTTTTTTAATAAGCCAATTTTTCAGAAAACTGCCCCTCCTGGCTAAACGGGTGGAATAGGCCCCCCTCTCCCATACAATTTTTTTCTTGTCTCAAGAATACTTACACATATGGCTATGTGGCACAACTTTTTATTTTAACATATGGGTGAAGGAGGAGTTAGTTATTGATTAAAATAAAGTTAAATTTAATATAGCCTGGCACACTTTTCGTTAGGCAAGCTATCATATTCATATATGTTTTCAAACCAAATTTCATAAAAAAAAGTTTCAGCCGGTTAACAGTTCGGTGAAGGTCGGTCTTCAGCGGCTCTCCTACTATAAGAAATAAGTTCAAAACAAAAAACAAAAATTAAAATTCATCACAAGAAAAGGCACATTAAAAAATAAGAAAAATAAAATTATGTTCAACTTATAACTTTGCTAGTTTTTCTTCCTCGATTTCCAGTAATCGTTTTTGGAACTCGAGCTTCGATTTAACTTCCTGCATTCTCATTACTTCCATTTCATGGTTGTGCCTTGAGGTTTCATCCAACATCTTCTTCTGAAACTCACTTATTTTGTCAATGGACCTGTATATTCTCTTGAAATTGTATTCCATTTCTTTTTGGTGTCCCTTCATAGCCTCAACTGCCTCTTCAACCTTATTGCAGAGTTGTTTTTGAATTTCAATTTCTCGTTCCAAAGCGACGTCACAAGTTATGCCTTTTTGTGGCTTTTTTGTAGGACGAGGAGTTGAAGTTCTGTTTTCAGTGTTCAACTGGGAATCATTTATTCCAACGTTCTGCTCCTCCGGTGTTGCATTCATGATCATATCAAGCATAATATTCTAGTCGAAGGATTTGTCCTTTAACACTTCAACAGAACGGCTGGCTGATGATGACTTTGGACAATTTTCACTTTCGACGATTTGATTTCGATTACCGTCTGTTTTTCTCTTTTTGCTACATGAAGGGAGACAAAAAGTTAAAGCATCTGGGCATCCTTCCACCGATTCTTCTAAGGCACAAATTCGTATTATTGTTTCTTCCAACGCACTGAATTTGTACTCCTTGTTTGGGCCTCCACCGGTTGCTTTTTGTTGTCTCTTGTTTTCAGCCATTTTCTTCTTCACGTATTTTTTTTATCAAGCCATACCTTAAATTATTTTTTTTTTAAGAGAAAAAAAATCATGGTTATCAACTTATCACCTACTTTTTTCCATTCAGAAATAGATTTTGTTGGTGGGCCCAAACTGTTCAGTTCTTTTTCTAATTCCTTCCAAAATTTTGATACATCTTCCTTAGACCGATTTGTTGTGAAACCATTAGCAATATCTCGGTTTTTTTTCCATAAAACTAATTAAAACTTGAACTTGGTGAGTATTTGTTGAATTCGACCTTAAAAAGATAAATTTTTATTAATATTTTCTATTATTTGGTTGAGAATTGCTTACGTTGTTTGCTCTTCTTTAAATTCCGACAACTAAATAACGGGGAAATATTCAGACAGAAAAAACACAAGATTTCCCATGAAAAAAGAGTTGCCGATAGGTATTTTCCCATGGGAAATTTTTTCCCAATTTCGAAAAGTTCCCGATACCAATTTTTCGAATATGGGAAAAAATCCATGGGAAAAGAAGTTCCCGATAACCCTGATTATCAATATCGTCGGCATACGCGAGAAGTTGAACAGATTTTTGGAAGATAGTGCATCTGGTGTTGACGGTGGGGTTTTGCACTATCTTCTCAAGAACGATGTTAAAAAAATCACAAGACAGCGCATCGCCTTGTCTGAAAACTTTTTTGACGTCGAAAGATTCGGTAAGCTCATTTCCAACCTTGATGGAACAGCGTGAGTTCTCCATCGTCATTTTGCACAAGTGAACGAGGTTGGCAGGGATACCAAAACTAGATAAGCAAAGGGCCAGTTCCATCTAACATTATCTCACTGCGATCTCAGAGAATTCAGAGATTTTGTAAAATAGTCTGAGGTGAGAATTGAGATTTTTTTGTGTGAGTAAAATATTTGATTGTAAGCCAACTTGCTAGCCAAAACTTGCTCGCGTGGCCGCCGGGTTGTTACGGCAGTTGATTTTTTGCGAATCAGAAGACGTTCTTTTTCTTTTTTATTTCTGAGCAGTTCACAATTGTATCAAGACAAAGCTCTTAGCAGATCATATTCAAAGTTCTCCGATATAAAAAAAGAAACAAACCCGAGCATCGAAATGTAATTTAGGGTTATTTTTATTTGTTTTACAATTTCTTTTGCCGCCTACAGCTACAGTAGTAGACGCGCTACAGTCTTGGGAATCCATTTTTAATTATATGTTGTTTCTTACTTGCGACATATCAAGTATTGAATTCGTAAAAAAAGTTGAGATTTTGATCAAATATGACATCTGTGTATGACATTACGATGATAGAGAAGTCGAAAAGAGTGGGTCCGGCGATTCCGTCCGTATGGGTGTCTGTCTGCAGTTCTGCACGTACAGCCTTAACCACTTGACCGATTGACTTCAAACTTGAAAATTAGAGGTTTGAGCGAATTCGCATGGGTCGTTTTATTTTTTTATTTTTTTAAGATCAACATTTAGGGTAGCCAATCAATGAGGTGGGGAAGGTCGCTGAAGGGATGGAGGAAACATACAAAAAGAAGTACTCCTTCCTCATCTCCAAATGACATCCACCATGACCTAAATTTAAAAATTATTCAACCATAATTTAAAGAAATTTGTTCAACCCCAATTTAAAAAATTTGTTCAAAACAAAGTTAACATTTTTAATTAATAACCAAAAAAAAAAATTATTAAAAAAAAAATAGATACAAAAAAATAAGAAAATAAAATGAATTAAAAAAAAAACAAAAAAAATTAAATTAGTATCTAACAAAAAAAAAAAAATACAATATAATTTGTTTAACATTTAAATATCCAAACAAAAAAATAATCGAATTTATTAATCTAAAAAAAAAATCTGAATTAAAAAAAAATCAATTAATCAAAATTATCTCTATCCAGGTGCACGAGGAAACATAAACAAAACAAATAACAATAATGATAAACAAATAATTTTACACAAAAGTGTGAAAAATGGCACTAAAAAAAATTGAAATAATATTATTCTTTATAATTCTTCTTTAATTTCTTCTTTCTTCTTCAATTTCTTAATTCTTCATTTCTTTTTTTTTTTCTTCTATTTCTTATATATACATAATTTTTTCTTAGTTCATATACATATATATGTGCAATAACATATTTATGTATATTTATTTATATTTATAGTTGTGTCAACTTCACAAAAATTCAAATTTTTTTTGTTTATTTGTAATTTTTTCATTGTTTTGGTTTTCTTCTTTTTGTTTTTTTTTTTATTTAAACTCCATTTATTCACACTAAACAAACTATTTAAATTTTTCATGAATAATTCCTTTTTTCTTTGATTTTTATTTTTATTTTTGATTTTTTATTTGTTTGTTTTTTAATTTTTCAAAATTTTGAGTTTTATGTGTATGTGAGTAAAGTTTATGTATGTAAGGTAGTGTTGTCTGGATAATGTTGTAGTGGTAAGTATGTGTATGTGTTCTTTGGAAGTATAATGCATTGTTATGTATGAGTTTTGTTTTGTTTTAAAAATATTGTGTAAATCCTCACAAAGCAAGGGATTCAGGGTTCTTGTATGTATGATACTTTTGGATTGGCAATCAAGGGAATAGGGCACGCTTTGAGCTTGAAATGTGGAACTGCATGGTCAATATTGTTAAAAATCTTCCACTAATAATAGTGTAGAATCGTAATATACACTAGTTAAAACAATTAAAGGAACACTTGAAAAAACTAAAAAATTGAGTGGTTTTTTATGAGGCTGTATCTCAGTAGAAAAAAGTCGGATTGAAGTGAAATAAAAAGTTTTTCAAAGGTTATCATTTTTTATTTTCAAATTATTTTGAGTTAAGAAAATACCGTTAGTCGTTTTCGCTTGAGCTTAAAAAATATTCACTCAATTTCAAAATCGAAAAAAATAAACTTTGATTTGTCATAAAATGAGCGGAATTTTTTTTCAATCCAACCAATCTAAGATTCAATTTGAGAATTTTGTTGGCTGTTTCACTGTTTGGTTCAGATGGCTACGATTTTTTCCTACTCAAAAAATGGGTTTACTACCCAATTTTGACTTTGGAGCCCAATAACTCTGCTAAATATTGACTACCAAAAAAAAATAAAAGCAGATTTGAAAAATTTATTAAATTTTCTACACAAAAACATTTTGAAAAAATAAAAAATAGGTCCAAAATACGCATTTTTCAACTTTTTCATAAAAACTACCGTTATTTTGTGGTTTTCAGTGATACAACTAATCTCAGGCTTAATTATTAAAGCTTATAAAATTCCCTTGATTTTGGTGAACATTTCGCATCAATACGATTAACCGTTCCTCTGTTTCGACCAATCAAACTTACAAAACGCTTTTTTTCAATTTTAAGGTGAGTTTTATTTTTTTTTTTCTGTTCTTTTGAATTTGTTTATTTTTTATTTCTTTTTTTTTCATTAGGGGTATTCACGTAAACGCGGAAAACCCATAGAAACCGTAGAAACCGTAGAATTTGCTATCGGTAGAAATGAGCTGTCAAAATTTGTATGGGAAAGATTTTCTGCAAATCGTAGAATTTTATCTCACAAATTTGAAGCAGAAACTGCAGAAAAAAAACCTGATAAAATTTATGACGTTTATTTTGACGTTTAATTTGGCGCTCATTTCATCAAATCAAAATTCAAAATCAATTCAAATCATTTAAAGTGATTTGTTCATACAATTGAATGAATTTTGTTTTAAAACTACTTCTTGGCATCTTGAAGAGCAAAAATTAAAATGTAATTAGAATAAAAAAAGAATCACTTTGACTAAACAAATTCACTTTGACGTTTAACAAACAGCTGTTTGTTTCCCTTGTTTACGCAACTATTTTCTGCTGGGGTGTTCATTTAAATCTTTTGCGGAGTTTTTTATTTTTCCGCAAAGTAGAAAATTATCTCGTTACGTGAATACCCTAATTATCATTATGACTTTGTGAAATTCGAATGAATTTCCTTAATTTTGGTGAAAATTTGTACGAATTTCACAGAAAATTAAGAAATTTAGAAATCCATAAAAAAATAGCAAAAAATAAACAAATTCAAAAGAACAGAAAAATAAGAAAACATAAAACTTTCCTTGAGATTGAAAAAAGCGTTTTGTAAGTTTGATGGATCGAAACAGAGGAACAGTTAATCGTATTGATGCGAAATTTTCACCAAAATCAAGGAAATTTTATGAGTTTTAATAATTAAGCCTCAAGCGAAAACGACTAACGGTATTTTCCCAACTCAAAATAATTTGAAAAGAAAAAATGATAACCTTTGAAAAACTTTTTATTTCACTTCAATCCGACTTTTTTCTACTGAGATACAGCTTTATAAAAAACTAGTCAATTGAGTTTTTTCAATAGTGTTCCTTTAATTGTTTTGACTAGTGTAGTTCGAGAATACACTTGGTTGTCAACATCTGAATGTATTCAAAATACCGAAAGGCCTTTCAAACAGAGCACGTTCGTGCTCATGCTCTAATATTACAGGGATTGACGCAGTTGTCAAATAGTTGTACTCAAGGGCTGAGAATACGTAGGACTCCTGTATGAAACCATATCGGTAGAGGAGTATTTATATAGGCGTATCCATTACGTTGGTGACATCTTAATAGTAAAAATCAATTTATAAATGAAAACAAATTTATAAAACAAAACAAGAAAATATTTATTTAAATTTAGCCAGTGTTCCGCGCGCTTAAGTGTCTTATTTGTGTTTTTGTATTTTTATGTTTTTATGTTATTTTTATCTTGTTTGTTTCGCTTGTGTAAGTGTTTTTTTTTTTTTTTTAGTGTTTGCCTACTAACAACTAACACTGCACTAAGTGATGAGCCGGTGGTATAATACAGATTCTGTGTTGGCAAACCATTGGTCGCTAGACAGAGCTTGCTATAAGCTCTCTTCGACCAATTCTGATAGTGTAAAAAACAAAAAAATTGGAAAAAATATAACTGTGGTAATAAGTTAAAGGAGCTTAAGTCGACATAAGCGAAAATCGAGTTTTTAATTTCACATATTTATCAATTTGTTAATCTTTCATTTGGTCTGGGTCCCATTACTCTACGGTAAAAAATACCCGTTAAATTTTAAAAATAGCAAAATAGCTTATGTTTAAATGGACAAAGAATGCATTTGCATAACAGCTTATGTCTACTTTGGACACAAGTTGATTAAACGAAAACAGATAATAAATTTTTTTCAAATGGCTTAAGTCATGAGTTAAGCCCTTAGTGCTTGCGAAAATCAAAAGAAGTGATAACTTAAGTCGACATAAGTTACTTTAAAATCTCTTAAATTGAACCATTCAGTAACTTATGTCGACATAAGCATTTTGAAATGTAGTATAGATAATAAAGCATGTTTTTGAAAC
The DNA here is from genome assembly GCA_943590905.1 of Sphaerophoria taeniata. Lineage (NCBI taxonomy): Eukaryota > Metazoa > Arthropoda > Insecta > Diptera > Syrphidae > Sphaerophoria > Sphaerophoria taeniata. The sequence continues at coordinate 69,263,339 of OX016542.1, forward strand.
AGCTTATGTTTGGAAAACTTGTTTTTATTAGATTTCTTGTTGCTTTCAACAAAAAAAGATTTATAGGTAAATAAAGAGTATTACAAGCATGTGTCCTGAAAAAAAAAATGGTATGCCTACCACCAACAGTTTTAAAGTTATCGCCAAAATAGTCTTTAAAATCTAGTTACCAAAACTTCATTTCATCATACTGAAAAATGACCAAAAATGACTTAAGCTACTTTCACTTATTGGCACAGTATGTAAAATAAAAAATATAATCAAAAGATAAAAAGTACGTACGAAATTACGAAAATATAAAATATGCAATAATAAGAAAAAAAAACTCGGCAAAACCAACAAGAAAAATAATATAAAGGCTTAAAAAAAGTTTACAAAAATATTTTTTAACTGGGACATCTAATTGTTATTTAAAAAATAAAACGCCCTAAACGCTCATACTCAATCCCCAATTTATCAATCATTTTTTTTTTAATTCTTCGAGTCGTATTTTTTTTAAATAAATTTTTAAATATTCATACCTAATACTTTTCAAAAATGTCCCAAAAATCTGGATACGCCGAATTTAAGAACATGTAATATAGGTTATTGCACTGGTTGAATTTCCAGGATTTTGAAAAAAGGGAAATAATATTTTTTTTTTTAAATCCAAACAAACTTTTACAGTTTTTTTTATACGTGATCATTTTTTTTATTCTATTATAATAATGTACTGAATTAGGTACTCAAATTTGTATTATTTTATATTTGTAAATATATATGTATATTTATTGTCATTTTAACTAGATTAAACTAATTTAAATTTAAAGAATGAGATAATGAAATTAATTTAAATTTTGTGTAAATTCATCTTTGAAGTATGTAGCTTGTTGACTATTATATGTAGGTACCTAATGTATTTTAGCATAACACTAATATTATAAGATGTATGTCTCAATGTGTATGCATTTAGTTAATAAATCTTAATCTAAATCTATTATTAATATTGTACAAACAACACAAAAAAACAAGGGATCAGTCATTGCTTAATTGATTTGCTTTTCACAGATGAAAATTTGACAGCCGACTGGATTTATTTATTTTTCTGAAGATAAATTCGATTTGTTGTCGATTTTAGTAATTATTTCTTTTAATTGCTAATTATATGCGTGGCCAAACAAAATTCGCAAGCTATTGACAACGAAAAAGGGCAAAATTACCGCTCATGTAAACGAGTGAGTGAGTCTCATCAGTGAACTAACGAACGAGTAGCCACATTGAGATGATGACATTCGTTAGTTCACCTATCGTTTGAGAATTTAAAATTGTAGTAATTTTTATCGAGTCTCGATTATTTTGAAAGAATTTTGAGAGGTTTGACAAATAAAAAGACAAAAAGTTGAGCGAAATAGCGAGGGCAGAAAAATTAACTTTTTTTAAAATGAAAAAACACAGTTTGCCTGTTAACAGAAGACGAAATCGGTGAAGCTTTGCAGAGAAAAATCTTGACCTTAACAAATTATTTCATAAAAAAATAACTCAAAGAAAAAATTTAATTTTTTTCTTATGAAGTTCCTCCCATCAGTGAGCTGTTTGTGTATAGTGTATATCGAATGAAATTAATCTCGATAGCTGAGCAGAGAATTTAAAATGTTTGTACTTTGCTCGATACTGAACTCGATAACGTGAGAGATAATGCCAAAAACACACAAACACTCACAATTCAGTAACGTATTATTCGAAAACGGACGCCGTAATTCGGCCCAGATGTTTTATATTGAAGGATACTCCCGTACACATCCGTCCACTATGGGTAACTTGCTTACTTGGCAGTTCGGAAGGAAGCGTTTCGTTCGGTTCTGACACTAGCTTCCGTTTGCTTTCGATCATTATAGTAAGCCCTTAAATCATTTATCATTTCTATTACTTAAAGACTTATGATACTGCGCCAAAATTTTCATGTCAGAAATAGCAGTATAGAATAACCTGAAACCTCAGCTGATATTTTTCCTTCCACCTGAAAAAAATCTCTCAGTGAGAGTCTAATATCTCAGTGAGGGTTTGTCAGGTGTGCGTTGTATCTATATTAAACCATTTTGATTCCCTAACAATGTCGACTGATTTGGATAAGAAGGAGTTTGATGAGAATCCGTGATAAAGTGATAAAACCCTTCCTAACTACGCATTTAAAAAAAAATTGGATAATCTTCTATTCTCATAGAAACCAACCATGCCCCAGTTCAAGTGGGGAAAATAATGAAAGCCTGATCTTGAAATTTAACAAATACATTTTTTTACTTCGCAAGCAAAATGTGTGATATATATCGTCTAGAACATTTTCCCCACAAATTTCGGCTTCTAATAATGTAAACAGAAACCACCCATAGCTCCCATCTAAGAACATGCTGTTTCAGTTTAAGGAGTCTAAAAGAAAGTCCACGCATTAAAAATTCTATTTTCGAATGAGAAGGCTACCCTAAGTATTGATATTAAAAACAACCTTTTAACACATAATACATATGTTTAGATCAAATGATATTATTTGGTTGGCACTTGGAACTACTCCCATGCTTGTCTCCAGATAACCATATTTTATTTATACATACCCCTATTCGTCAATAAAGTGGGTGAAGTGAGATTTGCTAACCGAAAAAACTTTTAATGGAAATATCCTTTTACAATTAATCAACACTAGACGTCCATAATAGGAATGAAGAATTGAAGTAACAATGTCGTCGGCAGAAAAACACATATATGCATGCAATATAATATCTATATGTATAGTGCATGAATATAAACCCATAAGTAAATCATAATGTATTCAGAAGCTTAACAATGATTGAAGAATACCATAAACAGCCTTTAAAGTCGTGGTATATTTTTCATTCTCTCTGGAAATGTCTTATTCCTATTTCCTCACAATTTAAAGAACATCTTTAACCATCGATGGTTAGCATTAGATTATTTCACGACCACACAGGCGCGAACATCGCATGCCAACGCATTCTTTCATGCGATGCTTATTGGTAATACACCATCACCATCATCAACTGTTAACTGTTAAGAGATGATGGATACTTCTTTTTCCTTACCATCTATATAAGCAGTTCAAACTCTTTTTCAATACTGTAGTCGATCAACAGGTCTTGAAGTGTGATTAAGTTGTTTAATACTTTGGAGAGAGTCTTCCTTTTGATCCGAATAAACTATATTTAAAGTTAATTTTTAACCTGCGTTTTTGAAAATATTTGTGTTATTCATTTCTTTTAAAAGTGAAAATATTCTACACAGTAAGTGCTCATTCTTTTTGCTAACCCAATAATTAGAATTTATTGAAAAAGTTATTAATAATTATGTTGAATGAGTGTTATCCTTGTCATTAAAAATTAAAATGAGTTTCTGTTAGTTCGAAATAATGCATTTAAATTAATAAAACAAATTTCAATTTGCACATAATCATACGAATCCCAGAACTTTTACCTCACAATATGGCATGAATAGTAAATTTCAATATCTAATGAAGTCATTCTCCCCAGCACAATGAAAGTAGAACATGTGGCAGTAAAATTATTTTAAATTTAATATGTTAAAGTTTGAGTATATTTTGTTCTCAACTAATGCTGATTGAACATATTTTGAAAAAATAGATGACGAGACATTTAAAAGCATAAGACTTTTGTTTTTAATCCTTTGTCTCCATTGAAAATCCATTAGGAAATTTTAGCCCTAGATGGCAAAAATTCAAGTGTTTCCGATTATATAACTAAACGATTGCCTCGTAAAGTAAATTTCATTCTGTATTTTCCAAAATGTCGAAAAACTGCTGAAGTCATCCCATTAATCAAAATAGTCATTCGAAACCCATTGTCTCAATATATCTATTCCATTCTTCAAACTTTAAGTAAAATATTTTAAAAACTATTTAAAAAGCGCATAGTTTCGTTTCTGAACAAAAAATAATTTCTTTTGTAATGAACATTTTGATTTTCGAGAAGGAAAATGCACTGAAGATGCTATTCTTAAAGTGTGTATAGAGAAATAAATGACGGTTTGAATAAAAAAAATATTTCAGTAGCGCTGTTCATAGATATGATTCAGCCATTCGATATGGTCAATCACGATATACTTTAAGACAAATTATACGAAGCTTCTCCATCAGAAGCGTTATATATATAAATAGTTTTCCTCGTTTCTTTTGTGGAGAATCAAAGTGTGAAACTTGACAAGAATAACGGTGATGAATTAAATACAAATATTGGCGTACCTCAAGGATCCCTTTTAGGCCCTCTTTTTTTTTATATATATACGTAAACTCAACTCACCATTCATACAAAACTTCAAAATCCGAGTTACCGCATTTGCTGACGATATAACTTTTACGTAAACGAACAAAAATCTGTTTGACCCCACCATTAAGCTTAATATGGACTTACAAATTCTTCGACATTGGTTTGCTAAACATGAACTACTTATAAATGAAAATAACTTAAATGCTGATTTTCACTGAAAGCGTTCTTATCCTTATGAGTGTGGGGTGTTTCTCGATGTCAATAATGTAGAATTTAAAATATCTTTAGCGCAAACAAAAGCAAGAAAATAAAATATACGCCTTATTTTGTGGAAATAATATTTTAATGAATAAATTTATTGAAGTAATTTCCGATAAGAAACATAAAAAGTATTAGATTACAAAATCAAAAATAGAGTGTGAACGAATACAGTAAACATATTTTAACATACTTCAACACTCCTCCTCGTTCATACTATATTACATTTATTTCGAAAATATTTATGTTTTGTTGCGTTTAATGGTTTAGTTAGTAAATCAGCAATCATTACATCGGTTTGACAATACTCACATTGAATGATATATTTTTTTTTTTTGCAATGTCACGGATCATCTTATATTTTGTATCAATATGCTTGGTCTTGCTATCACGTACTAGCTCAATACATCCTTGATTGTCTTCGTAGATTCTTGAATGTCTTGATTGGTGTTTTGAATATTAAGTTGAACGTCTTGATTGGTGTTTTGAATATCTGGTTCCGGATCCTTTTGGTAGATCGACCAGTTCCCATGTCCCATTTGATTCGTGAGACTCAATCTCCTCCTGAATTGCAATGAGCCAATACTCCTTTTCATCACTCTCGATAGCTTCAGTATAAGTCTTTGCTTCAATCAGTTCTTTTGCCATAAATATTCCGCATGTCCGTTTTTCTACTTCAACTTCATTTTGAAAACGTTTTGGTGGAATTCCCTTATTTATGCGCTCTGAAACTCGTCTTTGTTGATGTAAGTCTTGTAAAACAGGTCTCTCATTATCTTTTGGCTGTTCTTGAATGTCTTGATTGGTGTTTTAAATATCTAGTTGAACGTCTTGATTGTTGTTTTGAATGTCTGATTCCGGATCCTGTAGTATTTGCCCATCATCTGAAGTTTTCTCTTGACAGTTTCTTGATCTATGAATAGAGCGCAATTCGACAAATTCTTTATTTTCGTTATTAATTTTGGTAATTCTCGAAGAATTAAATTTGACGTCTCGACTAATTGTGATCTTTTTCGTTATTGGATTATAGCATCTATAAGCTTTTGACTGCTCATCGTATCCTAAAAATATCATCTCTATTCCAACACTGTCAAGTTTATGTCTTCTCTCTGCTGGTATATGGACAAAGCATTTTGAACCTAATATTTGAAAAACATCTGTACTTGGTTTTATTCCGTTCCATCGTTCATATGGTGTCTTATCTGTTGTTCTTGTAATTAAACGGTTTTGAATGAAATTGGCGGTTGCTACTGCTTCACCCCAGAAATTGAATGGAAGATTAGCATCTATAAGCATGCAACGTGCCATCTCAATCAATGTACGATTTTTTTCTTTCTGAATACCTTTTGACTTCATGTATTCCATCAAACTCTTCGACGTGTATTCACCACCTCTGTCTTAACGAATAACTTTAGGTGTCTTCAAAAACTTCGTTTCACATAATGCAACAAACTCTTTCAGCTTCTGTTCAACTTCTGATTTGTGAGCCAGCAAACAAATAACGGTTAAACTTGAAAAATCGTCAATAAATGTGACGATATATCGTTTGCCACTCGGTGTCATTGTTTGCATGGGTCCACAAACATCCGTATGGACCAAATCTAGTGTTACTGAAGATTCTGTTCTTGATTTCTTTGGAAAAGGTACTCTAGTTAATTTCCCTTTCATGCATTTGTCACAAGTTTCTTTTACACCACAGTCAATTATCTGCAAATCTTGAATCGTGCCTTTTGACTCCATAGAATGAATAGCTTCTGAATTTCGGTGACCCATCTTTCGGTGCCATGTATGTATGCATTTGTCATTGTGTTTTAAAGCACAAATCGTCGGCTTAGAGTGCAAACCTGCTAACTCCACTTTTTGTCAAATTTGAGATAAGTATACAGTTCGATACGTAATGCCAATACGCGTCGACTGATATAATTATTTACGTTTAATTCGTCTTTTAAGTTGATCAAAACGAGTGATGAGCAAAACTGCTAACTCCATTTAAGCCGAATTCAACTGCTAACTCCACCAGAACTAATCGCACCCAATACAAATTCGACTAAAAAAAGCACCAGTCGATTTATTTTGTGTTGGCTTTGCTTACTGGGACAGTCTCTCTTCCAGTGACCCTTTTCACCACAAGAAAAACAAACTCCTTTCTGTTTAACAAATTTCTTGTATTGTTTTTGGTACGATTGAACGAATTGCCCTTTTTCGAAGAACTACGCTTGGCAACCAATGCTTCTGTACTTTCAACTTCATTCGGGCTTTCCATCGAAGTTCCTCTGCCATCAACCTTGCTCGCAAGTTCAGCATCGTCTGTTTAGAAGCACTTGTTGATTCCCAGGCACTGTGGAAATGATTGAACTCTGCTGGAAGTGACATCAGTATTTTCGTCATTACTATAGAATCGGAAATGACTTCTTTTTGGTCTTTCATCTGTTGTACGATTTCCATTAGTTTCGACAGAAGCAATATCATCAGCCGGATATTTTGTAAAACTGTAGTACTTTTGTTGTAAAAAGAGAATGTTTGACTTTGAAGCCTGTTCGTAGGTACTCTTTAATGTTGCCCATATGTTCTTAGCTGTTTCACAGTTCATGATTTGTAAAAGGGGCTGCTACATGCATCAGAAATAGCAAGACCGTGCCTTCTTCCACGCAGCAATACTCGCTGCATAGTTCGTCGCTCCAGCCGCTGGAGCGGCAGCAACCCCATTAACCACGTCTTTTTTTGTTCAGTCTCCGAAGAAACTGTTTTTTTCTCTTTCTTCCACATATTCATTGGAAATGGGAAAGAAATCCGTTCAGTATAGTTCAAATCAAGTAGATTAATTTGAAATCTCGAATCGAGATGATTAACTTTTGTCTCAGAGCTGTGAAAGAATGAAACCTTTTTATATTACATCGTCAAAAGTCCTACTCATTTAACTGAATTTTGGGAATGAATTTACATTCCTTATTGCAATACTTTAACTTCGAAAATAAAATCGCAGTTGATTTTGAAGTCTTTTGTATAAAAATCATTTAGAGCAGTTAAAAGACTTGAAGTCTAAAGAATGCATTACTCTTTTACTGTTTGCATTCTTGGAAATCTTGTAAGTCTTTTACATTCTTTGCAGTCATTAAATCTTTTGATTGCATTCAATAGCCGTATTTTATTGGGAACTTAGCTCAGCTCAGTAATAGAAATTACATGTCAAACAACAACAACCGAAAACTGAGTAAAAATAAGTTAGGAATTTTAGTTAGGAATTTTTTGAAGATAAGGTTTCAGCAATTGAGTTTTTCGTTGTGTTTTTCGTTTGGTGTTTGGTTGGGTTTTGGCAATTGATATAATCAAATGTCAAAACCTTTTGGAAGAAAATAGTTTTTCACCATAGAAACCCATGTAAAAAAATTGCTTTCAGATAGGTCTCAAGATGGCGTTTGAAAGCTTTCGATATTTGATATTCTGGTGAACGAAACTCAGTTTAAAACTGACTATAGCGTTTTATTGGAATTGTTATTACTGAGCTAAGCTAAGTTCCCAATAAAACACGGCTAATGTAATGCAGTCATTTGACTGCTTTTGGAGTCTTTTAATTGCTTGCAGTCTTTTGACAGCTTGAAGTCTTTTGACTGCTTTGAAGTCTTTTAACTGCTTGATTTAATTTTTTTTTCATATTTAAAAACAAAATATCTATTTAAGCTGTACATAGGAATATATTTTCATTTGTTACATATGTATTAACAAAATAAACTCATAAAAAGAAGTTTTTAACACTATATTTGTGTATGTATTTTTTATTGTTGAAGGAAAACCTGATAAGTCCTTTATTTTTTACATAACCCACATAGGAAAACCTGCTAACTCACAAATATGCAAATAAATACAAAACTACAAGTCTATTTCAATTCGTTTATGTACATAAAAGTAGAGCTCTATAGGACACACAAATCATGTTTTGGATTTTTTTCCTAAAGTGTCAACAACCAGTTTTGGGAAGTTTTTTCTTTCTCCTGTAAAATGTATAGAAATGGAGTTAGCAGGTTTGCACTCTAAGCCGACGAAATTGCATTAGATTGGCGTAACACATACAAATCACCAATAGCGTCTGCAACCCCTATTTGTTCACCCTTGTACTTTATTTCGCCAATGCGATTGTCAAATTCAACGCGCATACCATTGTTCGTAAGACGTTTAACTGACAAAATATTGCCGACCAAATTGGGAACAAATAGAATTTCAGTTATTTTCGCTTTATGTATCTCATTACGTTCGTTACAAAATTCTAGAAATCCAGTACCAATACCTTCGACTCGGGCTATTTCACCATTCGCCAATTTGATTGTACTTTGGTAGGATTCATCAATGTTTGTAAATATGTTCTTATGATTCACAGCGTGTCTGGTCGCACCTGAGTCAATTATCCATTCATGCGACATATGACCAACTGTGAAGAGAAAATCTTGCTCATTGACCTTATATGAATTACGTGATGAAGATTTTTCTTCAATGATATTGACTTTATCAGCTGAAGCCTTCATTTTGCCCTTGAACTTCTTCTTTAACCATTCTTTATACTTTGGACAGTTTTTCTTGAAATGATATTTCCTTTTACAGAAAAAACAAATGCTTACTTTTCCAACAACTTTTAGAACTGAATCATTTATCCCTTCGGAATGTCGTTCATATTCGGCTATTACTCGTTGTTGAACCAGCGCATAAGTAACCTCTTTTTCTTTACGTGCTTCAAGTGTTGTGATAAGTGCATCATAGCTGTTTGGTAGACTGCTTAAAAGCATTGCAGCACTCCATTTATCAGACAATGTCTCTTCCTCAATGTCACGAAGTTTTGTAAATAGCTCTCGCATTTTGTTAATATGAGCTTTTACATCACCACCTTGTTCAAGTTTCAGAGAACTTATGGATCGCATTAAAAATACTCTATTTGACAGAGTATTCTTCTGGTGATATTCTTTTAATGCAACCCATGATTCTTTGGCTGTTCTTTTCGAACGAATATGTGGTAGTTGATCGTCTTAAACCGACAATCCAATCGTTCCCCTTGCCTCATCGTCCAACTGATCCCATTCATCGATATCTTTTTGGTTTTCGACAATACCAGTTGCCCCTTTTCTTTCTTCAGGTCTTTTCCCAATGATTACCTTCTTCCACAAATGTTGCTTAAGCAACAAAAGTTCAGTTTTGAATTTCCAATTTGCATAATTTCTATTGTTGAGTTTTTCAAACTTGGATGTAACTTCTGCCATTACTATTGTGCAAAATTCTGCTTCGTTTCTCTGTTATAATCTGGACCTTAGCAATTAATATTGTTTAAACAAATCTATATTCTATTTCTGCTTTTGTTCCACAATAAGTCTCATAATCTGTAGAATTTAAAATATCTTTAGCGCAAACAAAAGCAAGAAAATAAAATATACGCCTTATTTTGTTGAAACAATATTAATGAATAAATTTATTGAAGTAATTTCCGATAAGAAACATAAAAAGTATTAGATTACAAAATCAAAAATAGAGTGTGAACGAATACAGTAAACATATTTTAACATACTTCAACAAATAATTGCCTATAAACTGCCTTATCTGCTCACTTATGTGGTAAACAAAACTTTTCTGATACGAATTCATGCAATACAAATTGTTTTGGAGTTGAAAATGTTGAAATATTTAAATAATAAGGTGTAGATGAATTAAAAAAGTATATGTTTTCTGCTACGCGCAAAATGTATCTACTGAAAACCCACTGCTCAGCTGAAATTATTCTGATGATATACTAAGGATTTGCGTATTTTTACTTACAGTATGGTATCGGTATTGCAAGTTGGGGTGGAATATAAAACTGCACAATTGAACAATTAAATGTTGCCCAAAAAGATATGGTGCGACTTATTTGTGGAGAAAATAGGCAAACAAGTAGTTGGCCTCTTTTCGATAGTCTTTAGGTACTTGCAATACCTCTATATATTTTTAAGATCTTAAAAGTGTTTTTTTTTTTTTTTTTTTTTTTTTTTTTTTTTTTTTTTTTTTTTTTTTTTTTTTTTTTTTTTTTTTTTTTTTTTTTTTTTTTTTTTTTTTTTTTTTTTTTTTATCGAGACGGTTACAGTGCTATCTTGTGAAGTTTTAACACTTTCGGATTAAGAGTGAATAATATGGCAATGGTGAACATTCCTTTATCTTAAAAAATACACATTTTCATAAATTTTACACTGCGGCGCGGCAAATCGACTTCTATTTTTTTATTCAATTTGACTAAAGAAGGGTAAACACTATCATTTTTTCCATCATTCCAAAACTCTCATTTTGAACATTTCATTTCATGCTACACACTATCACTCAATGAAATCATTTTTTGAAGTTATAATCATCCATTCTACCATAGACTCTTTTAGAGTACTTGAAATTAGGTTAACAAAGTAAAGACAGAAAATTATTTAATCAAAAGAAGATGAAATGAATTAAGAGTGGATGATACAGAAGGAACCTGTGTGTCATTTATTCTAGCCCTGGCTAGCAAACAAAAAATTAAAAAAACTGGGTACAAAAATGGATTTTAAAGCGCATTGCAATTTCGTTCGAGAAATTCAGCTCTCGGAATCAGAAGACTAAAAAAATAATTTTCGAATGAGAGATGAAAAATACGCTTATTCGCTGAAATGAGTTACTCTATAATTAAAACAAAATGCACTCATCATAGAACTAGAATCAACCCAAACAAGAGACTTGCGGTAACGGTAAGCAGTAATGGGACAAATTGTTTTCGATCTATGTTTTATTCTTCCAGCACCATGAAAATGTCATAAAAATAAATAAATATCTGTTTGGCTGTTAAGGAGCCCATACCAGTCTTAAAAAGAAACAAACAAACATAGGTACATCCATTTTTATATATGCATATATATATATAGAAATCGTATTTTACTGTACGGATGGAATGAAAATGTACACTCGGGCGTATACGTGTTTTTCTTATAGACTGTTTTATTGTATACATTTTTTTGTACTTTTTGTTTGTGAACCTAACGTTGTTAGTATCAATTGTTCTCTTGTTATTTTTAACAATTCTTACCTCTAGTGCCCAATCAACAATATGAAAGTGTTTGTTAGCCAATATTGCCAACAATTGGTTAACTTCTTGGTTCACGACGCGACCCGACTTTCGTGCAATATTATATACGATATTCAAAGAACCGTGGCACTGACTCCTTGGTGGTCGTTTTGGAATCATTCATGCTAGAATATCATTTGATATCCTTTTCCCCATCACATACTACCCCACAAACACATAATAATACTGTTATTTTAAATTGATGGACCATTCACCTACAGAATAATATCTATCTCTATAAAATTATTAGTTTTGTTGAGGGTAAGTAGGGTGAATATATTCCACACTTAACAGTAGGCAAATAAAAATAAATAGTAAATGACAAGTTTAGCAAAAGATGTTCTCAATTTCATTAAATTGTTATATAATTGGAAAAATAAACAGAAGAAAACATAACTTTAATTCTCACAAGTAATTGTATATGAAGTTAAGAAAAAAACTTAAAAAGTGGCATTTTACCCACATGAGCGGGTAATAAGCCATTCTTGAACGGGTGAATTGCCAGAAAAGATTTAGTTTAAATGCAGCTTCCCATGCTGTAGTTTTGCTTTCTCTTAATTCACTTACAGCTTTAGCTTAGCATTCTTCTGACCAAGATGCTCTCTCAGTCTTTCTTTCATATTTTTGAGGCTTTCTTTTCTGAAAAGTAGCATATTACCCTCACTGGCATATTCACCCAACTTACCCTATATTTTTAATATAAGGTATAAACTATGTAGGTATATTATTATAAGTTAAAAAAAAAAATCAAAATCAAAATTAAATTAACAAAAAAAAAAAAAAAATAGAGTGGCGCGACAGCTCTTGAAGAGCAAAGGCCTAAGTGCCTTACTCGCATCAAAAATGCTCTGGGTGCGTGTGGAGAATTGAGGGGATCTACAATTTAACGCCGATTCCGAACGGCAAAGTTGAGAAGCACTTTTTCATGACAGATTGATACTCTTGAAAGCTTTGTCAGATCTTCGCAAGATGCAGTGCCCGTGAAAGATGAAATAAAAACTATGGGTACGAGTAGGACTGGAATCCACGACATTTTGCTTAGCAGCCAACGCACCTAACCACTAAGCCACGCCACAGACACTTTGTTATTCATAAATAGGCAATGAATTTGGAACTGTTAATAGCAGAGAATGAGAACCAGCTGTTCATTTTTTCAAAAAAAATTCAGTTACAATTTTAGGCATTAAAGAAAGAAATTTAGCATTTTGCTTATATCAATAAACAGCTATTTCGCTTAACTACTGAAATATCTCTTGAGCTTAATTTAAAATCTGTTCACCAATTGGTTAAAGGTGTAGACAAATAGAAAATACACAGAAAGACTGATGATGTTTTTTTCAAAATTCTCTATCATCGTTTAATGAAAATCTTGATATGGCAGCATTACTATTTACACAATTAGGTATAACTACTGTTTTTTGTTAATAAAATAAGAAAAAGAATCCAAGACTAAGTTATTCGAACTCGCTCTTATGTTTACAAAAATGTATACTTAAATACCGAGAAACAAAACTATTGAAAAATCGAAGAAACTTCGACCAATTTTTTTTTAAATTTATGCCTAAAACTAAGTCTTACACTTTAACGTATTTTTAAAAATTAAACGATATTTGATTTTCAAAAGAGTGAAGTTGAAGTTAAAAGACTATACAATTTCCTTGAAAACAATAAAAAAAAAAAAAAAATAGGGCCGGATAAACTAGAACGGAATCCTCCTCGAGCGAGTTTATTTCACACTTGTTCAGTGCGGATATCTCTGCTTGTAACTAGATGGCGAGAATGTCAAAAATGCCATCTGGTTCTGGATAGTTAAATAAAAATATGAGTGCAACCCATGTGGTCCACACGACTAACTTCCCAGAGTAGAAAAGTAAGTAAAAACATTAGTTGTTTTGCAAAATTTCCAGCCGATGCATCCCGTTGTAGTTGTACACGCACGTTGGTTTTCAAGTCAAAATCCATAAAACTGGTGATTTGAGACATGCATTAAGTTCATTTGAATTACAGTGGTGCCATCTGTCAAAAGTTGGTCGTACCAACTTGTGGACTCATGCACAGCTACTTTGCAAAGTAAAATACAGCCTATATTACTTCTGAATATTGTAATTTTCTATTAGTTGAATTTTTCTAATCGGATAAGTATTTCCGAAGACTAACATTTATATGGCATCACAGCGTTTGAAGGGTCAGGTAGTAATAAAATAAAGTCTATGATTACCTTAAATATTGTTTTTTTTCCACACTAACTATCCCTGAATACAACTGTATTTACCATTAACATTTCATTAATATCTGTTGGGCCGTTTAGGAGTCCATACCGGAAATCCAAACAAACAAACATGAATCCATTTTTATATAAAAAAAGATTTAAAGTCACAAGATTTATGTATATTTTCAACTGTTCATAACAATTCAAATTGTTATCAATTATATACATGAATTTTCACCGATTAAAAGTCATAAATAATCTGTTTCTGTTCTCATATGGACTGTTTTTCCTAATAACTACGAAAATAAATCCGCTTAAACTAATTTTCAATTGTTTATAACAAATTATTAACAAATCTATATATGTGAAAGAACAGCTTAATTTTTGTGTTCGTTCGCTAACCGGGCACACTGGTTGACCGATTTTCCTAATTTTTTCTCTAAATGCAAGAGGTATTAGGGTAGAAGGTTTAGAAAAAATAAAATCTATATTTTTCAAATGCAATCAAATGACAAACGGTGCTTATGTTAAAAAAAAATATTGCAATTGATGGCCGCTGCAGAATTACATAATCGAGAATGTCGGTATCACATAGAAGATAAAATTTGGATAGCTCGAATTCCAGGTCTTAATCAATATGAAAAGAACGGTACAAAAGAACGAGGAACCTTTTGTTACTTTGATGCACAGACTTGGAGACGAATGTCCAAGGTTTTCCAAATCGATGCTAAGAAATTAGACAAATGTCCTAATATAAGTGCGTTTATGAGCTTAAATGGACAATCTGTATAATAAACAAAATCGAAATTAAATCAAATCGAAATCCAGTTTCGCACCCTCAGACTGTGAGAATCGTGGTGTACATTCATACATATGTGTCGTTAATTATCAAACAGAGGCTAAAAAATTGGAACATGAAACTGAGTAAAAGGGCGAAAACCTGTAGTTTCTAAAATATTCAAGATAATTCAATGCAGTAAATTTTGTTTGATTGGTGGACGCTTTTTGTATAAGATTGACTAAAAAAAAGGATAAAAGGATATTTTACTTTCGTCCTGTAATGAAATGATTTTTTTTTTTAGCGCATTTTGAAAACAAGTTTTTTAAATAGTACCTTTTTGATTCTAAAAAGGACAAAAATTAAGGAACGAAAAGTTTTGTTTCATTGGTGTACATTAAAATTTTAAAACTTTTTTAATAAATAATAAGAAATAAAATAAATGATAATACTATTTCTCCAAAAACTTATATTACCTAGTATATAAAAGTCTTCTGTCACAGTTTTAGTGGTCATACTCCTCCAAAACGGCTCGACCGTTGTTTATAAAATTTTATAAACATTCAGTAGGTATGAGAATAGGTTTATAACTAATTTTTATACCGCTGATTGCTTGGGATGGCTCACCTACATATTTTGTTTTTATAATTTTTGGCCAGTTTTTTTTTTATAATGTTTGTATGGTGTGGCATTAAGAAATACATTGATTCCTTAATTTTCAACTTCCTACCACTTACTATCCTACTTTTTAAGAGCTTTATTAATTCTTTTTTAGTTTTCATGAAAATTTCGTCGATTATTTTGTACATTGATCGCAGTAGTGATAGTGTTATTCTAAAAGGTAGGTTAAATAGCAAAAGATAAATAAACACATTCATACTATACTGTTTCTCATCATTAAAACAGCAAACAATGCCAATGCGGGGTAGAGGGCATTCTTGGTATAGTGGTCAGTGGGGTGGTCAGGTAGTTTGTAGCGGGAAGCAGTGTGACGGGTTTTGGGTAATGGGTAGTGGGAAGCGGGGTAACGGTGTAGTGGTTATGGTTAGACGTAGCGGGTAGCGGTAACTAGGGTAGCGCAAAGCGGGTAGAGAGTATTGGGTTAACGGGTAGAGGATAGCGGGTAGAGTAGTAGCGGGCTAGAGCTTTTATTTATTGATTGAGGCAGTATGAAGTCTGCAGGGTCAGCTAATGTATGCATAAAAATAATTCACAGTAATTATATTTTGTTCTCATTTGAACTTTGGAACAAAAAGTAAACTTTTAGGAAACGACAAAACGCAGCAATACTGAGTTTCTTCATGACTCATAAACTCCATCTGGTTCTGGTTCATCCTCAGCATCCTGCAAAACTTCAGAATCGATAATTTCCTCGTAAAATCTTAAGTCTTCGATTTCTCTCCACTTTTCTCCACAATGATGTTTTGTTTAAGAAAAATGTTGACATCATTATTTTTTTAGCTTCTAAAAGAGGAACTCCTGAAGGCAATGGTCTAAGATCCATCATATCAACTCTTTTACACTCTAACGTCAGATTTCTAGCTCATCTCACCTCTCGTTCTTATCTTGGCTAAAGATGTATCCTCCACTTCTCGTGCCCTTTACCTACAAGATAATCTTCTACTTAATGAAAAGAACAGCCAATCGATAGCACATCACATGGTAAACTGAAGATTTTTATAAGGAAATGAGCCAAGTGTCACATTTTAGCAGGAGAAATTACTAAGCGCCGTTTTGAAAATCAATCGTATATATTTGATTTAATTTAGGGAAAAAATAGAGCCGTTTTGAAAATATATATAATTTTGTATGAAAGATAGACCCGTTTTGATTGTTAGAAAAATAATATTTAGGCTCATTTTGAATCTAAACTGAAAATAAAAACAATAATAACTTCAGAATGGTCTCGTTTTGAATTAGACGGGGCCACCATGTAGTTAGTTAAGCGGGTTTCTTCCAATGTCGTCTGCGTATGCCAATAACTGGGTGGATTTGGTGACGATAGTCCCGCTGATAGATGTGCCAGAACCACGTATTGCTTTCTCCAACGATAGGTTGCGAATATTTTTTTGTTCAGAACGTTTGTTTTTTTTTTTATTCGAAGGATTTGAGAAAGGACGGTTGGACGAAGCTTAAGTTATTGATTCAAAACTTATTGCGAAACACCAATGAAAATTAAAAAATATGTGCACGACTGGGTCGTACGAACTTGCTCCTGTATTACAAATTATCTTCTTCTTCTTATAAAAATGTATGTACATATGTATTATGTATGTATATATCCAATGGAATCCGAAATGGCCCCTCAGTTTTGTGAAATTTTCATGGTTAATACTGTTGTATTCAGTGGTGGTTTCTGTGAAAAAAAAATGTAAGAACTTCATGGAAGAGTGCGAAAACTGAAAAAAACTGGAAAATCCAAACAGGCATAGATATTTGATTTTTTGCTTGGGATTTTTTGTTTCAAAATAAGGTTTCAAAACATGGTTTCGAATGGAAAATAGAAAGTTCTTGATGAAAAACTCGGAAGACTCACTGGTTTTCAATGGGAAAATCGCATGTAATTGTAGGTGCAAACGGAAAAATGGAAAATTTTGGGTTGGAACTCGGAAAACTATGCGAGAGCACGAATTTAACATAGAGACAGCATAGAATTTAAGGTTGCAAAGCTAGGAAAACTTCAGATATGTAAATAGTTCTCTAATCAAGAAAAGCTGTGCTTCTCCCATGGACAGCTATATTCGATGCGTTTTCACGGGTATTCAATGCCCAGAATCTTTTCATTGTTTCACCTTACATCCTGTACAACACCATATTAAAATAATAAGTTAACTTTAACTTAACGCGGGCAAAGCCGCGGGTACCAACTAGTAATAGTATATATATTTCATTGATAAATAAGATTTTTTTAACTATTGTTGAAATGTTTGCAGAAATTATCATAATTTTCATTATATTAGGGTTGTAGGATTTCGCTCAAAACCTAATCAGCTCTTAGCAAGACAATACCACGTCGAATGACACTAATTTCATGACAATACGATGAGTGGTTCGATAGATAATCGAGCAGAAAAAACGTAACGCAGATGCGCACATATACGAATATGCATGCACACACACAGACATTATTATAAGAAGGGTTGATTCGGATTCGAGTGACCTCGAAACATGGAGATATACAAAAATTGGATATTCTCAAAATCGGCCCCATTACAATAACTTCCTCTGGGAAGTTAATATACAAAGCTTGTTTTGACGAATTTGATTTGGTGGCGACACCAAATGGATTGTTGCTGTGTGGCCAGTCTGTATATTCTTTTTCCCAATGTTTCTAAGAACATGGCTTTTGTTGCCATTGTCGAACAAGAATTGTTTGACCTCTGAAATTTTTTTAGACTTTTACTTTCTCTGAGCTTGGGGATCAGGGTATAAGCTAGATAGAACGTTTCGATTGCACCTTCCGTAGATGACTGGTATGGGGTTGAAAATACCATAAACAGTGCATCGGGTGTTTTCGCGCAGCATTTTCGAAATCAATGTTTTAAAAGTTCGAACCATTCGTTCAGCAGCTGCGTTTGGCCATTTTTATTTTGAATGAGAAATTTGAGAAAGAGTTGACTATGATCACACACGTGTT
The DNA here is from genome assembly GCA_943590905.1 of Sphaerophoria taeniata. Taxonomy (NCBI): domain Eukaryota; kingdom Metazoa; phylum Arthropoda; class Insecta; order Diptera; family Syrphidae; genus Sphaerophoria; species Sphaerophoria taeniata. Next base: position 69,281,588 of record OX016542.1, read on the forward strand.
TCTGGAAGGGGAAAGTAAGGTCAACGTGAATGCACTCCCAGGCTTCATCTAGCGTTATAAACTTATAAACGGATTCATATATGTTGTGTATTCATTTAAACATTCCTATTTAACGAAATCTTTGTCTGGGCCGACTGACAGGTGAGATATACAAACAGCCTAACCGTGCTACTTCATTTGTGGATAACGTATCGAACAGTATGACCCATTACCGTAATTGGCCAGTGCTTTAGGCGTTGAATTGTTATCTGAGGTAACTTTTCACTTACTAACTATCTTATGTGGCGCAATAGTCCAGGGTGGTCCAACAAACCTCTCCAGCCAGCTCGGTCCCAAGCTAGCTGTCACCTGAGATTGAGGTCATCTTCAATTTGCGCGCCACCTAAGCCTTGGCCTTCCTCTAGTGCGTCGTCACGCTGCGTTGGGGTGGATTCCAACACTTTATGGCCGGAGCATTGGCGTCGATCCTCTCCATGTTACCAAGCCATCTCAGTCGTTGGAACGTTCCTTTTTTAGCAAGATCAGTGTCCATGTTTGGTGAAGATTTTTTCTTAGTTGCTTGATTTTAATTTTAAGATAAACGAGCGAAAAAAAAATCATTTATTTGTATTAAAACGAGTTCTCATTTAATTTTTCGTTTTCATTTACAAGATTTCACCTACAAAGTGCGGTAGAGAGGTTTTGCAGAACGGAATAATTTTGTTGCAAGGGTTTGACTTTGCTTCTCCAGTCATTCTTTCGACATTGTCTAAACAGTGTTTTAATTAAAATTATAGCGAGTATTTTCTAATTTCAGATGCCACACTCAACAGTTTTAAAGGAGCATCACCTAGTTTTTCGAAAATTAACGAAACATGTGCCGCACCTAACAAATCTGGGTCTTTTTCATATCTTAGCTGTGTTATTTCTAAATGCCCATTTGGGAATAACTGCTGTTAATGCCGAATCAAAAGAACTTTTTGATGGTCTGGGATCAGTTTCAGCCAACGACAACGATATGCTCTTAAACAATGTCATTGCACCGGATGTAATGGAAAAACTTAAACGTTCTTGGAAATCTCTTCAAGGTTCATGGGGGAAGAGATCAGAGAACCAATATTCAGAAGCTGAAGATGATTACTCACTTGAGCCAGAATGGACTTTGATTAAACCAAGTGAAAAAAATATTGAATCAGCTCCAGAATTTAAATCATTAGCTAATGGAAAACCAGACGACGACGATGCTTTAAAATATTTTATTTTATTCGTTTCTAATCCAAATACACTTGCAGCTGATTTAGATAACTCCGCGACAAGCGAAATCAACGATAAGGAAAATAATGAGAAACAATCAGTTTCAACTTCAAATTTTGAAAAGAAAAGTTGGAAAAACATGAACCAGGCTTGGGGAAAACGACGTTCATCGCCAGCGGTTTGGAACAAATTCAGAGGTAAGACACCAACATCAACTACTGTTTTGTTCGTGCTACTTTGTTAGGATTTGGGTAGTTATCAAGCCAATATAGCACTTGAAATTGCAAGCGAAGAATAACAACAGAATATTTTTTTCTCGGCAAACTCCATTTTTGACTGGACGCATTCACATTGTACAATGTACGTACACGCAGTAAGGGTAAGCGTACAAGCACGCTTACGTGAACCAGCGCTTAGACACAAATCCTATGAGCAAACCATAATGAAAAACCATAAACGAAAATTTAACAAATCTAGCTTAAGAACATTATGGTTTGTGTGCTTAAGTGAGCAAAATTGCATTATAAAGCGTTTTCTTTTTTACATCTGAACCCTGAATTGTCAAATTCAAAAATGTGTTTCTTTTTTAGTTCATAGTGTGTTCAGAGAATCAGAGTTGTGTTACTTTTTTGTTTCAAAGCATTGATTCTAAGTTTTCCGAGTTCAGCCGACGCGCTCGGAAAGAAGAGACTGAGCGTTGTGAGCAAAATGCCTGGGGGCTCCCTATACAAGAAATTCCATTCATCGCGCCCACTAAAATTTTGAATGAGGAATAAAATATAAAGCCAAGATGAATAAGATTCGCTTGGTTGGCGTAAATTTAGTTAACCGGAAAGGCCGCACATACCTGTTGTAATGTGGTGAAATTACTTTATTACTAAATTACTGTGGTTTATAATAAAACACAGTAGGTACTTAAGTTCACAATAAAATCTGGTTCGCGCCATACTTTCGGCACCTTGAAAGCAAGAACACCAAGGTATTTCTACATAAGGACGCATGTAATGAAAGAAAGAGAAATAGAATCCGTGATGATGGAGACATTTCATGGAAAGGTCCTTCCTAATCCACTCACTGTTTAAAATTTGTTTCCCTTCCTGGTGATTGAGAAAAGAGCGTGTCATAATTCTCTTTGTCAAAATACTGTATGACAAAATATTGTGTTGTCAAAATACTGTAAGATCATAATTCTGTCATAATTCTGCCATAATATTGCAAACACAAAATCCTCTACGGCAAAATACTGTATTTTGATACTTTACTTTTTTAAGAAAATTTCCAAGAAGAGACAACTCAAGAAATCGCTTAAGAGGGAAAATGAAATGGACGAAAAAAAAAATAAGTAGAGTTTTGTGTTCAGTGCCTTATAAAGTACCTACCTTCGTACCTATATTAATCAACAATAAGCAGTTGCCCGTGGATAGGAGCGTTGGATGCTAAGCAGAACGTCGCCGTCGTGGGTTCGAGTCCTACTCGTGCCCATAAAAGTTTTTATTTCATCTTTCACTGCCTCTTGCGAAGAATTGACAAAACTTTCAAGAGTATCAATCTGTCATAAAAAGTGCTTCTCAACTTTGCCGTTCGGAATCGGCGTTAAATAGTAGGTCCCTTCATTTCTTCACACGCACTCAGAGCATTGTTGATGAGAGTAAGCCACAGACCTTTGCCTCTTCAAGAGCTGTCGCGCCACTCTATTTATTTTTTTTTTAAGCTTGCTTCTTTATAAAGTTTGATCTTTTATTACCTCAGGTGGTGATTAGAAAGTTATTTTGTCATTATTAAATCTCCTTAAATAAATTGTATTTTAAAGTTCTGACTTACAGTATTTTATTGATACAGTATTTTGCATGTGTAGTATTTTGACATGCAGGATTTCGAACCCCAACTCTTTTGAGGAAGCTCTTTGAAAAATAAAGTCTTCGAAGTTCCTGCTGAATATGTTGTAAATAACAAATATGTTTTGGGTTCGTATCTTCTAATACCTCATAATGAATTTATTTATTCATTGTTTATCAGAAATTTTTTACCCATGGATTAACTCTTACTCTATGAATCGGTTAACTTTTTAAGATAAGTTAATTTTTAAAAGACACCCTTGGATATAAATATTATATCAATTCTATGTAAGAAAAATGAAAGTATAGGGTCATTAATTTTTGGTTACGAAATCAAAGCTTAATAAAACAAACACAACAATTCAATTACTTACAGTAATTGTGAAAAACAATATCATTCAATGTAACGGTGTCAAATCGCAAGATTTTGGACCAATGACACAAAGATATATCTGAATACATATTTACCTAAACGCGTAAATTGATTCACGCACTCTTTTTTTTTTATTTTCTTTCTTTTGATTAATGTTTTGAAGTTATTTGTTGTAAGAAAATTTCTTATTTAAATTTTCTTTTTGCAGGAGGATGGGGAAAGCGAGAACCTGCTTGGAACAATCTCAAGGGAATGTGGGGTAAACGCTCAACGAACGACTGGAAGAAACTCCAATCAGCTTGGGGAAAACGCAGTCAAGTTTAAGAATGCGCTTAAATAATGATTTTTGTTCTAATCTATAGATAAAATAGTGGTTTCTTTTTAAATTTATTTCATATTACATATTCTTATAAAAGAATGAAAAACTGATATATTTTTGAAAAAGTCAGTTAAAATCTTGAAGAAAATTAAAAAAAAAAAATTAACTAAATTTAATAGTTATCCAAAATATTGTGTATATAAGCTGAAGAAAATTAAATATTCTCATTCTAACTGCTGATGAATTCTTTTTTTTTGTATTTTCTCTCGTGATGTTCAAATAGCGACAGAGTCGATTGTTGATCTATTACGTACATTTCATGCAAAATCAAATTCCTGAACAAATCTATGCAAGATTTTATTTAAAAGCAATACGATGCAGAAGATGAAGATGAAAAAGAAAGTGCTTTTGCTTAAAGGAAACTTAAGCGCATCACATTATCCTACTCGCCTTAACTATAAGATTATTAAAGTTACTTTGGTTAGGTTTCATGATTTCAAAACTGTAATTTAAGAAATCGATGATACAGAAAGAGCCTGTGGTCAATTATTCTAGCCCTGTCTACCAAATAGAAAATTTAGAAAAAGTGGATGAAAAAATGTATTTTAAAGCGCATTAATGCAGTTTTGTACGAGATATTCAACTCTCGGAAAGAAAAGAAAACAAAAACTATTATGGAACGACCGATGAAAATTACGCTTATTTGCTAAAATTAGTTACTCCATTAATAATTAAAAAAGTGCACTCATCTTAGGTCTACAATCAACCCAAACGAGAGACTTGCGTTAACGCTAAGGTTTTCTGTCACCCAAAGAATTGTTTCCCTGTACCCTCACACTGAAATCGTTATTACGGGCGATTTCAATGTCCACAATTCTTCGTGGCTTCTCCATTCGGGCCCGACAATACCCGAAGGAATGTGTGCTGAAATCTTTGCTGAGTTTAACCACCTTACTCAATTGTCACTGAGCCTACTCGAATATCAGACACTAATGGCCAAGCGGAAAATACTCTTGACTTTTTCCTTACCTCTGACCCTGATAAATACACTATCAATGTATTAACGCCTCTGGGCAGATCAGACCATATAATTATATCTGCAAATTTCTCGTGTCAAACTAAGAGAGCCGTATGGCAATACGAGAAAGCCAACTGGGACGGTCTCAACAACTTTTTTCCGAATTTTTAACTGGTCACTATGCTTCCTCGATAGTGAAGTAGACTCCAGCGCATCACAAATCAGCCTAATCATGAATTCCGCCCGAAAAAAATCCCTTTTTTCTTTTCCCTTATTGAGAAATCCGGGCGAAGAAAAATCTATGTTCGAAAAATTCCCCTTATCGGGATTAAACATTTCGGGCTCTTGTACACTTGTACTTGTACACATTCTCTATTTGAATTTTCTTAAGAATGCAATACTAACGGGTGTTTTTTCGAGGTGTAGAACTTTAAGTTGGCATTACTTTTCAAGACGGCGACCGATTTTACAGCTATCAAGTGATTTATTCTTAGTTTGGTTTGACTAGATTCACGCCTGAACAACGCTTGCAAATTGTGCAATTTTATTTCGAAAATAATGGTTCTGTGAGGAATACATATCGCGCACTACGTCCATATTATCCCATTTTATCGACAAATCGTCCATCAGAGCAGTTAATTCGATTAACCATGTACGTTTTCGCACCACGTTTACTCTAATTGATAACTCGCATCCCCAGAGACGCGCGCCGCCGCCGTACGGTGCGTATATAAGAAGCTATTGCTACTGTAGAGCGTAGCATTGAGGAAGACCCGAATGAGTTCATCCGCCATTGAGCACAGGAATTGGATCTGTGTTCATTCACTTTATGAAAAATTTTGCGGAAGGATCTTGGTTTGCGTGCTTACAAAATCTAACTCCTGCAAGAATTTAAGCCAAACGATCATCAAGTAGGGCGTAGTTTCGTCGAATGGGCCGAAAACGAGATGGCCGTTGTTCCCGATTTTCATAAGCGAATTTTGTTAAGCGATGAAGCGCACTTCTGGTTAAATGGCTACGTCAACAAACAAAACAGTCGCATTTGGAGTGAAGCTAATACTCAAGTGTATTTCTAAACACCATAACATCCAGAAAAACTGACTGTTTGGTGCGCTTTATGGGCTGGTGGAATTATTGGACCGTACTTCTTCAAAACCGATTACTAACTTTTTCATTCCTGAATTGAACAATCATGCTGTCCAAGAGCTGTGGTTCCAACAAGACGGCGCAACATGTCACACAGCTCGTGCCACAATCGATTTATTGAAAGACACGTTTGGTGACCGCCTATTTCACGTTTTGGACCTGTGAATTGGCCTCCATGATCTTGTGATTTAACACCGCTAGACTATTTTCTGTGGGGTTATGTCAAGTCATTGGTCTATGCGGATGAACGCTTGACCATTTGGAAGACAACATTCGCCTTGTTATTACCGATATACGGCCACAAATGTTGGAAAAAGTCATCGAAAATTGGACGTCCAGGTTGGACTACGTACGAGCCAGCCGTGGCAGTCATATACCAGAAATCATATTATTTAAAATGTAATGCCACAAAATTATCTTTCGAATAAATAAAATATCATGTCAATCGAATATTCGACGTTGTTTTATGGCAATTTAAAGTTCTATGCCTCTAAAAAAAAACACCCTTTATTCATTACTTTAAGACTGCATTTCAAAAGATAAACAACGATTTGCATTTGTTCAACATCAACTACCGTCGTAAGTTGAAATCTCAAATAAGAATTAAAAAAAAAAACAACTTCTGAAAGCAAAAATCATTATTTAAACTGGAAAATACTTCACATTGACACGACGACGCACGTTGCCAATACAGTGATAGCAAACTGAGCAACAATTTCCTATATGCATAAATTTGTTTCAAAATGATAAATAATAGAACTGATATCTTACGAATTGCGCGTCAATAGCATTAAAAAATGAAAGCTTTGAGTTGAAAAACAATATTCCTTCAATAAACTAGCCATCCGGATTGAAAATTAAGAAAAATATAAAAATGTTCGGTTATTTCAAAGGAAAATATGTGGGATATTATTATTTCCTTGAAAACTGTGTTTTCTTCTACAAGTATGCTATCACTATCCTCTTTATTCGAAAAGTCAATACAAATTCGAAGTGAAATCTTGTTCGGGCGAGATTCCCGATAGCTTTTGAAATTCTGGCCGAATAAAATTCATTCGGGCGGAATTCTTTTCGGGCGGAATTGATGATAAGGCTGAATATGATTATTTTGAGAATGAAAACTTTTGCTCCGAATAGGGTTAAAAGCATGAAACCCAAGGAAAAGTCATGGTTTGATTCAAGCTGTAAGGAGGTTATCAGGGAAAAAGAAGTAAAGTTCCGGTATTTTAGAGCCAACCCAACTGAGGAAAATCGGAACAAGTTTAAACAAGTCAGGAAGGCCTGCAATGCCCATATTCATCGGACCAAATTTTTACATGACCAAAAATGAAGGCAAAAAATACTACAATGTCCCCAAGGCAGTAAGAAATGTTGGTCGTTTGTAAAAAATATAAAGAATTCTTCTTCTTCTTCGGTCCCTACGCTCATTGACAATGACACTCCAGTTGTTAGCTCTCTCGCGAAAGCTAACTTTTTTGCTAGGCAGTTCGCCTCTTACTCTTCGCTGCAAGAGAGTGTCATGACTCCTCCAGCTCTTGAGCGCGTCAAAGATTCCATGGGACAAATCTTCTTCTGCACTCGTGCTGTGGCGAGAATCCTTAAAGATCTCAACATACATAAATCCGCTGGTCCAGATGGTATCCCCGCTATTATTCTGAAGAGGTGTTCTTTCACGCTGGCAAAACCGTTGCGTAAGCTTTTCCATCTATCCTATTCTTCTGGTCTCGTTCCGAGCAGTTGGAAAACAGCATTTGTCCAGCCAATTCCAAAAAAAGGCGAATCTTCTTCTCCCTCCAATTATCGTCCGATCGCACTTACGTCCCTTCTTTCTAAGGTCATGGAAACGCTGATCAGCTCAAGAAATATCTCGAAGACCGAAAGCTTCTTAATGACCGGCAATACGGCTTTCGCAGCAACAGGTCCACTGGTGATCTGATGGTTTATCTCACCAAACAGTGGAACTAATCTTTGCATGGTTTTGGAGAAAGTAAGATTGTTGCACTTGATATTTCAAAGGCATTTGATAAAGTCTGGCATCTTGCTCTTTTATCGAAAATGCGTGCATTCGGTATTGATAAATCCCTACTTCATTGGATTAGAAACTTACTTTCGAACCGTTCAATACAAGTTGTATTGGACGGATTCAAGTCTGAAACCCATAATATAAATGCTGGTGTGCCCCAGGGCTCCATTTTGTCTCCGACCCTCTTTCTCATTTTCATAAATGATCTCCTGTCTGTAACTTCTAATCCAATTATTGTTTTGCTGACTTTAGTACCCTTAGCTTTTCATATTCGTTTCCAGACTCACATTCGTCCTCTTTGGATGTGGAACTGCAACGACAAAATATGATAAGCTCATTAAAATCTGACTTAAACAGCGTTGTCCAATGGGGAATAAGAAACCGCGTAGAGTTTAATGCTTCGAAAACTCAATGCTGTCTTGTATCGTCGAAGCTATGTTTGATTTTTCGACTTTTCCGTATGGTCTTACCAATTTTTTTATCCCTTAATACAACTCTATTTAACATGAACATTTCATAAATATCTGTTGGGTCAAACTACAAACAAACATAATATATATAGAGAGGTTACGTAATTCATTGTGCAATGAAAATGTACACTGCGTGCTTTTTAATACTGTTTTTTATTTTATTCGCTTTTTTCACTTTTTGTTTATGAACCATACGTTTTTTGTAACAATTGTTACCTTGTTATTTTTAACAGCCTCTACCGCTGAGTTTTTGTTTGTGTCCAATCAACAATATGAAAATGTTTGTCAGATAATATTGGCAATATTTCGACATAAACCTCCACAAAAGCCTGTCATGCAATAATGTCGAAAATGAGTAAGCCAAGTAGATGACTTAAAGAACCGTCCGACAGAATCCTTGGTGGTCGCTTTGGAACCGTCTTTTAATAGAATATTATATAAGACAGCAATTCCCTTTTAGATGCAAAATATCCGACTTAAGTTTCATGAGCTATGCTCATGGCAAAGAATTCCAGTTGTAAATGGTGCATCACTATTTCTGATGATGATAACACTGATATTTGTCAAATATTTGCTGTAACTGAAATTATTATTCAAAATCTAGAAAATCTAGCCCTAAAGTCTACGCAAATATGAACTCAGACTGAATTTCAACTTTTTTTTACCAAATTAAAGTAGACTATCAATTTCAGCTTTTAGCACAAACATTATAAAACAAATACCGTAAGTGAACATTTTTAAAAATTTAATTTTTTGATTGTTTCTCTGGGTCTCAGTCAAATCTACAAAAAATGTTGATTTCCCTCATCATTTATTCACCATATATCATCACCAAAAATGATGAAAACAATGATAGTGTGTAGCTTGCTTTAGGTTAGGTTAGGTTGAAGTGGTTGAATTTCTTCACACTTAGGCCGATTGGGCCCATTATGAAACAGAAACACAGGAATTTACGGTACTTCCTGATCATTGAACTATTTGGAGACTTTTGATGTCGCCAAGAAGACTCCAAGCCATTAAGGATTACATCCTATAAGGCATTGTCCTGTGATGACAGTGATAAGATTTAGCTTAGATCCAGGAGATGGTTATAATCACATATTTCTTTATCCTATACTTGCTGACTCTGTTGAAGTTGTTTTGGCATATTAATAATTTTAAGCCTAAATGGGTTTTTTTCCGAGAACTATTTGAGAAACAAAATCAATTCTTATGGCACAAATAAACAGAAAGCTAGCAACAGAATAATATGCTGTTAGTTTAATATCGTTAGCTTCATTGGTTCTGCTAACTTAATATTACCCTAGCAGAACAGTGCATTTTCCAAGAACTAGTTGAGCAACAAAAGCAATTCTTGCTGCAGAAATTAGCATCAAACTAGCAAAACAATACTGAATACTTTTCGGTGCCGGCTTATGAAATGGTTCTGCTAGGGTAAAAGACGTAAAAATGTAAGTATTTTGTCGAAGAATTTTTCACATCTGTCCGAATACAATCCACAAACACAACCCTTTACCCACTTTTGGACCTTACTAAGGTTACGACATTTCGAAAGCTTACTCGTATGGTTTTGTTTAAGTATTGTAAGTTCTTTTAATGCACAACTCAAAAACATATACACCAAAAAATGACATCCAAACAAAGCAATGACAAAGCACCGACCAGGATTTTTGTGTATGGCATGACTTTCGATGGTCCTTGTTCACAACAATAGCATTGGGGTCACATATATTAGCCCAAGGAAAATTGTGAGTCGGACATAACACACAACTGTGAAAGCACTTGTGAATGTTTTTACTTTTTCTGAACTTTATTTTTAGAATTCTATCTGTCAAAAGATTGGCAGTTTTCTATTCTATGTTATTTAGCTTTCGTTTTGGTGCAGGAGCGCAGGACACAAATGTACTTTTCTCTGTTTAATCAAGTTGACGTGCAAACAAATTCCAATACCGAAAGCTTTTTTTGTCGTTGTGGTGATATGCTCATTGGAAGGATGAATGAAAAAGAAAAGTAAAATAATAACTTAAAAAAAAAAAACTGCGGATGGGTTTTACTTTGACACAGTGAAATTTTATTCATATTGCTGGTGGGTTTACTTGTTGTTTGTTGTTCTTGTTCTAGGGTAAATATGTACTTGGTAACTTAGTGTAATTACAGGCTTACGAGGATATGATGTCATCGGCATTGTCATCGTGTAGTTGTGGTTTCATGTTTTGAGCTTTTCTGAGCGCAATGTTGGAAATTAATAAAAAATTAATACTATCGCATTTTATTTTCTTATGAACAATTAGTATTGATTTATATTTCGTTGGCAAAGATATTTTAATACATTTTATTTATAGTACCTACATTATGTATGAATCTTACTATATGTTTTCTTATTTTGTTAATTTTGTACATGGGCCTCATATACAAAACAGAACAAATTAAGACTTTTTGTTGAATGAATGACAATCCAAATTAATTGACTTAAATGTTAAAAAATTTGCCTTGTTTGTCCGGAAATTTTTGTTTCATTATATTCATATAATAGACTGCGAGCCGGTGGCAGTAAAACTGAACTTACAGGGATCTTAAAACTTCGCATGTGGATCAAATCTATTTAACCATATGTTCAATATGGGCCTAGTGTGCCAAAGTTTATCCCGCCTGACCCTGCGAACCTCATCTCCCCTCCCTTAAGACAAACTGCAGGATAATGAAACACAGATTTTGTCAAAATGCAATGCGATTTATTTGAATCCAATTGAAAATTATGATGATGACACACTGTGGCGTATGAGTTCTTTCTTTTTAAAATATGGTTTGAAAAAAAAAAATCAGTTGACATTTTTGTTTGTTTATTATTGGTATTGTGAGTTTTTAAATTTAATATTCTGTATTTGGCTTGAATAAATGTTTAATTTACTTAATGATTTTCAACTTTTGTACATTTAAGTTGTCCTCAACTTCTGGGATAAGGCCCTTAATAGAGGCTTTACTTTAATTGTAAAAATGGCTAGTGAAATTTCAAATGAGACTAAATTTCTTTACAAACGAAACTTCTTTTACTACACCAATATCGCAAAATTTTCAGTATATTTTCAGAAACCTCAAAATCTAATTCCAAATATTGTATGTTTATTCACCATAACAAATTTTTAAGAATAAACTCAATATTTTTTTCTTAACAAATTAGACAAAGGAAATCTATCAGCGGTAAATAATAGTTTGTATTTTAATAGCTCCTCAATTCCTGAGGAGTAGGTATGTTTTTCAATGCGATGACACGTAATATACAACTTACTCACTTACTTAAGGTAGCGCTACAGTGCATTGTGGACTTGGGCCTCAATCAACAGTCTCCGCCAGTCAGCTCGTCCCTAGCTAGCTGTCTCCAGTTTTGCACTCCAAGTTGATTGAGGTCCTCTTCCACTTGTGTGCGCGACCTGAGTCGCGGTCTTCCTCTCCTTCTGCGTCTCTCGGGAATAGAGTCGAAGGCTTTCCGGGCCGAAGCATTGGTGTCCATGCGCTCTAAATGACTGAGCCATCTGAGTCTCTGGACCTTGACCCTTCTGGCTAGGTTCACGTCGTTGTACAACCCGTAAAGTTCGCTGTTGTATCTCCTTCTCCATTCCCCATCAATGCACACGGGGCCAAAGATGACCCGAAGAACTTTCCTCTCGAAACAGCCTAAGGCACATTTATCCGATTTTGTCAAGGTCCCTTCTGCACCATACAGCAGGACAGGGATGATGAGGGTGTTGTACAGTTTTACCTTAGTTGCTCGAGATAGGGCTTTTCCACTCAGTTGCTTTCTTAGCCCAAAGAAACAGCGATTAGCAAGAGTAATTCTTCGTCTTATCTCAGCGCTGGTGTTATTGTCCGTGTTGATAGCGGAGCCTAGGTAGACAAACTCCTCTACTACCTCGAAGTTGTATGCGTCTATTGTGACGTTCTGTCCGAGCCGTCGATGTTGGGTGTCCTTACTCGAAGACAGTATGTACAACTGGACGTGTAAAAAGACCGAATTTTCTGGATTCAACCCACTAATAGGCATTGCTTACCTTGTTTCTTGTTAAAAGTCATGGCAAATGCCAAGTGAATGGAATGGGTGACTCTGAAGGGATTATTGCGATTCGTGGCTGGAGAACAACTTCACCTTCAAAGTTGCCCATCTTTTTTCTTATAGTTATAATTATAACTAATCTTGTACCGTTGCATATCTTAGATGCATTTAAATTTCAGAGCAAAATTATAGGTGAATTCGAAAATCCAATAATGATAGTTGACAGACTCGTCAGTAGGTATCGGCAACAGTGTCGATCAATTTCAACAATCCGGTCAATGACTGTCGAAGCTTATAGCGTCAACATCGACATTTTTTGTTGTTAAAATAGCTCGTAGATATTATTAATATAGTAAAACAACGTTTACAGGGTCAGCATCATACAGCATCATATAGATGTCTCCTGGTATACTTACTTGTACGGTTTCAACTAAGAAAACAAAATTTGAGTGCGACCCTTGTGGTCCACACGACAAGCTTTCCCAGAGTACAAAAATAAGTAAAACAAAATATCGTATATGCATAAGTACATGTATATGTGAAAGTCTGTACAGGGTCGGAGCTACACGCAAAAACTACTAAGCCAACCATCATGAAACTTTGTACATAATTATATTCAGAGGTATCAGAAGTAACATAGGATATTTTTTTGTCCAGTCCTCAAACAATCCGTTTCGCGTCCAGATCAGCCTCATGTCAGTATCACGAGTGGTTCGAGGCGAAACAATCTGAACGTACATACGCACATCCTGAATCCAGTACTTAAGTAACTTCTGTGCAATGAGCTCATACCGAGACATCTCAAATGCAAAAACAAAGTTTCTTATCCATGTACATAAAATAGCATCCAATTTAATTAATTCATTTTAGTCTTACTCATCATATTGAAAATCCGGTTCACTTGGGCGTATACTTACCATTTTGCAAACAATTAATTGAGGCACAACAAATGAATAATATTGTAAATAATGTTATACCAGGAGGCCAGTTCCTACATTTTGATGTCATGATTACACAGAAACAAGATTTAGTTTATCGGTTTAATCGATTTTTTTTTTTACCAAATTTGAATGTTTACAGTTCTGAAAAACAACTTCGAACAAATGACAATTTTTTGGTATTTACCATGACATTTGCCACCATCTCCGGAGTTATCACAGTGATTTCGTCTCGAATATTGTCCTTTGCTGTCTAAAGTCTTTGGTATGTAGGCATACATTTTGCTTTCCAAAAATCTTCACAAGAAAAAGCACGGTGCCGTTAAATCGGACGATCTCGGTGGCCACTTCAAAACCACGCGTTCGGGGAACTTAAGGATTTGGTCGATTTGAATGCGGACGATCTGCTACAGGTTCAGCGATCAATAGTGTCACTTTCAGGTTCAAATTGTCCCCGATACTTTAAACGATGCACACGTTGTGTTACAACAATTGAACGATTACAATAAATGAACGCGCGTGTGGAAAACTTGAACCGATTCATGGCTAAAATTGTGGTGCAATGACTACTCCCAAATGTGTCTGACGACACCAATCGGTTGAAATCTGTCGCAGTTATTCAATATTTCAATCGACCACATTTAGATGGCGCACCCTGTATATCTGCTTAAACTCAATTCCAATTGTTTATAACAAATTATTTTTTTTGTCGCAGTTTATGCTGATCATGACTTTTATGAATAAATGATGAAAACTTTCAGTTGTTTTTTTAGTTTTTACCTTTTTAAATATCCGCTAAATCAATCTCGCTGAAAACTTAATTAGTTCCCAATCAACCAATTTCACGTCGATTCTATATCGCGAGATAATCGAGCAGAAAAAACGTAAAGCTCATACGCACATGGGAACATACGTACATACACACACAGACATCATGATAAAAAGGATTGATTCGGATTCTAGTGACCTCGAAACTTGAGGTATGCAAAATACAAATTCGGCCCCATTATAATAAGTTCCTCTGGGAAGTTAACAATAAAGGGCAATTCACATGAGCACGAACAACGAATAAATGAATATTCGTTGATTTTGCATTTCCTTCACATGAAAGCTATTAATTCGTTGCGAACGAATCACCTCTAAGACTTTAACAAGAATGATTTTTGAGGTCCTTCGTTGGGAGTGTGGATGAAGAGGAACGCGAACAGAGTTTGAAAAGTCGTATCAAATATAAGAATTTCTTTTGGCGACTAATAAATAAATAAAATAAATTTTTGCATTAAATATAAACTACATTTCTATAGTTTTGTTGATAGTTTGTGAGGAATATAGTGCTTCATTCGTATCTAAAACCGTTCGTTGGTCGTTCTCATGTGAATAGTGATTAAATGTTAAATACAAAAACAGACAGTCAACTTAGTTCTATCTAAACTTTCAACTTGTGAAAATGGCGCCAGCTTGGCTATCAATATACGCTTCTCTTTACCTACTTATAAAATTTTAATAGCCATTTTTCATAAAATGGCTATCGTAAGACTCATGATGATTGAGTGGTGTTGGTTGGTTCGTAGTCATAGCAACACAACTGGTGTCGTCAATCCGTTAAAGTCAGTCAGTGTAACACAATCCTTATCGTTCTCTTTGACCCTTTTATTTCCACAACATTTTTATTTATACTCTTTATATACTTAGAAGAAAAAAATGAAACGAAACAAACCAAAATCCTTGAATGAGTAATTTCATTCAAATAATAAATATTTAGTAAACGCATACGCTCTTTATTTTACTTTTAGAATGACCTAATAATAATTATAATAATAAGAAAACAAGAAACTAGTAGGTTACTCAATTGTCATGTCAGGCACTGAACCGTTAGGGATTAGGACAGTATTTTCCTAAGCTTTCCCTTAAAGTGTCCGCTCTAATGTTAAATTTAAAGAAGAATCATTTCCATGAGAGTACAATTTCTTCATCATGAAGAGAATAACACTGCTTTAAAGAGAAAAGCAAACTTTATAGAGCAAAGCTTTCCGCTATCACACCCTCATGCACTTTAATTCAAAACTTTGTAATTTTCCTTATGTTATAGTTATTCCTTGCTTGAATTGCCTTTTCTTCTGTCCTATCTCTCGCCTTGAAAAACTTCGTAAGAGAGAATTGCTATAAAATTCCATGGAAATGAAAAATGCTTTGTTGGTTCATTTTTGAGAATTTTCTTTTCCGGGGACTCTGGGCACTGCTGAACAAACGATGTGGACTGCAGTCTAAGCGAACCACGAAGAAGAACGGATTTCGGGTATTGTGTCTCCCATTGATTTTTTATCTCTCTCTCTCCCTCATATAGAATTTTTTCCTTTCCTATACAGAATATATAAGTTTTTTTTCTTTTATTAAAAAAAAAGAAAAATCGTTTAAAAATATTTCAAAATAATACTTTATTTGAAAAAAGTGTTTAACGGGTGAGAATTTTGAAAAAAAAGTACTTCTTACATATTCCAAGTTTGTTCTGAAAATTTTTCATTCGATATTCGATTTTTCCGTTTTCGGTTATGTATGTATAAGGATAAATTGTACACACATTCATGCCCTCTGCAATAGCGTACGAAAAAAGCGAACACAAAAACGGTGTGACTAGAGGAACATTATTATATGCATACATACAACCAACGAATTCTTTTCTGCTCTAAATCGAAAACTTATTGTGTAATTAATTAAATTTTATTAGTGTATCTTAAATTATACGTTAAGAATTAAAAGATATTCCAAGTTATATATAACTGAAGGAAGTGTTAAATATTTTTGTACAATAGTGAAAAAGTTAAATATGTCAATGAAAAAACCATGGGCTTAAAATCAAAATCGAAAACCAAAGATTAATGTTAATTTGAAATAAAATCACAAAATTTAAAAATGTTTCTAAATTCTTAATTTATTTCGTTGATACAAGGAAAAAATTGCGTTATGTAAATTATTTTTTTGATATAAAATCGACCAACAAAAAATCTCCTCCTTGCTACTTTATAAGTGTGTGTGCTCGTATGTCTATAAAGCTTCATGAATAATATGGATTACACTTATGCTTTTCCGCTTGTCCTGGCTGAGTTGGAAAGTCACGAATACATTGCAGTATTTTTATTATTTTTGTATTTTTAGCATTTTAATATTTGAAAAAGATTCAGAAACAATCAGAGTTTATTTAACTTGAAATGAGATTTCTGGGACTTTTAATGTCAGTTCGAAACCATTAACCATTTTTGTTGAAAGTCAAGTTGTGAAATATATAGTTCCTCAACCAAAAGGAAAATCCAGTTTTTCTGCTAACGAAATATTTTTTCAAATTTCAACAATGTTTCCTACAGAAATGTATATATTTTTGCAATTATCCTTGACAAAAAATATGTTAAGAAGATCTTATTCTGAAAAAGCTAAAATTATCGTTCGTCATTGCCGTTTCCCCTTTTCTTCTAATTTTGTTTAAAATATTCCAATGAGTGTCGGAATTTATTTCCCTTTCAGATTCAGATTCCTTTTATATCTTCTATGAATAAATAAGTGAAAGGAAATTCCTCAAGCAAATCTCTTAGGCTTGATACTTTTCCTCTCTTAAAATTTTCTCTTATCTTCTAAAGTATAAGAAAATGAATGTTATGGAAAGAGTCCATTGATGAAAAACAGTATATTTTGTCTATTCAAGCTAGAGAAAGAAAACAAAGAAAACCTATCCATTTGGAAATATTGCTTAGTTCAAACTGTTCGATTTTTAAACACAAGAAAAAAGAAGGTGTAACTAATCCGTTAAATTAAAGAAAGATAAACTGTCCATAGTTTCAAAATTAAATGATTATAAATGAACAATATAAAAAGTTTATATACATGTAACAAAAATTAAATTTTGTACGTTCTCGAAAGTCACAACTCATCGCCACTTAAACAAAAACCAAAAACTCACTCTTGAGAATTAATTGATATAAATTGTGAGTTTAACAAATTAAAAAAAAAAATCAACCTAAACAATATCAAGGAAAAAACAGCCGATACTATATTTTCGTCGTTCAACACCAGCGACAACAGCGGAACCATTTATTTCCAACGTTATTAATCAACATAAACACGAGCGAACATCAACGGTTCAACGGTGAGTAATAGAAGTTCATTTTCCTTAAGTAAACAGGTGATTCAAAATCGAGACCTATATACAGTTATATAACCTTACTCCATTTTTCATTTTAATAAACTGACCAATTAAAGAAAAATCCCTACACTTTTTTTAGCATTGTTATTAGTTATGAAATGTTATAATCGTTTACCTACTCAAGAATTTTAAAAACAACTTTTTAAACAGTAAAGTGGTTAAATCTAACAGTTTTTCTATAAAATTATTTTTTAGAAATAATTTCACTCCTTTACCTCTTTTACCTTGTTTTTTGGTTGTTTTTCTAACTTTGACTACTAATAAATTAGGTATTTAGGAGAGTTAATGGATTAATAGTAATCGCGAAATACAAGAGCAAGGCAGCGAGTAGATGGTCTTAAGTTATTAATTTATAATTTATCATAAGCAAAAAACAAATATGAATAGTCTTTTTAGACTTTTTGATTTAAAATTTAAACAGATCACGCCAAAAATAAAGTTTAGGATTTAAAGACTATCTGCTATGTATATTCAAAATATTTAGTTAATTAACGAGCTCTATACACCCCTTCTTCTACACAATTCTTTGCAATAACAAAATTTCTATACTGAGTACATCCAGAGCATTTCGAAGGTTTCGAGTTTAAGATGCAAAGTATCCGCTTTATTCTCTGATTTGTTAACATTTTTAGATCGAAAATAAATTTCAAATTAAGAAGCCTTAAATAACATCTAATTAAACCAAAACACCTATGATGAAGATGATAGCAATACAAAAAGTGCCAATGTTTTTAATTTACACACCCATGTGTATTTTGTTTACTGTTAACACATTTACATATGTTGCTGAAAAGTTTAATAATTTTAATTTTATTTTCTTAAAATGATTAATTATTCTTAGGGTAATGTTAGATTACATTTTGATACAAGTTTTCTGTAAAATCCGTAACAAAATTTTTGTATTTCAAGGTTTCAGACAATTAGCAGAAGTACTTGGGCCATTTTTAGTTTCAATATGAAGCTCATGGTTTAAAAAAAGCATTTTATCAAGAAAAATATTTAAAGTCCTCATAGATACCTTTTTCCTAAAATATTTTTGAATGCAATCAAAATCTGTCGCTCCTTAGCTTTATTTCAATACCAACATTAAATGCGGTTATTAACCGTCGTTGAAATTGTATGTAAAAAGATTATATTATGTCTGTTCCAAACCCTAAATCTCATCCTAACCATGGTTAACACTAACTCTCGAATTAATTTTCTTTTTAATTCTTTCTACTACTTTCTTTTTTGAAAAAAAAACCTTAAGGTTTTTCACTTTATAATTAAGGTGACTCAGAAAAACTTCCAGTGATTTTTTTTTGTTTTTGGAAAGCAAAACATGGCGTTTTCCACTCTCATATAACATCTATGTACATCATTTCATTGGAATGAATCCTTCATTGCTCTTAGGTCAATGCGGATGAACTCTATGTTGTGTGTTATCCTTATTCCAGGCTCTCTTTATGTTTTCTTTTTTTTTTTTTTGAAAAAGGAAAATTGAAAGGGAAAAAACAACAATAACTTTGAATATAAAAAATATAGAGTAAAACCTTTTTTCTGTTGACATTTGGTGTGTTTGTACTGGTGCATGCTCTACAAAAAAAAAAAAATTGATTTTAGGTTGTGACGTTGCGAAGTGGGGTCGATCAGTCTAAGGGTTTCGGAAAGAAATTGTTGTTCTGTTGCGTTTCGGTTTAATCGTTAACTGTAGATATATTCAATAGATTCTTTTGGCATCTACGACAATTTCCGATTAAGTTGCTGATACATGACGCTTTTTTTATGATTAGTGTTTTAATATTTTTTGCTTCAATTTTCACGAAATTAAAACCTCCTCCCCGAAGGTTAAAGGAAATAAGGCCTTATTGTTGGTTCTTCTGTGTGACAATTTTCCTCATCGGAAGAGTTGATAACTCATTGACCGAGTGAAATTCCATTGAACGGGTTCTATATCCTCTCAATATAAATACCGCTAAGTGGTGTCCAAACCTAGAGTATTCAAGGTAAGGTCAAATAACAATTATGTAGAGTACGGGTTATCAACGGATCAGGGAATTCCTTTGATCAACGCTTTTTTCACCTTATCATGGAGTTTGCTTGGTTTCCGATGGTGTTAATATGCTCAGAAAAGTCCTAACCAGAAGTTAACAAAACTCATAGATATTTTTTACAATATGATGCAACACGAGTCAGAATGCTCTGTGAGATACTGTGCTTAAAAGTTAAAAGAGCTTAAATCAACATAAGCGAAAATCAAGTTTTTAATTTCACATGAGTAAAGGTTAAGCCCTTATTGCTTGTGGAAATCGAAAGAAGGGATAACTTTAGTCGACATAAGTAACTTTAATATCTCCGCATAAGGTATTTGAAATGTATGTATGAATCATAAAGCATTTTTTTTTTTGAAAAAGCGTATGTTTGGAAAACTTGTTCTTATAAGCTTTGTTGTTGCTTTCAACTAAGATCTATAACATATAAAATAAAGGATATTATAAGCATTTGTCCTGAAAAAAATCGTATGCCTACCAACAACCCAACAGTCTTAACGTTATTACCAAATTAGTAGTTAAAATCGAGTTCACAAAACTTCATTTTATCATGATATAAAATAACAAAAAATGACTTAAGCTCTATTAACTTATTGGCACGAGAATAGTCATTATAAGTTGGTGTTCGTTTCTTTGATTGAGATTCAAATTTTATCTTGTTTTCTCACACCAATGAAAAACTGTGCCTGTAGACGAATTCCATCATTCATTGAACTATGTTTTTGGATACCTTTATACCTTCTGCTGTAACGAGTCAAGTCGAGTTAAGCATTTATAAATTCATTAACCTCATTTTGAGTTACTGTTCAGTCCTATTAAAAATTTTATTGCTTATAAATAATATGTCAAAATTATTGAGTATAAAAGCTCGTGAAATATATTAAATATTTAGTAGAATTCAGAAGCTCAGAGAATAAACATCTATTCAAATCAAATACAATTTAAATAGTTTCTTTATTAAGACAATATTTTAAAGACACTTGCAGACCTTTGGGTTCTTGTGGCTAATAATATTTGTCTACGGATAGTCTCTGTTTTACCAGACCATTATTTCTTTCCTGTTGTTTTTGTTCGCGAGGACCTTTGAAGACGCAAATACGCTGTCTCATATGAACCGAGGGTCAAATCTACACTAATATATAAAGCTGAAGAGTTTGTTCGTTTAAACGCGGTAATCTCAGGAACTACTGGTTCGAATGGTATAATTCTTTTTGTGTTGGATGGTCCATTAATTGAGGAAGACTTGAAGCTATTTAACATTACTGTGAAGAGTTTGTTCGTTTGAACGCGGTAATCTCAGGAACTACTGGTTCGAATGGTATAATTCTTTTTGTGTTGGATGGTGCTTTAATCGACTTAGACATTAGGCTACTTAACATTAAGCTGTGACCAATAGCAGCGAAGAATCTGTGGAAAATATGGAAAAAACGGCAAAAAATATACATTTTTCTGCGTTTTAACGCGCTTATCTCAGGAACTGCTTTATGAAATTGAACAATTTTTTTAATGTTGAATGGTCTATTTATCAAGGAAGGCTTGAAGCTATATAAAATTTAGCTGCGACCAATAGGAGCGAAGAATCTGTGGAAATGTGAGAACTGAGATTTTTTTCTGAGATCTCTGAGATGAAATTATTTTGGATTCGATTTCTCACTCAGCTATTCGACGTGGCTGACATATGTGCAGCAACAATTAGTAAGGTAACCATTAAATCTCAATGATAACTGAGAATTATGTTCCACCAAATGTTTTTGCCTCAGTCAAGGTGACATTGAGATCTCAGTGAGATGTTGTTAGGTGGAACTGGCCTAATAACTGCTCAAATTAGAATTTTGAGAGTTCAATTGATTTGTGAATGTGATTGATTACACTATTTGTGCAGATTATTGTGTTTAAACAATATCATTTTATGTACTTCTTAACTAAAAAATATGCTCAGTTTAAAGAAAAAAAAATTACTTAACGAAAAAAAACGATGCAGAAGTAAGAGAGATATTAGAATTAGGGAGAGTTCACCCAAGGGAATGCTTTAAGTATGAACAACTGAAAGGAATCATAAAAAATGCTCAAATTTTTCAAGTTCAAGAGAATTACTACCTAGGGAGAGTTGACTGCAATGCAATTTTACAATAACTTCCGAACAAAATTCCCACGCGTGCATGATGCACAAGTCGAGACGATACTCTGGCCGGTGGACGAGGGAGAGGCGGACGAAGTCGCGGGCAACTGCTAGTTTTATATAACAAAGGAAAGACTAAAAATCAACAATCAACTTAAGAACTGTGTGAAGATTTCTCTCCACTACACTTGAAAGATGAAAATTTCGTTGTTTTGAACATTTTTAGTAGTCAATAAAAAAGGGGTCCGAAATGACTGCCTTAAGGGACACCGGGTTTAGCAAGAAATGGCTTGTAGGCATAGTGCTCGCGTGGAATAACTAGTCAGGAGCTTTCGGAAAGTCTGTATACATATTTAATGTATACACAATCTTATTCCAACAAAACTCATTCTAAAGAATTTAAGCCTTTTTTTTTAAGAAAAGTTGACTTTGGTTTGTTTGCAATGGAAAACCAACGTGTCACACACAACTTGAACAAACAGCTACGCAATTCATCCTACTTTAGATATTCGTCTGCAAATCGTGATATTAGCCTTATCCCCTTTTCTTAAATACTGCAGATACTGATTTCAAAGACAACTCAAACATATTCAGTAGAATAAAAGTGTTATAATCTATGTACATTTGTATATATGTATTTTGTCGCTCTCTATTGATAATGTTGCTTAACAAGCCTTGAGAACAATTATTTAAATATTGAAAAAAAAGTTTGTCAACACCATTGTGAGAATCAATAAAAGATTGAATTAAATAACCAACATCCTTCACAGATTTCAGAGGTTGTAGAAAGGGCTACATTTTTTGTAGGTAAGCTTAACTGGATAATCATCATATTTCTTTTCGAATTACTATATTTCCAAAAATTTTGTGTAATGTAAAAAACTTACTCTACTCTATATAAATGTGAAAGTCTGTACTAGGTCGGAGCAACACTCTTAAACCACACCACCGAATCACGCGAAAAAGTACCTAGAGTTCTATAATTTGCCCTCAGAATGGTTATAGGCATGATTTTTTACCACAAATGTCGATTTTGCAATTTAATTTAATTTAATTTAATTTAATTTATTTCAATTCGTTAAATTCTAACGGTTACCAAAGAATCTTACAACTAATAGCGTTTTTTTTGGTCGTCCGGAACTGTTCCGAACAGTTCTGTACTCGTTAACTTGGCGCAAGATGACAGTTCTTGTTCTGAATAGAACAGAAAAACGATTCCGAATTTGAAGTCAGAATCAAAAACAGAATCACGCATACCTACATGCACACACTCGCATATACGTACTCGCTGCCATGTTTACAAATAAAGAAATTAAAAACAATGTCATGTCATCTGCGATTCTTCATATGAGGATTCACAAATACACAACCATTCAACCCTTAGAACCAAAAAAATGTGTTTGCCTGTTCGTTTGGAATCCGGAATCGGACAGTTCTGTGTACAATTCCGGATTACCAAAAAAAAAACGCTATAACTTATAAAATATTAGTGTTTATACAAGCAAAATCTTAGAATATTTCAGTTTCTGTTGTAAAACCTTAACTTGAGGTTTAGCGATTTTAAATTATCATCAAAGGAATTGATTAAGTCATAATTTGTATTTAAAATATTTATTAAAAGATTTATTGGACTATTCATACCGTAGTTTGACCGACTAAATTTATTACTAAGTGGTAATTGTCTTCTGAGTGAAAAATTATTTATATTAAAATTGAATCGGCAAAGAATTGCACACAGAAAAATAATCCAATGTAAAATCAACACGACAAATTATTGTTTTTATAATGATGCACAATTTTTAAATCAACTTTTTTTTCATTTAGATTTGAAATGGTTTCGTTTTAAATTGATATTTTTAGTGATTATTTTAACATGAATGCTTTTTGAACTGTAATTATTATTAATTAATAGTTGTTTTTAAAGTATTTCGTTTAAAAAAAACTTTGAATCGGATAAAAAAAAAAGTAAATCGTGTTGAAATAAAAAGGAGTCGTGTTAATAATCGGATTAAAATAGAAAACAGACCCAATGTAAAATCAACACGATAGATTATTGTTTCTTTAGTATTCAATCAACACGAAATCGTTTTAAAACAAAGTAAATCGTGTTGAAACGAAACGGAGTCGTGATCATATTACTTCATATCGAGTTGAAAAACGCTGAGATTTGCCGACCAACGAAAAAGATCCGTTATCTTTTCAGCTACCCTTGTCTGGTTGCATTAGCATTTTAGTTTTACTTTGAGTTTTTTAGATTGCGCGTCTCAGCTCAAAAACTGTTTAGTAGACAATACACATTTAATCGTGTTGAAGTAAGAGGGAGTAGTGTTCATACTACATCAAATCGTGTTGAAATACATTAAGTTTTGCCAAACCAGACAAAAAGATCCGTTATCTTAATTTGCCTTCAGTATCAGTATCAGTGTTGGACCGAAGTAAAACAAAATTAGACGAGCTGCTGGATAAATTTAACTTACCAGAGGCAAAATATTATTTAATAAGTAAGTACATACCTACATACATAAGTACAAAATAATCAGTTTTGTTTTTTTTATTAATACCAATAGCAACAAAAATAATATAATATAACAAACGGCTTCATGCGTTTCTTTTTCGCAGAGGCGTCCATAACCTATGAAAGCTTGCAGTATTTGTCAAAAGAAGACATCCAAGAGGCAGTACCACTTATTGGCCTGCGAGCAAGTTTCAGAGAGAAATTGTTAGAAGAAGGAAAACTGAGGTAATAATGAATCCTTCTTGAATTTAAAAAGTGTTATTTAATAAGAACTATAATATTCCTTTCTTTGCAGTTTGGGATTGCCGATGAAACTTTGTCGAATTCCATTGCGAATAAGTCGTTTCGTGGTTAAAAATCCAATCCAGTGGTTGTCTTACACCAACGCCAACGCCATCAACGAGACCTACCTATTCAAATTCTCAATTATTCAAAGTAAAAACTAATATTTCAAACGTTTTGAGTGTATTCTAATTTTTTTTTGTTTCTATTTTGTTTTAGAAACATGAACATCTTCTGGAAGAAAACTTAAAGGGCAAAGCCGTAAGACAATGTTACAAGGATAATAATCACTTGATTGACTCATTTCGGGCCGACTTAATTAATATTATTTTAGAAGATATTTTTTTTTCAATCTTAGAAGAGATTCTAGAGCTGTTTTACAGCGAAATAAAAGTAAATAGATTCAAGAGGATATGTGTATTATTTTAAAAGGAACTTTCATGTTATTTTGACATGAGAGCCATGTTGATTCAATTCGAATTCTGATTTTGTTTTAAGGTGAATATCATTTTGGTTTAACAGGGATCATCGTGTTATTTCAATTTTAAAATCTATTTGATTCAAGAGGATACGTGCATTATTTTAAAAGGATAGTCATTTTGATTCAACAGGAATGAACGAGTTATATCAATACGATAATCTTTTCAAATTAAGCTGATATCACGTTATTTCAAAACGAAAATAATTTACGCTTGTTTTAAAAGAAAATCATTTTAAATCAACACGAAACGCCATTAGAGCAAAATCATAGCAAAAAAATGTTGAATCATTATTATTATTTTTGATTTTACACGATTTTTTTTCTGTGTGTGTGGAAGCAGATATTGATCCGCTTAAAAGACCGACAATAAAGCAAAACTGTAAATACGATCTATGACAAGATAAGGTCGGTAGGTTTATAAGTTTAAGTCGATCAATGTAAGGTGGTAAGTTATGCCTATCCGACCAATTAAAGAAACGAAAACAAAACCTCAGAAACCTTCTTTGTACAGACTCCAATCTATTAATATGAACTGCGTAATATGGGGCCCAAACAACACATCCATATTCCATAGTAGATCTTACAAAAGAGACATATAAGGATTTTAAAACATAAGGGTCATGAAATTCACGAGCAAATCTTTTGATAACACCTAGAGTCATATTAGCTTTATTAATAACATAGTCATAGTGGTTAGTGAAAGTAAGTTTAGAGTCTAGAACAATACCAAGGTCAGTAATACATGAAACGTTACTAAGAGGAGACGAATGTAATAAATAAGAATAGTCAAGAGGGTTTTTCTTACGTGTAAGACACATAGTTTTACATTTATTAATATTTAAGACTATTTTTATTGCACCAATCCCCAAACCTATTGAGATCTTCTTGAAGAAGATCAGAGTCATTTATTGAGTTAATTTTACGAAAATTTTTAACGTCATCAGCATAGATTAAACACATAGAGTTCTCTAAGACAGAAGGGAGATCATTAATAAACAACACAAACAAAAGAGGCCCAAGATGGCTGCCTTGAGGTACACCGGAATTAACTTTGAAAAATTTAGAGCGTTCGTTTTTAAAAACTACACTATAAAACCTATCTAGAAGGTAGGAAGAAACCCATGTAATAAATCGTTCATTAAGACCAATCAAACTTAGTTTTTTTAAAAGGGTATTATGGTTTAATTTGTCAAATGCTTTTGTAAAGTCAGTAAAAATACAGTCAATTTGTTCTCTTTTTTCAAATGCGTCAATACAGTAAGTTGTAAATTGTAATAAATTTGTCACAGTAGATTTTTTCTTTACAAAACCATGTTGATTTTCACATAAGATGGACGAGCAATGAAACGACAATATATCACAGTTAATTGATTCAAATAATTTTGGTATGGTGGATAGTTTGGCAATTGGCCTATAGTTAGACACTTGGTTTTTCATACCGTTCTTATGAACAGGAATTAAAAATGAATTCTTCCATAGAGTTGGAAATATGGAACAGTTTATAGACAGATTGAAAAGAACAAACAATGGATAAGACATATATATTGCACATTTTTTTAACATAAAAGATGGCACACCATCAGGACCTGCACTTAAACATTCATCTATACTGTCAATATACTTAAGAATAGTTGCTTCTGTGATTGAAAAATCTATGGAATTAAGATGGGAGAAGCTTTCAGTAGCGAAATTGTCATAAGTGTCACACGTAGGCACATTGTCAAATGCAATCTGGAAAAAATCCGCAAACATGTTCGCAATTACTCCAGGCAGATGACTGGAAGAGTTTAAATAATTTAAATTGGTAGGATAACCATCGGATTTTCTTTTAGAATTAACAAACTTCCAAAATTCACGTGGATTAGACTTAAGATTGCTTTCAACTTGGGATATGTAGTCTGTGTAAAGAAGGTTCGTGTAGTTAATGAATTCATCTCTGTGAGTTATATATTCCTTTTGAGCTTCGTCAGTCCAATATCTATTCAATTTGATCCATGACTTGTTTCTTCTATTTTTAAGAATTTTAACGTAAGGGTCAAACTACGGTCTTTTTCTTTTTAAAGGAACCGTTTCCAAGAAACAATTAAAAAGTGTTGAATAGAAGCGAAATACCATTTCGTCGAGACTAGCATTACTGAACAAAGTATTCCAATCAATATTATTTAGTAAGAGAAAGAGATCAGTAAAATTACATTTTCTAAAATTGAATTCATGCATATCCTTACAATGGTTACAATTGTTTTTAAAGTTAAGATTAAAACACATAGTTTTCAAATTGTCAAAAAGAACTGAAAGGCGTAAAAAAGTATCTACAAATGATTGAAATTTATAAATACAAATCGTTTGGTTTAAAGGACTATTTGCACAATAGTTTATCTGCTAAAAATAAGAGTTTTATTAAGTCTTAATTCTGTCAGCAAAGAAATTAAGTCAATAGGTCTCATGCATAAAAACGAGTAAAAGCGCTGAGTTGGGGCAGGTGAGCAATTTCTCGTAAGTCGAGTTCGATTAAACAGCAATAGGTTTTGCTCAATTTTGTATGCATATAAATGAGTTCAAACCAATTGCAATTACTTGAGCAAAAGGGAGATCAAACATCTAATTGTTATTGAAGTGCAAACATGTCATCAAGTGAAAGTGAAGTAGAAGTAGAATCAAATAATAATAATAAAATATAAACTGACGACTCGCTTGCTTTGGCAGATATAAGTTTCGCAACTTCCGCAATAGTTCGCGACACAGACCATTTTGAAATCCAGGATCTGCACAAAATCTTTAATACAATCCACAAACTCCACAAAAAAAAAAATAAGCCAACCAGTAGATGCTACTATCATCTCGTACATATGGTACGAGTATTTATCATTTTATTATTAATTATATAAAAAAAATTAGTAATTTAATTAAGAATACAAGTCTGTATAATTTTTTATCCTCACTTGCTAATTTCGGTTTACGCTGTTGATAACATTTTGTATTTCTTTGTGGCACAAAATATTCAGCCATAATTTCTTTTTAATGTACGCGAGTTAACTATAAGGCAGGCTCAACAAAATTTGAGCAAGAGCTTACAAAAGAAAGCAACAGCTTGTTTTTATGCTTATTAAATTGAGCACAATCCCATCTAACTTAGTTCAAACTGAGCAAGACGAGATCAAACGAGAGCAGTGAGTAAAAGCAAACACATCAAATTTTATTATACATACCACCTTTTACCCAAAAAATTGAGTCCGAGCTAACGTTTATGCATGAGACCCCATATCTTACCATTTATAATACCAGTAATGAAACAGAATGGGATAAATTTTCGACGATATTCAAGAGATGCAGGTAGATCAGAAACAATATTGTAAAATCTCGCTGAATTGCTTCAATCCTCAATATATGAACAAAGAAGTAAGGTGCCCAGACACACAGCCGTACTCAAGAATGAGTCTCACAAACGAAATATAAAGAGTTTTGATAACGTATGGATTCTTGAAATCTCGTGAATATCGCTTAATAAATCCGAGTGTTCTGTTAGCTCTTTAAATAAAAAGTCTATGTGGTCATTAAACGTTAATTTAGAGTCTTAAATAATTCCGAGAACACAGACCAGTGAAACTCTATTTAATCGGTCCGAACTAAATGTGTAGTTATGTTATTGTCATTTCTTTAAATGCTATTGCACCACTCCCTGAATCATATTTAATCGTCTTGTAAAAGAGTACAGTGAGTTTCAAATCTTATTGTTTTATAAAGTTTAATGTCAATGGCATAAATTGAAATATTGGAATCATGGGCAGGTCCTAAATGCCTACCCTGAGATACACCTGAGTTAACACAATAAAGTTATTCAAACAAACTACACTATACTTTCTATTTCGTAGGTACGATGAAATTCATTTAAGAAATTGGTTATTGAAACCTAGTTTATTTAATTTCTTAGTTATAGGGTTTTGTGGCACAATTTATCAAATGCCTAACTTAAATCAGTGAAGATGCAAAAGGATGTGAAGTCAAGTAAATTAGTTACAGCAGACTTATTTTTGACGAAACCACGATGACTTATACAAAAATTGGATTTACAGTAGAAAGAGAGGACATTTCACACAATTGACTGAAACAATTTAGGAATAAAAGACAGTTTAGCAATCGGACGGTAGTTTTATATCTCGGTGTTCAAACCCTTCTTATGTAAAGGAGTTATGAAAGCTGGGAAAAAAGAGCTACTCAATGATTAGTTAAAAATAATATAGAAATTAGAGACACATTCTTTTAAAGATAGATTCTGGAACGCCATCAAGTCTGGGACTATTATTATCGTCAAGCCTTAAAATGCCTTGAATAATTGCATCCTCATTAATGTTGAAATTTATTGATTTAAAATATGCTAATCGGACAAAAGATATTACAGTCAATTATAGGGTTAACAGATTCATCAAACTCATTCTTAAGAAAGTTTGCATAGGTGCATATAAGCAATTTCTTCAGAATTTTGTCCCGTGGAGTTTCTGTACGTCAACAGAAAAGAAAATTTTATTTTCATCTCAGCATTTAGTTTCAACCTTAAATTCAATGGAAATACAATAGCATGAGAACAATCTCATATCTGGGAATCCATCTTGACACCAAAACTAATTTTAGACAATATATTGATTATGTTATTTGAAAACTGAACAATGCAATAAAGATGCAGATTCAAAAACTAGAAATGTTCACTCACTATAACAATAATAAGATCTTGATACATTCCGGTATGGCCCGTCATACAGTATGGGGAACTGATGCTTTAAAAGAAAGTGTGATATTGCTGAAAATCCTCCTATTATTAATCAGCTAGTGAGTTTTCTATTTCTATCAAAAATTTTCCCCATTTGAAAACCAATGCACCATGCAATTTTTCCATTTAAAAAGCAGGAAGTTTTTCGGGATCTCAATTTTAATTTGTTCACAGGAACCATCCCCGAATACAACAGTATTTACCATGAAAAGTTCATAATTGTCTGTTTGGCCGCTTAAGAGTCCATACCGGAAATACAAACATATACAAACACACAAACATACATCCATTTATATATATAGAAATATTAATTTTGTATCATTGGCGAGGAATATGAATTACAGCATCAAGTCGGCAGAGATCAATGTCGAATATTGCTTTGTAATTGATGCCTTTTCTTATGAAAATGGCGGCATCACATCCTCTAGTAGAATCAGGTTAAGTAAGGTTAAGGTGGCTGTCTAGATGTTGCTGACTTAATTAGACCTCAAGGGTCCATCGTGATACCACTAAAGAAAGTTTTTCATGGGAGAGTTGTGAACTTAAAAAAACAAAATTATGTATTTTTAATGAAATTTGAGAGACATCTTGTTGTCGTAGAAGGGGTTACCGAAATAGGTGTATTCCTTCTATTGGAGAGTGCCGGACATGTTCAATGTACATATACATAGCAGCTTCTATAGAATTCATTTGTGTAGACCCCCAGGCTCATAGCATGTCTGCCTATTATGCAGTGTCCTGTTATGACTCCAATTGTGGAGCTTATGCTTTGTCTGCTCATGGAAATCATGCCTTGAGCATATTGTTCTAACAGTGGACAGAAGTGTTGGCGAGCTCATCAGCTTTGTAATTTCCCGGAATGTCTCTGTGGCCCAGCAACCAAATAAGGTGATCGTTTAACTGTTTTGTCACCTTATTCAGAGATAATCAACAATCGTGGACTATGATAGAGTTTGTTGAGACAGACGTGAGAGATGTGAGAGCACCTTGGCTGTCCGAGAAGATACGTTTATCCTTAAAATATATAACGTTTTCTTTGAACCAGAATAATGCCTCTTTTATCGCCAATACTTCCGGTTGAAACACACTACAATGATTGTGAAGTCTATATGATAGACTGATTCAGTTGCTTCGAGTAGATACCAACACCGTAGTCGGTCTTTGAACCGTCTGTGAAGTGTATCTTGTTTTTTTTTCCAAAAATAATCAGATTGGTCTCTTTAATTGTTTTTTATTAGTCATTTTATGTTTTCGGTTTAGCTTGACAGCTGGAACAAATAAGTTCAACCTTCAATCCTAATCTGTGAATTTGCATTCACAGCTGAGACCCTTAGACGCCTGTCCGACAGCACGTCCTTTATAGTGTAAGTGGCGCTACGTTAGACATCAAAGAGTACAGATAATCTACCCTTACGCCGCGCTTGATATGACTTTACAGTCCTGTTATAAGTTTTGAATTCTAAAAAACAAGGCCACGATGTCTAGCTAGCCTAGCTTTATGGTGGGTCCACACGACAACGACTAGTCGATCTTTGTCATTATAGACTTGCATTTAATCTTATACTAATAAATAAAGTTTTTTGTTTGAACGCGCTGGTCTCAGGAACGGCTAGATCGAATTGAAAACATCCTTTTTTGTTGGATATGGCATTTGTGGAGGAAGACCTTAGGCTATATTTTTCATCACACTATACTGAGTGAAGCATTAGTGAAAATTGTTGCAAAAACGTTTAAAATTATTCATATTTGAAGGCTTCTATTGCGTGCGCTGCGTGTTCCAAAAAAATATGTGTGAAAGAATTATTCCTCTTTAAATGATCAAAAAATGTCGCGACAGCATGTCTACCTTTTAACCTTTTTTATGGTAGTGAAATTTGGTCAAAATTAATTCCAATTTTATTTGCCAAAGGTTTTATCGATATTAAGCATTACCTACTTTGAAATGTAAAGACTCAGAAAAGGCTAGACTGATGTAATAGATTTTTCTTTTCAGAGAAAAAAATTCTTACTTTCATACAGTTTTTATAATAGTAGAACAATTCTTAGTTGATTTAAACTAACTATCAATATTTGGTTAATTGAAAAATAATCTAAAAGACGAACATTTTCTGGCGTTTTTTAAATTTTGTTTTTATTGCAAAAAAGCATAAAAATCCTTTGCTAGGAAATTGTGATTCAAACGTATTTAAAATTACTTTTTTACGTTGGTCGTTCTCATGTGAAAAGCGCCTTAAGGCTTTTGTGACGTCACTTCATTATCCATGTATCCTTATCAAAATACTAAAGTTATGTAATACGCTACTTTTACAATATAGTGGCGGGTAAAATTGCAGCGAACAGCTAGTCATGTATAAGATCGTACCGACTTAAGTTTACAATCTTGCTGTGCAGACAAAAGTCAATAGAAGTCAGTTTCAAAGTGGCGTGTGGACCGGCCACTAGGCGTGGGGGTCTGTGGGGCAACCTTTGGTGGAGACTGTCCCGTTGGGATCTACGTATATAGGTGTCGGAGCTCGCGGTCTTACGGGATTTTCATCGTCTTTCTGCCTGGCCGTTTTTCTAAAGGTGATAAATCACAAGATAATGTCAATCGACTCTTCAAGAAATAATGCCGGCAGCAAAATGTTCTAACTAAATAGCATATGTTTTTTTGTTTGCATGTGTGGGTAGGTCGACGGCTAGTTGAAAATAAATGGCATTTATAAAATTTGTATCGCTCTATTTTACTAATAATGGTAGTTTAAATAATCTGTTGTAAATAACGAGGTGTTCAAAATAAAAACTGTTGCTGGCAAACTCTTATAAAATTTTACAAATTTAAAGTTTAAATTCCACGAGGCTTCGTGGTCATACCATTAATTGCTTTCAATGTGTGCATTGTTTAACATTTTTCTTTATCAACTAATGAGGTTTCCTGCAATTTAAAACTATGTATAACAGGTTCACTAAACACTTAAAAAAAACTTTTTTTTTTAAGCGCTGAGTAAACAAATTCAAAGAAAATATTTGCACTCGAAATTGTATATTGTAAGCTTTTTACTAGTAGGTGTATGGATTCCTTAAAGCTTATTAAAATTAATTGACGTGTGAAAACAAAAGACAATTCAAGGTTTTCCTTGAAGATGTCCTTCTTAATTGCAACAACAAATGAGGACATTAAATCAGCAAATAATCTTCAATAACCAAACAAAAAAAAGCTCAATGACTTTTAGAAGCGTGTCGAGAATTTTATTCATAATGTAACTTCACAATTTATTTTATAAAAATTATTATAATTTTTTTGTGTTCTTCCAACACTTGTAGTTGGGCCTGTATCCGTTAATCCCGTCTTAGTATTTGAACAACATCTTGGATGTGTTTCCACGTCAATTTTTATCTTTGATTGGAGTTATAGCGACATAAGACACCTTTATTAGTACTGCTGTCTAGATATATTATGTATTCCATTTTTACCTATAAACTTTTTGAGTTCACCTCATATAAATCTTTTCGAAAGTATACACTAAAACGGTTTGACTCTCGAGTTTTTGCCAAAATCGATCGATCTTTTTTTGTGAAATCGAGAAAAGTGGGGAAATCGAAAGCAAAGATCTCAGCATCAACAGAAGTTGATGTGAAATTGATTATAATTATTACGAACACACATAAATATGAAAGGAAAATAAGAAAAAACTTGTTTACATTAACCGATTATGCATACATATTTATGCAGATCAATTTGTGTAGGAAAAAGCGTTTGTTAGTATTTTATTATGTGTAACATAAAATAAGGTTAAATAATTTGGAAAACGAACCAATTTAATGTTGTTGTTGAGGACCTTTTCAACGATATCCGACCACTAATATGGCTAGAATGACCATATCGGTTAGACGAATCGCAGTTTGGTCTAAATGTGTTTTTTTCGTTACGAATTTTTTGCACGTGAGGAATCAGTCCATTTGAAATCCAATGAAAACACTGAGGGTCGTCCATACTTCTTTTGAAATAGCCTAAAGTGTACCTGGAAATAACTCATTTGACGTCAACTGTGTTTGTATGGACTAGCAGTACAAAGGACTACCCCAACTGTGGGTTTAGAAATGACCCTCAATCTCCCCCCAATAGATCTATTCGTCCAAGAATCAGCAGCAAACAGCGCCCGCACGCTCAGCCAAACCAATATCTGGAAAACTAGCCAGAGTGGCCACGCAGCTATTCTTACGAAATACGTGGATACAAAAATCTCCACAGATTATTATGACCCCTTACTTAGATTTCAACAAATCTTTTAGTACTAGGTTCCTCAATAGACTAGATTGGGAAAATAGTGTGCCCTACACTAACGACTCAACCATTACCATCTACACCGATGGTTCAAAAATGAATACTGGGGTAGGTGTAGGCTTCTACTCTGAAAGCTTCAATCTTGCCAAATCATTCAGGCTCCCCGACCATAGCAGCGTCTTCCAAGCTGAGATCTTGGCAGTGAAAAACGCTGCTAAACATATATCCATGATGGACGGAAATCACTTTTTTCATTGATAACCAAGCAGCAATAAAAGCTATCTCTGCCACCCAAATCAAGTCAAAGCTTGTTTCTTGCTGTCGCGAAGAGCTAAAGGTTCTTGGTACACAGCATAAGCATAACGTAAGACTCTGCTGAGTTCCTGGCCACAGTGATGTGCCAGGTAACGAAAAAGCGGATGAACTTGCAAGGGAAGGTTCTACACTGGAACCCTCTCTCATAGACCATCATATAGGAATCCCGTTAAGTGAACTGAAACATAATGTCAGTAAAATCATCCTCCAAAAATCCAAAAACAGATGGAATCTCCTAGAAACCTGTGTTAACACCAGAAAGCTATGGCCTAGATACGATAAGAAAAGATCCGATTGGACTTTAACTCTTAATAAACCCTCCCTAAGATCCCTTATCGGCATTATTACAGGACACAACCTACTCGGCTAGTGGTAGATTCTCTTCCAGAATCACCAGAAACGCGAGACAAAGGCTCTCCAATGGCTCTTAGACAACTTGGATCACTCCCGAATCCACTTTCGTCAGCATTAAAAACAAAAGCAGTCTTTTAGGAGTCTACTATATTAAATGCATCCTAAAAATTTTTACGTTAGAAATAAGAATCATATAATGTAAAGTAATAATGAGGTGAGGATCCTAAGATTTGTTTTAAGAAAAAGTTTTTATTTGTCGTCATAAAACCTCGACACCACTCTTTTTCTGATCTCTGAAAGGAGTAACCAAGTTTTTTGTTTTAATGTAGGAGCCCACCAATTAAGAGAGGTCTTCTTTATCGAAAGGGTATCCTTCGCGAACTCTTGAAATAGGACACTGCGAAACTGTGGCAAAACAGTTTTTTCCACTTCTTGAAATAATGGTATTTGGGTTTTTCCTGTCACCAATGATAAATCCCTTTATAAATAACTGAAATTGGGACACCGTATGTTTCAGAATCCTGTCGAAACTTTTGGTTTTTTTTTTTTTTTTGAAAGGTAGTTGGACGTTTTTAGCTGAACTTAACGGACCAAGAGTTTTTTTTATACACAAGGCGCATATTTAAGGTAGACAGTTACAGTAGATTAACATGTAGGCCATATAAAATTGATGTTTACAATAAGCCTTTATTATTTACATTTACCCAATTTTCATGTTCATAATTATCTACCCATAGTGCGGGAAAATATGGGTTGGTTGTAAGCAACCAATTACATACTTCAAAATTTTGTTAATTAATAAAGTAAAAAAAAACATATGAAACACTTATGTATATCTGAAGTGTGTACGAAGAAAACCAAGTGGCGCGGGAGCACCTCGCAGGCAAATTTGAGAGCAGACGTCACACAGCGGCTACCGGCACAGTATTTACTTTTATATTGAGTTATTCAATTTTTGGATAAAAAAATATGAGTGCGACCCTTGTGGTCCACACGACTAACTTTCCAGAGTAGAATAAAATAAGTAAAAAAATAACTAATCGGCTTTTTGCGGCAGGTATTGGGTCTATCACGAAATCTCGAATGCAAGTATGTATCTCAAAAACAAAAATCTCGAATGTAAGAATCTCGAAAACAAAAATTTCAAACGAAAAAAATCTCGAAAACAAAATCCTCGAGTATAAAATATAGAAATACAAGAGTCTCAAAAATAAATCCCCATGCCAAAATCTATACCCATATTTCTTTTCGAGATTAGTTAGTTTATTAAGCTAAAAATAGAGGTTTTTTTTTTCATTTGGGACAAATTATTCATCGAATAGTACAAAAGGAAGGTTTTGCTAAACACTACGGAAAAGATGAAAACATTAGTCTGCAGATGCGAATGCGAGAAACTTTCGGTAACGCTAAAGTTTCTTGCGACGGGAAGATACTTCACATGATCTGAAATATAGTGCAGCAATGCGAAAGTCTGTAGTATTTGTGGCTTAGTGGTTAGTTGCGTTGGCTGCTAAGCAGAACGTCGCGTCGTGGGTTCGAGTCCTACTCGTGCCCATAGATTTTATTTTCATCTTTCACGGGCACTACTTCTTGCGAAGAACTGACAAAACTTCCAAGAGTATCAATCTGTAATGAAAAAGTTCTTCTCAACTTTGCCGATCGGAATCGGCATGAGAGTAAGCCACTTAGGCCTTGGCTCTTCAAGAGCTGTCGCGCCACTCTATTTATTTTTATTTTTAATGCGAGAGTCTCCAATTAACAGATTGTTTTCGTTCTATGTGCGTTTTCCCGGTTTTTCAACTCTTCCGTATCGGTTTCTCCAATCTCAGGAACCATCCAAGAATACATCAACAGTATTTACCATGAAAAATTTCATAAATATCTATTGGGCTGTTTAGGAGTTCATACACATAAAAACAAATAACCATGCATCCATTTTTATATGTTTAGAGATTTCGTATTTTACTATGGATGCAATGAAAATGTACACTCGGGCGTATACGTACGTTTTTTTATTAAATAGATTTTCTTATTTTATTCGTTTTTTTACTTTTTGGTTGTGAACCTTACGGTTTCTTAATCAATTTTTATGTTATTATTTTTAACAACCTCTTCTGTAGAGTTTTCTTCCTACTTGTAAAAAATACATCTGCTTAATATGGGGATGATTCCCAATTTCCTAAACAAACACTTAAAGCACATTTATCAAAAATCTTAGTACATTTTATCAGACCTTTAAGACTTTTTAGTTTCACCAAGTTTTAAATGTGAAATTTCAGGGAAATTTTGTTAAATTGAGTACTCAGATCCCTGGTAAAATAAAACGCTTTTTTCTTTCTAATAATAATCAAATTTTGTGAGGAAAAATTAGAACGTATTATCTGTTGAAATAAATTACCAGAAGTACAACACAAAATAGAGTTTTAGTTTCGATTAGTTATATGCTCCAAATGAAAACCTTACGAACTCAGCAACGTATCCACAAATGATTTGAAAAATCGGAATCTCAAAATGTTACAAAACTAAAATATTAGCTGTCATATTAACTTTTAAACCTCATCTGAAACATGTTCAATGACCCCTTTAAAATTAAAATGGTCATATATTTTGTAAAGGTATTTAAAAGATTGAATAATTTAAGGCGATTGGTGAAACCAAAAAAATTCATTTATTGGTTTAAAGCCTTGTTAGATGTTTAAAAGTGCTTCGTGAAACTGGATTTAAAACATGGAAAAATAAATTAATTTTCTAGTAGTTATATTGCTAATATTAAATATAAACATTTTTTACAACATATCTAACCTCCTAATGTAGCATAAAAATCACGATATTTCTTTCACTTACAGAAAACGTGATAGCCGGTAGGCGCTTCACGAACATGGCGCCTCGGATATAGTTGTAACCTTAATGTAGCAGGCGACATCCATGTGCCTCATGTAAGTATCTATGTAAGTATATGTAAAATCATAAGACACTACTATAGACTGAGAACACAATTCAATACTAAAATGAATAGAATAGTCAAAGTGAGCGCGATTTATAACTGCACTACAATATGCAACTTAAGAAAAGAAACTAGAAAACTTTTCAATGTCACTAAAAAAACTAGAAAAGAAACTGATTGGGAACTTTATAAGACTAGTACGTATGTTTAACGTCGAAACGCAGCGAGCAAAACGTAGCTTATGGAGGGCATTCTGCAACGAAAGAGAAAGTACAAATAATGAATCTGCCAGACTCAGAAAAATTTAGACCAAGGATTCAGTCACTCTAGGATCTCTCAAAAAACCTACAGGCAGCTGAATCCTGTAGCGAAACTCTTGAGCTACTTTTGAATACTCATTTTCCTGGCTGCGTAGCTAATCTCCGTAGTCCAGAAACAGAATCTCATACAGAAGCCCTATAGTACCATCAGATATTATAACAGAAGAAAGGAGAGAATGGGTTATTCACTCCTTTTCCCCGTATAAATCCCCTGGTCTAGATGGAATCTTTCCTATGATGCAATTTCAATAATATCCTTAAATGGGGGTATGTTCCCTTATCGTGGGGTGAGGTAAAGGTAGTTTTCATTCCTAAGGCTGGTAAACCTAGCCAAACGGAGGCCATAGACCTTAGACCCATCAGTCTATCATCGTTTATTTTGAAAACTTTTGAGAGGCTGATTGATATGCACATCTGAAGCACCTCAACATGCCTACAAAAAAGGAAAAAGTGTTGAAACAGCATTGCACAGTGTCGTCAGCGTCATAGAATAATCACTGAACGACATGGAATACACCCTTGCAACTTTCTTGGATATTGAAGGAGCCTTCAATAACGTAAAGAACGAAACAGTTAAGTAAACTTTTGAACGACCACGAGGTCGTCAATCAATGAAATCAAGTGGAGTAAAAATAATAGCCTACGCTGATGATCGTGCATTACTAGCGACTGGCAAGTTCCTACCCACTATCAGTGAACAGACCGAATATGCCCTCTCGGCAATAATTCGACCAATACTAACCTATGGGAATTTGGATTGGTGGAGAGCTTTAGAAAAGAGCACGAACCTGAAAACTTGGACAAAAGTTCAAAGACTTGCGTGCACAGGCATTACAGGGGCAATGAGATCCACTCCTACTGCGGGACGGCAGTTATTCTCAATTTAATACCCCTAGACCTCTTTGTTCAAGAATCTACAGCTAAAAGTGGCTTGAGACTTAGTCAGATTAAAGTCTGGAAAAACAGTTCCAAAGGACATGCTCAGATCCTGGGGGTCATAGTACTACACCAGACTATAGAATACCCGAACTTGATTTACATAAACCATTCCAGGCTGCCATCCCAAGCAGAGAGGAATGGATAGATAACATACCATACTCCAGTGAACCGTCAATAGCTATCTATACTGATGGCTCTAAGATGGATACTGGTGTAGTGCCCCTATTCTTCTATTCTGAATCTCTTAAGTTAACCGCCTCGCTTAGGCTTCCAGACTACAGTAGTGCCTTCCAAGCTGAGGTCCTGGCAGTGACAACAGCTGCTAAACTAGTATCAATGATGGCGATACCACGGGCTGATATCACCTTTTACATTGATAGCCAAGCGGCAATAAAAGCGATTACTGCAACTGAGGTAAAATAAAAGCTTGTTTCATGCTGCCGCGAAGAGTTTTAGCGAATACCATACTAGTGATATGGTCTTTGGTTTAAGGTTCTTAGCGCTCAGCATAACATTAAATATACCATTATTTAAAGCAGCAAATCTCAAAGAGAATAACTATTAAGGCTAACGAAAGGTGGAACCTTTTTGACAAGAAAGATCTGGCCCTGTTTTAACAAACAAAGAACGGAAAGAATTATGCAACTACACAAGAGGTCACTTCGATCTCTTGTAAGCATAATTACCAGATATAATCTGTTAGGATATCATAAGAAAAGATAAGAATCAGTTCAGATGATCTATGCAGAGGATGCGGTGACGAGGAGGTGCATGAAGACACTTCGCACTTTCTATGTCACTGCCCCGCACTCTCCCACCAAAGGAAGAAATTGCTCGGCAATTATTTCTTCGGGGACTTAAAGAACTCTCTAGTACTCCAGGTATTAACATTCTGAACATCGTCAATTCCTCTAAATAGCTTGATTAGCTGAAAACATAGGTTTTTATTAGCTTGAGTAGCAATACTCACGGATATCATAATGGATCTGTATTGATCTAAGTGTAACGGAAATGACATCAACTGTCAGCCCCATAACTTAACCTAACTATACTAAAATAATTTCAATATTTTGACATTGTCAAGATAAGTCAGATAAGTTTGACAGGTGTCATATTAAAGCGCTATACCAACATGAACACGAAAAATGAATGGCCCTGTTCTTTGACTATGGCCGCGTTCAGTTTCGTTTTGCATTAATGAGTTCGAAAGCTAAATTAAGATAGCTGAGAAAACTGCAAGTACCTAAAATTACAGGTTCAGGTTTTATCCTTCATGACCATATTGAAGGGCATGCAATTCTTGGAGACTTATTGCGTTAATTTTTGTAAAGATGCCTGAATGGGGAGTATAGGAACGTTTCGCTTAAATATTTTCATTTTGTATTATAAATCACTGTATCCTGTTGCAGGAATTTCCGTTTTTCTTCAAGAAAAACATGATTTGCGCTTGTGGTATGCAAATGCATAAATACCGATATGCACAGCATTTACACTGCACATGAGCTCATTAGTAATGGTGGCAGCACAATTCGCTACCTGGCTGTTTATTCAAAAGTGAAGATGATAGACGAAACACAGGTGAAAAGACTAAAGTATCAGGGAAGTTTGTGAAACAAATTAAAATTTTAAAATTGGTGGCCGATATCAGTCACATAAACGCAGTTCTCGGAATCTTGCATCACGAGATTGATTTGAGAAAAGATATTCAGAACGCCTGAATATAATACCCGAATTTTGTTGTAAGAAAAATGAACAATCACCTCGCGTTTCACAAATTTAAGATTTAATAATTATTATTTTCTATTTGTGGTCTTTAACATGAATACAAAAAAATCAAATGCTCCATGATTCGGCAATTTGGAAACTCAAGTCGAGAGTTATTAATTGTTTTCAAGAAGAGGAGGACAGTTTTCAATAATCTCAAATACATTTTTTTTGTTTTTAATAAATGGGCGTTGATAAAAGAATCCAAAAATCGGCTTCGTGTTGTAATGTTTTTATTGAAACAAGAGTTATTTTCATATATTTTGCAGGCCTTGGAAATCTGAGGCTCTCATCGTTGGCCGCATAGACAATGACAGAAGATTCCGACTCGATATCTGAGGAAGAACGCAGTTTGTTCCGTCCCTTCACCCGCGAATCATTGGTGGTAATAGAAACCCGTATTGCTGCAGAACATGCTAAACAAAAAGAGCTGGAAAGAAAGAGAGCCGAGGGAGAGGTGGTAATTGTTTATATTATTGCTATATGCACCTACATATATATGCATTTAACATTTATACAAAGGATATTAGTGAATAAATATGTACATCAGTAGAACGTCAAACAAACCTCCTATCAAAAACATTTTCTATTTTAGTTGTTCTATCGAAACGCATCACTATCTCATTGAATCTCTATTAGATGGCTATTCGAAATCATAATTTTTTGTTGTATAGATGTCCTTTACTTAACATTAAAAAAAAAAACAATTTTCAATGTTTTACAATACTTTTTCTCATAATTTAAAAATGTTGTTTTGTTCATTCCATTGAACAAAAGTATTTAAATATTTTAGTAACCTAAATGGTGAAAAAGAAAATAGCTTTCCTTTTCATCTTTTTAATTGTATATTCTCATGCACTTTATTAGACTTAAAGTAAAATTAACTAACTAAGCGCTGTTTCTGTGCAGTTTATATCCTTAAATTTTTTCGGTAGAGTTGAACATCGTTTATCCTATCATTTTCTGGAGAAATTTCCTATAAGTAACTTTGATAGTTTGGTTACCCTTCTTCAAAGCCTCCAACCTCAATTATCGTACCTAATTGTTATATTTTTTTGTTTTTTTTGTTTTTTTATTAAATGTTTTAATAATTAAATAAATTTTAATATTAGTAAACATGTTAAACATTGTATTCTTTTATTTTAAGTGTAAATATTATTTAATACAGTCAAAATGTTTGTCGTAACTAACTATTATTAACATATATGTGATATTATTTATACATACTTCCTTCTTAAATGGTTATTGGTTGAAACTTTATTTTTTAAGTAAAATATGATTTTTTTTATTGAATTTGGCATGGTTGACAGGAAGAAGAAATCATTAAAAATACTGCTTTTTATTTGAATCATTTTATTTAACATATATAATATATTGGCTTATAATCTATGTCGTATCAAGTACAATATTATAAATTATTTTGGTTTATGTAAATCTTAACAATTCTGTTTACAACTACCAATTATGGCAATTTTTTTATGATATTTATTAAACATTTCCATTTAAATTACATTTTTTTATTTATTTCGATATTTTGATAACAAATAAGTTAAAGTTTCCATTATATAATAACATACTCTTCAATCTCCTCATGGCAGTTTAATACATAATGTATATAACTATAGATATAGAAACTAAGAAAATTGAAACCCTTTTCTTAATATAGAACCAGTGTTAATTTTTACAAACATACATAATATGTACAGCTTTGGCAAAATTAATAGCACCAAAAACATTTTTTCTTGTCTTTGAAGAATAAAGTTAAATCAATAGCTATAGAAAAAATTTAAAACATGCAAAAATCTGACATAATATGAAAGCAACTCATTTCCGAAAAAATTAGAAATTTTACTCATTGAATTTATTCGAAAACTTTTTTTTTCAAAATAAACTCTAAAAATAGCCGATGAAAAATATAGCACCACTACCTATAACATTATGTTGAACGAATGTCAACACAAACACTCAACGTGGTTTTGATGCAAAAGTTGGTTCAAAACCATAGTGGGAAAAGCAAGCCCATTATGCTTTAT
This sequence comes from Sphaerophoria taeniata, assembly GCA_943590905.1. Lineage (NCBI taxonomy): Eukaryota > Metazoa > Arthropoda > Insecta > Diptera > Syrphidae > Sphaerophoria > Sphaerophoria taeniata. The sequence goes on from OX016542.1 coordinate 69,324,305, forward strand.
CCTCCATGCTCTACCATTTCTAAGTTTAACTTTGGGTTGTTCTCCGCTTTAAGATGTCTCCTAACTAAGGAGCGTGATCATTTGCCTCCAAGCAAAACAATTTTGATCTCGCCCAACCTTAAAAATTCCGCCATTTCTCTTATGGCGCAAATTGTATTAAATAAAATAAAATAAATACAGTGGCGCTCTTGGAGAGCCAAGGCCTAAGTGGCTTACTCTCATCAACAATTCTCTGGGTGCGCCGATTCTGAACGGCAAAGTTGAGAAGCACTTTTTCATGACCGAATGATACTCTTGGAAGTTTTGTCAGTTCTTCGCAAGAGGCAGTGCCCCTGAAAGATGAAATAAAAACTGGGCACGAGTAGGGCTCGAACCCACGACGTTCGGCTTAGCAGCCAACGCACCTATCCACTAAGACATGGACGCTACTGCAGTAGTGGTACTATTATCTTGTATGTGTCTGCTCAGTTTTATGTACTTAGGTTTTTGATCGTGTAGTACCCAGAAAAAGAAGACGACAAGAACGCTTGTAGCAGTGAAAAAAATCTGCATTTTTAAGATTTCTCAAGTGATTTTTGGTAGACAGACGGCTAAAATACGTGAACGAAAATATTAAGAAGGGCGCTTTTCAAATTCGAATCAAAACAGTGAGAATATGATATGAAAGGTAGGCCAAACACAAGTGTTTTTTTTCACAATGCAATAAAATGAACAAAATTAAATTTGCTCAAAATATTGTGGATGTCTGAGCTCGTTTTGGAAGAGGCAAAATCCTTAATATGAAAATTCTATCTATATTTAAATAGTGAAAAATGTAGAATAATTGGTTTTTATCAAACATAAGTAAAAAAAAAACACTAAAATTATTAATAATACATAGTTGAAAATTTTATAAAAATCTGTTTGGCAGCTTAGAAGTCTATCACAGACATATGTAAAAACAAATATTACATCCATTTCTATACAGGGTGATTCACGAATAATATATTTATATAGGTTTTTATGATCCATAAGGGACCAGAAATAAAAGCCACGTTTTACTATCACAACCGGTGCAATCCAGAACCAGATCAGATTCAGAAAAATAAAACAGCTCAAGTTTGACTGCTGTTTGAAATTTAACCATTCAAAGATTTTAAATGTTAAAATCAAAAAAAAAATGTAGATTGCTGTTTTCAAATAAGAAGTACATATTTTTTCAATTTTTGCTTCTTTTTCATCCATATGTCCGCATTAGTTGATGATAGCTCGAGCTGTCAGCATCTAACGTTTAAATTAGAGTTCCCCTACGATCATTTTGCTGATCCATGATTTTGTAGGGAAAATGGTGCCCTAAATTCTATCGAAATTAATTTTCGCTCTCATTCATTTGAAGTTCTCGAATTTATATTTTCTCTTGATAAACAAATCCATAATATTATCAATAACATACAAATTTGTACTTGAGAAATATTTCATTTCCATACAGAAGAACATTAGAAAAGGGAAACAGAGTTTTTATTGACAATAGTTGGTAGTGAAATTTCACCTGATGCGATTTTTGGATCACAAAAATAGATCCAAGCATATAGCAGTGTTTCACTTGGTTGTTGTAAAGCAAATATATCGATGATCTGATCTCAATCATAGGGAAAATAAAATACGGCAAATGATAAGGAAATATTACAACAATCATTTTAGGATTATTATTGCCATTATAATATGAGGATGCAAACCCCAACTATTTCAACCATTTTTTCTGAGCGTAAAACAAATCAACATGTCCTTTTTGATTCATTGAAATTTTTACCATTTAATTAAATTTAAATTGGTCTTTAGATAAAGGTGAGAACTTTAGGAGGACTAAGAGCAAGATGCCCACAAATTTGAAGATGAGCGGCAGAATATCTTCACTAGTTGAAGCCAAAAACTATTAGAATATATTCAATAATCATAAATGCATTTTGTGATAATTACAAATCATGTTTATATACAATTCGATTCATAGCTATTTTTATATCTTATATTTTCAATTCGTAGAAACTCATTCTTCTATATAATGCTAGCTACATGTTTGTTTTTGCATTAAGCTGGTAAAGCTATATATGTACCTACATACGTAGGTTTAATTTTTTTTTTAAAGTAAGAAATAAACTTACATGTTATTCTAGAAGCTGTTGTTCTGGCTTTGACTTTAAGATATTTGTATATGTATGTATAAGCAATAATTGACCGACTTCTTGATCCGGTACAGGGTACAGGCTGTATGAGGCAACCGTACTCAGATTTTTAAAACCAAACAAAAATAGCCGACCTTTTAATTTATGTAGCAAGCTTTCTCCAATAAGCTTAGAAAAATATAGATTGTGCACAGTGTGAATGTACAGGTTAAATTAAAAGAAATAAATTGTACCATGAGAGTCAGTGGCATTTAAATAAATTATGGTCATGATATTTCCCACCAAAAAATATGTATACAATTTCGTAAATCATTGCTACATTTAGCACTCGACAAAATATGTAGGTATTTTCTTATTTCATTTAAACTTTTTAAACAATTATCACTTAATTGAAAGTGGAAAACAAAAAAACCCGTCCATGTGATGTGTGAGACAATAGAAATTCAGTATTTTTTATTTCATTTTTGTAAAGCTCATACATTTAGTTAGCTTTTAGTTACTAAGTCATAATACAAGTTACATTTTTAACTAAAGAACAATATGAATACACACATATTTCACACTCATTTTATGCATTGATTTACTTAAAAAATTATGAAAGCAAATCAATGTTCCAACACAGATATCTTATGAAAAGCCCCCGAACTATTCACGATTAATTCATGCAAACTCATTGTGAACAGGAATATAACCTTACCAAACTAAATGTTCACATATTTATTCATAAAACAAAAAACTGAAACATTAAATTAAATTAATAAACAAACTTTCTCACTCACATGGAATATCAACATTTCTACATAATGGGTCCTTGTTCTTTTTCTTTTTTCCTCCTTTAAATGATATTTTCAGCCGCAATATGGTCGCAAGAATAAAAAGAAAGAAGTAAGATTTAGTCTAGCAATAAGAAAAAAACCTTTTATTCTTAGATAATTTAGAAGTTACTGCATATACATGATATACATAGAAACAAATAAAAACAAAAAAAAAGACAGATTTAAATAAGCGTTATTTTTTAATTTTAGTTTTTTATTTTGTTTTTTATTTTCCATCAGTTCAGTCGAAAAAATTATTTGTAGTGTGCCTGTGCATGTCTTTGTGTTGCTTGCTAAATAATTGATATAATGTGCTTCTAACAGTTTTTGATCACATCAATTTTGAAAGAGAGTACATTTTTTGTATTCATAAACAATTTAAACAACGTAATAAAAATAAGGTGATGCAACACCTGGCAATTCAAAAAACTTTCACTTGTACTTAATCTTCTAAAAAAAGAACTGATTTTTTATCTGAGCAAAAATGATTTGTTTGTCTATGACTGGCCTTCAATCGACCTGCAGAGATCCCTTATAAAATTTGTAGGCCATCAGCCATATTATTAAAACCGCCTATTCTACTCTTATTCCACAGGTTAACTAACCCATAGAATAATAGTTAATACATAGGTTGAAACTTCTAATTAAAAAAAATAGTAAAGTGACGTCTACCCAAAATTCCTTTCGGGAATGTTGTTGTTGGTACTTGGCAACGGATTTGTTGTTGTCTTTGTTATATGTTTATTATGGACATCGATTGTGGCACCATCTAATGAACTGACGACAGAGAAGTAGTTTTTTTTTTACATTTATTCCTTAGCTTAACCACCCTCCACGGTGGAATAAGTTAGAAAACGTCAGCTAAGAGAAGTTTTATTTTATTTTAAGCATTTTCCACTAAGAACCGATTTTTCAATCATCGAAAAAAATCTACAAATAACACGCTGGGAAATAAACTTATCTGAGTATTCATCGGTCGAATAAATAAGAGCGTTTTTCGTCAGATAAACGACAATCTGACGATAAACACTATCTGCTTGTTTATCTGACGATTGAAAAATCGGCTCTTAGTCTACAGAGTAAGGGTTAATCTTTCGCTACTCTAAGCATATTTTCTAGAAACACAGACTGAAAAAATAATGCACTACAAAGTTCTTGTAGTGTAATTAATTAATTGCTTAATATTGATAATTAAGTACCTAACCAAAAAACCCAAATATACTGTATGTTGTGTCAATAATAAATGTCTGTCAGAGATCGAAAATCAATTTAATGATGTGTCGAGGAAAATGAAAAACCAATCAATTTTCACTCGACTCTTTTTCTTAGAGGTTAATATAATAACAAACTGACTGTTCGGCTGCAAAATTCCATGAATACTCAAAACAATTATCTGGCGCACACTCACCCACCAATTCTATGGAACGAATACTCGAGGTGAAAGATGTAAACATACACAAATCCTTGCTATAGGGGAACAAGTCTTAACACCGGTTGATAAAGATTGGCACCTTATCGGAAATGCGTCCTTTCGGCCTCCACGAATTTCTTCTTCATTGGATTAGTAATGACCTCTCGGACAGTTTAATACAAGCCGTATTGGACGGATTCAAATCTGTACTAACAAAATAAATGCTGATGTGACCCATGGTTCTGTATTGTCTCCGACACTCTTTCTAATCGTCATTTCCAATGAATGCTTTGAAAACGCAATTCCATTAAAGCTCCATGCACTTGAATCGAAGAAACTGACAATCTTGAAATTCTTGGTAAGATCCCTAGGATTTCTTAGACCATATGCAACAAATTTTTTTCCGCTTCTGATCGGGCTACTAACAATAAAACGTGTTGGTATACGTCCTAAGATTGCGTACAATTCCCACCCCTGGGATGATGCTCCAATAACATACGTAAGGCTTTAGCCTTAAACTTGAAGTTTTTAAAACAGAGCTTTCAAGCTGATTGGTGATCATACCATCGAGTCATTTACGTCACTTGAACACCGACATAAATTTATAAATCGTGTGAATAAACTGGCCGTTCACTTCCCTTCAAACTTTTTTTCGATAGCGAGAAGAATTAAAGTAAATGAAACTCGAAAAGTTGTAGTTGCTGCCTGTATAATGTGTTTAGTCAGGTATGAGCGGTTTTTGAACACTTTATTTTCATAATAATTATACCCGCATACAGAAAAGAAATAGTAACCAAATCAAAATGGGTAAATTATTTAAGTGTGAGGTAGGTACTTTCCTTCAATAAATAGATACACGATCAGCCAGTTTCGTATTAACGTAATGTGTCACAGACATGACAAATTATTTTTGCAATATGAACATTTGCAATGATACTGGTCTATTTTCACCAGACCATGAATAAAAAAATAATAAATAAATAGTCAAAAGTTTGGTTACTGTAGACCTGAAATTACTGTAAATGGAATGTAAGTTATTGTCACCTTATATCCGTAAATGTACACACTATTTCCAGGTAAATAACCGTTATCGTTATTGAATTCATTTTGTAAGCCTTGCATGTAGAAATATTTGCTTGTTGCGCTTTTTGGAATGTTACAACCCATAATTAAATAAAGTTAACCAAATTATACTAGCCAGATGAGTTAATTGAATTTTAGTTTTAAGTTTACAAAAATACACAAACAAACCTATACTCGCTTTCTTATTTTCTTGTTTGCCTTTCTTTTGACTGATTAATGTATTTAATAAGAAAAATAGACTTTGTAAAGTTAACACATCCATTGGCTTTGAGAGGATATTTCAACGATCGAAATACCGAGTCATAAGATATTGGCTTATAAATATTGGTTATCTATTTATTTAACACTCGAGGTCGAATCAAATAAATGCTAAAAATTCTTTACTTATACAAAATTATTATTTGTAAATCTCAAACGCGTTTGAATCTCAATTTCACCCTAGTAGTCGATGTTCAAGATACAAATCAATCAATCGGTGATTGGGGAATCAAGCCTTTACCTATCTACTACCTACTCTACTTTAAGTATATAAATATTTCGAGCATTACTTACATTAATGCAAGGTATAATATTATACCTCTTTCACATTTTGGTGGCAGATTTTTAAAATATACACACCTCTGGTTTGCTGTTCAAGCGCTCGTGTAAAGTGTGATCTCCTGGAGGTTCGTCTACTTCAATGTTCACTTCCCCTCGATTTAGGCACAAATTTAAAAGCATATGCTTTAGAAATCAAAAGTTTTCTTTAGTGTGGTTAAGTTGTTATGTGCATAACTTTTAATTGTCCAATTTATCAGATTTTGTATAAGTATTACAACCTTATTGAATGGTTACGCAATTCGCTATGTATAAGTTAGCGTATCATTAGTTAAACCAACTATGCACCCTAAATCAAGCGGAAGAACATGATCTCGTAACTGACAAAATTTTGCATTGCAAGAAATCGAGCAGGTATGCACACTTTCAATATGAAAATAATAATACTTCGATGCAATTAAACACACATGTTCCTCCCCTAGGCATACTTACATGATATAAAAACATATACACAGATACACACAAATTGAAATTAAAAAAAAAAAACAATTATGGTCGATCCACCCGACACAGACTTCGATTTGTATTGAATTTGGTTTGCGCAGAAAGTCTGTACAGACATAAGTCGGTATGATTTTATACATGATTTAATACAAGTCTGTACTGATAAAAATCTGAAAGTATGTGTGGTGTGGGCCCACCATTAGATTTGTTAAAATGTCATTTTGAAATGCAGCTCTAGAAATCTGGCACTATTATTTGGTTAATGTTTTCTCTCAAAGAAAGCAAATACTTTTTTTTTAATTTCATGTTTGATTTTCAACTTCTTTTCTAATGCAACCAAAAAAAAAATACTTATAACAGCAATTTTCAATATTTAAGTTCTTATTTGGATAAACAAAGATATCCAAAAGAAAAAAAGGACATACCCCGAACTTATCAAATATTAAACAGTAGCAATTTATATTTAAATATTTTTCATTCCTCCCATGATCGAAAAATCTAATACATTTTGTTTGTTTAAATCTTCACTTATACTTTCACAAAATCAACGCTATAATTATAAACAAAATTTGAAAACATAACAAATCAGATCCGATATGATGACGAGGACGAGGATGAAGGTCCACAACCGGATCCTACACTTGAACAGGGTGTGCCCATACCTGTTCGACTGCAGAGCAGCTTCCCGCCGGAATTGGCCTCCACTCCTCTCGAGGATATCGATCCATTCTACTCAAATATACTGGTATGTATTTTTTCTTGTTTGAATTCAATAATAAGTTCAATGATTCTTAAGTTTTCATTCAGAAAAAGAAACAAAAAAAAACTTATTTATAAGTTAGGTTTTTTCGGAACTTACCGCGTTAATATAAGAAATACTTTCAAATTTCTTTTCCCGACGTTTCGAAGAAATTGCAGTCTTCGTGGTCACTAGCTTTACAGTAGACAAACTGTGCAAAGTTATATTCCATTTCAGCTATTGGTGTTTTCCTTGATAGCTTTAGGCATCTCTTAGTTTGTTCTACTTTTTCAAGCTTGTAAGGATAGTTTCGTTTATGTCTCCAAATTAACTACAGAAAAAATCAAGTATGAAATTATAACATCATAATAAGGCGGCATTAGAGCTCCGAAGAACGAAGGCCTAAGATAGTAGGGCAGGCCTTAAATTACTAAAGCGTCATGGGGTTCTATTGCATTTTGAAGATTAGGTTCTAAATTGAAAAAAAAGTCTATGGAAAGTTTTGATATGTGGGGCGAAGAGCGTGTTAGAATTTTAAAAAATGTAAGAAAACACAATCACATGGAAATACTCAAGCGAATCATATATTCATAATGCCTCCCTGATAAAAATTGATAAATTATAATCTGATAAAGCCGTAAAAAACATGTTACAAACAACAAAAAGAATACTTTCTCGGACGTGTGTATGTTAAGTGAACTGTCCTATTTAAATGTATGACATTTTGGACGTTACCAAGAGGCGTGATTGACCCTTGAAAATGTAAAAAATAATCGTCACCTTCACTGAGAAAAATAAACCTCATCATATTGATGAGGCGTTCATCAACTGTGAACCATCACATGGATGAACTTTTCGTATCATAGAGTGGCACGACAGCTCTTGAAGAGCCAAGGCCTAAGTGACTTACTCTCATAAACACTTGTCTGGGTGCGTGTGAAGAATTGAGGGTACCTACAACTTAACGCCGATTCCAAACGGCAAAGTTGAGAAACACTTTTTCATGGCAGATTGATGCTCTTGGAAGTTTTGTCAGTTGCAAGAGGCAGTACCCGTGAAAGATGCAATAAAAACTTTTATGGGCACGAGTAGGGCTCAAACCCACGACGACGCGACGTTCTGCTTAGCAGCCAACGTACCTAACCACTAAGCCACGGGACGATAAAAACATTTGCCTAGTGAACCGTTCTTCAGTACGAATAATCTAATTTCATCAATTTTTTAACCAGTTATTCCATACAAAGTTTTCAAGGGGAAATCATTAGTAATTGAATTCGTCTAAATGATGAAATCTTTCATTTTATTTATGGCTCTAAATTAGTTCATCATGCTGAAAAAAATTATTTCACATTTATGTAATTTTAGGGCAATCAACATACTCGTAAGTCATCACTTGAAGATTTAATAAATTGACCAATGCATTCGTCAAATTTATGATTTTTTTTAAAAACATATTGAAGAAAACAATCATCATATTTATGAATGATTTATTCATCTTCTTGACGAACGCATTGCTTTATATACATGAATGATTTCTTATAACAATCAGTTCATCATAATGGATGAATATATTCTACTAATGAAAAACTTCTTCACAAATAGATCATCATATTGGCGAACGTATCAACTAAAGGAATGATGTCCGTCATAAATTAATTCGTTTAGTTCATCATATTGGGAAGTTCCTTCATCATACTGTATGTTCAATTTCATCACTTTTAAAACATCAAATTGATGAATGCGCTAATAAATGGATTTATTCATTATAACGAATGAATTCAAGATACTGAAGAATGAATATTGCTTCAATATCCTTACATATGAAAATCTTTTCAAACAAAAAATAAATAAATAAAAAAGTGAAAGGGCACTACGGCGTATACATAACATGAATTATGAGGAAGAGATTTGCTTTCTTCAACTTTTCTTGACCTTGAAAAACAAAGTAAAAGTAAAAGTTAGTGGTGACACCCTATAATGCACTTTTTGCTACAAACATACTTAAAATAATTCAATTTCTAGTTCGAAATTCAAGATTTGCTCGAAACATTTTTTAAAGCATCAGTAAAAACAGAGCTATAAAAGTAATCATTGATATAAAAACATAATTACTTCAAAATACAAGTTAAGACCCATAAATAGAAGTAAACATTCAGTCTATCTATTAGATAAATATTCAAATCCACTCCGTTTTTTCTTAAAGTGGTAACACCTGATATTCTAACGGGATGCAAAAAGTCTATCTGAGCAATTGTATTTAGCAAAGTTTCATCATATTGATGACTCATTTCTGCAAATTTATGAAAGTCATAATTTTTATGAATGCATTTGAAACTGATTTCGGGATACCCATGCATTTCAAACTCATCAAAGGAGCCAAGTCGTTTATCTACACGATTCAGTCATTAATTTTTTCATCGCTCATTGTATTGTGCCAAAAGTGAGCCTTCTCGTGGCTTTTTTTGAAAACAAAATTGATGTCGAACACAAAATGAACACAATTTAAAATTGAATACCTGCAACCATAAGTTCATATCAACTCAATTTAAACGTAATCTTTAAGCTGAGTATTTCCACAAAAAAAAGTCTAACATGCGGTCCGTCCCCAACATTATAGGGTATCTACAACAAAGTAAGCGTTTTTTAAAATCGTCAAAACCTGATCATCGAAATCAGATATACTCGTGAGTCGTGAACAATTTTTTTATTTTTTTAATATGACTATGAATCACATTCTCAAGTATGGCAGACGAATTATCGGACAGCTTGTAGATAAAGATTTCTTCTAGTGCAATTTAAGTAAAAGAAGAGAAGAAAATATAGTTCAACTATATTAATATTGGAAATGGGAAAACACCTCTGTTTTTTGTTATCAAAACAAATATATGCTCATTAATACATGTTTATTTTATTTTTGGTGTTCCTGCTCAAAAGGGGATATCCAATGGAAGAATTTTTTGATTTTTTATAAAAAAATTTATATCGGTTTTAGGCGATGTTAGGTGAAGGAAAAAAAAATTCTTGCAGGAGTGGAAAGGTGATTTTTAATAGACAAATCACAATCTAGAAAATTCGTCAGTGTAAATGGTGATATGGTTATATAGAAACCTTTAATGATGTTCGTTGTTGCAGCAGTGAAAATTTGTCATTGAACATTAATATTTCTAGTTTTCAGATGATTTATATAAACTGTTCTTGCCTTAAGCAATTTCAATCATTAATTATTTAAGATTGACTTCATAGGAAACTTATTTCTTTCGTTCAAATAGTATAACCAATAAAACTTGCCTAATCGTTTTAAAATAATATTTGTCTATTTCTGTTTCAGACGTTTGTAGTAATAAGCAAAGGAAAAGATATTTTTCGCTTTTCTGCATCAAAAGCAATGTGGTTGCTCGACCCATTCAACCCGATACGTCGTGTTGCTATCTATATTTTAGTACATCCATTATTTTCATTATTCATTATTACAACTATTCTTACAAACTGTATATTGATGATAATGCCGACTACACCAACAGTCGAATCAACTGAGTGAGTACCAACTAATAACTCTTTTCTCTTTATTTCCAAACTTCTTCCAATATTTTTGTTACTACTTTATTTACTTTTATAATAAATCCTTATGTTGATTATTTATGAGGATATTAATCTACTTAATATATGTTTACTGTTAAAATATATATTTATTACTTAAACCTCTGTAAATCCGCAAGTAACTAGACATAAAAAAAAACTGGAAATATATATCCGAAAATGCAGACACTATAAAAACCTTGTATTCAAATATTATATTAATTGTTGTTTCAACAGAAATCGAAAAAAAAAATGAAAATTCCGTTCTAGAAAATTTAATTTTCAAGGTAAAGCAAGCTTTTTCTTATTAAATAAGCATTATTTGTTCGTAGACAATAGAAATTTAATTTAAAAATAATCTTTGGTTTTAAAATATTGCGATAAAAGTGTGAAAACTATATTTTGTGTTCATCTCATCTATCTCTGGACAGGGTGATTAGCATATAAAAGACTAACTACATACATAGCAAAGTTCGCTTGAAGCGAGTTAACAACATAATATCGCAATGTAATTAGTGTTTCTTCGTGTGTTTAGTCGTAAAGACAATTCTTTATTACAATCTATATTTCTAACAGATGTCGCTTTTGTTCTATTCTGTTATACATTATAAACTACTTCTTCTTCAAACTAATAAAGCTTCTGTCAACAATAATTGTTTTACTACAAACACAATATCGTCATCGTCACTCAATATAAAATAGAGTGTATACACATTACAATACAATATCCAACGGAATTATATGTAAGGTTGTGAAAATTAAATTTAAACAATTTTTTTTTTTCATAAATGACCAAAAATTATTCTTGTGTTATAATTTTTGTTAGTTAGTATTAAATTTTTACGTTACGTTTACGTTAAAGCTCATATCTTTTATTATATTTATTTTCTTGCCTAGACCAACCCTTGCAAGGCTGTTGGTGTTTTATGCAAATCACCCTCGACATGAATAGTTTTGTGAAAAAAAAAATGAAAACTAGCCTAATATTTTATCGCGAATTTTTGAAGAGTTTCTCAGTGTTAAACAAAAACAAAGATTGTATTATCGATTCTGTGTTATTTTTTGCTTTAAATTTTATTATTGAATATATTCAAAATCTGTAGATTGTTTTCATAGTTTATAAAAGTCTTGTAATCAAAATATCAGTGATAGATAATACGCCATTCATAATGTTTAGAATAACAACTCAAAAAATTTATTTGTACATTGTAGAAAAAAAATATATAAATAATTATTATTAGTAGTGAATATTATTATACAGGGTGATTCACGAGCGTTGTGCCAAAAAGCTAGAGCGTGTAGGTTGAGTTGAGACAAGAAAAAAATCGTATGGGAGGGGGGGTCTATTCCCCCCCGTTTAGCCGGGAGGGGCAATTTTCTGAAAAATTGACTTATTTTGTAAAAAAAAATATTAAAAATCAACGGCTTAGTTTACAACACCGTGCTATACCTTTCTGAAAAGCTAAAAACTTCTTCTTTCACCTTGTTTTTAAAATAAATTGTTTTAACGAATAGTTTTAAAAAAATCAATTTTCAAACTCAAAATTTTCAAAAAAAAAGCCAAAAAAAATTTTTTGAACTAATTTTTTTCAAAATTTTATGTAATTAAGTACTAATTTTGTTTTAAAATTTTAATGTCTTTGTTAATTTTTAGTCGAAAACAGAAAACCGGATGCAAAAATGTCTTTTTGTTTTTGAGATATTAAAAAAAAACCAAAACCACTTTTTTCTAAGAAAATCTTTGTTTTTATTTTTACCTATCTGGACTTTAAGTATAATTTACTAGTTTAATTTATAAATTTAATTTTTTGTAATTGGAGTTTTATGAGGACTCAATAAAGTAGAAAAGTATTGGATTTTCCCTGGATTAATCATTTTGTTCATTGAAAACGTCTGCCATTGACCTTTCACTTCTAGCTCTCCGTGCTCTCGTCGGCGGATTCTTGAAAACATGCTACGACTTGGGCGCCATCTATTGGGATATCTTTCAGCGTAGAGTCTGTCGGCTTCCCGATCTCGACAACAAGTTAAACCGTAGCAGAAGTTCCTGTCCGCTTACTCTTCTCGAACATATGAGTTTGTTATTGTTATGTGTTGATGAATTAATATTTTAATTGTAAATGGTTGTTAAGTAAATATGCGGTGCCTTTTATTAACCTTTAGGTTGTTAATTATTTTTTCATTCAAGAAAAATTGCGGTTTAATTATCTTAAGCCCCCAGCAGGTAGAACCCTTCGCCGGCGAGTGGCCGCAGCCCCAGGTATAGTAAGAAAAAATTGCAGATCAGTTTTCAGACGTTTTCAATGAACAAAATGATTAATCCAGGGAAAATCCAATACTTTTCTACTTTATTGAGTCCTCATTAAACTCCAATTACAAAAAATTAAATTTATAAATTAAACTAGTAAATTATACTTAAAGTCCAGATAGGTAAAAATAAAAACAAAGATTTTCTTAGAAAAAAGTGGTTTTGGTTTATTTTTAATATCTCAAAAACAAAAAGACATTTTTGCATCCGGTTTTCTGTTTTCGACTAAAAATTAACAAAGACATTGAAATTTTAAAACAAAATTAGTACTTAATTACATAAAATTTTGAAAAAAATTAGTTCAAAAATTTTTTTTGGCTTTTTTTTTTGAAAATTTTGAGTTTGAAAATTGATTTTTTTAAAACTATTCGTTAAAACAATTTATTTTAAAAACAAGGTGAAAGAAGAAGTTTTTAGCTTTTCAGAAAGGTATAGCACGGTGTTGTAAACTAAGCCGTTGATTTTTAATATTTTTTTTTACAAAATAAGTCAATTTTTCAGAAAATTGCCCCTCCCGGCTAAACGGGGGGGAATAGACCCCCCCCTCCCATACGATTTTTTTCTTGTCTCAACTCAACCTACACGCTCTAGCTTTTTGGCACAACGCTCGTGAATCACCCTGTATATAGTCGTAGTGATATTATTATTAAAAGATAGTTTTGAAAATTGTAGCGTTACGTTTCGATTTACATAAATTTATACCTATTCATGTAGAAGTGTTGTTAGTTAAGTAATAAGTCCCTGTAGATATTTAAAATCTTATATTATATTTAAATTCACATAACATCAAATGGTCTTACGGTTTCAAAGTTAATGCGCTTCAGCCCACTACTTTATTTAAGTAACTGAAAGACATTTTATGGTTTTTCGCTTTCAATTTCGCGCTGTCGCAAATCATATAAGTAACTTAAGTAAAATTTCTTCACAAAGAGAATGTATATTATATAGTATTGAGAAAAAAATGCCCAACCTGTACACTTGGTACCCATAAATAATATTCTTATTTTTTCAAAATTCATAATACATTTCGCCACAAGAAAGGAAAAGTCAATTTTGTATCCAAAAACTTTAATCAACACCAATAGACTCAAAACATCATTCAGTCAATACGCAAAATACCGTCCTACATTATGTCGCTTTAAGATATAAGCAACAGGAGTGTTTAATTCAGCGCTGTATAGCCTGTTTCCCTTGGCAAATAACAAAATTTTGATTGATGACCTTGAAATTTTTCATATGAAATCATGATGGCCAAATAGAACCCAGCTATCCGATCGAAAAAAAACGTATTTAAAACTTTTAATTTGGATTTAACGGATTCTCTGAGGTTTAGGCACTTTTGACCTTGACAAAAATAGCCTTAATTTGGATACAATAACATGCAGTTATAAAAACTGTTTATAAAATTTCTAGTAAAGTCAAACGGTTGTGCCGCCACCGCGCCCGCCGCGCCGCTGGCGTGCTTGTCTTTAGACAATGACTTGAAGACGAATAGAATTCTTCCTGCCTATGTTCCCCCAAAGTTATTAATGGATAAATCAAATTCTTCCTTAATATTTTACTGATAAAATGTTATTTGAATTTAAATATGTATATTATGTAAGAACATATTTTACTAGTTGAACTTGTAGTTACTTCATAAGAGTAAAAAAAATGTAATTGTAAAGTTTTGAATTTCGTCATCATTTTAATGTAGCCAAAGTGTAGAATAAAATAAATCAAATTTCTATTAGAAAAAGATTAAACAAAATTTGTTTTGCATTTAACTAAAATAAACATATACATTTATATATACATAAATTCCTTTTTGTAAAACGAAATATTAAAGGCTGACTCTTTCATATTTTAAGCTTCATTATAAAAGAACTTACAAGGGGGAAAGACTGATTTTGAAATTCGATAACTGTTGTTAATACATCTCCGCAAACAAAAACTTAATTTTGACGAATATTAAAATATTTCCGCTCATTTCAATTTCTATTTTTCTAGAATCTTGTATCCGAATATTGTCACTATGCTTCGATACAAATATACGTGGTTAAAAACTAAACGTTATTCTGAGAATAAGTCTTCGTAAGAAATTAACAACAGATTTTCCTCAATTTTCCACCTAGTTTAGAGTGATTACATTTTTTACCTTTACTTACCTTAGTTGGCACTACAGCGCATTGTGCACCTGGGCCTCAAGCAAAAGATTTCGCCAGCTTTCGCAAATGCTAGCTTGCTCCAGTTTCAAATACAAAGGCGGTGGCGGGCATTGGCCACAATTGGATCACTTCACCGGAGGTGAGGTATGCCTCTGCTTCTAGTTCTTTAAGGCTTAGCGTTGAATACCTGGGCTGGAGCCTGGAGCTCAACTCATGCCCTAGCCATTTTAACAGACAGTTTTTTTTTTTACCAGTGGCACGTCGCTATACAGCTCGTATGGTTCGTGGTTGTATCTTCTCCACAGATGTTAATTTGCCTGTCGACATAAACCGGTCCATTGATCGTACGTAAACCCTCCCCTGATACCGAGAGATTCTTCATCAACCTGGGATGCTTCTGCACCATACAGCAAGAATGAGATGATAGGGGTATGTTTCATTGGTACTTCGCGATAGAGCCTAATTGCTCAAATGCTTGGTCCAAAGAAACAGCCATTAGCAAGAGTTATTCTTCGTTTGATTTCAGCGCTGATGTCATTTGCAGAGTTAACAAAAGTATCCAGATAGATAAATTAATTTATCACCTCGTCTTCTTAAGGATTTGACAAAGAGTGAAAATTTTGTCAATGGTTGATTTTCCAGGTCTGCAGCCACACTGTTATGTGCCGTAAATGGCATCAGTCGTTGACAAGATCTTGCAGGCGATGTTAAAAAAGGCTAAAAAAGCTCTGTAGTTTATGAATCGGGCATATAATGGTCTTTATATTCCATTCGACGGGCATGCTTTTTCTTAACCAAATTGTGGTTGAGATTTGGTGCATGCTTCTTACCAGATCAACTCTAGCATACTTAAAAAGCTTCACCTGTATACTGTCATCACCGCCCGCTTTGTTCGACTTCAGTCTGGTGATCGCTTCTTTGACTTCCCTCAGGTCGAGTGTGTGGAACACCTGATTATCAACGCCAATAAACAGCTGGTTGAAATAATCTCTCTTTTTACGGTATTTCAATCGTTATCTTTGCTGGCTCCAGAGCGGCTTGATAATGCCGTTTTTTTTTTGTTTTGACTCTTCTATAAAAGCTTCACACCTTATTTCTGCTACAACATTTCTGGATCTCCTAGACTTCATTCTGCTCATGGGCCTTTCTCCTTATTCTGAGCAATCTGTTTCCTTCTCTTGTCGACGTAGAGCTGACGAGAAACCTGTGTCCTCCCTTGCTGCTTCAGTCTTGGCTTTTTTTGCCTGAGTATATTTGGAGTCAAGCCAGAGGTTCTCCGGTGGCGGTTGTCATTGTGCAGCATTCCGGTTGGCTTGTTAGCAAAGTTGTCAGTGGTCCTCTGGATTCATATCATTCTTGACAGGGTTTTCCACAAGCTCTAAGGATACTTTGTGTACAAAGCCATTGGCGGAAACTTTCTGCTACAGTCTTCCAACGTTGAATGTTCTCCCCATGATTGATGTTTGCCAAAGAGCTTTTGTGGATATTCGCACGTGCAGATTAGCACCAACTAGGTAGTGGTCGTAGTCGATGTTGGCTGGTCTATATGTACGAACGTGAAAAACGATAGAGGAGTATCTTCTATCGATAGCAACATGATCGATTTAATTGAAGGTTAGATCATATGGAAACCGCCAAGTACCTCTGTGGATACGGGCAGTCGCAGGGGGAATCAATAGAGCTAAGTCCGTTTCCAGACGTTATGTCGTGCAGACGTAGGCTATGTCTTCCGGTTGACCAAAGATGACGTCTTTGCCAATTTTGTCATCAAAACCTCCAAGGAGAATTTTAACGTTACTTTTGGGGCATGGGCTCTTAAGTTTAATGGAGCAACTAGTTTAATTCCGTAGGAGCAAGCGCGTTCATAATGCTCAGTTGGACAAATTTGGCCTTAATCCGGATTGTCGTCACTCTTTCACTTACATCTCGAAAGCTTAAATCTGTTTGCCAGAGTTTTCTGCTAACAACAAACACTCATCCAAATAATGACTTCCTTCCATTGAATAAATACGTCCCATTATATTGACTCGTCCATTCCATCGCATTTTCTGTAGGGCTGTCAAGCGATATCTGGTCTTTTGCTATTATAATACTTCCTGAGAAAGTAACTCAGGTGTCATAGCTTTGGATCCGAGGGATCCAACGTTCTACTCCACTAGAAGGTGACGATACGATGTTGAATTTTTCACCTATTGTTTTAATAAATTACAAGTTTTCGCTCTAAGAGAGTAGAAGATGAAGCACTTTTAAAACATGGCGTAGAAAAAGTAAGTATTACTGCAGTACATTTGCTGAGAAGCTAACAGCAAGATATCGATAAAGTTGAGCCTATCAATTGTGAGGGTACTATCAAAATGGCACTTTGACTGTCGTCAAGTAGTTACAAGCAGAAATAACCATTTTTGTCCCGATATCAACTTATGTAAATGGAATGGAATTGGCTACCTCTGCCGTGCCATGTAAATGCCACCTTGTACCTGTCAAATAAATATATCAGGCTTCGATCTTCCGAATATTGTGACACCCAAAAACAGTCTTAAAATCTTCAATAAAATTCAATTCTGATCATTCAATATAATAAAAAGAAAAAGTAAACAGAAGTCAGTCTTTATTTATTTCGTTTCAAAAAAAAAGTCATTCAAATCTGTAAGATCAAGATAACCAGATAATATCACATGCATAAATCAAAATCCGTTTCAATTAGATTCAATTATTGTATAATATAGATTTTAAAAAGGAACATAGATATTAATGCAACGTAATTTTCAATGTACCTATGTTAAGTAACTTTTGTTAATTTGTGAAAAATGAATACTAGAATTAGATGTTGATAGTTTCTTAATGAATTTCCACTATTTAAGTACCAAAACAAGAAGTTACGTCATTTTTTTAGCTGATGTCAAATAAATCAACGTAGATTTGGTATCAGAATTATCCACCTTTATTGCGAAAAAAGAAATAAATAAATTCATCAGAACATCTGACCCTAACTTAAAGGTGAACTTGCTGAATTGTGTTAGACATCACACAACAAAGTGAAAGTTACATATTTCAAAGTCATGTTATACAAAGAATTTTAACTGTAGAGATATGAAGCAAGCTAGAGACAAGCTGCAAGTTAACAACATGCGATTACAATGAAATCGTGAACCTAACAATAAAGATTATCACCATTAATGTTATAAGAGAACGGAATTTTGGAAACATAAGGACCATCATATCCTCAAGAAGTGTGAATATTACAAATATTTTCTGGGGTTTATTCATGCATTCATCTTGGCCATCAAGTTTTGAGCAAAGATATTCACACCACGCGAGCAGTAGCTGAACATAAAAATAAGAGAGAGAGGGAACATTGCAATACTAGTCCATACTTTATCTTCACAAATCGGTAACAGAAAGTTAGACTTTATAACAAAGCCGACTAGGTTCAAAAGATCATTACTCACTGTAATATGTTTAAATATGTTCATTCTTTATAACGCACCTATGGATATTTTTTTTTGTACAAAGGTGTGGTTCCTGATAAAAACGCTTGAGTCGAATCTATTACAACTCGTGAAGACTTTATCAAGTTTAAAATCAACTTTTATTTCAAAATTTTGATTTAAAAAAAAAATTAATGTATGTAGGTACATACAAACTTTTTAACAACATACAGTGGTAATAAGTGATGGTCCGATACCATCAAAGTATCGATACCTACTCATTCGAATAGTACTCAAATCATGTTTCGATACTACTGATAAAAATGCTCTAAAAGTATAATAAGTAAGGCTAGTTGCGCAAACACCGATTTTGGACGGCCGATTTTATACCAGTCGTCCAAATTCCAATAGTGAACCACATCTGGGAACGGGACCTGGCACACAGACATACCGCTGACCGAATCCGGCAAAAAGCCGGTGAGCAGCCGGTCACGATACCCTCTGTATCGCCGGCAGTAACGAGATGTTTTGGTGTACGTGATTAAATACACATTTGCACGCGCACCGGTTTTTTGCCGACCATTCCATTCGACTACTCCCGCTTCATTCTTACTTATTTAATGTGGCGCTACAGTCCGGTGTGGACTTGGGCCTCAATCAATAGTCTCCTCCAACCAGCTCAGTCCCTAGCTAGCTGTCTCCAGTTTTGCACTCCAATGTGATTGAGGTCCTCTTCCACTTGTGTGCGTCGCGGTCTTCCTCTCCTTCTACATCCCTCGGAAACAGTGTCGAAGGCTTTCCGGGCGGAGAATTGGCGTCCATTCGCTCTAAATGACCGAGCCATCTGAGTCTCTGAACCTTGACCCTTCTGGTGTTATTGCCCGTGTTAATAGCGGAGCCTATGTAGACAAACTCCTCTACTACCTCGAAGTTGTATGCGTCTATTGTGACGTTCTGTCCGAGCCATCGGTGTTGGGTGTCCTTTCTCTCGAATACAGCATTTACCGCTAAACCCATTTTTGCCGCAT
This sequence comes from Sphaerophoria taeniata, assembly GCA_943590905.1. Taxonomy (NCBI): domain Eukaryota; kingdom Metazoa; phylum Arthropoda; class Insecta; order Diptera; family Syrphidae; genus Sphaerophoria; species Sphaerophoria taeniata. The sequence continues at coordinate 69,344,040 of OX016542.1, forward strand.
CTGTCTCAATTCTCGCAAAGGCGCCATTGACATCACGCTGTGTTCTTCCCATTATATCAATATCATCGGCGTATGCGAGAAGTTGAAGATAGTGCCTCTGGGGTTGACGGTGGAATTTTACACTATCTTCTCAAGAACGATGAAGGAATTCGCACGACAGTGCACCGCCTTGTCACATTTTGCACAAGCGAACTAGCTTGGCAGGGATGCCAAAACTGACTCTGTAGATGCTGTCATACGCGGCCTTAAAATCGATGAAAATGTGGTGGGTATTGATTTGGAGTTCATAGATTTTTTCCAGGATCTGCCGCAACGTGAAAATTTGGTCTATGGTTGACTATCCTGGCCTGAAGCCACATTGATAAGGATCAATCAGATTGTTGACGAAAGGCTTCAGACATTCACATATTGCGACAGAGAGGATCTTGTAAGCGATGTTCAGAAGGCTGATTCCTTTGTAGTTAGCGCAGTTTACAAGATCTCCCGCTTCATTCAGTGTGTAAAATTGTTGGCACATACTACAACTACTGCAACTGATTGTTAGACCGGTAAAAAAACGGTGAGTGTGCTGGCACCCTACTACCGGTAAAATGTCGGCCGATTTTATACTGGACATTCAAAATCGGTGTGTGTGCAATTCGCCTAAAGTATTTTGTAAAGTGAAACCAACAAACAATATTTTTTTTGCGCAGTCTGCCTTTTTCAAATGAATTCCATGTGTTTTCGAATGTTAAAATAAATTATACATTTTCCACAATACTTCACCAACTTAAAAAAAATTGTTTACATTTAACGATTGTATATTTTGTTTTGTAAAATGTGTTCATATTATTGATTTTGGTGGCGCCTTGATTGAAACTATAATCAAACCGATCACCGATGACTAAAATAAACTCAAAATTCATATCGAATTGTCGTAAACTCTCACTCTCTTTCTCGTAAAATCAAAAGTATCGAGTACCTGTACCTACTCTCGTATATTATCGGAACATCACTAATGGTGCTGGTGATATAAAAAAAAAAACGAAACCGACTTAACCGCTTGTGTCAATGATACATATGTTTTTTTTTTTTTTTTGCAAGTACGTCGTGCAAACTTTTACTTAAAACAAATAAGTTTATATACAAAAATTAAGCTAAGAAATTATACTAAAAAGAATTATGTGCAATTCATATACATAAGTGATAATTTAGGAAAGGAAAACTAATGTGGACATTTGTATAAATTTGGAAGTTATTTTGGTTGTTCTATTTATCTTTGAAACTGTTTCATTTACAGAAAAAAAAGTGACTTGGGTAATATTATGATACTTCTGTTCAAGACTCCAGAAACTAAAAGTTTGAATTTCTATGGACTGTATGACTGAAAAGAAACCAAAAATGTGTTATAAGCAAAAATTATCAATTTTTGTTTAACCATTCCAAAGTATTTGAAAAGATGGAACCACAATTAAATGCTCAAATATCATAAATTTGTTAGTCTTAGCGGATGCTTGTTACTGGCTTATCTATGTAGATATAGGGCCATTACACAAAATTGAGGATTGTCATTACTGTTGCGAACAATCAATTCCCGGGGAGTAAAATTTCAATTAATCCTTTCATTTGTTATTGTCGATGTTGAAAACGATGCTTTTCCTCTTCAAATGAATTTGATGGAGCCATATCAATTTGCAACAAAATGTGACAAGATAATACGTCCTTTGTCTATCCAGGGCAAGACATATCATTGAACATAGTTTTTGAATCTTTTCCAACCGACTTATGATTCTTCATACGACAAATATTAACATGCGCGTAAAGAATGTCGAGCTGAGTGACACAAGCTTGTTCTGTTTTACACAATTCTTCGCTTCATCATGAACAAATTTCAAAGGCAACAACGTCATATGGACACTACAAGAATAGTGACGAAGCTTTGCAGAATATTTCACACAGGAGGCAAGAGAAACAGCAACGATGCCATCACTGGTTTTAAAACTATAAGAGTAATGCTTCGAAAGATGGATGCAAATATGGGTCATTTCGTTGGATTCCAACAAGGTCCAGATCCATAATATCAGAATTTGTTTTGCGGTTGTAAGAAGTATTAAGATGACTCATGCAAAAAGTTTTTGTTTTTTGTTTTTCTTTTCCTTACAGTGACTATAATAATAATCATTATTTTGATTCGAGCAATCTTTCAATAACGCTGGTTTGAAAAATAAAAAAGACTCAATATAAGGCGTGTTTTCGAGACAACCAAATAAAGTAAAATAAAATTTTAACAAAGAAAACAACAATAAAAACTAACTTGCTTATACTTTAGCTTCTCATCGGGACTAAAACTTACTTGAAATGTTAATACATTTTTTTAATTTTATAATTTAGTAGGTATGGCAAATGTCAAAATTTGTCAATTTATTTACTGAAAGCAATTGAATTTAAATCAATATTGACAGTAAAATCGAGCTTGAATCTGGGTCGTTTTCTTGATATTTTGATTACTTTACTTTGCTTGCTAGTCACAAAAACACACCTATTATTTCCAAATTTATAAAAATATTCACTTTATTATCTCAAAAATATTAGCTATTAAGTTAACACTAACCATACGATAAACCCGGCCAAGAAAAATCAATGAACTTAAACACTTTTTGTATTTATTAGTAAGCAGTGTACAGTATCATAAATGAAGACATGCGGTAACATTTGTAACGAAGTAAATACTTCGAATTTAAATTGAAAATTTTAAATCGAATCCATGTTAATGTATTGACAGTAAAAGAATCTTAAAATGCCTGTGTTCTGAAACATAATATGTAAATCGAGACTATAACAAAACAAATATGTTGAAAATTTTCTTTGAGTATTAAATGTTTACTTGCTGTATTTAATCTGCTAAGAATTATAATATAAACTAGGCATTTCTTTGTATTATTATCAATGCAATTTCTCATTCTTTCCATAATAAGGCTAAAAAAGCCTTCAAAACGATTTTCGAATAGTTTGAAAATAAAAACTAAAACAAAATGAAAAACAAAAAAAATTTCAATTGAAATAAAACAAAAAAAAACTTAAACATTCGTTTTTAGGGTGATATTCACCGGAATCTACACATTTGAATCAGCTGTTAAAGTGATGGCACGAGGTTTCATTTTATGCCCGTTTACGTATCTTAGAGATGCATGGAATTGGCTGGACTTCGTAGTAATAGCTTTAGCGTGAGTTCCATTAAATATGGTTTTTATAATTGTTTAAACAAAATTTTTGCGTTCGTATTTCGTAGAAACAATATTATTTGTTATATTATGTCTTAAAATTTATTTAATAATTTTATAAAAACAACATATAATCGCATATAAGATTTTCTTCACATTTTTTCAGTGTATTTAATGTTACTAAAGTGTTGAAATTTGAATTATGATTTTTTTTCTTTTTTTCCATTAACAAAATATAAATCAGTAATCAATTTGTGTGTATATGCACTTATGCAGATTAAAATAGAAATTCGTAGGATTATTATAAATGTTTTTGGTTTTTTTTTTCTTTTTAAGTACAACAATCCATATACTGCTATGGTAATTAAGCCATTGTCCCTCATTCACTGGTGTTTGTTTTATTTAAACCATTATAAAAAATCGAATAATACAAATCATAAAAAAATACATTCACAAACATATAATTACACCTTCTTCGTCTCCTATGTATATAAATCTTTCTTGTTCATATTCATAACGGTTGAAACACAAACACGCTTTAGCTCTGTCTTTGTCTGCGTTACGAGTTTGCTTTGAATGACATTTCTCCCTCCATTTTCATCACCACTCCAAAAACAAATTAATTTTGGCTGTTGACTTTTCTGCAGCTGTTGAGCTGTCAGACAAAGCAAAAGCTTTGTGACTCCGTTAGGAGTTACGTTACGTTACATTACGTACGAAACGTGAGGTCGAAGCTTCATTGTGATAGCATGCATTGAATGCCAATGGCTGAACTCGTAAATGTCAGACGAAGCCAAAGCTAAGGCGTGTTGGTGTTTCAGCCATATTTAATCTATTTCATACAGTAAATTCGTATTCGATAATCACCTCATAAATTACTTTTTTTCCAAACACATTTGGCGTTTTTCTTTTTGTATTCAGAGCTCTGAATTCTGAGGGTTCATAACACGTTCACACGCTCTGAGAAAAATCAGTCCAAACGTTTAATGACCACTCACGATTTAATTTTAAAATGCACTTGAGCACTTCAAATCCAGAACTTAAATATTTTAATTTCTTATTTCCAAATAATATACTACATGCTGGACTATTTTTTATGTTAAAATAAAACTTCTTTTCCATATGAACTTGTTTCTTCCGTCATTTTAATTTTTTAGAACATTTTTTTTAAATTTACCTCTTTACATGCTTGATATTGATTTGTTCAGGCACTTTGCCTGGAATGCTCGGTCTTTCTCTTCCGAGCATTTTGGTTGCACTCTGAACACTCAGAAACTGTTGACTGACCGAAAAAAGAAATACAATTTAGTTGCTCTGAACAGCGATACCACTTGAAAGTGATCATGAAGTGATCAACGTATTTTATTATCCTGAGCTTTCTACTGAAAGCCAAACTCAATTCCGAGCTCTGGTGTTCTATGGGATTACGGATTACCATTAGCTAAGGACAAAAAACAAAAAATATGTTCTTTGACAATAACTCGGAACTAAGACCAAGCAGGTAGTTTTGGTTTTCAGTGACTGATAGAGAATAAAAAGGGCTTTGTTCTTGTGCATCATTTGATACAGTCTAGCTGGGAAAATTCTGAGATCTGGCGATGGAAATCGAAAGAAATTATCTCGCCAGCCTACGATCAACTGCAGAATTATACACCATGTTCTTGTCAAAATGCAATGCCATTTACTAGAATTCAATTTAAAAAAAAATAAAAAAATCATTATAATCATGCGATAGAATGCAAAATTTCGTTGAAAAAACTAACAAATTCTCGTTTTTCGGAGTTCTCCGACTTTTTTCACTAGAACATATTGTGTTCCGTTCGAAAAGTCATTCGACAAAAAAATTCCAGAATTATATGCAAAAAAATTTACTTTTGGCGTTGAAATTCTTCGTGCTCTTCCAGAGTTTTCCATCAAAAGTCTTCCATGTTTCCAATTGAAAACCAGGTGGCATTAGGTCTATGAAAGTAATTTATATCCGTTTTTAAAATTGTTCTTGCTTCTGAAGAGTTTTCCATCAAGAGTTTTTTATTTGAAAACCAGTGCACCTACAATTTCATGCACAAGCGGGATAAGGTTCGGACCTCCTTCGAAAGTATCGTATCAGGATAATGACCCTGGCTGACCCGATCCTATTATGCACGAATTTGGTCCCCTACGACAAAAATGTTATCGGTTGCTTATACTGATAAAGGTATTGAAGGATCGCACTACTTGTCACTCGTGCTTTACTTCCATATAGCTGTTCTCCTTCTGCAAACATTTTCTGCAGATGGAACCACTATTTATATACAGCTCGATCGGATAAATAAGATTTGTACAGCTGTGTGTTCCCTCCAAAGATGTCAATATCGTGGAAAGGATTGTTTTCGCAAACACCAAGTTAATGAGGAAACAGGCCAGTCTATCCAGCAGTCGGAGTCCATTGAGAATGTTAACGGGTCTGAAAAGCGATCCGAATACCTTAATTGGCTTGTTACATTTGTTATATTTTTTATTACATGAGGAAACAATTTTAGGATAAAAGTGCACTGGTAGAACTAAAACTAAGTTACTTAGAAGAGAAATGAATATGGATGGACAAATGGAAACCCCCAAATGAAACATCAAACAGTTAGTGATTTTCCTTAGGGGGCAGTTAGAGCGTTCATTGAAATTGGGCAAATATTTGAATGGATAGGTATTTCAATGTTTTTTTTTTTTTTTAAATAGAAATGCAAAGTACATACCAATCGATCGGAAATCACTCCAAGAAGTGCAAATGCATATACTTATTTTTGCACAAAAATGTGTTTTTAAATTTTCCGGTAGTAAATTAATTTTCCTGAACAGCTGATTGTATTCTGCCAAAAAATGGAACGAAACGTTCCAATGGTGTTTCGCTTTTGTACAGTTTCAATGATAGAATTCTGTCAGGAAACAATTTCCGGCTGAATTTCAACCAGGAAAATTTTCCATGATTACTATAACTGACCTGAAAAATTCCATTGATGTGTTTGTTCGATGTGCGCTATTTTTTCCAACACGGTGCATTTCCACCGTGTTCGATGCGTGTTCAGTGCTCGCACTGGGAGCGCACGGAACCGACCCTAGTTTCTATACAACAAAGAGAACAAAAATAGAGCACTACTTATGCGTTCGAAATTTTTCAATTTTTCCTTTCAGGGCAGTGAGAAGCACTGGAGCGCCCCAGGCCTGGTTACATCGAACGAACCTTATGATGAAACCCAATGATAGCCCTTACACTAGAGAATAAAATAATAGCTGACTTGTCAAAAGTTTTATGATGATTTTTATTTACGATGCTTAAAATACTAACACAAAAAGAATAGATTTCCAAAATCTAATTCTTGAAAATTGAAGATATGTATTTAAGTTAAACTTTTTTCCGCATCCAGTTTGACTTCAGTTTCTTATACCTGTCATTCCCTTATTTTTTGAACATGACTTCAAAATATATATATTTTTATACTACACACAGCATTCTCTAACACATTTCTTACAGGTTAAATCTCGCACTTACTTATGTACGTATAAACCGTGGTTACAGTGGCTTTTCATGAAGTAACTTGTTCTACATTTTACGATGTACGAGATTATCGAAAAATGTATAATATATTACTAACTGAAAGTCACATGTGAACTCCGAATGATTTACATTTACAGAATGATCATGCGTCGCGTCGGTCCCTTGGGTTCTAAAAGGAAACAGTCGTTGCCTTATATCGAAGAATAACCGTGTTAGGCCTGAATGTGAATTTGATATTCACACCACATTGACACTTATCGAATACGAATGAAAACTTTGAAAAGAAAAAAAAAATCATTTTGTGAGCGTCCCTTAAACCGTTCTAAGTGTTAAATCAAACCGAAGATTAATTCAAACCATTCACATTCACAATTGTTGGACTAACCAACTGTCACTGTTAGTGTTCATTTGTTCGAATATCATTTTGAACAATTTTATAAACATTTGTGTTTGTTTATTTTCTTAAGTTTTGATTTTGATAAAAAAAAAAAAATATATTTCCGTATTATTATTATACCACAAAAGCTTCATTTTTGTTCCGAACATTGCTTTTTTAAGATTTGAAAATAAGAAACCTCTAAAAAGAAACAAAACAATTTGTTTTTTAAACCTTTTTTACCAAACAGCTATGTGACGATGGGTATAGATTTAGGGAACCTCGCAGCCTTGAGAACGTTTAGGGTACTGCGAGCACTTAAAACAGTAGCTATTGTGCCAGGTAAATACAACAAATTTGAATAGCAACTTTACAATGGCTTCATTATATTATTAGTATGTTACGCAAAATTAATAAGTTTTTCAAAAAAAAAAAACTGTATTTGAAATGTATGTTAATGAAAATGACTTTTAAAGGCTTGAAGACCATTGTTGGCGCTGTCATCGAATCGGTTAAAAATCTACGCGATGTGATAATTTTGACAATGTTTTCACTATCAGTGTTTGCGCTGATGGGTCTGCAAATCTATATGGGTGTTCTTACACAAAAGTGCATTAAAAGATTCCCCTTAGACGGCTCTTGGGGGAATTTAACCGATGAAAATTGGGATTACCACAATCGGAATGCTTCAAATTGGTTCACCAATGATGGTTTAACGTACCCCCTTTGTGGTAACAGCTCTGGAGCAGGGTATGTTGGTTAAGCTTTTAGTTGTTGTTATTGATGTTGTTGTTGTTGATCTTGTTATTGTTATGATGGCTTGACCTTTTGGATGCATCATGTTCTGCAAGAAAAAAAACCATCAATCTTTTTCTCACACAATCTCTATCATTACAAACATTTGCTTGCAGACAATGTGAGGAGGACTACGTATGTCTTCAGGGCTTTGGTGATAATCCTAATTATGGCTACACCAGTTTCGATTCCTTTGGCTGGGCATTCCTGTCAGCGTTTCGTCTAATGACCCAAGATTATTGGGAGAATTTATATCAACTGGTTTTAAGAGCGGCTGGCCCCTGGCATATGCTCTTCTTCATCGTGATCATCTTTTTAGGTTCGTTTTATCTCGTGAATTTGATTTTGGCTATTGTTGCCATGTCTTATGACGAATTGCAAAAGAAGGCCGAAGAAGAGGAGGCTGCCGAAGAGGAGGCTATAAGGGTATAACTCACTTAACATTCAATCATAACTTATCATAATCCCGGGCGGCCCCATCACCCCCTGACTCAATCATCCATTGCATTTTGTATATTATTATAGGAAGCAGAAGAAGCTGCCGCGGCGAGAGCTGCTAAGCTAGAGGAGCGTGCCAATGCTGCTGCTGCCGCTGCACAGGCTGCTGCCGATGCTGCTGAAGCGGCTCTGCACCCTGAGCTAGCCAAGAGTCCTACGTATTCCTGTATCAGTTATGAACTATTTGTGGGCGGTGAAAAGGGCAACGATGACAACAACAAGGAGAAAATGTCAATACGTAGCGTTGAAGTGGAATCGGAGTCGGTGAGCGTTATACAAAGACCACCAGCACCTACAACAGCACCTTCAGTCACCAAAGTTCGCAAAGTGAGCACGGTAAGTATAAGCTGGCTATGTGCTTTGAGGTTGTTGTTTCCTACTATTTTTGTGACTTAGTTTTTTTTTATTATTATTTTATAAGTAATATTATTGTTGTCTGTTTTTTTTTTTTTTTTTTTTGAATTTGCTTCGCTATGTAGTTTTATACAAATTTTCTTTTTTTTCTTTGACCGTTGAAAGATTTTTAAAATTTTTGAAAGAATGCGTTTTAATTGGTTTTGCTTAGTAAGACTGTCGACTTTATTGCTATTATTATTATTTTTGTTTTCTTTTGCTGTTTCAATAAAGATATATTTTTTAAGTACATAAAACAAGCCGTACAAAAATTTGCATGGTGTTATTTAATGGTTAACAGAAATAAAAAGTTCAAAGAAGTAGTGAATAGAATTGCACTCTAACAAAAAGATAAAGTTATTTTATCCTCTCACGAAAACTGCAGTTTTCAGGTAATCCAGTTCATATTCTTAAGAATATTTCCAAATTAAAAAAAAAAAAACTGCATTAAAAAAGCAAGACAAAACAGAAATAGGGAATTCAAAGTGTTCATAGTTCTTCAAAATTCAAACTGCCATTTACCGATACCTAACAGATGCCAACAGCTTCCAACCGATAGGTTGGGTCAAGACAAGGAAAAAAATCATATAGCAGTCCCTTAAGTCCATTGAATGGCAGTGTTTTATTCAAGACTACGTATTCAGTACAGCATTCAGGTACAAATAAAACGATCTTTATAGTATTGGCCATTCAAATAAAAAATGTAAGATCTGATCTGAAAGAATTTATGCTTTTGGTAAACAAGAAGTCAAATAAACAAATGGAATAGACATAATTAAGAATCACTTTGATCGCTACAACAGCCATCATTTCCCCAACTATCATGTTGGAACCAAGCATGCTATCCATAACTGAATAAAACACTTTAACATAACATTCTATCTACTATCTTAAGTGTTGGTCCAAGACAATGCTCAAATTGAGAAATAAATACTCATGTAATTTTTATTACACCCCGTTTAGCCGGGATGGGCAATTTTCTACAAAATAAAAAAACAGAAAAAGAAATAAAGGGTCCGCCAAATAACTTTTTTTTTTTAATGCTATAATAAAAAAAACTACTGAATATTTTCTCAAATTTCTTTTTTTATTTGAAAGAACAATTTTTTCGGTTTTTCGCAAAACATCGAGTGTAGCTTCGGCTGTGTGGCACGTAGCGCCCGCCGTCCTGTTGAAACCAAATGCTGCCAATATCCTCCTCTTCAATTTTTGTGAACAAAAATTCGTTCAACGTGGCCCGATAACGATCCCATTGACTGTAACGGCCACTCCCTGCTCATTTTCGAAGAAAAATTGCCCTATTATGCCTGTGGACCAAGCGGTGACTCGTTTTGGGTGTATCGGCTTTTCTATGTATGCGTGCGGGTTTTCTGTGCCCTAAATGCGACAAGATCAAAATGAGCTTCATCTGAAACTATAATTTTTTTTGGCAAAATCGGCATCTGCTCTAAGTCGATCGCAGGCCCACTTAGCGAAGTGAAAACGCATTGAATGGTCAGCTGGCTTCAACTCCTGAATTTTGTATGGCGTCATACCAAGGTCTTTATGCAAAATTCATCTCAATTATGTCTTGGAAATGTTCAATTGTTGAGAACGACGGTGAATTGATGTTGATGGCGCTGCACGCACACTTTCTGCCACAGCAGCAATATTCTCGGGTGTACGGACGCATTGTTTTTGGCTTTTCACGCGTTGTTTTATCGTTTTCACAAGATAACGAACATATGGAGCTGACGGTGCTTCTCTTCTTCCAAAATCCGTACGCAATTTTCGCCACACATTCTGCAACATTACCATGATTTTCAAAGTAATGTCGCAATATTTCCCAGCGTTGTTCAAGCGTATACACAATCATATTCGTTTAGCGGAAGGATAAAACTAATACCTAATTAGTCAAATCAGACATGAGCTAAGTGTTACCATTCACGAAATAGGCACTAGTTAAAAAAAAAAACGTTAGATGGCGGACCCTTTATTAAAAATAAAGGTAATACTAACAGAGTCAAGCTATAGCATTTTGAAAAGCTAGAAATCTATTCTGTTTGAAAAAAGTTGGTCGTATGAATAGTTTTTGAAAAATCAATTTTCAAAGGCAAAATTTTGAAATTTTTTTTCTTTTTAAACATTTTTTCAAAAATTAAAGAAACTGAATAATTTGTTTTTGTTTTAAAAATGACTTTTAGTTCAATGCGTTTCGCCCAGGTACGACAGTTGGGCTCATCAGTTAGATGCTGTCGTACCTTTCTAAGACGCAACGCTTAGTCGATGACTACCGACACAAATAAAATTTACAACTGAATAATACTTAAGGGGCCAGTTATAGAGATCATTAAAAAATTTCATTTGCATAAAATCCATTGAAATATTTTTTTTCTGGCGAAAAATAGTTCAACAAAACAATATTTTTTATAAAAAGGAATTTATTTATTAATTTACAAAAAATTAAAAGCATTTTCCATCATTAAAAAAAAAGTTTGGTGTCGGATTTTTGTTTTTTTTTTTTATTCAATAAATGTTTGAGTAACATTAATAATAACATTTTGTTAATGATCTTTATATACGCGCGTAAGTTAAAAAAATCCAAATGTCATATGTTCCAACTTTTAATGATGGTTTTTATTGATGGCTATAACGCCTATAAGCTGGCCCCTAACTACGTGAAAAAATTTATTTAAAAAGAAAAAAATTATATTACATTGCTTTAAACACTTTCGGTACAGACTATTTCATTAATATACAGTCATTACACATCTGCACAAAAACTGTTTCGGTTTCTGTAGACTGCGTAGTGTACCACATAAATAGTGTTAGACGTTTTATCTATGATGAATTTTGAGCTATTTAAGAATTTGAAATTACATTTTTGTACAGTTGAGTACGAGGTTTATTCATTTTGCAACTCCGTGTCCAAAACGCGTTAAAATTCGAGACCATACGGTTAAATTTTAACGCTTGCTTGAAAATGGAATCAATTTTTGATTTTTAGTAAAAATTCCTCTAAGTGTAAAGAAATTTCCCTATTCACTTTTTGCTCTATTTGTAACTGCTTAAATAATGATATTAGGCCAGTAATCTTCTGCCGTTGTGTGTTTTTTTCACTTTATGTTAAAATAAGTCGAAAACAAAGCAAAACGTTCTCGCCACTTGAATAGAACATGTATTTAGTTTCTAATTCTCATGACTATGTCAAAAAAGAGGAGAAAATGTGGTGTTTTGACAAGTCTTATAAAGGGTCCGCCAAATAACTTTTTTGTTTTAAAAATGCTATACAAAAAAAACTACTGAACATTTTCTCAAATTTATTTTTTTACAATCCTTCCGGTTGATAATGGAAAATAATTTCATTCAAATGGGTGCCTCGGCTGGCCATTCACTAGCCTACACGATCGGTTCAATTTTAACGCACATTATCGATTGTGTGCAGCTGTATTTCACCAATGGCTTCACAAATATTGTCCTTTAAAGCGTCAATTGTCTCTGGCTTGTCGGCGTAACAATTGTCTTTTACGGCACCCCACAAATAATAGTCCAACGGTGTCAAATCGCAGCTCCGAGGTGGCCAAACGACGACGACGACTGCGGCTGATAATGCGATCTTCAAAAACAGGGCGCAAAACATCGAGTGTAGCTTCGGCTGTGTGGCATGTAGCGCCGTCCTGTTGAAACCAAATGTTGCCAATATCCTCCTTTTCAACTTTTTTAAACAAAAATTCGTTCAACATGGCCGGATAACGATCGCCATTGACTGTAACGGCCACTCCTTGTTCATTTTCGAAGAAAAATGGCCCAATTATGCCTCTGGACCACAATCCGCACCAAACAGTGACTCGTTTTGGGTGTATCGGCTTTTCAATGTATGCGTGCGGGTTTTCTGTGCCCCAAGTGCTACAATTTTGCTTGTTTTAATACCCGCCAAGATTTTTATCAAAATGAGCTACATCTGAAAAGATGATTTTTTTGGCAAAATCTTCTTTAAGTCGATCGCAGGCCCACTTAGCGAAGCGTTGTTCAAGCGTATACACAACCATATTCGTTCAGCGGAAGGATAAAACTAATTATCTGTCGAATCAGACATGAGCTAAGTGTTACCATTCACGAAATATGCATTGGTTGAAAAAAAAAAACGTTACATGGCGGATCCTTTACAACTAAGCATCGTGGTGATTTCTAAAGCTAATTATTAAAAAAAAAATCAATCAGAAGCCACCTCTTGACCCGGTTCGAAAAGATGAACGCCTCAATTTTCGTAGCGCACATGTGACCTGGACTTCGGAGTGGCATCGTGTGGTCTTCTATTCGATGAGTCATTCTGGAACAAAAATTCCCTTAAAAATTCATGTTTTCGATCTGTTCCATATGATTTTCCAATTTTTATCTGCGCAGAAGCCATTTATTTCTGTTGGGTCGCTTAGCTAGAAACGGACATTGATATTGGACTAGGGAAAGTTTTTTTTTTTTTTATTCGAATTTGAAAACCTGTGTTGACTACACAAAAAAGCGTTTGCTGAATAAGCTAGTAAAGCCTAAATCACAAAAAGAATTTTTCAATTCGAACCAGTAGGTCCGGATATGTGGCGTTGAAAAAAAAAACTCTTCAGATTTATGATTAGATAAAGATAAACATTAAATGAAATCAAATCAATTGATTGATTCCCTGTTGTCCTGAGTCTGTTTTGAAAAAGAAATATTAATAGTTTTAAGTATTTATAAAATTATGTAAGAATTAATGTAGTGCCCGTGGCTTAGTGGCTATGTGCGTTGGCTTTCACGGGCACTGCCTCTTGCGAAGAACTGACAAAACTTTCAAGAGCATCAACCTGTCATGAAAAAAGTGCTTCTCAACTTTGCCGTTCGGAATCGGTGTTAAATTGTAGGTCCCCTAAATTCTTCACACGCACTCAGAGAATTGTTGATGAGAGTAAGCCACTTAGGCCTTGGCTCTTCAAGAGCTGTCGCGCCATTCTATTTATTTATTTTTTTTAGCGGAATTAATGCAAAAATAATGTTTTAACTAGCATATTTAATATTTAACGGGGCGATATGATTATTTCAACGCAATAATACTGAATACTTAGAAGTTGTGAATGTTTCGAGAAAGAAAATTCTTACAAATGTTTTTAGTAGTAGCAGTAGGTCGGTACTATTAATTTTATTGACTCGCGATCTACGCAATCGATCTTTCGCGGCGTCGAAATGCTTCTTAATGTGCCGAAGCACTTAGAAATAACTCTTAAATTTTTGAATTATATTTATTTTTGTCGAATCGCTTAAACAAGACAGTGATTTATTTTAACCTTTGAGGCAACACATTTAAGCAGTGCTATTACAAAATATGAGTTATTGCAATGAAACACCATAAGTGAGAAACAACTGTGCTCTACATCGAAAACCTACTCTGCTTTTATTTTGCATATTTTAGAAGCCATTTACTTGAAAAAAAAAACTTTTTTTTAGTACGTTCGATACATTTTTAAATAAATTTATGTCTGCTTTGATTAATCTTTTTATCAGTATAGACGATTAAACAAGAGCAATGAAATGGTTGTTAATTGTAGACTTTCTTATTTCCGAAAGCATACAAATAAAAAAAAATGTAATTTTTAAGTCTTTACAATCATTTCATCTCCACCAGATAAAAGGTAGGTTACTTTAGAAAATAATTTATGACCACATTTTGTAGCAATTTTAAAATTACTTACCAATGGGGAAGAAACATTTTAATATTTACAATATTTGTTTATCAACGTTTTGATTAAAAAAAGCCTCAAATTCATTTTAATGACAATTTCATTTTTGTAAAAACAGAAGGCTTCCCAGATATAATAAGAGACCATTCAAGGTTACTGTGATATCCGAGGAGTTGGTGTTATGTCGTAGAAAAGTTACACTTTTACATAGGTACACACTCTGTGTTCCCCAGTCGTTGCAATGTACAAGAATTCAAGACCAATGTTAACCGACACCTCATCCTAAACCCTCTCCATCTATCCTAATTTTCCTAACGCCCGCACTGTGCTTTGGCATAAAAAGGGAATAAAAACCCCTTGAGTGCGTGCCTATTATAAAAAAAACAAAAACATACTGCCATAAATTTTAATTGACATTGTGTGAAGGGATCACACTACCACTTCATAATACATTTTATTCCGGTCATTGATCCACATTATGCTTCACAATAGCCAACCTCTATTTTAATGCACTCGCATTATCAGCAAGATCAGCAAGTTAGACTTGTGCTGTTAAATAATAAAAAAAAAATTAATACAAATCCTATCACTATCATTTATGGTTGATGATATTTAGAACTATTGTTTTCTTTTAATACGTTTCTAATGCAGAACTAGGTTCTTAGTATCAATTTGCTGATTAAAGCATGAAAATCAAGCATGCTTGGACTACAAAGCTGCAATGTTTATTCTACTAGTGGTTCTCACTTTCAATTTAAGTAAAATTTATCTCAGATTTGTTCGAAACGATAAAAAAATGTCGTATGATATCTTCGGAAAGCAACATTCCAAATCCTTCCGAGGAAGCCTTCATAATACTTAAGGACTTTGTTCCGTATACATGCATTTTCTTACATTTTATTTTATTTATTATTTTGAACAGTAGTTAATACAGAAATTTAGTTTTTTTGTTTTTCCACAAAAAAAATACAATACTTTTTTATTTCTTTTATTGGACCCCGAAAACTAACTTTGAACAAAAACAAAAGATGTTTCAATCCATTACAGCTTTGTTTTTCTCTGTGATTTGATTTCATTATAATCTTGTTTATTTTTTGGTACTTAGACATCCTTATCCTTACCCGGTTCGCCGTTTAACATTCGAAGAGGATCGCGTTGTTCACACAAGGTAAGGGTACTTAAATTGTGTTGTTCGTAAGTAACACTATTTATAAAAATAAACAAAAATAAGAAACAGAAAAGTAATCAATATGAATTATTATGCACCTTTTCACGGTATATTATTTCACATCATATTTTGTTCTGTTAGTCTTGTGTTTTATACTTTATTTGTTTTTTTTTTTTTTTTAATATTCAGTTGTTCATTCAGTGTTTGTTTTACTTTACCATTATTCCATGTTGTTATGTTTTGAGTTGCTCTCGTTTAATTTCGACACAAGACATTAAAACAAAAAATTAACTAAGAGCCTACATTGAAAAAACTGCAATAATTTGTTTTCGATTTGGCATTTTCTAAAGTACAATTTCAACCATCAGTACACTATACGAAATGGTAGAGGTCGTTTCGGCATACCTGGCAGCGATCGGAAACCGCTCGTATTATCAACATATCAGGATGCTCAGCAGCATTTGCCTTATGCAGATGATTCCAATGCGGTAACACCAATGTCCGAAGAAAATGGTGCAATAATTGTGCCTGTCTATTATGGTAATTTAGGTTGGTACTTAAAAATAGGGCTTAATCCAAATTGTAACATGGTTTCCCATTATTTTATTTGCAACAGGTTCTAGACATTCATCCTATACCTCGCATCAGTCCAGAATATCCTATACATCACATGGTGATTTACTTGGAGGAATGGCTGCAATAGGTGCCGCGCCGATGACAAAAGAAAGTAAACTACGGAATCGTAATTCACGAAATCAATCGATAGGTGCTACAAATACGGCAAGCTACGCAGATACAAATCACAAGGATCATCGAGACTATGTAAGTACTTACTGTAAAAGTTACAACAAATTTTGCATGAACCTTATACAAATTTTATGTAATCGGTTTTCTTCAACAAATGGAATTTTTTTATTGAAAAAATACCGGAACAAGTTTAAACAAGCCAGGAAGGCCTGCAATGCCCATATTCGTCGGACCAAATTTTTATATGACCAAAAATTAGGGCAAAAAATACTGCAATGTCCCAAAGGCAGTAAGAATTTTTGGTCATTTGTGAAAAAAATGAAGAATTCTTCATCTTCCTCGGTCCCTACGCTCATTGACAATGACACTCCAGTTGTTAGCTCTCTCGCGAAAGCTAACCTTTTTGCTAGGCAGTTCGCCTCTAACTCTTCGCTGGAAGAGAGTGTCATGACTCCTCCAGCTCTTGAGCGCGTCAAAGATTCCATGGGACAAATCTTCTTTCTCACTCGTGCTGTGGCGAGAATCCTTAAAGATCTCAACATACATAAATCCGCTGGTCCAGATGGTATCCCCACTATTATTCTGAAGAGGTGTTCTTCCACCGTTGCGTAAGCTTTTCCATCTATCCTATTCTTCTGGTATCTGGTCTCGTTCCGAGCAGTTGGAAAACAGCATTTGTCCAGCCAATTCCAAAAAAAGGCGAATCTTCTTCTCCCTCCAATTATCGTCCGATTGCACTTACGGCCCTTCTTTTTAAGGTTATGGAAAAGCTGATAAACTATCAGCTCAAGAAATATCTCGAAGACCGAAAGCTTCTTAATGACCGGCAGTACGGCTTTTGCAGCAACAGGTCTACTGGTGATTTGATGGTCTATCTCACCGAACAGTGGAACAAATCTTTACATCGTTTTGGAGAAAGTAAGATTGTTGCACTTGATATTTCAAAGGCATTTGATAAAGTTTGGCACCTTGCTCTTTTATCGAAAATGCGTGCTTTTGGTATCGATGAAACCCTCCTTCATTGGATTAGAAACTTTCTTTCGAACCGTTCAATACAAGTTGTATTGGACGGCTTCAAGTCTGAAACCAACAATAAAAATGCTGGTGTGTCCCAGGGCTCCGTTTTGTCTCCGACCCTCTTTCTAATTTTCATAAATGATCTCTTGTCTTTAACTTCTAGTCCAATTCATTGTTTCGCTGACGATAGTACCCTTAGCTTTTCATATTCGTTGCCAGACTCACATCCCTCCTCTTCGGATGTGGAACTGCAACTTAATATGATAAGCTCATTAAACTCTGACTCAAACAGCATTGTACAAAATCGCGTAGAGTTTAATGCTTCGAAAACCCAATGCTGTCTTGTATCGTTGAAGCGAGATATACCTCCCCTGCCACTGTCCATGAGTGGCACTTGCATCATTGAGGCCGAACATCTCGAGATTCTCGGTATGTGCATCACTGAGACTGACCACCTCTTGTGGAACGAGCACATATGCGGTGGCGCCAAAAATGCCGCAAGATGTTAAGGTTTCTTAAGACGGTGCAAGACATTTTTTTCGCCTTCTGATCTGGCTCTTATTTACAAAACTTACATACGTCCAAAGCTTGAGTACAACTTTCACGTCTGGGCTGGTGCTCCAGTGACGTACTTATGTCTTCTGGACAGTATCTAAAGAAGAGCATTCAAAATTATTGGTGACAATACCATCGTTGAGCCATTTACGTCTCTAGAACATCGGCGTAATGTCTCATGCCTCACCATATTTTACCGATACTTCAACGGTTTATGCTCTAGTGAAATAGCCAGTTGCATTCCTCCCCCTATGATATTCAACCGTAACACCCGTGCCTCCAGGAATGCCCATCAGTTCACCCTTGAGCCCAACTTCGGACGTATTGTCATGTACAGAGATAGAGAATCATTCTTTAGCCGTATTACGCGAATGTATTGTATAACTCTCTTCTACACTCTGTCTTCCCCAGTCATTGTAATATTCAAGAATTTCAAACCAATGTTCACCGACAGGAGGTGTCAATCTCTATCCTTTCCCTAATACTCGCACTGTGCTCTTGGTATACAAAGGGTAGTGAAAAAAGACCTTGAGTGCGCGTTGATTATAAAAAAAGCAATTAATGAATAAGCTAATATGCAAAATATTGTTAATTTTAAGATGTAGTTATGTAAAAATATATCCAACCAAAAACATTCTGTAAAAAACTAGCCAAGTCTCGATGGAGCTGCTTGTTTATCTCTAAAAAGTAATGAAATTTTGACAAAGTCGTGCGAAGTCTATGGTTCCTTACTGCGATTTCCTTATTATTATAGTTTACGTTGTGTGACTTTATTTCTTCGTTCTGGTCTTATGCAGAGGTTCCCAAATAGGGGTCTTAAAATCCGGTGAAGTGGTTCCAATAAAGGATGGTACGGCAGTTTTGCTTCGCACTCGACTTGGCGGGGGCACTGCCATGCCCCTTGATACTGTAATCAAACTGAAGATGAAAAATAAAAAATTATAAATTTTGAATAATTTGTAAGTTTCAATATTATTTGCTCTGATTTGTAAAACTTGGCGACTACTATACTTAAATTTTAGACGTCACTCAATGGTAACACAAAACTAAAGCTCATGTATCTTGCTCTACGGTCCCTAATCGTGGCAAACATACAATGTGGATAGCTTTCTTGAGGAGTCTATAAAAAAGAATAAGATTTAAGAACAAATGTATTTATTTGTTAAATACGAATATATAAAAAGTCGCATTTAAAGCATTCATTTAGAAAATTCTGGTAAGCAAAACTGATGATATTTCTTTTCAGGAAATGGGATTAGATTGTACAGATGAAGCAGGAAAAGTGAAACACCACGACAATCCTTTTATTGAACCCGTCCAAACGCAAACAGTGGTTGACATGAAGGGTAATTTGGTTGTGCTTTATACATTTTGCAAAGAAACTTTATGTTTAAATGCCTTCATAACAAAACATTTCAGATGTAATGGTGCTAAACGACATTATCGAACAAGCCGCTGGCCGGCAGAGTCGAGCAAGTGATAAAGGAGGTAAAATTATTCTTTAAAATTACCAATATTATAATAGTTTATTTTGTAAAAAAATATTTTTGTTATTTCTTTTTTTAAACATTCGTCCATTTTAATTTTTTGAATATATATTTCTGTATTTGTTTTGTGTTAATATGTATTTTTGTATATTTAATAATTTTTGGTTTGAAAATTAAATAATGATGTTAAACAATCGTTTCAACATAGAAATACTTAAATCAAATCCTCAATTTGAATAATAAGGGTTTTCTCCGTGTCAGGGTTCAGAAGTGCTTCATGAAACACTTGTCCTTAAGCGGCACCACAAAAAAATCCTTATCAATTTAATGTTTCATACCTTTTGATAAATGTCGTTTTCTGTCATTTTCGTACTAATGCTTGATATACGAAAAATGTTTCATTTTAAATATGAAATATATTTAATTTGTTTCCCAACCTGTCTTCGTCATGTGTGTTAATATTTATATTCTTTGGTTTCTTGATCAGAACTTTGGTCAATGCAAGTCTTCTTGCGTAATATCTTCGTCTGATTCTCAAATCGAAAGCATTCAAATTGAAATAAAGTAAACTTGCATTGAAAACAGTTTTGGTCGGAAACATTTAATGCATCTGTTAAATGTTGTCTACACAAACAAATTATAGCATATATTTGAATCCAGTTTCTTTGTTCTAATTATTTTCGACAGATTTAATGTTTGTTTAATATTTAATTTATTTGTACTATACTGTTGTAAAATTATAAAATTAAAATGCTACTTTTCTTGATTATAATTGGCTTAATGTGAACTACTTCCTCATTTCAACTGCGTTTTATATGTTTGCATTATCTGTAAATATGTATGTACATGTATTTATTTACACTAAAAGGCTTTATGTTTGAAATTGTATATATCTTTAAGCTCGCTGATTAATAAACAAAGAGTAGAAAATAAAAATCTACCCAAAACGTTTACTTCTTAGTTTTCTATAATTTATATATTTTACAAAATAAAATTGATCTCTATGTCAAACACTGATTGTCGGCCTTAAGTGTATTTACATATGTATTTACACTCATAATGTGTGTATGTTTTCGAGACAACACCTTATAATAACAAGTTTTGACAGTTGTCAACTGACATGATTCATAAATGAAAAAAATATCACTCAATTCTTAAATAGGCTGTTCGTAGTTAAGTTAATTCAGTGTGCCAATTTTATTGATAGATTTTTAAATTAAGTTTGTAACATTATAATATACTTCAATTCAAAATTTGTTTGTTTGTTTGTTATTCAAATTTACCTTGAACTTTAATTCAATTACTACTTCATTTATTCATAGCCTACTTAAGATATTTTGTTTATCATTTTGCTATAAAAGGCGAAGAAAATTATTTCTAAGATCACTTCCACAATTCCACTTGGCGTTCTTTGTTCGTTTAAGGTCTTTAGCTTCATTTTCTCTATGTTCCATGTCTACAAGAAGTATCTCAGTGAACCAAATTTCTATTTTGTTTTTTCTTGTTGTATGCACCAATGGTGGGAACAGTTTGGTGTTATCATGATTTCGTTCTGGAGAGCTTTCGTTGCTTCTAAGTGAATTTTTGAAAATGTTCTTTTTTGTTGGCAGTTTTCTTTTCAGGGTGGTAGGATCAGGTCCTAATATTCTTCTGATTTTGGTGTTGCACTGATAGGATAAATGCTTTTGATATTATCAAACCATGTGAGAAAAGCTGAATTTTCTTTCTTCAATGTTTTGGAAAATGGTGAATCTTCGGATTTGTGTTCATAATGTCATTTTATGTGCATTTGGTGATTTAATTGGTGTTGATTCCAGATAAGCGATTTAATTTAGTAACGACTGTTTGGTGAGTTTTGTGGATGTTGTGTCAAAAAAGTCGAAAGTTTCGGTTATATTATCGGCAAAATACCATAACCTCTGGCCAAGATCAAGAACGACGCCATTCTGTTCAAGGAAATCAATTGCTATCAGGGTTCTGTTGTCCTTTGCTTTGGGAAGTATGATGAACTTTATTGGCCTTGTTCTATTTCCGATCTTTATGTATGTTTCACCGATGAAAACTTCTTCATTTGTTTGAATCCCGTCTGCCAGGGTGATGTCGGCATTCATCTGCGAAAATGTGGTTCTATTTTTCAGTAGATGTAGAAACAACTCCCGTCCTGCGACACTTGTTCTGGCTGCTGTATCCAAATGTGCTATCCCTAATTCACCATAGGAAACGATCGGAATAGTAGGAAGATCCGTGCCAAGTGTTGTTTTTATACTGTTGAATGATAGGTACAGTTGCAGGGCCTTTGGGAATTTCTTTGCAGTTTGGACAGTTTGAACGGACATATCCATGGTGCCTTGCATTTGAAACAATGTAACTTCGGTTCCTCTAATCGCTTGCTTAGTTTTTCTTTCTTACGGTATTCATTTATTGTATGCCCTATGAAATTGCAGAAGTTGCATCTCTCCTTGTTGAATGTCTCTTTAGGATGAGCGTTTTGAACTTGAGCTTTCTCAGTCATCGACATCTCAACTACTCTAGCTTTCGAAAGCAATTCAGCAAACGTTTTCACAACATTTCGTGGGACTCCATCTCGAATATGCCGACTCAGCAAACCGTAAATCATGTCGATCGACAATGATCCTGACAAAGCAGGTTGTGGAAGCTGTGACAGAAGAGCTCGTTTGGCGGTAATGAAATCGTCCGTTCCTCTGTTGTCGGGTTTCGAAAATCTCAAGAAAGATACGATATGCAGGTTTTGGAGGGGCAAAAGCACTTCTGAGGAGGGAAATAACGTCATTCCAGCTCATTGCCACCAGGTTATAGCTCGGTCATGGAGCAGCAGTTGGAAACCTTTTATGGCGTCATAATCGCTTATGTGCTCTATTTCTTTATAGATACAAATTGTAGATATAAAGTTTTCTACAGCAGATGGGTTTCTCTGCCCACGAAAACGTTCGCTGCATTTGCTAAAACTTCCGGTTGTAGCCATGTTGGGTTGAATGGCTGACAAAAGTTGTTGCAGTTGTTCAGCTGTGAGAACCATGTTGCTGTTTGTTTCTGGCTCTTGTTGCTGATTATTGAGACGTGTTCTAAGCCTTGTTTCCAGTTTGATATCTTGATGTGTTTTCTTCGTTTGTTGTTACTTCTGAGTATTCGAGCCCCACGTTGGGCGCAAATTGTAACTTCGTTGTTCAAGTCAGTCTCGAAGGTGGGTTGTTCGAATTAAAACTCGTTCACAGAATTCCTTTTTAATACTTTATTTATAAAAATTTCATAATTTATAGTTTGATACAATTTTTACTTTTTTGTGCTGGTTAGTTTCGTAATGACTTTAGAAAAGGTAAAAAAGCGGTATGTAATATCACTGAAACTAGACCTTTTCAGTTTCTCGATCCAGTTCGAAGTGAGCTTAGAAGTAAATTTCTTCGCCTTTTATAGCAAAATTATAAACAAAATTTCTTCAGTAGGCTATGAATAAATGAAGTAGTAATTGAATTAAAGTTCAAGGCAAATTTGAATAAAAAACAAACAAACAAATTTTGATTTGAAGTATATTATAATGTTACAAGTTAAATTAATTCAGTGTGTCAATTTTATTGTTAGATTATTAAAAATATTGATAAGATAGCCAATGACTCGCAAGGATGAAGAACAAATATTGTTGAAAGACAATCCATTAAAAATTGTTACAAAAAACAGTTATTTCTTAGTAAACCAATGAAAATAGCAAACAAACAAGAAAGTATACAATCGTGATGAATTATAAAGTTGAATTATAAAGTATTAAAGGTTAATGGTCGAAGGCTTTTATAAATTACCACCACATCTGGTATAGATCAATATATTGCCTACGATTTGTATTAATAAGACCATGTTAATCCCAAAAAAGCAAACCATGATATTGTGTCTTGCGATTTTTTAATTATTGTTACTTTAAAAATTCCAAACTCTTTTAGCACAAATATGAGATTGAAGGTACAATGATTCTTACAAGAATTAAATTAATATAATTATAATAAGATAATTCCAGGATTGCAACACATGGTTGCTCCGACAGTATTTGACCTAGTTTCTTCCATATTTTTTTTCTAAGCTCTTCAACTCTTACGGCTTGATTCTGCAGTTGTGACGAGTCACAAGTCACAAATGCTTGTGACTCTGAAACAACCCTCACAAGAAAACTCAACAAAATTCACCTCAGTATGGTGAGAATAACTGTTGTTTTGTTTTAGCTGTTCTACTATTTCATTATTTTTTGTGTTTGGCTTTGTGAAAAAATTTGAAACTTCCTAACACAAAGTTTTTCGGTATCGTAAAAACATAACAAAAATTTTGGATAGCAAATGTATAATTTTCAATATAATAGCATTTACTGTTGTTATATAAATACTACTTTTGATTTGTGGATGAAAGTTTAGCAATGTAAAATAATTTTACATTTTTATTCACAACAAATATTGAATGTCAAATCAAACAGAAATATGTTTGTTGTTACCTGCTCTGAGTTTGTTGTTACCTGATCTGATGGAGGTCACAACTTTGATAGGTTCTGTGACTGTCACAAATTGTGACTGTGTAGTAGAATACGAGAAAGGTCACAAAATTAATTTCATCTTTCCTTTTGAGTTGTAAGGTATCGGTGAGATATCATTAGAGATACATACGTAGTTGCCATACACAACTTTTTGATAATTTGGAATTTTCAAAACTTAAGGCTGAACTATAATTCAATTTAGCTCACATGTGCATACTTAAGTGAACCAGCCAATACTCACTGGTCCCCTTCACTTCACTTAACATTTTTGTGACAAAGAGAGCGGTTTAACAGAATATAAACAAATACAATAAAAAAATATGTGAATATACGAATATCCTGCGAGATTCTGTTTTGTTGGATGAATTTAGAGATTTATTTTTGTTCAAAGAACTCTTATCAAGAAATTATTTTGCCAACTTATATAATATTAACAAGAAATAACAAAAAAAGGTATAGCATAGGGTATAGGTAACCATATTTTTATTATGTTCTTCATAGGTACATAGGTAGGTATAGTGAACAGCCGTCACTATACGGACGACGTTTGTTATTGTCGTCTCGCATCATGAATTGTCCTGCATTTCAGAATTTGTCCCACACACAATTTTAAATTTTGATACTTGAAAGTGTTTCAGTTGATCAAATTTATTACATATATAAATATATAAGCCGTGACAAAATGAAAGAGTGGAAAATAACATTCCAATTGATTTAAAATGATCTTAAAAACCTATCATCATTCCCCGTCACAAAAAAATTTAATTGTACAAAATAATCTTCAATCGACAAAATGTCGGCTGATTGAATATAATAAAAAGAGGACATGCAATATTCCTGAGGTGGAATCGGCTAAGGTGATTTGTGATTATGACATTTGTGACTGTGTCAAATGTAATTATATTTAATTTCCCTTCTGGGTTAGGTGATTATTAAAAATTATTCGAAGACTGGCACTACTCTCCTAATAGAATCATTTGACGTTTCAATTTTGACACTATAATATTTGGTATGTAAAGGCAATTTGGCAATCGATTGTGGCGCTAACTACATAGTTACAAGCTGAGAGAGATTTTTTTGAAACTAGTTGATACTGAGTTTAAGAAATTCATGATTTTTGATAGTTGACATCTATTTATTGACTCCAAATCATTCATTGAGTGATTATAATATAAACATTATGCATATGCTCGATGTCGATCGAACGTTTCTTTATACATAACACATTAAAATATAAACATTCTTGGTGAACACCAAACTTACTTTGTAACGAATATATTACAAAACACAAATATATTAGAAAATGAAGCAAATTGGTGATTAACACCTGTGACTATCACCTTACGCAGACAAAATTTTTGAATTTTTTTCATTTATGACTATCACCGATCACAAATCACTTTACACTATTCCACCCCTAGGCAATTTTACTGCTTTTCTCTCCATACATACCAAATATTCTTATATCAAAACTGAAACGTCAAATGTTTCTTTTTGGAAAGTTGTGCCAGGCTTCGAATCATTTCTAACAATCATCTTACCCAGAAGGAAAATAAAATATGATCACATTTGGTAGTCACAAATGTGATAATCACAAATCACCTTAGCCGATTCCACCCTGGTAATTCATAAGTACTACTCATTTTCAGTTTTTATTTGAAAAAATCTTCGTAAATACATCTTATAATGAGTTAATGAATGAAAGCATTTCACTTAACATTGTTCTTTTTAGTGGTACAATTTATCAATGCGAACATTGAAAGCGATTTTGACATTAAGTAGTTATAGAAATAGGAGTTACTATCACCATTCAGGACTTTTTATTCTTAACCAAATGGCAAATGTTTCGTTTTTTTTCTGATCTGAATTCTATTTGCCATGAAAAAAAGAGTTTCTTGTTTAAAAATTGACAGGATAGCTCAACTTAAAGAACTTGAAGACATAAAGAATTAAATACAGCTCAACAATCGCAAACACTTACTTATACTGTCGTTCTGCAAACGTGTACTGTTTTTTTTTACTTCTCGTAAATATGTCACAAAATTGTTGAATAATGAAAAAAATTAAAAAAAGCTTAAAAAAGATAAGTAGCATTTAAAAATATTGCTTCTGTTCTCACATACATCATATTAAAAATTATTTTTCCATTTGTTTTCTTATCTTTTAAAGCTTACCAAATACTAAATGACTCTTCTTTGACTCGTCCAAATTTCTTGACGATTTTTTCGGATTTAAAAAGCACAAAAATTTTGTTCTAGTTTCTTTTTTTTTTTCAAATATACATACATATATAAAAAGGTTATTTTACGAAAAGTTAGTTTCAAAGAACTTTTAAATGCACTAGAAATCCACTAGTTTCTCCGTTGACGAGCAAACTTGCGATTTAAAAAAAAAAAAACACATATATATAAATAAAAGAGAGGTTTATTTCAAATTGTATATAGTGATCACTTCCGTTATGAGAAAAATAAAAAATCTTTTTTATTTTGTATATCTTTTTTTTAATATATGTATAACTAACAATAAGTTCCAGTTATAAGTTAAAAATTATCCTTAGCAGTAGAGCAAGTTTTCTATTTAATCTTCTTTAGTTTTAAACGAATATTGCATCGATATTATTCTTTGGCATGAACACTAAGCTAAACATAGCATTACTATATGAATTGTTTTACATACAAAACAAACAAACAAAATGCCTTGTTTATTTAATATATGTTTGTCTAGAAATGTAGCTCGTTAATCTTTTGGAATGCAAATTTTATCGTTCTTAACAGTTGTCTTTTTTAATTTATTAAATAGCTGAACAAGTAGATATGTCAAACAACAAAATATCAAAAGATTGAAATGCATACACATCATAAAATCATTCAGAAGTCATGTTAATAGGAATTCTTTAGTTACATTTTCACTTACACCTACTCTAAACAAAATTGCATTTAAACTATATTAAATGCTTTATCAGAATTACTGTTGCAGTCTGAGTTTGCTTGTACATAACCAGATACATCGATGAAAGAGGAGCAATTGTCAGACAGAAAACATCAACAGAAATATTTTTGGTCGCTTTTTATAGAACCAAAGCACTAATAAGTGAAAGAAAACCATTACCAGCAAACATTTTTCTAAATAAATAAATGAAAGTGATTCTCTGAGGTAAAGAAAAGATTCGAATTAATTTCTTGCCCGCTAAAGTCCAAATTTCATAGATTGTCGAACTGATTTTTGAATATTGTTAATGATTATTTCTCATTTATTTAAATAGAATTAGACAAATATCCTTTAAACAGTGTCTATAAGAACTCATCGGTATATGATTCATTAAATCATATACAGATAACATTTTTATTTTTTGTAACTTATCCTCAAGATACATGCCACTGCTTCTATAGACTAACTTCAATCCAGTAATATTGTACGTCTATTAAGTTGGCAAACCAATATGAAAACAAACGATTGGGACCTTTACTATAATTATGTGTGAATTTCGCGATTTATATACATACAGGCAGGTGGTCATGGTTCAGAGGAATGAGTAGTTGACTGCTAAGCCAAATGCTGCGGGTTCAAGCCCCTGGTTTCAGCAGCATTCTTTTCTACGAAAATCGCCAGCTTATTTGAGGCAACCTGTGCGATAACATGAGACAATATAACATCTATGTCTCCTCCTCTGAGCCACGTAGGTTTCTGTTATGTGTTTTCCTTCTATGTATCTATCTGTCTCTCTCTGTTGTATTAATTTCTTGTTCTGTCCCAGCCGATGGTCTCAGTCACCAGTGCTGCTATGTGTCTGTAGTTCGTCACATTCATGTGCGAAGTACTGTAAATTCAATGATCAATATACATACAGTGCCTTGCATAAGTATAACCGCATCTGAAAAATTGCGTGTTATAGAAAACCTACAATAGGAGTGACTGCCTGACAACTATGTTTTTTATTGAGTTACATCACTGATAAAGCAAATTGAGAAGAAAATAAAATACCGTTATTACCGTTATTATTACCGTTATTCGAGTATGCCATTTGGAAAAACGAGATTTTTGTGTAGATTAATAGAAAGTCACTTACGGTTTTCCAATCCCGATTCATGTTTTGGCGGAAAAATTCCAATCTTTTTTGTTTGTGGGCAGCTGTTAGATTTGGAGTTGGCACCATTTTGTCCCGAACAATCACTCCACTACTTTTTAAAGCACGAGAAACGGTTGAAACCGAAAGTCCTAAGCCCAATTCGTCACGAAATTCCGGCAAAGAATGCACCGAATTGGATGCAGCATTGATTAAACGCCTCTTGTCGCGACGTGTCAGCTTCTGCGGACGCCCGAGTCTTATTTTTGTCCCAGAAGATTCTGGATCTTTTAAAAAATTTCGAACGAAACGATCCGATCGTGAAATTTGTCTTCCAATAGCCCTGAGACTTAGGCCGCTTGACTGAAAAGCCAAGATTTTGCGTTTTTCAATTTCGTTTAAATGCGTACCACGTAGCATTGTTGTTTTTATTTGAAAGCACTTGACTGAATGCAGCTTCAAAGAGATTTGCATTGTGGGATTATATTTTTGCAATACATCAAAATCTACCACCAGGAGAGGAAATTTTTATTTTCTTCTCAATTTGCTTGATCAGTGATGCAAGTCAATAAAAAAAATAGTAACGAGTCACTCCTTTTGTAGGTTTTCTATAAAACGCATTTTTTCAGGTGCGGTTGTACTTATGCAAGTTACTGTATATGTATAGAGATTTCGTATATTACCACGGATGCAATGAAAATGTACACTCGGGTGTATACGTGTTTTTTTACATGCGACAAATAGAATACATAAATGAGCTAAGGGTTGGTTTTGAAAAAGAATACAAAAATCATTATTTGAAGAATTGGAGCTTTTATACCTTACGTTGAAATTTGTCAGCTATAACAAATATTTGAGAAGTATCAGGTTTATGATCATCACATCAGAAATAGAGGTGTAAAATTTATAACTGATATTTTTGGTCGAAGGAGCTATGCTCATGGAACTTCTGTCAGATATTTTTCGTCCAACAGCTGATTGCTGTTTAGTTTGGATTCATATCCAGTCCTCCTTCCAACGACCTTATATGATATATGAAACGATTCCAAAACGACCACCAAGGAGTCAGTCGGACGGTTTTTTGAGACATGAACTCGGCTTACGCATCGTCGTCATTAACAAAAACTATACTCTTGAGATTGTTAAAAATAACAAGATAACAATTAATACAAAAAACGTAAGGTTCTCAAACAAAAAGTAAAAAGAAGCGTTTAAAATAAAAAAACACGTATACGCCCGAGTGTACACTTTCATTGCATCCCTTGTAATATACGAAATCTCTATATATTTATAAATATAAATCGCGAAGTTAACACATAATAAGCCATAAATAACACATAATTATGGTCAAGGTTTAGTTGAAGTCGGTTGGAAAATATAGAAGTTGTGCTAGCTTAATATTAAGGTGGCATTTTTATATACATATACAAAAAAAAATGATCAGCACAAAAATCGCGAACTTCACACATAATTAATTAGCACATAATCATCGTAAATGTAATCGTTTGTGCTCATATTGGTTTACCAACTTAATAGTTAATAATGTTAATATTGTTGTGAGATTTGGTTCAGGGCAGGAGATCAATCCATACTTCTCTAAGGGGTTCAAATAAATAAGACTACCTGAGGTTCGTTTTGAAGCATTTGTCTCTTAATTTTTATTTTTATTTCAGTCAAATGAGTCAAATGACGAATTTTCTAGCATTTTCTTATCTTTGGAGATCTGCTCCATGTCATCATAAGTCTATAAACATCATATAATAAAACGACTAACAGTATTTTCGTGGTACATGGGCGTACATTGCATATAAAACAAAAGCAATAAATATTCTGTACCGAAATTGTTGAAACACCTGTTGTGTGCATGGTTTGTTCGCAAAGAAATGTCAGAAATGTCATTAAGAATCAAGGTGGGTTCATATTACACAAACCCGTCAACATGACAAGTTGATTAACATGTTCTTGAATATGAACTCCCTTACATGAAGAATCAACACGTTGAAGTTTCAAGAGCTATAGGTCGACTTGTATTATCAAAAAGTTATAGTTTGAAGCTGAATGTCAATGCTTTGTGATATTCATATTTAAGTCAACTTATGTTCAAGCTGAAGGCCATATTTAGTTAGTGTTGATAGTTTTTTTTAGTTTCTTAACATTTGTGCCCAGGTTAATAAATAACAATAAAACATTAAAATACATTCACACTTATAAGATGGAACTACAAGAACTATTTTATACAGAACTGACGACACTACTACGTATGTACTATTACATACATAATTTATCAGCGATTTATCCAAGATCTTTTGATAATAAATTTTATTTCGGCGTATATTCATTTGTTCCGAAAAATGAATAAATGTGATGTTTTACCTTTTTCTAATTTATTTAATTTTTGGGGTAAATCGACAAATCTTCGGAAAAATGTTTGCTGGGTTCTGGAAAGGGTTTATTTAAAAATTAATTAGGAACTCAGTATGCAAGTAAGTTATCAGCGGTCATCAAAAATTTTGATTACAGTGTTTGACTTTTGTTGTTAAGCTTGATTGAAGAAATAACAGTCGATGAGGAATAGCTCTAGAATTGTATACTGTACTGTATACCGTAACGCAGTAATAAAGAAGATTTGGCTTGAATCCGACTATTGTCCAATGTTGTGATGTATTTTCAGGCGCACGCGCAATCATGCAAATGTTCACGAGATAAGGGCACTTACGCCTTGAAGACATTTATTTAGTTCAAGCAAAGCTGTTATGGCTTAAACACAAACACACTTTAGCTTCGTCTTCGTCTGCATTACGATTCACCCGCTTCGAGATAGTTTTTAATGACATTTCTCCCTCCATCATCATTATTCCTCCAAAAACAAATGAATTTTGTTTGTTGACTTTTGTTTTCTAGCTGTTGATCTGTCAGACAAAGCAAATGTTCAGAAACTACAAAAAAGTCGGTTGCCTTCAAATCTGTTTCTGACCATGATTTTCTTTAAAAAATAAATAAACCAACAACTTTTATTTCTGTAAATAATTGGTTTGGAAATAATATTGGATTCGTATTCATAAAACTGCACACATATGTACAAGTGATATAATAAGCAGATTCTGATTACTGTCTAGATAAAACACAAATAGAGCAGCAGTAGATAACATATACCGGATTCGCAACATATTACCGCTCAGCATTATAGATGCCCTTAGATACAATGCTGGTTAATGCTTTGATAGAATACAATCTGTTTGATGCCACCTTTTTTAGTTTTGTAACCAGCTCATTTAGAAAAAGGAATACATAAGCCTCTCTTTTTTTGTTATTGTAACAAATTTTTAAATAAAAGATAATAAAAAGTAATGAAAAAATATAAGAACTTTAGAATTAATAAGCAAACCAATAAAAAATCGTCTGAGTCAAAGTTTGGTCAAAATAGTACTAATTCCTTGTTTTATATTCAGTCTCCATTTATTACTTTCCAACAGAAGACGATGACGAAGATGGTCCAACACTCAAGGATAAGGCCATTGAGGCCTTCCTTAGAGGCATAGATATATTCTGCGTTTGGGACTGCTGCTACTGTTGGGTTAAGATTGTGGAATGGGTGTCCTTAATTGTGTTCGATCCATTTGTTGAACTGTTCATAACTCTTTGCATTGTTGTTAACACAATGTTTATGGCACTTGATCACCACGACATGAACAAAGAAATGGAAAAGATTCTAAAAAGTGGAAATTATGTTAGTACCATCATATCAACATCAACATCAATAATTGTACATTTATTTTATTTTTAGTTTTTCACGGCGACTTTTGCTATCGAAGCTACAATGAAATTATGTGCGATGAGTCCGAAATACTACTTTCAAGAAGGGTGGAATATTTTTGATTTCATTATTGTAGCACTCTCCCTACTCGAACTTGGTCTGGAGGGTGTTCAAGGATTGTCTGTATTACGTTCTTTTCGTTTGGTAAGATAATGTTATTTTTTTCTTTCTTAAAGATGAAATGCCTTTAACTAATAACTGAATTTATGATTAAGTGTTTTTCAGTTGAATTAATTGTATTTTAACACAAAAAATAAATGATTTATCGATAAAAGAATATTCTCCTAATCTTGTGGTGCATAATATTCTTGAATATTTTCTATTGAATCAGGAGAAAATTGATTTCAAAATTTTGTGTTTCCCTACGCAAATTTATTTTCCTTTTTATATCCAGAAGATAATCAAATACCTATGTCAAATCGAATAAAATGAAATCTTTTGTATTGCATCTTCTACTGATTTTTCCAATTAGCTACGTGTTTTCAAACTAGCCAAATCATGGCCCACATTGAATTTGCTCATATCGATTATGGGCCGAACTGTCGGTGCTTTAGGCAATCTAACATTCGTGTTGTGTATTATAATCTTCATATTTGCTGTGATGGGAATGCAATTGTTTGGCAAGAATTACACAGGTATTTCAAATGATAACATGATGCATCATTTACAAGAACTAAGCATTGATATCTTAAGGCGACCAGCGGTTTATTCTTTTTTTTTTTCTTAGTTAATTTTATTTATTTATGAACTACTTTTATGAACTTTAAACCAAATCAAGGCATTTCGTTAGCTTTATATTCTACAGCCATAAAAAAATGTTTAACAATCTAAGAATGAAGGTACTGGTATGCTTGGCAACAAGGGGCTAGTTTTACCAATTTCCACTTAAGTTATTTTTAAATATTAACAAATTCTTTTGAAAACGTTTTATAACTCACAATATGTTTTTTTCTTCTTTTCTTTCATATGTTGTATAACAAATAAATTTACTTCTTATTAACTGCTTGTGTTGCCCGGCTTATGATGAACAATTATCCTGCATTAATCAATCCCCAATCAACAATCACATTGCAATATTGGCATCACACTTTAATTTTTAAATACTAAAATAAAAAAAACATCAATGAACAAAAATTAACAAAAATGAAATAGCTTCGAGTTTTCAAATTAGCTAAATCTTGGCCCACATTAAATTTACTTATATCGATTATGGGTCGCACAATGGGTGCATTGGGTAATCTGACATTTGTCTTGTGCATTATCATCTTCATATTTGCCGTCATGGGAATGCAACTATTTGGCAAAAATTATCACGGTAAGTCTTAAAATTCACTTAAGTTTAACTGTTCATTTTTCCCAATGTATTTTGTGTATGCATCTGGTATTGTGTTATTGTTGTAAATCTAGTCCTAAGTTTAGATGGTGCTTGTAAACGTCATTTAATTGATTAATTCGTTCAATTACTATGTAGGTATTCAGATTTTATCTGAAAATGAACTGGACACGGTTTGCAGAAAATCAACAAATGTCCGCAAATCTATTGCCAAATATTTGACGGACAATTTCGATAATCTTGACTAAATAGTTGGCAACAAATTTGCAAACATTTGTAACTTTGGGATGTGCTAATTAATTTTGAGCTCATTACCACTGTACCTTAAAATACAAAAAAATTTATCTTATTTCTTTTGTTATAAACAAAAATAAAACCAACAATAATTTATTATTAAAGCACTAACGTCTAACAGCAGACATTATCTAGGGTAAATTTCGTATTAATATGCTCCAACATCACATATCTCTTTGGATTCAGAAGCCTCAGTAATGAAGAAACAATAGTTTTAGTATTAAAATGACCACACCATTTTACAAGACAAATTATAGAATATACCTTTTTTCTGCACGAACAAAATGCAAGACTTTGAAGATTCATGCAGCAAATTTTTGTATCGTTGACGAAACAAAGTTTTTCGGGCCGGCTAGTTATAAATAAAGACGATACGAGAGTTTCTTATACTCTTCATTATTATTTTTTTTTTCTAACGTTAGCATTGCAAATTACAATTATACTTTAATCTATAACTGTTTCTTACACAGTTTTACCCACTTAATAAAAGATAAATTTAAAATTTGTGGATTTAATGTTATCATTTGTTGTTGTAAGCAGATTTGAAAATTTAATATAATTTTTTATTAACTGATTGAGAGGACTGTTAGTGCCATAGTTTGTTCTGCTAAAAGTGAGACAAAAATTTAGATTTCTTCTTAGTGTTGAAATCTTATCATCAAAGCACATTCGGAGACAAAATAGATCCGTTCATGAGTCCATTAATTAAAACAAAATTTTTAATAATCTCTGTGATTAGAAAGAGTTGGAAGGTTTATCTGTCAGTAAATAGAGGTTAAAAAGCTATATCTGTCCAAAGAAATAAGTACCGGAGAGGAAATCTAAAAAATCGACGCTGGAATACTTTCAGCCAGCGTAGGATGGTAAGATACCCTTGCAACACAGCCGTATGCAAGAATCGGCCAAGCATAAGATATAAAAAGAATTTTAATGACATATGGATCTCGATATTCACGAGAAAATCTTTTGACGAAACCAAATAAAGGGTCCGCCAAATAAATTTTTTGAAAATGCTTTAAAAAAAAACTACTGAATATTTTCTCAAATTTCGGTTAATAATGGAAAATAATTTCATTCAAATGGCTGCTTCGGCTGGCCATGCAGTAGCCTACACGATCCGATCGGTCCAATTTTTAAGCACATTATCGATTGTGTGCAGATGTATTTTACCAATGGCTTCACGAATATTGTCCTTTAATTGTCTCTGGCTTATCGGCCTAACACTTATCTTTTACGGCACCCCACAAAAAATAGTCCAACGGTGTCAAATCGCAGCTCCGAGGGGACCAAACGACATCAGCTCTGGGGCTGATAGTGCGATCTTCAAAACAGGGCGCAAAACATCGAGTGTAGCTTCGGCTGTGTGGCACGTAGCGCCGTCCTGTTGAAACTAAATGTTGCCTTCAATTTTTGTGAACAAAAATTCGTTAAACATGGCCCGATAACGATCGCCATTGACTGTAACGGTCACTCCTTGCGCATTTTCGAAGAAAACTGGCCCAATTATGCCTCTGGACAAAAATCCGCACCAAATAGTGACTCGTTTTGGGTGTATCGGCTTTTCAATGTATGCGTGTTCTGTGCCTCAAATGCCACAATTTTGTTTGTTTACATACCCGCCAAGATCAAAATGAGCTTCATCGGAAAAGATGATTTTATTGGCAAAATCGGCATCTTCTCTAAGTCGATCGCAGGCCCACTTAACGAACCGAAAACGCATTGGATGGTCAGTTGGCACAGCCACATTCGTTCAGCGGAAGAATAAAACTAATTATCTGTCAAATCAGATATGAGCTAAGTGCTGCCATTCACTATATAATAAGCACTAGTTGCAAAAAAACGTTAGATGGCGGACCCTTTATTTTATTTTATTTTATATACTAAAGATTCCAAGATCAGAAAAACTAGATGTACAACACAAAAATTACGAATTCAACGGATAGTGAAAAATAAATGAGTTACGTTTGAGTGTAAGCACATCTTACAATTGTCAATATTTAAAGTAAAATGATTTTTACAGCACCATTCACATAATCTCTGTAGATCGTCTTGAAGAAGTTCACAATCAGTGATACTTACTGTCAATTGATCAAAATATATTGGCGTCGCGTCGTCAGCGTAGATTAGTGTCATCGAGTTTTGAAATATAGAAGAAAGGTCGTTAATAAACTATATAAAAAGCAGGGGACTGGGATGACTCGCTTGTGATACTCCAGAATTCATAATTACTTGATAAGAACATTTATTTTTATATAATACACTATGGAATCTATTTCTGAAATATGACGATATCCACAAAACAAACCCATTTCCGAGTTCTTATTTTTAAAAATTGTTTTTCAAATAATCTAAGCAATAAGTTGAATAGTGCAATAAATTACAGACTGTAGACTTTTTCTTAACAAAACCATGTTGATTCTCACAAATAACAAAAGAACAGTTAAAAGACAAGACATCACAAGCAATTGTCTCTAACAAATTAGGAATAGTGGATAGCTTGGCAATAGGACGATTATAAGACCCTTATTATGAATTGGCGTAAGATGACAATATTTTCAAAGCTCTGGGAATGTACATACAACATACATGACTCACTGAAAAGGACAAAAAAACATGTAGGATGTAGGGCATACATTTTTTCAACACGAAAAAGGGTATACCATCCGGCCCAGAATTAAAGAGGTCGTTAAGTTTCAAGATATTGGCGCAAAATTATAGTCCGATAATGAACAATTTTAAGGGAATTCAGTGTGATACTATATAAACTTGTTCATACTATACTACTAAACTTGTTCATTAGCGGACTATATTTTTGCGCCATTATTTTCAATAGATTCCTCGCAAATTGAGAAGTTAATTGAACTTAAATGTGAA
The DNA here is from genome assembly GCA_943590905.1 of Sphaerophoria taeniata. Classification (NCBI taxonomy): domain Eukaryota; kingdom Metazoa; phylum Arthropoda; class Insecta; order Diptera; family Syrphidae; genus Sphaerophoria; species Sphaerophoria taeniata. The sequence continues at coordinate 69,380,398 of OX016542.1, forward strand.
TATTCTTCAATATTAGGTGAAAACGAGGAAGAAATGTCTGTTGGAGGTGAGTCTTCAAAGGCATTTTTTAAATAATCGGCAAACATATTCGATATAGCCCCTGGAGAAAGCAAAAAACCATTTCGAATAGCAATTTGGCTTCTCTCTGAAAGATGGTACGAAAATAAAAGGCTCACTTATTTCTTAAACATTTCGGTCGCAAAGTATAAGAAATCACATTATATTTTCCGAGATGATCTTATAAGCCTATGTGTGCAGTTTCAGTCAAAATATGTATAAAATAAATATCGAATTTTGCATTGCGACTAAAAGAAAAGATTTTTTTTGTCGATATTTGAACTTATTCAGTTTGAAGCCAAGATACCTATAGGCTCAGAGAGAATGCTCGAATTTGTTTAATGGTGCTATATGAAAACCTTTTCTCTTGCTGTTGGTTGAGTATTTAAGTTATATGTAAAACACGGCTAGTTATGTATGTTGTAGTTGGTTTTTGAGTATCCTGATCAGGTTCACCAACAAACCTCCTTTGTCTCCAAAGTCTAGTTGTAATGCTAGGCCAAGCCAAACTACAAATGTTATGTTTTTTTAGAATTAAAAATGGAAAAGAAATTAAAATTTGCAGAAAGTGAGCAGTAGATTTTATATAATTATTACTATTAGGTTTTTAAACATTAATGTTTGTGTTTTGTAAGGTTGAAATCATATATTACTTTGCCAATCTGTTCTGAAGGTAATTTAATTATATAAGAATTTTCTCCTTTCTCTACTTTTTTTGCACTCCCCTCAAAATATGAGCATGTTTTGCACATAACTTTCGCAATCTTTTGGCTTCTTTATTGAATCTTATTAAACTTTGCTTTTAATCATTATGGACTATTTTAGTCTAAATTTAAAATAAAGAAGTCGCAAATAAAAAAAATTATTGATAAGTGCAACTTACATTAAAAATCAAAATTTTAAGCAATATCTCGCAGGTTAACTTAGGAATTTTAAATAAAAATGAAATAATTCATGTTCAAGCTATTAAGATTCCTTGATGCTTATAGGTGTTTCATGCGAGATATCGAGCGCTTACTGCCAAGTTATCGTAAGCTTCAAAACCCAAGTTTTATATTAAAAATATTTTTAAACAAGGAATTTAAAAAGCATTATCTATTTGTAAACGTTTAGATATTTGTTTTTATAAACAAACAAAAATAATAAATGTTATTCATAGCTGGGAAAAACGCATTTTAGAGCTTATGATAATTGGCTGTAAAGGCTCGTTATTATATTATTATATTTGTTTAGATATGACTATCATTTTTCATTAAACATATATTATGTATTCGGTAAAATTTACTATTGACACACATCCATTTGAATATTTTAACCTCCTTTTAACAAATTTTGTAGATCACAAAGACCGATTCCCGGATGGGGATCTTCCACGATGGAATTTCACCGATTTCATGCACTCATTCATGATAGTGTTCCGTGTCTTATGTGGAGAATGGATTGAATCCATGTGGGATTGTATGTACGTTGGTGACGTCTCCTGTATTCCATTCTTCTTAGCTACAGTCGTTATTGGAAATCTAGTAGTAAGTAGTGATTAACGTCGAACTTAACTTCAATATTTACTTATCATACTTACTAAATTATACATTCCTGTTATTTTTTAAAGGTTTTGAATCTTTTCTTAGCCTTGCTTTTGTCCAATTTCGGTTCATCTAGTTTATCAGCGCCAACTGCAGACAACGATACCAACAAAATCGCTGAAGCCTTTAATAGATTTTCGCGTTTTTCAAAATGGATCAAACGTAACGTAGCAAGTTGTTTCAAATTAATTCGTAACAAATTGACAAATCAAATAAGCGATCAACCACCAGGTGAGAGGACCAATCAGATCAGTTGGATTTGGAATGAAGGTTTTTATCCACTTGTTTTTATTTGCTGTTATTTCATATTTATATACATATCTATATATGAGTACATTTAAAATAAACAAATCAAATACTCTAAGGAATTTTGACAAAATACTATTGTTAGTCCTTCGATCTATACAAAAATGCAAATGTATTCAAAACCAAAGCTTATATGATAAACAAAAAAAAATACTCCTGAATATATTTGTATACAAACCTATTCGTATTTTTCGTGAGTAGCAAATATTCGTTCAAAATTCGTAGACGTAAAGTTTATTTGTATTAGTTTTTTTTTTTTGTAAGCTAGGTGCCTGCGTACATACATTTCTGTTTGTAAAGGTTATCTAACTCTTTAGGGGAAAATAAATTTGATTAAAGCCATTAATGTCATATTCCTTTATTGTCATAGTTGTAGTTGACTTTGATAGAGTTGCCATTTTGATCTTGTATTGTATATACATATATTATACATACATACAAACTTTAGTTGCTGTCGCAACTAACGTTAGTCATTTACAAAATGAAACAAAAAAAGCTGAAGGTAGATACAAAGCCGCAACGCCATCGCCATGTTTTGAATATCTTTTACACAATTTGACGAATTCTCATTTCAATTAATTCAACCTTTCAGCTAGCTTACCCTTGAATCCAATATTCAATACGAAAAACAATTTGGTGATGCCTGATGCTTTTCCTTCTCATTCAGCATGTGCTTTTGTATTCATAATATATTCACTGTTGTTCGTTTAAAAGGGTTTTTCGCAAAAAAAATGCATAAAGTAACAAAAAAAAAAAAAACATGAGTTCATGTAAAGTAAAACTTATTCGTTTTTATTAACGATGTAATCTCCTGCTATAAATTTAAAAAAGCCAATTAAATATTTGATTCCTGTTTAAATCCAGAGAAAACATAGCTACTGCATCATTTCATTTTCATAACGGTAACATTTTTCATCAACTTTTGGATTTTCAAATTTATCTTATCTTTAATACTTGAAATATTTGAATATGTGGAGTGTTGTGTGGTATATCAACATTTTCCGTTTCAAAGCGACGATCCATTTAAGAAATTAAATTGAATTTCGACTTTGCTATAACCTACTACTTAAAAAAAAAAATTAAATCATTTCAAAACTAACCTTTAGAGCCTCAGGAGATCAATCGAAAATTAAACCTTAGGGTAATTTTCGAGAAAGAATGGATAAACATCATTTGAAGAATTGGAACATTAAAGCCCATACGTTGCCCATGACTTGTCGTTGTCAGCTACAGTAAATATTTGAGAAATGTCAGTGTTATCAATTTATCATCATCAGAAATAGTGGTGTATCATTTATAAATTATAACTGATATTTCGTAGTCTAATGAGTTATGCTCATGGAACTTTAGTTGGATATTTTTTGCTGTTTAGCTTTGAGTTCATATCCATTTCTCCTTGCCACGACCTCATGTGATGTTCTAGTATGAAATAATACCAATAGGACCACCAAGGAGTCAGTCCGACGGTTTTTTGAGTTATTAACTCGGCTTACTCATCGTCAAAATTATTGCACGTGAACTACTGCTAAGGAAATAACAAAAATAATTGAATTGTTGACGATTCTCCAAGCGACCACCTCACACGTAACACACCATTGAGCCTCCCACTCGCAGGGGAACCGGTTGATGTTAAACCAATGAGATACCTATCAACAAGTACAGAGCCAAGCGACCATCCTATATTTAAACTGATGGATTTACACCAATGCTCAATGAGAAGTCAGGAGACCTACACACACACGATCTTGTTTCTCTGTCGATCGTCATGCGAAGGATCTTACACCAATGCTTGTAAATAAATAAGCCAGAGAACCTACACACACGATCTTCTCTATCGATCGTCATGTGAAGTATCTTACACCAATGCTTGTAAATAAATAAGCGGGAGACCTTCACACACACGATCTTCTCTATCGATCGTCATGTGAAGGATCTTACACCAATGCTTGCCAAGCGACCATCCTATATTTAAACTGATGGATTTACACCAATGCTCAATGTGAAGCCAGGAAACCTACACACACACGATCTTGTTTCTCTATCGATCGTCATGCGAAGGATCTTACACCAATGCTTGTAAATAAATAAGTCAGGAGACCTACACACACACGATCTTCTCTATCGATCGTCATGTGAAGGATGTTACACCAATGCTTGTAAATAAATAAGCCAGGAGAACTACACACACACGATCTTCTCTATCGATCGTCATGTGAAGGATCTTACACCAATGCTTGCCAAGCAACCATCCTATATTTAAACTGATGGATTTACACCAATGCTCAATGTGAAGCCAGGAAACCTACACACACACGATCTTGTTTCTCTATCGATCGTCATGCGAAGGATCTTACACCAATGCTTGTAAATAAATAAGTCAGGAGACCTACACACACACGATCTTCTCTATCAATCGTCATGTGAAAGATGTTACACCAATGCTTGTAAATAAATAAGCCAGGAGACCTACACACACACGATCTTCTCTATCGATCATCATGTGAAGGATCTTACACCAATGCTTGCCAAGCGACCATCCTATATTTAAACTGATGGATTTACACCAATGCTCAATGTGAAGCCAGGAAACCTACACACACACGATCTTGTTTCTCTATCGATCGTCATGCGAAGGATCTTACACCAATGCTTTTAAATAAATAAGCCAGAGAACCTACACACACGATCTTCTCTATCGATCGTCATGTGAAGTATCTTACACCAATGCTTGTAAATAAATAAGCGGGAGACCTTCACACACACGATCTTCTCTATCGATCGTCATGTGAAGGATCTTACACCAATGCTTGTAAATAAATAAGCGGGAGACCTACACACACACGATCTTCTCTATCGATCGTCATGTGAAGGATCTTACACCAATGCTTGTCAATAAAAATAAGCCAGGAGACCTACACACACACGATCTTCTTTATCAATCGTCATGTGAAGGATCTTACACCAATGATTGTAAATAAGAGAGCCATGGTCTACACACATACGATCGTGTTTTTCTAACGGTCGTCATGTACTTCCAAAGCTCGTTAATAAAAACAAACCAGGAGACCAACATGCACACTATCGAGAATCTTTCACGAACGTTGCGTGATGGATCTTACACCATTGTTTGTGTTTGAATAAAAGATATAATTTGAATTTCTACTTCACTCTACTTCTACTAAATCAATTTATCAATTCAGCGAGCAAAACTCACCTCCTTTATTACTTGTTATTTGCTTTTGATTCCTTCCCCTCCCTCTTCAATATTTTCAATTCTTGACAATATTCGACACCACTTGAAAATTCACAACTGAATGAAGTGAACCACCAAAACAGTGGGTAAGATCGACAATACAAATTTTAGGGGTGGAAAATGGAAATGGTTCAATGACTACAATCTACAACTACAAAAAATTGGATCTACTTTTCCATTTGCTTTACATTATGTACGTACAAGTTTGCAGGAAAACTTACAATCTTCAAGAACTGCTAGCAGTTGTTATCAAATAGACTCAACATAAAAGAAGTAATGGTGAAAAACGTTACTCTTATTATTTGACAAGATACTTTCAATTAAAATCGCAAGAACAATATCGATTGGTTGGCTCGCAACGTCAAAAATTGAGGCTAAACCAAATCACAGACTACAGTTCTATGGAAAAATTAAAAATGTTAGTAAAAAGTCTTTTAGTTTTTTTTTCGGAATATAATAGAAAACAAATTCAGTTGGCTATTTTTAAATTTATAGTGGGAATTATATTTCATAAATAGAATCAATCGCCCGTTAAATTTACACGCAATGCAAAAAAAACGTATTTTGAAAATATTTATAAAAAAATGTTTTCGACTCATCTTCGAATTCTCTTTTGAAATTTCATCCATTGAGTCGAACAATATTACACCATGACTCCTAAGTCATGGCTCAAATTTGGCTTTAATTCAAATTGCGTTGTCTGGGAAGTCATATGCTCTTTAAACATTCTGTCTCGCTCTTTAAACGCAAAAGCTACAAATATGAATTTAAATGAAACAGATTAAGATTAATGAATGAGAAGAGAAGAAATGTCAAAAATGAATCGCATAAAAAATTCCCCGCGACTCATCGGGCAATATTTTTCCTTTCACCATTTCTAATTTTTTCATAAGTTTTTGATTCTTTAGTTATCAAGGAGTTGCTTTTAGATAATGTGTATAAATAAATCATTTTTTTCAAAAGTTAAATTATAATGATTATATAAAAATCTCATTGAAATTTAAATGAAAAGTTGAATACATATATTTATATAATATGAAAGTAAAACAGTGGATTTGACCCTTCTTAGTGTTTCAATTATTGTATTATAGTCTAATTTTCTCTTTTGATATATTTATTATTTAAATTTAATAGTAAATAAGTTTTAATATTCTATTTTGTTAGTTAAATTGTTTTTTAGAACGTTGGATATTTAAAATTTTTTCTTACACATTCGGGTTTTTAAGTTTTGATTTTAAGTTCGTAGAACAAAACTTTTTTCTTATATAATAATTGTATTTCATCTTTTCATTAAAAATAACATATAAACTTATATTTTGTTAGTTCTTTTGTTGTTTTTCTGATTATTTCAGCCACACTTTCGCACACGCAATTCTGTATCATTTAATTTTCATAAAATCTACTTAATTATAGCTTCTAAGATTATTTTAGTTTTGCATTTTCGATCAAGCGAATGTTTTTCATTAAGTTTAAGAAGGAGAGTGTGCAGTTTGACCATCATATTCCACATAACTTCTTAGAACCTTGCATATTACAATAATTTCATTTCAAATTAACCCAAGTTTTTTTTAGTATTGGGTAAACAATACTATGGTTAATAAGGCTCTTCTCAAAAATTCACTTGCTATCATATTATAAGGTTTAATTTCTCGATGGCTTACCGATTTGCAAAAACTGAAGCCATGCAAATTTAAATAAAGTAAACTTCTAGAACCACCAATTCTAACTTAAAGTATGTTCAATTCACTTTCCTTTTTTATTTTGCTTGCTTCTTTGAAGATGACGTGAGTTTAAGCTTTCAGCATTAAGAAAATAAGAAAAATTTATTTTTAGATAATATTAAATTAATTTTAAAAATTGAGCTATAAGTATTCCTAATCACAGTTTAATTCAAGTTAACAAACGTTTTTACGATACCAGTACATAGTGATGTGTCCACTAATTTCTTTAAGGAAAACTTTTTTGCGCATGAATTTATTATTATCTAGTATTAGTATATTTTTTGTTTCTATATTAATATAAATACTTTTGGGCTTATGATAGAACTTGATACCTAATTTCTTTTTATAATTTTTTTGTGCCTTCATTTCAAAAATAATACTATTCAACCTCGTCTCGTATTTTTCGTCTTAAAAAAATTTAAAAAAAATTTGGTCATCAACACGATCATTCTAAAATAAAATCATTAAAATATTCTCCGCTTGACATTATTTCGAAACTCATTATATGCACCTTAAAAATAAATGTTAAATATATACATACGTATATATATATATAAATATATATATAAACTCGAAACGGATACGTAAGGCATGGGAGTTTGTCGTTGTATTTCTGCAGAACATGGTGACAATGAGCTCGAATTAGGCACCGATGAAATTCTTGCCGATGGATTAATCAAGAAAAGTATCAAAGAACAAAATCAACTTGAAGTTGCCATTGGAGATGGAATGGAATTCACCATACATGGTGATTTAAAAAACAACAAAGCAAAGAAATCAAAATATCTCAATAATTCAACGGTAAGAAATAAAAAGTCTTGATAAAAAAATAAAAAGAAATACAATTCAACTTTTGTTCCCTGGTAATAACGTTCTATAATGTTAAAAGAAAGAATTAAAAAAAATGTCATTCACAAATTTGGAATTGTATTTATTTTGTGTTTACCAAGCTACACTGAAAAATTTTCATGTATAAACAGTACCACGAATAAATTCGTACAATGAACTCATATTCGCATTATTTGAGCATATTTAAAAAGCGTTTTGTTAATTGTACGAATGAAATGACAATATTTACATTTCCATTCCTACATTTACAAAGATCATTAGTACATTCTACTAATACTTCTTACTATTTAATCTCCATTCGTAAATTTACCAAAAGCATTAGTTCATTCTGCTATAATACTTTGTACTACTTACTCTCCATTCGTACAAATTGAGGGTTAATAGTACGAAGTATTAGTACAACATACAAATGCGCTTGGTAAATGTACTAATTTATTAGTAGATTGTACTCATAGATTAGGTAAGGTTAGAGTGGCTGTTTAGTGTTTAGATATTATTGACTCACTTAGATCTCAAGGGTTCATTGTAATACCGCTAAAGAAGTTACTTATGGGAGAGTAATGAACTTAAACAAATCATTTTGTACTTTAAATGAAGTAAGAGAATCTTGTGTCGATCGTTGCCAGTTCACTGGTATTATCGAAGAAGGGATTATCGAGATAGTTATTCCTTCTATTGGAGAGTACCGGACATGTACATAGAAGTTGTTGGACTGTTTCCCCTTCCTCCTCGTCCAGCCAGCTTCTACAGAAGTCGTTTGTATAGACCCCTAGCCTCAAAGCATGTCAAACTATGAAGCAGTGTCCTGTTATGGTTCCAAATGTGGAGCTTATACTTTGACTGCTCAGGGAAATCCAGCCTAGGTCTAAGCTAGGCCATATTTGTTTGGTTGCTAGGCAGGTGGTACCCTGTGACCATCTAGCATTTGTTGATTGATTGATGATGATATTGTTTGAGAAGATATTTGCTGGTAGCATGTGGTGTTCCTATGTTATATCTTTGTCTAACAATGGGCAGAAGTGTTCCGTTTTTGGCGAGCTCGTCGGCTTTGCAATTCCCCGGAATGTCTCTGTGACCCGGCACCCAAATGAGGTGAATGTTAAACTGTTCCTCATCGTGGACTATTAGAGAGTTTGTGGAGACAGACGCGAGAGATTTGAGAGCGGCTTGGCTGTCCGAGAAAATACGTATATCCTTGCAAGATATAATGTTTTCTTTGAGATAAGATAGTGCCTCTTTCATCGCCATTATTTCTGCCTTTAACACACTACATTGATTGGGAAGTCTATATGATAGACTGAGATTCAGTTGTTTGTTCAGAATGTACTGATGATGTTGATAAATGTTCGAATGGAGAAAAAATATTGCGAAACATTAGTAGAACGTTTTAATGCTTTTGGAAAATACACAAATGGAGGTTATAAAATATGAAGTATTTGTAGAATGTAGAAAACAGAATTTACATTCTACTAATAATGATGACTAGGTTAATTTTCGACACTAAATTTCTTTCGAAAATTGGTTTTGCTTAGTATATTTTACAAAATGCATTAGTAAATATTAGGAATGCATTTAGAAAAATTACGAAACCATTCGTACACTTGGTTTACGAATAATTTAGTTCAATACACGAATAAATTCGTTCAAAGTACTCATAAATTTGTTTTATGAATAATATTATAGTTTTTTTATATTCATAATTTTTTTATGACAGAAAAGCTTCGTACTATCTACGAATATTCGTTGAATGTACGTACAAAGTACGAATGGTATTCCTAGCAATTTTACTAATATAATTTTTCAGTGTATATTTCTTTTATCTTTACCATATGTTATACATATAACAATTTCAACAAACTTTTGCCTTGCAGTTGATTGGCAATTCTATTAACCACCAAGACAACAGACTAGAACACGAGCTAAACCATAGAGGTTTGTCCTTACAGGACGACGACACTGCCAGCATTAACTCATATGGTAGCCATAAAAATAGACCATTTAAAGACGAAAGTCATAAGGGTAGCGCCGAAACAATGGAAGGCGAAGAAAAACGTGATGCCAGCAAAGAAGATCTCGGACTTGATGAAGAGCTGGACGAAGAAGGCGAAGGTGAGGATGCCGGCCTCGACGGTGATATCATAATACAAGCAAACGAAGAAGACATCCTCGATGAATACCCAGCCGATTGCTGTCCTGATTCATATTATGTTAAATTTCCAATCTTGGCCGGTGATGAGGACTCACCATTCTGGCAAGGATGGGGCAATTTGCGACTTAAAACTTTTCAATTAATTGAAAATAAGTATTTCGAAACTGCTGTTATAACTATGATATTACTTAGTAGCTTAGCTTTGGTAAGGATTTTTTTACTTAAATGATTGACTTAACAAAAATATAACTATTTTAAAAAATGCACAAAAACACAAAATAGGCTTTAGAGGATGTTCATCTTCCGCAACGACCAATTCTTCAGGATATACTTTATTATATGGATAGGATTTTTACAGTGATATTCTTCTTAGAAATGTTAATCAAGTGGTTGGCTTTGGGTTTTAAGGTCTATTTCACAAACGCATGGTGTTGGCTTGATTTTATCATTGTGATGGTAAGTAATTTTTCAATAGAAATAGTTTCTTGTTTATGTATTAAAAGAAAAATACACAATCTTCAAATGTCTATTATTTTGTTTAATAAAATTCAAGGATCTTTCTTAAGTAACATTTTATGTAAGAAGAGAGAGAAAAAACAATCACATTTAATTTATTTATGATTACAAATATTTTCGTTTAGTTTGTTTTATATAATTTAATTATTTTTCACTTTTTGTTTTTAATAAAACGTCTAGTACTTATAGAGTTAGTTTTAGTTTATTTAACTTTAAATTTCCAATATACGACTTTAATTACATCTCATTTTACTTATAACCATATAAATGAAAAATATTTTACAACCAACAATATGTTTTATTTATTTTATATAATAAATACCGCATAAAAATCACCAAACAAAAAATGGCAAAACCAAATTAAAAAAAAAAATACAAAAATCATGAATCATGGTAGTTGTCGCTTATTAATTTGGCCGCTGTATGGTCCGGCGCTGACGACGTGCCAGCATTCCGTTCTATGAGAACTTTAAGAGCCCTAAGACCACTTCGAGCTGTATCTCGATGGGAGGGTATGAAAGTAAGTAATAATACATTGTTCACTGTAAAAAGGCCACGTCCGAATTATTGCAAAGTGCATTTAAGAGTTAACCTGTGTTAACTAAAAAAATAATAAAAGTGTATTTCTCGCCAACAATTAACTTTAATGTATGCAAATGTATAAATGTATTTGTATATTATATATATATCAGTCTTGTCGGGGGCGCGTTTGGTGAAAACTATAATTATATTTTAAGAGCAAAAAATTGCTGTGAAAGCAGATTGACCAACATTTCTTTTATATTGTATACATCGCAACAATGTCTTAATAAATTCGGCATAGGTACGTATGCTTTTTAAGGTTTAAATCTTCAACATCGTTTTCAGTTTTTCGTAAGGCTGTAACTTCTTCTTCAAAATAATCGAAAAGAGAATATTTAAAAGTTTAACAAAAGCACCTCACAAAACTTCATGCTACTGGAAAGCAAACATTGTTCGTAACACTATTTTTTCGAGCTCTGGAGAGCTGGCTTGTACCTTGGCGAAATTTCTATGTGCTTAAGTATTTTCGCTTATCGCTTATCCCAGGTATCCCATACCTCCTGTGAGGAAAACCATAACAGACCGACTTGCCCCTACGGTGTCCGGTGCATCTCGAAAGCACGAAAATCAAATGGCCACATGTTGTCATAAGACCGCTAATTTTTTCTTGCGAGATTTACTACCAGTTGAAAAAGAAATACTACAATATTTTAACGAGATCTAGCACTATTTTTGAAATTTATTCCGAAATTACTATTTCTTATTGGAAATTTTTTGCTTTTTTTTAGAGTTGAGATTAATAATTTTTTTTAGATTTGTTGAGGAAAAAATATTGTTTTTTCTACAGCCTTTCATTCCGCCTCTCTAATCAATGTAGCGTCTTCCAAGCGGAAATTTTAGCGATCAAAGAGGTTTTCTCCTAGCTAAGAGAAAACGTGATATCAACTTCTGATATCCGCATTTTCTCTGACAGTCAGGCTGCTATTAAATCTCTCGACGGTGTCTCAACCAAATCTCAAACAGCCCTCGATTGTCGATCGTTTCTTATGGAGATGGCGCAGCAATTTATTATTCACTTCTGCTGAGTGCCGGGCCACAGAGACATCACGGGAAATTGTAGAGCCGATGAACTCGCTAAAAATGGAACAGTCATACCTATCTCACCTGAAAGGGAAAAGATAGGTATACCGATAGCTACATGCAAACTCTTGCTAAAAGAAACAGCCTTAACGATAACAAGGTCTAGGTGGTACAATTTACCACAAAGCTCATATGGCCGTCACTTGACCAAAAGCGCTCTAAAGACTTGTTATCTCAAAGCAGATTTCATATTAGCTCCCTAATAGGCGTCCTTACAGGACACTGTCTTATAGGCAGACACGCAATACGACTTGGTGTAGCCTCAAATGACTTCTGCAAGAGCTGTATGGACGAGGAAGAAGAGGAACCAATCTCTCACCTTCTCTGCACATGCCATGCTCTTTCACTAAGACGCAAACTTCATCTGGGAGAATACTTTTATGATAATCCCAGTGAACTAGCTAATAAGGATATCAAATATCTTCTTCGCTTTATTAAAAGCTCAAAATGGTTCGATTTGTAAGAAGTAATTCTCTAGATTCATGTTGTATCACAATGGGCCTTTCTTTTGGTCTAAGTGTACGGATCCTGTATCCGCAGCTACTTTAACCTAACCTATCCTACGTTTTGACAAAAAAATGGCCATATTTCTCTTTGAACATTTTTGCGTCCTAAAAAGGACGTTTTATTCTTTTACAGGAAAAGATAACACAGCGTTTATAAAATTCGAGCGAAATTGTATTATATTTTTAATTTATTATTCAAAAATTAAATTATCGTTTAAAGTAAAAAATTCACGAGATTTCTGTTTTATTAAAGAAAATAAAGCATTCGACGTGTTCTCTCCCTAGCATGAACAGTCTGGAACTGATTGTTTTTTCCAAAAAAGCAATTGCTTTTATAGAAATATTTGAACGAAGAATTTTAATGCTTCGTTCTCCATTATTCTCGGCGTTTGGTGTCTCCGTTTTTTTTTTTTTAAAGGATGAGGCTGAGGCCTAATTCAAGGCTGTTAGAAAAATCGAAAAATTTCCTTAATTCTCATAACGAAAAGGAGTGAATTCTCATGGAAAAAGGGAGGATTTTGCGGTCATATGGTTTTTGGTGTTACAACCCCAACCCAACGTTGGATTTGTTTAAGGTGCAACCTCATGGGCCGTCGCTGATATATATGTAGTACATGATACTTTATACATTACATATGTATATATATTTATTTGAATATCTACCTATATGAAAATTTAAAATCATCTACGCAATAATCTTCTAAAAGCAGTTTTAAATTTGTTCTTGATCGTAAAACCGTACAACAGATTTGTTTATATATAACTTTTCCTTATGACTTTAATAAATGTGTTTTCTATAATGTATTTTTTTTAACTAACATATATACAAATATATAAATATATATATAAATTTATAAACACTTAAAATATTATAAAGTATCAGCTGTGCATAGTTATATACCTAATTTCTTCTAAAGGCATTGCGCTGACCGAAGTTATGGCTGATGCGATGACGTAAACTATGTATGTGTTGAGAGATCGTAACAATTCACAATAATTTTAATTATATTATAAAAGGGCATTTAAAGTGAAAATACAAATTCTAGCATTGTATTATATAATAAAAACCAAAAGTAATAATCGTAATAATCGATTTTGACCCTTTGTTCGCCGTTTTTGATCGCATTTTCCAATATGCATTATCGTGATCGCCTCACCATCGCTTTGGTTGGCGTTTGATATGTCAATCGCGATACCTTGATATTGTATATAATGCAATATTGTGAGCTTCATACCTTAAATATTGTAGTTAAGCTTCATAAAACAACAATGTATATATTTAAACTAAAAGTTCAATTTGAGTGCAATATTTTATTAGGAACCTGAAAACAACGTTTGTTTCCAGCTCCAAACATTGACAAGTGTCAGTCAAGCGTTTGAAGGGACCGGTAGTCCCTGTTTTTTTTTCGTTTCTTCCTTATTGATTTAAATGATAGCTATAAGTGGACCCTAAATGTTAAATGGGATTGATTTGTCTGCTGCTGTTTCTTCTTACGCATTCCAATCCATCAGCCGATTTTCCGCCTAATCAAGCGGTAAGTCATCAATAGTGGCTTGAATATTGGCTTCCAATGCTTAATTGGTAAAATCAATGAATTAACAGGAATTAAAGTTATCACTAAATTGATTTTGCAATAAACGCAAAGTTCTTTGTCTTGTTGAAACCAAATGTGCTCGATCTTAGCTTAGCGCGATGATTTTGCTAGTGTATAGCCGCACCAAAATGTCAACTTTAATAGATGTAATCGTCTATACACCTAAAACAATTTTGCTTATAAACAAGTTATTCAGAAGTGCCAAGAGCCGATTAAATTTTTCAAAGTAAATTTCTGTTGTTGTTCTGACTTCATTGAACCCTTGAATTTCATATTATAAACCTTATATTCTAAATCATGAACTTCAATCAGAAAGTCGAAAATTCAACGAGATCTGAACAAAAAATTAAATACGCAGTGAAGGAAACCGGTGTCAATAAGATTACGCACTTTTGTTTAGGAGGTGGACCTTCATATAGGTACACCATAAAGTAATGACACCACAGTCAAAAATACAATTTTCTTCTAAAAATACAATTTGAAGTTTGGAAATCATTAGCCTCCCTTCAATTTTATTATATTAGATTTGAAAAGATCGATAGCTAAACCCTTTCCAGTCTTTAAGTATGCTGGAACTTGTCGAAAATCTTTCTCTCAAAAATTATGTATGGACTTCGAACAAATGTAGATATTCCTTTAATAGAAATTATCTTAGGTATAGGTATATAAGATTAACTCAATTCAAATGAAAATCTGTTGATATAATTTATTTATCTGCAACTAATCACTATTCGAATAGAAACTTGTGCGTTCTATAGTTTAAAATTAAATATGATATAAAATAACCCAATAATAATAAAATAACAGATTACAGCGAAAAATGTATGTTTCTCACGTACGTATGTATGTATAAATATAAAAACATACAGAAATTAAGATGCATTCAGAAATATATCACTAATAAATATACCTTATTATAAATAATTCAATTGCTTACATAAAAACATATTTCTAAAGTTTACTAACAAATATATAAGCCATAACTTATAATTACTTTTGCAATCAAAATAATAAATTAATATGAGTGTGGAGCAGTTAGTTCGAAATTCAGAGATAGATGTAGCCACGTACTTACTGATGTAGTATGCTAATTCTTCATAGTATTACTAGAAAGCTCATATTTAGTGTGTAACGAAAATAGCTCGTTAAACTAAAATACATTCCCCCTTGTCCTTTTCCAAAATTTTCCAAAAAGACTCATTCATATGTGTTACAAATAAAATGTCCATTTTGTATAATATTCCCTCTAGATCTTACAGATTTCGTCTTCTCGCTAAAGAAAGCTTCGATAAAACAAAAATCCACCGTAGTAAGAACTCCTACGCAGTGGTGGCAGTGTTTTACTTACAAAAATGAGTTTTATTTAGTTCTCTCATAACCGCTTGGTCTTGGAGAAGATGTTTTCGCGATTTACTTCGTATTCAAACAAACAACAAATTTCTCTGACAACACCAGTTACTACGATCAGTGACCTTAACAAATTTCTGATAAGTATTGCAGCAAAGTTCAAGGCATTCTGCAACTAGACAAGCCGACCTAGTAGAAAAATGCTTCAACAATGGACAAATTCTGAATTGGTTTACTGTCTAGAACATTTAGAATTGTAAATAATTTAGAACATGGCATTAGTCTTGTCTTAAAAAGATTGAGGTCAATTTCAGCTATTTAAAAATTTAATTTTAATGTGCAAAATTTTAATTTGCATTTTTATTAACAATATCTAAACTTGCGTTGAAGTCGGTCTCTATTTGGAATAGTATAATACATTTTGTAGTTTGAAACTGATAAGGCATTTGTCTGTTGTTGAATCATCATTATGTTGGATTGTGAACAACATCCTTACAATTGATTCAGGATAAAAACTTTCCACAGCGAAAAACGAATGTATTTTTATTGTTAAACAACGAAGTGTTTTTCAGTTATCAGGGAGATGTATTGTTAAGATTTTTAATGTAAATAATAAGAATATATAACTAAAACTTGTGGGTTTGTAGCAGGCGTGCGCCGTTATGGGTTGTTTGCGTTGGCTATTACACAATAACACAGGTCTGTCCAACTGTTTTGTTAATCTTCGTGGTTACCGCTTTTTGCAAATAACTGACAAAACTTTCATGAACAGGTATTCAAAAGACATTCCATAAACCCCGAAAAAACGAAAGTCGATTGGCCGCCAGATAAATCGGCGATAAAACTTTCCTTATAAAGAGACTGCTGATACAGTCAAAAATTGAATCTATACTATAACTGATAAGGGCTTATTCTGGTCTGCTTTCACGGCTGCTCTAATGAATTGATTTCTCATTTCCACTAAGTACTATAAGTAGGTACATTCTTAAATATTGAGCAGAATTTGAGCTGGGAGGACTTCAGTTTCTCAAAAAACACACCTAATATGAGCTTTTAAAAACGAACTATCAGCGAAGGCAGTTTTAAGCCTAAAGTGTTGAAGCTACAATATATGTATGTCATTCGTTTTTTCTTTTTATTTAATGTGTTTTCTTTTCCAAATATGTGTAAAATTGTAATGCTTAGCGGTGTTCGCCAAATCATAAGTGTATGCTTTCAAACTTTTTATATAATTGTTTATACAATATTTACAATGCTACACAATGTTAGGAATTATCTAAAAAAAATCCTTTGGCATTGGTTAAATAAGAAAAATGGTACAAAGACGGGCCGGTTGTGTTTAATTTACAAATTCATTGACATGTCATTCGGGGAGGAAAAAAAATGGTGTGAAGTTTAAAGCGACGCAAAAAATAATTGTAAAATATTAAGTTTTTTTTTTTTTTTAATAAATGTTTGGTTATTTAAATTTCTTATATTCAGTTTGTGACTAAGTTGTTTTCTTTTATATTTGAAACAACACTCGTTTTTAGGTTTTTTTTTTAATTCATAACTGGATGTATATCTCTTCTTCTTCTTCCTTGAAAACTAAAAATAATATTTCAACTATTCGATCACATTTCTTCACTCACAAAAAACTAATTCTTTTTCTACCAATGTAATTTATTTCTTTACCACAAACCTCCGTTACAAATTTCTCCAAAACAAAAAATTAAACAAAAACAACGATTTGATAATGTGTTACATAAATATATATATAAAAAACGAACTAGGTGTCGCTTATCAACTTCGTTGCTTCACTTGTTGGAGCTGGTGGTATTCAAGCCTTCAAGACTATGCGAACGTTAAGAGCACTGAGACCACTACGTGCCATGTCCCGAATGCAGGGCATGAGGGTACGTAAATCCTCCATTCATTTATATTTCAACATCAGCATTATGTTATTAAATATAATAATAAATAAACACAAATACAAAAGTGTACATTATTGTTTCAAGCATTAATTTTATCAAAATCTTAATACATTTATATTTTTCAATAACATAATTCAGTAAACAAATAAATTTGAAATGTTATTTTATTATATTAGATCAACATTTTATTGCCTTTCTTTTGCATTTGAAAATACACAAAAAAAACTTTTATCATGTTTCTTAAATGCGATGCATTCGTTTTACTTTAATTATTGTTTTGAAGTTATTAAATTATTTAGTTTAAATCGTTAGTGTTATAAAATTTTGCAGTTTAATGAAATTTTGTTTTTTTTTATATAATGCTAACAGAGGATGATCTTAGTTAATGTTTTTGTTCGTTAATGTAACTTTAATAGCTTTCACAAAATAAGAGCGTAAAACAATAAACAACTAAAGTCAAACTGTAAAGAAAATCAAATGAAAAAACGAAACAAAACCTGGTATACATCAACACTTTTCGTTTTTTTGTTTTTATCACCAACAAAGTATACATTCTAGTCAATCATTTATGCTTTCAGGCACTCAAACAAAAGCTTAGCTATAGAGAAACGTAGAGAATTTGTATGCATAGATTTTTATATTTTTATATTATAAACAAATTAGCTAACACATACTGCACACAGATCTCAAAAAGTAAAATCGATTGATCAAGAAATATTAAGGATTTATTTTTTTTATTTGGTAATACATATTTTTAAAGAACGTTTTTTACTTCTTATGGGAGGGTAATCTGATTATTTCATTCATAAAGCATATAAGTGTAGTTAAAGTGCAGTAAAAATAAAAGAATTAATTACATTTTATTATAAGTGCATAGGTTTACATATACGTAACTAACTAGAAAATAAATCTGTTAGAAACAAAAATACAATTAAAAATAAGGTTTTTCTATAATAAATTTCATTATAGTAGTTAAATTTTTTTGCAAAATTTATAAATTTGGGGAGAGGCTGGACTGCATAATTGCAACAACTGTTGCAATACATTTTAATCATCTCTTTAATGTTTTAATTTGAAAAAAAAACTATGCAAGCTAGTTTTTGGGCTCTCAATAAATTTATTTAAAATTGTACAACATGGAATGTGGGTACAAACACACTGCGTGCGAAGTCCGTCCCTTCAAAAAAAAAAGTGTTGTAAATACGCTACGATTCTAGTTCTAGTAGTAGTACAAACACCACATGCCTACACTTGTGTCGCTGTTCTAAAATGTGTTATGTGTGGGCTGGTGTGACACCACTTTTCGTTCTTCGTGTCCAACACGGTAAAACTAAACGATATTATTTTCTGTACTGGTGTTGTGATCGGTGTTATTCCAATATGTGTGGCGGAAAGCTACACCGGTGCGGTGTCAGGACACCAGTGCACACACTTGTATGTGCGTATGATATATACAGGGTGGCTGATGAATATTGCTACATTAAGAAACTCAAATAACTTTTTTTTCAGTGTATGGAATTCATTTTAATTTTGTTCATATTAAAGTTCATTAAATTTTAATAAATATAGCTTAGTTAGTTTTAAAAATAATGGATTTTAAATGTCCCCCCCCCGCTCGTTGTCGCATGTGCGACATCTAACCAAAAAAGTTGTTCATTACTGCTTGGAGAGTTGACACTGAAATAGCCGCAATTGTTTCTTGTACAGCCTGCTTTCATTCATTCAAATTTGATGGTTTTGATTTGTAGACTTCCTGTTTGCAACAACCCCCCAAAAAAAAAATCAGGTGCAGTAAGGTCAGGTGACCTGGGGGGCTAACGGAATGAGGAGTTCCTGGATATCAGCTTGTTCGGAAATTTTCTTCGCAATTCTGTCATAACAGGCCTGGCTATGTGAGGAGCTGCACCATCTTGCTGAAACCAAACAATATTGAAAGGAATTCTCTTTCGGCGTAAAAAAAACTCTCTCAACATGGTCAAGTAATGGTCTTCAGTAACCTTAACGGTGTGACCGTTTTCTTCGAATAAATAGGGCCCGACAATGCATCGTGACGAAACTGCACACCATACTGTAACACGAAGTTGATGCAATTCTGTCTCATTGAGTATCTGTCGGTTGGAAGCACTCCATATTCGACAATTTTGTTTGTTGATGTTGCCGTTTAAATCAAAATGAGCTTCGTCAGACATAAAAAGATAGTTCAACATGTTACCGTCCTCTTCCACCATTTGGAGCATCTTCTGGCAAAATTCCAGCGAATCGGCATTCTGTTTGTTGACCATTTGGATTTTATAGGGGAATAAGTCCAAGTCATTGTGCATAATTGACTGCAATGACTGTCTGCTTATACCCATTTGAGCAGATAAATTTCTTGTCGAAACTCTTGGATTATTTTGTATGGCAGCAGCTATTGTTTCCTCCGTCCGAACTGAAGCATTTCGTTGGTAAGGTCTTCTTTCGACCGTTCCATGCTCGGCAAAATTGTTGTCAAACCTCATTATAGTCCATCTGCTCGGAGGATTGCCGCCAAACGTGAGCCCATATTCTTTTTGAAACAAAATTACGGACTCCAGTGCATAATAACGGCGGACAATCCAATTCTTGCTTCAGTGCCCCAGTTATCCATTTTTATTTAATCTTAGAATCAATCTGCAAAATAAAAAAAATTACTAGATTCATTAAATTCAAAAAAAAAAGTTATTAAATTTTTTTTTTGTAGCAGCTTTCGTCAGCCACCCTGTATAATTATTCAAAACCGCATTTAATCTTTAAATTGGCTTAAACAAATTCAATATTAAACAGTCCACTTTCAATTTAGTTTATTATCATTTCTGTCACGCGTCCCGAGAAAAATACGTTATTTTTTTAAGTAGAGGCTTTTTTATTTATGTATATACAGATTCCTTTGTTTTAATGAAGTTAGTCGATTATATCGGATGTCAGCTGAAAATGTATTAACTTCGTTCACCCGAATAGAGAGAAAGCAAGAAAATAACTACGTTCAAAAAGAACAAACAATATTAAAAAAAAAAAAAAAATTGACTTTACATATTTATTTTAATAAAAATATTATTTAATGTTTTTTTCTCATTTTACCAAAGAGAACAATGAATTTTATAGATGTATCATGAAATGGACCTAAATTTGCAACAATCTTGTTGAACGGCAGCATTTAATAATTTTGTCATATTTTAATATGCTTTTATTAAGGTATGTACTTGCTGGGCCTGCGTATAGGTATTAGGACGGTCAACATAAGAAGATACATAGACAATTGGTGATGTTGCTCCACGGTGGTTCTAAGATTAACAATTTAAAATGTTTTTTTTTTAAGCACGAAAAAAATAAACAGGAAATGTTATGGATTGAATGTATGGTACCATTCTTACGCTATAGTCTTCATTAATTAAATACCTAATTTTTCGTCTCGTAGTTCTAATAAGATGTATGTCTTTGTACAATATTCAAAATATATTATTTTTTTCATGAACTGTCTACTAGTGAACGAATGAGCGATATTACAAATTGCCCCAACATTATAATGGAAAAGTAATATTAATTATTTTATTTAAGAGATTAACATAGACGTAATAGTTAAAGGTATAATTGTCATTTGTTCCTGTCGCTTACATCATTCTTCGCTTGATAACCTTACAAACTTAGAAGATTTAAACAATTTATTGATAAACATAGCAGTGTATTTTACAATTATTTGTTATTAATCAACAGTCTTGAAGTTTAAAATTACAATAGAATTATACTCATTTCAGACGTACCCATAATGTAGATCACTCATGGTAATATATACCATTGAAGATTTAATTTTTTGGCATAGAATAATGACAGTAAAAGTATTTTAGAATTTATTATACCAAGCATTCACATCGTCACGTTAAAAAAAAAAATGTTTTCCTTGCAACAAAAGATGTAGTTTAACGTTCACATAACAACATTTAATTCGATACCAAAATAGAAAATGCATTCTTTAAAAATACAAATATCTTTTCAACATTCTTCATTTTATATCAGATAATTTTCAGTTGTTTAATATTGCATGAAGGTTTTATTTTTTTAATTAAACTAATAATTTTTTGTATCACACCGTTGCGAATGAACACGCTTTCTAATTATCAAAACAATTCGTTTTCATTATTTTTGTTTTTTTTTCCAAGGGTTTATCAACAATTGAACAAAATCAAACTACTACGCTACAGAATAAATAAATGATCATGTTTTTAAATACATGATTTTAACAGAACACTTAAAATACAATTAAACTTTACACAATACCAATGCCATTTGTAGTTTTACTAAAAGGGAACCATCAGTTTAGTGCAAAAAAAAAACGCTTATACGTTTACGGACCATCATCTTTCAGCATGGAAATGTCTGTTGGTGGTCAAAAAGTAGTAAAAAATATTCAACACAAAAATCTTATAAGCTTCTTTCTATTGTATTGTTTGGCACTTTAGGTGAATGAAATTTTCCAGAGCTTTTGTAAACATTTTTGTTGTTTTGTGTATGTGCATGCATGTTTTTTATCAAACAACTTGAGTAGGTTATGTAATGTTTATGTTATTGCTAACAATATCTATTGTCAATGTCAATGTTAAAGTTAAAGTTAGCTAAAAGGTTACTGTTAATGTTAATGTTAATGTTAATGTTAATGTTAATGTTAATGTTAATGTTAATGTTAATGTTAATGTTAATGTTAATGTTAATGTTAATGTTAATGTTAATGTTAATGTTAATGTTAATGTTAATGTTAATGTTAATGTTAATGTTAATGTTAATGTTAATGTTAATGTTAATGTTAATGTTAATGTTAATGTTAATGTTAATGTTAATGTTAATGTTAACGTTAATGTTAATGTTAATGTTAATGTTAATGTTAATGTTAATGTTAATGTTAATGTTAATGTTAATGTTAATGTTAATGTTAATGTTAATGTTAATGTTAATGTTAATGTTAATGTTAATGTTAATGTTAATGTTAATGTTAATGTTAATGTTAATGTTAATGTTAATGTTAATGTTAGTGTTAATGTTAATGTTAATGTTAATGTTAATGTTAATGTTAATGTTAATGTTAATGTTAATGTTAATGTTAATGTTAATGTTAATGTTAATGTTAATGTTAATGTTAATGTTAATGTTAATGTTAATGTTAATGTTAATGTTAATGTTAATGTTAATGTTAATGTTAATGTTAATGTTAATGTTAATGTTAATGTTAATGTTAATGTTAATGTTAATGTTAATGTTAATGTTAATGTTAATGTTAATGTTAATGTTAATGTTAATGTTAATGTTAATGTTAATGTTAATGTTAATGTTAATGTTAATGTTAATGTTAATGTTAATGTTAATGTTAATGTTAATGTTAATGTTAATGTTAATGTTACTGTTACTGTTACTGTTACTGTTAATGTTAATGTTAATATTAATGTTTATTAAAAAAAACAGCTTTTTATTCATCTGTGTTTCCAAAATAAACATTCTTTATTTATTATTTGTTCTCGACATCAATCACTTACCGAAAAATGCTTCAATTATACTGTTCATTAAATCGTTACACATAAAAATTCTTTTATTCTGCCATATATTAACAATCCAACTATAATTTCCTTTTGCAAATAAACAGGTCGTTGTAAACGCTCTGGTTCAAGCTATACCGTCCATCTTCAACGTGCTATTGGTGTGTCTAATATTTTGGCTTATTTTTGCCATTATGGGTGTACAGCTTTTTGCTGGAAAATATTTTAAGGTAATTTTCTTTTTCATACATAATGATATCTGTATTTGTATTTGTCTGTATTAAATTTGTTGAGCTAACAATTAAAAAAAATCAAATTGCAGTGTGTTGATGACAACCATACCACCATAAGTCATGAAATCATTCCAAATCGAAATGCTTGCGAAAACGAAAACTATACGTGGGAAAATTCGGCGATGAATTTCGATCATGTAGGTAATGCGTATTTGTGCCTCTTTCAAGTGGCAACATTCAAAGGCTGGATTCAAATAATGAACGATGCAATTGATTCTCGTGAGGTAACCAAAACAGTTTTTTTTTTTTAATTCATTTCGTAAGTATGTTTATGCTTAGATTTGTTTTTTGTTGTTGATTAAAAAAAAAAAATCCCAAAAAAGTCAGTCACAAAAGCCAACAAACATGTTCACGTTTTATTGAGGTTTTACTAAAACCTATAACGAAGAATAATAAATATTTTTGATTTATTACAAAATGAATCTTAATACAGCCACATTAAACGCTTCTTTTAAAGAGATTTATATAAAACAAAATGTGTGTCAGATTGTATATTTTGGACTAATAAGCGATTGATAAATGAAACACACGTCGGAAAACCGTACTATTTTTGTACAATCCTGTATTTTATATAAATTTAATTTACTTTACTCTGTACAATCTCTCGACCGATATGCGCGACTTACTTCTACGGCTATGTACAAACGACTGACTCTTATAAGAAAGAGCAGATTGGAGTGAAGCTCTGTACTTTACTAATACTATTACTATTTGATAGAATTTGACTCATTTAAAACTAATACTTATACATTCTATACAAATGCATATCGGCTCGATACACAGATGCCATCAACATTTAAATTCGTTTGAATGGCCCTTCGATGCAGTTCTGCGTTAATATAACATAAGTATCTTAAATGTCCTCCACGACTTCAGTTGGTGACGTTCTTCCGAAGTGCAAGAATCTTCATATTCTAAAGATGGCTTTTTGATGTTAATTGGCGCGAAACGTGGCCGTAAAAAACACCTATTTCGTTTAAGAATTTGTTATTTGCAATGACAACCATGTAGTTTTAACAAGATGGCCGCTATCAATTATCAAAGTTCTGATGAAACATCTACATTGTATTGATTTAAAATATTTTCACAACTTCGTTGGAAGTATATATAAAGGAAAATAAAGATTTTTAAAGCTGTTTGCTTTTCCAATTTTTAAACCACAATAGAAAATAATAATCTAAACAAAATAATTCTTAAAAACAGTTTGTTTTATTTTATGTAATATATTGTAATATAATAAAATAAATATGTTTTTCTTTTTGTTTATTTAATTTTTTTGTTTTAAACTTAATGAAAATACTGTGAAAATTTTACTAATCAATAAATTTTACTTTCATCTCCTCACTTCCTACCTTCCTTCGAATCCTACCTAAACAATCAAATCCTTTAAATTTCAAAACATCTATAGGTGGATAAGCAGCCAATACGCGAAACAAATATCTACATGTATTTATATTTTGTGTTCTTCATTATATTTGGATCATTTTTTACATTGAATCTGTTCATTGGTGTTATCATCGATAATTTCAATGAACAAAAGAAAAAAGCAGGTGGATCATTAGAAATGTTCATGACAGAAGATCAGAAAAAGTACTATAATGCTATGAAAAAGATGGGCTCCAAAAAACCATTAAAAGCCATTCCTAGACCGAGGGTAAGGCTTAATAAAACACAAAGATATTTTTAAATGAAACAAAAAACAAAACAAAATATTTATATTAGTGGAAAAATTAGCAAAACCACTAAATAGGATAAAAAAAAAACAATATACCTAGAGAATATGTATTAATATTTATTATTAATTAGTCTGTGCCAACAGTTTTTTTGAAATGTCGTAATGTCGTATGTAGTTTAAAACCGACTCGCGACTTATCATTTCAATCAATTATACTTAGCACTTAGTACTGTCGATGGTTTGCTTTAAAGAACCAAATTTCCAAAACGCGCAATTGTTTTTAGCAGGCATTGTAAAATCTCAATCTCGAGATTTTCATAAATATACAAAAAAAAATATTAATAAAAACTCTCCAAGAGTGATGGACGAAATGTAGTTAAAAAGAAATATTATTTCGGTTTCGGTCAGTAAAAGAAATGTTTCTTTGACAATAATAACCTTTGGCACAGATACAATACCTTATAACAAATAACTTCGATTAATGTTTCAAATTAATTAAAATAAAACAATTTTTTCTTCTTTAAAATTTTTTTACAGTGGCGTCCACAAGCAATAGTCTTTGAAATAGTCACAGATAAAAAATTCGATATAATTATAATGTTGTTTATTGGTTTAAATATGTTTACAATGACACTCGATCGTTATGATGCTTCGACAACATATAACAATGTACTAGATTATCTAAATGCGATATTCGTAGTTATTTTCAGTGCCGAATGTCTCTTAAAAATATTCGCTTTACGGTATCACTATTTTATTGAGCCATGGAATTTATTTGATGTAGTAGTTGTCATTTTATCCATCTTAGGTAAGTAAAAGCCGATTATATGTATTTTCATACTTGAAAACTTCTCTCTGTAATCGTGTTTGGTGTTGCTATATATTACTATAAGTAATTTTACGAAATTTCTATTCAAAAATAAATTTATATAAAGTAAATGTTGTGCTTCAAATATATGTTACATGTACGAATACATATATATGTCTCCTTTAGTTAAATGTTTAAATGTTTAATTTAAGCTTTAAAATAGCTTAAATATTTTATTTTATGAGGTTATAAAAATTTAACAATAAAAAACGAGCTTTTTCTCACTTTCTTCCTACTTAGCTTCCAAGCGTTTTTTCTATAAGGCTTTCGTTTACAAAAATTATAACCAAACAAATTGCTTTTCCCTTAACTGTTGCTCCTTCTATAATATAGTAACAAAACAAATACAATTTCAAATTGTACCTTATGTCCCACTTAGTAAATGTTAAATTTGTGTTGATTTACTTATGTATAAACAGTTAAAAAAAAATCTCTTAAACTGTGTGGTTTTATGATAAAAACTTCAAACTAGTTTTATGTTTATAAAGAGAAATGACTACAGTGCAAATATTGCTTTTCCTCAAGTTTTTTTCCTTGCTTCATATAGAAAGGTAATACCTACTTTCCTACCTTTAATAAGAAATCACACAAACCGCTTACGTTTCTACATGTTAAATGTTGTGCTGTATATTTTAAGTTTTAATGTGTGCCCTTATCTCCTATAATATTAATGTTAATTTCATCAATTGTTGCATAAATCTCCAACTAACCTAGTGGACGGAGATCGAGAATAGGGATCACTCAGCAAAAGTGTTGGTGTTGTTTTGAATTTTGTTTTCAATGAATATAAACGTTTACATTTGCATGTTTGCTAATTTGAATGTTTACCAGTTTGTTTAAGCAGCATTTAATAAGGGAAAGAAATGTACTTAAGTATTAGATATTGGATAGATAGATAGATTGTGACAACTCATCTCAAATATTTACAAAAAAAGAGAACTTAAATTTGGAAATTGTTTTTTGAATGTAACTTAGAACGTATTAAACGTTCATATAAAATTTAAGAATCCTGTAAGATGGTTAACTTTTTGCAGATCAATACTAATTGGCTAAATACGAATAAAGTTATACTAACCCCATAGTATTGAAAACGTATTTTTTAGCTTATCTGCGGTAAAGAATCGATTTGTGAGCAAGAAATTTAGTTTTTTGCAAATATTATGAAATTACTAGCTGACCCGACAGACTTTGTACTGCCTCAATCGATATAAAAAAGACCTAGACTTTTGTAGCGCTCTACCCGCTTATCCACTACCGTCTACCCGCTACCCCGTTATACCCAGTTACCCTGTTAGCCGTTACCCGCTACCCCACTACCCAATACTTACACACACTACCGGCTTAACCGGTAATCGATACCTACTACCCTCTACACGCTATCCCGTTATACCCAGCTACCCTGTTACCCACTTCCCGTTACCCAATACTTCTAAACTCTTCCAGCTACACCCGACTACCCCGCTTCCCCACTACCCGGCCCTAATAAAAATAAAAATCTTCCCAAAAAAAAAATAAATTTTTTAATTAATAAATAAAAAATAAGGGTTGATCATAGAGGGGTGAAAATTTAGGGTTGTGTGTATTTTAGTATGATGTATCATAAAAAAATAAAAACAAAAAATTTTATCCAAAAAAATAAAAAAAAATTTAAGGGTGGACCACCCTTAACATTTAGGGGGATGAAAAATAGATGTTGTCCGATTCTCCACCCTAGCCGATATCCTCGCAAAGATTCACGCAAATCGGTCGCGCCGTTTCGGAGGAGTTAAGTTCCCAAGACATTTAAACAAATAGAGATTCCCCAGTCCTCAAAAAAAAAAATATAATAACATCTACCCATAACAAATTCGTTTATTTTGGACTGTAAGTTAAGAAAATTGAACACACGATTACCGAAACCGACTACGTCACATTATATTCTTTATCCCTGTACTATTCTTAATTTGAATATAGGGTCATGGCACCAGTTACCGAACAGTTATAGACTATGAGGAAAGAAAATATTGCAAAAAAATAATTTAACTGAGTTTAGAATTGTTATGTTAATTTATTCTAAGACATTATCTCAAATATTTTCAAGTTTGAAAAGCATTTTTCTCTATTCTCGAACATTAGTTTCCTGAACCGGAACAAGGAGTTTCCTGTTTTCGAACACTGGAGTGAAAGAGTCGTTAGCGGTTAGAAAACCATTTTTGAGCCAAAATTATCGTTTTTACAACGTTTTTTTTATCAGAACATAAAATATAAACAATAGTAATTCATTCGAAAATATAAAAAAAAATAAAAATCACATTTCAAATTGTTTAGGTATACTTAGTATCATTTTAACTATAAAAATACTTAAAATCTATTTTTTTTTTTAATATTTAATGCGATTTAAAATTTATTATAACCCACTTTGGAAATTTTCAACTCAGTAGTCGTCACATCAAGTTTCATGGAAAATAAACATGTTTTAAATAGTGGTAGGGGGCTTGAAAGCTTATTTAAACTAACAATTCTCTTTCAACAACTTGATTTTTGTTACTTTATTTGCTTACGAACTGAAAAAAATGATTTTAGACGTTTCATATTAATAACCCAACGCATAATAAGACGTTTAATTAAGTAAATACAGACTAAGAGTCAATTCAATATTCATTAGCAAGAATTGAACCAAATGTTCTTTTTATCATGGATTCGACCAACTTTTCTAAAATTGACTCATCATCTTAAAGTCATTCCCTTTGGAGAGCTTCCTTAAGCTCTCCTACAGATTTGTAGGTGTTTAATTCTCCATAAATTTTCGTGCCTAGATTCCCCAAAGAATCTGTATGGGGTTAAAATTTGAAGAACACGTGAGCAATTGCATTAAGATCACCTAAATAAGCTCCAACAAATGAATTGTTTCAAGATTTGTGTGAATTTTGGCATTTTCCCGCTGAAAGATCGAAGATTTCTTATTGTGATCTGTCAAAACAGGTTTAACACTGCTGCGCAGCACTTAAATATAATCCTTACTGTTCAAAATATTTCGTTTCCTTTCGTAAATCACGCAGTATTTATGTTATCAGTATCATTCTTCTAATGAGAAAAAATGACCTTTTATCGAATTTGAGGGCACATGTATTCTATTCTTACGTCTATTTCAACTTTAGATTTGAATTTATGTCAAATTTTTACATTCCGGTAGTAATTGTCATTAATGTAATTTATTTGTACGAGTACATGGAAGACGCAATATTTTTTTGAATTTATTCAACATCTCAACAACAACTGAATGTCGGATACAGATGCAGAACTTTGTTCGAGTTTCTTAAACTTAAACCAAAGTGCTCATAAGCTAACAACTGGTGTAACTTCATTTTTTGTTGGTATATCAGAGAAAAAATACCTCAACCAACGTGCAATTGAATTCAATTTTGCCGAAGAAGTGTTCTGTTGGAAAAAACGATATGCGCCAGAATTCTATGCTGCAAAATACTAGTTTTCCCGAGAAATTTTGTGTTCAAATAATTTGTATTCATTTTATGAAAAATTTAATTTGAGAGAAAACTCTCAAATTTGCCTCCCAATCCCAACTTCTACTTTTTTCGGAAGTTGAGAAAACCAGAAGTTGATTAACTTGAGAGTTGAGAATCGAAAGTTGAAACTGTCAAATTTGAGTGAATTAAACCAAAATCTCAAGTTGAGAATAAAAATCCTCAAGTTGAGTTCAACTAGTAGTGAAGAAAATGACTCTTAAAATATCAATATGTAATCTAATACTTAAGTTTATTTGAAGACGCTGGGAAAAGTACTTATTTATATACTTTTTCTTCAAAACAATTTTTCAGGAAGTCCTAATCTAGTTTTTTTTTCCTGATAAACGAATGAAACCTACCACTGAAGTAAATAAATAAATAAAATAAATAAAAAAGTGTTCGGTAACTTGGGATGTTTAGTAACAGGTGCCACTACCCTATTATATTCTTATGGTCTGTACAACTTTTTCTCTTTTGTACAGTTAGTTGTTTTATACAATTAATTTATTTTATACGAGTAGAATATTCTACACGAAACAATCGCTTAAATCTGTACCAGATATTCTTATCGATTCTATTCTATACGCAACAATCAACTTTATTCTCGACCGATATGCGCGTCCTATCTCTAAGGCTCTGTACAATGGACTTACTCTTATTAGAAAGACCACTTTGGAGTGAAGCTCCTTCCCTTTACTACAACTATTAAGAATTAATAGTATTTGGCTTATTCAATACATACCTATACATTCTTTACAAACGCATATCAGTTCGACACAAGACCGATATAAAACCGGGGCGATTTTAACTGTCTGAAAGGTAGAGCATATAATTTGAACTTTGAGAAGCTGCTAGGCACAACGTTAAATTCAAAACATTACTGCCAACATCTTTTGTTGAGTTGATTTGTTTTTTTTTTACATATCAAGGCAGAAGTCTGTACCTATTTACAAATGTTATAATCGGCTGTGCTTAAGAAATTCCTTGGATATACAATAAATTCTTGATAAAAATAAAAGCGAATTTAAGTTTCTTGAATGCTTACAACTGTACATATTATGTATGTATAAGCAGACAAGTAAGCTAACAACAGGGATAAACTCAAGTACCCAAAGCAACAACCTAATGAAGATGGGCTAAAATATGCTTTACTACATTAAACTTACCAATAGAACTGTAACTTGTTCATGATAAAACCATCATCTTGAAAAAGTTGTTCTATTGTTTTTTTTTTTGGTTTATCGCATATACTTATACATGCTATTATGTTATATACAAAATTTGTATATTAGGCCAGTTTCACCTAACAACATCTCACTGAGATCTCAATGTCACTTTGACTGAGGCAAAGTCATTTGGTGAAACATAATATCAGTTGTCATTGAGGTTACCTTACAAATTGTTTTAATGTCAAAAACGTCGAAACAGCTGAGTGAGAAATCGAGGTGGAACTGGCCTATTGTTAGGATACATTTAAGAAAATAGAAATGTTACAATGCCTTTAAAATAGTTAAAGCTTAATTTATACTATATTGTTTGCTAACTTTTTTGCTTAATTTTCTCAGTGAGTGAAATAATTTATGCTCAGAATGAGAATATTTCAAAAGAATCGCTTTAAAACTATGCACCGGCCAAGGATCAAAGACCTTTCTTTTCTACAAACTTTAATTATATTTTATCTAAAAATACATGAATTGTTGATTTATAATTCGAAATGTATACAATTGGTAGCAGATTGGTTAGAAATGGAATTATGAGGCTTGCATCCTTAGCCGACGTATGGTCTTAAGAGGACTTAAAACTAGGTCTACAAAATGCTATTTTACACATTAGATTAAGCAAGCAGGACGGCTTTTGCTTAGAAACACAGCTAACGCTTTGGATCTCATTTTTATTAGATCCTGCGATAGGAAACGTTTGATAAACGTGAGTTCAGAATTCTAAGATTCTTTCAACTCTTCGCAACTAAAACATCAATGAAGTGATATCACATTAGCAGAATATATTAATACACTTAAAATATAAAATTTGTAATACACAAACTACAAACAATAATAGGAAAAAAAAACAACTCCAACGCATTAATTTAAAAATGCATTTAGGTATATATTTATAATGGCTACAGGAAATGATAGAAACAAATAAAATAAAAATAATGATTCAATCAGAGTTAGATGTGTATACTTTTGCACACCTCTGTTAGCCTCTTGCCCAGTATACATAGTTCAAATGAATTTATTTGCCGGATAGGGTAAATTCCATCCTTATGCGACGAATTAATTGATTCTATACATCTTTGTAACTTGTAGTTTAGCAGTCCTTCCACATATATGTTTGCATAATAAAACATTATGTGTGTTGGCCAGCAATGCCGGGCAAGAGCTGAATCTTCTTAATGGTTTTTGTCCATGTTGGCAAATGGAGATTATGTACTTTACTATGAGCCTTTACCATTTTGTAGAACAAAATCAACATATTTTATAGCAGTTAGAATTATTGTAAAATAGTCATAATAGCGTAGTGATTCCTCTTTATAGTGGTTTTCTTTGTATTTATCAGGTGCATCTGTGATAAATTGTGATTAGACCATAGTATCGATATGAAACTTTAGAGTTTTTAAAATGTAGTTAATTTTCTCACCCTCAACCCTTTCATAATAAAATCTAAAAATAAAAAATGACTGATATGTACCTGTAATAACCGTTATTGCTTAAACATGAGACACAAAACATTGATCCAACATAAATCCACTGTTGATGTTTATGTATGTAAATATAAACATTTAATTTTATTTTAATTTGTTTAATAAGTTTTATAGTATAATACTGATTGAATACTGTTATTACCTAATTTCTAAACATACCTTATCGAAAAAGATCGGAACAGGCTGTATGAAATTGCAAAAAGCCATTTAACTCCTTCCGTTATTCACACTGTTAAAAATTCATGTCATTCTTAAAATGTGCCAAAAAATTTGCCAGCATGGGGAAATTTTCTCCATGATTCTAAAATTCAAAATGTTGAAATCCTTCAACAACAGATCTGGCAGTAGGAAAAACTTTTGTTTACACCTACATACGTAATATATTCTTGGATAGTACAAGCAAGATGGCAATCGAATTCTATCTTGCTTTTAAAGGGTCATTCATTTTGTGGTTTCAAGTTGGCAGCGCTGGCATTTGATACGTGTGAAACTTAACTGTCATCTGATGTGTCATAATATTAGTTGAATGTGTGACATTTACAATAATGGATCTCTTAACAATCGGTATGATACTCTTCTTGGGTGTTGGTACAGCAGACCATAAACACCGATGGGGCACATTTCGAACCCGGTGGGTCGGTGGGTTTGTAAACAAACAAAACTGCCGTAGATGGGGCTCAAAAAGCCCACAAGTGATCGAAGAGATGCCATTGGCCGGCATCGATTGAAGATCATTACTTGTACGATATGTGGCTCCAACAAGACGGCAACCAGATACACAACACTACCAATTATGGCTTTATTGCGTGAGAAGTTTTCTGGTCGCGTATAATTTCACATTTTGGCGATGTCAATTAGCCACCAAGATCATGCGATTTGACATCATTAATTTTTTTATTGTGGGGCCGTGTCTACGCGAATAGTCCCCGAACTGTAGACGCATAAAAAACCAACATTATTCAAGTTTTGGCCGAGATACCACTTGATATGTGCGAAATTACCTCAAAAGAATCGCATGCTGCGAAAACTCCCGAGGCGGCCATTTGAATGATATTGTGTTTCACACTCAATGGTCATGTCCAAACTTTATAATGAAGTAAAATTTTCATTGAAAATGAATCGTTTAGTGTATTTTATTTACCGTTACTTTCGAAACCGAAAAAAAGTGACCCTTCATTAGTTAAGCTTATCTATATATTCATGGAAAACCGTGTTATTCAAGATCCTTACAACTCTTGATCAGATCAGATAAAAGAAAGTGAGATTGGAAACTGATTTTCTTTTTACCCTTTGAATACCAAATATTGTAGCATCTTTTTGTTGGGAAACCGCACGTACACAACCAAAAGGATCTGCCTCTGCGATTAAAATGTTGTGACTCCGACTTAAGGCGTCCACATGTTACCGTGTGTGTTTTGGAAAAATTAAGCTTTCCTTCGAAGCTTTCCTAGCCTTTCAAGTCCACATGTTTCATCCTATGTTCAATAACGTATGTACCTATGTCTTTTTTGCAAGAACAATAGGCGAGTAAAAAGTTGAATTGCTTTCACGAATGATTTTATTTTTCAATAAGTCGTCATTTTTTGAAGCTCAACCTTATGGGTGTATGGCAATCGTCTAGATGCCTACAGCACCATTCACATGAGCACGGCCAACGAACGACAAATGAATGAAGAAAAGTTGTCTTAGATACGTTTGAAGCCGTATTTCCTTTCAAATTTTCAACAAAACGATAGAAGTATAGTATAAATTTATGATGCAATAATTAACTTTTTAATCTCAAATGTTAATAAATTTGAGAAAATAAATTTATTCGTCGCGAAAAGAATTCTAGCCGATACGAACTTTCAAACTCTATTCGCGTTCCATATCATCCACACTCCCAAAAAACAAAATGTTCGCGCGCCAAGCCAACATTACTTTTTGTGGGCAGTCTTTGACCACATGGCTTTCTTTGACGCTTTGGACAGTGTGTAGATAGATATCCAGTTTCGTTGCAATTAAAGCATTTTAAAGAGGACTTAAAAACCGAACCTGGCAGCATTTTAGATTTCGACCGTCAAATTTAGACACTGAAATCGATGTTTGTGGCTCTTGGCTCACTTTCTCATACTTTCTTTAAAGAATCTTCAATTCGTCGATGTTTTTAGCAGGGAGTAGAATTTGCTTGGAAAACTAGTCGGGAATGCCCTTGATTATGTACGCCATCACATCTGCTTCTTCTATGTCAATGCATGGCCAAAAGGACGTATTGCTGAAAGGATTTCTCCTTTCATTTTGTACGCTCTCTCAACGTATTGTGAACATTTGAAGCAGGTCATGAAACTCACTTAGCAGAAGAGTATTAAGCTCTCAATATGAATGGCACGACTTTGAACGCGAAAACATGTTTGTCGTTCTCTTTTTATAATGTTAATGCATTTTTATAAGTGCTACGACCCCGGAAATCAAAACCAAGTCATCGATAGACTTCTATGTTTTCCCAAAGAAAATTAGTATTAGACTTTGCCTGGAGGAAGAAAAATATATTAGGATTTGTCTCTTGCACACACGGTTAGGTTAAAGTGGCTGTCATGGATGTTAAGAGACACACTTAGGCCAAACAAAGGCCCACCCACAAAGGCACACACGGAGGTGTGTCGACTTAAAATTTGTGCGACACCGAAAATGTGTACCTTGGTCAAATGACACAATAATTTTTCACCTTATATGTAGTGTCCGTGGCTTAGTGGTTAGGTGTGTTGGCTGCTAAGCAGAACATCGTGGGTTCGAATCCTTCTCATGCCCATAGGTTATACATATTTCATCTTTAACAGGCACTGCCTCTTGCGAAGAACTGACAAAGCTTCCAAGAGTATCAATCTGTCATGATAAATTGCTTCTCAACTTTGCCGTTCGGAATCGGTGTTAAATTGTAGGTCCCCTCAATTCTTCACACGCACCCAAGGAATTGTTGATGAGAGTAAGCCACTTAGGCCTTGGCTCTTCAAGAGCTGTCGCGCCACTCTATTTATTTTTTTTTATGTAGGTATGTCTGTATATGCTTATTTTATACTATAACTTAAGTATTTCCTAGAAATAAATTTCTTTGATGCATTATACAGGGTTGTGCCAATAAATTAGAGCGTGAAGGTTGGATTGGGACAAGAAAAACATCGTATAGGAGGGGGGGTCTATATTCTCGTCGTTAAGAGGGGAGGTACAATTATCTAAAACAAAAATGACTTTTTGACAATATGTCTGACAGACTATAAGGCCGTTAAAAAGCTGATGGATAAACAAAACGTTAGCATTGCTCTACGCCTTGATAAGGATTGCATCCCTATCCCTAGTAATTTAAAATTTTCGTTGTACTGCTTCTATGTGTTTAATATGAATCTGTAAATATGGGCACCAAACTTGAAAGGAATATACAAGAATTGGTCGAACAAAATTTGTGTTCAAAGAAACAGCAACATACGGAGGTCTGCCAGTGTATTTTTTTTTAGTGCAGAGCCTGTTGTACTAAAGTTTGAAACCTAAACTTTAATGGTTTTCCTATCAGGAACTCTATCATGTCGGCCAAGTTCAAATCGAGTTCGGAATGCCCGCTGCGTAGCAATCACTGATCCACCATTACGAATGAACTCTTTCACAACAAACGCAAGATGCTCACCCAACCAAACCATAGCGACTTCTGACAATGGCACGTACGCCGCTATCGATCGATATCTCCTCCACTTCTTTCCGTCGATCACAACTCACATAAAAGCTTCAGCAAATGTGGGAGGTCTTTTTGCCGGACCCTGTATTAAATTGTGAAAAGTTTTGCTCACATTAAGTGAAGAAATTTTTCAAGTCAATTTGAAGCAGTTCAGCATCCTTGGAGGACGTTATCTGTTTGTAAAATTTTCATATCGTCAACGTAAATGAGAAGCTTTGAGTATAAACAAATTTGGTCCAAGTCATTTGTTACTAGAACAAATATAATTTTACCAACGTGTCTACCCTGAGGTACACCTGAAATAGCTATGATTGAGTAAGGTATACCTACACGATCGGAAAATGACTTAATAGTTACGATTGGTAAGAAAGATCAGACGCAGGAAATTAAATTAAGCGGAAAATTTAATTTCTCAAGCTTAAACATGATTAGATTATTAGATATTTTATCGAAAGCTTTTCTGAAATCAGTGGCGATCGCGTCAATTATTTTACCTTTTCTAATGCGCAAACGGAAAAGATGTGAAGTCAATTAAGATTGTGGATGTAGATCTTCCCTTATGGAACCCATGTTACCTAGGACAAAAGATTTATTTATTAAAGATAATAAGGGGAATATACCCCCCCCCCTCCCATTCGATTTTTTTTTCTTGTCTCAACCTACACGCTCCAGTTTTTTGAAACAAAGCTCGTAAATCACCCTGTATAGTTATCGCAAGTTACATTTTGAAAATCCATTACCTGCTGTAGTTAAATGTACCAACATTATTTGTATCAAACTATACCCTTCAAAAATGTAGCTAAGACTGCATGTAGATTCATTTAATCATAATTCAATTTTCCTAACCCACTAATTCAAATCACTGATGGTGTAGGTGTAGTACCAAATTGTAGATGATTTAAATCCATCAAAACTATCAAACAATCAAACCTTGTTTTGTAAAAATCTTTCCCAAAAACATGGCCGACTTCATCACTTCAATTAACCACCTGAGGTATAACTTAACATTTATTGTTGAGCTTAAGAAAACATAATGAAACATTATGTCAATGTCAATAAGATACAAGTCACGCAAATATGCAATCCTCAAAATTGTTTGATCCCAAATATAATGATAAAAATAACAAAATTCCAACAAAGCTCTTCAGTGTTTCAACTTTCAAAACACTCGAAAAGCATTTTTCAAAATAAAAAAACAAGGAGAACATGGGATAAATGTAGTATCATACACATTTATACAATCCCTTTTCTCCAGGTGATATTTTGCACTTAACAATATGCTGCGAATTATCGCTATAACACTGCATCACTGCGCGTATATTTTGGAAATTATTAAATGGTCAATGCGAACCAATCATACAATTAGATCTAGTTAAAAGGAAGCTTTTTTCCATCATGATACAATTTAATGCTATTTTTCCTTTCTTTTTCTTTTTAACAAATTAAATCATGAAGAAAAAAAATGCTTTTTAGTTTAACCATCGCTTATAAAATTGTCTTTAGTTCCACAGCATAGATATAATTTGTTTATAAACGTTGATGCTTTGTCCTAAGATTACATTTAAATATTTGTTAACACAGCGTATAACACCCAAAAGCGTAATATACTATATTTATATACAAAACAAACTTTATATATATTAATATAAATCTACATAATTTTCTTGTTGTCTATGTGTTTATTTTGAATTTGTGTTTTAATGTTGTGTCTGTTGAGAAGCGTTTCATATAGGATGTTTTCGGTGTGTCGTTCCTTGTTGTTGGCGCTGGCTGGAGCTAGCAGCCGCTGGACTTGAATCAATTAACTTACTAATGTTTATATTTTGTTTTCGTACAACAGGTCTTGTTCTTAGTGACATAATCGAGAAATATTTTGTGTCGCCAACATTGCTTCGTGTAGTACGTGTAGCTAAAGTAGGACGTGTCCTGCGTTTGGTCAAAGGTGCAAAGGGTATTCGAACTTTACTCTTCGCATTGGCCATGTCCCTGCCAGCCTTATTCAATATTTGCCTGCTGCTATTTCTTGTAATGTTTATCTTCGCAATATTTGGGATGTCTTTTTTTATGCATGTCAAAGAGAAGAACGGATTGGACGATGTATATAATTTTAAGACTTTTGGACAAAGTATGATATTGCTGTTTCAGGTGAGTGATTTTAACTTGGATTGGGGGTTATAATGCGTGGTTATATCTTTTGTTGTTGTGGGATTTTCAATGTGAGTGATATTATTATGCTTTACTATAGTCACATGTCATTATTATCTTTCAATTTTGAACCACAACATTTTAAAACGTTTATTTAAACATATTATGTTACTACATATTCTTACGCCTTTTCTACTTTTAGTTTGAACTCCTTATGCTTGATATTTACATCTTTTTTTCAATTTGATTATAAGACTTTTAGCATGAAATGTATCGATACAAATATTAAGTAGCATTAGTTTCACAAAAAGCTTGTAATATCCGCTTTTTGGTGCATGCTGGTTGCCCTGAATTGCGCGCAACAAAAATTCGATTAGTAGTTAATTAAACGTAAAGCCTTTTTTTCTTTAATGAAGTTCATTGAAAAAATGTTTGAAAAACAATTTTCACATCTGACTTTTAAAATGATTTAACATAGATTTTCAAACGGATTTCACAGACCACAAAATGATTTTTAAAGTATATTTTTTACTTTGTTGGTAAAACGCCAAGTGTATAGCAACTAGAAAATAACTTAGTATTGACTCCAAGTTGATGGAAGGAATTTGGCTTAAGATGACGTCTCTAGGTTAGGTTAAAGTGGCTGTCATGATTGGAAAAAGACACATCTAGGCCAATAAATGGTGCATTGTGATAATGATGTCTCCAAGAAATAAAAAAAATTTCAGAATCATTTCAAGCTGTCAGGACCAACTGCGTTTTCCTAATACTAATTGTTTAACAAGTCAGGAAGGCCTGCAATGATCATATTCAATGGACCAAGTTTTTGCATGGACAAAAAAATTTAAGGCAAAAAATATTGCAATGTCCTAAATGCAGTAAGAATTTTTGGTCACTTGTAAAAAATATGAAGAATTCTTCCTCTTCCTCGGTCCCTACGCTCGAGGCAGTTCGTCTCCAATTCTTCGTTGCCAGAAAAGGACAAATCTTCTTTCGCACTTGTGCTGTGGCGAGAATCCTAAAGCCCCTTTTAGACAATCATTTCAGCTTCAGTTTCAGTTGAGCAATCGGTTAAGCTTTCAGTTAAACTGATGATGTGTAAATACTCGTTTAACTGAAACTGAGACTGATGAAATTCCAGTCAGTTATCAGTAAAGTTTTCAGTTAAACTGATGTGTAAATCTTCGATCTTCATTTAAGCAATAACTTCCGGTGAGTGTAAATTTCAAGTTCGTGCGGATAATGTCGAAACGAATGGACAATATGGTTGAATTTCTGGAAATTTATTGCGCACGTCCGTGTTTGTGAAAAAAAACGACGTTTTCTACCACAATTCGGTTAAAAGAGAAGCAGCATTATGGTATGTTACTTTGAAAATTAAAAGAGGTAGATGCAGAAGCGATGCAGGCAAAGGTCAAGCATTCGTTCTGCGTATAACAAGGAACTGAAGAAAGACGAACGCTCGAACGATCTCATCATACATAAATCCGTTGTCAAAACCCTTGCGTGAGCTTCATTCCCTATTCATGCCCTATTCTTCTGGGCTTGTTCCGAGCAGTTGGAAAACAGCATTTGTCCAGCCAATTCCAAAAAACGGCGAAGAACTCCAAATATCGTCCGATCGCACTTCTTTCTTTGCTCATGTGGAAACGCTGTTAAACTATCGGCTCAAGAAATATCTCGAAGACCAAAAGTACCTTAATCACCGGCAGAACGGCTTTCGCAGCAACAGGTCAACTAGTGATCTGATGCTTTACCTCACCGAACAGTAGAACAAATGCTTACATCATTTTGGAGATTATTGCACTTGATATTTCAAAGGCATTTGATAATGTCTGGCATCTTGCTCTTTCATCGACAACGCGTGCTTTCGGT
This sequence comes from Sphaerophoria taeniata, assembly GCA_943590905.1. NCBI lineage: Eukaryota > Metazoa > Arthropoda > Insecta > Diptera > Syrphidae > Sphaerophoria > Sphaerophoria taeniata. Next base: position 69,420,158 of record OX016542.1, read on the forward strand.
ACCGATGAACCCCTCCTTCGTTAGATTAGAAACTTTCTTTCAAAGCGTTCAATTCAAGATATATTGGGCGATTTCAAGTATGCAACCCACAAAATAAATGCTGCTGTGCATAAGGGCTCCGTTTTGTCTCCAACCCTCTTTCTCATTTTCATTAATGATCTCTTGTATGATCCTATTCATCCAATAAATTGTTTCGCTAACGATATAACCTTAGCGTTTCTTATTCGTTTTCAAACTCATATCCCTCCTCTTCGGATGTGGAACGGCAAAATATGATAAGCTCATTAAACTCTGACTTAAACAGCAATAGGGGGGTTTACATGGTCACACATGGTGTGACAACATGGTTGGACAACGACATGACAGCATTGCGTTTACACGAAAAACGATGTTGTACAACATCAGTTTGTGATTTTTCTTCTAGAGTGTGGACATACTATGGCGAGTATAATTTTAGCTTCAATTTACTTTCCACAATTCCGGATGACTTTTGTAAATTTCAAAAAATTCCCTCCAAAAAACATTATTGCAAATTGACAACATTTTCAACCAAAATTTCAAAACGCAATGAATTTAACGTCGACGAAATGGCTTCAGTTGTACAACATGTGTTTACAAAGGTTGGATGGTGTGATACACCACCAGGTTTTCCAAAAAAAATGGAAAACCATCCAACATGGTGTGTCAAGCGGTTGTTTTAGCGTTTACATGATCAAAATCGTCATATTCACACCATGTTGTCACACCATGTGTGACCATGTAAACCCCCCTAATGAGGATAAAAAACCGCGTAGTGTTAATGCTTCTTGTATCGTTGAAGCAAGATATACCCCTCCTGCCACTGTCCATGAGTGGCACTTGCATCAATGACACCGAACATTTCGAGATTCCCGGTATGTGCAACACTGACCACCTCTAGTGGAACGAACATATTGTATACGATGACTCAATGTTTTGTCATTATTGCTTCTACAGTCAGTGCTATAGCCACTTGCATACTCCTTTGAACAATTCAGTCGTACTACTCGCTCTTCTAGGTATGCTCATTAATTTATTATTGAGCTCAAATTTGGCCGTACTAATATATATTTTGAAACAACAAGGAAGTGTTCGTCCTTTTATTTATAATACTCGCACTTCTCAAAGTTCCTTGAGAGCGCATTAAATTAAAAAAAAAAAAATCCAACTGTTGACGTGCGAATATATACAAGTCTTGATTAGGAATTAATTTTGTTCGCTTAGAAATTGCTTGTATTTCTTTCTTTTTTTCTCAAAATTATGTTTGAATTATGAAGGAATTGGTTTTCTTTTTAGATTTCATGTGTTTTCTGAATATATTTTTCTGACTACTTTTCTCACACTCAGCAAAATATAAATAAATAAAAAATTTGCTTATAAAATAATAACCTGAACCCGCTGAAAGTCATATAAAAGTTAACTTATTTGCATTTATAATACAATCTCAAATTTCTTCTTCATGAATCACTTTATGTATAGCAGAAAACATTAAACATTTTGTTTTTATCTTGAATGTTTTTTATTTGCTTACTAAAATATTCCTTAAGTGGTCCACAGCATGTTCGAATATATATATTTAATTGGATTTGAATAATGTCCATTACATGGTTCTATAAACTTACACAATGGAAAATCACTTCAATAACCTTTTTTTATTGTTATCACCCCTACACAGATGTCTACTTCGGCCGGATGGGATGGTGTCTTAGATGCCATCATTAATGAGGAAGATTGCAATAAGCCGGACAACGATCGAGGATATCCAGGAAATTGTGGTTCAGCCACAGTTGGAATAACGTATCTTCTTTCATATCTAGTTATAAGCTTTTTAATTGTTATAAATATGTACATTGCCGTCATCCTCGAAAACTACAGTCAGGCAACGGAAGATGTCCAGGAGGGTCTTACTGATGACGATTACGACATGTATTATGAAATCTGGCAACAATTCGACCCAGAGGGCACGCAATATATCCGTTACGATCAATTATCCGAGTTTCTCGACGTCCTTGAGCCACCTTTGCAAATACATAAGCCAAACAAATACAAAATCATCTCAATGGACATTCCGATATGTCGTGGTGATCTCATGTATTGTGTGGACATTTTAGATGCTCTTACCAAGGATTTCTTTGCTCGCAAAGGCAATCCCATTGAGGAAACGGGAGAAATTGGCGAAATTGCTACAAGACCAGACACCGAGGGTTACGAACCAGTTTCGTCCACACTATGGCGCCAGCGGGAGGAGTACTGTGCGCGATTAATACAAAATGCTTGGCGAAAACACAAGTTGCACAAAGATGATGGTCATGAAGGCACTGGCGATGAGAGTGACTATGATGGCCCCAACGATGGTCCTGACAATGTGAACAGTCCAGATAAAATAAATGACGGTAGTGCTGGAGGAAGTGGTGGTCCATTGAGTCCTGGAAGTAGTAAAAGTTCGGGAGATCGAAAAGGTCGACAAACTGCGGTTTTAGTTGAAAGCGATGGTTTTGTCACAAAAAACGGTCATAAGGTTGTAATACACTCCCGATCACCCAGTATAACATCTAAAACGGCAGATGTCTGAGCCAGGCCTCGCCCACCCCTCCAAGAAGCACGACAGAATTAATAATTTTTCTACTTAATGAAATAACATCAAACGCATCTGTAGCAGTATTTTTTTTTCGTGAGAAAAATTACAACAGAAACAGCGAAAGACATCAGCTTAATAATTGCAGTATATGAAAGATAGATACTAAATAAAAAACATAGAAAATTATTAATTTAAAACTTAATTTTAAAATATAAAAGCAAATATTTCATTTTTATTTTTTTTTCAAGAATAAAATGAGAAGATTTATTTTTGCACTTAATTTTATATCATAATTCTTAAAAAATAAATAGAAGCTCTGGAAAATTTATAAAAGTATAAGAAACCGTATAAAACTATAAAACATTTCTTCTCATAGATAATTATTTAAGAAATATTTTTGTAACCAAGGAAATGTGACTTAAAAAAACAAAAAAAAACAGATTGGAAAGCCGACTGCCATATCAAATTTCTATTGACCTTTATAACTCACAATTTTTTTATTGATAAATTCAAAAATCTTAAGAAAAACACATAGCTTTTTCTTATCTTTAAAAATGAAATATTTAAAATCGATATCTTGGAGTTGGGGTGGAACATAAAACTTAAAATATTTAATCATTGATTTAAATAGAATAGTATTACAGTTAATTTCTAAATCAAACTGCATCCACAAAGCAAATCCAAAAATGTTAATCTCAAGCAAAATTCTAACAGTCTTGGGAATCATAAACTATTTATTTTTAATTTAATGAAAACATTTAATACAAAAACTTACAACAATTGCAAAGGAAAAAATATTAAATTAAGTGTCGCGATGTTATAAAAAAAAAAAAAAAAATAACAAAAAACATTAAAGACAAAGTCCATGTGCAAGATAAGCTGTGTAAAGTCGGTGTGAACAATGAGTTTATGAAGTGAATATTAAAATATCCGGAAAATACAACATCTATATACGGTGTAAAAGCGAATGAATGAGTGAAGATAAAAAAAAACACCAACAGCAATTCCAATGAAAAAAAAAATTTAAAAAAAAAACTAACAAAAAGACAATTAAAACTCAAATATCTTAAGTACATTGAAAAAAGTAAAAAAAAAAAACAATCATTTGAAATTGAAAAAAATATGTATGCACGATAAAAGCTTTAATTAACTTAAAAATTAACAGAAATGTATGTACTTCATTTAACAAAAAAGATGGGTATGTGTAATAATTAAAGAAAATACTTTTGATTTGACAAAATGTATGTTACTCAAAAAATTAGTTTTATATTTGTTAACTGTTCAAACATCTGAAGTCGTATTTTTGTATTTATTTCTAGTTAAATATTATTTGCTAAGACAAATATTTCGCCATTTTAATTCTATTTTGCATTTTATTTATAATGTAGGTGTTTTTATTTCTTATTTTTTAGTATTTTTATTTGTCTGCACATATTTCATGAACAGAACAATGTCTGGCTTACAGTTAAACGATTAACCGTGCACAAACGTAAATGTTGTGGTTGAAATGATTGAAAAGTGGATTCTTTCAGAAAAAAAATCGTTCTTATTCAAAACAAAAAATTATAGGCTTTTGTATTACGTTAATTAACAATTTCTAAATTTTCTATAATTTCTGTGACATTTTGCATAGCATAATATGACAGACTTTTCCAAAGGAAAATTAACCCTAAATTGGTTTTCTTTGATTTTAATTCAATCACAGTTTAAGGAAAAAAACATTGAGAAACATTTGTTCGAGTATCGATCATATTAATAAAAATCTATAATACACAATTGTAAAAAAAACGGTTATGTGTACAACTTAACTTAATAAAGAAAATAAGTACAGAGCTTAAAGTAAAATTCAATTTTTAATTTTATTTCTGTTCTAATAAGAAATGTAGTCAACATTTACTTTGAGTAATTTTCTTTATCATAATCTACTGTGCTTTTTACTCATTGCGATAAAAAACCATTATTGTAAATAATTCACAAGCAATCACAGTTAGAATTTTATTTTTATTTTCTTCAGTTCCGAAAAATAGCTTTTTCCTTTAAGTTGTTTTATTTCCTTGGTTTTTCATTAACAAAAGGGAATAAAAAATAAATCAAGTTATTTGAGTTCCCGACACAAGGAGAAACTCTTATATACCAAGGCAAAATTTAATTAAAATCTACTTAAAAATAATTTTCAATGAAATATTAATTTTTATATTTAAAATTTCTGCGTGCACTCAATTTAACGAGGGGTAGGGCGAGTATAAGAAAAGAAGATACATTTAACCATATTATAATTATATGGCTATATACTAAATGTTTGTATATATATATATACAATAAAAACAAACTTCAGATCGACAAAACACAATACCTTATAATTTAATGATAAATAGTATTCACATAATATATAAATGTATATAATTATATATATATTTATATATACATATATGTATGTGTATATATATATACACATTTATATCATACATATAAATATTGTTATTTGTATATGATGTATTGACATTAAATATGTTATGTATAAATATAATCATATAAATATGTACATATATATTATATATATACATATATATATATATATATGTATATTTAAATCTATTAAGGTTAATCAAGCATCTTGCTTATTCTCTATGCATCGAAGATCAACTATGAATTTCTACAACCCAGGACTAAAATAAAAGAATAAAAATATCTTAATTAGTAATATATTTTCTTGTACAATAATAATTATTATAAACAAATTTTCTTTAAATAAAGAATTTCAGAAATTCACAGTTGATTTAATATGTATATGGAAGCAGCAAAACCCAATAACATTATGATAAACAAAAATTTAGCTAATTTTTTTCTAAAAGAACTTTAAAAAAATGTGTAGATTAAATAATTACAAATTTAAATTAAAAAAAAAAGCAAAAACAAATAAAAAACTGTAAATTGGTGGAATGAAACAATTTTTTTAAAAATGCTTCTTTGTTAACACTACATTCTAGCTTTATACATTGTAAAATATACATAAGAAAATCTCTAGTTATACACAAAGTATGAAATACATAAATAAAGAAAAATATAGACATATAATAATTAATCAATTACGTTTATATGCAAACCAAGGAATTTTTTATTTTGCAAAAATCTTGAGCTATTTCTAAAACAAGTTTTTTGTTTTATTTTGTATGCTTTTGAGTTTTTAATTAAATTAAAATAGGGACAAGGAATTCTAGGATACAAGTATGGCTTATGAAATAAAATCATATATATTTAACAAAAACAAACAAAAAGTAGATTAATCAAATAAAAAATGTTTCGAGTACAAAATGCCATCCAAACAGTGGAATGAAAATAAGAGTAGTTTCAAATTAACATAAAAGATGGTTAACGTTCACACATTTTATAGTTTTTTTTTATTCTTTCCGCCATATTACAAAAGAAAATCCTTTTATTTGTATAAACTTATGTTAGAGAATAGATCCGTTTCTTATTTCTAAAGTGCAGCCAATGAACTCCACTGCTATTGTACTTCGAACATTTATGTCTGATGTATTATTACATAAGTACCTTTCTTTCCACTACGCTAACTAATTAACTCCAAATAAATAGCATCTTCCCCGGCTATATCGGAGTGAAACGCATCCGTGGCAGGTCCACAATATTTTGATTTTTCTTTTTTGTGATTTCAAACTACTATTATTTTTTAGATCAAGATGTTAGCAAAAATAAAACAAAATTAAGCCATACTTAAAAGTACGAGTAAATTAATGAGTAACGTTCGTCTTAGTGTGGGGATACAATGAAAAGTTAAAGAAATTGTATTAAAAAAAAACACACACACACACACATATGTAGGTAAATCAAAATATAATTATTAAGAAAAGCCTTTGATCATGTTAAGTTTTTTCTTTAAATTTTTATATTTGTATATTCTTCTCTAGTTTATTTTTTACATTACGTAAAACAAATAAATAAATAAATTTTAAAATTTATAATTCACGCCTGTGTCATAGAAGAAATTACTAAATTAACAAAAGAAGAAAACAACTATACCCGATGCACAATACATTTTAAATGTAATTATTAACTTAACAACAAGCAAACAACATTTTATTTTACTATAAGAGAATTAAAATAAAATAAAATCAAACAAGAATTGTAAGAATTATTATTATTGCTTTTTTAAGTTTTCGTAAGAGTTAAGTATTTACAGTAAATGAGTAACAAATTATAAAAATTATGTAAAAAAAAAAAAAAATCAAGAAGACAAATATGATGTAAAAACATAAAAGCGAAACATTTTTTCACACTTTAGCTTAATAAATTGTATAAAAAAATAAAATGAAATATAATATGAAATTTAATTGAATTTGTTATGCAAATGAAATTGTTGTTTTTTGTTGTCTACCTTGTAACGGTAATTGCTGTTCCTAATTGACTAGTATGCGGTCTTATGAAACTTCATTTTATTCCTCTGAACCACAGGAATCTAAAAGACCCTAAAAGAAAGTGGACTAAGTTGTCCAGTCAGAAGAGTGCGGGTAGGCACGATAGCGAAGAGTCCAATAGACTTGCTCGTTGGTGGGGTGGGTCTTGCATCCGCAAATGGACTGCTCTATACTTAATGGTGCCTAAAAACAAACTAATGCTGCTATTCTCGTCACCAAATTCACACAATCTATACCTTACATTTACACAGGTTACTACTCTTGGTAGAAACACCATGGTTATCGCACCATATTTTATCGTGATAACCCCTTAACTAAAGTCACAGTTAATTAAACCTGACTTTTCATTCCACCGTCTGCACTTCCCTTTGGCATCCCACTTCCCTAAACTCACTCACCAATGCGTATTCGAACGACATTATGTAAATATGTCAATAACAGGAAAAATTCCATTATATCTTACTTGGTTTATTCAAAGATCAAAAAGCAAAAATTATGTAAAACATTGTCTTATAGTCTACATAGTATTTAATAGGAATGAAAAAAGTTTTAATAAAATATGGTTTCAACTGAAAACTATGTTCACTGTGGCGAATACGTATTTTTTTTTTGTACCTAAATTTTTAATAATTCAAATTCCTTATATATGGTTCTATTTACATTAAGAGTAAAGTAAAGTAAAAAAAAATTATATCGATACATCAAAAGTAAGTTATTTTGAAAGGTTCATTGACCTTCTGTTAAAATTATCTCATGTTATAAAAGAAAAGGTCTTCGCAAGTGATTTAAAAGGAAAAAAACACTATTCACATATTCACTCAGATTCAACTATTACTGTTAATTGTCTGTTAACTGACCTTACTCAATCAAATCTCTCTATTATGATCAGTAGCAAGTGTCGGGCATTGCTCCAATTCATCCATATGATATCAAACAGTAAATCAATATATCAAGTGGGGCGCATGAATTAGTGGTGGGGAAGATGCGTTGATTCGGAGTTTCTCTCTAAACTCTTATACACTTATGCTAAAATTATGTTAAGATATCTTAATATGATTAGAGTGATTACGACGAGTGAGCCTTATGCATGAGAATTAATTTTACTGAAATAAAACTAAATATCGAGTAGATCTTAAATTAGTCGATCTCTGGAATTCGATGACCTTGGATGTTGGTTGTCGGTTGCCGCTGCTGATGACGATGAGGTTTTGAGGTTAGGTTAGGTACGGGTGTTTTTATCCAGGTTAGTATTAGACAGGTATTTTATACAAACCAGGTAAGTACATGTATGTTATTTCTGCTGGGCACTTATGAAGCGGCCACATGCGCCTACCCTCATGCACCCGGCCAAAGACAAACAGGTTTGACCGATGACGGACCTCGCGCTATGCGCAATGGCCAAGAAAATGTTTGTGTTGACGTTCAAAACGGTTGCTGGCTGGCCAATGTGCGTCGACGACGACATGGTATGGATGGATTAAACAAACCTCAAACTTTCTTTTTTTCACATAAAGATTACCTGTTGAGATTTTATACAACCTTAGGGTGACTTCCAGAACACGAGGTGATCTCCTCAATTTTCCTATAGGGAACTCCCCCAAATCGCTAAATTTTCCAGCAGATTCTTCCCAAATTTGGCACAGAATTTGGGGCGATTTTTAAGCTGGCGCTGATGCTGATTAGGCGTTTTCTGTATTCGTAGTGCCAGGCAACTCGATGTATGGTGGCTACGGGCCTAGACGCCGCGGGTTGAATTTAGAAGGCCCTTCAAAACTTCCTTAAGCCTCGTCGAAAAATAGCTGCTACAAAACGCTCCAACGACGTAGAGTGTGGAAACTTACAAGCTTAATCTGGTTAATCCAGTTCTTCTCGACGATTAATATTTTTGCTGTGTTGGATCAAATTTAACTAGGTCTTCACAAGTCTGCAGCCGAAGTAGAAAAGAAAGTAGGTTAGCCACACTAAGCCTGGTTACTTGGTGTGATACGGAATTGAAACGATAACCATTGTTGGTTATCGAAACGTAACTCAAATGAAACATTCAGTGATCGTCACAATTTTGATATCGGTATATAAGGCAAACGAAACACTCAGCGGCAGAGTTCACTGTGGGAATATTGTTGATACAATAAAAGTGATTTATAAAAAAAAAAAAAAATCTATATCCCATACAACCTACCTACCTTTGCAAGAACCCCAACTGCGGGTCTCAAGCGATCCTAAAAATCACCCCTTTAGACTTATTTGTTAAAGAATCGGCAGCAAGCAGCGCTCTTCTACTTAGTAAAACCAATATCTAGGGAACTAATCAACACGGCCATACCATTATTCTTACAAAATACGTTGGCAACAACGTTTGTACAGATTACATGAAAACTTATTTAAACTTCAATAAAAACTTTATTACCAGCTTCCCCAATAGAGAAGATTAGGAAAACAGTGTCCCTTACACTAATGAATCGAACTTTACCATATTGACTGATGGTTCGAAAATGATTACTGGAGTAGGCGTAGGGGCAGGTTTCTACTCAGAAAACTTTAACCTTGCCAGTGCCAGTTCATTCAGACTCCCCGAAAAACGCTGCTAATCAAATATCCATGATGGCGATATCATACGCTGATATCACATTTTTCATTGATAGCCAAGCAGCAATAAAAGCAATCTCTGCCACTCAAATCAAGTCAAAGCTTGTTTCTTGCTGTCGCCAAGAGCTAAGGGTTCTTGGTATGCTGCATAACGTAAGGCTCTCTGGGTTCCCGGTCACAGTTGTGTGCCGGGTAACGTGCCTCTCTCATAGAACTTAACATCAGAATCCCTCAATGTGAATTAAAAAGAAACATTATTAAAAATATCATTCAAATAGCAAATGATAGATGGAACCTACTAGAAACCTGCGGTAACACCCCGAAACCTTGGCCTTATTACGACCGTCCCTAAGATCCCTGATAGGCGTGATAACGGGACATAACCTACTTGGCTACCACAAAAAGAAAATGGGGCTTAGTATGGATGACATATGTAGAGGCTGCGGAAATGAAGAAGAGCACGAAAACACCGCTCACTTCCTATTCCACTGTCCAGCACTCTGCCAAACTAGATAAGCATTTTTAGGCAACTATTTCTTTAATGAACTAGAAGAACTATCAGAATTGTTAAGTCCACCAAATGGCTCGATCAATCATAAGCTTCATAGGTTAAAACACTTTTTCAGAAGTTGCAATACTTCAGGGTATCACAAAAGAACTATATTGATCTAAGTGTGACGGTGACAAAACCAACTGTCAGACCATATAACCTAACCTAACCTACCTCTGTAAGTAATAGTAATACAGGGGCAGATTTGGCTACCATACTTTGGCTTTGGCATGTGATTCTTATCCTCGATAAAACATATGAGCAATATCCTAACTATGACATTAAAACTGTCCTCGGCGATTTTAACGCAAAGATAGGAAAAGAGGACATCTTTGGTGGACCAGTCGGAAAGCACACATAAAGGAATATGGAGATCTCCGGATCAATCAACCGTCAACCAGATTGATCACATTGCGATCGACGGAAGGGACTTGTCTAGCATTCTAGATGTTAGAACTTTCTAAGGAGCTAACATCGACTCAGACCACTACCTCTTCGTAGCCAAGATAGTGCTACGAATATCCTGACAATGACCAAAACAAGGAAATGCTGCAAAAAAATTCGACGTCGGATCGCAAGAGATCGCAAGATCCTTCTCAAGTAACCTCTTAAGAAGTCCTATGCCGCCAACATCAAGACCACTGGCAATATTTCCAGAAAGCAGTTAGAGATGCCACCTCTAATGTGCTAGCTAGGTTTCACACGGCCACCAAAATGAAACCCCTGGTTTGACGAAGAATGAAGGCAGGCCCATGCAGCCAAGCAGAAGGCATACAGAGCTGCGCTACATAGAAGGACAATAGCTGCTCGTGAGCTCTACAAGCAAACGAGGGGAGACGAACGCGCGGATTCCCAGAAGAAAAAGAAGGAGCATGAGAAGCGTCAGATCGACGATGTTAAGAGAGCCAATAGCAGGAATGAAGTTTGGAGGTGCTATCGATGAATGGAACGTCAGCATTGTTTGCCCGATCCTGAAAAAGGGAGATTCTCTAAACTGGGCCAACTGCAGAGGAATCAGCCTACTTAACACCGCTTACAAAATCCTGCCGTTATATGTGAACGTCTGGAGCCTTTCGTCATTAATCTGATTGGTTCTTATCAATGTGGCTTAAGACCAAGAAAGTCAACCATCGACCAAATTTTCACTTTGCGGCAGATCTCGGATAAAACCTATGAACTCCAAATCGATACCCACCACCTCTTCATCGATTTTTAGGCCGCGTATGACAGTATCTACAGAGACGAACTGTATAAAGCTATGTCCAGTTTTGGCATCCCTGCCAAGCTCGTTCGCTTGTGCAAAATGACGATGGAGAACTCACGTGGCGCCATCAAGGTTGGCAACGAGCTTACGGAATCTTTCGATGTCAAACAGGATTCGGACAAGGTGATGCACTGTCGTGCGATTTCTTAAACATCGTTCTTGAGAAGATAGTGCAAAACTCCACCTTCAACACCAGAGGCACTATCTTCCAAAAATCTGTTCAACTTCTCGCGTACGCCGATGATATTGATATAATGGGAAGAACACAGCGTGATGTTAATGGTGCCTTTGTGAGAATTGAGACAGAAGCGGCAAAAATGGGTTTAGCTGTAAATGAGGGAAAAACAAAATATACGCTACGAGGAAGGACACCCAACACCGACGATCGTTTAATAACAACCAATGCAAAGTTGGTATTATGAATTATTTCATCACTATAAAGAAGAAATAATTTAAATTCACGGTCACATAAAATCCCCAGATCCATTTTCTACTAATGCGTTAACGTGAGAAAGGTCGTTGTTTGGCATTTGCTAATGTTGAGTTCTAAGCAATTTTGGGTACTCTAGGTTGATATATCTTCACGTGCTGCAATGATTTTGAAAATGTTCGGATCGTCAGCTTTAAAAGTTACTTGACAATGTTTAATGTCCATGTCGTTAATTGTAAGGGTAAAGAAGAGAAAGCCTAAATGAGTACCTTGGGGTAAGCCAGAAGTGGCTAGAATAGAATTGGAACGAGCGAATGGACTACAACACTCCAGCCAAGAAAGTTTTCTCTTCGCAGCCTAGAGGTTCGAGACGACAAGGAAAACCGAGGTTCACCAGGATTGTACAATTTGCCCTTAGAGTAACCTTGACACGACATTCTGATCAGTCGTCCTCAAGTCCTCTTTTTCTGGTGTAAGAGATTGACAGGAAAAGTGAGCACTATTTTCGTGCTCATTTTCGTCACCACAGTATCTGTGAAGATCGCCGGCGGTGCTGACCCCCATCTTCTTTCTACGTGAAGATGGAAACTGTCGATGCTATAGCGAAGGTACGCAAGTTTCTCTCAGAAATAATAATTAATGAGAAACGAAAATATTTATAAGGTTTTTTAGATTTTTGTTATCGACGGATGTTTTTAATATAAGTTCATAAAACCTTCAAAAACTCACCAATGAAATACAAAAAGAAACCGCCAATGGCATCTAATATATAAGGTTAGATTTTAATTTCTGAAAAAATGAAAGCGTTCCATCCGCGTACTTCAACCCACTACCAGCTACCCTGTACCCACTACCTACTACGCTCCACCCTCTACCCACTACCTTCTACCCCCTTCCCGTTAACCTCTTCCCAATACCCTCTACCCACTTCTCGCTACCCTCTAACCTCTACCCACTCCCTGATACTCTCTACCTTATGTCTGCTACCCTCTACCATATATTCGCTACTCTTTACCTTTTTACCGCTACCCCCTTTCCTCTGCCCCCCATTTTCACCCGTTACCCTTAGCCACTACCCCCTATTTTATACCCACTACACTCTCACCGCTAACCTCTACCCACTACCCGTAACACTCTACCCACTACCCTCTACCTTCTGCCTGCTACCCTCTGCCCACTACCCTCTAATCGATACTCGCTACCATCTACCCGCTACCCTTTACCTTTTTACCGCTACCCCCCCCCCCCCCATTTTCTACCTTTATCTCTACCCACTACCTTCTATCCTCTACCCTTTACACTCTACCCAATACCCGTAGACTCTACTCGCTACCCGCTATCCTCTATCCGATGCCGATTATTTGTTTTGATTGATCCCCGACAAAGAAAAAAAAGGAATTGAAAATTGAATCCTTGTATATGGAACAACTAGTTTTATCAAGATTGGTGTCTTCAGTTTCCTCTGCTACACAAAAAAATCATTTTCTAGATGGTGAGAATAGTCTTTGTATATTTATATAACTTACAGCCTGATTCTCCCCCTTGTCAGAAATCATAAGTCATGAGCCCTTGTAACTTTTTCTTTTGAGGATTCTTGTGATTCGTTAACATTTGTCGGATTCTCCCATAATCCTCACAAGAAAGGTCACAACGAAACTCACCACAGTCAAGGTGAATATGGAAATGTCATCAGCTTATCATTGAAAAAATTTAAAAGATTTCAAATTTGCCAATCAACAACTCAGCTCTACAATATGTCTGCAACAGGTATGATAAATTTTATAGAAAGAAGAAGAAAATCGCGATGGTAAGAGGACTTCCGTGGAAAGAAAAAGGATTGATGAGCCTCTCTTCAGCATTAATCAAAGATTCCAAAAAGGTAAACTATATTTTTCTAGGACAACCCAGACAGTATATAAATCGTTTTCTTGTTCCAACGACTTCTTTGTTGACTGTGAGTAAGGCCACTTTTTTAAATAAAAGGTCCCGTCACACACTGAAAGGAAAGTACTTTCAGAAAGCAAAAAGCTTTCTGAAAGCAAACATTTCATAGTGTGACGACCCGAAAAGTACTTTCCTGAAAGCGTTTCTGAAAATGATTTGCTTTCTTGAAAACACTTTCAGAAAAAAAACTTTCACGGTGTGACTAGCTCCTGAAATCGTTTTCAAGAAAGCAAATCACTTTCAGAAAACGCTTTCCACTTTCAGAAACTGTTTGTGAAAGTTTTTTGCTTTCTTTAAAACGAATGTATGTTTTACATAGAACCTACTCCGGTGGGCCAAAAATAAAGGAAGTAGGTGATAAGTTCACAATTGTTTTTGTGGTAAGGGTGCAACTGTGGCAGTACATTCGCTAGGCAGATATCAAAGTGCCAATGTTTGATATAAGGCACTGCAAACCTCTGGAACAATTTTGGTGATTGCTGGCCGGGAAATACGAAACACTTGAGACAGTGTATTGTAATTATCTTATATTTTTAAGATTAATCTTTTCGGCTGTTTTGGTCTCAATAATTTATTAATGAAGATAATCATTATTTTTCCCAACGTTTCGACTAAGTTTTGAGTCTTCTTCAGGAAAAGAGTAATCTTAAAAATATAACATAACATAGAAATTGGTGAAAACAAAAATCATATCATATTGTAATTATCGACATGTGCAAGGTGTTTCAGTGTCAGAGCTACTATTTCCTCTACACTGATAGGCACACGCCATGGTGTATTTTGTTTTTTTTACAAACGGACGTACTTTGTCACACAGGAAATTAAACTGCTCCTCCGAAACGTGAGCAAAGTTGCGGAAAAACTCGTCTCCTTCTGCGCGCAAATCCTTCATGAGCCTTACGTGGTACTGATTTTCAGCACCACGTTCCCAAAATGGTCGCACCCAAATTGACCTACAATTCCTCGCCTTGTTCTCAGTAACGTGCACTTTCAGAAAACGTTTTCTGCTTTCAGAAACTGTTTGTGAAAGTTTTTTGCTTTCTTGAAAGCAACGCTTTCGCTTTTATAGTGTGACGACCCAAAAAATGTTTACAGAAAATTTAGTTTCTTGAAATAAAAATGTTTTCAGAAAGCACTTTCAGAAAACACTTTCCTTTCATAGTGTGATTGCTCTCTGAAAACACTTTCAGAAAAATAATAAACTCTAAAATTTGGAAACGCTTTCTGAAAGTATTTTCCTTTCAGTGTGTGACGGCTCCTAAAGACTAGTATACAGTTCTGTATGAAAAAAATTGTACGTGTCAGCTCCGACGCGCGACTTGAGTTCACTCAATAAGAATGATTTGATTACCTTAAAATATATAATACGCAAAGGATTGAATTCATATATTCATACATCTATTCATAATAATTTGATAAAATATTATACTAAAATACTTACGGTAAGCAATATGAATGTCAACAACTTTGTTTAAAACGTTCTTACGTATTTTTTAATGAATCAATGTAGTTACTTCTACAAACATTTTTGTAAATAATGAATAAATCTACAAAACTGCATCATTACATTTTCAGAACAGTTACATTTCTTATCAACTTTTCATTAATTAATGATGAAAATTCAAATGGGTCCACATTTATCGTGCATTATTGCATACAAAATGGAATTGAATGTTGATAAATTCTACATTGAATTAAAGCCTGAAGCCTTGTGCTTCTAAAGAGATCTTAATCTTGAAGATCCGATTATTAGAACGCACGCTAGGATGCTTTTAATCGAAAAACAACGATCGAATTTTGGCCATAGCGGGATTCTCCCACAGGTGATGTGTCATTTTGTACGAACCAAGCAGGTCGTTTGTGTGCAATAATATTTATTTTAAAATCGAGATTGTGAGGCTTGTACTAGACGTAGCCTTACAAATGAGGTATCAAAATCACCGTTATTTCATGTGGATTAGACATATGGAAATATCAACAACCAGTCTATAGGATTAAAACTTATATACCAATTTATGTGAAAATGTCTTAATTGGCCATATTAATGAGTTACCGTTATAATTAATGTATAATAAATTGAAGAGCATGAAATTCTGTATCATGTGTGAAAATTGCACCATTCTACGTTGAAATCTCTGTTCAATAAAATAGATTCGACGTGGCACTAAAACTTTCACCCCCTATTTTCACCCCCCCTCGGTTATTTTTTTTTAAACTTTGAATGTCATACTTATTTATGTTTAGTCAAAAGCCATAAAAATGACTTTTAAACTTCTAACCTAATCGACCTCCATACAAACTTTGACCTAACATTTCAACCCCTTGTGACCTTTTCGACCCCTTTTATTGCGTTAAAAAACACCGTGTGCCCTTCTCCAGATTCTAGTCTGTCTTACTACCAAATTTCATCTAAATCGATCCAGTAGGTTAAAAGTTATTAAGAGTTAAAAAAAAGCGTTAGTAGACAATTTTTTATAACGCTTTTTTCAATGATTGATTTTCCTGTCCATATTTTTTCCATACCGGGGTCTATATATGAATCGATTCTAAAGGAGTAAACTCCAAAAAAAAATAAGAGGAGAAACACAAATTTTTTTCATGAAAAAATTTCTGAAAAATAAATTAGCTGTCACTGTGAAACTTATGTCGAATATTTCAATTTTTTTCTGCCAAAACAATGAGCTTCTCATTGTTTTGTGTGAAAAAAAAATCTAGGTGAGCATAAATTTTTTTCGATTTTAGTTTACAGCTCGGATGACAGTGGTGAAATGAAAAAAATATTTTTTTTTCGGCAAAAATCTCTCCCATAAGAAATACATTCGTTTTTTTTTTGCAGAACTGTATACTAGGCTTTAAGCTTCGAACGAAAAAAAAATCACTAGTCTCTGATGAGCATTTAACATATAAAACGCCTTTTTAGGTCAACGCCTTCAGCCAGGGCATACAAAGATCTGTGCGCCTTTTGGTATTTTTTTCTTAAACTACCAGAAAATGGGTACAATTCGAAGAGATTCTTGAATTCAAAATGACAAATCTCAAATTATTTGCTAGCTATGACCTGCTCTCAAGGAGATCACAATTTCGATTGTTTTTGTGACTTTCACAAGTTGTGCTTTTAGGGTAGAATACGAAAAATTCACAAAATCAATTTCACCTCTTCTTATGACTTGTGAGGTATCAGTGATGATGGGGAGAATTGGGCTGTAAGGCAGAGGTAGCAATTAGCACCTTTGGATAATTATACATTCTTGGCTAGTAGCTGCAAGTTGGAAATCGATTGTAGCGCCATCTCGAGACCTGGAACAGAAACAGTTTGTTTTAGATAAGTTGGTATTGTAAACAAAAAAACAAGACGGCAATCGATTTTGGCGCCATCTTGAGACCTAGCAACTAAACAGTTTTTGTGCACATAAGTTGGTAGTGTGAAAAACACTGCTTCTATTCCAGGTCTCAAGATGGCGGCAAAATCGACTTCTGTCTTGCAGCTATCCAAGAACATATTTATATATATATAAAAGGGCTGTGCTGTGTTTCTATGCGACAACAATATTTACATTGATTCTTAAAAGTGCGCGTACAGTTAAGAGTGTTCCGGAGCAAAACAGCGTTTTTTCAAATGGTATTGTGAAGCGACTGTATGTCG
Organism: Sphaerophoria taeniata; assembly: GCA_943590905.1. Lineage (NCBI taxonomy): Eukaryota > Metazoa > Arthropoda > Insecta > Diptera > Syrphidae > Sphaerophoria > Sphaerophoria taeniata. The sequence goes on from OX016542.1 coordinate 69,437,604, forward strand.
TATCGAAATGATTTATGTGTCATTGTGTAGACAAAAACTGTTTCTAAATAATCATTGGAGCACAATTTCAATTTAGTACTTTGTTACTTAGTAGTAAAGGCTCAAAAACGCCAAAATTGCCAAAAATCGTACTTTTTCAAAGAAAATTCCATCAAAATAAAAACATTTTTCGCTAACATTTCTTAATGAGCATTAAATTCGACATGTAAACTGTATAACTATTGGAGAAAAAATTAACTTTTTAAACAAAAAAGAATTAAAAAATTATGAATAAAATTTGTATTATTGATAAGCAATTTTTCTTATGATGCGATATTTATTTTTTTTTTAATCTCTTAATTTATTTAGCACGTACTTGTTTTCAACACATTGCAATCAAAACATTTTGAAAAAACTTTGATCAAACACATTTTATTTCAAAATTAAGAGATAGCCAAATCTGCCTAAATTTGAAAATTCAAATCAGTAACGGCTGCCGGAAGTCATGATTCTCATAGGAACGTGATTCTCTTTCTCTTAGCAAGATGCATTTAGTTCAAAATTTGTCGTGTGGCGCTTCAAGCAGTAAGAAGAAGTAAGAATTTTCAGTTTCAGTCCGGAACTTTGTATATGGATTTACCAGGTAATATCAAGAATGGTTTTCTGCTTGGTTTGACAGTTTTTTGACAGTTTTTTACATTAGTTTGTAATGTGTGTTCTCTGCTTGCTTGCTTGAAAACCATTCTTGATAATACTAGGTAAATCCATATACAAAGGTCCGGAACACTCTTAAGCGATATTTTGAGCGAAAGCTTCTGTGAAAATTCTCAAGATGGCGCCATCATCGTTTCCAATCTTGAGACTGCTCACTAAATATATACAATATAAAGTTTCGCACCACTTTTTCAAGCGAGTTGAAGTTGAAAAATAGAAAACAGTATTAACAACATCAGTGTTTTCAGTTTTTTGTGCTACATCAAAAGAAAAAAAGAAAAAAAACAATCCCAAAAGCCGTGTTTTATTGGGAACTTAGCTTAGCTCAGTAATGGGAATTCGAATAAAACGCTATAGTCAGTTTTGAACAGAGTTTCGTTCAGCCGAATGTCAAATATCGAAACATTCCAAGCGCCATCTTTACACCTATCTGAAAGCAATTTTTTTTTAAAATGAGTTTCTATGGTGAAAAACTATTTTCAAATATCGAAATCTTTCAAACGCCATCTTGAGACTTATCTGGAAGCAATTTTTTTTAGGCCGTGTGTGAATTGCGATAAAATGTGTATTAAAACTTGACATTTGGTTAAAACTTGACACTAGCGTGTTGAATAAAATGGGTTAAAATTTATCTTGCTGTGGAGCAGGTTAAATGGGTTAAAATTTTGACGTGTCTTCTTTTCAAATAAATGATAGAGAAGTTTGCTTCTGTTTTGTTGATTTGTTCTATTTTTCTCCGTTTTATTTAGTTCTATGTAATAACGAATTAATAATTGCATTGATGTTTCGAGAGATTGAAATGAAATACTTTTTTTTCATCATATTTCAAAGCCAAAAAACGAAATAATTTTTCTTTATTTTGAGAATGATAACAGATGTCAGCTGGGAGAACATGTTTTGCAGTGTTACCACATGGAAAAAATCAATCATCCAAAAAGGGAAATTTTCGTTTGAAGATATTTTACTGTTGCTTCAAAATATCAAATTACCACTGCAAAATTGAGAAAAATAAATAAAACAAAGTTTGTTTGTAATTTTTCGTGACTTTTCAATGAATTCGTTGCTTAAAGTTTGGTTTTGAAAACAAATTTATTTTACCTAGAAGAACAAAAACATTTTTCGTTGAGGGGAATTTCGTAAATCATGAGGGAAATTTCTTAGTACTACGCAGAAATGTTGGTTAAAAAAATCCCTTTTAACGCAATTCACACAGCAAATGGCTAAATTTGTTCCCTTTTTTCACCAAACGTCAAATTTTAACCAAACGCCAAGTTTTAGGCCGTGTGTGAATTGCGTTAAAATGTGTATTAAAACTTGACGTTTGGTTAAAACTTGACACTAGCGTGGTGAATAAAATGGGTTAAAATTTATCCTGCTGTGGAGCAGGTAAAATGGGTTAAAATTTTGACGTGTCTTTTTTTCAAATGAATGATAGAGAAGTTTTCTTCTGTTCTGTTGATTTGTTCCATTTTTCTCCGTTTTATTTAGTTCTATGTAATAAAGAATTAATAATTGCATTGATATTTCGAGAGATTGAAATGAAATACTTTTGTTTCATCATATTTTAAAGCCAAAAAACGAAATAATTTTTCTTTCCTTTGAGAATGATAACAGATGTCAGCTGGGAGAACATGTTTTGCAGTGTTACCACACGGAAAAAAACAATCATCCAAAAAGGGAAATTTTTGTTTGAAGATTTTCTTACTATTGCTTCAAAATATTGTAAAATCTAGAAAAATAAATAAAACAAAGTTTGTTTGTTATTTTTAGTGACTTTTCATGAAATTCGTTGCTTAAAGTTTGGTTTTGAAGACAAATTTATTTTACCTAGAAGAACAAAAACATCTTTCGTTGAGGGGAATTTCGTAAATAATGAGGGAAATTTCTTAGAACTACGCAGGAATGTTGGTTAAAAAAATCCCTTTTAACGCAATTCACACAGCAAATGGCTAAATTTGTTCCCTTTTTTCACTAAACGTCAAATTTTAACCAAACGTCAAGTTTTAATACACATTTTAACGCAATTCACACACGGCCTTAATACACATTTAAACGCAATTCACACACGGCCTTACAATGAGTTGCTATGGTGAAAAACTATTTTCTTCCAAAAGGTTTTGACATTTGATAAACGAAAAACACAACGAAAAACTCAAGTGTCGAATTGCTAAAACCTTATCTTCAGGAAATTCCTAACTTATTTTTACTCAGTTTTCGGTTGTTGTTGTTTGACATGTAATTCCTATTGCTGAGCTGAGCTAAGTTCCCAATAAAACACGGCTAATACCAAACTTATGTAAAAAAAAAAAAAAAAAACGGCTCAAGATGGCACTACAGTCGATTGCAAAGTCGTCGAAGGTTCATATACAATGTGTACCTGCTACCTTCCGTCATCTCAGAAACAGTGATCACTTTATAACAAGATTGGAAACCTACCTACGTTTTACCCTCCAAATACCGCAAAAGTTATTCTTTTCATGCACACATACTCTTGCAGCTAACTTGCTTTTTATTATGTAGGCAACTGTATCTTTATTACAAAAACACGCATACTCTTACAGCTAACCTGCCCCTTTAGTTTGTATTACACGCATACTGTTTCAGCTAACCTGCTCCCTTAGCTTGTAGGCAAATGTCACTTTGACAGCAAGCTTTCCAATCTTGGTATAAGTGATCACTGTCTCAGAAATTATAGAAGCTAGCAAAAAACAAATCTTGATAGTACAAGTTGTTCCGTATACAAAAGAAGATACCTACTAAATTTTGAGAATGTGTTCACCACACCATAAATACCTTCTCAAAATTCATAAGTTTATACACGCATACGTTCTCTAAATTCGTCCATTAATCAAATGCTCACAGTTCAGTTTCTGATCTCCTTTTATTTCGGTTTCTTGTCGTCTTGAATTGGCCCCGTTTTTGTTTTTCTCACTTGTAAACAACAACAAACATGTGAGTTCAAATATAAGTATTGGTATGTTATCTCTTAAACTGGGAACATCTAGAAATCATAATATTAGTATTATTACCATGTACACAAATCACATAAAGTGATTTCACATTTAGTCAATAATTGAAACCACACGGTTGTTTCACACCAACTAACAAGAACCAAAGTGGGTAAATATTTTCAAAACAAAAGACATTTATGTGAAAAAAAGATGAATTCGTGTAAATCCAATACTTAATTTGTGCATAACCTAATATTGAAAGTGCAAGTCAATGGTAAGTACGTGTTTGTTTAAAAAGTCTCAGAGCTATGGTTCTGTTTTGTACATATGGGTTTAGAAAGTTGGCAAAATGTTCTTTGCGTTAAAGAATCACAGGCGTGTTGAAAATTTTTGATAAAAAACTACCCATTTAATTATTTACAATTACCTCTTTATTATATCCGTTGTGTTTGATTATTGCTATCTTGAACGAGTGATTTGTAATTTTTATTGTAAGCAAAGTACGGCGGGGATGGGGACTTAAGCTTATGTGTACGTATGAAAACTGAATCGCACGCGGCGCTTCTGTGCAGGAGGTCAGCGCATATTTTACTTAATTGACTACAAATTGATCGGATCTTTTGTTTTTAGTGAAAACCTAAAGGGAACGATTTCTACACTAATATTTTTTCGGTACCAGAAGCGTTTTTATATTCGTATTACTTTTACACACCGATTATTTGTTTTATTTGTGTTTTCAAATCATAACGTCATGATTACACGTCGATTCAATCTACTGGACAGTCGACAGTGTATTTACATAACACTCTTGTTATGTGTAAGCTTCGGCAACGATTTGTGATATCCGAATCTGTGTAGAACCGTCTTATTAGAGATATCTCAAAAAGATTAATTCATCCTTCGTGTAAATATTTGACCGATATCATCGAAAATTTGGCCGAACTACCTCCTTCTGATAAGAAACCAGATAACCAGTTTTTTCTTCTCTTTTATGTTTGTATGGAGAAAACAAATGCCCAACTATGGTTCAGTTGAAGGGCTTATTGGGAAAACATGATAAGTCCCAGTTTTTAATAAACGCCGTTGCTTAGCCCAATCAATTGCTAAATAGTTTATCTACATACTATTTAAATTCCCAGCGAGAGTTCGTTCGTATTCAGTAAAGCGACTTCTCAAACTAACCTTTTTACTCGGATTATTCAATGAATTATGGAAAATGTGGCTTTTCATATTCTCAATTCAATTTACGTAGCTCTATTATGCGGCTGTTTAGGCTCTGTTCTTACTTACTTATCCGGCTCACAATCCATGAAGGATCTCAACCTGAGATACTGCAGCGGTCCCTCGCATACACTCTCCAGTCGCGTAAACCAAGCGCTCTGGCATCCGCAGTCACTTGGTTCTTGTACCATAGGTCCGATCTTCCTTGTCTTCTTGAACCTTGGGGCTGGGATGAGAAGACTTTCTTGGCTGGAGCGTTGTCGTCCATTCGCTCGATGTGGCCGAGCCAATGTAGTCGTCTTTTCTTGGCCTTCTGGACTACATCCTTGGTTGAACCTTCTTCTCCACTCGCCATCGTCGCATACGGGACCGAAAATCCGCCGAAAAATTTTTCTTTCGAAAGTGCCCAGTATCAATTCCCCTTTTTTACTTATCGTCCAGCACTCGGCGCCGCCGCACAGTGGTTCCATTCTATGGACATTATGGAAAAAACTTAATGGATGGACCGATTTGGTTGAAATTTTAAATGTTCTATAAATATTGTAAATCTTATTTATTGAACTTAATTTTTTTTTTGTAATTTTAATTAAAAAAAAAACTAATAAAAACGAAAGTTGTATTTATATGTATATACATTAGGGTGGTCCTTAAGATAAAATTAATGAAGACATCCGCTCAATCGTCTCCAAATAAATAAAAAAAAAAATCCTCTATTTTTTTCAGATTTTTATCTATATCTATGGCCCTGTATCGAAGTGAAATTCCAATACTAGGGAACTTGCGGCAGATTTTTTTATTATTCCCGTACATCTCCATTTCGGCTTTACCGATTTTGTTAAAATTTTGCACAATTATGCTTAACATTACCACTAGTGATATTGCATTCCAAGATAATATTTAAAATATATTCTTCAATAACAAAAAAAATCGGAAAAGAGATCCATTTTTGTAGTACCTTTTGGGTTTATAACACTCTTTTCTAGATTTCTCAAAAACGGCTCAACCAATTTCATAAGTGCTTTAATTTCCCTGATTTTAAATTAGACCGCGTGATTTTACACTCAAAACGTTCTCACGATCAAAGTGACTAAAAGTGACCGTTAGTTTTAACAGGGTTGTTACGTTATTAAACAAGGAAACAAAAAATGTAAGTGCCAAAAGATAGCAACACTTAGCTCTATAAAAATATGTCCAATAAACAACTTTTAAGCCTAATTCTCGAAGTACCTTGATTAGAAGCTATTGATTTTTTTTTGAACTTTTTTTTTCAAGTCGCTTTGCTCACAAAATTACTGACAGGAACATATGTACATGGTTACAAAAGCTCTCAAGCAAATACTTTACTCCAGCAAGCATATCAAACATTACAAGATTTGCGAAATGACTATGAGTGAGCAAAGTCACAGGCGGTCAAATGCTGATTGGAGAGTAAAGTTTGAGTTTCAGAACAAGCGAATCAAGAAATATTTTGAATAATTGTGTAAAGACGAAAGACTTTCTGATGGACACTTTTCCGGGGAAATTTTTCCCATAGATATCTGGATAATATTTGCAATCAAATATTAAATCGAAATGAAAGTTTGAGGAACGTTATCAAAACTTTTCGAGTACTTCAACCTAAGAAATTAACAAAAATGACAGATCAAGAACTCTACAGGGGAGCTTCAATACTTGCGAATACTTTTACTGAAGACATAAGTGACAAATTTCCTGAACAATTGGTTTCTCTTCATCATGTCTCAGTAAACAAAATAAAATTCTGTTAAGCAACTTGCAGATTTATTAATTATTTAAAATAATTCAGCTTTATCCTTGAGTTTTCAAGAAGTTTGCATACCTTTGCTTTGGTCACACTTGCTACAGCTGAGCGATCCTTTTTAAAATTAAAATCATTAAAGCATATCTTCGAAGTACCATGGGCGAAATTTGAGCATTCCCTCCATTAAATATGAAATAGCAAGTCGTTTGAGAAATAACTTAGATCGAATTATTCAAAAGTTTGCTGATTTGAAATTAAGGCGTATTAAATTCTGAATTCAATTGCCAATTTGAGCATTATATATAAAAAAAAGTGTTTTACGGGATATACACTTTCCTGTGAAGGGCCCCCTGCTAATAATCCAACTGGGGCCCCCATATCTATAGTTACGCCATTGAAAAGAATATAATTTGTTTTTTATTTCGCATTTGTATATTTATACAATCGAAATATAGGATCAAAATTGCTGAAAGAAATATTTCACTTTTGGGTGTTTTTTCCACTTTGAAACCACTGTGCGCCGCCGTAGAGTAGGTAGGACTGGTAAAATCAGTTTTGTATAGCAGACACTTTGTCTTTCGAGTGAGGAGTTTTGAACCCAGTTGTTTGGCCAAACCGAAGCAGCAGCGGTTCGCTAGGGTAATTCTTCTTCGGATCTCCACTAAGGTGTCGTTTGTGAGATGTTTATTCCAAGGTAAATGAACTCTTTAACTACCTCAAAATTGCTGCTACCAACAGTGACGTTTTGTCCTAGGCGGTGGACAGATGTTGCTCCGTTTGTTGATAGCATGTACTTTGTTTTGTTCTCATTCACTTCAAGACCAACGAGTTTCGCCTGTTCTTCAATGAATTTGAATTTTATTAAAGACAATTCAAGCCATACAAGAATATAAATAATAAAAACTAAAATAAAATACAACAACATTATAAATAGCGGACAATAAGATAAAATATGTAATATAAGGTCAGGAGAGTATTTGGGGGATTAATTTATTAATAGGTTCTTCAGGGTGATTTTGGACACATAAAGGTCAAAGTGAGGTGAGTTATTGGCTTTAGTCATCATTCTAGTCAATGGTTCGTTACGACCATAGTCAGTTCTGTGGAAAGGGGTTCGAAATAAGGGGATAGACCTGAATCTACGGGGATTTATGAAGAGAGAAATCCTTGAGAGCAAGTCTGGGCAGTCAAAAGAGCCAGTTAAATGCTGGTGTATAAAAATAATGTCAGCGTTGTCCCTTCGCAAGTATAAAGGTTGCATGCCCAGTAATTTAAGACGATCCTCATAAGGAGGGAGGTCAAGAGGATCAACCCAACCTAAACCACGTAATGCAAATAAAATGAAACGGCGCTGAACGGCTTCAATACGCTCAATGTGTACTTGGTAATGAGGTCCCAGGTCTGGCCTGGGAGGAGTATTCGAGAAGAGGTCGAACAAAGGTCATATACAAAGATTTTGTAACGTATGGATCATTAAATTCTTTAGACCATCGCTTGATAAAACCCAAGGTAGAATTAGCCTTGTTGATGATTGAATCGATATCAGAAGTAAAATTGAGTTGAGTATCACAGAGCAGTCCTAGATCATTAATAGAATAAACTACAGTTATTGGTTGGGTGTTAAGAAGATCTTTGGGGTAATGGAGGCCGCTTTCTGGAGAAAGTTATAGCTTGGCATTTGTTAATATTAAGCTCCAACAGATTTGCTTTACGTTTACACCAGACGAAGAATTTGTTAAGATCGTTCTGAAGTAACTGTGCGTCCTCAAGGGAAGTTATCTTTTTATAGATTTTCATGTCATCAGCGTAAATTAATAGTTTTGAATCTGAGAATATTTGATCGACGTCATTTATTGCTAAGGCAAAGAGAATTGGACCGACGTGGCTACCTTGAGGAACACCAGAAGAAGCAATAATTGGGTTTGAGACATGATTTCTGAAGCAGACACTGTATTGTCTATTGGAGAGGTAGGATTTTATCCAGGTCTTGAAAATATTTGGAAACTTAAGCTTGTCAAGTCAATGACTGTGAAGGCCTCAAGCACAGCTTCAGCTCTCTTGGATCGACCGATGTTGTCTATGTCGCCGCATAGCCTAGGAGCTGGGTGGATTTGTTGAAGATAACGTTTTCCTTGCTCACACCTGCCTTGCGCACTATCTGCTCCAGGACTATGTTGAATAAGTCACATGACAACGCATCTCCTTGTCTAAACCCTGCGCATGTTTGGGATAACTCGGATGAGCTGTTATCCATTTGCGCACTGTACAGCGTATTCTTTAGCGTTATGCGGCACAGCTGGATCAGTTTGTTCGGGATCCCGAATTCAGACATCGCCATCATAAGCTCTTGGCGGTGGATGCTATCATAAGCATCTTTAAAGTCGATGAAAAGATGGTGGGTTTCGACTTGAAATTCGTTGGTCTTTTCCAGGATCTGACTCAGTGTGAATATTTGGTCTATCGTTCTTCGGCCTAGCATAAAGCCACACTGGTACATGCCGATAATTGTGTTGAAGAACGGTTTAAGACGCTCACAAAGTACGTTGGATAGGATTTTGTATGCAACATTAAGCAGGGATATGCCACGGTAGTTTTTGCATGACATAGGATCGCCTTTTTTGTAGATGGGCATATGGAGCTTATCGACCAGTCAGTGGGCATGCATTCTTACTTCCACACTTTCTTGATGACCTGGTGCATGTTTTTTTTTTAGTTTTTGGATGGCTCTTTCTACCTCTTCAGCGCTGGGGGCTGGCACTGGGTCTTCATTGACTGGTCTTGCTTCTATTTCGTCATTAGCTCGCTCGACATTTTGCGCATTCAATAGCTGTTGGAAGTGCTGCTTGAAAACATCTACAATTTTCTGTGGTTCGGTGACTAGGTTTCCTTCACTGTTTCGAAGAGCCTGTGTCCCGGTTCCGAAACCAAAAGCTAATTGCTTCGACCTTTTAAAGAAACGCCGGGTGTTGTTTTTGACCCTAGCCTCTTCTAGATTTTTGAGCTGAGAAACTGCGGATGCTCTTTTCTCCCTTCGCAATTATCCGAGGCTACTATATCTCTCATAACGTTCAAGTTTTTTAATATGGAGGGGTTGTAAGCCCCTCGCACTAACCTCCAAATTTGTTGGGCAGTAGATAAGGTGCTTCTGTTTCTCCGTTTTGCACCCGCGCTTACAAGTTTCGCAAGTTATAGCTAGAGATATAACCAGTACCCGGTGTTTACCACGTGGATGTAAAGTAAGCACTTGGTGTGTAGGAAAAGTAACAGCATATGCCCCATGCTGAGAAGCACTTTTTTAATGACAGATTGATACTCTGAGTCAGTTCTTCACAAGGGGCAGTACCCGTGAAAGATGAAATATAATCGAGTAGGATTCGAATTCGAACCCACAATGTTCTGCGTAACAGCCAACGCACATAGGCGCTACGCCACGGGCATTACTTGTGATTTATTATTAGCACATATTAAAAGATAAAGGGTCCGCCATCTAACGTTTTTTTTTCAACTAGTGCTTATTTCGTGAATGGTAACACTTAGCTCATATCTGATTTGACAGATAATTAGTTTTATTCTTCCGCTGAACGAATATGGTTGCGTATACGCTTGAACAACGCTCGGAAATATTGCGACATTATTTTGAAAATCATGGTAATGTTGCAGAATGCAGAATCATCTTTTCAGATGAAGCCCTTGGCGGGTATGTAAACAAGCAAAATTGTCGCATTTGGGGCATAGAAAACCCGCACACATACATTGAAAAGCCGATACACCCAAAACGAGTCACTGTTTGGTGTGGATTTTTGTCCAGAGGCATAATTGGGCCATTTTTCTTCGAAAATGAGCAAGGAGTGGCCGTTACAGTCAATGGCCATCGTTATGTTGAGCGAATTTTTGTTCACATAATTGAAGAGGAGGATATTGGCAACATTTGGTTTCAACAGGCCGGCGCTACGTGGCACACAGCCGAAGCTACACTCAATGTTTTGCGTCCTGTTTTTGAAGATCTCATTATCAGCCGCAGAGCTGATGTCGTTTGGCCACCTCGGAGCTGCGATTTGACACCGTTGGACTATTATTCGTGGGGTGCCGTAAAAGACAAGTGTTACGCCGACAAGCCAGAGACAATTGACGCATTAAAGGACAATATTCGTGAAGCCATTGGTGAAATACAGCTGCACACAATCGACAATGTGCTTAAAAATTGGACCGGTCGTGTAGGCTACTGCATGGACAGCCGAGGCAGCCATTTGAATGAAATTATTTTCCATTATTAACCCGAAGGATTGTACTTTCAAATAAAAAAATTTGAAATTTGAGAAAATATTCAGTAGTTTTTTTTATAGCATTTTCAAAAAAAAAGTTATTGACAAATAAAAATATCTCTGTGCGAGTGCTTAGAAACTTGAGTTTTACTCATTCAAGAAAATGTATTTAAATTTATTTGGTCATTCACAAACAATACCTGCATATGTATGTGCTGTACACGAATAAAAATAAGTTTTGACAAACAATTCTGTTTGGGACATGTTAACATAATCGACGCTTTCAATTTCGCATACCTCTTTTTTTATTTTGAAAAACTAAAGCTATTTCCAAAAAAAACTATAATAGGTAGTTTGTATTTTAAGTTCCGCAACACAACGTCAAAATAAAATGCAACCTTCTGGGTGACAAAGAAGGAAGCAGAGACATTATGATTTGCTTTGTTTTTGAAACAATGAAATACTATTTAAGGAAAAATCAATTTATTTACTAATTTCTCAAATTAAATTTTTATTTTTTTTTGTTTTTTTTTTCGACTCCATTCCAAGAGCTACTCCAATGTGCGTCCTATCCCTATGTGATTGCCGTGAGTTTAACAGCTCACTGATTTGACGCGAACTGAGTTCACAAACAAATTTCACAATATTAAATAGCAGCACACACATTATTTCCCATTTAAATAACATACTTGGGAAGTGGTCGCGTTTATTTTCCCGGAGACACATTTTCGCTTGTGATATTTGGTATTTGGAGAGTACAGTGTCCCCTGTTTAAACCGACACACAATGATTCATGATGATTACGCTTTTCCGTTTTTTGTTTAGCAGCCGATACTCATACCAGAAATAGTAAATTCGGATCGAAATAAACATAAATTCTGTTTTTGTTTTTTGTGCATTTTAAAAACTCGAATAAGATTCATAGATGAATGAAAAGAAAAGAAAGATGTTAGTCATCTCTGGTTTTCGAAAACAATAACCGCACATTCTATTGATTTCATTTGATTGTTTGTTTGTTTTTTTCTCTTAACAAAAGTTGTTGACGTGTTTGTGTTATGATTATATGATATGATATGATAATCAAGGCTAAGTAAGCGTGCAGGGTACCAAGGCCCATCATAAACATAAATATACCGAAGTCAAATCCAATTCACGAAATCAGGTAAGTCTATTATTTATTTAGTGTGTTGGCAAAGTTATTATGAATGTTGTGTTAGAGTTCTATACATTACTGTTTGCTTTAGATTGTTTCGTTAAAGAGCAATTATTGTTATTCTTGTTTAAAGTAGCCACAGGTCCTCTGCCACCTGTATGCTCCAGCTGAGTCGTGCCCTTCTGGGTTTGATTTGAAGACTACGGGCTGGATCATTATTTTCCATTCGTTCTACATGACTCAACCATCTTAGTCGTTCTTAGTCGTTGGACCTTCAGTTTTCTGCTAAGGTCAGTATCGCTGAATCTTCGTCTCCATTCTCCATTCATGCAGACTGGACCAAACATCACTAGGAAGAATGTTTCTCTCGAAGAAGCCAAAAGCGTTTTCATCCGATGTTATCAAGGTCCGTGTATCTGCACCACACCTACATTACAGGGTTGATTAGGGTTTTGTAAAGGGTGTTTTTTTTAGAGGTAATTATAGAACTTTAAATTGGAATAAAACAACGATGGAATATTCGATTGACATGACTTTATTTCTTCGAAAGATAATCTTGTGGCATTACATTTTAAATATGATTTCTGGCATATGACTGCCACGGCTGGCTCGGATGTAGTCCAATCTGGATGTCCAATTTGTGATGACTTTTTCCAACATTTGTGGCCGTAAATCGATAATAACACTTCGAATGTTAGTCTTCCAAATGGTCAAGCGTTTGTGGCTTATCCGCATAGACCAATGACTTTACATAATCCCACAGAAAATAGTCTAGCGGTGTTAAATCACAAGATCTTGGAGGCCAATTCACAGGTCCAAAACGTGAAATTAGGCGGTCACCAAACGTGTCTTTCAATAAATCGATTGTGACACGAGCTATGTGACATGTTGCGGCGTCTTGTTGGAACCACAGCTCCTGGATATCATGATTGTTCAATTCAGGTATGAAAAAGTTAGTAATCATGGCTCTATACCGATCACCATTGACTGTAACGTTGTGGCCATCATCGTTTTTGAAGAAGTACGGACCAATGCAATGATTCCACCAGCCCATAAAGCGCACTAAACAATCAGTTTTTCTGGAAGTAACGGTGTTTCGACATACACTTGAGGATTAGCTTCACTGCAAGTGCGGCAGTTCTGTTGACGTAGCCATTCAACAAGAAATGCGCTTCATCGCTAAACAAAATTCGCTTATGAAAATCGGGAACAACAGCCATGTCGTTTCGGGCCCATTCGACGAATCTACGCCTTGCTTGATGATCGTTTGGTTTCAATTCTTGCACGAGGTGGATTTTGTAGTCACGCAAACCAAGAGCCTTCCGCAAAATCTTCCATAAAGTGGATGGACACACATCCAATTCCTGTGCTCGACGGCGGATGGACTCATTCGGGTTTTCCTCTATGCTACGCTCTACAGTAGCAATAGCTTCTTCAGTACGCAGCGTACGGCGTCTCTGGGGATGCAAGTTATGAATAAGAGTAAACGTGGTGCGAAAACGTTTCACGGTTAATCGAATTGGACGTAGTGCGCGATACGTATTCCGCACAGAACCATTATTTTCGAAATAAAATTGCACAATTTGCAGGCGTTGTTCAGGCGTGAGTCTATTCCTGATGAATTGCCAAACCAAACTGAGAATAAATCACTTGACAGCTGTTAAATCGGTCGCCGTCTTGAAAAGTAGTGCCAACTTAAAGTTCTATACCTCGAAAAAAAAACACCTTTATATGGACACTTTAGTTGCTCAAGAGAGGACCTTACTACTCAATTGCCTTCTAAGTCCAAAGAAGCAGCGATTTGCAAGAGTGATTCTTCGTTGTTTTGATCTATGGTATGGATGTCTGAATTTATAGCGTATCCTAGGTAGAAAAAGTCCTTAACTACCTCGAAGTTAACTCTGTCTATACTAACGTTACTTGTACGACGTCGATGTTGAGTGTCCTTCCTTGACATTAATAACTTTGTCTTGCCGCTAGGCCCATCTTCCTAGCGTCCTTCTCAAAGGTCACAAACGCTCTACTGATATATCACACTGTGTGCTTCCAAATATGTCAATGTTGTCTACGAATCTTAGAAGTTGGAACAACTTTTAAAACAGCTGACGTTTGACTTTTGCACAAGCTTTTCCAGAACGGTATTTAAGTAATCGCATAACACTGCATCGCCTTGCCTTAAACCATAGTCATCTTACACAAACCACCGAGTTTTTCTGAGATTCAAGACATTGTCATACTTGGCTTTGAAATCGATGAAAAAGTGGTAGGTATCGATTTTAAGTTGCCTGGTCTGTTTCGATAGCTCATATTTTCCCTTGAGTTGCACATATTCCAATGTTTATATTAATATTCAATATAATATTTATTTCCGTCAAGAAAGTTAAACGTTTTTGATTGAGAAGAAAATTTTTAATAATAATTTTATGACAAATTTGAGAACAAAAACTTAATGTTAAAAGAAGTTAAAAAACAACAAGTAAAAATCAAAGTTAAACTAAAATTAAAATCATGGTCTTTTATTACAGATTCCGCATTCAAAAGGATAATTCCTTTTGTTACTTCTGGCGGCAACAGGTCTATTCCCAAATTTGCCGTAGAGTGAATATTTGATCAATGTTGGACTTTCCGGGTTTGAAGCCACACTTCTAGGCAGGCTTCTAACTTTCATACAACACTGCAGGCAAGACCTTTTAAGCGATTTTTAGGAGATGCATGCCCATGTGGTTGTGTGCACTTTTGCAGATCTCCTTTCTAAAATGATCGAGCATATTATGCTGAGGTTCCTTTCATCGAGCATGCTTTCCTCTGACCAAATCTTGCAGGTAAGCAGGTCCACACTCGTTTCCAAATTACCTCTAGCTGCTGTTCGGCAGCTATGCCGTCTCCAAAGGCTTTATTCGGCTTGATTGCTTCCTTCACTTCGTCAATGTCGGATGGTTGGTATTCGTGGTCTGTGTCACCTATAAAGCGTTATAAAGCTTGTAGAAGTGGTCTTTCCATATTGTCAGCACTAAGTGTGGTTTCACAACGATATTTCCTTAATGGTTCCTACGGGACTAATCGGCACTTTCGATTTGAAAATCAGGATCATCTTCTTTAAACTGATCAATATGTTTTTTATTTTTGAATGTTCTTTCAATACTGGATACTATTTTTTTTTTTTGACTTTGAGAAGCGGCACTGGGAACAAAATAAAATAGACAACCTATGAAATTCTTCTTATGGGATGTGGTCTACCATCGATATGGTGGCAACTTTTTGTTCCTGGGGTCTCCTATATCTATATTTCGATAAATCTTGTTTTATTCACATGCATAAATGTAAATGTTAAAAATCGTATTGTAGAAAAAATGATTCACTAAATCAATTACTGTTTTCTCAATGTGTATTTATATAGTACATCCCAAATGAATAAAATAAATAAATACATACTTCATTACCGCTTCCTACTTTCACATTTTTGCTTTCATACTTCCTAAAGATGATCCTTTCATTTACTCAAAGTATCGAGTATTTATATTATTATCTAAGCACAGTTCCGCGTTTCTGAGATGAAACTTAACCATTTGGATGTTCTTTTTTTTACTTTTTGCCTTTCCTTACATTTCAGTGTTTCTAAAATAACTCGAAAGCTGTTTTTATATTTAAAAGAGCACAGTGTTTGAAGACTGCTGCCAAGTAGAATCTATTTTTAAAAGTATCTCGTGCTTGTTACAAATGGTGTGCATCTTCACCATAGGGTCAAATAGAGAAAAATAAATATTTAAAAGTTTGATAGCTAAGCTATATATTAACTTTTCTTGTAGGTAGGTTCCTATTGTATTGCTTCAGAAAAATTGGCAGTAGAAATTTTTGTGTTAAGCTTTTTGACGTCACCAAATATAAACAAAAAAGATGCGACGACGCCGACTATGTAACAAACACCGCCGCCACGTAGCAACAAATAATAAATTCCGAAGAATTCTGTTTTCTAAAACTATGTTTAGGCCCGGTGCACACATGTGATTTTTGTACGCTCCGGTGACGCAACTATTCAGTGCACACATGCCGGATTTTCCCACAGATTTCAATCTGTTGTTTGAGTTTGTCTTTCAACAATTGAGGTTTACAAGAAGAAAAGAATTATTTTCGCGTACCTAGGCGTAAGATCCTTTTAATGGCCATCGGCTAACAAGAGGATTGTTTTATTCATCATTTCAAAATATGACAGGAAATTCTAATAATTTGTTTACCTATTTTCAAATGAGTGTATTTTATTGAGTTGACATCAAATCATCAATAAATACTCCAACAACACTCTTCCATTTTTTACATTTTCAATGACAATGGAACTTGCGTACTAGAACAATGGAACAATGTAATAGAAGACGCAAATGCGATTTTTTTACGCTGCGAGCTCGCAGAAACTGTCGCGATATTTTACCGCAGAAAGGACGCTGCGATATACAAATGGTTAAGCACTTCACATGAGAACGACCTTCGAACGGCAAATTAATAAAAAAAAATCATATGTGAAAGAAATGTCAAAATCGACGAATATTCATTCATTCGTTGGTCGTTGTTCGTGCTCATGTAAATAGTCCTTTAAATAGGCTAACAGTCTGATGCTCCCCCTTGTGAGGAATCACAAGTCATAAGCCCTTGTGACTATTGTGACTACTGTTGTGATTCGATAACATTTGTCGGATTCTCCCATAATCCTCACAACTTTTGTCACAACGAAACTCACCACAGCTAAGGTGAATATGGAAATGTCATCACTTTATCAAAAATCAGCTTACACGTTTCCACCCCTGCTAGGTTGGTTGTATTTTGCATACAAATGTTGGGCCAGAAAATCCTCGAGATATTTCTGAGATATCTATCAGAACAAAAACATAAAATCTAAAAAAAGGAGCCAAGTTCTCTTATGTGCGAACAACACTGTGTAAAAAATCAGCCACCAATAGTAATGAGATCTTAAAGAACGCCAAGGTTTTACATGTAAATGTGTTTTATTGAATTTTTTAAATCATAGAAGATAATATTTACAACAATATTAAAAGAAAATATTAAAAGAAAATAGAAAATAGTTTGGATGAAAATTTACAAGTAAGAGAACTTGGCTCTTTTTTAAATTTAACGTTTCTGTTCTGATTTCACATCTTTTTGCATTTTTTTTTTATGGAAGCATGAACCTCGAAATATACTAAATAAGCTAGCAATTTAAAAACTTCAACAATATGCCAATTTATAAATAAATAATAGTTAGGTAGGTTTCCCCTGTGGTCAAAGTAGTTCTTCGAAGTAGTTACGATAATAGTCTACGCCAGATGGCGTCAGTAAAATGAAATAGAAATTGTTGTTGTTTGATTTGAAATAAATCACATTTGACATTCAAAAACAAACAACCGCAATGACGTATAATTTTGGAAGTTAGATTTTACTTTTTGAAAAATTAACGCGTTCCATTCAACGTCTACTACGAAGTACTAAAAAGTAGTTTAAAAGTCCCAAAAGAACGCACCTAATTTTATATTTATATTTTCTCTTATATTCAACCGAAATTCTGGTAGGGTATTTCGAATTAAAACGTTTTCGACCAGTGGGCGGATACCACGCCCCTAAATGGAAACAGATTTTTTTTCTCATTTTTTCATGTCATTCCACCAAAACCTTACAAGAATTCCGAATTTTAACATGCCCCTAAATGAAACTAAAATATTTTACTTACATTTTTCCTTATATTCAACCAAAACCCTATTAGAATTCCAAATTTCAACATCCTACGACCAGTTTTAGAAGGTGGGTGGATACCAGTGGCGTGGCGTGGATATTTTCAAATGGTAAGTCGAGAAAAAACATTTAGCAAAGCCATTTAAATAATTAAAACAAAACGGTTCCAACGTTTACTTTTCACAATTTTAAGAATTTTCAGTTTTTTTTTCACATTTTTCACAAATTTACGTTTCTTAAAATTCACTTTAAACTTCCAAATAATACATAACAATGATGAGTAGAACAAAACAAAACAGTAAAACAAAACCCAATTCGTCGTACATTATTATTTTTTCCAAGCAGACATTGCAGAAAGACGAAAATTATCGTCTTACTTTTTTCAATAAGAGAACGTGTATTGAAAAGGGAGGCACCAGGGTGTAAGTATATCGTACGAAAGACAGGGACAAAGACAAAATATGTTCTGCGTGGTGAATGGTGATTTTCAATGCTTCGTGTATGCTTTGTGTATTGTGTGTGTATCTCGCAAATTTTAAAGGTTTGAAGAACATTGTGTGTATGGGAAAAGATGGGCTGTTGACTGCTTAGTTGTAGACTTATGTTGCTGTTTTTTTCTATGAACAAGAGACAAATTTTAAAAGGTAAGACGATAGGAATCGTGTTATATGGACGCCACGCGCCTGGTGGATACCACGCCCCCTGAATGAGTTAATTGAAATTTTCGATTTTTCCTTTGTATACACCCGAAAACCTACCACTGTACCAAATTTCAAGATTCTGCTAGTTTTAGAGGTGCTTCATAATTTTGATAATCAGTCAGTTAGTGAGTCAATTACGGTTTTTAAAATTTTTACTGTTCAATATCTTAGGAAGTAGTGGTTCTACAAAATTATTAACTCTGTGGGTTCAAAAGTTAAGGGGGGGTTAAAAATGTGCTTGAGTTCGATCCTGTTAAAGGAGAGTAGTGCTAGAACTTGGCTGGGCACTCCCGTGCCTTTGATTAACGAACGTTTGAAGCTTTCTTTTAGCAGTGTCTGTGATTTCCCAAGTGCTGCACAGCTGCACCCATAAATCAGCACGGATTCAAAATTGAAGCTGAAAAGTCGAGTTTTGGTATTTAAGCTTTAAGAGTTGTCCAGAAATATTTGATTGGATTGATGATTAAGTTCCACGGATGATCCATCAAGTTTTTTCGAGTTGATTTTTAGCCCCACCACTTCTGCCTCTCTCCACCAAGAAAACAAAAAAACAATCTTCCAATTAACTTCATGGTAAAGCACATCAAGTTTTTCCCTTACAACTTAATTGGGGAAAATTTTGTTCCCTATAAGGAAAAAGTTCAAGCCAGCCATTTAAGCAAAGTATACAAATGTTTAATGATTTGAAAAGAAAAGAAAACTGTGTTTTTTCTGTAAGAATTCTTAAGGGGCCAGTTATAGCGATCATTGATATTCATCAGGAAAAATTGGAACAGGGGGAATCTGAATTTTTTTCCTGATAAGCGTTTATTGCAATCAGGAAATTTACGTCAGTTAAAAAATGTTACTTTAACATTTACTTGCTTAAGGTGGCGCTACAGTCCGGTGTGGACTTGGGCATCAATCAACAGTCTCCGCCAGCCAGCTCGGTAGATAAACTCCTCTATTACCTCGAAGTTGTATGCGTCTATTGTGACGTTCTGTCCGAGCCGTCGGTGTTGGGTGTCCTTTCTCGAAGACAGCATATACTTCGTTTTTCCCTCATTTACAACTTAACCCATTTTTGTCGCTTCTGTCTCAATTCTCACAAAGACGCTATTGGCTTCACGTTGTGTTCTTTCCACTATATCAATATCATCGGTGTACGCGAGAAGTTGAAGAGACTTTTGGAAGATAGTTACTCTGGTGTTGACGGCGGAGTTTTGCACCTTTCTCAAGAACGAAAGAAATCGCATGACAGTGCATCGCCTTGTCTGAATCTTTTTTTGACATCAAATGATTCCGTACCTTGATGGCGCAGCGTGAGTTCAATGATAAATTGCAAGCATTTATATTGCCAGAGGAATTAAAAAAAAAAATAGTACGTATACGCCCGAGTGACCATTAAATGCTTCTCAGATGTCAACATTCTTCTTTTTGTTATTTGTGGGGTTAAACAGGCGCCAGGGAGAGATTGAATCGTATACTGGATCCTCAAATTATGCTTAAAGCCTTGGATTTTGTGAAACAGGTCTCAATGATGGCTTTAGAAAGTGTCATAAGGCTATAATTATGTGCGAAAATGGCCTTATGACACTTTCACAATGTGTCGTAAGGCCATATTTTGAAATATGGCCTTACGACACGGCACCTGCGCACACATTTCAAAAGCATGAAATACCTGAAATAGATGCTACAGCAAGTTTGGGACATGATCAGCTGAGGTATGTGAACTCGTGTGAGCTGCAATAAATTGGTGTTCCTACGCCAAATATTATCTGTTTGTTAATAAAGAAAAAAATGATTGCGACTCCTAACTTCCAAAAGTAAAAAAAAATAAATTAAACAAAATGTATCCGCTTAAATTCTTTTACAATTGTTTGTAACAAATCAAACTGTTAACAATTACACTAATGAGTTTTTACCGATTTAAAGTTATAAATATTCTTTTCCTACTAAAAAAAAAAAAAAAAAATTGATGAGCCTTAATGGTTGTATATATCAGGTATCCATATTAACAATTTGTTGGCTCATAGTACTTTAATCTTGAGGTCTGTAATGGCGTGTCAAATGTCCTCCACGTGGTCAATCAATTGTGACACGAGCTATAAGACATGGCTGCTGTACATTGGTCATTGATGGAGATTTGTGACGGACCGATTCTTCCATTAAACCATAAAGGTCCCTGATTTTGTTAAGGTGGATTTAACGGTGTCTCAATCAATCCAAATATGGAAGTTTTGTTTATTGGGATCAACGGCAGTCTTGGGCCCATTCCCCGAATCTAGGCCTTGATAAGTGATCCTTTGACTTTAATTCTTGAAATTTCAAATTGACGGCTGTTAAAACAGTGTTGCCAACTTAAAGCTTATACCTTTATACCGCTTGCATAGGTCTATGTGTAGTTTTTAAAGTGAAGATTAAAAAAAAAAATTAAAGGTTTTAGCATGCTTCGTTCTATCTCTAAGAATATAATTGGGTCAGCGACAGCGACAATGCACGTAACATTTTATCTGAATGTATTTATATGTATACACAGAGCTAGAGAAGGTAGAATCTTGTCTACAAATAAAAAATAGCGCATGAGTATTTTTAGGATTTTCTTCAAGTTATTATTTGTTTCTTTTATTTTGTTGGCAGTCTATAAATACAAACATAAACGTTGATTGTAAATTCAAGAAAATTTTTAAAACACATAGTCAGCTTGTGCATATGTCACATACAGCAAAAGCAAAGATAAAAATTAGATTAAAATTGAGGTAAGTTATCTTTTAACCAAAAGCCCATGTTCGAATTCAAAATAAATTCGTTTACTTTTCTCCTTCGCTCATTCTCTCTTTTGCGTATTGCGTTGTTTTTGTTTGGGGTTTGTTGGGGATTGGGGCTTTGGGCTGTTTGTTATTTTTCTCTTATCTGTCTTGTGAGCCTGAGCATGTATTGATTTTGTTATAAAAGCTGTCTCTTCGTTTTATTTTTGTCGTAAACAAGTCTCTTTTTCTTATACACTCAGACTCATGGCCGGAGCAAGGTTTAAACAAAAAAAAAAACAAAAGGTTTTTCTTAGCTCTCGCTCTAAGTCGAAGTAGCCGTAGCCGCTGATGTGAAAAGTCGATGTAGCATGTAGTCGTCATCTTAGTTCGTCTGTCATACTAAAGCGTTCTTGTGGATAGCGTGTAGTTTTGTTTTGTACCTCGCCGTGTGTGTTAATCACAATTTCACAATCATCACAGCAATTAGATGAATTTTATTTGAAACGAATACAAAAAACTGTTTGTATTTGCGTGTTAATAAGTCTGTTCGCCTATAGATTGATTCAAAAACTTGTCTCGACACCTTCAATGTTAAATAATTCCAAACAAAATATGTGTAGGTACCTACTCGAGAAACTTTCATTCGGAACTTTAAATAAAATAACTCGTAAACAGCATAAATGAAAAGTTCAAATTTCACGTGGTTCATATCAAACTAACTGTGCAAACTTTAATACGTAAAATATATTTCCAAAATTTGCAAAATAAGTTTATCTACAAAAACAAGAAAAGAGATGCATATACACGAACAGCAAATGTAATCATAACGAAATAAAAGTTCACAGTGAATAGCAGGAATACATTTAAACCTACATTTCAATTTGAATTGGGAATTTTCCTGTGCTGTATTGAAGTAAGTTGCTGTCGTCGTATTTATTTACACATGAATTAGAGTTACTTTAAATAAATAAACACAAAAGCGAGTAATGTCGCTCTGATTTTGATTAAACGAAAAAAATAATATCGCGTAGTGATACCTAAAACTTCAAGCATATCTACAAAATAGTGAGCTGAACATTCTTTATCTTGCATAATCGACTCTTTTCTGAGAACGAAAAGTTGATTTGCAATAGAAAACGTACGATGTACTTTACTCATTTGTACATAGTACATATGAACTTTTGATTAAAACATTTAATATATATTTTTTTTTTTACCAAAAAACCTAGATGTTGTTATGTATACACCTGTTCCTATAGATTTAGGTTGGTTGTTATCTCTTATTGAATTTTTCTCTGCGTCTACGATTTGTTTACAAGTTTAAGCTTAACAATTTGTGCTTTTTATAAATAGACTTTGTTTTTGTATCTTTCTTTCTCTCAAGGAATTCGATTTTCTCTTTTAAACATTTCACAAATGATGAACACTTGTGTGCGTTGTGCGAGAGTATTTCGATGTTCATAGAATAACTTGTTGTTTTATTACTGGATTCTCAATAGAAACAAAACAAATTGAAAGCTTTTCGAATACATTTATGCCATTCAAATTCATACTTCTACCACAGATAATAAATTTATACAGATGTCTCATCCCTGCAGAAAAAAATGAAACATGTTTTGCTCTTAACAGACAACGCCTTAACAGACAAGGAGCTTTTTGAAGCTTTTTTCCTTGCCTAATTATTCATTTATGGGCAATGAGGCGAGCGAAAATAGATTTTAATGCATTAAGTGAATGCGTTAGAGCTTTTGGAAAAAGCTTTTTTTTTGGTAGCTTTCAGTTTCATATATCATTTCTCGCCATAAGGGTGAGACATCTGTATAAATTTATTATCTGTGCTTCTACTTTATAAAGCTTAAAGCTGTCTTTCATTGCAAATAGATTTGAACTTTAAAGCTAAACCCATTTCATTTTTTTTTCTTTTTTCAATATGCCACGTGTTTTTTCTTGAACATTTTTTCACCCTGCGTATGGCTACAGCATAGGAATCTAATATGTATGTATGCGGTGTCTAAACAAATACGTATTTTTCTTCGTGGTCATGTGATTATTGAGTAAAATGTGATTATTGAGTCAAATTTGATTATTAAATCAAATTTGTTGCATTTGTCTTTGCATTTACAGTATGTTGGTATTTGCACTAAAATTTAATGACATATTTTTTTTAAAGTGGAGAAGATGAAGCTGAGAAAAAGCATTTTCAGAAAGTTCTCAGAAACAGCTCCGATTTGGATAGGTTTTTTTTTTGTAATTTTTTTTTCTTTTTGAAATCAAAAACATTTAATTTGGGGAAAATAATTATTTTTATATGGGTGATCAACGAGCGGTGTATAGATAGATCACTATTGTCTTCTTTACCGAAGCCCAAATTTGGACAGATCTTCAACTTCTCGCGAATTTGACGCTCTGTCTGACTTCATTCAAAGAATTGTATCCTTGTACCCTCACACTGAAATCGTTTATTACGAGCGATTTCAATGTACACAATTCTTCGTGGCTTCTCCATTCGGGCCCGACAACACCCGAAGGAATGTGTCCTGAGATCTTAGTTGAGTTTAACCACCTAACTCAGCTTGTCACTGAGTCCACTCGAATATCGGACATTAATGTCCAAGCGGAAAATACTCTTGACTTGTTCCTTACGTCTGACCCTGATAAATACACTGTCAATGTATTAACGGCTCTTGGCAGATTTGACCATAGTATCATATCTGCAAATTTCTCGTGTCAAACTAATCCAGTTAAAGAAAGAGCTCCGAAGAGAATCGTATGGCAATACGAGAAAGCTAACTGGGACGGTCTCAATAACTTCTTGCGGATCTTCAACTGATCACTATGCTTTCTCGATAGTGACGTAGACTTCAGCCGCAGATATGATTGCTAACATGATTATTTTGGGAATGAAAACTTTTATCCCGAATAGGGTTAAACATCAACCCAAAGAAAAGTAATGGTTTGTTTCAAGCTGTAAAGAGGTTATCAGGGAAAAAGAAGTAAAGTGTTTTAGAGCCAACCCCAATGAGGAAAACCTTGTTAGTTTAAACAAGCCAGGAAGGCCTGCAATGCCCATATTCGACGGGTCAGGTTTTTACATGACCAAAAATTAAGGCATAAAATACTGCAATCTCCCAAAGGCACTAAGAATTTTTGGTCTTTTGTAAAAAATATGAAGAATTCTTCATCTTCCTCTGTAGGGACCGACGCTAACGTTTTTGCTAGGCAGTTCGCCTCCAACTCTTCGCTGCCAGAGAGTATCATGACTCCTGCAGTTCTTGATTCCATGGGACAAATCTTCTTTCACACTCATGCTGTGGCGAGAGTCCTAAAAGATCTCAACATACAGAAATCCACGGGTCCGCTATTATACTGAAGAGGTGTTCTTCTACGCTGGCAAACCCCTTGTCTAAGCTTTTCCATCTATCCTATTCCTATGGGCTCGTTCCGAGCAGTAGGAAAACAGCATTTGTCAAGCCAATTCCAAAAAAGTCTAATCTTCTTCTCCCTCCAATTATCGCACTTCCGTCTCGAAGACCGAAAGCTTCTTAATGACCGGCAGTACGGCTTTGGCAGCAACAGGTCCACTGGTGATCTGATGGTTTATCTCTAAATCTTTACATCATTTTGGAGAATATAGGTTGTTGTACTTGATATTTCAAAGGCATTTGATAAAGTCTGGCATATTGCTCTTTTATCGAAAATGCGTGCTTTCGGTATTGACGAATCCCTCCTTCGTTGGATTAGAAATTTTCTTTCGAACCGTTCAATACAAGTTTTACTGGACGGATTCAAGACATAAATGCTGGTGTGCTCTAGCACTCCGTTTTGTCTCAGACATGCATCAATGAGACCGAGCATCTCGAGATTCTCGGTATGTGCATTGCTGACCACCAAGCACATATGCGATTTCGCCAAAAATGCCTCAAGATGTTTGGGTTTTTTAAGACGGTGTAAGATGTGTTTCTCCCCGTCTGATCTGGCTATTATCTATAAGACTTATATTCCACAAAAGTTTGAGTATAATTCCCATCTCTGGGCTGGTGCTCCAGCTACATACTTAAGCCTCTTGGATGATATACAAAAAAGAGCTGTGAAATATCATTGGTGATAGAAACATCACTAATTCATTCACTTCATTGGAACACCGTCGTAAAGTTTCGTGTCTCTGTTTGTTCTATCGTTACTTCTACGGTAATTGCTCTAGTGAAATAGCCAGTTGCATTCCTCCCCCTTAAACAATTCAACTGTAATATCCGCGCTTCCAGGAATGCCCATCAGTTTACCCTCGAGCCCAACTTCGATCGTACGCCTAAGTATAGAGAATCGTTCTTTAGCCGTACAACGCGAATGTGGAACTCTCTTCCGTTTCCGTTTAGCCAGGAGGGGCGATTTTCTAAAAAACAATATTAAAAATCATCGGCTTGGTGCACATAGCTGCGCTTTTGTTTAAATTTTTCTTTGCAAAACATGTCGTTTCTGTACCTATTTGCAGTTGTAATGGAAAATTTAACGAGAATTGGTTAGACTTGATTAACAGTTTGCTAAGTCTGTTGGCCGGACAAACAGAATTTATGTGCTAACCTGTTTTTAAATTGACTTGGATTTAGAATATCAAATCTTTTATTTTACTATTTCAACTAGTTTTTTTGTTTTTGTTTTGTTTTGTTTTATTTTTTTTTTATGAACTTATTATTCTTTGTTAAGAAAGTACGCATTCGTTAAAGTAAACAAAATCGTAACTAATTTAAATACCTACTCCACATAAGGCTGTTGATACATTACTAATGTGATCACTGATTAGTTATATGTATTATAAGTGATCTGATCAGTGAATGTGATATTTATTTGCTTGCATTTATTTGTTGACAGAAGATTCCTGAAAAAAAGAAACAATTAATTGAAAGGAGTAAAACAAGAAATTTGATGTAAAAAAAAAAACATAAAAAAATCAGTTTTGATAGACGTTAAACTGCAATCCTACGCAGAATTTAATCCAAAAGCTTAGAACTGTTTTCGATGAAAAAGGATACCTTATTTCCTAGTTAAAAAGATATTTGGGTCCTTTTACTATATCATAAATTAAGCTTAGTTTTGTTAAACAACTAGCTGTTGGCTGCGACTTCGTCCGCCTTCCCCTCACCCACCGACCAGCTTAGCATCTTTTTTTGTGCAGCATGCACATCTTTTAAGATGTTTATTGAAATTAAGTGATGTCGAGGACAATTTTGTTCACAATTATAATATGAACTCTTAATCAACAACACATTTTTTTAGATCATAGAGTCATAATTCTTTAATACATATTTTTTCGGTAAACGATTCACGCACCCCTATTTGCAAAATTTCTCATTGATGCTTCGCTCTTATTGGTCGCAGCGAAATGTAATATAAATGGACTATCCAACACAAATAGAATCTTACAATTCGAACCAGTAGCTCCTGAGATTGAGCTTTATAATATTAGTATAGATTCCACAGTTGAACTCTATTTACTTTTATTTAGTCTAGCAATCGTTTCGTGATATTGTGATATAAGGGAGTTTAACGTGTTGGAGGATTGTGTCAAAGTCTTCTTAATCGAAAACCGGCACTTCCCAAGCATTTTAACTTTTTTAGCCGGCACGATATCAATGTCGATTTTTCACAACTTCATAAAAGCACCGCAACAAAGGTGTACACAAAAATTCAGCCCACTAGGAATTTTTCCGCAGGTAAAACCTCAAATGACTGGAGTATTTGTTTAAGTTTATGCTAAACAAAAACTTGAAACAAAATGTAAGATTAAAAAAAAAGAGTTCAAAGTTGTGTTTTTTTTTCAGAATACACTATCTGGGAAACGGGACAATATTAAATTACAAAATTCAATACAATACATAAAAAATTAGATAAACAAAAACCGCACATAACAAAAATTAAATAATAATAGTATACATGTTACGGACATGTTAATGTCCTCATTCGACATTATGTAAATGTATGCCGAGTGACTTTTCCCAGATTGAAACAAAAAGTCGCACGGGACCAAAGCTGGAGAATAAGGGGCAACAGTTCGTAGCCCAATTCTCCCAATACGGTCGTGGCGCAGGTGTGAACCGATACGTTATCATGGTAAATTAACACTTTTTTCTTAGCCAAGTGGGGCCTTTATTTCCTTTCTTCAATACGGCATCGAATCGGCCTTATAGTTTGGCATAGAACAGCCCTGTGTATGTTCTGCCTTTCTCCGGCTGAATTTTAAACTGTTGCCGTCTAAGAACTTAACAGATCAACCTCATATTTATCAATCACTATATTTTGTTCGACGACTCGATTATCAATATCAGAGATTTTTTTCATACTACCAGAAGAGAATTGGTCGGAGAGAGCTCATAGCAAGGCGGTTCATCACTTGTAACATGCTTGTTGTTAGTAAGCAAACATAACAAATAAACGCTCATTTATATGAAACAAAAACAAGACAAACAACAAAACAAAATTAAATCACAACTATAGTTCTAAAAAACATTACCCTACCACCTAAAGACAACCCAGACGGGTCTTAGAGTTCCCGTGACCTAGGGTCAAAAGGGCGGTAGACGGGGTTGCGGGGTGAAATAGCCGACCGTGTTATTTCATAATTTTAATTTTTTTTTGTTACGTATACGTCGCAGTGAACGGGATGGGATTTGTGAGAGTTCTTCATAGAAAAGAGTTAATAAATTGTCCAAACCCACCCCTTACACATTCGTTACAAAACATTTAACATTCTAGAATATAGAACACTGGTATTAAGTAATTTTTTTATAATCCATTTGTGGTACGATACTTTGGTGTTTTTACCATATCTATAAAAAAAAAACTAAATAATTTTTCCCAAAATTTTATGTAATTTAAGTACTGCTAATGCTGTCATAACTTGAAAACTGAATTCAAAAATGTCTTATCATTATCGAGAAATTAAGAAATTTTACGTGGCTGGACGTTCGAAGAAGACGTTTCAGAAGTTATACAACGCCGCCGTGTTGGTAGATATAAAGCCACTGGTTTTTAATGTTTGACTTGTTTTTTATTACCCCTCCCGGCTTAACAGGGCTGAAAAGCCCCACCTCCCATTGGATTTATTTCTTGTCTCAACTCAACCTGCACGCTCTAGCTTTTTGGCACAGCGCTCGTGTACAATCCGATAATTCGATATTACTTTTTGGTTTTCTCAAAAATTACAAAATATTTCAACGCCTGGTTGACCGGTAACAAAATGCTGTATTAAGGGAGGATTTACTTATATTGAAATCCAGCAATTCCATAAATTCGTAAGATAACCGAAGGATTCTGGTCATGATTTCGAGAAATCCGTAATTGGTGCGATGAGGGGGAAGGTCAAACAATGGACGGGATCTGAGGTTACGGGGATTAGAGTACAGATTAATTTCACATAGTAGGGATGAGGAATCGATGGCCTATAAGCACTTGGTGTGCAAACAGAATGTCCGCTATTTGGCGACGTTGGGCAAGAGATTGCATGCCAATGAGGTTGAAACGAATTTGATAAGGGGGTAAATTACGACAATCTTCCCATGGGAGGCCGCGTAAGGCAAAACGAATAGGTTTTCTTTGAACATTTTCAATTCTTCGAGAATGGTAATCATAAAAGGGTGACCATACTTGTGAAGCGTATTCTAGAGTTATGTAAAGAGACTTGGTAACGTAGGGGTTATCGAATTCTTTAGACCAACGTTTAATAAAGCCTAGAGATCGATTAGCTTTCTTAATAATGTGGTCAAAGTGAGCACTAAAGTTAAGTTTTCTATCGCAGATAATACCAAGTTCGCACATGGAATCAATTTTTTGGATGATGTGATTTAGAAAAAAATAGTGTCTTATGGCTCTAGGAGAGCGTTTTCTGCATTTACTTATATTTAATTCCAAAAAATTACGAACACACCAGATGTAAAACCGATTAAGGTCATTTTGTAGTTGAATAGAGTCGGTGGGGGAACAAATTCTTGGATATTTCATATCATCTGCGAACATTGAAAGAGACGAGTCTTTTAAGATAACGCTCTCATCTTTTACAGTAAGGAAAAAGATAAGAGGCCCAAGATGACTTCCTTGGGGAACACCGGATGTGGCATATATAGGTTTTGATATGGAGCCATTCTCAAGCCTTTAATGTTTGGAAGACGAATTCAATTAGGTTTGTAGTTGTTAACCTACCGTGTTAAGCTGATGAGAAAATTGGCTTACTGTAAGATACAAGATGGTTTGGCAATCGGTCGATAGTTCTCATAAGATTCTTTGAATCGGAAAAATAAAAGATTCTTTCCAAAAGTCGGGAAAAACACACTGCGAGAGGGATAGAATGAAAAGTTCAGTGAGTGGTTCGGATATGACCTGGACACATTTGTTTAGAAGAATTGCTGGAATACCATCGGGGCCTGGAGTGATGTTATCCTTGAGTTTATTAATTTTATCAGTCACTAAATCCTTTGTTATTATAACTGATGCCATCGAGGTTTGAGAACAATCAGTTAAATAATTAAAGTAACAGTCATTGGGTATTTGGGGATTTTCGCTATATGATTTCTTTTGATGTAAATGAAATTATAAAATTGGATAGAACATCATTTTCTGATTTAACAAGGAAAAGGTTATATAGAATTTCGTTGAACTCAGAGATGCTTTTATATGCATCTACGTAATTGGAATTATCGAAGACGGATTTCGACGTAATGTAGATTTTCCAAAGTTTTTGTTACGTCTGTTTCGCAATTGGCACAATTCATTATAAATTATACCACGGCGGATGTGAATTTTTTACTGCGACAAAGGGGGACGGATTCAGCGATGTCCCAGTAAAGTTGTGAATAAAATCTTTGAATGTTCGAATTTAATGAGATAAAATCAAAATCGATTTAGCATCATAACTTTCGTATTTCCGTTATCCTGAAATACTTTTTTTCAATTTATCTCAATTAAATTTGTAGATAATAATTGCCCCTTGCAACCTTGTTTTTTTTGTTTTTGTCCCACCTTATCAAACTGTACTATACAGGGTGATTCACGAGCGTTGTGCCAAAAAGCTAGAGCGTGTAGGTTGAGTTGAGACAAGAAAAAAATCGTATGTGAGGGGGGGGTCTATTCCCCCCGTTTAGCCGGGAGGGGCAATTTTCTGAAAAATTGACTTATTTTGTAAAAAAAAAATATTAAAAATCAACGGCTTCGTTTACAACACCGTGCTATACCTTTCTGAAAAGCCAAAAACTTCTTCTTTCACTTTGTTTTTAAATTAAATTGTTTTAACGAATAGTTTAAAAAAAATAAATTTTCAAACTCAAAATTTTCAAAAAAAAAGCAAAAAAAAACATTTTTGAACTAATTTTTTTCAAAATTTTATGTAATTAAGTACTAATTTTGTTTTAAAAATTCAATGTCTTTGTTAATTTTTAGTCGAAAACAGAAAACCGGATGCAAAAATGTCTTTTCGTTTTTGAGAAATTAAAAAAAAATCAAAACCACTTTTTTCTAAAAAAAAGTTTATTTTTATTTTTACCTATCTGGACTTTTAGATTAATTTATTAGTTTAATTTATAAATTTAATTTTTTGTAATTGGAGTTTTATGAGGACTCAATAAAGTAGAAAAGTATTACATTATCCCTGGATTAACCATTTTGTTCATTGATAACGTCTTAAAACTGACCTGCAATTTTTTCTTACTATCCCTGGGGCCGCGGCCACTCGCCGGCGAAGAGTTCTACCTGCTAGGAGCTTAAGATAATTAAACCGCAATTTTTCTTGAATGTAAAAACAATTATCAACTTTAAGGTAAATAAAAGGTATCGCATATTTACTAAACAACCATTTATAATTAAAATATTAACTCATCAGCACATAACAATAACAAACTCATAAGCTCGAGAAGATTTAGCGGACAGGAACTTTTGCTACGGTTTAACTTGTTGTCGAGATCGGGAAGCCGAAAGACTCTACGCTGAAAGACATCCCAATAGATGGCGCCCAAGTCGTAGCATGTTTTCAAGAATCCGCCGACTAGAGCACGGAGAGCTAGAAGTTAAAGGTCAATGGCAGACGCTATCAATGAACAAAATGATTAATCCAGGGAAAATCCAATACTTTTCTACATTATTGAGTCCTCATAAAACTCCAATTACAAAAAATTAAATTTATAAATTAAACTAATAAATTAATCTAAAAGTCCAGATAGGTAAAAATAAAAATAAACTTTTTCTTAGAAAAAAGTGGTTTTGATTTTTTTTTAATTTCTCAAAAACGAAAAGACATTTTTGCATCCGGTTTTCTGTTTTCGACTAAAAATTAACAAAGACATTGAATTTTTAAAACAAAATTAGTACTTAATTACATAAAATTTTGAAAAAAATTAGTTCAAAAATGTTTTTTTTTGCTTTTTTTTTGAAAATTTTGAGTTTGAAAATTTATTTTTTTTTAAACTATTCGTTAAAACAATTTAATTTAAAAACAAAGTGAAAGAAGAAGTTTTTGGCTTTTCAGAAAGGTATATCACGGTGTTGTAAACGAAGCCGTTGATTTTTAATATTTTTTTTTACAAAATAAGTCAATTTTTCAGAAAATTGCCCCTCCCGGCTAAACGGGGGGGAATAGACCCCCCTCACATACGATTTTTTTCTTGTCTCAACTCAACCTACACGCTCTAGCTTTTTGGCACAACGCTCGTGAATCACCCTGTATAAAAAGTCTTCATGTAAACTAATCAAATCCGATAGTTTACTTTATTCTAAAAACTTTTGAGTTGCTTTGCGCTAGAGGAAATACAGTGCCTTGCATAAGTATAACCGCACCTGAAAAAATGCGTTTTATAGAAAACCTACAATAGGAGTGGCTCCTTACTATTTTTTTATTGAGTTGCACTGATCAAGCCAATTGAGAAGAAAATAAAGTACCGTTATTTCCTCTCCTGGTGTTTAAGGCCGTGTGCGAATTGGATGAATTGTGGTTAAAAAATAAAAATGGATGAATTTTTAACCACTACTGTCATTTTAACCTGCTCAGCAGCTAGTCAAATTATGCGAATTGTCAAAATTTAACCAAACGTCAAGTTTTAACCCATTTTTAGCTGAATTCGCACACGGCCTAAAAATTAAAAACAGATTTTGATGTATTGCAAAAATATAACCGCACAATGCAAATCTCTTTGAAGCTGCATTCACTCAACTGCTTTCAAATAAAAAACAACAATGCCACGTGGTACGCATTTAAGCGAAATTGAAAAACGCAAAATCTTGGCTTTTCGGTCAAGCGGCCTAAGTCTTAGGGCTATTGGAAGACGAATTTCACGATCGGATCATGTCGTTCGAAATTTTTTAAAAGATCCAGAATCTTATGGGACAAAAATAAGACCCGGGCGTCCGCAGAAGCTGACACGACGCGACAAGAAGCGTTTAATCAATGCTGCATCCAATTCGGTTTCGGTTTCTCGTGCTTTAAAAAGCATTGGAGTGATTGTTCGGGGCAAAATGGTGCCAGCTCCAAATCTAACAGCAGCCCACAAACAAAAAAGATTGGATTGGAAAACCGTAAGTGACTTTCTATTAATCTTCACTAAAATCCCGTTATTTTAATGGCATACTCGAATAACGGTAATAACGGTACTTTATTTTCTTCTCAATTTATTTGATCAGTGATGCAACTAAATAAAAAAATAGTATAAGAAGTCACTCCTATTGTAGGTTTTCTATAAAACGCATTTTTTCAGGTGCGGTTATACTTATGCAAGGCACTGTATTTATAGCGTTTGTGTTCTTCTTGCATGATCAAAATTCCATAGTATTTTTCGTATTTTAACAAAAAATAGTTAAAACACTTGTTGCTATATCTAAGCAATTCGGGTAAGAAGGAGTTATTCTAACACAATGTAGCAACTATTTAAAGGAAAAAAAACTTAAAAGTTTATTTTCATTATTTAGGTTATGGTAATGACATAACTGTAAAGACACGCTTTATTTCAATAATTTATTTGAATAAAAACACGTGTTTACGCGTGTCTAAAACACTGCAATAGGTTTCAAAGTCAGTAAAACAGTAAACAAGCTCAAGTTAAAAAGAATATCCCAAATAAAATAAATTTTAATTAATAACAATGGCTAGAAACAATTTGCCTGTAAGGCTTGTAGTATATTTTCGTTTTACGAGAAAATTATAAATAATAATAATATCCACACATATGCATGCAGGTATGTCTGTATGGGACTTGTTAATATTTATTTCTACACATTAACATTTGCTTACAGAAAGTTGAATAAATAGAGCTACTTGGAACTTGTGTGGTTGTTTGATTAAAACTAAGAGTATCATCAGAGAAAACAGAATGAATGACGTAATGAATGAACAGTTTTATTTTGATTTGTTCTCCATAAGTTGGACATAGAGGTTCGCTGGCTTTGCGAAAATAATATCAAAATATTGTGGATATCGAAACTCTGTGATTTTTTATCTCCCCTTCCTTTGCGTCAGAAATGGACCGAACAGTACCAACATTAGTCCAAACTTACATCAACAAATAATATCGGAAGGTATGTAAACGTAAACATAAAAACAAAAAAAACTGATAAGAGAGCGATACTGTTTGTGACAATCATTGCGCAGGGACAGTATGCGTACGTCCGCTTAACTTGTTTTGTGTTGGATTGACACTCATGTATATATTTTGTGTGTTCGTATGGGTGGGTGTGTTTGGGTTTTGTTTTCTGTTGGTCTATTTTTGGTCTCGTTCTCACCTCGGAGCATCTCTTTCCAAACTTCAAAGTTCAGTCATACTTCATACATAATTCTGCGTCTTTTTGCATTTGTATTTACTTTGGTTTGGTTCTTAAGCGTGTTTGTAAAAGTTATTGTGGGAGCTGCGAAAAATACATTTTTGTGTTAAAAAAAGAACAAAAAATTAAACATGTCTACTCATACTCAACAGTTTACTTTTTTCTCTCTTCAACTTTCTCTTTGTTGTGTTCAGTGTTTGATTTTATTTCAAACTACTTTTTTTTCGCTCCTTATGCCAGTTCTAAACGAATGACCTTTCATAAAAATTTCTCTGATGTTTTTTTTTTTTTATGAATGTCTTGCCGTTTCACGACTATTCTTATTTCACTCAAAGAAAAAAGTTCATTAATCTTATTAAATTCTTAAATCAATGTTATATGTCAAATGTGAAATGTTGTATCTCTTAGAACATTGAACAATACTTAAACGTAGAAAATTCGAACACAATGTGATCGGAATATCGGATCGAATTTGTATTCTTTTTTTTCAATATTCGAAAGCTGTTGAGGGGTATTAAATAAATTGTGTTCGAATAAACCACATTTATTAAATATTCTGTATCTCTTTTTTGTCTCATTTAATAATCTCTTCGTACCTGCAAAAAATCCTATCAAAACAGCTTTTGTATTGAAATAAACAAAATAAATGAGAGGGGATAAGAGAGAACTTTAACGAGTTGTATGATGATTTCGCATCAGGGATGAAAAATCGTCTCAGCATTGTATCGAAATCAAAATAAAAAGGGTGCCGAATTGTACTTTTTGATTTATTAAGTTTCATTGAAAAATAAATAAAAACTAGTTTTTTTTTTCTTAAGAAAAAAAACAATGTATTTTTCATAGTTAAATTAAAACATTATAAATAATAAAATAACCGACCCTTTGATCCTCGTCTCGCCCGCAAATTAAAGTCGACATTATGTTGTGAAGCAGTTGCCCGTAGCTAAGTGGTTAGGTGCGTTGGCTGCTAAGCAGAACGTCGCGTCGTGGGTTCGAGTCCTTCTCGTGCCCGTAAAAGTTTTTATTTCATCTTTCACGGGTACTGCCTCTTGCGAAGAATTGACAAAACTTCCAAGAGTATCAATCTGTCATGAAAAAGTTCTTCTCAACTTTGCCGTCCGGAATCGGCGTTAAATTGTAGGTCCCCTCAATTCTTCACACGAACTCAGAGAATTTTTGATGAGAGTAAGCCACTTAGGCCTTGGCTCTACTACGTCTTATACAATAGTAGTTTCGAAATAATGGTAGGTTTTTTGGATTTAAGAAGCCTTGTTGAAACACTAACGTAGAATCTGTTTGCTTTGAGCAGCAGTCCGCATATTTTTTTGTTTCCATCTTGTTTTCGTCTGCTTATACTCAACCAAGGTAATTGAGGGATCTCACTTCTTCGAATTCATGCTCCTCCACCTTAATAGTTGTTCTTCTACTTTTGCCAACGTTTTCAGTCCGCGCCACCATGTACTTAGTTGTTCCCTTATTTATATGCAGCTCCAGGTTTTTTGCCGCCTGCTCGCTATGGAGCTTGTGGGTTCCTTTTTCAATGTCGTCTGCGTTTACCAATAATTGGGTGGTCTTGGTGACGATAGTGGTGCTGGTGATTCTAATTTATAACACATATATGTGCCCACGGTGTTATTCGCGATAACCGGGGTAAAAAAGAACCTAAATGATTTTCTCACCCCTAAACTATGACTACCTGCATGCAGTGGGTCAATCCTTTGCTCTATGAAAAATTAGGTTAAATCTATCCCACGGGAACCATACATTTTATCAGGATTAAACGTATCCTGTATTGCTTCCTAACATCCAAAAATATGTGTACACAGTTTCATTATGATCGCTTTTGACTTTCACATGTTTATAAAGGGTGTTTTTTTTTTTTTTTTGAGGTATTGAACTTTAAGTAGCAATAAAACAACGATGGAATATTCGATTGACATGATTTTTTTATTTATTCGAAAGAAAATCTGGTGGCATTACTTTTTAAATATGATTTCTGGCATATGACTGCCACGGCTGACTCGTATGTAGTCCAATCTTGACTACCAATTTTCGATGACTTTTTCCAACATTTGTGGCCGTATATCGGCAATAACACGGCGAATGTTGTCGTCCAAATGGTCAAGCGTTAGTGGCTTATCCGCATAGACCAATGACATAACCTCACAGAAAATAGTCTAGCGGTGTTAAATCACAACATCTTGGAGGCCAATTCACAGGTCCAAAACGTGAAATTAGGCGGTCACCAAACGTGTCTTTCAATATATCGATTGTGGCACGAGTTGTGTGACATGTTGCGCCCGCCGCCGCACAGTGGGGACACTTGTATGGGAGAGTGGAAAAAACTCTGTAAAAACCAAACCACAGAACCGATTTTGTTGAAATTTTCAGAAAAAATTGCTTAAAGCAAGGAGAATCTACTCCATAAATAACCACCCCCTGCCACGCCCTCAAGAAGAGAAAATGAAAATGAAATGAAAAAGAATATAATTTTTTTTTTTTTAGGAAAGTAATCAAGAAAGTAAAACAAAACCTGTTACATATAAAAAAAAAAACATTGATAAACATTTTTCTTTAAATCTGAAAAAAAAGAAGAAGGAAGGAATTAATATAAAAATGTTCAAATTATCATAGAAGCGATTGTTATAATTTGAAAAAATCAAAAGTTATGAACTTATAAATTGATTTTCAAACTGCTTTTACATCAGACATTAAAATAAAAAAAAATTTTTTTTACGCTATCAGATCTTAATCGAAAAAGCTTATATCAAGCCATAAATCGATCAAAGACTTGCCTCACAAACATGTTTGTTCACCGGCACATCACTTAGCGCATTGTTATAGGTTAGTTAACTACAAACTAAGGCATCATGCATTAAAAAAAAAAAATATTCTTTCATGCAAAAAATTAGAAATACACAAATAAAAAAAAATTCAGTGGAAAGATGTTAGCATATGTAAGCATAACGAGTAAGAATGTTGTATAGAAAGAAACTTAATTAAAAAAAAACATTAATTCAATAAATTAATAGAAAAGTAAAGTAAAAAGAAAAGAATAGAAAAGAAAAAGTAAAGAAAAAAAAAGGTAACTTCAATCCTTTAACATTTTTTAAATGTGTTCATATTTTTTTTTTAACTATTCACTTTCACTTATTTTTAAAAGAAGTTTTGCCTCCTCGCTGACCGTAAAGTTTTTCGATTTTGGTTCAGGTCGTAAGCTTGTTATATGAGGATCTGATGATATTAAGAGCATATGAAACACGTCCTCATTTGTAGCTGTTCTTGATGATTTTCGGCTATTATGCGATCTGAAAAGTCGAAAATCCTTATTACGACTTTCTTGAGCTTCTTCAGATAAGGACCCAATTGGCAAAGCACAGGATTCAATAATGTCCTTGCCGTGCATTAAAATTTTGTGCACACTTGCGGGTAGGTAGTACCAAGGGTACAATTCAATGGCCATTTTGGCCGTTTCTAAGGCATAATTGTCAAATTTTTCCGGATCTATATTCAAATTGCAACACACGACTTCTAGGATAGTACCAAGTCTTTTAATAAGGGTTTCATCAATGTTTGTTATTTCTGCTGTCAAGGACGGATTTTCAAAGAACCGTCTTGAAGTGTTTCCGGAATTTGTTGTGCCAGTTCCCTGTTTGACTATGTCCACTAGAAGTCCCATTTTTTCTCGGAATTGTTGTTGAATTTTTTTTTCGTTTCTTTTTTTACAACAGCAGTAACCGGACACGTTCTCCAAGCCTTAAAAGGTAAGTTGTATGCCAAATGAAGAACATACTCCATAAAACGAATCCTCGCGTGCAGGGTTGACATTCCCAATTTTAGTGAAGCAGCATTCGTTGGTTTTGATTGAACTTTAAAAATATCGTTCATCTCTGATGGCTTTGCTCCACAGACCGTGCAGTTACTGCTTGAAGACGTGTTTGTCACTACTTGTGCAGTTTTGCCATCAATCATGGTGAAATGCAAAACATGATGAATTTTAATGGAGCAACCTCTTAATTGAATTTCCGTGTCCTGAAGGTCACGAATTTCACATTCAACGCGATCTTGTTCTCTTTTGATTACCTCGGGTGTTTCTTTCAAACAAGAAAACTGAAGGGGTCGACAAAAACGAGTTGATGATGGCCGAGGATTTTTCCAAATTATCTGTTGACTTTCTTCTTCAACCATTTTTAAAGGCACAATCGATGTAAGAAACAAATGTTCATCGGAAACATTATCCTCTGACACCGAAAACTTCTGCATATAGCAGCTTTGTCCACTAGCACCATCACATCCCCATTTGGTGTGAAGTGTAAGGTCTTGACCCTGAGGGTTATAAAGCGATTCATTACCTTCAAAAATTCTTTTGCATGTATGGTCCAAAAGATCTTGCAGAGGAACACAAGCAGATTTTTCACTTACAGTTGTATTTCCTGGGTAACACTTTTTTCTAGCTTCGGTTACGTTTTTGTATGAAGGAAAAATGTCGTGCCCAATGTCTTTCGTTGCTTTTCTCAGGACTTCATACTGGTCTTTTGACAGCTTGGCTTGTATTGTTAATGCCAGTGCAGAATCCGGGTCAAATACTTTTTGTTCAGGTGGTTGTGATGCAGCATCAATTAAGTCCTGAGAAAAATTGTTTCGCAGTTTTTTAATTTTGTTTTTCTTGCTTCGATTACAGCATTCTTCAAAACTCTTAGATGGCCTTCCAGTACGTGAATTGTTTAAATTCAAAGCAGCTTCAACATGATTGCTATTTAACAATTTTACTTGAAACACACCACTCACCCATTTGGAGTATGTTTTAAGAAAAACATTTTTTTTGTAGTGCACGTCACGAAGTCGCGAATTGAATTTTGATAAAAAAAATTTCCGGTAACTTCTATTTATAATGTCTAGGTCCGTTTCACTTAAATGTGGGTATTGGTTTTTTAAAAAGTTTTCAAAGCTTTCTTTAGCATCCAAAATCAATTCAGTTAAAATTGAACGAGGCACTGAAAAAACACTTGACCGCGACATCGTGAATCGTAACAATTTAAACCAAAAATAAAAAAAAACATGAAATCAACACCTTGAAACGACCCCCAAAGTTTTCAAAGAGTCGAAAGAGCATTTTAATTGAAGATAACAGAAGTGCAGTTATGTTAAGAAATTTTGAGCGAGTTGCAGAAAAATGAGAAGATTTGTTTCCAGACCTAAGTGGTATAAATTACAGTTTGATTTATATTGCCAAAGTCTAGTTCATATTTTTATAGTTATATATTATATTATATTTATTTAAAAATAAAGCACAGCCCAAGGACGCTTTATAATCTGGGCAATGTCTAATTTTTAGTCATTAAAATTCACTAAAATTGGTCTAGAAGTCCCATCCGGACGAATCCGGATACGGTTTTTACTGATTATTGAAGCTTAGAGGCTACACTATATGCTCATACTAAAAATAAAGCAGCGCCAGATGGCGCTAGTTTTAAAATCATTCAGAGAAAATGGACGAGCAATAAAATTGATTACTTTATTTTTTTTTATATGTAAAATGGTTATTTTCATCCAATTTTATTTTTAAAATTTTCTATAATAATAACTTAATAAAATAAAAAAAAAATCTTTCAAATCGGCTCATAATTGACTGAGAAAACATGGTTTAAAAATGACTCCGATTTTATTCATTTCACTCAATTATCAACTTTGAGTGAAAAAATCTCTAGATATATATATTTTTTTGACGAAATAAAGTTGTTACTTGATCATACCAATAATTGACTATTCAAACGCGCTACCAACAAAAAAAAAAAAAACTTTTTGGAAATGACTTATTTCCACGTTTTCCCCACTGTGCGCCGTCTTGTTGGAACCACAGCTCCTGGACATCATGATTGTTCAATTCAGGAATGAAAAAGTTAGTAATCATGGCTCTATACAGATCACCATTGACTGTAACGTTGTGGCCATCATCGTTTTTGAAGAAGTACGGACCAATGATTCCACCAGCCCATAAAGCGCACCAAACAGTCAGTTTTTCTGGATGTAACGGTGTTTCGACATACACTTGAGGATTAGCTTCACTCCAAATGCGGCAGTTTTTTTTGTTGACGTAGCCATTCAACCAGAAGTGCGCTTCATCGCTTAACAAAATTCGCTTATGAAAATCGGGAACAACGGCCATCTCAACGAATCTACGCCTTGCTTGAAGATCGTTTGGCTTCAATTCTTGCACGATTTGGATTTTGTAAGCACGCAAAGCAAGATCCTTCCCCAAATCTTCCATAAAAAGGATGGACACAGATCCAATTCCTGTGCTCGATGGCGGATGGACTCATTCGGGTCTTCTTCAATGCTACGCTCTTCAGTAGCAATAGCTTCTTCTGTACGCACCGTACGGCGTCTCTGGGGATGTGAGTTATCAATTTCAGTAAACGTGGTGCGACAACGTTACATGGTTAATCGAATTAACTGCTCTGATGGACGATTTTGTCGACGATAAAATGGACGTAGTGCGCGATACGTATTCCACACAGAACCATTATTTTCGAAATAAAATTGCACAATTTGCAAGCGTTGTTCAGGCGTGAGTCTATTCATGATGAATTGCCAAAGCAAACTGAGAATAAATCACTTGACAGCTGTTAAATCGGTCGCCGTTTTGAAAAGTAATGCCAACTTAAAGTTCTATACCTCAAAAAAAAAAAAAACATCCGTTAGTAGAATTTTCACCTAACTCTTCATGTTGTCTTCAAAAAATCACAAAACCAAATGAGAAATTGCAAACGGAAATGGATAACGTAATAAAAACATGAATGAAAACGAATAAGATAGATGATGTCTACGGCTTACATGTAACGTTGTTACTTAACGTCTCATTGAGTGACATTTAAACGTGTTGCAAAACTAGCAATTTTATTGACTTGTAACAAAAAAGTGCGTTTAGAAAAAGGATACTTGGTAATATAGATTTTGGTAAAAATATTAATGATTTAGCAGAGTACCTATTACATCAAGTGAAAGCCTGGAAGTGCTTAAGGAGCGGCAAATGTATCGAAAAAAGTACAATTGTATCGACTTTTGCAACTCAGTATTCAACTATCCAGTGCTTTTCATAATGCTTTATTATTAATTGTTAGTAACAAACAAATTGTCGAGTAGTTATAGTTATTTATATCTTCTAGTTGAAATATTTACTAACTTAGCAATATTTTTTTCTTTATTGAACAAACAAGTTTTTTTTTTATAATATTGCAAGGTTACCATTATTAGTTGCCGAAACAACGCTACCATCTTTGAGTCAAAATATAATCAAATTAAAAATGGTTCTATGCGAACTTAAATGATTATGGATATAAACTTCAATTCAATGTTTTTTTGTTTTTTTGTCAATTTCCATAAATTATAACAGAATGGTTGTTTGAGTTTCACAACTTATCAAAACAGAGATACGAACAAAGATTAACAGTAAACAAATTAGTGGAGTAGCCCAAGTAAAATGTTTGTTTTCATTTTACATTGACTCATGATTAGGAGTGCATATGTGTTTGTAAATATTTTCTACAGAAAGGCATTTCTCGATTACCCGTTTTCGCTCATCATCACTTATTAATTCTGCAGCCTCTATTAGTTATCGTGCGGTTTCAATTTTAACCTTCCATTATGAAGAGTGTTTGATTGAGCTTTTGAAATGTTTCAATGAGTGTTCAGTTATGTACCATATCCTCTTAAACCAATCTTATTAAAATGTCAAAAAGTAAACAATAATATTCAACCGCCT
The DNA here is from genome assembly GCA_943590905.1 of Sphaerophoria taeniata. Taxonomy (NCBI): domain Eukaryota; kingdom Metazoa; phylum Arthropoda; class Insecta; order Diptera; family Syrphidae; genus Sphaerophoria; species Sphaerophoria taeniata. The sequence goes on from OX016542.1 coordinate 69,479,336, forward strand.
CCTCCATACTTTGACGTATATGATTGTATTGCCTTTACTAGCATTATAATGGTTCTTTTCGTGATTATGTCAATCGATGTGTGTGAATGTGAGATCTAACATCTAAGCTATGGTATGTTTTCTCTTAATTAACTCTCTTATTGTGCCGACAACACATTCACGCTGCGTCAAGCACCATACGACTAATTTCGAATTGTAGGACTTGCACGAAACGAAGTAAAGTAAGATATAGTGGAACTCTTTGAATTTCTCTTGGAGTTGTTGTAGTTACCATTCGACCTTGAAGAACACTTTTGCGCACTTTTATATATTTTACTCGGGTTCAGTATTGCATTCGAAAAAAAAGGTTTAAATTCAACTATCATAAAGAATGTGAAAAAGGGAGGGTGTTTCAAGATTCAAATAAATCCAGCAGAACAATAGAACTACTAGTTTCAGCATTCCGAATTTTTTCTCCGATTCTGTATCGGAATGTTTTACAGACGCTATAGTGTGCTTGGACAAAAAATTGTTCATGCATGCTTGTCGAGCTTGCAGCTGTTTGTGTTGAACAATAGCCGACCTCGCCAACTTCGTCTCTTTCGGAATTTTAAAGCTTCAGATTTTGTCAAAATTAAAGTACGGTTTTCGCATCAACAGGTCAACTGGTGATCTGATGGCTTATCTCACCGAACAGTGGAACAAATCTTTACATCGTTCTGGAGAAAGTCAGATTGTTGCACTTGATATTTCAAAGGCATTTGAGAAAGTCTGGCATCTAGCTGTTTTATCAAAAATGCGTGTTTTTTTGGTATCGACGAATCCCTCCTTCGTTGGATTAGAAATTTTCTTCCGAACCGTTCAATGCAAGTTGTACTGGACGGATTCAAGTCTGAAACTCATAAATGCTGGTTTGCCCCAAGACTCCGTTTTGTCTCAGACTTGCATCAGTGAGACCGAACATCTCGAGATTCTCGGTATGTGCATCACTGACGACCTTTTGTGGAACAAGCACATATGCGATGTCACCAAAAATTCCCAAGATGTTAGGGTTTCCTAAGACGGTGCAAGAAATTCTTCTCCCCGTCTGATCTGGCTGTTCTGGCTATTGTCCTTCAGACTTGTTAGATAGACATTTTGTGTCGATCGTTGCCAGTTCACTGGTATTATCGAAGAAGGGATTACCGAGATAGTTATTCCTTCAATTGGAGAGTGCCGGACATGTACATAGAAGGTGTTGGACTGTTTCCTCCTCGTGCAGGTAGCTTCTACAGAAGTCGTTTGTGTAGACCGCTAGCCTCAAAGCATGTTTATCTATGAAGCAGTGTCCTGTTATGACTCCAATTGTAGAGCTTATATTTTGTCTGCTCAGGGAAATCAAGCCTTTTGACCGTTTCAGGTCCATGCTTGGCCATATTTGTTTTGGTCTAGGCAAGTGGTACCCTGTGACCATCTAGCATTTGTTGATTCTAGAGCATATTATTTGAGAAGATATTTGCATGTAGCAAGTGGTGTTCCTATGTTATGTCTTTGTCTAATAGTAAGCAGAAGTGTTCCGTTTTTCGCGAGCTCATCGGCTTTGTAATTTCCTGGGATGTCTCTGTGGCCCGGCACCCAAATGAGGTGCCGATCATTCAGAGATGATCGACAATCGTGGACTATTTGAGAGTTTGAGGAGACAGACGCTAGAGATTTGAGAGCGGCTTGGCTGTCCGATAAGATTCGTATATCCTTGCAAGATATAACGTTTTCTTTGAGCCAGGCTAGTGCCTCTTTAATCGCCATTACTTCTGCCTGGAACACACTACATTGAGTGGGAAGTCTTTATGATAGACTGAGATTCAGTTGTTTCGAATAGATACCACTTCCAAAGCCGTAGTCGGTCTTTGAACCGTCTGTATAGAAGTGTATCGTGTTGTCTTCCAGGGGTCTTTCTTCTTCCCAAGGAGATCTTGAAGGGATTGAAACTTGGAAGCTATTATCGAATACCATTTTTGGGGTGGTATAGTCTAAGTGATCTGGGATAGATCTGAAATTATCTAAGATAGTAGTATGACCAGTGTTGTTACTGATCCATTGAAAGGTGGCTCTAAGCCTCACGCATGAGTTGGCTGCCACCATTTTGGAGAAGATGTCAAGAAGTGTTAGGTTTAAAAGCACTTACAAGGCTGCTGTTGGTGTTGAGCGAAGTTCTCCTGTGATGCACATACCTGCTAACCGCTGGACTTTGATGAGTTTATTCAGATTTACCATCTTGTCCAGTGCGGTCCACCATACGACAACTCCATAAATGAGTATCTATCGGTCTGTTTATCGAAGTATATAGCCAGTGGGTTATTTTTGGGGAGAAGCCCTTTTTTGAGCCTATTGCCTTTTTACAAGTAAAAAGCACTACAGTAGCCTTATTTGCTTTCCAATTTAGTGTTTTGTCTACAATGAGGCCTAAATATTTGGCTTGGTCGGAAAAGCCTAACGGTATTCCTTTAATCGTGGGTGGGTTAATCTGAGGAATTTTGTACCTTCTCGTAAAGAGTACTAGTTCTGTTTTATGTGGATTGACGTCCAAAACGCCCAGCTAAGCCCAATTTGTTAGCCTGTTTAAGGCATTTTGTAGGAGTTCTGAGAGAGCTCGAGGATGTTTCCCAGATACAGATATTGCAACGTCGTCGTCAGCATAGGCAATCACCTTGAAATCCTCTGCTTCCATTGATGTTAGGAGGTCGTTTACATGTCGTTAGATCACCCTCATAACTTTTCATGTCTCTCTCTGTTCTATCGTTACTTCAACGGTAAGTGCTCTAGTGAAATAGCAAGTTGCATTCCTCTCCTCAAACAATTCGCCCGTAATAATCGCGCTTCTAGGAATACCCATCAGTATACCCTCGAGCCCAACTTCGGACGTACTGTCAAGTATACGTGAACTCTCTTCCACACTCTGTCTTTTCTCTCATTGCAATGTTCAGGAATTCATATACACCGACACCTCCTTTCCAACCGCTACCTTCCTTCCTAAAGCCCTCACTGTGTCTCTGGCATAATAAGGGTATGAAAAACCCCTTGAGTGGGTGCAAATTAAAATGCACTCAATTTCAAATTTATTTTACATATTTTTGAGTTGTTTCCATGGATTCTGACTTTCTATTATAATTTTTTATTCAACAGTCTACGACGCGGAAGAACATAGTTAATAGTGCCGACAACGTAAACAATCTTGAAAAATCATAAATATCTCCTGCCGCCATGGTGCTATCAACAATTCCCTTAGAAGGGAGCCATGTCGTCATTCGACAGTCAAATGGTTCCACGCAATTAACAAACGCAAATGTGCAATCTCAACAACAACAACAACAGCATCATGTTATTAACACGAACCAATCAATGAACTACTCAACAGCAACAACTCAAATAAATCGCAATAGCCCTGTCTCGGCTATTATAACAACGACGAGCAATAACAAAATTAATTATATTAGCAATTCTGGCAACAATGGATCTTCCAGCGGCAATGCAGTTGCTAATAATATTCAAACTCAATCAAAATATGTGTTTTTGCAACAAAATGGAAACGGACAATTCACAACAAACGAAGTTGTTCTGGTAGCGACTGAACCTATCGACATGGGCACTGAACAAGTAATTTCAGTTAGTGAATCTGGAAAACCCGCCGTTTGCGATGAAGAACTTACTTCGCTATCATGGCTGCACGACAAAAATCTTCTGAAAGGCTTTGTTACATGTTCAAAAACAAATCGAAAAATAACGGATCAACATGTACAAGCAGAAGTTAGCGGTTCCGGAAAATCGGTAAACATAATCAATACCGGAGGTGCGCAGCTTTCACCCACAAGTGAATACATTGAGGAATCGCCTGGAATACCCCAGGAAAATTCCTCGTATGTGGACCATGGAATCAATGAATATTCGCCATCGCTTCGTTATAATAATACAAGCAGTAACACCAACAAAAACAATAACCATCATCTTTTAGTGAAGAACCGCAATGGATCTAAAATTGTATCTTCAATCAGCACTGGCGGCGATGGAAATTTTACTAGCTCCAATCAGTCTCCAATTACCGATCAAGTGAATGGAAATTTAACAGCCATTGGTGCCACAACAACAGTACATGTTGGTCCTAGCGGTACAACAACTCTTGTAGAATATAAGGCAAGCTCAAATGTTGCTCAGTCCCGTTTCAGCGGCGGGAGCAATGGTGGAATAAATAACAAAGGCGCAGGTGGTACCACTATTACTGCAGCCATGAACAATAATGTGCCTTCTTCTCCCCAAAGAAATGTTGTTTTAACAAATTTGAAGAGTCCATATTATCAGCAGCAGCAACAACAATTCAATGGTCCTAGCAACAATAACAACATCACTCTGTCCACCACCCACCACCCACACAAAAAATACCTCAGAGAGAAAATGAACGGTTTCGATCAGAGTGGAGGCGGTGGAACTAACAACAGTGGTGGAGGAGGAATTTCGACTAAAAGCGTTAATTCAACAACTTCATCTTGCAACTCGAATTCGAGCACTACTTCGAATGCTTCCTCTTCAGTTTCTTCGGGTTCGAATTATGCAGTCGCCACAGTCAGTCATTCTTCATCACTACTAGCGTAAGTATTCCTCAATTATTCATATTGCTTTTTATTCAATTTCAGTTTATGTATTAAAGTCTAGTTTTCTTTAGTTTTATTTTATTAAAGTCTTAGTTTTATTTTAACAATGGTTCTTGACGGTTCTTGCTGGCTCAAAAGAAAGAAAAAGACTAATTTATATTTCGAAAAAAAAGAAAGAACTCTCTGTCGCAAACGTCAAACAGCATCGATGACGTTTTACTCTTCGAACATGAGTCGATGATGTTTGACGTTTCGAACATTGAGGGGTAGCTTACATTATCACAACAACAAAAAATATAATATATGCAAGTAATTCAATCAAAATATTTCGATTAATTTAGCTCATCACTGTCACCAGAACCACAAAGGGGTTATCATACGCAAAATGTGCAAATGCAAAGTGTTATGAAAAGTCCAGCATCATACTCAACAAATAGCTTTGAAAACGATTCCCTCAAAGATTTCGAACTAACATCCACACCTTTGGCGAATAATGGCCGGTTATCATCATCGTCAATGAATGCACAGCAGCATTCAAACGAACAACATCAGATCCTTCCCCTCCAGAAATCATCACCCACTCAACCAAAGCAAAAACACCCAACAAATGTACCGTACGATCCATTGGTGCACACACACAACAAACCGCCATATAGCTTTAGGTAAGTTCACCGGTTGAAAAAAAAAAGAAAAAACGCTGACTCTTTTTTCTCTTTAAAAAGTTCCTTGATCTTCATGGCCATCGAAGGCTCTGCAGAGAAAGCATTGCCAGTAAAGGAAATATATGCGTGGATCGTTCAGCATTTTCCCTACTTTAAAACAGCTCCCACCGGATGGAAGAACAGTGTGCGGCATAATCTTTCTTTGAATAAGAGTTTCGTCAAAGTTGAAAAAGCACCTGTAAGTTTTAACTTAATTTTCATTTTATAAACGTTAAAATTTCACATTAAACCCAGTTCTAACAGAACTTCCTTTGCAAACATAAAGGAGGATTTGCATATGTTGGGATCTAGTTCTACCTGGAGGGCTAATAGAACTCCACAAGGTGGAATCCTCTCACTTCTTCTCTGGACTTTGGTGATGATAGAGATTCTCATCAAACTCAAGAACAGTAGTGTGAAGGTTATAGCATACGCCGACGATTAAGCTCTTCTGGCTACAGGTAAATACCTGACCACTGTAAGCGAATAATTTGAAAGCGTACTAACTAAGGTCCTGGTAAGGTAACTGGACCAAGGAATGCGGTCTTAAAATATTAGTAAACCCACTTAAAACAGAACTGGTACCTTTCACGTATAGAAGGAAGATACCTTCTTTTAAAATACCAAACATTGATAGTTCCCCACTTAAAATTTCAGACAAAGCGTGAGTTATATTAGATAAGAAACGTAAGTGGGGTCAAATATCCAAGAAAGATATAAGAAAGCCTTGATTGTTATCTATTCGTGTAATATGATTCTTGTCAGAAATTGAGGACCAAATCCTTAAATAATCATGTGGATGCCGCCATTGTTAGACCCATTCTTACTTATGGCAGTTTGGTTTGGTGGCAAGCTCTGAAGAAAGTCCAACCAAACCAAAGCTCAATAAATGGCATGCATTAGCACTGCTGGGGTGATGAGGACTACCCCAACTCGTCTCGAAGCGATCCTAAACCTCACCCCCTTTGATTTATAAACAGATAAACCAATATTTAGAGAACTAGTCACAGCAGTCATACCACGATTCTTACAAATTACGCTGGCAACAACATCTATACAGATTACACGACACCTTACTTAGGCTTCAATAAAAGCTTTATTACTAGCTTCCCCAATAGACAAGATTGGGAAAACAGAGTTCCTTACACTAATGAATCGAATTTTACCGTCTTTACTGATGGTTCGAAAATGATTCCTGGAGTAGGGACAGGTTTCTTCTCACAAAACCTTAACCTTGATGTAATTCAGGCAGGCGCCCCAACCAAAGCAATGTCTTCCAAGCCGAGATCTTGCCAGTGAAAAACGCTGCTAAACAAATATCCATGATGGCGATATCACAAACTGATATCTTACTTACTACGAGGTTAATACCAAAAATGTAATCAAAAAGTGACTCACCTCTTTCGTTGATGTTAGTGCTTCCCCACACAGTATGATGAGCGTTAAAATCGCTCCCAATTATGAGGCTGATTTTCTGCCGTTTTGCTTCGGTGATGATGTTCTCCGGGGTCTGACCAGGGAGAGGGCCGAGATATGCCGACACTAGCCAGTAAGCTCCGTTGGCTGTTTCTAGCCTAGCTGCCGTCGTTCGTATCTCTATCACTGAAATTATGGAGTAAAAATACATTTATGCTACGTTTTACTAATATGCAAGATCTAGGTTCACCTTTATCAGTAACATACTTTTCAGAAGAGTTCCTAAAAAGTCCTCAGTCTCCATTAAGGTTTGACTGTTGTCGACATCAGTAGAAGGTTGAATCGTCACCGGCGAAGACATGGGTACAACTTCAACTACCGATGGTAGGGATGACGATGTTCCAGACTTCTCGGCTACAGGTCCACCTTCAGGTTGGGGTGGAGGCTTGCAATTTGCAGGGACCTCATATTTTTTATAAACTTTCAAGGTGACGGTCTCAAAGCCGTATCTTATTGCACCTTTTGTTTGCGCTAGCGGAGCCAGGGATTCCTTATTGATCACCACAATGGCGCTTCTATAAGAACTCTTAACTTCCTCCAGCTAAGCGATCTTCCAGTTATGCGTAGGCATAATCTGATCTTAATTATCTGGAGTATATCCTTCAAGCACGAAGGTTCAGCTGGAATCCATGTGCGGGCTCTAGGTCTACTAGGGATGTCTTCCTTAGCAACAACTTCGAGCTTCCACCTGTCCAGATTTCGCCTAACCTGCTAACAGCAAGCTTATACAGATCACACGACCTCTGATCGTCACAAACGATGAGTTTGACATGCCCTTGATGCCAACCTCCATCGCTTATACCTGGAAATTCTCTCATAAGGCTTAAAAAGCCCGCTGAGGGTTTCAGCTTCACCACCTGCCACCGATCAGATGAAATCGTGCCATCTATATCGCTCCTGTCGATAACCGCAACAACCACCTTGCCTTTTGCCACGTCGCTGTAAGGTTTTCGAAGAGTGGGATTGATGGGAGTGCTGGTGTTCTGCACACAGGGCCGTTTTGGTGTCGAAGTGGCTCCTCCAGAGATCGCTCGCGCTTTGACGTTGTCATTCGTCCTAGGTGTTGAAAGGATGCTTTGGACCCAGCTAATTCGGCCATCAAGCTTCGAAATCCCTCCAGCATCCAGTTATTCACCAGATGCTTTCAGGATTCTAGCAGCCTGACGACTTTTGTTATAGATGGCCTTAGACGGTCTCTGCCTTTTCTGGTCGACTTGTATGGCGGGAGGTTTACTCCCCGAAGCAGTGGGGCCGTTATTCACAACTTCGCCCAACTGTCAGCCCATTTAATATATAACCTAACCTTACCTTACCTCCTTAAAAAATACAAAATTGTAGTTGTAAAATGTGACTGAGTTTTTGACGTACAGTTTTTGAAACGTATTTAATTTCCAGGTGTGTTTGGGTTAAAATAAAATAATTGCCTTTATTTCTCCTTTGAACAGAATATGGGTAAAGGTTCGCTATGGCGTGTTGAACAACAACAGCGACAAAACCTTATCCAAGCTCTTTCACGCTCACCGTTCTTCCCGAATTCAGCTGTGGACAAGATATCTATGAAAAGCCCAACAAGCAGTCTAAATGATATTGTCATACCAAACAGCCCAACTGTTTCCACTGAATCCGGGGGCAGTCCACCGATGACACCTGGCAAATCAAATTTAGATGCACGGCTCTTTCCAAATTTATCAAAAGCCATTAAGCTTATGGAAACAAATGATCAAGAAGATGAAAGTGCGTCCGATCATTGTACAACTAAAATAGGTAATGGCTTTGATATTATTCCCAGTCCGAATGGAAGTTTACAAAATATTAAACTCACAGGTAGAGAATGTGGAGCTGATAGCTTTGATGATGTTAATGCAGCAACAGCAATGTTGGCTTTAAAACATGGACCAAAAGTATTCAATGAAACTTTTCAAAATGGGTTAGTATTGAAGTTTAATACTAAAATATAACAGAAATACATATCTAGCTTTTGTTTACAGTTCTCCAGTAATAACATCGTCACCAAGTGAAGATCACACATACTCGGCTGGGGGTGGAATCATTAACAATAGCAGCACTGCTGTCAACAACAATAATGTCAACGGAAACATGAAAGCAAATGGAGGCATTGATAAGTCTACTGCACCTGCTAATGGATTCTCCGTTGATACTCAAAGCAATTGTGCCTCATCAGATGCCGCTTATGAAAGCAGCGAAGAGAGGTAAGAGTTTTCAAAGTCATAAACAATATGAAGTGTATGAATTGTTGTTTTTTATTGGATTTGGATAGCCATAATATGTCCCCAGAAGAACGCGAGGACCAACAGAGACATCGTGATGGCGTTTACGCACTCCTTTCTCTGTCGTCGCACTTTGATGTGTCGCCCGTCAAACGCCTATCATCAACAACTGTCGAAGAAGAGCACATATCTTCATATATGGAAAATATTCCACACATAAATGGCAAAGGTCTTCTTGTCAGCAATGACTGTACTGCTTTAACTTTAAATGGTGGAAGTGGAATCCTCGACGAAGGTTATAGCACTCAAAGTTACTATAGCTACATGGCTTCACCATCACCTCCAAAGAAACAAAAACCGCTGCGTAATATTCGAGGGAAAATCAAGCGCAAAACCACATTGATACGATGAGTGGTCTCAAGTACGCCTCCGTTAAACTGGCATCTTTACAGTAGTAGGCTAATATTGTAAGGTTTCTAAAATGGTAAAATAGGTTCTTTTCTAAATAATGTAAATCTAAGCCACATTCATTATATATAGGTATATGTATATTGTGCCTCAAATTCCCCCTTTTACTGCTTTGTTTCTTTTTCTTTTTTCAAATTGGGTTTGTTTTGTTAAAGACATGAATGTATGTATGATTGGAATAAGATGCCAACAGCTAAAGACGAATACATTGTGTTGAGACAAGAAATATATCTTTGACTGATCGGCCGAATATCTGGAAAAGTCACCTTAACTGAACTTGATTTATGTTTGGTTTTTAGAAAGCAGTCCAAGTTGTTTCATAAGAAAGTTGTTGCGATGTTAAGATTTCAATTCATATAAAATATAGTCCTTTCGGCTGCATATTTTAATCCCAATGGAGTGGAGGCAATGTAGAACATTCTCTCCTTCCTTGAACACTAATTTATTGGAAACAATTTTAAGATTTTAAATAACGTTGGAACAAGCATAAACCCGGTGCTCTTGTTGTTATTTTTTTTAGGAAAAGCGTTTTTCTGAGTAAATTTTGAAAAACTAACCTCATACTACAGGGTGCGGCACGAAAACTTGCCGATTTTAAAAGGTAATAAAACCAAAAGTAGTGGACATACAGTTACGAAACTTTTTTAATCTTGTCACACACAATTTAAATTTTCCATGGTTGATGATGATGATGATATCGAACAAGTGATCGCAAAGAGAGAAGACGTCCAGGAAACAATTGTCTCAATGTTTCTATAGAACGCCGAGCGGTATGAGCTGTGGCTCTGTCCTGTTGAAACCATATTTCGGCTTAGAGGAGCATATGAAGATCCCTATGCAGCATTCTTCTCACTCTTCTGTCAGACAGTCCCAAAGCAGCAGAATGTTTAATTGCTTAGCGTTTCGGAGATTGAAGAACAGACGCTCACGCGCGCATCATTATCTGGTGTTGTTACAATCCTAGGTCTGCCAGTAGATTTTTTTTTATGCAGAACCTGTTGCTCTAAAGATTGAAACCCAAACTTTAATGGTTTTCCTATCAGGAACACTAACATGTCGGACAAGTCCAAATCGAGTTCGGAATGCCCGCCGCTTAGTAATCACTGAACCACAATTAGGAATGAACTCTTCCACAACAAACGCACGATGCTCACCCAACCAAGCCATAGTGACTACTGACAATGGCACGTACGCCGCTATCGATCGATACCTCCTCCACTTCTTTTCGTCTATCACAACTCACACAGCTTCCGTTTTCAATACACTGAGATATCCGATTTTCGAAGCTCTGCTGAAATCATTCAAGCATATCGATGGGTATGTTCGCTTCACGAATGTTGTCCCTCAGATGATTTAGGGTTCGAGGCCGATCATTGTAAACGATAGATTTAAGGTAACCCCAACCCCATACAAAAAATCGCACAGAGTCAAATCAGGTGAGCGCCCCGGCCACATAAAGTCGCGTCTCAAGGAGATTGGACAATCGGGGAAATGTTCCCTCCATTGATGCTCGTGCTGTGTGGGCCGTTGATCGAGTTTCGGGATAAAAAATTCTCCAATCATCTCTCTATAGCGAGCTGCATTCACCGTAACAGTGCGTTCGTTTTCTTCGAAAAAGTAAGGACCAATTATCCCTACTTTCGAAACAGCACACCAAACGGTGACTCGTTCACAATGCAGTGGCGTCTGATGAATTTCACGTCCAATAGGTATCGCATGTTTTGTTTGTTAAAACAACCGGAAGTGAGCCTCGTCGCTAAAGAACACGACCGCGTAATCAGGCATGTTTTCATGGAGCGTTTCACATGCATTTGGCGGGCAACAAAATCGCAGTCATGCCTGCATCAAAGCCAATTTGTAAGGATGGAATCGAAAATCTTGTTGAAAAATTCGTCTCACAGTGCGATCAGAAATGCCCAAAGCAAGTCCATGCTTCCACGCCGAACGCCGCCGGGGAGATCGCAAGACAGAAACTCTCACCCTCTGTATGTTTTCTTCTGTTCTTACTCTCTGAAGTGCTGCAAGGGATGTCGTCACGTTTCCGCTCTTTCTGAATGTTTTTACCCACGAAACAATCGACTGGCGACCAGGGGCCTGATTATGGGATTCGAGGCGAATCGTTTTGCCAGCGAGTTTGACATTTTTTCAATTATTGCTTTCGCTTTCGCCTTCTTCGATTTGAATTCGACCAATTAACGAATTCGAATTTGAAATGTCATAATGTTTACTGGCGAGTTGAAATTCGACAGCTTTTTTTGGCGGATTCACAGGCGAAAGAGAGTTTATTCAAATGAGTGGAATATTGGAAAAAATAGTCAAACCAAAAGTGTGAAATCTGAGGAATATTGGAAGAAATATTTTCGCTCCGCCGCGAATTGGTTAATAAGGAAATACGAAGCGAGTCGAATTTGAAAAGTTGAATTGAAAACGATTCGCAGCGAATCCCATAATCAGGAACGCGACCTCCGAGAATTAGTGATGTTAAAGCGAAACGGAAAGCCGTTGAGTGGAAAGGAAGGACCGTTTGAAAAGTAAGCCTTGCAGGCAAAAACGCGTTGCTCTATAGTCCAATGCATGATGTCGACTGACTGCACCGTAGATGAAACTTTAAGAATCCCCTAAAAAATGTGACGCTCCCCATCCACATCCGACCACTCCACCCCGCTTGGCGCGCAAAACAAACCAGCATGTTTTCATGCCGCACCCTGTACATTTTCCTTGTTTTAACTCAACCTATATGTCTTGGATGTTGAAGAATCTTATGCCAATCGCCCAGTGTGTATGTGTATTATTTTAATAAATATTATATGCAACTTTGGTTGAGAAAACCAAAGCAGATTTTTGATCTTAGAGGATGAGGTGGATTGGAATCAACTTAAAGCGAATTGAAATCTTACCCAGCTATTGTACCTTAACTTTTATAGTTTTTTTTGTTCTTGGAAAAGCACAACCGTCTTGTTGTTCTTGAAATAAATAAACAATATCCAATCTAATTAAATTAGAAACATATTTTGTTTATCTTCTTTTTTCAAACAGAAAGAAATAAAATAAAATTAAGAGAAATTCATCTTGAAATGGAAAGAAAGAGAATAAAACAAACCAAACATAAAGTGCCTACAAAAACTCTAAAAATTAAAACAAACATTGTCTTTCCTTCTAATTTAATGACTGATTGTTAGAGAAAATTTGTAAATAATTTATAACGAATGTCGCTAAAGAAAAACTGTGCAATATTACAAGCAAACTTAGCTGAAGGCAAACAATTTGTCCTTCAAGACGTCACAAGATCCATAAAATGTATAGTTATTCTGTTATTTTATTATATTTTAATTGTTGTGCTATCAGAAACGCATTATTCGATTTTAGATTTAGATTGTTAGAACATTTATTTGCATGCACTGTGAATTAAACATTGTTTGTAGTTTTTATGGTTAACAAACATCAACACAAACCCTTGATCTTTTAAAGAGTGTTACCAGTAAATGTAATAAAGTAATTCAAAAATTGCCTGTGTCCAGTCATACATAAATTGTAAAACAACACTCCAAAAAGTCTTTAAACTTATAATTTATCTGCATTTCGTTGAGTTTCCATTTCAATTACAGCCTTGGCCAAAAGTATTGAGCACCCTTGAAATCTTCTCATATTTTTTGGATGGAAGGATAATGGTTTCTACTAAATTAAGGTCAATATTTTGTTGGGCTACCTTTCGCCTTAACGACGGCAGCAATTACCTAGTCCGGCCATAAGTTCTGTTACATTTTAAAAGTTCAATAAAAAATGTCTTGTTAACCTTTTACTATAAAATTTATTTCTCGCATTAGTTAAATCAAAAGGATCTAACCGATCAATCCAGTTCTCTCGCCATAATTTTCTGTTTTCGAAGAGGATTTCGACGAATTCGCTCACGAACCGCTTTCTCCTTTGAACTCGTCCAAGCTACGCGTGGACGACCTCTCCTTGGCCTGTCCTCAACTTCCGAAAGTTCATTAAAGCGATTAACTGCCCGATAAACAAACATTTTTTGAAATTCCAAGTGGTTTTAAGAGTTCAAAAATTTGATTTTGATTTTTTCCACATTTGAATAATGCGATTACCGGGACTTTCTTTATTTCCCCACTCCATGTTATTTGACCGAAAGCTTGAACCAAACTAGCTTATGTGTTGGCTCATAAAGTCACGTGTTAAGAAAAAAATAGTTAACGGGATTATTTCTTTGGAAATTTATGAGTTAGAACTTATGGCAAGACTAGGTACACGCCTCTGCAGATAAAGCATTCCATTCGTTACGTAGATGGTGGCCTTAGCTGTTCTTTGCTTGAAATTTTATGCTGCTTTATCTTGCGCTTTAATAAACCCCAAAGATATTCAATTGGGTTTAAATGTGGGGATTGGGCAGGCCATACAAGAAGCTCAACGCAATTTTCGCTTAACCAAGCCATTGTTTTTGCAGCTTTGTGACAAGGTGCGTTATCTTGCTGGAATTTTACTCCGTCAAGATTTGTTTCACCAAAAAATTTGGAAAATGAGGGAAAAAGTGCAGTTTCCAGTAAATTTATGTACTTTGTAGAGTCCATGCCACCCTCACACACGAACATTTCCCCCACTCCTAAGGAACTCATGCATCCCCAAATCATAACGCTGCCACCGCCATGCTTAACTGTGGAGACCACAAACTCGGCACTAAATTCTTCACCGACTCATCACCGAACAAAAGTCACGCCATGGCCAGGGGCACTGATTATAACAAGATATGAAAGCCTGCTGTCAAAATGACAATAATTGCCTACAAGCTAAAAAGCAAGTTTGCTGCAAAAGTATGTGTGTATGAAAAAATAAAATTTGAGGTATCTGGAGGGTACAACGTAGGATTCTAATCTCGTTATTTCTGATCAGTGGCCAGGGTTGTGGTAAATAAATTTTTTTTTACGAAGTGAATGATGCTAATCGTTGGATTATCACCCAAACTAATTTACTTCAAAGTTCGATTTGTCTGACCATACAATATTTGAATAATCTTCCTCTGTCCAATTTTGCAACTTTTTTGCCCATTCAAGTCTGGCTTTTTTTTTTTTTTTTGTGAGAGCAATGGCTTTTTTCTGGCCTTACAACCTTTTAAACCAGCTTCAAAAAGTCTTCGTCTGGTTGTTCGAGCAGAAATAGACTTCCTTAACGCCACTGAAAACTTACTAGCCAGCTTTAATGAGTTTTCCCTCTGATTTTTTCCTAGACCCGTTGAGTAATTCTGTGGACAATTTGTTTTGTTATTTTTATTTTAAAGGCATAAATGCACGATGTTTATAGGGTGATCAATACTTTTGGCCAAGGCTGTATTTTCAAGGCAAGATTTGTAAGTTTCGCACTCGTTACAGATGATAACCTTTAAAGTTACAATAAAAAACATTCTTTGTTCAGGTAAATAAGTAAGAGTTCCTTTCTAAAAAATTTATGAAATTCGCAAATTATTCATTTTTTTTTAATTATAATTTAATTATTACAAAAACAAAATAAGCTAGTCTGAAATATAAGCACCACCAGAACAGAAAAAATAACAACAGACTAGAAGAAACATCCTCCGAACATGATTGAATTTGATAGTTGTGCTGTAAGAACAAAAACAGCCTCTGTCGGTTATTATTTGAATTTTGACGGGATAGACATTGATGGAATTATGAAGACGTTGCTCAAAGCAAAGAATGTTGAATTGTACAGAAATTTAAGCGCTAGGTTGGGCTCGGACTGCCACAAATAAGTTCTGGCAGCCTAAAATTTGAAGCGAAGAACTGGTACAAAAATAGAGGCACTCGATACCCAAAATGTAAAAAGCATGTTAATGCATAGATTTGATCGGCTTAAAAATGAAACCTGGTGAAGGATCCTTTAATGTCTTAAGGTAGCCTTAAACGACAAACACGTTTTCCGAACATGCTAGTTTGCGTTATTCCCTACACGGCAAACACATAATTGGCGAACATCATTTCGTGTTGATTCTTGAAAGTGTGAGGATGTGTCAAAAAGAGAAGCAAGTCATTGCGCTTATGGTTATCTCATAGAAAAAATGAGATTTGTTCGCGAAAATCTCCCTACATGGCAAACAACGAAACGGACGAACACAAGAAAATCGAAAAATTTTTGCCAACAGCGAACAGTTCGCAAACCATCCCCTACACGACGAATTTATAGCGCACACAAGCATGTTCGGAAAACATGTTTGTCGTTTAGGGCTAGCTTTAAAGAACTCTCGTGCACCTATAAAAATAAGCATTGAGAATTATCTGCATCGTAGACCCCATGCGCGTGAGAATGAAGCTCCTTGAAATGAACGGGTCTCCACAAAAAAAAATTGCTGTTTGTGACGAAAGGATGATCATCGAAGGCTCCTTAACCTGAGATTCTGTGTGTTCTTCGAATGTCAATCTGAAAGACAGGCATAAGCCAAACCTAGAAGACCTTACAGAAATTATGATGTATTTTTAAGAGAAATTAGCTTCCAGCTTCCTAAAATTCGCTACACACACAACAGTATACTTGACAACTATGCTTAATTTTCGCCGCCACACGATACAAGTGTGCTTGAACACTTTTCAGTTTATGGGCGAAAATGTCTATTTCAGATGACGACTTTCTTGCTTTGGCTGCTTTAAACCTTATCCCTAAAAAAAAAAAAACGTCAAGAAAAGAAACGTTATATTCCGTGTAAAGAGTGGTTACTGAAAAGAAGAAGCTACTCCCATATTAATTTACTGAGTTAATTGAAGTTATATCCGCGTGTGTTATGTAAAGCTTTTGTCACTCGCAAGACCTTTAAATAAAATTCACGGATTATAGACAAACTAATACTCCCCACGAAAGATTAACAGCAACATTAGGCACCAATAAAATTTTCCAATAATACTCGACATGACAATGATGTTAACGTAGAGCTCATTCACGGTCACGGTATACTAATTTATTTGTACAAACTGAATACACTGGTACACACGTTCCGTTTCGCTTGCGCAAGCTTGAATGATTCAAAATCAACGTCCTCCATTGTTATGACACAGACGAAGCCTCTCCCGGAAGTTTTCCATGACTTTCCTAGTCATTTCAGGTGGAATAGCAGCCAATTTCTGAGTGAATGCTTCCTTCAGTGTTTTTAGGGTTGTGGGGCGATGTGTGTACACTTTTTCCTTTAAAACCTCCCAAAGAAACAAATCACATGGTGACAAATCGTCTCCATGTCTCCTCGCAAAGAAAGAAGACGTCCAGGAAACAATTGTCTCAAAGTTTCCATGGAACGTCGAGCAGTATGAGCTATGGCTCAGTCCTGTTGAAACCACATTTTGGCTTCGGCAGCAGCATGTTTAATTGCTTAGCGTTTCGGAGATTGACGAACAGACGCTCTCACGCGCCCAACATTATCTGGTGTTCTTACAGTCCTAGGTCTGCCAGTAGATTTATTTTTTTTAGTGCAGAACCTGTTGCTCTAAAGATTGAAACCCAAACTTTAATGGTTTTCCTATCAGGAACACTATCATGTCGGCCAAGTTCAAATCGAGTTCGGAATGCCCGCTGCGTAGTAATCACTGAACCACAATTACGAATGAACTCTTCCACAACAAACGCACGGTACTTACCTAACCAAGCCACAGCGACTACTGACAATGGCACGTACGCCGCTATCGATCGATACCTCCTCCACTTCTTTCCGTCGATCACAACTCAGAACTCACACAGCAGCTTCAGCAAATGTGGGAGGTCTTTTTGCCGGACCCTGTATAATATCCACTCCTAACGATTTTCGGATGCTTTTCCAGGGGCCCTATTTTGCAATGCGTTTCGAAAGTCAATCCTATTCGAATCTGATATTCGATTCGTTTCTTAATTCTTACTCTGTAAAAATAATGTAAATTTAATTCAATAAAAACTTAATAAAATGGCCTCGGTTGCTGTATGAATGGATGAAGAAAATAGAGAAAAACACCGTCTCTCATTGATGATCCTTCCGCATTAAGAAAAGGCGATAGCCTGGCCCACAAATTGTTGGAAGTGATTCTCGCGACCGAGGCGTTCAAAGTCAAACGTCCCTTGGCAAATCGAGATGAGCACTCATGAATTCCACCATAATTTCAAATTGCTTTTGTTTGGTATACACATTTTTCGCTGATTATTCCCTGTAATGAAATTTATTTGCTTAAATTTTGAATAAAATTATAATTTCCTTACATTTTATCTATTTCACATAACTAAACACAATTTCTCCTTTTGTCCTTTCAAAAGTCAAAACGACCTTCGAATTGCAATCCGTTACCTCTCTTGGTGTAGAAACAAAATTTCCGATTTCGAACGCTAAAGACATTGCCAGGTACGGAAAATCCGAATGCGGATTTTTCATTCCGTAAGTACAAGATTTATTATCGGCATTAGAAATAGAGAGTACAAAGTATTCGTTTTCGAAAATATTTGCTTTCGAAACGCATTACAGAGTAGGGCCCCAGCAGAGGTGGATATTAGTTGAAGAACAACAAATTGGTTCATAAGAAGAACAATAAATTATTGGTTTACTATTGAATACTTTTATGCGACACAAAGTAAAAACTCTTTTCTATCACAAAGACATCAATCTTCAATAACTGTAGACTCAAGTATCCCTTTACCCGATTGAAAGCTTTTAGAATGGTGGATCAACTTTCGATAAAGACTCAGGAATTATAAACATCCTTTTTCGACACAAACTTGAAACGTTCCACTGAAGTAGTGTTTATGGGTTTCTTTTTTTTTCTTTGAAATATGATTTCATTGTGACTTAACAAAATCATGAAACATGAAGTTCCGATGGAGAGGAAAATGAACTTTGAAAAGTTGTTTTCAACTGCAGTTAAAAAAAACATACTTGCATCTATTTATACCTAAGCCACTTACCTAAAAACTTGTCAAAATTACAAATAGTCAAATGATGTTACCACATAAAAGCAATGAAAAAAGTCTGACTTATTCTAAAAGTACCATAATTATATACAAGAAAATTAAAGAAAAAAAAACTGCTTCTAAAGCTTCTTAAAAACGCGAAATATTCACAGCTATAAATTATGTTAAGAAATGACATTTAATTGAAAACTTTATATAATATTTGTTGATGTTTTTTTACCCAACTTTTAGAGAGAAAATCATAGCATAAATTATGTTTTTTTTTATGTAAATTTAAGTAAACATTTAGCCTCCAAATGCGTCTTCGCTATATTTATAGATTTATTGAAAACAGATAACGGAACTTAGTAGATTTAGTTCCACATCTAGTGGATAAAAGAAATACAAACGTTATTAAACAGAAAACATATAAATTTATCAGAACAACAATAAATTTAAAAGAAAGAAATTTATAAGTAAAATTGTTACAAAAAAATAATAATTACTTAAACAAGAATAGTTACAATTATAATATCATATAAATGTGTACACAGATATTTATTAAGTTTATTTTAAAAATTTTATTAACAAAATCAAAAGCAAATTCAGATAAATAAAAAAATATATATTTAAATGATGAAACATCAGTAAAAAGAAAACAAAGAATCATCGTTTAAATTTAATTGGAATTGAGAGTTGATTAATTTTATTATCAATTTGTTATTTAAAACACTGGGTTAGTTAAATTTAATGAAAAGAAAAAAATAAATAAATTCTTAAATCAAAATGTTTTTCTTAGCTATATGAGTGTCCGTCGTCGCCTACAGTGTTTTTAACTTCCTCGGCATATTTTTTTCTTCTCTACTTTAGTTGATGAAATTGATTCCCTCTATGAAATGACAGCTCCTGATGATGATTTCATAATCGTTGGTGACTTCAACCTTGCAAACGTACTTTGGGTACCATCTGAGGACGAATCTTCATTCGTTCATCATATGATCTTTCTGGCAAGGAATACTTTCTAATTGACCGCTTCTCTGACTCTGGTCTTTTTCAAATGAGCAACATCACCAATTCATTAGATAGGCAATTGGATCTTTTTTTCTCATATGATCCTTGATCATTTCCATCCCCTCTCTCGCCTTCTTTCTTTCCTATAATAATACAAATTTAATCGTCGATTCTGACGACTACCTTGCGTTTAAAGGCTAAACCACAAAGGCGCTTCAGCTTCGGCTTCGCCTGACGTTTACGAGTTCAGCTATAGGAATTCAATGCTTCCTATCACAATGACGCTTCGACCTCACGTTTCGTACGTAACGTGACTCCAAACGGAAGCTCTAGTTCAAATATGCTGAACTTTTGCTTTGTCTGACAGCTCAACAGCTGTTTGTTCATTTGTTTTTTGGAGCAGCGTTACCACTCGAAAAAAAAAGGAATCGAAGTAGATTTGGGAATAAAGCGAAGTAAATTGAGAAAAAGTGAAGTGGATTTCAAAATCGCGTATTTTATATTATCATATTTTACATTGATACAAAGAGGGACATTCAGTTATTATCAAAAGTTCATATAGACAGATCTACAATTAGGGCCGTGTGCGAATTGTGTTAATCTATATATATAAAAATGAAATCCTGTTCGTTTATAATCGAATAACTCACAAACGGCTGGACGAATTTGGCTATTTTTTTTTTATTTTGTTCGTGTTAGTCTGTAGATGGTTCTTATGGAATTTTTTTTTAAATTATTGCAGGTGCATTGGTTTTCAAATGGAAAACTTAAAAAATTCAAAATGGGCTTTCGAATGTAAAACAGAAAGTTCTTGATGAAAAACTCAGAAAACTCATTGGTTTTCAAAGTGAAAATTACATATTATTGCATCAGGTGCATTGGTATTCAGATGGAAAACTGGAAAATTTGAAAATGGATTTTCGAATGGAAAATTGAAAGTTCTTGATGAAAAACTAAGAAAACTCATTGGTTTTCAAAGGGAAAATTGCATATTATTGCAGGTGCATTGGTTTCCAAATGGAAAACAGGAAAATTTCAAAGTGGGTTTTCGAAGGGAAAATAGAAAGTTCTTGATAAAAAACTCGGACAACTTATTGGTTTTCCAAGGGAAAATTGTTATTGGAGTAGCTCTGAAGGGCGGTGGGACGAAGTTCACGGGGTCAGCTAGTATGTGTATAAAAACTTGACGTTCGATTTAATTTTGACATGGTCAATAAAATGTGTTAAAATTTAACTAGCAGACGAAAATATAACACTAGTGGTTAAATTTAACCAACATTTTAGCGCAAGTCGCACATGGCCTAAAATATTAAACACTTCTATACAATCACGTAACTCATACTTTGCGTATATGTATGGGTTGACATTTCGTGTTTGTAAAGTGTGTCCGCTTATTGCGCCTGTATAAGGATAGAAACTGCAGATGCAGATGTCGATTATCTATTTTATTTATTTATTTATTTATTTATTCAATTCGTTAAATACTAACGTGAGACTGATGAAAATAAGAGAACTGTAGGCATAAATTACTCAATGACTTAATCGAAGCAGATTTTGGAAATATCAAGTAAAATCGATGTAATTTTTGTCTGAGTGAAGTAGATTTCAAAACATTCTTGCGAAGTGGGAATAGATTTTCAAAGTTTTTCAAAAATCGAAGTAGACTACTTCGAAAGGAGTAAAGTGGCAAATCTGTTTGATAATGATGGAGGGAGAACTGTCATTCAAAGCAAACGTGAAGCGGGTGCATCGTAACGCAGACGAAGCCGAAGCTGAAGCGTGTTTGTGGTTTAGCCTTAAAGGGGCCGACCCATAGAATCCGTCAGTGCGTCAGCGTTGACGTTTTCAACTGACAACACAATAGAATACACATGTTCTTATGAAACTCGTCCCATAAGCAACGCATGTGACGGATGCGACGGATAGAGTTGGTTAACTTTCTACTTTTTGCGTCCGTTGTTCCGTTGACAACCGAATATGATGAGCAGTCAATTCAATGTGTTCCCAGTCTGGAAGGTAAAACGTAATGTGGTTTTCCATTGAACCAAAACATTGATGTGCCGTCGACGGGCCGGCAATATTTTTTTCTTAAACGTTTTCCAATGGGAAAAGTATTGATGTTTTTTCCCGACGAATTGATTCGTTTTGAATTCGCGATTTCTCACTCAGCCAATTTGACGTTACTGACGTAACCGAAGCTTTCTCAACGAGGACTGGGTATTATGTTCAACATAATGATTTTGCCTCAGTCAAAGTGACAAAGTGAGGGGAACTGGCCTATTTGGCGTTTTTATTTTTTACCTCTGTCTGAAGCAGATCATATTCAATGTCCTCCGATATAATAATCTGAGCACTGAAAAGTTATTTGTAATTTCTCACTAATTATTTTTTTAACAATTTTTTTGTTTACCTACAGTAGACGCGTGACCGTGTTGGGAATCCATTTTTGATTTTGTGTTTGTTTTTGTCTGTGAAATCCAAAAAAACAAATGAAGTTGTCTTCGCTCAGCTATCTGCTCTATTTGCTCGGTCAGTTAATCCTGAGCAAATAGATTTAGCTCAGAGAACATGAACATTTTTAGCTCCGACAAATCTGAGCTAAAAAAGAAACACAGTTTTTTTGTTTGACAGCTCTGTGATCTGCTCAGAGGTAAAAAAGAAAAACGTCAATTGTGTATTAAGTCAGAACTTCTGCAGTATCTGGTTAAACTTGAGTCAACTTTCTTTCATAATTTCTATAGGTTATAACTTATAAATTTTAAGGTCCATGTGATTAGGTACTAATGCAAATAAATACACAATTTATTCATACGTTCTTTTCTCAAGAAAACAGGAGTGCTGGCCTGATCATCAAATGGATTTTCAAAGGTATTATATTACAAATACTCAAAACTGGCACACAAAATGAATTTAAATAGATGCAGTTGTGCATTTACTTCATTTCTGTTGGTGGCCCTGAAAGGACGAAAATGGCCCGATTTTATTTCAAGAGTGGCCCGATTTCAAAAATAAAATCGGCAACGCTGGTTGGAACGCATTGCTTCTACTTTCAAAAAAGCCATGCTTGTCATTTTTAGCAATAGATCTTGCTTTAAATTCAAAAATTCGACTGATGCTGTTTTGACCAGAGAGAGGATACCGCAAATTTTATTTTACTGTTACTTCGTGTCTGTGAATGAATGAGAAAATACAGCAACAAAAATGAGGTGCTAGGACCATATTTACTGTGATAGTATTGGTAAAAACACGCATACTATCGCAATATGTATGGTCCATAGCTTGTAGGCATTGTAATTTTGACAGCTCGGTTTCCCATCTCCCTTTTAAACTCATCTGTGGTTTTGACAGCAAATCAACCAACTTATCCCACTGATCTCTATTATAACCATTGAATAAGAAGTACAGGAAGGGGTCTTATGAAAAAGAAGTGAAGCATTTTTATAAGTAGTGTGAGTTTTACAAACACAAACGCATTACAACAGGGTTGGTCTGCAGTTCAATGGTTAATCTCAGGGGCGCCAAGCGAAATATGATTGAATCAAGATTATATCGATTGTGCATCAATTTTATTTTTCAATTTCAATTCTTTTTCGTTACATTTTCTTCATTTTTCATCCTTAATTTATCATATTTATTGTCCTTTTTCGAGTCGTATTCGAAAGCGCATTCTATGAACAAACTGATCAAGTGTTAAAAAGCACAAGAAATTGTGTAGCGCCTTACGATCACCAACAAAAATAAATGCGCCCCTGAACTCTAGTTTTTGTTTTTTTGACAGATGAAAATACAAAACAACATTTGACCAATTACAGCTCAGCAAAATGACAGAACATGCCCAGTTTGACAGATGAGTGCCCCGTATTTTGACAGATGAATGCCCCCTATTTAAGAGGCCAGTTATAGCTATCATTGGTTTTCATCATTGAAACACATCATTGGAATTTTTCTGGTAGGTCGGTTATAGCAATCATTGAAAATTTCTGTCCGGAAATTTTTTCCTGCCGTAATTCTATCATTGGAACTGTGAGAAGTTGAAATACAGGGCCGGAATCATGTAACGCGATAGTTGATTATCAAAAATTATTTATCGTTTTTGATTATCAACTTTACTTTGCTCCATGTAAGCTGATCAAAAAAAAACTTTGATTTGTTGGCATTACTGTTTTCGGAGAAAAAAATTTCGTCCGTTTTGACATTTTTCCTAACCCCGATTCAGACTGGGAAAGAAATATAATAAAAATTTGCTTTTTCGGACGAAGTCAGTCCATTGCATAAGAAGTACGCAACGGGAAGCTTCCATGCCCCATTCATTCCTACAAGTAAATAAACTAATGCTTCTTTTGCTTCTGGCAAGTCCTCATGGGTTGAAAAGTCCGTCCCGTAGTCAATATTCCCAACATATCTCTTCTTAGAGTCATCCCACTGGATATGTCTCCTTATAGCCATTTCGTCCATCATCAAACAGGCAACTAATTTTCTATTTTTCTGAGCCTGTTTTGAAAAAAAAAATCAAAGTAATAATGTTATTGCTTATTTACTTAAATAATGACTTTTTTTTGTCAAACAATGTTGGGCTTGGTTTTTATATTTCTTAAAAGAAGTTTAATTACCTGTGATAAGCTTTTCAGAGTGAGGACGTCCAGAGATTTTGTTGTATATCCCGGGCCAACTTCGCTTTGGCTGTACCAAGATCGTAGAGTACTTTCTGCTGGAAGATTATTCTTACTCAATGATCTAACATAATTATAAGCCCTTGGGCTATAAAAATGGAGTGTTAGTGCGAACGATCTTAGTTCCACCGGGTATTTGCCTTTTATTTTTTCACCTTGTAGGACTTTTATTAAATTATTATTGTACGTCTAAAAGCAATTTAATAGGTTGTAATATTTGTTGGAAAAATTTCTGAACAAAAATCAAGTTTGTCTTCTTAAATTTCAATTAATTTTTTTTTTATTATTTTATAGTATAGAAGTTACACCTACGAAAAATTGCAATACCATTATTAGGTATCTCATAAAACCCAGTTGGCTATAAAAAAAATCGGTGGCGTATACGTATCAAATTTGTCAATACTATGCAATACTCTCAGAATTACTCGGTGTAACTTCTTCATACAGAATTATTATAAGATAAGAAATAGTGTCTGGATCTGGACCTGGGCCTTAAAAACGAAACCAATCGGGCTCAATAGACCTAAACCTGGTGTGGTGTTGTACTAATATAACGTGTGATTGTGTCTAATGTTGTGTGCTAAATAAAAAACATGAAATAAAATATGATCAGTAAGTATAGAAATAATTAACTTTTGTTGAATGTTTTATACACAAATTGTTTGCATGCAAGACAACGTACAATAATTTCAATTACCTGTAAAACTTGGGAGCTGTTTTCTGAAATCAGTTGCTTTTCTTCCAGTTCAGTTATAAGAGAAACTAAGGACTTTATTTTTTTTTTGCTTCCGTTGGATGATTCTTCTGGAAGCCTTCAACATGTTGTTTTTCTTTTTATATAAGTCTCTATAATGCTCCAACTTCCTCTTAATTGTCCTAGGAGTAGCCGAGTCAACATCAAACTTCCGTTTTCGACTCGACATATTTGAAATGCTGTGGAAAAATTAAATTATAACTTTTACTTGTTCAAATGTTTTCTTTAAATTTACCTTGTTGTCGCTTCATTTGTACTGACATTCTCTAAGATTGATGCTTCGGTTACCTATTTAAAAATATATGTTAATTGAAATTGGTGCAAATATTCTAACTATTAGTATTTGTTGTAGGCAAAAGGAGTATAATAATTCATAGTAACTATAACTTGTATTTGTGGAAGATAAAAGGCCATCGCAGTCTTGTTGGTCGTCTTCATTTAAAACGTCTTCATTCAAAACGTCTTCAACAATGTCATTTCTGCAAATATTTTGTATTGTATTGTATGCATTAATAAGGATTATTTTTAACTAAGATTAGTTAAGACATACATCGGAAATATATTTGGCACAGCGTCTGAAGCCAGTAATTTTTTCGAACCAAGATTTCGAATCATACTAGCTTCAAAGTGAAGACTGCACACAAAAAAGGATTTTATTCCATCATCAATTGTTTGTGCATTGCATGTTTCAATAGCACGTTTCCAACGCTCATTGACAATGCCATTTCGGAACAATCTAAAAGTACAACATATGGAAAGACAAAATAAGCAAGGAAATTTAATGAGATTTCAGTATACTTACGTAAAGAAAGACAGACCGCTGCTGTGAGGATTTTCTTTCGAAAAACATCCAATAATGGAGCACTTTCTCCATCCCATGTTGAAAAAAAAATGTTTTTAAACAACGAATTGAAAAATTCGGTTTAGTGTTCTTTAATGAAAATCAAATTTACTTTCTTCACAGTGTGAAGTTAGAAAATACTTTGAAACAGTTGTTAACAATAAAATCAAAATGAAATTTAAATATTTAGAATTGAAAAATTCAGTTTTAAAATCGTTAGCACAATTTTCCACATCCAAATCAGAAATTTCAGAAATTAGTTCAAAAAAACCGCCAACATCAAACGTCAAACAGATTAGTTCATCTAGTCGACAATAGGCCTAATCCGTAGCGCTACTGTTTCGACCGTTACAAGTGGAATCATCGTGAAGTTGGCTACTGGCAGTCCATGTATAGTATGTCAATGCATTGTAATTTTGACAGCTCTAATCTAACAAAATCCAGTGGAAACACTACTAGATTATTTTAAATCAAACTGGAAGATAATCTAGATTATCGTTCAGTGGAAACGTAATATAAGGCTTCCCCTAAATTGTCCCTAAACATAAACTTGATAAGACTTCAAGTTTTAAGGTTTTCCATAATTCAATCAACAAACTTTTTCTGTCCATATGCCCCCCACCAAGGGGTGGACACGGAACAAAATTAATGGGGCGGAAGTGGACAGCTACAAAAATAACCGATAAATAATTAAAAACTAACACAAGATATTTAAAAAAAGAACTTTTTTATGCCCAATTTCATAAACAAACACTAAAATTGCTTTTATCAAAAATCTTTTTAAATTTTATCAGACCCTTAAAATTTTTGAGTTTCACCAATTTAAAATGGGAAATTTCAGGGAATTTTTTGTCAAAATTGACATCCTCATGAAAATATATGAGAAAAAATGAGAAAGCTTTATACTCACTTTTTAAAATATTCAATGACACTTAAAATTTATTGAGGCAAAAATGGGCATTTAGTTTTGAAAGGTGTTTAAAAGCTTGTTTACTCAAAAAACGCTTGGTGAAATGAAAAAATCTCATTTTACGGTTTAAAAGGCTGTTAAATGTTTAAAATTTGTTTATGAAATTGGGCATTAATATTCTAAAATAAAAATTTCTTATTTTAATTCACAAAGTATAAAAACATTTAATAAAAGTGTGTCCCATATAGTGTGTCCACATTCACCCCGCAAGCACTTTTTGTAAAGTAATACATTTATTTCTTAGAAAACCCTCTATTTTAAAAAACAATGATCACCAATGTTATCAAGACACTTCGAAAATATAAAAAACACTTACCTGCATTCATTTCTGCTTTGTTTTTAAAAAATATCTGCGAATTTTTGAGGGAGAATAATTTTGCTTTTAGAGTGAAAATTACGAACAAACCTGTAACACTTTTTACACAAGACTGACAGATTTGAAAACTTTAAGGTTCATTCACAATTGAAAAAGGCAATGGATGGCATCGTTGCTATATTCAAATTTTCAACGAGTGGACTTGAAATGCCGATGTCCACATCCGCCCCTGTCCACATCCACCCCTTCCTCCCCTATCAATGAAAATAAATAAGTTTAAACGTTGTGTTCTCAAGAACAGGTACATATAACATGGACATCATTACAAGCATTCTTCGTCCGAGGACGAAGATATGCTGAAAATTTTCAATTGGATCATTGGATGAATTCGACGAATGATGAAGCAAATAATGCAATGTTATTCAAGAATGACAGACATTCAATTTAAAATTTCGAAAATGTTGTACAAAATTACAAGACGAAGAATGAATAATTGTTTCTCTTGTTTGTTAATGCTAACAGCTGGAACACTAATACACTTACAAAAAGATATTGCTACGTTTTTCCTTTCCATTGAAACCAAAAAATATTGGCGCAAAATTATAGTCCGGTAATGAACAGCTTTGGTGTGATACCATTGAATAAGAAGTACAGGAAGCGGTGTAAGCTACACGTACAGTGTACGTGAGTGAAGCAACAAAAATTTCTGATGATGTAAAATACTGTGACCTCATCTGTCAAAATACTGGGATCTCATCTGTCAAACTGGGCATGTGCTGTTATTAAAATTTAACAATCATGCAAGGAAAACAAAAGAAAAAGCAATAAAAGTTACAAACATGCTAACACCCTACCTACGTCATTCAAGTTTACAAAAAAGCACCAAGCTTCTATTTTATAAAACGCTTATAAGACCCATTATGCTTTACGCATTTCCAAGCTGGTTTTCAATTTCGCCAACAGTAGCCAAAGAACTCGAAATTCTAGAAAGAAAAATATTAAGATATTGTATAAGCAAAAACTATAAAACAAGAAATAAAAAATATTCGAACCATTATGTCTATAATGAAGCCAAAGTAACACCACTGATGTCTTACGCATTTTTGCTTATGAAAAAATTCGTTGAAAGAATGAGCTGGTCTGAGAATGAACTAATCAAAGAAATTTATGAGCAACAAAAAGATGTCTCTTGGGATAGCTCGACATACCTGTCCCCAATAGGGATAGTATGCGAGAATGAAGAAATTGGTTTGGGGTGTGCCTTGCCATCATTCTACCAACGATCTGTCCAAGGACAGAATCGTGGGTAGTTGAAATGCAAACAAAATTATTTATTTTCAGCTATAACATCCACAATTCGAATATCACACTATGGAAAAATATTAAAAAATATATAACAAAAAGTAACAAAACATGATGGACTATACACATAAATGACTCAAATACAAAACAAAATCAATGTTAATCTAAATCTTGGAATAGCTGACAAAGATTTAATAAAATTATATTCCTAAAAATAAACTAGAACCAACAAAGAAATAAAAAAAAATATATGTCTAAAAAATGAAAAGACTGAAAACTAAATGTAAACAAAAACAAACAACAATGTGACATAAAACGTTTTGATGATTTTCAGCTACATGACGTTCCTAGGGATACATCAGTGTATCTCCTCTAGCATTAGTTTAGATTAAGTATAAGTTAAGTACCAAGACTTTAACGTCAAAAATAAAAATGAAATAGCTTCGTGAGCAAGAGCTGAATATATACAAAAACAAAAAAAAAACAACAAAATATGTAAAACTATACTTGAAAAACAAAGAGAACCATACTTGACAGTTCTCTATATATCTTAATGTTAGAAAAGTAAGAATCATACACTGTAAATGAAAAGAAAGACTCAATAAAAAGAAATGAAAAATGAAATGTCATTTTGCTGAGCTGTGGTCAAATGTTGTTTTGTAGTTTCATCTGTCAAAAAAACAAAAACTCGAGTTCAGGGGCGCATTTATTTTTGTTGGTGATCGTCAGGCGCTACACAATTTCTTGTGCTTTTTAACAGTTGATCAAGTTGTTCATAGAATACGCTTTCTAAAACGACCCGAAAAAGGACATTAAATATGATGAATTAAGGATGAAAAATGAAGAAAATGTAACGTAAATTAAAAAAAAAATAATAAAAATCGTGCATTTACACCTTGGACCTTAAAACACCATGTAGTCCAAAAAAAGAATTGAAATTGAAAAATAAAATCGATGCACAATCGATATAATCTTGATTCAATCATATTTCAAACTTATGTAAAAAAATGGCTTTCTCAGCTTGTAACCAGTTGGCGCTACAGTCGAATACCATTTCGATCATACCTGTTAAATTGATATACAAAGATAGGTACTATCAAGAAGTGTCGCCATCTAGTTCGAAGCCATAGGTGGCCATATTTGCTAGGGGGCACAACTTAAGTCAGTTTCCCATCTCCTTCTTTCTCTTATCTCTAGATAATTTCGAATCTCCTTTTATATGATCTGTGTTCTTGGCAAGAACAGAGACAAAAGGAGATGGGAAACTGACTTACGTTTCACTCCCTAGATCCCGCAATTTTCATTTTCTTTCATTTTATTTTCTTCCTTGTACATGAAAAATACAAAAACAAAGTGATGAGGTGGGATTTTTATATTTTTACAGTTCTCTTTTGTTTGTTTTCGCAATTTCAAATTTAGCGTAGATTGCTAGATTGAATTTTCAAATTGGCAAACACGTTTTTCTTAAACTCACCACGAAAATACTAGAATCCATGATTGGGGATGAGTTCAGAAACTTTTGGCCGAAAACCTACTCGTGCCTTACATTGGCCCTGTTCCCATGTGAAGAACGATTGTGTTAGATTTTTTGTAGATTTTGCTTACTCCTTAATTTTTTTTAGTTTCTTTAAGATGACGCAGAAACAGAAAAAAAAGAAAAGAAGAAAAGAAAAATGAATTAAAGCCGTTGATATAAACAGTTTACTTGTGTTCGACAAACAAATATTTTGGATATGCGGGCCGAAGAGAAGAACACAAGGAAAAGCCTCAAATTTCTACACTCAATGTTTTTAATTTTTTCCTTCCCCTTACGTTTTCTGCAAGCAACCCCGTTTGCCATCACTAATCAAAAAAAAAAATTCGATTTCCTTCACGTGTGAATAAGGGTATAAGGCCATTAAGATTTGTTTGAAGCAAAAACACACACAAATAGTTAAACTAACTCTTTAAATTTTATATCAGGTAGAGGTCAAATAACACGTTTATACCTTTATAAGTTTTACTGCCGATTTCATAGAACATGGATTAAGTATAAATTGAAACCCGATTTGCTTGCATTTCGTTACTGATAAAGCCAGGTATTTATATAAAAAAAATAAGATTTCAAACAAAAGCTTTTCACATGTTCAGCATTCTTAATTAGACTGAACATTTGTTTTTATTTTCTTTTTTATTCATTTTTGATGTCGGAAATCCTACTGCTTGATACATTTGATGCCATTTCCTGCTTTTATGCAATTTTACTTGTTTGCTATCTTTTTGAACATATCCCTCTTCTGCTCACTTTTACTCACCTTTCGTACGTTAAAACTACAAATTTTCAAATTTTCCGGGTAATTTACTCCCCATGTGGGGTGTCACACTTTGCTGAGATTGTATTGGTAAAAACACGCATACTCTTGCAGTAAATGTTGACCGCAGCTTGTAGGCATTGTCATTTTGACAGCTCAGTTTCCCATCTCCCTTTTAAACTAATCTGTGGGCAAGAATATATATACAAAAACAAATACGAATCCGAACGAATTGGGTGTCATAAATTTGAGTTTTGTGTATTTGGAATAAAGTAAATCAATAATCAAAGTTCATAGAACAATTTGTTGCAGTTTCCTTCAACTTATTTAAGTTTTGGTTTGAACTGTGACTAAAAGAAATGGCTACAGAAACTGAAAACGTTTTCATTTTCATTCCGAATTTGATTGGTAAGTTCTTTATTCTGAATTCTAATCGAAGATATCCCTTGGTTAATTGATAAATATTCGCATAATTCAATTATCCAATTACAGTCTTAAATATTATGTACACATTTTTTCAAGAAAACGATTTGAATGAAATTCAATTACGCACCTTTGAAATATGTCTATAGGTACATACTGAATGCATACAGTTTGGTTAATAACTCGTCCTCTTTCAGGATATGGCAGAATCATTTTGGCGGTTATAGCGTTCTGGTTCATGTCTACCAATTATGTCGTAGCAGGTTGGTGTTATATCATCAGTGCTCTGCTGGACAGCGTCGATGGACATGCTGCAAGAACATTTGATCAGAGTAAGTCATCAGCATCACAATGTTTCGGCAATTTCTGTACTAAAATTGTTGTTGCCCTGAAATCTTACAAAAATGCCTAGAGGGTCATTCTATAATTCGATTATGGCCCAACGATTTCTTTTCGAATCATCTCGCTTCACGTAACACTGGAAATCACTATTGTCTGGAGGATATAGTTTTGTCTGTTCAACATTTGCTTTCCGTTCCGTCAAATTTTTAACAGTTTAAGATTGTCCATTAACATTTTCACAAAAAATTGGCTGCGCAAATTATTTTTGTTGTAGAAAGGGGAAAAAATAAAAATTAACCCCTTATGACTGCTGTAAATTGACTTTACTTCAAGGGATTATCTTATTCGTTACTTTGAATGGCCAGGTATAGTTTCGTCAGGACAATACAAGGACGAATATCAGCGTTAGGTTATCTGAGGTTCGGAGTTCCATGGTTTTACAGGAAGGTAAAACAGCCGACTCAAGGTCATCAAGCAAGAACCGATATGTCTGCAGAGATGAACAAGGGAACATCGTTTAAAATCGCAGTCGATACTGGGGATTTTGAAAGACCACTTCTGTAGACTGTATAACGGCGACAACGAAAAGGACACCGGCGCCGCCGTCAGGCAAGAGCCATTCATTGGACACGATTATAGCCAACAATTCCGTGTACCCTAGTAGAATTGAAAACGGCAATATCACAGTCTTGCTGCCGAACTGTTCAAAACAGAAGGCGACGATCTAGACAGAAGCATGCACCTAATAATCTGTAAGATATGGTCGGAAGAATGCATGCCCGATGAATGGAACCTCAGCATTGTTTGTCCGATCCTGAAGAAGGGAGATCCTTGAAACTGCGCCATCTACAGAGGAATCAGCCTACTTAACATCGCTTATAAGATCCTCTCTACCGTAATATGTGAACGTCTGAAGACCTTCGTCAACAAACTGATTGGTCCTTATCAATGTGGCTTTAGACCAGGAAAGTCAATCATCAACCAAATTTTCACTTTGCGGCATATCCTGTCTCAAAGATAAGAAGAAGTAGAAAACGCAACTGTCAAAATAAATAAAATTTGTCTACACTACAAGCAGGTTCAGCGGAAATAAAAGTATTGTTGTACTTTCCCAACATAACGCTGACTTCACCTCATTTTTGTTGCTCTTTTTTCTCATTTATTCACATACACGAAGTAACACAAATAAAATTTGCGGTATCGGGATAGAACGTAAGTCAGAGCGAAGTTATTCTTTGTGTGATTTCGGCACTATTGTTATTGCCCGTGTTTATAGCGGAGCCTACCTCGAAGTTATATGCGTCTATTGTGACGCTCTGTCCGACACGTCGGTGTTGGGTGTCCTTCCTCGGAGATAGCAATTACTTCTTTTTGCCCTTACTTACCGCTAAACCCATTTTTGCCGTTTCTGCCTCAATTCTCACAAAGGCGTCGGTCGTTGATATCACGCTGTGCTCTTCCCATTATGTATATCAATACCATCGGCGCACGGTTGTCCAAAAAGGGAAAAGTCGTGGCAAAAATACAAAATCTGATGTTTTATTTTTATTGTTTTGTTTTTTATTTCTAAGAGAAATATAGACAGAGCTTCAAAAACAGCAAACAAAATAATTTTTTGATCACTAGTTTAATTTATAGGGCTCTTCAAAGTTAGTGAATTTTTTCTCTAGAGAAAAAAAAGAAAAAAAAACAAAATTCCTTATTTTCATTTTTGCGATTATGGCATAGTGAATGAAAAATCTTATTTTTTAATAGTTCCTGGTTTAATTACTTATATAAGTAAATTTAAATTTGAAATTGAAAAAAAAAATAATTTGTAAGGTTTTAATAAATGAAACAAAAAAACACCAATTTTTTTTTACAATTTATCGAGTTTGAATAGAGTTACAAAAAATCCATCCGAGTCCATGCATTAAGCCGAATAGGGTATGTGTACCAACCAATTGTTGAGCCAAAAGTAAAATATTTAGCTGCGCATGCTTGCGCACTGCCGATTTTGTACTTTGAAAAAAAAAATAAAGGCTTG
Source organism: Sphaerophoria taeniata (assembly GCA_943590905.1). Classification (NCBI taxonomy): domain Eukaryota; kingdom Metazoa; phylum Arthropoda; class Insecta; order Diptera; family Syrphidae; genus Sphaerophoria; species Sphaerophoria taeniata. The sequence goes on from OX016542.1 coordinate 69,512,645, forward strand.
AGAAAACGCTTACTTTAATTGATATCTTCCAATTTTTATAATCTGCCTACTTTAATTTTCCTATTTAAGTAGATTCCTGCAATTACTAAGCCAAAAGGATTATTATAAATCTTAAACTAGGCAAACACGAGTTAACTTGCCAAAAGTAAGAGATTAATTTTTTATTACCTACTAATTATATTAAAGGTTGAAGGATATGTTTAACTATAGATCCTTATTTTAGTTTTTTTCACTAACCCAATAAAAGAGCTAATAAGTAATGTATTTTGGGTAGCTTAAATTTCACAGGTAAAATAATCCTTGTGCATGTGCATGTTTATCTGTTATATAAACTCTGACTATGGATAAACTTCATTAGTTTTCAAAACGTTTGACTAAAGACCGGATCGTGTTAATTAAATTTGAATATGAATATTTCAAACAAAGTCCTTTTGGAACATTTTCACAATGCTTCGAATTCTGAAGAATTTGTGCAATTGTTTCAGAATCAATACTCAGAAATTAGTGTTAATGAAGGAATTAAAAAGAAACTTCAAAAGTTGTATGCCTTATTTAAGCAAAAATGGACAGAAAGTAGTAGACACGAAGAAAGATTTCTCACTAAAAATGAAGAATTTTTGAACGGAACATTTACTATACAAATTTTTTGGTCCGTTTATTTTTTCCCTTTACTGTTTCACATAAAATATGTCACTTAAAAATGTATAAACCATTATTAGTGACCGCTTAAAGCAAAAAAAAAGTTTCTTTGCCAAATTTTAGCATCCACTGTTGTGATGAATTTTATTTTAGAACACCCTATAAACACTTAGGGGATCATCATTTTGTTTTTATCAAAATTTGCAAAACTAAAGACAATTTTTAAAGTTTTATTTCAATTCTTTTTTTTCTATAAATTCCGTTTTTAAGAAAATCTGTTTTTGGCCGATGATTCCGAAACACCCTGTGAAATAATTTTCTTGAAATTCATTGGTGTAACAGCCCAGGAAATTTCCTTCAAATTAAAAAAAAAAAATTGTACCGCTACCTAAATCCGTTTTTGCAACGAGATAAGTCATTTTGGACAACTGTGCGGCGTTCGCGAGAAGTTGGACAGACTTTTGGAAGATAGTGCCTCTGGTGTTGGCGATGTAGATGACTATAGATGGTTCTTTACTGTGAAGATTGCGCATCCGTTCTAAATTTATCGTTGGCGAAGTGGTTTACCCCATTAAGTAGCGAATTAAACACAGTTCTTAACTCCTCCGGGCTTGGGTTACTTGTGATGGTTACACTTTCACTTAAATCGGTTCCAAGGTCTTCCTAGCTTATGACAAGGTTTCCTTTTTTGGCTAGAATGTTTTTTGAACACTATTTTGGGTAACCTCTCATCTCCCATTTCCAATACTCTTAAAATATAATTAAAGTGCAGCTTGGGGGTGTCCAAAAACAGGTGAAACCTTGGTTTCTAGGTGCAGCATGAACGTTGGTGTATTCGAAGGCAGGCGGAAAATTCGTTTCAAAAAGTATATCAAGAACTTTTCTACCTTTTCAAATCTGGGATAGCCCCAGCAATATTGTGGATTCAGTTGCACGAAAGAGCTGGATTTTTGGGCTATGCTCAATAAATTTATTGTTAAGGCATCGTCCCCACACTGAAGACACAGCAGATTGGCAAAACACTCCAGCACCTGTTCCTGATTCCATTTTTGAACCGTCAGTGTAGAAAGGGATACCCTGTTTACTTATAAGTGAATTTGGATCCCAACCCTGTCTTTCTGGTATGCAAATAGAAAAGTTCCTATCGAAATCTAGTAAAAGGGTAATGTAATCGGTGGTCTTCATCAGTCCTGGAATCGTGGCATATCTTTGTAAGACTGACCCTTGTCCATAAGTGCTGTGCTTCCAAAAACTCAGTTCTTTTAAACGAATTGCAGTTTTGGCTGCCGTGCCCCTTATGAACTCACCCAGAGCCGGGAGATCCAAGATCATATCCAACCCTGCTTGTGGGGTGGATCTCTGAGCCCCTGTTAAGCACTATTCACATGAGCACGAACAACGACCAACGAATGAACGAAAATTCGTCGATTTTGACATTTCTTTCACATGAGAGTTTTTAATTCGTCGCGAATGAACAACCAAAACACAAGGCAAGAATGATTTTTGAGGTTATACGCGCGCGAACATTTTGTTCGTTGGGAGTGTGGATAATGTGGAACGCGAATAGAGTTTGGCAGTTCGTATCAACTAGATTTCTTTTCCCGACGAATAAATTTCTTTTCTGAAATTCATTAACATTTGAGTTAAAAAGTAGATTATTGCATCATAAATCAAACAAAAACTATACTTCTATCGTTTTGTTGAGAATTTGTAAAGAAATACAGCTCCAAACGTATTTAAAATCATTTTTCTTCATTCATTCGCCGTTCGTTGGTCGTGCTCATGTGAATAGTGCTTTATTCCTATACAGGCTAGTCTCTGTACCTTATTCAGGTTCTTGAGATAGCTTGATTTTTCCACCGCTTTCCACCATACAATAGAGCCATAGGTAAGAATGGGTCTGACAATTGCTGTGTACATACATTGGATGACTTGCGGTAGCATACCCCAACGTACGCCGAAGGTCTATTTGCATGTGTAGAATGCACATAGTGCTTTTTTCACTCTTTCCTCAGTATTACGCTTCCATTTAAGCTAGGAGTCAAAGATTACTCCTAGAAATTTAGCTTCCTTAGAAAGTTTTAGAGGAATACCATTCCTCAAGAGCAATAAGATCAATAATTTTAATAAGGATATTCATACGCCTCTTATGACAAAAGCTAATTTCCCTGAAGTAAAGTGAACTAAGTGTACAATTTCTTTTCACATATATATTTTTCTTTATTTGTAGGTACCCGTTTTGGAGCTATGCTTGATCAATTGACAGATCGTTGCGGAACAATGGGACTCTTGGTCACACTCAGTTATTTCTACCCCAATTATATGTTTTATTTCCAACTTTCAATGGCGATTGACGTTGCTTGTCATTGGTTATATATGCAAACGTTAGTTATCCTCATTATTCGATTATTCGCTAAATCCAAATAACATTTTTTTTTTCATTTTCTAGGAGCGTTACAGTTGGAAAATCATCACACAAAGCTTTTGATGTCAATGAGAACTTCCTTTTAAGACTCTACTACCAAAAAGATGTACTCACTTTTATGTGTTGTGTCAATGAATTGTTTTATGTTTGTCTCTACATGCTTCACTTTACCGCAGGACCAATAAGTAATTTGAAAAAATTAGAATCAATAACTCAAAATTTTTAAAATTTTCTGTTTACAGTTTTCGGATGCTCTCTTTTCAAAATCTTGGCATTTGTTAGTGCACCGTTTGCGGTTTTGAAATCTCTAATATCCTGTCTTCATGCTTATGTCGCTAGTATTGACCTGGCAGCTTTTGATGTCCTTGAACGACAAGAGAAACGCCAGCAAAAGGAGCTCCCAAAAAAAGCAAACTAAACAAATGTGTTAAATTAAAATATTCCAAGTTACTAATTAATTATATTATTTTATTCTGATATCGATTAAATGTGAAAAAATGAGGTAAACAATTGAAAAGAAACAAACTTGTTTGGTTTGTGTGGCTATTTTTATGGACATTCATGTGAATATTTTTGTTGTTTTTTGTTCTTTAAATTAAGTTCTTGATTTTTTGTTGGTCAAAAAGCATTTTCACGACGCGACGGCATTTTTCTAAAGAACAACTAAATAAAATTATAAAAAATATATGTAACTGTACAAAGTGCAAAACTTTAATGTAGGTACCTTGACGTTTTTCAATTTAGTCAGACCAAAGAACTGGGGGAAAATTGGTTACTGCTTTCTCTCATTATTCGTTTCTATTTGTTGTTCTGCATTTTTATTGTTTTATCCTGTAAGCTTAAATTGTGTATTGATGTATAAATAAATAAATGTGGTACTGATTGGCTGTAATCTGCGTTTGTATTTTAAAAAATCGACCTGAGTAGAATTTCTTGTTATGGCAAATATTAATTTTTTGATGGGCGATGGTTCCACTTGCAACAGATAAAGTAGCCGTTTAAATGTAGACCATGGGTAAATTCACAAACGTCAAATTTTTAGGTAGTGATTACGCATCACTGCTTTTTTGCGATGCTGATCGTTGCTCAGCTGATTACGATGCGATGCTGATTGACAAAAAGTTTTACGTTTAAAAACAATTTTTGCTTAATGATGGACGTGATTCTAACAAAAACTCTCATTGATAATAATGAATCGAAAAACAACACATTTCTTCAAAAAATGCGAATTCCGAGGGTAAAACGTCTGAAGAGAATGCAAAAATTCATAAAAATTTCATCCAGAAGGAAAATTCCGAAGATAAAAAAGATTTCAAAATAATTGAAAAATACCCGAAAGCCGAAAATTCATCAAATTAATCATTTATAAACAACTTAGAATTTGATTAAATACTTGTCATTGTCCTTTTGCTCCATTTTTACTCCAATTCCCGTCGGCATCAACAAGTTATCAAGAAAATTCTTGATGCTTTTTTGTTTTATATTTGCGCATCAGTTTATTGAACTTTGCAATAATGAACACTTGACATTTTATGTGGGTGCCGTGCAATAACGCCGAGCGAAATAACGCCGAATTCTGAAATTCGGCCTTATTTCACTTTACTAAAGTGAAATAACGCCGAATTTTTGCATTCGGCCTTATTTCGCTATGGCAAAGTGAAATAATGCCGATTCGGCGTTATTTCACTTTGTCAGTTTTAATTTTTTAAGTTTTCATCAGGTGTCAATGGCATTTTCTATACTTTATAATAAAAAAAGACAGTGTTTTATAGGTCGCCTTCTCATGTTTTTAAATAAATTCGCGAAACAAAATTTTGCTTTTCACAAAAATTATTTTATCAAAAAATTAATCATATGAAATATGTACATATTCCTGCGATATTTAAAAAATACTTGGTCTTAAGCTCAGTTTAAGTTAAATTCTCAGTTAGTGGAAATTTAAAACTATTTAAGAAATACCTACGCAGGTACCTCTACGTCAACAACAAGGTTAAATAACCATTTAATTAGGTACCACAAATGACTTCGATTTTGAAAACGCATGTTGTTTTTTAAGGCTGTTAGAAGAGTTTTGCGGCATGGACCAGGAAGAATATTAATATTAGATTTAACATTTCAGTTAACACTACATTTTTAAAAATTTGATCAAATGAAAATTAAAAATGATTAAGGATTTGGAACTTGAAATAAAAAATATAATACAGGTACAAATGGCAGCGAGCGTAGCGAGCGAAAAAAATTTTGCCCAAAAGAGAATCAATTTGGGGTGTGAAAATAAAAAAATTCGCGCGAATTTGGGCAAATTTTTTTTCGCTCGCTTCGCTCGTTAGCAAACCGAATTCATCTTGAATGTTCCGAATCAGCATCATCTTCAAATTAGAATGAAAAAAGGAGCTCAAAATTAATCATTGAAATGCAGCTTCTGCTTTCAAAACTGTTTAATGCATAACAAGATGTGTGGATGCCTTTCCAAATTGAAGGAAGCAGCAACAGTTTTGAAAAATGAAATGCTCTGCCCATTTCGTCGACAAATAATGAATAGGAGTGGTCCAATTAATTTATTAGACTTCGTTTGTATATGTAGTTAATGTGCTTACACGAATTTAAGATCTCTCTTTTTTTATATACTATGAGCATTTATTGTTTGTACATAATATTGACAAGTACACATAAGTTTTTTGAATACATTTTTTTTCATTTTGTCCCATAAAATATAAAAAAAAAATCTGACCTAAACCCTACCATACTCGGTAAATTTTGTTCGAAAGTTGATTTTGCGTTAAGTCCAGCTAAAATGCTCTTTCCAAAAGTTAAATAAAACCGGCTTCCTTGTTTTCTCTTTCTCGGCTTTATTTCTCAGTTGGCATTCGGCGTTATTTCACATTGTCGAAGTGAAATAAAGCCGAATGCTAAATTTCGGCGTTATTTCACTTTGGTAAAGTGAAATAAGGCCGAATTTCAAAATTCGGCGTTATTTCGCTCGGCGTTATTGCACGGCACCTTTTATGTGATGCCAATTTTTGCGTTTATGAACGTGCTATAGAAATGATTCCTAATCATCTCTGCAGTGATGCGTTTGTGAATTTACACCATGACAACCCATATCGCAAGCGTGGCACCGCACAGTGTGCAATTTTCGCAATCTAGCGGAACTTTAATGTAAAATTTTTTTTTTCAAATGCAACAAAATTGGTATCATATGAAAGGTAAAACATCCGGCCATCAAATGGCAAAAACAAAAACAAAAAAATAATTGTATTTACCGTTCACCAGGATCACAAACATCAGCTTGTTGCAAGTGAAAAAAAAATTAAATCTCATTGCTTTTCTTGTGTCATGTTTGTAACAGCGTGGTCAAGTGTAATGATAGTTGTCCATATTCAATTTATTTTATTTATTTTTAGTGGTATTTAAGAACTTCTCAGCGTGTTATTTTTTTTTTTACACTAAAAAATAAAAATATAAAAAATCGTTTGTTTGAAGACCTTAACAGTGTTGATTTTTATTTTGTTCTGAAACTTTGTGAAGTGTTTTAAAAATGTATCCACGTGTATCCATCGTGTTTTTGGGCTTAAAATCTCCGTTTGTATATTCTGTGTTAGAATTCATTTACTTTTCTTGCCCTTGGTTGCCCCACCCAAACAATTTTTTTTTTTTTAAGAGACCTATATTTTCGTGTTCTTTTTTTATTTTTTTCTTGAATTACTCAAAAACTATCCATCATACAAACATGAAAACAAAACTTTCGCATCATAATTACATTATAGAACATGCGTACCAAATTTCATTACAATCGGCTTAGCAGTTTCTAAAAAATCGTTTTTGAAAGATGAACGCACAAAAAACGAAGTGATCTTATTAGGGTTTCGTTTTCATCTCAGTGTAAATATTTGAAGTTCTCCTATTTGAATCATTTTGTGATTTATTTTTGTTTTTATTGTACTCTATACATATGGAACTATTTTTAATTTTTTGTTTCAAAATGCCAGGCCCAGTCGTTTCAGAGATCAGGGGGGGGGGAGGGGTGTTGAATACCCTATTTTTGACTTTGCATATTTTTCAATATTTTCAGGTAAGCTTCTAAATCTCACAAAACAACATGTTGTTCCATAATCTAACAATTTTATATCAATAACACTCCAATTAAACACTAAACGAATAAAGTTCCGCTAGATTGCGAAAATTGCACACTGTGCACCGGAAAGGAGGTGAGTTCATGGATTATATCCCAGCCCAGAGCCAGCATAATCGGCCCTAGCGAGGTAACCGTCGGAGCGGAATTTTGTCCGATTTCCTCCGAATCGGAGACATTTTGCTTGTCGGAGAACTACCTCGAAGCAAATTTCGGAGGAATCGGAGAAAATTCCGCTCCGACGGTTACATCGCTAGGGCCGAATGTTTTTGGAAACCGAAAGTATTTCACAACTGTCAACATCCTAAAAGTAGGCAACAAACTTTTTTTTGATTTGAAGCAAAAACGAATACAAAACCAAAAACGAAATGCGATACAGAATTCAAATTATCGATTACGTCCAGTTTCTTTCGTTTTTGAAAAACGAACGTTCGCTTTCGCTTCGTTTATTACAGAATCTGGCCCCAGTATATAGGTCATTATCGCCCCTCAGTTTTGGGAGCATTCTTCTTCGCTGCAATCTTAAAGAAGATAGTGCAAAGCTCAACAGTCAACACCAGAGGCACTATCTTCCAAAAATCTGTTCAACTTCTCGCGTAGGCCGATAATATTGATATAATGGGAAGAACACAGCGTGATGTCAATGGCGCCTCGTGAGAATTGAGACAGAAGCGGCAAAAATAAGTAAATGAGGGAAAAACGAAATGTCTTCCAGGAAAGACACCCAACACCGACGGCTCGGACAGAACGTCACAATAGACGCATACAACTTCGAGGTAGTAGGAGTTTGTCTACCTAGGCTCCGCTATTAACACGGGCAATAACACCAGCGCCGAGATAAGACGAAGAATTACTCTTGCTAATCGCTGTTTCTTTGTGCTAAGAGAGCCCTCTCTCGAGCAACTAAGGTTAAACTGTTATCCCTGTCCTGCTATATGGTGCAGAAGCATGGACCTTGACAAAATCGGATGAATGTGCTTTAGGCTGTTTCGAGAGGAAAGTTCATCGGGTCATCTTTGGCCCCGTGTGCATTGATGGGGAATGGGGAATAAGATACATCAGCGAACTTTGCGGGTTGTACAACGACATGGACCTAGCCAGAAGGGTCAAGGTCCAGAGACTCAGATGGCTCGGTCATTTAGAGCGGATGGACACCAATGCTCCGGCCCGGAAAGCCTTCGACACTGTTCCCGAGGGACGTAGGACCTCAATCAACTAGGAGTGCAAAACTGGAGATAGGGACCGAGCTGGCTGGCAGAGACTGTTGATTGAGCCCCAAGTCCACACCGGACTACATCGCCACCTTATGCTTGTTTTGTAAGGCTGAGGTATGCTCAGTCTGTCCAGGGTGTTCTCGACTAAGCACCTAACGTCGAGTTAAAGATCCAAACCAAATAACACAACCAACCTTCACTATTCGTTTAACAGCTTTTTATTTAACAATAACGGTCGAGCTCTTGTACCTGTTCAAGTATTTTCCAGAGGGGAAGAATGCACGAAATAAACGGTCGAGTCGAGACTCCTGTCAGCGAGCAACAAACTCCACTGAATAAACGCGGGCTTTCGCCCTGTCTTTGATACACTCAGAGGGAGTGGATCAAAGAATAAAGTGAGTCTAGTCAAAATCAGACTCCTGTTCACAACAAAGGCTGTGAAAGAAACGGATGAGCTTTCACTTCTGTTCGAGTATTTTCCAGGGGGGAAGAATACACGAAACAAACGGTCGTGTCGAAACTCCTGTCAGCGAGCAGCAAACTCCACTGAATAAACGCTTGGCTTATGCCCTGTCTTTGATATACTCAGAATGAGTGGATCAAAGAATAAACCGTGTCTAGTCAAAATCAGACTAATGTTCACAACGAAGGTTATAAAATAAACGTTCGAGCAATTGCATTCCAGAAGGGAAAATACACAAAATAAACGGTCAGCAAAATATCGGATCGGAGAGAAGCCCCGGTCGGTTGAGAATATATTTTGAAGAAATATATTCCCAAGGCAAAATACAAGTGGGAAGCTCTAAATGAATAGTGCCTCCCGGCAAAAATTTAAAAATAGTTAGCAAACTTCCTCTAGCGTTCACTGTACCGAAGCGGAGTAAGGACTTATTTTTGTTAATTTTTTTTACATTTTATCTTTATTTGAACTAATATTTATATACATATTTACAATTTATTGAATAATTACTTAAGGTAATATTTGATTTTAAAGTTGTTGGCACAGAAGGGGCCTAACTATATACAATGTTTGTTTTCTAAATTTAAGATTAACAAAAATATGAATGAGTAAAAGATAAAAAAAATACATGAAATAAAAAATCTCGGGATGTTCAGTCCTGGGGCCCTACTCTGTAATGCGTTTCGAAAGCAAATATTTTCGAAAACGAATATTTTGTACTCTCTATTTCTAATTCGGATAAGAAATCTAGTACTTACGGATTGACAAATCCGCATTCGGATTTTTCGTACCTGGCAATCCGTTTCCGAAAGTCATTTTGGTTGGAAAACGGAAATTTTCTTTCTACACCAAGAGAGGTAACGGATTGCAATTCGAATGCCGCTTTTAAAGGACACAAAAGGAAAATTGTGTTTAGTTGTGTGAAATAGATAAAATGTAAGTAAGGAAATAATCATTTTATTCAAAATTTAAGCAAATAAATCTCATTACAGGGAACCATCAGCCAAAAATTTGCTCATCCCGATCTGACCAAGGGGCGTTTGAACGCCTCGGACGCGAGAAACACTTCCAACAATTTGGGACAGGCTATCACCATCTTTTAATGCAGAAGGACCACCAATGAGAGACGGTGTTCTTCTCTATTTTCTTCATCCATTCAAAGAGCAACCGAGGCCATTTTATTAAGTTTTTATGGAATTATATATTTTTTCTTTAAAAATTAATTTGAACATTCTCGCCTTGTTTGTGTTTTTTTTTGTTTTGATTTTTTTTCCTTTTGATTTTTTTTTGACAAATCTAATTAGAATTACTTCGAGACTCAGCAAATCTAATAAGAAATACTTCGAGACTCCGCAAATCTAATAAGAAATACTTCGAGACTCTGCAAATCTATTCTATAAATAGAAATAGTACTAGATGATTTTTTTATTCGATTCGAACTTTTTACAGAGTACGAATTCATAAACGAATCGAATATCAGATTCGAATCGGATTGGCTTTCGAAACGCATTACAGAGTAGGGCCCCTGGTTGTCCATTGGTGAGGCTCTTAGCCGCGGTTAAAAGCTGACCCCGTGTCAGCGTAAAATTGAAGATCTCCTTCGTCGTTGGTTTGCTCGAGCTCCTCCCTTAGTACGTCCAGCGTGCATAGGTATCTCGGTTCTGGGTGTCTTTGTTGTGTGGTTATTCCGTTGATGAGGTTGTTGGGGTGATTGCTCAGTGATCCTGCGATCCTTTTAGCTGAATGAATTAGGTACTTGTCCAGTGGTGTAATTTTCGCTTCTTCGTAGAGTCTTTTGTTGCTGAAATGCCTCCTTCTCTGATGATTGAAATAAAGTCCTGTGCAGCTCCGCAAGACTTTTCGTTCAAACACTTGGAGTTCCTTCATTGCTGTCTTTGAAATGGTATACCATACTGGGAAGCTGTAGGTGATGACGGGCCGAATTAGCTGCTTGTATATTAGAAGCTTCGTTGGTTTGCTGAGTCGGTGTAGGGCGTGGTTGGCCTTCTTTAGTACAGCTCTCGAGTGAGGGTTGAACTCTATCATCTCATTGAAGTGGACTCCAAGGTATTTGGTGTTTCACTTCGCTGCCAACGTTGATCCATCGGGTAGAGAAATTGAGATGCTTCGGCATCTTCCAGCTCTTCTACCTCTGCTATTGGTGGGCCTTCGGAAGCAAATCAGCTCTGATTTCCCTGTGTTGATGTGTATTCCCCATTTCTTGAAAAAGTCATGAAGCTTTCGTACATGGGATTCCACCTTCCTGGCTGGGATGATAGGCGATAGTGAAGAGCAGTATGTGATTGAGTCATCTGCATACAGAAGACTCTCACATTCACTGCTTGTTGGCTGGTCGCTGGTCATCAGGCTGAAAAGGAATGGTCCAAGTTTTGATCCTTGAGCTACTCCAGCTTTTATTGTCCTTGTCGATGACTTGAAGTTCTCCAATTGAACAAAGAAGTTCCTGGAGGAGAGAAAAGAAAATACAATTTTTATTAGATTTGATGGTAATCCTAAAAGGTATAATTTGTGATTAAGTGCTTCAATCCAGACGCTGTCAAATGCCTTTTCCACATCTAATAGGCACGCAACGGATACACGATGGCTGTTGAGTGCCGCTGCGATGTCGTGTTGGAGTTTAGCCAGCGGATGCAGAGTAGAGTGTTTTTCTCTAAATCCAAATTGGAAGTCCGGGATGAGGTTGTTGTCGGAGCTGCACATCTTCAGTCTTCTCAGTATAATCTCTTCTAAGATTTTGCTGATGTTGTTGAGGAGGGAGATTGGCCTGAAATTGGTCACAAGGTTCCTTGCGCCTTTTTTCGGGATTGCCACTATTTTCGCAGTTTTCCATTTTTGAGGAAAATAGCAGTTGTTGAGGCAATTGTTGAAGATGATGGTGATGTACAAGATGAACACTTGGGAGAGCTTCTTCAGCATGAAGTTGGAGACTCCATCAGGTCCTGTTGATTTTTTTGGCTTCAGGTTCTTGATGACTTCGCTGACTTCTTCTCTTGTACAAAACTTTTCGTTATTTTCAGTTGGATCATCGGCAGGGTTTGTGGAGCTAAAGGTGACTTCTTCCTTGCCTGGCTGGATGGATCGTTGAACTGATTCCTCGATTTCCTCGTGAAATGCAGAGTCCGTGGATGGAGATGGTGTGAAGTTTCCTTCGAAGCAGGATGCAAAAGCCTCGGCTTTCTCAGCTGCTGAGGAAACCTCATTGCCATTGTAAACTATAATGTCGGGAATACTCTCCTTCCTTCCGGCAATCCTATTAATTTCCTTGAAGGCATTGGGACCAGGTTTTATTTCCTGGAGCCTCTTCTGGAAATGAAGGTTGTTGTGGTATTGGATGGCGTTCCGGAACATGGTGTTAGTACATTGGAGTTCTGCTTTGACTGCCTGGTAGTCGCTATTGATGGTGTTGAGTTCCCGGTGGTGAATCCGTTGAAGACGTTTCCTCAGCCGTTGCCTGTGGTTGTACAGATTTTGCAAAAAGACTGGAAAGTGCCGGTATCTATCCCTAGATGTTTTGGGTACCTTCTGGTTGTCAATGGCTGTTTTGATGGCTGCTTCGAGTCCTTCGATGGCGCTGTCGATCTCTTCATTGCGAAGATTCCTGTTGGGAGATTAGGGTTACCAACTATGTACAAAGTCCAACCCGGAGATTCGATTTCAGGGGGGGGGGGGGGTACTGTCAGAAAATTTTTTTTAACCACTTTTACCGTATACCATATTCGTTTCAATTTTTTATTTGCACGTATCCGAATAAATTTCGTGAGATCTCTACTGTAAGAAGTTTTAGATACAATTGAAAAAGGTGTTACAGTAACGACAGTCGTGCGTCGATACAGCAGGTTGTACAAAACTATTATCATGAGATCTTCTTCTTTCTTTGGGCTTTCTATCTTTTAGTATTGCCGCTTTTTTCTCCATGCTGTAACAACGAAAGTGCACAATTAGTTGATGATTCGGGAATATATCATTAATTCATACATATTTTATGTCATTTACCTTATTTGCTTTTAGCCATGAATATTTTTCCTTTGTCATGGATTTTTTGAGGAGTGGAATTTGTTCCGGCTGTGACAAAAATTTATCGAACTCGTCGCAAGTCATGTCGTAATACATATACACTAGACATAACTATACCTATATGTCTCATATGAATATATATGTCTATGACTACAACTTGCCCGAGCAAGCAGCGCTCCAAAAGTTGTGGCGGGAAATTTGAAAGTTTACAAGCAAAAAAAAAATTTAGACATTGAGCGCGTTTTATCTTATCTGGCTTCAAACCCGGAGAAATTCTCGTTTTACCCGGAGACCCGTAGATCAACCCCGAAACCCGGAGTCTCCAGGTGAAACCCGGAGAGTTGGTAACCCTAGGAGAGTGAATGATCAGACTGCGTTCCATGTCACTATTGAGCTTCTCGACGTCCAGCTTGCTGTAATCCAGGCAGTTATCTGGTGGTATTCTCATTAAGGGAATGGCGAGATGAAGGTTAGGTTAGGTAAGGTTAGGTTATATGGGCTGACAGTTGATGTTGTTACCGTCACACTTAGATCAATGTAGATCCATTGTGATACCCTGAAGTGTTGTAACTTCTGAAAAAGTGATTTAACCTATGAATTCTATGGTTGATCAAGCCATTTGGTGGACTTGATAAAGTTCAATAGGCGATTGCCTGGGAGTTCAGATAGTTCTTCTAGTTCATTAAAGAAATAGTTGCCTAAGAATTTTGATCTAGTACGGCAGAGTGCTGGACAGTGGCATAGGAAGTGAGCCGTATTTTCGTGCTCTTCCTCATCGCCACAGCCTCTGCAAATGTCGTCAGTACTAAGCCCCATCTTCTTTTTGTGGTAGCCAAGGAGGTTATGTCCCGTTATCACACTTATGAGGGATCTTAGGGACGGTTTTTTAAGAAGTAAAATCTTATTGGATTTCTTCTTGTCATAGTGAGGCCAGAGTTTCCTGGTGTTACCGCAGGTTTCTAGTAGGTTCCATCTATCATTTGCTTTTTGAATGATATTATTACTAATATTTCTTTTTAATTCGCATTGAGGGATTCTGATGTTGTGGTCTATGAGAGAGGGATCAAGTACCGAGCCTTCTCTTGCAAGCTCATCCGCTTTTTCGTTTCCTGGCACACCACTGTGACCGGGAACCCAGCAGAGTCTTACGTTGTGCTGCATACCAAGAACCCTTAGCTCTTCGCGACAGCAAGAAACAAGCCTTGACTTGATTTGCGTGGCAGAGATCGCTTTTATTGCTGCTTGGCTATCAATGAAAAAGGTGATATCAGCGTGTGGTATCGCCATCATGGATATTTGATTAGCAGCGTTTTTCACTGCCAAGATCTCAGCTTGGAAGACGCTGCTATGGTCAGGAAGTCTGAATGAACTGGCAAGGCTAAGATTTTCTGAGTAGAAACCTGCCCCTACTCCAGTAACCATTTTCGAACCATCGGTAAAGATGGTAAAGTTCGATTCATTAGTGTAGGGTACACTGTTTTCCCAATCTTCTCTATTAGGGAAGCTGGTAGTAAAGTTTTTGTTGAAGTCTAGATAAGGGGTCATGTAATCAGTACGAACGTTATTGCCAACGTATTTTGTAAGGATCGTGGTATGGCCGTGTTGACTAGATCTCCAAATATTGGTCTGACTAAGTCGAAGAGCGCTGTTTGCTGCTGATTCTTGTGCAAACAAGTCTATGGGGGTGAGATTCAGGATCGCTTCAAGACCCGCAGTTGGGGTAGTCCTCATCACCCCCGTAGTGCTAATGCATGCCATTCTTTGTACTTTGGTAAGGGTTTTTAAGTTCGTGGATTTCTCCAGAGCTTGCCACCAAACCAAACTACCATAAGTTAGAATGGGTCTAACTATGGCCGTGTACATCCACATAATTATCTTAGGATTTGGTCCCCAATTTCTTCCAAGAATCCTGTTACACGAGTATAGTGCAATCATGGCCTTCTTGTATCTTTCTTGTATGTTTGGGCCCCAGTTGAGTTTCTTATCTAGGATAATACCAAGATATCTCGCTTTTTCTGAGAGTTTGAGTGGGGTATTGTCAATTTTTGGCATTTCGAAAGAAGGGATTTTCCTTCTATTGGTGAAAAGTACCAGTTCTGTTTTTAGGGGGTTTACTTTAAGACCGCATTTCTTGGTCCAGTTACTGACCGTAGTTAATGCGTTTTCTAATTGTTCGCTTACAGTGGTTAGGTATTTTCCTGTCGCTAGAAGCGCTAAATCATCAGCATAAGCTACAACTCTAACGCCACTGTTCTTGAGTTTGATGAGAATTTCATTCATCACCAAAGTCCAGAGGAGAGGTGAGAGTATTCCTCCCTGCGGGGTTCCTCTAGATGTGTACATTTTTATATCAGAGGTCCCTAGTTTACAATGGATTTGTCTGTTTTTCAACATACACGTGATCCATCTTATAAGTGGGGGTTCTATTTGAAGATTAGTGAGTGCTTTTTCTATGGCACTGTTGTGAACATTGTTGAATGCTCCTTCGATATCAAGAAAAGATGCAAGGGTGTATTCTTTTACCGCAAGCGACTTCTCTATTGTTCTAACTGCACAGTGTAGGGCTGTTTCTACACTTTTGCCTTTTGTATAGGCGTGCTGAAAAGGTGACATGGCTTCCGGCTTTAGGTAGCTGCGGATGTGCATATCGATTAGTCTCTCAAGTGTTTTGAGTGTAAAAGAGGTTAGACTGATTGGTCTGAAATCTTTTGGTTCTGTATGACTGGGCTTGCCAGCTTTTGGTATAAAGACGACCTTGACTTCACGCCACTTCTCCGGAACATATCCTAACTTTAGACAGTTTTGAAAAATGTTCATTAGATGTGGAGTAATGATACTACTGCTTTTTTGCAGCATCAAGGGGAAGATGCCGTCTAAGCCTGGAGATTTATAAGGAGAGAAGGAGTTTATAGCCCAATTTAGCTTTTCTTCCGTTATAATTTCCCCAGGGATTTCAAGAGCCGAGTATATGATGTTTGTTGACTCGTTATCTAGGTCTGTGTTACATCCTGGGAAGTGTGTTTGAACCAGGAGTTTTAGACTTTCTTGACAGGATTCTGTCCATTGGTTATCAGGTCCTTTTAAGGAGCCTATGGGTGTATTAACTTTGGAGAGGATCTTCCTTAGTCTCGCTGAATGGTTTGTACATTCAATGCTACTACAGAAGTTTCTCCATGAGCTACGTTTCGCCCTTTGGGTCTCCGACTTAAATTTTCTTTGACTGGTTTTGTAACCTTCCCAATCACTTTCTGCTCCGGTGCGTTTAGCCCGATTGAAAAGTTTCCTGGTTTCTTTTCTAATAATGCTGAGCTCAGCAGTCCACCAGGGCGGTTTATTATTTTTCTTCGCCGTTGTGATGAGAGGACAGCTTTTGTCAAAGGCATTCTGTAGAATTCTCGTGAATTCTGTAGTTAGTACATCTAAACTATCTATGCTAAGATTTGTGTCAGTACTAAGCTGACCTATATTCTCAGTAATTTCATTGTTGAAGACATACTAATTGGTACGTTTGTTATTTCTAAATGGCTTGTATGCCCGATTGGTATCAGGGATACAGAATTCGATTAGACGATGGTCTGCGAAGGAAGCGTCATCTAATACTTTCCACTGTTCTACCTGACAAGTGTTTGAATTGCTTGTTAAGGTGATATCAAGTACCTCCTTACGGTTTTTTGTAACAAAGGTGGGAGTGTTACCTCTGTTAGCTACTATAAGGTTGTTTTCAATAATATATTCAAAAATGGACTCGCCCCTAGTGTTAGTATCGGTACTTCCCCACTGCACATGATGTGAGTTGGAGTCGCACCCAACGACTACGTCAAAATTGTTCTTACTTGCAAATGATATCAATAGATTTGTGATATCGGCTGGTGGTCCTTCTGTACCGTCATACGGCATGTACGTTGAAGAGAGAATGAGCGATGGGAGCCCTTCTCGCTCCAGTTTTACCGCTGTTTGGTCAGTGTTGCTGTAAGTAGTCAGAAGAAAAAGATTAAACTGTTTCCTGGCTACTATGCAAGTTCTAGGATTACTATTTCGGTTGTCCAGGTTGGACTTATACATCAGGAGTTCTTTGGAGTGTAGACCCTTAATTTTGCCACCTGATACCCAGGGTTCCTGTATAAGGGCTACATCATATTGTCTACTCTCCATGAGGTAGACTAGGTTAGCGCTGGCGGCTTTACTATGTTGAAGATTGATTTGTAAGATTTTCAATTCCATCAAATAATAAAGTATTTGTTCAACGCTTTACTAACCTGTTTCTTTTTGGTGGCAATCAACCTCAGCTTGCATCTAGTTATCCCGACGCGTACCTTGAAGTTGACTTTCCTGAGGAGTGGAATAGATTTGTGAGTCAATCTGACTTCCACCTCGGTGCCTTCTGTCGTTTTCTCTGTATTTGTGATCTCCCAGTCCTGGCTTAGAAGGTCACTATTCAGTGATATTATATATCTTCCTAGCCGTTCACCGGGGATGGTTGGGCCTTTGACCATTAGTTTACCTACTGGTCTGCTCAACTCCTTTATTTCTTTCACCTCTATGAGACGAAGATCGGCGCCTTGCCATGGAGCTGACGTGTTTTTAATAAACTCTCGAAGCCACTCGAGAGTCACGTCATTCTCACAGTTCATCACCTTGAAACCGTGGGTAGTCGTGAGGTTACCGAAGAGAGGCACCTGCCTATTCTTAACGATAGCCTCGTTGACTTCCTCCAGGATTCTTAGTTCAAGGAGTTGCCACTGATCTTCGGTTAGTCTTCGTGAGGGTTTACCATAGTCAGCTATAGCGACTTGGTGACCTTTGATGACAGCCCGAGACATCTTTATCCTCTTTGTCGCTTTGTTCGGAGAAGAGGTGGTCGGTGAATTGCTGGCGTTCCTAGCCCTTTTTGAGGAGCATGGCGCTTCTTGAGGAGGGGAGGTGACTGCGTTCCTTACGACAGTGCTGCCAGCTTTTGTTGTTCGTACGTTTTGTTCCGTGTTGTCCGTCGTTGTTTGCAACCGCTTTCTGGATCTATCGAGCGCTGCCTTCTCTTTTGCCGTTAGAGACTCTGGGGTCCTATTGGCAAAGCGTCGAATGATCCTTTCAGCATTGCGTATTTGCCGTCTTCGTATTTCGTTCTCGTTAGGTGTTTCAGTTGTCCGTTGTCTTGTCTTTTTGCGTATAACTGTCGCTATACTGTTTATGGTTGTGTCGATCGTGCGGTTTTCGGGTTCGGACAAAGAGGTTGTGTTGGGGTTATCCTGTGGGCAAAGGCCTACCAAGTTAACCCCACACTCCCTTTTGTCTTTACCCTCATCAGGAGTGCCTTCCTCCTCCACTTGGCTAATCGGACCCCTAGGTTCCGGGATTAGTTTAGTGGATGGGTCGGTGGACTCCCCGATGTGCGTCCGCACAATCTGGTCAGATTTGTTGTTACCAGCGGTATTTGCACTGGCACTGGATGTAGATGGGGTGCACCCTTTTCCATGCTTGGAGTCAGCATAGGGAGCAGGTGGGCCCATAGGTGTCTTCATGCTCGGGTTCTTCGGAGGGGAGGTGGGTAGTACCGGGTTGCCCTTTCCTAAGCCTTCCCTGTCCATGAAGGCACGAGCGTTGTGTAACCTCATTCTGTCATTCTCCGACATCTGGTCCCAGTTCAACTTCCCTAACCTCTTAATGGTTCTCTTGCAGTTGGAGATTCTACTCCTCCTGGAAGTGTTCGAGATGGTAGAGCTAGCGATTGAGGACACCACGCTGATGTTATCGACGTCAATCTGACTAACTCCATCTCCCATATCGAGGTTAGCGAAGGGGTCGAGGAGAAGATTTTCTTCTTCCTCGGTCATCTTCTGATGTTCTGCGTTCATAACTGCTTCTGGCTTTTTACTCTTCTTAAATTTCGAATCTGTGAAGAAAAATGGAAAGAAAAAGAAAACAAAAAAGAAAAAAGAAAAAGAAAAGAGGAAAGGTTTCGAAAAGATAAGAAGGATGTTCGTAATAAATAAAAGAATATGCAAAATTTTTGTCACTGGCGACTTCTCCTCTCGATATTGAGATCGGGAGGCAAAGCCTAAGCCGGTAGTCGTGACCACTACCGACCGTATAACGTATATCCCCGTTATGGTTGAGTTCATTTTTTTCTTTAAATTTTCCATATTTTCATAGGGGTGGGCCTCTCTTAGTTTGCCCAAACCCTAGCTGGTAGCTGAGAGTTTGCCCGAGAGCTAAAATCTGTGACTGTCCTGCTTGAGGTTTGGGTGTAAGCCTCCTCACCAACGGCAAGGTGGAGACCCGTCGAGGAGGAAGATGAAGGTTGATTGATAGCTGAACTGCTTCATGGTCGGAGTCACTGCAGACAGTTGTGCACACATAATTCCTGAATTCGGGAAGGATATGTACCAAGTCTGAGGAGGCCATGAAGAAGTCCAACCATGACGGAGTCCTTGGGAAAGTCGGTTTAGGCTGCGAGATTACCACCAGGGAGTGATTGTTGCTGTTTTGTTCCATCCAGTCTGCGATCGCTTGTCCTTCGATGTTTATTGTGGTGTCCATCCAGTTACGATGCCTTGCGTTGAAGTCTCCACCGATGATTCCATATGTGGTTTGCCTTAATGTACTGTTGAGTACATTAAGATCGTTCTGGATATGCGCCACTGAGGATCTGCATTTCACATACAGGCTTATCACTGTAAGGGTCTCTCCTCTTCCTATATTTAGTCTGATGACCGTTGCTTCACTGGTCCGTAGTCCTGAGATGATAACTTCATTGGCATTAGGATTGAGTTGCTTCTTTAGGAATATGGCCGTCCCTCTTCGGTTTTCGTCCTTATCCTGCCTGAATGTGGTGTAGCCGGAGATGTCGATACTATTCCTCCTGCTGACGTTTGTTTCACTGATGAGGGCTATATCCGGGCTGTTGTTCTTCATGAACAAGTTGAATGACGTCCTTTTTTCAAGGCTGCCTCTGGTGTTGGCGATGTAGATGACTATAGATGATTCTTTACTGTGAAGATTGCGCATCCGTTCTAAATTTATCGTTGGCGAAG
Organism: Sphaerophoria taeniata; assembly: GCA_943590905.1. Lineage (NCBI taxonomy): Eukaryota > Metazoa > Arthropoda > Insecta > Diptera > Syrphidae > Sphaerophoria > Sphaerophoria taeniata. The sequence continues at coordinate 69,532,578 of OX016542.1, forward strand.
TGGTTTACCCCATTAAGTAGCGAATTAAACACAGTTCTTAACTCCTCCGGGCTTGGGTTACTTGTGATGGTTACACTTTCAATTAAATCGGTTCCAAGGTCTTCCTAGCTTATGTCAAGGTTTCGTTTTTTGGCTAGAATGTTTTTTGAACACTATTTTGGGTAACCTCTCATCTCCCATTTCCAATACTCTTAAAATATAATTAAAGTGCAGCTTGGGGGTGTCCAAAAACAGAGGTGAAACCTTGGTTTCTAGGTGCAGCATGTACGTTGGTGTATTCGAAGGCAAATCTGGGATAGCCCCAGCAATATTGTGGATTCAGTTGCACGAAAGAGCTGGATTTTTGGGCTATGCTCAATAAATTTATTGTTAAGGCATCGTCCCCACACTGAAGACACAGCAGATTGGCAAAACACTCCAGCACCTGTTCCTGATTCCATTTTTGAACCGTCAGTGTAGAAAGGGATACCCTGTTTACTTATAAGTGAATTTGGATCCCAACCCTGTCTTTCTGGAATGCAAATAGAAAAGTTCCTATCGAAATCTAGTAAAAGGGTAATGTAATCGGTGGTCTTCATCAGTCCTGGAATCCTGGCATATCTTTGTAAGACTGACCCTTGTCCATAAGTGCTGTGCTTCCAAAAACTCAGTTCTTTTAAACGAATTGCAGTTTTGGCTGCCGTGCCCCTTATGAACTCATCCAGAGCCGGGAGATCCAAGATCATATCCAACCCTGCTTGTGGGGTGGATCTCTGAGCCCCTGTTAAGCACTATTCACATGAGCACGAACAACGACCAACGAATGAACGAAAATTCGTCGATTTTGACATTTCTTTCACATGAGAGTTTTTAATTCGTCGCGAATGAACAACCAAAACACAAGGCAAGAATGATTTTTGAGGTTATACGCGCGCGAACATTTTGTTCGTTGGGAGTGTGGATAATGTGGAACGCGAATAGAGTTTGGCAGTTCGTATCAACTAGATTTCTTTTCGCGACGAATAAATTTCTTTTCTGAAATTCATTAACATTTGAGTTAAAAAGTAGATTATTGCATCATAAATCAAACAAAAACTATACTTCTATCGTTTTGTTGAGAATTTGTAAAGAAATACAGCTCCAAACGTATTTAAAATCATTTTTCTTCATTCATTCGCCGTTCGTTGGTCGTGCTCATGTGAATAGTGCTTTATTCCTATACAGGCTAGTCTCTGTACCTTATTCAGGTTCTTGAGATAGCTTGATTTTTCCACCGCTTTCCACCATACAATAGAGCCATAGGTAAGAATGGGTCTGACAATTGCTGTGTACATACATTGGATGACTTGCGGTAGCATACCCCAACGTACGCCGAAGGTCTATTTGCATGTGTAGAATGCACATAGTGCTTTTTTCACTCTTTCCTCAGTATTACGCTTCCATTTAAGCTAGGAGTCAAAGATTACTCCTAGAAATTTAGCTTCCTTAGAAAGTTTTAGAGGAATACCATTCCTCAAGAGCAATAAGATCAATAATTTTAATAAGGATATTCATACGCCTCTTATGACAAAAGCTAATTTCCCTGAAGTAAAGTGAACTAAGTGTACAATTTCTTTTCACATATATATTTTTCTTTATTTGTAGGTACCCGTTTTGGAGCTATGCTTGATCAATTGACAGATCGTTGCGGAACAATGGGACTCTTGGTCACACTCAGTTATTTCTACCCCAATTATATGTTTTATTTCCAACTTTCAATGGCGATTGACGTTGCTTGTCATTGGTTATATATGCAAACGTTAGTTATCCTCATTATTCGATTATTCGCTAAATCCAAATAACATTTTTTTTTTCATTTTCTAGGAGCGTTACAGTTGGAAAATCATCACACAAAGCTTTTGATGTCAATGAGAACTTCCTTTTAAGACTCTACTACCAAAAAGATGTACTCACTTTTATGTGTTGTGTCAATGAATTGTTTTATGTTTGTCTCTACATGCTTCACTTTACCGCAGGACCAATAAGTAATTTGAAAAAATTAGAATCAATAACTCAAAATTTTTAAAATTTTCTGTTTACAGTTTTCGGATGCTCTCTTTTCAAAATCTTGGCATTTGTTAGTGCACCGTTTGCGGTTTTGAAATCTCTAATATCCTGTCTTCATGCTTATGTCGCTAGTATTGACCTGGCAGCTTTTGATGTCCTTGAACGACAAGAAAAACGCCAGCAAAAGGAGCTCCCAAAAAAAGCAAACTAAACAAATGTGTTAAATTAAAATATTCCAAGTTACTAATTAATTATATTATTTTATTCTGATATCGATTAAATGTGAAAAAATGAGGTAAACAATTGAAAAGAAACAAACTTGTTTGGTTTGTGTGGCTATTTTTATGGACATTCATGTGAATATTTTTGTTGTTTTTTGTTCTTTAAATTAAGTTCTTGATTTTTTGTTGGTCAAAAAGCATTTTCACGACGCGACGGCATTTTTCTAAAGAACAACTAAATAAAATTATAAAAAATATATGTAACTGTACAAAGTGCAAAACTTTAATGTAGGTACCTTGACGTTTTTCAATTTAGTCAGACCAAAGAACTGGGGGAAAATTGGTTACTGCTTTCTCTCATTATTCGTTTCTATTTGTTGTTCTGCATTTTTATTGTTTTATCCTGTAAGCTTAAATTGTGTATTGATGTATAAATAAATAAATGTGGTACTGATTGGCTGTAATCTGCGTTTGTATTTTAAAAAATCGACCTGAGTAGAATTTCTTGTTATGGCAAATATTAATTTTTTGATGGGCGATGGTTCCACTTGCAACAGATAAAGTATTAGCCGTTTAAATGTAGACCATGGGTAAATTCACAAACGTCAAATTTTTAGGTAGTGATTACGCATCACTGCTTTTTTGCGATGCTGATCGTTGCTCAGCTGATTACGATGCGATGCTGATTGACAAAAAGTTTTACGTTTAAAAACAATTTTTGCTTAATGATGGACGTGATTCTAACAAAAACTCTCATTGTTAATAATGAATCGAAAAACAACACATTTCTTCAAAAAATGCGAATTCCGAGGGTAAAACGTCTGAAGAGAATGCAAAAATTCATAAAAATTTCATCCAGAAGGAAAATTCCGAAGATAAAAAAGATTTCAAAATAATTGAAAAATACCCGAAAGCCGAAAATTCATCAAATTAATCATTTATAAACAACTTAGAATTTGATTAAATACTTTTCATTGTCCTTTTGCTCCATTTTTACTCCAATTCCCGTCGGCATCAACAAGTTATCAAGAAAATTCTTGATGCTTTTTTGTTTTATATTTGCGCATCAGTTTATTGAACTTTGCAATAATGAACACTTGACATTTTATGTGATGCCAATTTTTGCGTTTATGAACGTGCTATAGAAATGATTCCTAATCATCTCTGCAGTGATGCGTTTGTGAATTTACACCATGACAACCCATATCGCAAGCGTGGCACCGCACAGTGTGCAATTTTCGCAATCTAGCGGAACTTTAATGTAAAAATTTTTTTTTTCAAATGCAACAAAATTGGTATCATATGAAAGGTAAAACATCCGGCCATCAAATGGCAAAAACAAAAACAAAAAAATAATTGTATTTACCGTTCACCAGGATCACAAACATCAGCTTGTTGCAAGTGAAAAAAAAAATTAAATCTCATTGCTTTTCTTGTGTCATGTTTGTAACAGCGTGGTCAAGTGTAATGATAGTTGTCCATATTCAATTTATTTTATTTATTTTTAGTGGTATTTAAGAACTTCTCAGCGTGTTATTTTTTTTTTTACACTAAAAAATAAAAATATAAAAAATCGTTTGTTTGAAGACCTTAACAGTGTTGATTTTTATTTTGTTCTGAAACTTTGTGAAGTGTTTTAAAAATGTATCCACGTGTATCCATCGTGTTTTTGGGCTTAAAATCTCCGTTTGTATATTCTGTGTTAGAATTCATTTACTTTTCTTGCCCTTGGTTGCCCCACCCAAACAAATTTTTTTTTTAAGAGACCTATATTTTCGTGTTCTTTTTTTATTTTTTTCTTGAATTACTCAAAAACTATCCATCATACAAACATGAAAACAAAACTTTCGCATCATAATTACATTATAGAACATGCGTACCAAATTTCATTACAATCGGCTTAGCAGTTTCTAAAAAATCGTTTTTGAAAGATGAACGCACAAAAAACGAAGTGATCTTATTAGGGTTTCGTTTTCATCTCAGTGTAAATATTTGAAGTTCTCCTATTTGAATCATTTTGTGATTTATTTTTGTTTTTATTGTACTCTATACATATGGAACTATTTTTAATTTTTTGTTTCAAAATGCCAGGCCCAGTCGTTTCAGAGATCAGGGGGGGGGGGGAGGGGTGTTGAATACCCTATTTTTGACTTTGCATATTTTTCAATATTTTCAGGTAAGCTTCTAAATCTCACAAAACAACATGTTGTTCCATAATCTAACAATTTTATATCAATAACACTCCAATTAAACACTAAACGAATAAAGTTCCGCTAGATTGCGAAAATTGCACACTGTGCACCGGAAAGGAGGTGAGTTCATGGATTATATCCCAGCCCAGAGCCAGCATAATCGGCCCTAGCGAGGTAACCGTCGGAGCGGAATTTTGTCCGATTTCCTCCGAATCGGAGACATTTTGCTTGTCGGAGAACTACCTCGAAGCAAATTTCGGAGGAATCGGAGAAAATTCCGCTCCGACGGTTACATCGCTAGGGCCGAATGTTTTTGGAAACCGAAAGTATTTCACAACTGTCAACATCCTAAAAGTAGGCAACAAACTTTTTTTGATTTGAAGCAAAAACGAATACAAAACCAAAAACGAAATGCGATACAGAATTCAAATTATCGATTACGTCCAGTTTCTTTCGTTTTTGAAAAACGAACGTTCGCTTTCGCTTCGTTTATTACAGAATCTGGCCCCAGTATATAGGTCATTATCGCCCCTCAGTTTTGGGAGCATTCTTCTTCGCTGCAATCTTAAAGAAGATAGTGCAAAGCTCAACAGTCAACACCAGAGGCACTATCTTCCAAAAATCTGTTCAACTTCTCGCGTAGGCCGATAATATTGATATAATGGGAAGAACACAGCGTGATGTCAATGGCGCCTCGTGAGAATTGAGACAGAAGCGGCAAAAATAGGTAAATGAGGGAAAAACGAAATGTCTTCCAGGAAAGACACCCAACACCGACGGCTCGGACAGAACGTCACAATAGACGCATACAACTTCGAGGTAGTAGGAGTTTGTCTACCTAGGCTCCGCTATTAACACGGGCAATAACACCAGCGCCGAGATAAGACGAAGAATTACTCTTGCTAATCGCTGTTTCTTTGTGCTAAGAGAGCCCTCTCTCGAGCAACTAAGGTTAAACTGTTATCCCTGTCCTGCTATATGGTGCAGAAGCATGGACCTTGACAAAATCGGATGAATGTGCTTTAGGCTGTTTCGAGAGGAAAGTTCATCGGGTCATCTTTGGCCCCGTGTGCATTGATGGGGAATGGGGAATAAGATACATCAGCGAACTTTGCGGGTTGTACAACGACATGGACCTAGCCAGAAGGGTCAAGGTCCAGAGACTCAGATGGCTCGGTCATTTAGAGCGGATGGACACCAATGCTCCGGCCCGGAAAGCCTTCGACACTGTTCCCGAGGGACGTAGGACCTCAATCAACTAGGAGTGCAAAACTGGAGATAGGGACCGAGCTGGCTGGCAGAGACTGTTGATTGAGCCCCAAGTCCACACCGGACTACATCGCCACCTTATGCTTGTTTTGTAAGGCTGAGGTATGCTCAGTCTGTCCAGGGTGTTCTCGACTAAGCACCTAACGTCGAGTTAAAGATCCAAACCAAATAACACAACCAACCTTCACTATTCGTTTAACAGCTTTTTATAACAATAACGGTCGAGCTCTTGTACCTGTTCAAGTATTTTCCAGAGGGGAAGAATGCACGAAATAAACGGTCGAGTCGAGACTCCTGTCAGCGAGCAACAAACTCCACTGAATAAACGCGGGCTTTCGCCCTGTCTTTGATACACTCAGAGGGAGTGGATCAAAGAATAAAGTGAGTCTAGTCAAAATCAGACTCCTGTTCACAACAAAGGCTGTGAAAGAAACGGATGAGCTTTCACTTCTGTTCGAGTATTTTCCAGGGGGGAAGAATACACGAAACAAACGGTCGTGTCGAAACTCCTGTCAGCGAGCAGCAAACTCCACTGAATAAACGCTTGGCTTATGCCCTGTCTTTGATATACTCAGAATGAGTGGATCAAAGAATAAACCGTGTCTAGTCAAAATCAGACTAATGTTCACAACGAAGGTTATAAAATAAACGTTCGAGCAATTGCATTCCAGAAGGGAAAATACACAAAATAAACGGTCAGCAAAATATCGGATCGGAGAGAAGCCCCGGTCGGTTGAGAATATATTTTGAAGAAATATATTCCCAAGGCAAAATACAAGTGGGAAGCTCTAAATGAATAGTGCCTCCCGGCAAAAATTTAAAAATAGTTAGCAAACTTCCTCTAGCGTTCACTGTACCGAAGCGGAGTAAGGACTTATTTTTGTTAATTTTTTTTACATTTTATCTTTATTTGAACTAATATTTATATACATATTTACAATTTATTGAATAATTACTTAAGGTAATATTTGATTTTAAAGTTGTTGGCACAGAAGGGGCCTAACTATATACAATGTTTGTTTTCTAAATTTAAGATTAACAAAAATATGAATGAGTAAAAGATAAAAAAAATACATGAAATACAAAATCTCGGGATGTTCAGTCCTGGGGCCCTACTCTGTAATGCGTTTCGAAAGCAAATATTTTCGAAAACGAATATTTTGTACTCTCTATTTCTAATTCGGATAAGAAATCTAGTACTTACGGATTGACAAATCCGCATTCGGATTTTTCGTACCTGGCAATCCGTTTCCGAAAGTCATTTTGGTTGGAAAACGGAAATTTTCTTTCTACACCAAGAGAGGTAACGGATTGCAATTCGAATGCCGCTTTTAAAGGACACAAAAGGAAAATTGTGTTTAGTTGTGTGAAATAGATAAAATGTAAGTAAGGAAATAATCATTTTATTCAAAATTTAAGCAAATAAATCTCATTACAGGGAACCATCAGCCAAAAATTTGCTCATCCCGATCTGACCAAGGGGCGTTTGAACGCCTCGGACGCGAGAAACACTTCCAACAATTTGGGACAGGCTATCACCATCTTTTAATGCAGAAGGACCACCAATGAGAGACGGTGTTCTTCTCTATTTTCTTCATCCATTCAAAGAGCAACCGAGGCCATTTTATTAAGTTTTTATGGAATTATATATTTTTTCTTTAAAAATTAATTTGAACATTCTCGCCTTGTTTGTGTTTTTTTTTGTTTTGATTTTTTTTCCTTTTGATTTTTTTTTGACAAATCTAATTAGAATTACTTCGAGACTCAGCAAATCTAATAAGAAATACTTCGAGACTCCGCAAATCTAATAAGAAATACTTCGAGACTCTGCAAATCTATTCTATAAATAGAAATAGTACTAGATGATTTTTTTATTCGATTCGAACTTTTTACAGAGTACGAATTCATAAACGAATCGAATATCAGATTCGAATCGGATTGGCTTTCGAAACGCATTACAGAGTAGGGCCCCTGGTTGTCCATTGGTGAGGCTCTTAGCCGCGGTTAAAAGCTGACCCCGTGTCAGCGTAAAATTGAAGATCTCCTTCGTCGTTGGTTTGCTCGAGCTCCTCCCTTAGTACGTCCAGCGTGCATAGGTATCTCGGTTCTGGGTGTCTTTGTTGTGTGGTTATTCCGTTGATGAGGTTGTTGGGGTGATTGCTCAGTGATCCTGCGATCCTTTTAGCTGAATGAATTAGGTACTTGTCCAGTGGTGTAATTTTCGCTTCTTCGTAGAGTCTTTTGTTGCTGAAATGCCTCCTTCTCTGATGATTGAAATAAAGTCCTGTGCAGCTCCGCAAGACTTTTCGTTCAAACACTTGGAGTTCCTTCATTGCTGTCTTTGAAATGGTATACCATACTGGGAAGCTGTAGGTGATGACGGGCCGAATTAGCTGCTTGTATATTAGAAGCTTCGTTGGTTTGCTGAGTCGGTGTAGGGCGTGGTTGGCCTTCTTTAGTACAGCTCTCGAGTGAGGGTTGAACTCTATCATCTCATTGAAGTGGACTCCAAGGTATTTGGTGTTTCACTTCGCTGCCAACGTTGATCCATCGGGTAGAGAAATTGAGATGCTTCGGCATCTTCCAGCTCTTCTACCTCTGCTATTGGTGGGCCTTCGGAAGCAAATCAGCTCTGATTTCCCTGTGTTGATGTGTATTCCCCATTTCTTGTAAAAGTCATGAAGCTTTCGTACATGGGATTCCACCTTCCTGGCTGGGATGATAGGCGATAGTGAAGAGCAGTATGTGATTGAGTCATCTGCATACAGAAGACTCTCACATTCACTGCTTGTTGGCTGGTCGCTGGTCATCAGGCTGAAAAGGAATGGTCCAAGTTTTGATCCTTGAGCTACTCCAGCTTTTATTGTCCTTGTCGATGACTTGAAGTTCTCCAATTGAACAAAGAAGTTCCTGGAGGAGAGAAAAGAAAATACAATTTTTATTAGATTTGATGGTAATCCTAAAAGGTATAATTTGTGATTAAGTGCTTCAATCCAGACGCTGTCAAATGCCTTTTCCACATCTAATAGGCACGCAACGGATACACGATGGCTGTTGAGTGCCGCTGCGATGTCGTGTTGGAGTTTAGCCAGCGGATGCAGAGTAGAGTGTTTTTCTCTAAATCCAAATTGGAAGTCCGGGATGAGGTTGTTGTCGGAGCTGCACATCTTCAGTCTTCTCAGTATAATCTCTTCTAAGATTTTGCTGATGTTGTTGAGGAGGGAGATTGGCCTGAAATTGGTCACAAGGTTCCTTGCGCCTTTTTTCGGGATTGCCACTATTTTCGCAGTTTTCCATTTTTGAGGAAAATAGCAGTTGTTGAGGCAATTGTTGAAGATGATGGTGATGTACAAGATGAACACTTGGGAGAGCTTCTTCAGCGTGAAGTTGGAGACTCCATCAGGTCCTGTTGATTTTTTTGGCTTCAGGTTCTTGATGACTTCGCTGACTTCTTCTCTTGTACAAAACTTTTCGTTATTTTCAGTTGGATCATCGGCAGGGTTTGTGGAGCTAAAGGTGACTTCTTCCTTGCCTGGCTGGATGGATCGTTGAACTGATTCCTCGATTTCCTCGTGAAATGCAGAGTCCGTGGATGGAGATGGTGTGAAGTTTCCTTCGAAGCAGGATGCAAAAGCCTCGGCTTTCTCAGCTGCTGAGGAAACCTCATTGCCATTGTAAACTATAATGTCGGGAATACTCTCCTTCCTTCCGGCAATCCTATTAATTTCCTTGAAGGCATTGGGACCAGGTTTTATTTCCTGGAGCCTCTTCTGGAAATGAAGGTTGTTGTGGTATTGGATGGCGTTCCGGAACATGGTGTTAGTACATTGGAGTTCTGCTTTGACTGCCTGGTAGTCGCTATTGATGGTGTTGAGTTCCCGGTGGTGAATCCGTTGAAGACGTTTCCTCAGCCGTTGCCTGTGGTTGTACAGATTTTGCAAAAAGACTGGAAGGTGCCGGTATCTATCCCTAGATGTTTTGGGTACCTTCTGGTTGTCAATGGCTGTTTTGATGGCTGCTTCGAGTCCTTCGATGGCGCTGTCGATCTCTTCATTGCGATGATTCCTGTTGGGAGATGGAATGATCAGACTGCGTTCCATGTCACTATTGAGCTTCTCGACGTCCAGCTTGCTGTAATCCAGGCAGTTATCTGGTGGTATTCTCATTAAGGGAATGGCGAGATGAAGGTTGATTGATAGCTGAACTGCTTCATGGTCGGAGTCACTGCAGACAGTTGTGCACACATAATTCCTGAATTCGGGAAGGATATGTACCAAGTCTGAGGAGGCCATGAAGAAGTCCAACCATGACGGAGTCCTTGGGAAAGTCGGTTTAGGCTGCGAGATTACCACCAGGGAGTGATTGTTGCTGTTTTGTTCCATCCAGTCTGCGATCGCTTGTCCTTCGATGTTTATTGTGGTGTCCATCCAGTTACGATGCCTTGCGTTGAAGTCTCCACCGATGATTCCATATGTGGTTTGCCTTAATGTACTGTTGAGTACATTAAGATCGTTCTGGATATGCGCCACTGAGGATCTGCATTTCACATACAGGCTTATCACTGTAAGGGTCTCTCCTCTTCCTATATTTAGTCTGATGGCCGTTGCTTCGCTGGTCCGTAGTCCTGAGATGATAACTTCATTGGCATTAGGATTGAGTTGCTTCTTTAGGAATATGGCCGTCCCTCTTCGGTTTTCGTCCTTATCCTGCGTGAATGTGGTGTAGCCGGAGATGTCGATACTATTCCTCCTGCTGACGTTTGTTTCACTGATGAGGGCTATATCCGGGCTGTTGTTCTTCATGAACAAGTTGAATGACGTCCTTTTTTCAAGGCTGTACAATGAATTTACATTGTACGTCAGGAGTCGTAGCTTCTTCATAGGCAGATCTGGAGGATGATGGTGGCAAAAGCCACTCTCTTTTCATCCTCGCTGAGTTGTGCGTAGTTGCTGGGGACGGCATTCTTGGCGTTTCTAATTAATGTGAGGAGGTCCGAGCCGAAAAGGCGTTTGGCTTCACCATTGATGTCAATGGGGGTCGCTTCTGGGTTTTCCTTCCTGGGGATGACCCTTATGCTTGGCCTTTTGGCTGCGGCTGGCTGTGCTGGTTTTGGGGCTGCGGCGGGCACTTGTTGACGAGGCTTGTTTGCTCCAAGTCCTTTGGTCATGGCTGCATAGTCAATGCCGGGTTGAACGTAGGTGTGCACCGATTTGACTGCCGAAGCGTGTTGGGCCCTCTTTTCAGCGGCCTTTTTCTTCTTTTGGGCCAGCTTGGCCTTGATGATGGGGCATCCTTTGTAGTTGGCTGGATGACCTTCCTTCTTAAAATTTGCGCACCCTACTGTGGTTCGCTCCACATTGTCCTTTCTTTGGCATTGACCGGGCTTGTGGTCTTCTTTGCACTTGACGCAAACATATTTGCGTCCGCAATTGGAAGCAACATGTCCTAATTGCTGGCAGTTCCTGCATTGGACGATGTCGATGGATTTAAGTCTTTCCCAGTGTACGCGTTGGTTCATGACTAGTGTCTTTGTGTACACTTCCCTGATGTCACAGGTTTTATCCAGCTCCACGACGAAACTGTTCACTTCCTTGGCGTTGTTCCTTGGCGGTTTGAATGGAGTGACTTTGACAATGGGTAGACCTTCGATCCTCAGTTCGTCCTCTACTTCGATGGCGGTATAGGAGTGGTGAATTCCTTTGAGGAGAAGAAGATTTTTCCTATCTTCTTTGGGCGTGAACGTATTGAACTCCATACATTCCTGTTTCAGATAGTTCCTGATAATATCGTACGACTCTCTGTTTCCAGCTTGAATGATGGTTGTGTCCGATTTGTTTTTGACATCGTAAATCAGTCTTTGGGCACGGCAAAATTTCCCAATCTGGGCAACATTGCATGAGTAGCAAATAATTGGTGGAATTTTTGCCTTCTGGGTGTTGGTGTTGGTGTCTTTTTGGATTTCGACTGGTTTTGGTGCGGAACTTGTGGTTGGTTGAGGTTGAACCGCTGCGGGAGGTTATTTTTGTTAACGACAACACTTCCTCTTATATATTTTTCTGTCGACCGACGTTGGGTGTGAATCGTTTCACATCATGTCGTCCGTTGCATGTCGCTTCGGTAATTTCGTGTTGTTGCTTTTTCTTCTCTTTTCTTGTATTCGGCGTTTACGTGTTTTTGTTTTTCTTTCATTATTATGTTCGGTGTTGTTGCTTCGGTGTTTTGTGGTTGTTGCTTCTCTTTATTATTTTTTTTTTCAGGGACGGATCTCCGAAGGTGATTTTTCAAGTGGGCGGTTGGTTTTTTATGCTTATTTTAGTTTTGTCGCGGGTCCGCTCCTGGATGTTGTCGAACAAAATAAATAAGTTGTAACGCTTCGTAAGTAAGAAATCGTAAGTTGCAGTAAATCTTTAGCACAAACGATATTTTAATGCCATTTTTCCTGAGTTACAAAACCTGAAAATGAAAAACAAGTTTATTAAAACGAACAAGGCCGCTTGTTAACGCCAACGGCCCATGCAAAAACCGCCGATTGGCCGTCATCGTTAACAATGGCTTTGAAACGGATTGTAGTCCAATAATTTCTTTTATTTTATCGTTTCTGTAAATGTAATCAAAGACTCAACTATGAATAAGAAAAACATTTTTTTCTTTATAGAAGAGAAAGTGCAAATTGAAATTTGTTTGCTTTTCTTTTATCGTATACAATGTTTTTTTTTGTTTTGCTATTTTAAACTATTTGTTTAAATATGATAACATTTATTTAACCGATGAACTTACTCTTAATTAATATTAATTGTTAGTGAATTTGTGTTTGACAGGACTGTTAAAGCATACTAGGTATATCAAATTGTTAAAAGTTCGTTTGTATTTTGTTAAAACAGGTATACATGTGTTTAAGTATACATTTCGTTAACATACACCCTTATTACGAAGGTCTATTCTTCAACTGATAAAATATATCATACATTTTTAAAGTCGGTATTGTTTAGGTAAACCAGTTTCTGAAATCATACTCTTTGAAAAGACTGTCAATGACAATACAGACATACAGTGGTTCACAGCTTATTTGATACAGTGGTCATAACACCTCACAGCTTAATTGATACTGTTTTTTTAACCCACCTTCACTTCTTAAAAAATAAATAAATAGAGTGGCGCGACAGCTCTTGAAGAGCCAAGGCCTAAGTGGCTTACTCTCATCAACAATTCTCGGGGTGCGTATGAAGAATTGAGGGGACCTACAATTTAACGCCGATTCCGAACGGCAAAGTTGAGAAGCACTTTTTCATGACAGCTTGATACTCGTGGAAGTATTGTCAATTCTTCGCAAGAGGCAGTGCTCGTGAAAGATGAAATAAAAACTATGGGCACGAGTAGGACTCGAACTCACGACGTTCTGCTTAGCAGCCAATGCACCTAACCACTAAGCCACGAGCAGCTGCTTCTTATCCACCCGAAATTGTTTGTTGTTGTTTACTCATACGTATTGTTGCTAGGATAATTTAAGTTTGTTTTTTCATAATTTTGTGTGTGATATTGTGAGACATTATACCAATCCAAGACTTTTTATTAAAATGGGTCGTCGTACAACTATTGAAGTTCGGAAATTGGTCATTCAACACTATAAAAGCGGAAAATCTATCCACAAAATTTGCCGAATATGTTGGTCTTAGCCCATCAACAGTTCAACATAAAGTGTAGCGGTTTGTTCACCAAAATCGCATCAAGGACAAGGGAAGAAACCCGACGAACAAAATTTTCAGTTCTGCTGATGAAAGGCTCACAGTGCGAAAAATTAAATCCAACCTATCGGCCACAAAACTTGCTGCTGAGAACCAACAAGAATTAGGAAAAACACGCTGCACTGAAACCATCTGTCGTGTTGTTCGGGATAATGATTTTAACGGACGAGTTGCTCGTAAGAAGCCCCTCAATACCAAGAAAAATCAAAGAACACGTTAAGCTTTTTCCAAGGAGCATATTAACAAGGATTTCGTAATTTTCGCAGACGAGTCCAAGTTTAATATTTTTGGCTCCGATGGCATGTCTTACGTCTGGCGGAAGCCAAATACTGAAATGAAAAAAGAGAACCTTAAAGCTACAATGAAGCATGGAGGAGGGAGCGTCAAGGTATGGGCCTGTATGTCTGCAGCTGGTGACGGGAATTTGGAATTTATTGAAGGAACTATGGACAAAAATATGTTCAAAGTGCCGAAAAGTTGGGAATTTGCTCGAATTTTCACTTTTACCAGGACAACGACCCAAAACACAAACAGGAATTGTGCAGACCTGGCTTATGTGGGAACTGCCCTCGCTTAATGACACCACTGGCACAGTCACCTGATTTGAATGTCATCGAAAACTTGTGGGCTTTATTGGAGACGATAACATTCGAAAAAACAAGATCTCGAACAAGAATAATTTAAAGAAAATAATTTTAGAAGAATGGGGCAAAATAACCCATTAATTCAAACGTACGTTGGTGGATTCTATGTCCAAAAGACTGCAAGCTGTTGAAAAAGCCTAGGGATATTATACCAAAGAACCACAAGCAGTGCCGCATATATTATAAGATATTTTTAACGATAACCTTTTTTTAGAAATCAAATCATGTGTTAGAAACACAACATTTATGCAACAAAAAGATAAAAATGAGTAAGAGTGACTATCTATTGTTAAACTCCAGATGAACTTTCAAAAAAAATCGTTCTGAAGACAGAGATTTTGCATCAAGCCACCCAAATCGACATCGACGACAGTCGAAAATGCTCAACGCTTCGAGTGTGTACTCCACACTTGGAAATCGATCTGAACCAGAAGTCAACCTTGAATCAGATTATTTTGAAACAATCGACATAGTTATAATGGAAATGTCACACCGTTTCGTTAAAGATGATAATATTCTTATGGCCATCGAAACAGGAGACGAAATGGATCTTGAAACATTGCATCCATTGACTGAGTTAGGAGGCATCACAATGTCAAGTAAAATCGAACTCGAGATCGGTAAGGAATATATAAATAAAATTCGAGCCGACCAGGAAAAGTTAAATATTTTAAGGGCCAGTTCGTTCACAGTGGGTTAAATCTTCAATTTGATTATCACAGATTCCTCTTTATCCATAATTAAGAACTCGTGATAATCAAAGTGTTTGTTCACTTTTTTTTCACTTTGGTTAACAAATCATGGTTTTTCTACAAATCGTTCCATTTTCCAGTCTATCAGTCAGTTTTGTTGTCAAAATTTTATCAAGGATTAAGTTTCTTATTTCATTTTGTTGTCAATTGTTGTTTGTCGGGAATTTAAATATGAAAATGAGTTTTGCAACATGCAGTGCAATTGAAAGATTGTCAACTGTTTGAATGAAAAAAAAGTGACAATTGGACTTGTGTACTTCTGTTCCTGTTAAAAAGTTTCATATATAAACATGGTTTTCCAATAAGAGGTGTTATTTTGATATTCAGAGAAAAATGCTATTTTTAGATAAATAATTGGATCTTTATTTCAGAATAAAAAGAAAGGATGGAATATGCTGTTGATAATGAAAAACAACATTAGCCAAATAAATGGCCACCACAAACACGCGTTCAGGACTATATCCTTTTCATGAAATTTTCCCTAACAAAATCGTAAATTGGCTGCCCATCCATCTTTGAGGTCTTGAATTGCTGCTGCGCTGTTGGCGTTATCTTTCACGTGGCCCCAAAGGAAGAAGCCGACGACTCAAAAATGCTATAGTTTTGCGAACTGTGACACTGATTAATTTTCAACATTTTTGTAGTGAATTTTTATATCAGTGCATTGATGAAGCGTTAATCGTTCCATTTTTAGTAATGGCGTAATTTCTACCTATCACAAGTCAAAAATAACAGCTTCAAATTGTCACCTACCGAAATAGCGGGCTATTGAAAATAACACCTCTTATTGGTAAACCCTTCATCATATGCATGTTGTTAGTTTATAAATATGTCCTTTAAGTGGTCTTTTGTACTTATGAAATGATATCTACATACATATATACATATACAATATACATACAAGTTTTATGCAATCCCGTTTAAATTTTGTTCTTTTGTATCAGTGCAGTGTTTGGTACCAATATCTTAAAATGTTTACAGCTTCAAGAAAGCGAAACAGTTGTTGGTTCCTTCCAAGAGATTTTTGGTTTCCTATAGTGTCTCTATCGTTTGTTGTGAATAATAATAGTTTGAGAGTATAGCTGTGTTCTAGGTTGAACATTCTTTTATCAGTTTCCAAAAGATGATAAATTTGAGTTAGTAATTGAAAAAGTGCAAACATTATGTCAACGTGTAAAGCAAGTAGGAACAAACTGAATCATAGAACATCCTTGATTAAATGGTCCTAATCAAAAATTGGAGCAAAATTGGATGATTATGGAAATCTCAAATTAACTGCTCAAATCATGGATTTCTTAATTACAACTTTTGTGAACAAACGAAATCTAAGATTATCAACTGGAATAATCCTTGATTAAAGATGATCAAGTGTGAACGAACTGACCCAAAGAGCAAGACAAGGAAAAGAACATAAAAAATTGAAACCGAAATTTATAAAGTGCGACAAGGCATGGAAAACGTTTACAATCTTATCGCAGCCATGGAAATGTTTCCATCTGGAACAACTGTGAATCGTCGTTTTCGATATTAACACAAGTCATGCGGCCCCAGCGCATCAATATGTCTACTGACAGACTAAACAATTTATCTTTTCTCGCTTTCGAGAAAAAAAGGCTCGATGAACTTAACCTAGATACGTTTCTTTTGCGTTTTAATATGCAGTCCAATTATTTTAAATATAAAAAAAAAATTAAAAATGATATTATGCTGTTTTTGATTTATTTTCTAGTATTGAGCTTATATGCAATAAAATGGAGAAATGAGTGGGGGGCAAAGCCTCCCCTAGCCCCTGGGTTGCTACGGGGCTGACCACAAGAAGTTCTTGCTTTTGATTCTTTTAAAATGCATTACCTTTTCGTATCAATTAAGCTGTTACTTGAAATTTTATGTTGTTTCAGTTGTTATGTTTTGAAATGCAATGCTTCAAAATACGTTATGATTGATTGTTGAAGTGCATTTTGTTGTCTTTCAAGTACCATTTTGTTGGTATTGTTTTAAGTTTCGAAGCGATTTCAATATATAGTTGAAATCAGGCACTGTATCAAATAAGCTGAGAGCCACTGTAGAAAAAATTGTTGAATTTAAAATTGTTATTCAAAATAAGGGTTTTATTTAATGGAATTCATATCTTCTGTTTCTGTTCTGATTTTGTGTCTTCCGTATTGACATTAGTATGAATTAAGATAAAAGATATGAATAGATCGAAGTTTGAATTTTGTTTTTGTTTCGTCAAAAGCTTTACTTAAGTTAATTTAATTTTTACGCCATGATAGGGATCTAATATTATTTTTGTTTGATTTCGTAACTAACCGTTTTTATAACTGGCAAGAATCTAATATTATAATTTTGTTTTCTTTTTGACAAAAGCGATTAAAAAACAAAATATTTTTTTAAGTATTTAAGAACTTGTTTTCGTATACATTGTTTGAAGTTTTAATTCTTTGAAATGGTATTTAATTTTGCTGACACCAAACAAAAATGATCTTCAGGACATTAATAATGCTGTGTTGCAGTTAAATCGTTATACTTTGTTTGACTAAAGTTTAAGTATACATTTTTTTGAAATTTATAATAATTGTATAAAATACATATAGGGAGTAAATATATGTTTAATTTTTTTGTTTGTTTTTTGTTTTTCATTAGTGTTGGTATACATTCAAAGTTTTCTTAAATTTAAATTACGTATTTCTGCTGCGTTTTTCTTTTGATTAACGATAATAAAAGGAGTAAACGGAAGCTTAAGATTTCATTAGGACTTTGAACTTAATCAAAGACAAAAATAAACTAAACTAAATTGCAAGATTTTCTTATCTTTAATACTTAACTTAACCAAAACTAAAGTAAAATTGATAAAAATGTACGGTTTCTCTTAATATTTGCCATCAAAGTATCGTCCTCAAGGGCTTAGATCTTGATGCATGGTTGGATCGTAACCCATACTTCCGTCGTATGGCTGCTGTTGGTCGTAGCCGCCAGATCCAAGAGAATAGCCCATGGAATCTTGAGGTGGGGCAGGCGACATCATTGGCGTCGTAGTGCCACTGGGTGGGCCGGCCATTGAATAGGGCGAGGCACCGGCTGCTTTCTTAGCAGCGTACAAGTTTGCTTCCTCTTGAGCCTTGCCGATGTTTTTCTTGTAGCGAATACGTTTGTTACCAAACCAATTGGAAACTTGTGAGACCTTAATGTGATTGATGATGGTTGGAGAATTATATTCAATTTAAAAGAATTTTCGAATTACCGTTATTCCACATTTTCGAGCTAACTCTTCTTTTGCTTCTTCAGATGGATAGGGATTGCTTAGGTGACTGTAAAAATACTCATTTAAGATTTCAGATGCCTGTTTGCTAAAATTTCGACGTTTGCGCCTGGCGTCTAGGAACCTTGAACGCAAAATCATTACGGCTTCGCAAGTGGACTGTTTAAGTTGCATCTGAATGGAGCTAAACTTCTTGTGTATGATTTGGACCATACGTTCGATTTCTTTTGGAGTGATAGGTCTGAAAAAATTATGTCATCAGTAAGTTTTAAAGATTTGTTTGTCAGAAAAAAAAACCTTGTTCGACTCTGTTCCCGTAAAAGATTCATAACGTGAGTAGTGAATTCATTGCACGCCTGTTCATATTTCTCCAGTTCTTGATGGTAGATCTGACGAATTTGTGCTAGTTTGGCACGATAGTCTGAGTGCTCGATGGCATTGTCGGCTCCATCGATTGAAAGTGAAGACCCTATGTAAGCAGAACATTTAGTAAGAATTCACTTGCATGACATTATGCTTGCAGAAAAATGTTCAGTACCTTGACTGGCTGCTGCTGCAGATGCAGCTGCAGCTCCACCTCCGCCTTTTTCGGGACCTGCAACTCCCTCAGCAATTAACATGTTGTCCAAACGCATCAATTGCGGATCTGGAGGTTCCTCCTCTTGGGTATTGCGAATGGAAAGAACTGAAATTTAAAATGAAAAATTTAACACAATTTAATATCGAATATTCTAATTGTAGCAAGTACGCTATTCCCACATCTCGATATCCACAAGTGGACATAAAAATCTCCTGATCAATCAACCGTCAACCAAATTGATCACATTGCGATCGACGCACGAAACTTCTCTAGCATGCAAGATGTCCGCACATTCCGAGGTGCCAACATCGATCTTTGTTGTAGCCAAGGAACGAATTCGGATATCCCGATCAAGGCCAACACGTGAAAATGCCAGGAGAAAGTTCGACGTCAAACGGCTACAATCGCAAAAGATTGCTAGATCCTTTCCGATTGTGTCTCCGAAAATCTCCTCAGAAGTCCTTTGCTAGGGTTTACACGGCCACCACAACGAAACCTCTGTTTTGACGATGATTGCCGGCGAGCACATGCAGCTAAACAAAAAGCATACAAAGCGGCGCTGCAGAGAAGGACACGAGCAGCTAATGAGCTCGACGAGCATGAGAAGCGCGCGATGGAGGACATAGAGGGATGTCACAACAGGAACGAGGTTCGAAAGTTTTACAAAAAGGTAAAACAAACCTCCAGGGCTTTTACATCCCGAACCGAAGAGACATCGTAGTGAAACCACAGTCAGTGCTGAGGATATGGAAAAGTGGCGATGACGAGCAATATTCCACCAGCAATATAGAGCCATTCAATTTGGGTCAAGCAGGCCAACAATTCCAAGTGAAGATAGCGTTATCTAAACTTAAGTTGAACAAAGCCGCTAGAGCATACGGGCTAGCCGCCGAACTGTACAAAGCAGTTGGAGATGATTTGGTTAGGAGCATGCACCAGCTCATCTGCAAAATTTGGTCGGAGGAAAGCATGTCCGGCGAATGGAACCTCAGCATCGTATGACCGATCCTCAAAAAAGAAGATCCCCTGTACTGCATCAACTACAGAGGTATAAGTCTCCTTAACATCGCCTACAAGATCTTGTCTGCCGTGCTGTGTGAACGTTTAAAGCCTTTCGTCAACAACCTGATAGGTCCTTATCAGTGTGGCTTCGGACCCGGAAAGTCCACCATCGATCAAATAATCATCCTACGGCAGATCTTGAAGAAGACCCAAGAACTTCAACTCGATACCTACCACCTTTTCATCGATTGCAAGGCCGCGTATGACAGCGTCTATAGATACCAACCAATTATATAGAGCAATGTCTAGTTTTGGCATCCCAGAAAAACTCGTCCGTCTGTGCAAGATGACAATGGAAAACTCACGCTGTTCCATCATGGTCGGAAAAAACCTAACGGACGGATTTGATGTCAAAAAAGTTTTAAGACAATGCGATGCGCTGTCATGCGATTTTTTCAACACCACGGACAATCTTTCAAAAATCGGTCCAGCTACTAGGATACGCAGATGACATTGACATAATTGGAAGAACACAGCGTGATGTCAGTGGAGCGTTTGTGAGTCTTGAGACGGAGGCCAGGAAGATGGGTCTAGCGGTTAACGAGGGCAAGACCAAGTTAATGCTGTCAACAAGAAAGGACAACCAACAATGACGTCTTGGAGCAAACGTCAACATAGACAGATTTAACTTCGAGGTAGTTAAGGACTTCGTCTACCTGGGATCCGCTATCAACTCAGACAACAACACCAGCGGTGAAATCAAACGAAGAATCACTCTTGCCAATCGCTGCTTCTTTGGACTTAGAAGGCAATTGAGTAGTAAAGTCCTCTCCCGAGCAACTAAACTGACACTCTACAAAACCCTCATCATCCCGGTCCTCATGTATGGTGCAGGGACATGGGCTTTGCCAACATCGGATGAAAACGTTTTGGGCTGCCTCGAGAGAAAAATTCTTCGAGTGATTTTTGGTTCTGTCTGCATAACTGGAGAATGCAGACGAAGATTCAATCAAGAACTGTACGAGTTGTTCAGCGACACTGACCTAGCCAGAAAAGTTAAGGTCCAACGACTTAGATGGTTGGGTCATGTAGAGCGAATGGAAAATAATGGTGCGGCCCGTAGTCTTCGAATCCAATCCGGAAGGACATCGAAGCAGAGGAAGACCGGGACACAAGTAGAGCACACAGGTGGTAGAGGAACTAAACCTACTTGGTGAAACTGGAGACAGCTATCTAGGGAGCGAGATGGCTGGAGACGATTGTTGGATGAGGCCCTGGTCCGACCTGGACAGTAGCGTCAAGTAAGTAAGTAAGAGAAGCAATTCCTTTTCTTTTTGAAGAAAGAAAAAGAAACTGACTAAGTCCAGAATTGTTAGAGATTGCAAGCAGGAGCTCGTAAGTCAAGTTCAAACGGCAATATAAAAATTAATCTAAGCCTGGGTACCAGGGCACAGTGACATTCAAGGTAATGAAATCGCTGATGAGCTGGCCAGGACGGGATCAAACCTTCAAATATCCCTAGCTGAGGAAGTTAGGATTCCCTTAAGAGTCATATTCAAAACCATTTTCTTAAAAAATCTAACGTTAGATGGAAAAATCTCACCAACTGCAATATCTCGAGACAGATAAGGCCCACTTACGACCGAAAACGTACCAAGGAACTTTCTGAATTAACCTAGGTCAGACATTGGCAGGATAGTTGCCATTTGCACAGGCCACTGGCCAGTCGGACAACATGCCTTGAGACTTGGTATTCCCCACAACGAATTTTGTCAAAGCTATAAAGATACGGCGCAAAGGGAAACACTCCAGCACTTCATTCATACGAATTCATTTGTAAAAATTACATATTCAATGGGCCTGCACACACGGGATAAATAGTTTTTGGACTAAAAACGTACACACGAGTAGATTTCAGTCTGGGGGTTAAACTCAGACACCCCCAGACTGAAGAAACATGAAAAAAAAACATTCGACTTAAGGAGAATAAAAAAACAATGTAGAAGTAAAAAAAAAATCTTAGAGCTAGAGAGATAGGAGAGTTGGACTTAGGGAATGCTCAAAATGTTCGAGTTAAGGAGAATTTCAACTTATCGAGAGAAAGGATTCAATTCTTCCAAACCCCTATCCACTTTTGCCTTGGCTCATTCCCCGTGCCTCTTTTACAATGGGATTTTGTGTATTCAACACACAAATTACATACCTACACGAAATAGTTGCAATATGCCTGAAGTATGAAGCTGATGTACCAATGGGGGATAGACAGTCGCATTTAAAACCACAGCGCTCCTGAATCAAATTATGTTCTACCATCTGTCGCAAACCTAAACACAAAAAAAGTCAACCCTAAACCACGTGCCTCATTTTATTGCAATATAGAAATCGAAAGGAAAGGGACATGGATATAAGGAAGGACTTACATAAGTAAATCAGCAAATGCTTTTGTTTTTCAGAAAATGTGGATACGTTGATAAACTCTACCCAACCCACCCTAAATCTCTTATTTGTTTTTCTTTTCATCTTTAAGTTCGCAGCACCTACTACTACTTATACATTTTGAAAATATGTTGAATATAGTTTGGGAAGGATAAAAAAATATGCAGTTAGAATATTACAAAAGAACTCCTTTGAGATTTTCCATACACAACTATGAAACATGGCCGTGGCCAGTAGCTAGGAGAGAAAGTGGAAGTATGTCCAATCCATTGTCGTGTCCGTAGGTACCTTCTGGGGTAGAATCCACAAGCAGAATAATTTTAAAGCAGCTGTACTTTTGATCTCTCAGTATTAGAAGTAGGCTTCAATGAAACTTTATAAATTCAAAGAAATATTCGAAAGAGGGTGTACGATGCGAATTGATTTAACTTTTCATATTGTTTCTGTCCCTTCACATCTCTTCTCATCTTCTCGTCGCTATAACAAGTGTCTTGCCTTATCAAAGGAAGCAACGCACAACTTTTTAACAACGTTACCTATCTTTCCTGTGTTGGTCCAAAAATATACAAACGTAATAACAATAAGAGAAAACATTAAGTTTATCCTCCCTTTCTTCATTTCTATGGTACGCTGCACAGCAACCGTTGTATAACTTTTGAGTTTTCAACGTTTGGAAATTACATATTCTATGAATTGGAGGTATATTCCTTCTTTTAAATAATAAAAAAAAAATTACAAAACCCAACAGAGAACAACCGAAAACGAATTAATAATTAAGCCCGAACTCAGTCGGTTCCTATTTAATTCGTATGCTTTAAACCGTCTTAAGACATTTGTAGGTTAATTAAGAAAACAAGGTCAGTCCATGTTTTGCGTTTCATGTTTGCCAAGACGACATTAAAGACAGGTCGAATATTTCCTTTAAAATTAAAGTACGTGTTGTAGTAACTTTTTTTAGAAAATTATATACAAATGCGAATAGGAACTTCAAGCGATTATGCTATTCCAAGAGAGTTTCCTTTGAAAACTTAAATATAGCCATTAACACCCGCTCATCTTCAGAGTTTTGGAAAGCTGTTAAGCACCTTAATAGAAAAACAAATAATATCGGTCTGGGTTTGCAGGCATCTAATCTTAGAGACTACTTCATCAGCCTTCTCAATAACTCAACAAATGGTCCTCTGGTACAGTAAGCAACTCCCTCAATCCTCGATGATTACTTAGATGTCCCTTTTTCGATCCAAGAAGTGAAAGAAGTTGTTGCAAACGCAAAATTAAACACAGCCCCAGGGGATGACCATATACCCTTCGAATTCTTCAAACACGCCACGGAAAAAATTATCTTTCTTTTAACATCCGAATTCAACCGAATTTCCGAAAGTGCGTCAGTCCCGGAAGCTTTTCAAAAATCAATTATCTTCCCGCTTCACAAAAAAGGTAGCTATGAGGATCCAGCAAACTACAGAGGGATTTCTTGTCTTAACACCTGCGCTAAGCTATTTGCTGGACTTATTCACAACAGACTGTCAAAGTAGAGGACAAGAACATTCTATCAGAATTCCAGACTGGTTTCAGGAAAAGTTATTCAACGATAGACTACATTTTCTCACTTTTGAACATTGCTGATTTTTATAAAAGGAAGCAGAAGAAATTATACGCTTTCTTTATAGACTTTCGTGCAGCTTTTGACTCTGTCGATCGTGAAGCTCTTTTTTACAAGCTCTGTGTGTCAGGAGTGTCAAGTAAAGTTATAAGCGTACTAAGAGCGATGTACGACAACAATTTAGCCGAAGCACATTTGGGAGTCCATATCCGAGGAGTTTGCAACAATAACTGGTCTTAAGCAAGGCTGTATTCTTAGCGCCCTGCTATTTATAATTTCCATTAATGATATTACTGATGAAGTGAGAGGTAGAATCACTGACTGTTCCAGCCCTTATGTATGCAGATCACATCGTGCTGTTCTCCGAAACATTAGATGGCTTGCAGCTCATGATAAATAGTATTGCGATATATTGCAATCGATGGTACCTTGAAGTTAGTTTACAAAAATCGAAGAAGATATTCAAGAAATGAACAGTGGAAGTATAATGGTCAGACGATTGACATTGTGCGCGAGTACAAATACCTAAAAGTTTTGGTAACCTCAGCCCTGAATATGAAGAAACATCTGGAGGGAAAATTGGCGGAGGCCAAGCGCGCAATCTCCTCGTTATGGGAAAGGTGCATCAGGAACAGGTATGTTGAGCACAGTGCTAAAAAAAAGTTGTTCCGCTCTACAGCGCTGTCAATATTGCTTTACGGAACGCAAGTTTGGGGACATTCCCCCTTTGAAACTGTGGAAAAATTCTTAAGATATTTTGTTAAAAGAATATTTCGAATACCAAAAACTATGCCAAATTATATGGTTTACCTAGAAACAGGTACACCACCTTTGATTATGGACAGGGACACCCTTGCGATACACTTTAACTATATTGTAAAGGTAATTGAAATGGAAGATAATCGGATACCAAAAATAGTCTTGCAAGCAGCTATCCAAGGAAAAGGAACAATGTTCGAAGAATGGACAAACCTTGCCACAACATGTGGCACTACGATGATCATAACATCAAGAGAACAACCGTCAATGCTAAGGAGAAAGTTTAATGAGATCCTGGAGATGTTGGGAAACATCCTGTTTGAGAGATATGCTATTACAGTCATCTAACCTATAACCTGCAACAGAACTCGTACCTTCTAAATAGGAACTCATTAAATAAAATAAATATTATTTTCAAAGCAAGAGGAGAATTACTCAATCTTAACTTTGTACCGCACCGACCAGATCTGCCTTTACCGTGTAGTGTATGTAACTTGAAAGCGCGTGAAGATACATTTCATTTTATTGCAATATGCCCTGTTCTGATTGAAATTCGGATGAGATACTTCAACAAACGAAGCTTGGAAGAAAGAGAAATGCTCAGCATACTCAAAGGCGACCAGGGATGGGATGGACTCTACAACTACATTATCACAGCACTGCGTTATAGAATGAATCATATATGTCAGTCTGGTAGACGGCCATATAGGCCATACCAATTAGGTTTAAGAAATTAATATTATAAAATGTAATTACTAATTATTATCGGGGAAATATTTTTCTCCTTCAAAAGTGACAGATCTTACAAAAATTGGGAGTAAAAGAACGAAAAATTGGAAGATTATGTCATTTTTCGGCAGTTTTAGGGAGTAAATGAACGGACCTTATGATTCCACAAATTCTGTGTACATTTTACATATTCGTATACGTTACACGGTTAGGAGTAAGGACTTGTACATTCTACTAATGATTTAAACTTGCTTTGCTTTGCAGTTTGTACTATTTACTTGCATTTGTATTTGACGCGTTAGAATACATCATAACGTCTACATATTTTATTCTTTGTCAGTTGACATTTTTGCATGTTTTTTTAGTTTTGGTTTTACCATCCAAAGAAAAGTTAATGATGAGTTTATTAAACGGACCTACTATAACTGATAAGTTGACAATAAAACTTACCTGTTTTTTCTTTAATCTCACAGAGTACAGAAAACAGTGCCGGCTTCATCCTGTGACAATTCAATGTATGTTTTCTCGCTTGGGCTTCGTCCAGTGATTGTTCAGAAATGCTCATGATCTGCTGTAAAATTTCTCCAATATCTTTTTGTTTACGAACTTCATTTTCATTGCCACCGGTATTTGTGACATCTTCTTGTCCAGGCATGCCGTATCCTTGAGGTGCCATCATACCTCCAGTATGTGCCATCATTCTATTAGGGTCTTCCATAATGTGAAAACTTGAATTAGAAGAGGAATCAATTTTGTGGCCGCTTCCTTTATCGTTTTACGTCAGTTTTTCTTATACTTGATATTCTTATAGCTGATTTAACAAGAACTGCGAATAAATAAATAAAATTCAAGTGTCAGTTGTATCCATTCATTTATCCTGGCAATCAAAGTACATATGTATCAAGAAATAGTTTATGTTATATCGTAGACTTGAATAAATAATAGATCTATAGTGCCGCACTTAATTATTGGCACATTATCCGAAGCATCGTGGACCGTTTTAATTGTGAGTCTTACTTCAAAAGTGCCGTTAATACCGAGAATGCAACAGGATTGTCCGAAAAGTTAAGGTAGGTAAAAAAATAACTTCAACCCAAATTGCTGCTAAAGTAAGGGAATAACTGGGCAAAACTGTTCATCCCATGACTATAAGAAGAATGCTTAACGAGACCGGTTTCAACTCTCGAATAGCTAGACGCAAGCCGATGATTTCAAAAGTCAACCAAAAGAAACGTTTGGTTGGACTATGCTCTTGAATACAAGACAAAACAAATTGGTTTCTTGAATGACGTTCTGTTCTCCGAGGAAAGCAATTTCAACATTTTTCGGGCCGATGGCCGCATATCTGTGTGGAGGAAGCAAAAAAATTGGCTTCCACTGTTAAACATGGTGCTGGAGGAGTTATGGTGTGGGGTGGCATGTCTGCTGGGGGTGTGGGCGAGCTCGTTTTCATCGAAACCATAATGGTCAAAAAAAATTATATGGAGCTCAAAAAGGCGTTGATTGAAGAATGGAAAAATATTGGAGAATAAACAACCAAAGAATTGGTGCACTCTATGTCAAATAGATTAACTGCTGTTATTAAACAAAAGGGTTTGCCTACAAAATATTCAGGATTGCCAATACACTATTTCCAAATTATATTAGCTGCATTTGATTAAAAATATATGCAACCACTAAAGAAAAAATGGTAAGCTTAATTTGTTTTCAATGGCCTTAAACAGCATTTGGTTTGAAAATGTTTGGTGCCAATAATTAAGTGCGGCACTGTATATTAAGGGTCCGCCATCTAACGTTTTTTTTCAACTAGTGCTCATTTCGTGAATGGTAACACTTAGCTCATGTCTGATTTGACAGATAATTAGTTTTATCCTTCCGCTGAACGAATTTTGTTGTGTATACTCTTAAACAACGCTGGGTAATATTGCGACATTACTTTGAAAATCATGGTAATGTTGCAGAATGTGTGCGAAAATTGCGTACGGATTTTGCAAGAAGAGAAGCACAGTCAGCTCCGTATGTTCATTATCTTGTGAAAAAAGTGAAAGAAACTGGCATCCTCATCGATAAACCAAAGTGTGAAAACGAAAAGCCAAAAACAGTGTGTACACCCGAGAATATTGCTGATGTGGCAGAAAGTGTGCGTGAAGCACCATCAACATAAATTCACTGTCGTTCTCAATAATTGAACATTTCGGAGACATCATTGACATGAATTTTGCATAAAGACATTGGTATGACGCCATACAAAGTCCAATTGGTTCAGGAGTTGAAGCCAACTGACCATCCAGTGCGTTTTCGCTTCGCTAAGTGGGCCTGCGATCGACGAAGATGCTGATTTTGCCAAAAAAAAATCATCTTTTCGATGAAGCTCATTTTGATCTTGGCGGGTATGTAAACAAGCAAAATTGTAGCATTAAGGACACAGAAAACTCGCACG
This sequence comes from Sphaerophoria taeniata, assembly GCA_943590905.1. NCBI lineage: Eukaryota > Metazoa > Arthropoda > Insecta > Diptera > Syrphidae > Sphaerophoria > Sphaerophoria taeniata. Next base: position 69,560,231 of record OX016542.1, read on the forward strand.
CATACATTGAAAAGCCGATACACCCTAAACGAGTCACTCTTTGGTGCGGATTTCAGTCCAGGGCCATTTTTCTTCGAAAATGAGCAAGGAGTGGCCGTTACAGTCAATGGCGATCGTTATCGGGGCATGTTGAACGAATTTTTGTTCAAAAAAATTGAAGAGGAGGATATTGGCAACATTTGGCTTCAACAGGACGGCGCAACGTGCCACACATCCGAATGTTTTGCGCCCTGTTTTTGAAGATCGCACTATCAGCCGCAGAGCTGATGTCGTTTGGGCACCTCGGAGCTGCGATTTGACACCCTTGGACTTTTATTTGTGAGGTGAGACAATTGACGCTTTAAAAGTCAATATTCGTGAAGCCATTGGTGAAATACAGCTGCACACAATCGATAATGTGCTTAAAAATTGGACCGATCGTGTAGGCTACTGCATGGCCAGCCGAGGAAGCCATTTGAATGAAATTGTTTTCCATTATTAACCGGAAGGATTGTACTTTCAAATAAAAAAAATGAAATTTGAGAAAATATTTAGCAGTTTTTTTGTATAACATTTTCAAAAAAGTAATTTGGCGGACCCTTTATAAGAGTTTTGATTGGGTTTGTGGTATTGAGTTCCAGTCAGTGTTCTGCAACGAATTTTGAGGGAATGTAAGGGTAGTGGCGTAAATGGGTTTTAAGTATTTTGTACAAAATCGACCAAGTCGTCAGGGTCGCGGGCAGTGGAGCAGCGGGGTTGTGGGTTGACGGGTAGCGGTAATATTTAGAGGGTAACTGGCTAGCGGTAAGCGTGTGGGGTAGGGAAGCGAGTAACTAAGTTCTGGGGTTGCGGGTAACGGATAGCAGTTATGGTCTTTTATTTACCGATTAAGGCAGAACGAAGTCTGCCGGGTGAGCTAGTTACCTATAAATTATAAGCTAATGTGTAATCTATTATGTCGGTTGTGTTCTTTTATCTTCTGTTATCTATGTATAGTGTATACATAAAAGTCTAATGCAAATCCGTATCAGTGGAGTGCTTGGAACCAAATTTAGAGGGAATTTTCGGGTAGTGGTTTTTTAGTACTTTGTACAATATCGACCAGCCGTTCATGGACAAAAATGTGGACGTCCCATTCTCTCTATGAGGGTATATATCGTAAGCTATGCATTTAACCATGTGATGTGGACAAGAGCCCACAAAAGTTTTTGAGTTGGTACAATTTACTTGGTTGTTTTGCCATATAAATGGACGCTAATGGTGAAAAATGGTGAAAGAAATATTGAAATAAGTGAATAAGATTATACTACGTTTTCGATTTCAATAAGAAAGAGATTTAGAGAAGGAATACGGTTTTTTGTAAAATTTGAGAGCTTTTAAAATCAGTTTTTAGCATCAATTCATTTCATATCGCCTGAATGCCATATTGATCTGGAATATTAGATTGTTTTGTAAACTGATGCGGCCGACTTGAATCGAAATCTTGAGCTCCATTCAGTGAAATGATATACGGGAGACTTAAATTATTGTTTTTTCGATGACAAAAATTGCACGCATCCACCTGACTAAAAACTCGCAGAAATCTCAATCTTCGACGGAGGCGAAATGTTATGTTAAAACACAACTCTCAAGTCTCAGTGACTTTACATATTGTTGGGGATTATAAACCATCGACGTGGAAATGGCTGCTGCTGAGGAATCGGGTTTCGGGTGTAGTCATATTTCCTCTCCGAAAGAAAAAAAAACTGAGATCTCACCTGAGTTTTTACATTCCTCCGACTGACCCCGACATGTCAGTTAGATTTTGCCAAGTGGAACTGGAATAACGATGCCAAGTTAATCTCGGTACATCTATTGCTACACTTATTTTATTTTTTAGTCGACACTTCCCTTCAAATTGCATTTGAAAACATTTCTTTAATGTAAGATACTTTTATCCCACTGTAAATATTTGTTTATAATTATCAGTAATACAATTCATAATTATGAATAAGAAACCAGTTCCATGCAAATATCATGATTATTGGAACAAACAAAGAAAGATGTCTGAGTTTAAGAATTATGTATACACATCGATTTCAAACTGTGAGGATGGGATGGGATCGTAAGCAATGGAGAAAAATGTCTTACTGCCGAGATTACATCAATAGCGTATGCCAAATTTATCAATTTTAAATTTAACTACGAAGATTCAATTACACTCTTTTGTCACTTGTTACATTGATAATTAACATAAACATTTACCATCGAGATTTTTATTTTGTTCGAAAACCGAGCTATTTCTCACAACCACATAAAAATTAATGGCCGACGCTACGCCTTGAAATTCCGTAGTATTAAATGTTCTATAAAATACAGAAGACTAGCTGCAAAACAATGGGCCCATTCACTAACGTAGTCACTACGTAGTCAACTCATTCTGATTGGCCAAATACAACTAAGAAATGAGTTGAGATTTCCCCTCCGACGTAGTGTAAAAATTTTGACTTCAAAGCTAGTTGACAGATTTTGACATTTCATAATCAGCTGTTGAATAAGAAACAAAAATTCAATTTCCAATTCAAACAAAAGTTAAAATGAAATCAATCGTACAATTCGACAATATTAATTATCTGATAGGGTCTGAAGACGAAATTTATGTAATCAGATCTTATCAGGTAGGGGAGGAAGGGGTGGATGTGGACAGGGGCGGATGTGGACATCGGCATTTCAAGTCCACTCGTTGAAAAATTGAATATGCCAACGATGCCATCCATTGCCTTTTTCAATTGTGAATGAACCTGAAAGTTTTCAAATCTGTCAGTCTTGTGTAAAAATTGTTACAGGTTCATTCGTGATTTTCACTCTAAAAGTAAAATTATTCTCCCTCAGAAATTCGCAGATATTTTTTAAAAACAAAGCAGAAATAAATGCAGGTAAGTGTTTTTTATACTATCGAAGTGTCTTGATAACATTGGTGATCATTGTTTTTTTAAAATAGAGGGTTTTCTAAGAAATAAATGTATTACTTTACAAAAAGTGCTTGCGGGGTGAATGTGGACACTATATGGGACACACTTTTATTAAATGTTTTTTATACTTTTGTGAATTAAAATAAGAAATTTTTATTTTGGAATATTAAAAAAGTTCTCTCTTAAATATCTTGTGTTAGTTTTTAATTATTTATCGGTTATTTTTGTAGCTGTCCACTTCCGCCCCATTAATTACTTTACAAAAAGTGCTTGCAGGGTGAATGTGGACACACTATATGGACACACTTTTATTAAATGTTTTTTATACTTTTGTGAATTAAAATAAGAATTTATTATTTTTGAATATTAAAAAAGTTCTTTTTTAAATATCTTGTGTTAGTTTTTAATTATTTATCGGTTATTTTTGTAGCTGTCCACTTCCGCCCCATTAATTTTGGTCCGTGTCCATATCCACCCCTTGGTGGGGGGCATATGGACAGAAAAAGCTTGTTGATTGAATTATGGCAAACCTTAAAACTTGAAGTCTTATCAAGTTTATGTTAAGGGACAATTTAGGGGAAGCCTTAGTTTATCAGCTGGTAAAAAGTGTTGTTTTAAAGTCTTTGCTGTAGACAAATATTAAAGATTTAATAAAATTTGTCCACAACCGCCCCCTCCTCCCCTAGTGTTTTTTCATAGTACAATAAGCAAAACAAGCCAACACTTTTGATTAAAGTTTTCTAACCTCAAATCACAAATTCACAAACGTTTCTTACTCCATATGTTCATAGTCCAGGCATTATAAACATTTTAAAAAACAATCTGGGAAAAATTTCCTAGCTAGCTGAATTTTCGTATACACTTTTATTACGGTGTTGTCATGAAGATGTTAAAAATTGACGTCGATATCGTGCCAACTAAAAAAGTTATATATACATCTCATTAGGAATTTTTCTGCAGATAAAACCTTAAGTTCCTGAACTATCATTATTTGACAGTTTCGTTTCGACTAGCTTTGTAGTGCAATTTTGCATTCACAAAGCTAGTTGAAAATCGACTACGTAGTGACTAGGTTAGTGAATGCGCCCAATAATTTTCCGAAATGGCCGTTGACTGCAGGCACAGATCAGAGAAAGGAGATCAAGAACTAACTTACGTGTTACCCTCCCAATCTTTGACTTACTATTGAACTGCCAGTCAAAATTTGAATAAAAATGGTTCCACTTGATACTAGCTACACTAGCATTGCCAGCGACAGTGGCAAAAAAGTAAGTAAACATTTTAGCGACATCTGTTTTCTTTTAGTTGAGAAAAGCTTTTTCTCGCAAAGAGAGTGCTGACATCTAGTTTAATATTTTGTTGAAGATAAACGATTCCATGTTTTTTTTTATATAAATTTTGACAGTTCCTGCAAATCAAGCAGGCAGTAAAGCACTATTCACATGAGCACGAACGACGACCAACGAATGAACGAATATTCGTCGATTTTGACATTTCTTTCACATGAGAGTTTTTAATTCGTCGCGAATGAACAACCAAAACTCAAAGCAGGAATGATTTTTGAGGTTATACGCTCGCGAATATTTTGTTCGTTGGGAGTGTGGATGGTGTGTGGAACGCGAATAGAGTTTGACAATTCGTATCAACTACAATTCTATTCGCGACGAATAAACTTGTTTTCTCAAATTTATTAACAATTGAGATTAAAAAGTTAATTTATGCATCAAAAATCAAACATAAACTATACTTTTATCGTTTTGTTGAGAATTTGTAAGAAAATAAGGCTTCAAACGTATGTAAAATCACTTTTCTTCATTCATTCGTCGTTCGTTGGTCGTGCTCATGTGAATAGTGCTTAATATGGCTTTTCTTACAACCCAAGCATTGTATTTCTATTAGTACCCGCGAGATGACAAACGATCATAGCTGGGCACCGTTAATCAAAAAGTTAACTTCGTTAATCGCTAATCCGTTAATTAAAAATTTAACTTCGTTAACAGTTAAAACGTTAAATTTTAGAAAAATTAACGCAAGTTAACGTTAATCGTTAATCCGTTAACACGCCATAAAAATTTTATTTGGCAATGCCAAATGTTTCTCCGATGCTCATTTGTCGGACCCTTTTTGCCGAACTCTTGCTAGAGCTTGTGCTGGAGCTATCATCAGCTTGGTCGAAATTAGCAGTTCTCTTTTTCTGTTTACCGCGGTTCAACGCTGCCTTGACAGTCACTTCAAATTTTGTATACTGGCACTCATGCACTCTTTTAACGTGTTGTTTAAGGCTCGATATATGAGCCTTGATTAATTTTTTTTAGGAAACATTTGGCGTTTTTCTTTTTTACCTCCGAGCAGATTAGATCAGATCACGGATGTGTCAAAGCGAAGCTCTGGGCAGATCATATTCAATGTCCTCCGATTTAATAAAGAAACAAACCTGAGCACTGAAATGTAATTTTCTACTTATTATTATTTTAACAATTTTTTGTTTACCTAAATTAGACGCGCGACTGTCTTGGTAATCCATTTTTAATATTATGTTTGTTTTTGTCTATAAAATCCGAAAAAACAAGTGAAGTTTGCTCGGTCGATTTATCCTGAGCAAATAGATTAAGCTCAGAGCATGAAAATTCTTAGCTCCGATATATCGGAGGTAAAAAAGAAACACAGATTTTTTTTTTGACACATCCATGATCTGATCTAATCTGCTCGGAGGTAAAAAAGAAAAACGCCAATTGTTTACACGCAAAAATTATTTGATCTCCCGTTCTAGATATAAAGTTCATATAATCATTTAAATGTGGCCACGGATTTTGGTCTATTGCGGAACTCGAGTTCGATTCCATGATAATTTTACAATTTTATTCAGTACAGTTCACAGAATCAATACTCTTTGTTTATTGTTTCTAAAAAACACACAATGTACTGATTTAAAACTGAATCTATCACTGACTACACACAATTGACAACAAAAAAAAAAAAACTCGTCACTCTCTGAGCACGCGCTAAGGAATAAAACAAACACTGTCGTATCGTCGTATTATATACAATTAGTATGGCAGTTTTCCCACTCACAGCCGCTGGAAAATAGTGGTATTTGAATAACGGCAATAATAACGGCACCCGGAATAATAGTGGCATTTCAAATTTTACTAGGGACCGAACCTCGCCAGCACGGCGCGCGGCGCCGCACATTTCGACTAGCTCATGATTCGTATAAGAATTGTTGTTTTTTCGCGAAGCCGCGGCGGCGAACCTTTTCACCAACAACCCAAACAAAAAAATCTCTCATAGCTTAGCGCTAAGGTAGCGCAAAAAAAAAATTTCCTTTGGAAACCAACAACAGTTTTTTTTTGCTGGCAATAAAGAAGCCAGTAAAAAACGCTCGGCAATTGAATTTGCGATATCAAATTCTGTATACCTATAGCACCCAAACAAAAAAACGCAGGCAGGCAGCGAAATAGACAAGTCGCATGCCGTTGTGTTTCCTGAAGGGTGTTGACTAATTTTTTATAAGTTATAAAAATAATTACCAAATCTAATTTGAATGTGTATCTATATGGTATTTGTGTTCGATTAACGATAAACGGACTTTGGAAAATTTAACGATCGTTAACATTTTTTTGAAGTTAACTGAAAAGTTAATCCGTTAATGGGAATGTTAACTTCGTTAATTAACGATTAACGGATTAACGAAAAAATGCCCGTTAATGCCCAGCTATGCAAACGATTGTAGTGCCATCTTGAGATCTGGCGCAAAAGCTATGATTTTTACATAGTTTGGTATTGGGAAAACAAATTTATTTCCCGCTGACACTTTCAAAACTAAATTTCTCTTGATGTTTACTTATTGAAATCCACTGCTTGAATGAGAAAATTAGCCCACACTCTACACATGCTTGCCTGTACATGTACAAACAAGAAAATATCAAAAAATTTTGAAATCACTCATGCGTCATGCCGCATGCACAACCACACATCCTACACCATACATTCGCAGTTTGCATGCACAGTCACTGGAATGTGCATGCATACGAGTGAAGTGTGTATGGGCCACTGATCTCTATAATACACTGGATAGTGGATTCCATACAAATTATAACACTTTTCTTGACTCCTATTGATTTTGACATGGTACTCTTAGGGCCAGTTGTACAAATTGAGGGTTAACTCACGGATCAGCTGAACTCGAGTTAACTCTTGAACCAGGTTCAACTTTGAATGGGTTGTACAGTTGTCGATCAAAAGAGAGTCAGCTGAACCGAAGTTCAGATCTATCTACATGAAAATTTAAGTATATATATACCTAATGTCACCGTCAGTTGTCAAATCAAATTATTTTTCTGCGGTTTAGTATCTGCTTAAGAAAATTAAAGGAAACTTAATTAATTACAAATAAAATGAAGTGCAAAAGTAACAAGTAACATGAGAAACCCCAAGTTCAATCAAAAGAGTTCAAATCCTGGAGAAAAAGCGTTATCCAACCCTTTCGAGGTGCATGTCAATAAATCAAAATTCAATATACTTGGTCGAATTTGTCAGCACGACAAGGGTCTGCCCGGATTCCTGCACAGAACGGGATTTGGAGCTTCAGTTGCTAAAGATTTTTGTGGTTTCTCAAGCGAAGCCACAGCTCAAGGAATTACTGCGAGAGGTAAATGTTATCTTTGAAAACAGTTCCATCAAACAATGCATTCTCTAATCAACAGAAATGTCGGTCCCGAGTCAGAGAAGCCCGCCATAGCGATGGCAATCGCTATGTAGGCAAATCTGGAGGGAATGCAAGAACAATCATCTACTCAATGCACTGGACAAGATATCTGACTGTTTAAAATAACTTCAGACACTTGTTGAGCTCATCCTCCGCCAGGAATTGGCCGATCTTGAGACCGACATCAACCTGCAAGAAATCATATTCCGTAACCACTGCATTTACAAAACTGGAAGCTAGTCTGGACATGGGACCTTTTATGGCTTTTGCCCATAAGATGTTATCGCAACCGTTAGCCATCGAACCGAATCGAAAACCGAAGAGGATGGATCTGATAGAAATCGCCGAGAAGGTGGACGGTATAAGGGCATTAATGGTTCCAAAGAAGGTAAGTAGCTTAGTCTTTCTAAAGCTTGACTTATTGACGGATTGTTTCTCAGAACGCCAAAGCGACAAAGCTCATGTTTACAATCTGGAGAGTGTGAGCAGCGAAAGAGAGTGGTTGTGCGATGCTCTGCTAAGTGACACAGAAACCGAATCAGACATCTCGGACGAAGACGAATAAGTCAAAGACATGCTTAGAAACCATCTGCGGGAGCAAATCTGTGCGCACTTGAAATATCGAGAATCCTACTACGAAAAGGATAAGGTATATTTTCATAGAACCAGTTTCATTTTTTTCACAATTGTCTTGAATTTACAGAACACCCAATACGGGTACTATGGCACTGGCCTCCTGTCGGCTTATGACATGTTCCCAGAGCATCAGCGATCTATTGTCGGAGTCCGAAAACGCCGTAAGGAACGAGAGAAGAAAGAGAAACCATTAAAGATTCCGAAGCCAAGGAAACAACGCCGCAGCAAACATGGCGAATTGGGTGAACCTAAAGACACCAAGGCGGCTAAAAAATGGGCAATTTCCCAAAAATTGCTTCAAATGAAATCAGAAGATGGCGTTGACTCGAAATCCGAAAGTCCGATGGGTTCCATTCGGGTGCCTCACTCCGGTCGTGGGCCAAAGTACTATTAAAGACGACGAGGATTATTCCCAAGACGGCGACGGCCAAGGAAATAACCAACAAAGTCCCGATTCCAATGACCGCCGTGATAACCTCAATGAAAACGAAGAAGATCCCGCCGAAGAAATGGAAGAAGATGAACAAGCAGCCGCTGCTGCGGCTGAGGCTGCAGCAGCTGCTTCCGAAGACGGAGGTGATTCAGATAGAGGTAAAGATAATGGCGACACTGACGATGACACGCAAAGAATCATCAAGAGCATCATCAGTTGGTCAGGTAAAAGTGATTGTTGTAAATCTAACTTCTATCTATCGTAACAAGTGCATTTTTTTCTCTCAGGAAATGAAAATAGAGATAGAAAAAGACGTGACCGTGAACGAGACCGTGAGCGAGAACGGTAACTTAACTATTTGTCTTGATAACTTCGTGTTGCATTTAATGCGCTATTATTTTTCAGATCCTCTCGTCGTGAACGTTCTAGAAGTCGGGAGAAATCAAGACGCCGCTCCAAAAGTCGCGATAAAGAACGTGATCGTGATCACAAAAGTCGCGATAAAAAGAAGCACCACAAGGATAAAGAAGAAAGTGAATGAGTTCGCATGTCTTCTACTATTCCGTTGGCCTGTCCAAACTCAGTTCAATTTGTTCTCTGTTTTTGAGCCTAACTCCAGCTAAGGATAACCTCGTTGTTATCCTCAATACACAAACTGTAATTGGACAATGAACAAGTCCAAACAACAAAAACATCTTTATTTTCATTGGAATCTTTAATTTTTTTAATCAATGTTCATCTTTTCCTCAGCGCAATCTTAATTCAAAAACAATTAAAAGTTGAAGCTAAAAAATTGATTGTAGTATTAGAAGCAAAAATATTATTTCTTAATGTAAAAAAAACTGTAATTTGTAAAGGAATAAATAAAAGAGATAAAGAATCATCTGGATTCTGATTCTCATACGTCCGCGTTGAGAGCTTGTTTCTTCTTCTGTATCTTTTCCTCAATTGTATCCAGCCTCTTGTTCATTGCGGCTAGTGAGTCTACCAGCCCCTGTTGTAGTTCTCCATACCGCTTCATGGCCAATATAAGGCTCTCTTCAATAAGCTCCGTTTGTTGCTTATATTCATCGTTGTTTTTCGTTAGTTTTGTCCGGAATATTACGAAAATATTCAGCCCCAAGTGTTTTCTCGAGAGCCTTTATTTCCGTCAATTGTTTGAATGTCGTCGCAAGCTCTGGAGCAACTGCGTTCACATACACTTCCTTAGTTTTGACTTTTTGGGTTTCCTCGAGGAAATTCGGATCAAGGTATCGTTCTAGCTCCTCACTGCGTTCTAGTACCTTGTTTATGTTATCTCGACCAGCCAATGCGGATGAAAGCAGTGTATTTGCTGATAGAATGGAATCAACGAAATTTTCACTCCCTTTCACGTCGTTATTTGGTATTGGCCCCAAAACACGATTGAGTGTATCGATGCGTTTTTCAATAATATCCAGAGCTTCCATTTTTTATTGTGCACTTTCGCAAGTAATTTCAATAAAATATTGTAATGTGTATACACTTTATTATCTCTTACTCTCTGTATCTCTTTCTATATTTAATGTACACACTTTTCTTACTCTCTTTACTTACTCTGTATCTCTTTCTATATTTAATGTACACACTTTTCATTACTCTCTTTACTTACTCTGTATCTCTTGTTTATTTAATGTACATACTCTCTTTACTTAATATCGTTTAATTGTAGTAGTAAACACTCGTGAGGGGCAATAATTAATTAAGATTAAGAGAAACTTTTTGTTTAGCATTAAGAACGTTAGCCCCTACAAAAATCCCAGTATTTTCTCTCGAACTTTCAGCTTCCCCAAGAACCAATAGGAACCAATAGTAGTTTCTAGAACCCATCATTTTTGATATAAATAGCCGTTTGGTGGCGAGGCGAATTGGTTGATTGTGAACTGCGATAAGTAAAGTACACTGTGTTTGAAAAGTTATAATTGAAAGTGTTGAATAAATAAGTTTGTGAGTGATTTGAATAAAGTGAATTTGTGTTTTATTTAAAAAGTGAATAAGTTTTAATTGTCGGACCAAGCCGAATATTACATTGGTGTCAGAAGTGGGATTAAAACTTATTGAGAATAAAACAGTGAACAGTGATTAAACTATTTTGTGTGAAATAGTGAAGTTAAAAAATGATAAGTAAAGTTTTGAAAGACTTAACTGTCGCTGAGCTAAAGGCCGAATTAAGCAAACGTGGCTTAAGTGCGGCAGGATATAAAATCGAACTCGTAAAACGGCTACAGGAATATCTGGAAGAACAAAATGAAGACCCAGATACGTTTGCTTTCGAAGTGGAAGCAAAATCGGAAGAGGTAAATGCAACTGCCGACTTATCTACCATGATGACACTTCTTCTAGTCAAATTTGAAGAGAATCAAAAGATGCAAGAAACTCAAAACAAGAATGTTCTGGAGCAACTAGAAACTCAAAGAAACGAGCAGAAGACCGAGCAAGAGAATGTCCTCAAACAACTGGAAACACAAAGGAATGATGTTCTAGAGCGTTTTGATGAACAGAAAAATCTTCTAGAAGGCAGGTTTGCGGACTTCGAAGAGAAAATCAATACTCTCGACGAGTGCGTCGGAAAACAAAATGCACGTATCGAGAAAATCGACGAACAAATCGATACCATCACAAAGGAACTGGAAAAAGTGCGAAAGATGAAAGTCGAGAACCTTCTGGTGAGTGCTCAAGGAAGAGAGAAGTGAATCCTCCAAGCTTTGATGGTCAGATACCGTGGTCAATCTACAAGAAACAGTTTGAAGCAGCAGCGTTAACAAATGGCTGGGACGATGACGAAAAATACATTGCTCTTACGCTTGCCTTGAGAGGAGCAGCTGCTGAACTGCTACAAACCATCCCAGCAGAGAAGAATGGTGACTTCAAAGTTCTGGTAAACGCAATCGAACAGCGGTTTGGGGATAGCCACATGACAGAAGTCTTCCGAGTACAACTAAACAACAGGGCACAGAAAAGAGGTGAAACTCTGCAGCAGCTTCAGGCAGATATCGAGCGATTAGTCCACCTGGCATACCCAACAGCTGGCAACGAGATAATAAATCAACTTGCTGTTGAAGCCTTTGTGAGAGCTGTGGGCGATATAAATCTCCAAAGGGCTATTCGCACTGCCGGAAAGCAAACACTACCAGAAGCATTGGCTTTCGCTCTAACAATGGAAGCCGCAGAACAAGCATCCCAAAACGTGCATCGCGTGAGAGAATTGGAAGTCCAAGAATGCTCTTGTCAGAAGGCTACTCTGGAAAGGAGTCAGCGAGACGGACCAGCACGATGCTGGAACTGCAACAAGACTGGGCATCTTCAACGACAGTGCAGATTACCGCGAAGACGAACCTCATGCCAACACTGTGGAAACAGAACTTACTCAACAAGTCAAAGTAACTCCAACAACGTTGCTTCCGAAGCTGTTTCCCACCCGGGAAACGAATAAGAACCAACTTCGAGGGGCAGAAGCTGGTTTCTGGTATCGATGGCCCCAGAAACGACATCCAGGTTTCTCAAACGAAACGTGACAACAAGAGCCTGACCGTGGAAGCAAGTATAAACGGCAACAAATGTGTGGCTACCATCGACACCGGTGCCACGGCGTCCATTGTACGGCAGGACCTCGTTAAGAAGACATGGCTCCACAACACCAACAGCTATCGTCTAAGGACTGCAACTGGAGAAGCCGCAAAAGTTTATGGTGAGGTACGTCTTAAGATCCGGATGGCAGAGCTGGAATTCTCTCACCTGTTTCTGGTAGCAGATATATGCGACGAGTGCATTGTCGGCGTCGATTTCATGAAAGATCACGGAGTGATATTGGACATCGGGAACCAAGTCCTGAAATATCGAAACATCGAGATTCCAATGATCTATGGGATCCACTCGTATGAGACCTCGTTATCTGTGAAAACCGTCATCAAAGAAGATCTGACTTTGCCTGCTTCTTCAAAAGTATTCGTGTGGACGAAATTGAAAGGTAAGCCTGGCAGCCATCGATACCTCATGGTCGAACCAGCATCTGTAAAGTCCTCCCAAAACGTCACCATTGGGAAGACTCTTGTTAGACCTGTAAAGAACATGGTTCCCGTACGAATACTCAACATCAAGCCGTACGAAGTTAAGCTTAGAAAAGGTGAGATTGTCGGACAATGCGAATCTGTATCAGCGATAACAAGGATCAGCGAAGAAGACCCAAGGCAAACATTGAAGTCCAAAGAGCTGAACTCCATAAAGACAAACATTCTCAAGTCCTCTAATCTTGGCCACCAACAACGAAGAACTGCAGAAGGTCTCCTCGAAGAATTTGCAGACATCTTTTCGTCATCGCAAGGGAAATATGGCAGAACACAACTGGTTCAACATCGAATCAACACCGGGGATGCAAAGCCGATTCGTCAACCTGCAAGACGCCTTCCACTAGCCAAACAAGGTGAGGTTGAAGAACTGATAACCACCATGAAAGAAGAGGGTCTTATCGAAAACTCAAAAAGCCCTTGGGCGTCTCCAGTGGTCCTGGTAAAGAAGAAAGACGGATCAACCCGCTTTTGCGTGGACTATCGAAGGTTGAACGATGTGACCAAGAAAGATAGCTACCCTCTGCCTAGGATCAGTGATACTCTGGACGCAATGGAAGGAGCACATTGGTTCTCAACTTTGGACCTGAAAAGTGGATACTGGCAAGTAGAAATCCATCCTGAAGACAAAGAGAAGACAGCTTTCTCGACAGGAAACGGATTGTGGCAGTTCAAAGTGATGCCTTTTGGACTGTGCAATGCTCCAGCGACTTTTGAGCGCCTTATGGAATGCGTCCTGCAAGGACTCACTTGGAAATCTTGCCTGGTCTATTTGGATGACGTCATCGTATACGGGAAAACATTTGACGAACATTGTACAAATCTGAGAGCCGTGTTTCAAAGACTTCGAGAAGCCCACCTCAAGCTCAATCCAGAAAAGTGTTCAGTTTGAAGTAACGAGAAAATATTTTCTAATAATTAATAGCCTTTTCACATCAGACGCAAAACACGGTTTTGCAAAACTTTTCAAAAACTTGAAGGAAATCCAGTGTTTTCCCATACAAATTTGTTGACAGCCCTGTTTTGCAAAACAACAAGTTTTTGTGAAAACCAGTCAAAACCAAAAAAGTGAAAGCATTCAGCAGTCTATAATTCATTACCTATATCGTATATATCGTATGTATCGATCGTTTATATTTCTCCTTCCCTCCAATAGCAAGAATAGATTGACAGTCTGCTTGTAAAATTGTTCACGACTAAACGTGTCAGTTGATATAGGGTTGCCATTTCAGAACATATAAAAATACAAATGAACAAATTCTGAGCAGCGACACACAAATATTTTTTTCTTTTGAAAAATCGATGAGGAAAACTTTTTCATTCAATGGTTTTCAATTTTTAATATCTTATAGCCTTTTCCCACCGACTTGATTAAGCTTATTTGATTTATAAATCAAGAAAGGCGTTCCCACTGAACTTTTTACTTAATTTAGCTTGACATTTATCACAATCTTGACATTTTTTTTTGAACTTTTCAATAAAATATATCAATATATGACACAAAATTGAATTTTCACTGTCAAAAAGAAAATAGAAATGATTTTGAAATGAATTTTATTCATTACTTGAGCATGAAATCATTCAGCCTGGAATCATCGAGGTGATTTATACCTAATTAAAAAATAAACAAGCTAATAGCCTTTTCACACCAGACGCAAAACGCTGTTTTCAGCTGTCAGTTTTCAAAAACACAAAATCTGTTCACACCTAAATTTCAGGTTTTTGTTTGACATTAAAAATCTTTGATGTCAAGTAAGGGGTGCCATATGTTCTCTTTTTAGAAGATTCACACTTTTTTTCACACACATTCGCTCTTTGTTTTTCGTTGCAAGTTTGATTCACGTTAGTGTAAGATATTAAAAATTGAAAACCACTGGATGAAAAAGTTTTCCTCGTCGATTTTTCAAAAGAAAAAAATATTTGTTTGTCGCTGCTAAGAATTTGTTCATTTGTATTTTTATATGTTCTCAAATGGCAACCCTATATCAACTGACACGTTTGGTCGTGAACAATTTTATAAGCAGACTGTCAATCTACTCTTGCTATTGGAGGGAGGGAGAAATATATACGATCGATACATACGATATATACGATATAATGAATTATAGACTGCTGAATGCTTTCACTTTTTTGGTTTTGACTGGTTTTCACAAAAACTTGTTGTTTTGCAAAACAGGGCTGTCAACAAATTTGTATGGGAAAACACTTGATTTCCTTCAAGTTTTTGAAAAGTTTTGCAAAACCGCGTTTTGCGTCTGATGTGAAAAGGCTATAAATCAGGTAATTTCAAATGATTGAAAATGTATGGCAAATCATGAAATAAATTATGTGTTTTAGCTAAATCAAGTTGTTTTAGCTAAATCACGTTGGTGGGAATAGGCTATTACACTAACGTGAATCAAACTTGCAACGAAAAATAAAGAGCGAATGTGTGTGAAAAAAAGTGTGAATCTTCTTAAAAGAGAACATATGGCATCCCTTACTTGACATCGAAGATTTTTAATGTCAAACAAAAACCTGAAATTTAGGTGTGAACAGATTTCGAGTTTTTGAAAACTGACAGCTGAAAACAGCGTTTTGCGTCTGGTGTGAAAAGGCTATAATTGTGCGGTATCTGGAGGGTGAAGAAACGTAAATCAGTTTCCCTGTTTCCCATCTCGTTTTATCTGATCTGTGCACACAGGTGAAATTCAGAAATTGAAAAACAAAATTTTCATTCAAAGTAAAAGATGGCCGCTCATAGTGGAGGAACCGACTGGTCCTCCGTTGTTAAACCGCTTTTATCGAGCAACTATGGAAGTTTAAATAAAACCGATGTTTCAAATATAATCAAAGCTATTATCCGATGGTAATTTAATCTGGATATATTTGCTTTTTTTTAGTGGAAAGACATTTCAAAGTAGGGAATCAACAATGGCCGCTCTACCCATTACATACATACATATTTCGAAGAAAAGAAAGCTCATCTCGATTGATTTCTGTGTTCAAATTTTATTCATGAATTTATTTTTGTTTTTATTTCTTTTGTTTTCAGTGAAAACGATTTCTTCGATGGCGAAGGCTCAAATGTAGCATTTTTTACGGCTTTTTCGGCCCTGGCTGCTGACACAATCAGTGGCCAGTGCGGTCAAGGTGAGTCATTGTGAGGTAACGAGATTTAACACATAAAATGTCAATTTTCTTTGTTTTTTGTCTATCTACAGTTTGTCAAACACAAGTTCCGCAAATAATTGAAGCTAGTTCGGTCTTGATTAGGTTTATTTTGAATAGACTTTGCAAACTAAGCGTTTCCGAGATAAAATGGATGTTGCCTGCCTTGAAGAGCTTATGCGAAGGCAAACCAAGGTTGACAGGCTTTGACCATTCGACTGTTGCTGCAATATTGAAAGCAACTAAATTCCCGGATTCAAGTAAGAGCATTGTCAGTGGAGCCAGCGATAAAGAAAGTCCCAAAACAGAAATCAAAAGATCTCGTTCCGATTTGTCATCCGTTATATTGCAACAACTAACATCTCCTTTGGAAGTTGGAAATCCAAATGCATGGGCACCTCTGAGTGAAGAATTAACTGATTGCACTGTGAGTATATGAAAACGTTGAATGCCTTGTTAGTAAAAAACGCATATCATTTCATCATATATCGTCATTTCATCATATTTCGTTATTGTTACGCAAAAATTACTATCTTTTAAATCAGATAATGTATGGCTCATACGAGCCCACCGGAGTCTTTTTTTCCTTCATGTCCGCTTCGCAGTAGATATAGAACTTGTGGTCATATCGCTTCCGGAATCGTCCTTCCTTATAAACGGGCCCAGTTATTTCCCGTAAAACTGATTATTTAAAAAAAAAACTAATCCAGTTAAAGAGACTTCCGAAGAAAACCGTTTGGCAATACGAGAAACCAACTGGGACGGTCTCATTAACTTCTTCCAGATCTTTAACTGGTCACTAATCGCTATGCTTCTGCTTCCCCGATAGTGACGTAGACTGCAGCGCAGATATGATTACTATATGATTATTTTGAGAATGAAGACTTGATCCCGAATAGGATTTAAGGTTTGATTCTAGCTGCAAAGAGGTTACCAGGATCAGGGCCAAAGAAGTAGGTTTCCGGTTTTTATAGAGCCAATCCAACTGAGAAAAACCGGAATAAGTTTAAACAAGTCAGGAAGGCCTACAATGCTCATATCCGACGGACCAATGTCTTGCATAACCAAAAACTAAGCCAACAAACATTGCAATGCACCGTAGGCAGTTAGAATTTTTAGTCATTTATAAAAAATATGAAAAATTCTTCTTCATCCTCGGTCCCTACGCTCGTTGACACTCCTGCTATTAGCGCTCTCGCGAAAGCTAACCTTTTTGTTGAGCAGTTCGCATCTAACTCTTAGCTGCAAGAGCGTGTCATAACTCCCCCAGTTCTTGCGCCTGTCAACGATTCCATGGGACAAATTTTCTCTCGCACTCAGAGTCCTAAAAGATCTCAACATACATACATCCGTATGGTATCCCCGCTATTATTTTGAAGAGGTGTTCTTCCACGCTGGCAAAACCCTTGTGTAAACTTTTCCATTTATCCTATTTTTCTGGGCTTGTTCCGAGCAGTTGAAAAACAGTATTTGTCCAGCCAATTCAAAAAAAGCGAATCTTCTCCTTCCAATTATCGTTTGCACGTACGTCCCTTCTTTCTAAGGTCATGGAAACGCTGAAACTATCAGTTCATGAAAGCTTCTTAGTGACCGTCAGTACGGCTTTTGTAGCAATAGCCATTGTTAGGAGCCAGGATTCCACGGGGGAGTTCTTTGATACCTTGCAAGAGGGCAGTTGATCATTTTAGGGGCTATCTTCGACAATATCGGCCACGAAGGTAGCATTTGGTTGTATCGGACGGATACAAGAGTGGGTCGGCCAGATCATCATCAACAACATCTGATGAGCGTTTCGCGGTTTCAGCAGAGTGTCAACTTGGTACAAAAAAGTGAAGTGCGTTAGTTTTGGTGAAACTAATTTTCTTTGGTGTAGGGATTTAGTCAGTAGGTTAAATTACGGCATTTTGCTGTTGGGTAGGTAGGTTAGTTAGGTTAGAATTAGGTTAGTTTTCTTTGTTTTTCAAATGAAGCACTGATCTTACCTGTCCTTAGATGATGCTCACGTACCTTGGTTTGTGTATTTCTTTCTTACCCTTTTCCACTCCTTTTAGCATAAGATTCCGCATCCTTTTTCCTTATCCTTTTCCGGTTATATTTTTTTCTACTTCTCCTGGCACGGTTTTTTTTTTTGTTCATTTAAGCGGGAGGGGCAAGAGTCTACCCCATCCGTCGAGCTAGTCCGTGCGACCACAATCGTGCCGCTGGGTATTAAAGAACTCCCCCGTGGAATCCTGGCTCCTAACAATGGCGCCCAACGTGGACGACGAATCCTTACTTCGTTAGATTAGAAATTATCTTTCGAACCGTGCAATACCTACAAGTTGTATTGGACGGATTCTAGTCTGAAACCCACAACATAAATGCTGGTGTGCCCCAGGGCTCTGCATTGTCCCCGATTCTCTTCCTCTCTTGTCTGTAACTTCTAGTCCAATACATTGTTTCGCTGAAGACAGTACCCTTAGCTTTCCTTATTCGTTTCCAAACTCACATCCCTCCTATTCGGATGTGGAACTGCAACGGCAAAATATGATAAGCTCATTAAACTCTAATCTAGCATTGTACAAATTAAAAAAAAAACGTGTAGAGTTTAATGCTTCGAAAAGTCAATCATTGTCTTGTATCGTTAATGCGAGATCCCTTTTGCG
Source organism: Sphaerophoria taeniata (assembly GCA_943590905.1). NCBI lineage: Eukaryota > Metazoa > Arthropoda > Insecta > Diptera > Syrphidae > Sphaerophoria > Sphaerophoria taeniata. The sequence goes on from OX016542.1 coordinate 69,578,815, forward strand.
ATTGTCCACGAGTGGTATTTGCATCAATGAGATCGAACACTTCGAGATTCTCGGTATGTTTATCACTGACCGACTCTTTCGGAACGAACACATATGTGATGTCGCCAAAAATGACGCAAGATGTTTGGGTTTCTTAAGACGGTGCAAGAAATTTTCCTCCCCGTCTGATCTGGCCATTACCTATAAAACTTATATCCGTCCACGCTCGAGTAATCACGCTGGTTATACAGCTACATACTTAAGCCTCTTGGGTGGTACTCAAAAAGGAGTCCTTAGAATGATCGGTGATAGAGACATCACTGCTTCAGTCACGTCGTTAGATCACCGTCGCAACGCTTCATGTCTCTCTCTATGTTATCGTCACTTCTACGGTATGTTAGGTAAGGTTAGGTGATTAACGGTGTGCACAGCGTGAAACTGTTGCATACACGGGGGCCTACTTGTCCATTGTGATCCCCTATAAAAATAAAAGTTAGCATCGATGCTCCTCAAAATTGCCGATTAAAGTAGACTGGCTCGTTAACGAATCAACCTGTGCTATCTATAAATTTCCTCATGTTTGCCATTGAGACCTGTGCTAGATCATCCAGTCCCCCAACAAACCTGTTCCCGAAATGACGGAGTCAGTTAGTTTGGAGGTTCGGACAGTCACAGAGCAGGTGTTTAATGGTTTCTATTTCCTCCTCATCCTGACAGCTCCTACAGAATTCGGGTGCAAATGCCCATATCTTGTTGGCCATTGTGACAATGTCGCAATGACCCGTTAGTACACCTATCAGGATTTTAATGTTCCTTTTACTCAGCGATAGAATATAACGAGTTTTCTTTTCATTTGATTTAGGCCATAAACTTCTAGAGATTACGCAATCGTCCCTGGATTACCAGGAGTTATTGATTTTCTCTTTTGATTTAAGGTCTATCTTCCTCTTCAGTACCCCAATCGGGACGAGTGGTCCCCTATCTGGATGGTCGCTACTACATGTAAAGGGTGTCCCAAAATTAACGCAAGATTTGAATTAAATAGAAAACGCCGTTTTTAGTCTTTTGATAGTTATATTTTTATTGACTCGTAAAGTACATAGGATAGGGTTATGTATGGAATAACACATCGGACAAATGGCCTCCACGGCTTTGCATGCACATGCGCACTCTTTTGTTGAAATTTTCCATGACCATTCTGCATAAATGTGGCTGAATGTCGTTGATGCAGCGTTGAATCTCCTCCTTTAATGCACGGGTGGTTGTGGGCTTGTTGACATAGACTTGTGATTTCAAATAACCCCATAAAAAGAAGTCTAATGGTGTTAAATCACACGATCTAGGAGGCCAATTTTGATCACCGAAACGAGAGAGTACACGACCTGGAAATGTCTCATGCAGTAATTGAATTGTTTCACGGGCTATATGACATGTGGCACCTTCTTGTTGAAACCACATATTGGACACATCAATATCATCCAATTTTGGCAGAAAGAACTGTGTAATCATGTTGCGATATCGAGCACCAGTAACAGTCGAACTGCAGCCGCCAAGCTTTCACTATTTTTGAAATATTCTTTAATAATGAAGACACGTTGTTCTATCGTGTAACGCTCCATTTTTTATAACCCTATACTGTTAGCTGTCAAATTGCTTTTTTTCAGGGTTGCCAACACTTCACTGCACAAATGGCGGCAAATTCAAATCTTGCGTTAATTTTGGGACACCCTTTATCTGCTTCTGACCCTTTCCTGGCTTGTTTATCTACTATTTCTTTCCCTTCTATATCGCTATGTCCAGGAACACAGCAGAGCTTAACCTGATTAGTGTGGCAGATTCTATTGAATTCCTTTCTACAGTTTAAAACTGCCTTTGATCTTATGGTCTCACTGTTTAAGGCTTTGATAGCAGCCTGGCTGCAAATAGAAAATTTCCTATCGAAATCTCGTACTGGCGAAATAGTCAGTTGCATTCCTCCCCTTAAAAGGAATGTTCATCAGTTTACCCTCGAGCCCAACTTCGGACGTACTCTCAAGTATGGAGAATCGTTGTTTAGCTGTACTACGGGAATGTAAAACTCTCTTCCCTACTTTGTCTTTCCCAATCATTGTAATGTTCAGAAATGCAAGACCTCCTTTATTAAAAATAAATAACATGTTTAAACCTCCGCAGGATATTTTCGCATCAGCAAACATTGCCTACCTGGAATCATTGAATGCTGGAGATGTTGTATTAGAAATGTGTGTAGCTCTGCCGACGCTATCGAAATATGCTAATAAGTGCGAAGAAAGTATTTCTTCAAACAAACCTCTTTATTTGCCGCTCACAACATCAGAAGCGACACAAATAAAAAATAATCTATCACAAATAGCCGCCGAAGTTTCGATTCTCTGGCAGGCAATAAATTTACCCATCATGGAGCCGTTGTCTCCTTCCAAAATCAATCAACTATCGCGTTGTGCAAAATCAGCACTATACTGTGCAGTGCTTACTTCCATATCGTGCAGCGTTCTCGCCATGTCAACATCTATGTCGCAGAAAAGCCAACAAGCTGGTAGCTCATCTCAAGTAGGCAAGGAATGCGATGAAACAGATGAGAGTGCACGAATCATCGTTGACGAAGCTCTAGAAATATACACCAATATTGGTGTTATGCTTGAAAACTCAGCCAGAATACATGTCTATCAGAATCATTTATGTTTTGGCGCATGGTTATTGGTGACAGGAATTCAGGGAGCGCTCGGAGCATCCGGAAGTTCAAGCTCAAAGCAACAATTGCAACAAGGCGAAACTGAAGCCATTGCTAAGGGCAAAAGTCCAGCAAGAAGTTTTGAACACACACCATCTGCTAGAGTTAATCTCTTTAAAGTTCAGCAAGGATTTGGTGTTTTGAATGCAGCCATTGCAATTCACAGTCTTCAGTTACTAACCGAACTTATTGATGATTTAAAAATTGAAGCAACATGTGGAGAAGATGAGGCCAGCGGAAGTAAAACAAATCAAAACACTCCCGAACCGGCTGGTTTTGAGATCCTTCAACAATATTCTGCTCTTGAGAGGGTTGTTCGGGTATTGAACACTGCAACACTTCAACAGTTGTTGACCTTCCTCGCAACTGTTGCTTATCGCAAAGCATGCTCGCTCAAGAGAGTAAATGCCAAAGACCGAACCGAATGTGATCCTATTAGTTACTCAGAATCAACTACTTATTACAATGACACACTGTCCTGTTCTGATAATTCCGAAGAAGACGACAGCGAAAGCTATTTGGGACTATGGTTCAAAGAAACATTGTCCCCGGAAGCTATTGATGAGCCTGCGGAAAATCAAGGCCAAGAAAAATTAACTGACACACAGAAATCAAATTTGGTCCCTGCCAAGGATGAACCTCATGAATATTTAGAGCTTGCAGCACAAATATTTATTTTTCTCGATCAATCACTCGGCACAAAGCATAGTTATTTGAACAAATACGTTAAAGCCGGTCTAAGTGAACAACAAATGGTTTTGTTGGCTAATATATTGAAAGATCTCGATCGTGATGCATCAAGAGGAGAACCAGAATCTTCCAGTTGCGCCCAGTGGCAAACCGCAATGATCAAATTTTCCGGGGCCGTGGGAAGATATCTACATAATCTTATATCTGGACAGCTTCTTAGTGAGTCCTTGCAATCAAATTTATTGCTGTACCTGTCCGTTTCTCCCTGGACCCAAGATACAAATACCTGGCCACTTCAAGTATATTCAAGTACACTGTCTGTTCTTGTTCAGATTCTACTGCTCAAGCCAACACAAGAAAAGGAGGCAGCTTGTCTGTCGGTTTGGCATAGACTAGTTAACACGTTAGTTGAAGGTGTCTGCTCTACTTCAAACCAATGCTCTGAGACTGACTATGAGGACCTTAACATCGAACATGCGCAAATACTTTTGTTCCTCTTTCATTCACTCAATCTCATGCAAAAGAAATCTATTCTTCTGCTAACGGCAGGAGGTGTAATAAGATGTTCTGAAGTTTGTCGCAGCGTTTCGCCAGAGAAACCATTACGAAACCATCAGATTATGCTTTTGTCGAGGTTGCTGTTGTTCTTGGAGTATCTTATGAAGCATCTATATAATGCCCCAACTGTTTTGCTGGAGCAAGTTCGCTGGAATCTATTTTCTGTTAGTACAATGGACGGAAGTCAAAAAGTTTCCGATCTCCTGAATAACAAAGCTAAAATGCATTCATTCTGTCGCAAGGATATCGAAGATAAGTTCAAGAAATATTCTTCAGAGGCATCTACAAGTAAGTCAAACAAACTCCAGAAAAAATGTTTGTAATATTTTTTTTGTTTACTTTAGGTATTCGGCCGAAATTTTATTCGCTCGCTGTCATCGACACAAAGATAATTCAAGAATTTAAACTCGATGGCTTAGCTTGGAATTTCATACTTTGCACTCCAGATAAGTTGAAGTATCCCCTGCTTGTTGATGCTCTAATCGACATTCTTTCTGTAACCGATATCTGCATGGCTAATGTGACCTCACATACCTTGTGTGCCGTTCACTATTGCTTTAGCATTTGCTGGAAATTGCTACTGGGCTTACCTCCATCAACGTCACACGTTGAAGCATTGTTGCAAGATAAAACCCCAACTCTGCATTCACTTTTGTGGTCCATTCGCTGCTACCATCCTGTTGCAGCGTCTCACTACTTGATTGTAAACAGTTTAATCAAACAAGGCATGTACACACAGTATGCTGAGACTTTGTGGACTAATATTAATGATCACGTTGCGGATTCTCGCTTCAGTCTGAAATATACGATTTTTGGACTTGAAGCTTTTAATAAAACATTCAATACGCGTAAGTTCAACTTTGATCTTCTGTAACTCCATTTCTTAATTTTTGTATTTTTTTTAATTAGAAAATCCTCGAATTTCGAAAATTCTTGTGCTAGACGCACTAATGGCTTACATGCACGCACTCGCTTGGGTAGAGAAAGAGGGTATTCAACATCCCGTACAAACAAATACTCAAAGCAACGATCAAATGGAAATACCAAAACAATCAACTCAGCCAAGCACTCCATCGACAAGCATTGACATGGAAGATAGGGCAACATCTTCCAAAACAAATGAAGTCGCCAAAGAAGAGCTTTCTAAAGATCTTCTTCTAATACTGATGGACACACTTGAGATTCTAAATGAAACAATTAAGAAGACGATGGCGAAGAATATTGAAGGTGCAATTCCATCGAATATCTTCGAATACCTCATACCCATAACCAGCCTTAAGAACTCCTATACATCTGAGCTGTCCAATCAGTTCTTAAATTTGGTATCTGGACAGGATAAGGAATCGATTACGGTCGAATGGGCAAAAAAACTGAATGTTCCCGATGAAGATTATTTCGCAGGTAGTGTATTTCCTGTTGAATTACATACCCTTACTGTAATCGATGCCCATCTGATGGAGATATCAAACCATGCAAACTACTCAATTCTGCTGTCATTGAAAAATGCTCTCAAGACGCTCATGTACTTGATATATTATCTACTACCCCTTTGCAAAACCGATGAAAAAATCAAAGAACACTTCAAGCATAAACTAACTGCAATGCTCTTCGACATTCGAATGGAGTACTTGCACGACATTACCGAAAAATGTTTGACCACCCTGTTGAACACAGACGACGCTGGAAATGATGAACGACAATTTTTATCATACAGTCATTTGTTGAAGCATTGCTATGGAGTTATAATCCAATACACAAATGAGTGTAGGCAGACCCAAAATATGACAATTAATGAGTCTGTTTTTCTAGAAGTCTTAAAAGTTATGAAACAAATGATTGACAAGCCAATGGGAATGAAGGCAATGTACGAATTCTTTAGTGTTTCGAATTCGGGAAGTTTAACTGAGCTACTCTTGTGTTTCACCGGCACAAATCTATCACAGAATTTCGCAACAAAAATACTGCAGTTTTTTGAAAAACTCTTTCAGGCTTCGGATAAGCCCGATTCGCTATTTCCATTGCCTGACTTGATACAATGCGTATCAGAACTTGGTCATACTGACATCAATCGTTTGAAGAGCTTTTTGAGTCATGTGATTCTTGGTCCTGGTCAAGGAGCACCGACATCCAGTAATTCGTCGAGCAATGCTCAGACTCCAACGAATATGGCAACTGTATCGGCTATACCAAGTATCTCTGACCAGATCGCCCAATCATCTGCAATGGACGCCGAAGCAATGGAAATCGATGAAGAAGGTGGCGTTCAAGTTGTCCCCAGCTACAGTTATTTTACAAATCATTCTGATTCACCTACACACGAAGGTGAGAGTGTTGAACGAAATGGAAAGATTCTTCAAAACATAACCAAGTACATTGTTCATGACGGCAAAACCCCGCAGTCAGTTTCTATGGTGTTGTTCCATGCGTTACTTCAATTAGGACAATCTCTGCTCTGTCCAACTCAAGAAGCCTCAGATTTCTCAGACTTACTCCAGGTAAATAACTTCATTCATTTTTAAAAACTAAACGATGATAATTTTGAATTTTTTTAGGTTATGATTACACTAGCTGACGCCGCACAAGGTCGAGGGCATTCGACTTTGTTTACCGCAACGATTGTTTGGTTGGATGTATCCAAGTTCCATGTGCTTGAAAAAATTGCCGTTCCAAAGACTCAACAAGTAGTTTTGAAACCTCTTGCAGCACTTGACAATGTTACAGCTTTGCTACGTTATATGGGTGACCTGCTTCAAGCTCTCGGCTTCAAAGGAAGTCGTTCGTTAACACCTCCATGGGAGGAGGATATGTTGGCTGTATTTGATGATTTAATGGACGAGCTGGGAGGTGGTGGTGATGATGATGATTCAGTTGTTGAGGATTCGGATGAGGACAGTTTGGGTAACAAATTGTGCACTTTTTCACAAACCCAAAAGGAATTTATGAACCAGCACTGGTATCATTGTCATACCTGTAATATGGTTAGTACGGTAGGCGTGTGCTCTGTTTGCGTAAGAGTTTGTCACAAAAATCATGATGTCAGCTACGCAAAATATGGAAACTTTTTCTGTGATTGCGGAGCAAAAGACGATGGTTCTTGTCAAGCTTTAAGCAGACGACCAAACTTATCGTCAAGTGGTCAAGAAAGGCCATCGGTTTCAACTTTGGAATCTGGAGAAAACTCATACGTTGGAGCATTGTCACGAAAGCGGGCCCACACCCCGCCTTCGCATATATCAACAACCTCAGCATTAAGATCAGATGGAGGAACATTAAATGAACAAGCCGCCCATTTGGCAAGCATTATTGAAACTTCAAAAGAAGCACTGCTCAATAGCGAACAGTGGGCTAGTGTTGTCCGATGCATTCTGGAATTCTTCGAGCTGCTAATGCCTTCCATCAAAGAAAATTCAGCATTGTTTTCAACGGTTGGATGTCATAAGCGAACACGTAGCGCCTTGGAGCGCCTACACTCTTTGGATCAGACTTTCCAAATCAGTGACCAGATTATGGTGCCAACTTTAGGTTCTCAGGAGGGAGCCTTTGAGAATGTTCGTATGAGCTATTCGGGCGATCAGGGTCAAACTATTAAACAACTTCTCTCGTCTGGATTGGTGAGGCGTGTGGCGCTGTGCTGTCTTTCTTCACCACATGGCAAACGGCAGCATTTGGCAGTGTCCCATGAAAAAGGAAAGGTGACAATATTACAGTTGTCGGCTTTGCTAAAGCAAGCCGATGCCGCCAAAAGAAAACTAACCCTCACACAGTTGTCGTCAGCACCAATTCCTTGCACTGTTCTCTCTCTTACCGCAAATCCAGCAAATGAGGACTGTCTAGCAGTTTGTGGATTAAAGGAATGCCACATACTAACGTTCTCAAGCAGCGGAAGCGCCAATGATCACATTGTTCTAACACCCCAATTAGAAAATGGAAATTTCATAAAAAAAGCAATTTGGCTACCGGGCTCCCAGACCATGTTGGCCTTGGTTACAGCAGACTATGTTAAAATTTATCAACTTGCCGAAGACACCTACTCTCCCAAGTATTATTTCTTGGTTGCAGTCGGAAAGATACGGGATTGTACCTTTATTTACCAAGAAGGAGTCTATTACATGTTTTTGATTGCTTCCTCTGGATACATTTATTACCAATCCTTAGACGACTTGAGTCTTGCAAAACACGGAGACTTTTACGTTACAAACACCTTAGACCTTCAACATGCTCATATTAAAGATATAAACGGTCAAGTAGGAGGCGGTGGTGTTTCAATTTACTACTCGCACACTCTGCAAATTCTTTTCTTCAGCTACTCGCTGGGTCGTAGTTTCATGGCGCCCCTCGTCGATGTTAACAAAGGAGTAAAATGTGTTTTGCAAATTCAGACTGGACCCTCGAATTCTTCAAAGACATCTTCGAAGGGGCCACCGCAGCCATTGTGTCAATGGACAGAAATAGCCGGACATCCTGGTTTAATCTGTGCTATGATGCACACTTCAAATAACCCAGTCGTTTTTATGCTTACTCCCGAGCGCATTGCTATGCAAGAAATTAAAGCTCAAAGTTCAAAATCAAAGATCATGGATATGGTTGCTATACGTCATACAGTTTCAGGTGTAGAGAAAACTACATTGATATTGCTTTGCGAAGATGGCAGTCTCAGAATATTTACTGCCCAGGCTGAAAACACTAACTATTGGCTGTCTCCAGAAGTCCAGCCAATTGGAAATCAAATGTACTCAACTGCTAGTCTTATACCATCGAAGTCATCTCGAAAACCAAAATCCAAATCAAGTTCACGACATATTAGTGCAAATGGACCAAAAACGGTTGGGCCAAACGGAAGCCCAATTTTTCCAATAGATTTCTTTGAACATTGCACTGTAATGCCCGACGTCGAGTTCGGTGGCAATGATTTGCTTCAAATTTACAACAAACAAAAACTTAAAACACGACTTTTCTCCACTGGAATGTTTGTTGCTTCAACCAAAGCGAATGGTTTTACTCTGGAAATAACGAATTCTGATCCTAACCTAGTGATCGTTGGAATTAGAGTGTTGCTTGGAACACAGGATCCTTTGAGGGCTCCGCAGAGCGTTACAGTTCTTGGAAGAACCGTTCCAACAGTTTTAAGACGAGCCAGATGGTTCGATATTCCTCTAACAAAGGAAGAAATGCTTCAGTCTGATAAAAAACTAAGTGTGGTCTTTGGACGATCGCAGGACCCTGAGAATGTTTGCATGCTAGATAGCATTGAGGTTTATGGAAAATCAAAAGATCTTATTGGATGGCCAGAGGAGGCCGATGAAACAACTGCAGCAGGCTTTGCAGGAACCGGCACAACAACGACAATAAATAGTGGAACAAATAATTCGAGTGACAACAACGTTCACACCATAACCAATCTTGACAAGATGGTAACGACTATGTTAGAAGTTCTCGATTGTGGTATTGGTTTTCTCGGTGGATCAAATATTGAACCGAACCTCAAGCAGAAAGCAATATCTGTCGCCACTTCTTTACTTCTCATGCCATCACCGAATCCAGTGCAAATGCAAACCAAGTGTGTATTGGCTACGTTGTATGGCAACCGCAATACTTATCATGCATACAAGGACAAAGAAATCCTCAATGAAGTAAATAGTGAACTTATTAAACTGCAAAAAGTTGAGGACATGCGTACTGTTGATCCGGAGGCTTTCTATCGCTTAGTTTTACTAACAAGAGGAATTGCCGTTGCAAGACCTCAGGCTCTTTCTAAGATTTGTTCCGAAAACGATTTTGTTATCCTTCCAAATCTGTTGGAGCTAATGAAAAAACTCTTTGAAATAACTCCACGCATCGACGAACCAACTTCAATAGTAAAACGTGGCCTTTGCCATACAGAGGCTATTATTCATTGCCTTGTTGAAATTATTCATGCGTTCGCTCTTTCCGATCCAGGACAGGTAGAGAAAATGACAAAGTACCTGATTGATCTTCTTTTGGATCCGTCAAGTGTGATAAGTCATAGCGCCAAAGAAGCTATTATCCTGCTCTTAAGCCCGAGAAAGCGTAGAAAGGTGGTGATTGTTAGTCCACCAGCTTGTTCAACTCCCACTCCTTCAAATACTACAGCAACAGTTACTCCTTCAACAAGTTCAGGTGTGCAACCAGTTAATGCTGTAGCAGATGATACTCCATCAATAAGTCAAAATGCAGTTGAGTTTGTTCCAGTTGACGTTGATGCGATTGAACCACTTGGTCTAGGCGAGCAGGGAATCAGTCATCCATTGGGAAATCTGGAAGCTTTCCTCGGCGCCGGTGGTTTCCCTCAACTGCTTGATCTCCAACAGGACGCGGACGATGAGGCTATAATGGATATAGCAATTGCACTTAGCTTAGAGCAGCACGAGGGCAGAGATCTTCGTCAGGGATTGGCATATCTTCAAGGAGTACGTGATGGAGCCTTGCAGAATGTACAAAGATTAGCATCGTCAAGCACTGCTGGAGAAGCAGCTAGTGCCTCAGTTGGTGGTTCAGATGATGAAGGCTCTAATGCTGCCACTGATGGTTCTACATTGAGAACTTCACCCGCTGAGCCCGCTGGCTCAGGAGGTTCGGAAAGTGGTGGTAGTGGTGTCGAGAGCATTGGAGGAATTTCTGGAAGAAGCAGCACGTATGGTGATCAGCCCAATGCATCGCCACCTAGAAGTACTGATCTTCAATTGCCCCCGTTAGGAGAGCCAATGCAACCAGAGGAAGCACCTGAAACAGATGAACACCAAGTGGAAACAGAATACTCTACAAAGTTACATGATCTAAGGTAAATTGTTTTGCTACAAAAGTATAGTATTGTGGATCAAATGCATTTGCTTATCTTTTCAGATGTTCAATTTTAAATAAAATCGTCGATAACTTCAAGTCACTTGAAGGATGTACTGGGGCTCAAGTTATTCCTCTGGTTCAAGTTGTCCTAATACTTACGACCGATCTGGACGGAAACCATGAGTCAGATCAGCAAATTTTAAACCGTTTACTAAATGCCCTTGTCGATGGTTTGGGAATGAGCCCACCTTCAATTGCATCCCAGGTAAATTGCAGGAAGAAAAAAAATTGAACATTGAAATCTATAGCTTCTGAATAATTTCAGCTTATTGAACGTAAACCAAATACAGAAGTGAAGCTTATGCTTCTGTGTCTGTTCAGTGTTCTAATGGGAAAGACAAAATCCTCTAAGCAAGCGGGAACAACATCCCCTCCCCATCAATTCAAAGACAATGCTTCGTTTGTGGCTTCAACAACGGCAAATACCCTACTCAAGAATGGGGCTATTCCTTTCTGTCTTGTTATTATGGAATCGTTCCTTGCACACTGGAGAAGTGTTTCGCAAGCTGCTGAAACTGGTCATCAACAGACCCATGCGCCGTCAAACAATTCAACTACGAATAATTTGCTTAAGCCAGTAAACTACGGCCCTAGGCCTGATATATCAAGTATAATCCCACACAACTACTTGAAAAATTTCCCGGAAATTTTCGACGGGTACAGTGCTCTGCTAACCGAAATCGCAGTACGACTGCCCTATCAAATATTAAAACTATCAGCTGGCCATCCAGCTACTTACGATTGGTATCAGAAATTCTGCGAGAATATGACCTTTACCCTTTGCGAGTACATGATGTTGAATTTGAGTCCTCTGTTGCGTCGTCAAGTGCGAAAACTACTGATGTATATTTGTGGTAATAAGGACAAATTCAGGATGTTCCGCGATGGGCATTCTCTTGATGTTCACATTACCGCTATTAAAAAAACATGCGAGTTACAAAACACAAAGGTAATTTCTTTCTGGTGGCTTTTAACATGACAGCAATGACGATTTTTCTTTGCAGCATATCGGCAGTGCTGCTCAACCAATTTTAACATATGATTCACTTGTCGAGCTCACCGAACATATTCGAGCTTGTCAAGAAATCAGTCAAATCCGTACAGGCAACTGGCAGAAGTTCTGCATTGTGCATGAGGATGTTATACCTTCACTAGTTCAAATTGCATGTTTCCAACTGGATGATGGCGTGTCCCCAATTATTCTTCAGCTGCTTCAAGCAGCGTTTTGCAACAACAATCAAGTCAAACAGGACTCCTCCAATAAACAATCATCATCTTCATCCAAAAGTCGTCAAGACCGCGATAAATCCGAGGAGAACGAAATGACTTCTGATTCGAAATTCGACCCTTCACATTGCAGTACGTTTGTGCATCAACTATTCCGTTTTGTCCCTGATCACTTGCTATCAAAGTTCATTAAAATATTCCTCCTCGAGACTAACATTACTTCAATTCGTTGGCAAGCACATTCCCTGGTTTATGCAATTTATGAAAACAGCAACGATCGTCAAAAAGAGAAACTAATAAATTTGCTATGGAATATGTGGCAGTACCTTCCTGCCTATGGACGAAGATCGGCTCAATTTGTCGATATACTTGGTTATTTGACACTAAGCACAAAATCCATATCCGATAAACTTCCTGGATATATGGAGAAAGCTGTAGAAGTTCTCCAACAACAGAATGAATTGCTATCAAAGCATTCGAATGCACCAATTTACACAACGTTGGAACAAGTTCTCCAAGTGACTGGTTATTATCTTGAATCAGAACCGTGCTTAGTGTGCAACAACCCAGAGGTACCGATGACCAATGTCAAACTACCTTCCATCAAATCGGATTCGAAATTCACAACTACTACAATGATTGTTAAACTTGTTCAAAGTCATACAATTTCCAAAATAATTCTTCGCATTGCCGATCTTAAACGAACCAAAATGGTTCGCACAATAAATATCTACTATAACAATCGGACAGTTCAAGCAGTTGTCGAGTTAAAGAATCGGCCAGCTCTATGGCATAAGGCTCGATCAGTGAATCTGCAATCTGGCCAGACCGAAGTTAAAATTGATTTTCCTCTTCCCATAACTGCTTGCAATCTTATGGTAGAATATGGTGACTTCTATGAAACGATAACTGGATCTAGCGAAAACCTGCAATGTCCTCGTTGCAGCGCTGCTGTTCCATCTTATCCGGGTGTCTGCGCCAACTGTGGCGAGAATGTATTCCAATGTCACAAATGTCGTGCCATCAACTACGATGAAAAAGATCCCTTCTTGTGTCATTCGTGTGGTTTCTGTAAATATGCAAAATTCGATTTCAGTATTTATGGACGTGCGTGTTGCGCTGTGGATCCCATTGAATCGGCAGAAGACCGAACTAAGACGGTTCAAATCATTCACTCTTCATTGGAGCGTGCCGATCGAATTTATCGTCAATTGCAAACAAACAAGCAGATGCTCGAACTTTTGATTCAAAAAGTGACCGAGCATCGTGCAGATCGTCAGGTAGATGACACGCTTGGCACTGTGCACAGTACTTCACAGGTGAATAAGATAATTCAGTTATTGGCTCAAAAGTATTGTGTAGAGTCCAGAACATCCTTTGAAGAGCTCAGCAAGGTTGTTCAAAAGGTGAAAGCTTGTCGCAGGTAATATTTTTTGTGTACTTGATTTGAGTCATATATAAACGGTTTCTTGTTTTTTAGAGAGCTTGTAGCTTACGATAGAAGCCAAATGGATCAGCCTAGTAAATCGATGAGCCCTGGATCTGATGAATTAGTCATTAATCGTTGCTATGGGTGTGCTCTGGCTTCGACCGAGCAATGTCTTACACTTTTGCGAGCAATGGCTTCAGATCCGGAATGTCGTTTGGGCCTCTACAAACAAGGCTTAGTAGAGGAACTGGCGCAAAATAATCTGCGACGTGGCACATTGCAAATGCAAGACGAAGTCAGAAATCTCCTTTGCCTCTTAACAAAAGAGAACACAGGTGCTTGTCTAAGTATCCTCAACTTGATTCATGAACGTGTTAAAATGGCATTGATTGGAGCGATTCCGTCTGCGAACCTTGAAACTGCAATTCGTCATGAAATGTTGTTGTTAGAAGTGCTCATTGCCCAGGATGATTTTTGTTGGGAACAAAAACTTAAAGTAGTATTTGATGTGTTTCTGATGGCCTGTCGGTAAGTGCCAAAATATATTTGAAAAACAAAAATGTATTTATTGAAACTCTTTTCAGTGTTCGCAGAGGACCAGCTGTAGCTGTTATACAACCGTGCTTGCGTATTTTGCAGGCACTCATTTGTCCCCCAACACCGACTAGCAAGACAAACAAAGATAAACTTCCTCAGGATTTATCCAGCATTTCGACAGCCGCTGGTCTAACCGTTGACTTTAAAAAATGGCTTGCAAACGATAAAGAACAGTCTTTCGATGCCTGGAAAAGAAGAATGCCCTTGAATACAAGTCAATCTCCGAAAGAGAAACCATCTAAAAAAACCGATGACAAACCAGCTGCCGCCCAAACAACAACACCAGGCCAAAAATCTCAACGAATGTTTGGAGCTACTCTCGAACACAAACGTATGCAATTCCGTAAAGCTTATCTATGTGAAAAGTATGGCAGAAGATGGAGAACTAGATTTTTATATAAAGGAATACCAAATTCATCCCTCAAGCTCAATGCTTCGTGGTTGCAACCGATTCTATTCAATGCAAACTTCCGATTCGGTCGTCAACTCACATGCTCACTGCTCACCTCTCTTAGTCGAACACACGAACGAAAAAGGGAACTTCTTAATCTGTTGACGGAATTTTTAAAATATGTTGGTGAAGCTGGTGAAACAAGCTCCGAATTCTTAACGCTCTACAGAGCTCTGGGCAATGATTCTCCATGGAGACAATACTTAGCCATTCGAGGAGTTTTAACTGAGATATCTCAGCTTCTTACTGCTGAAATAGTCAATATTCATCGTTTAGAAGAAACCACCCTCTCATCAGATCTCGCTCAAGGCTATGCTCTAAGACAGTTTGTTGAACTGCTTTCGATGTTTCTTGAAAATCCAGCCATTAGGCAAGCTTATAAAACGAGACTCCTTGGCCCGGTGCTCGAGGGTTATTTATCCCTTAGGAAACTTGTTGTCCAACGTACTCGCTTAATTGATGACGCCCAAGAAAAACTCCTAGAAATGCTCGAAGAAATGACCAGTGGCACCGAAGAAGAAACAAGAGCCTTCATGGAAATCCTTATTGACACCGTCGAAAAGACAAGACTTAACGATATCAAAACGCCCGTATTCATCTTCGAACGACTTTACTCAATTATACATCCAGAAGAGAACGACGAAAGTGAATTCTTTATGTTACTGGAAAAAGATCCGCAGCAGGAGGACTTTTTGCAGGGTCGAATGTTGGGCAATCCTTATCCATCGTCTGAAGTTGGCCTCGGTCCACTCATGAGAGATGTCAAAAATAAGATTTGCACTGATTGCGAGCTCATTGCTCTATTGGAAGACGACAATGGAATGGAATTGCTTGTTAATAATAAAATCATTAGTTTGGATTTACATGTCAAGGATGTTTATAAAAAAGTTTGGCTTGCTGAGGGAGGCGAAAGGGATGCAATGAGAGTCGTTTATCGTATGAGAGGGTTACTTGGCGATGCTACTGAAGAATTTGTTGAAACTCTTAACAACAAAAGTCAAGAAGAAGTGGATACCGAGCAGCTATACAGAATGGCAAATGTCTTAGCCGACTGCAATGGCCTTAAAGTAATGCTTGACAGGATATCAAGTCTGCAAAATCTTTCCCGCACACGAGAGCTTATTCAGGTGCTTCTTAAACTTTTCCTCATTTGTGTCAAAGTGAGACGTTGCCAAGAAGTCTTTTGCCAGCCCGAACTAGGAGCGATCAATACACTACTCAAAGTATTACAAATTAGTCTGCAGTCAGCTGAAAATGATGTTCCAATACAATCCTCAGTAACAGAACAACTGCTTGAAATTATGGAAACAATCCTGTCAAAAGCTTCAAGTGATACTTTGGACTCATTTTTACAGTTTTCCTTAACTTTTGGTGGTCCGGAGTACGTGACTGCTCTCATTTCATGCACAAACATACCAAATGTAAGAAACAATCCATCTGTACTTCGTCATTTGATACGAGTTCTTGCCGCTCTCGTCTATGGTAACGAAGTTAAAATGGCTCTTTTATGCGAACACTTTAAATCCACGCTTGACTTTACCAAATTCGACGCTGAGAAAACACCAGAAGACGAATTTAAAATGGAACTTTTCTGCGTGCTTACCAATCAAATTGAACAGAACGCTATTGGGGGAACCCTAAAAGACTACATAATAAGCCTGGGTATCGTAGACGATGCAATTGGCTATATCAACAAGCATGCACCTTGTGTTAAGCCCACCCTATTACGAATCGATTCGGACGAATTGAAAGAATTCATTTCTCGGCCTAGTCTAAAATACATTTTGCGATTCTTAACTGGACTTGCGACAAAACATGAAGCTACCCAAGTGGCAGTAAGCAAAGAAATTATTCCAATCATACACCGATTGGAGCAGGTTTCGAGTGATGAACACGTTGGAAGCTTGGCAGAAAATTTGTTAGAAGCCTTGTGCACAGATGAAATAACGGCTAAAAGAGTTCAAGAGGTGAGAGATTTTACCAGAGCTGAGAAGAAACGATTAGCTATGGCCACTAGAGAAAAACAACTCGATGCACTTGGAATGCGAACAAACGAGAAAGGACAGGTTACAGCCAAGGGTTCAATATTGCAAAAGATTGAAAAGCTACGTGACGAGACTGGTCTGACATGTTTCATTTGTCGTGAGGGTTACGCATGCCAACCAGCTAAAGTATTAGGAATATACACGTTTACCAAACGCACCAACGTTGAGGAGTATGAATTGAAAACCAGGAAAACTGTTGGCTACACTACTGTTACCCATTTCAATGTTGTTCACGTTGATTGCCATACGTCTGCAATTCGATTAGCTCGAGGTAGAGATGAATGGGAACGCGCCAGTTTGCAAAACGCCAATACCCGTTGCAATGGACTCCTGCCTCTTTGGGGGCCAGAAGTCTCTGAATCGGCGTTTTCTGCGTGTATGACGCGCCACAGCAGTTATATGCAAGAGAGCACACAACGCTGCGATATTTCATTCACAAGTAGCATCCATGATTTGAAATTGCTGCTTATTAGATTTGCTTGGGAAAAGAGTTTCCATGATGATGCAGGAGGCGGTGGTCCGCAATCAAATATGCACTTTGTTCCCTATCTCCTATTCTACTCAGTTTATTTATTGCTTTCTTCAAGATCAGCGACAAAAGAAGAAAAAACACTGCAAGCTTTCTTAACAGCTCCTGCGTCGGAGAAATGGCTTGAATGTGGCTATGAAGTTGAAGGATCATTGTATTTGTTGACACTTTCTCTATCTATTCATAACCAAGCCAATTGGAATAGATACAAGGTGGCTCACATGAAACGTTTGATTGCCGTAGCACAGGCTCGTCATGTATCACCATCTGTTCAATGCAAGGCGTTGCTCTCTTCGAGTGATCGACAAGCCAAGGACTACAGTGTGTACAAGCCATTCTTAATGATGTGGGCAATGGTTGACCTAATCTATAACCATCTGTTCAAGACGGTCCCCACAACCGAGGATTGGCCAATCGCTCTGTTCGACTATATTCGCAGGCATGATGAAGTAATGCTTAAAGCAACCGACACGATTTTACAGACCTTCACAGAAGAATTCCTTCCCTGCACTTCGTTCGCAGAATTTTGTGATGTTGCTGGTAAGTCAAATTAAATTTATTATTTTACACGAATGCTAATCACTTTGCTTCAAGGTCTGCTGACTGAAATCGAAAATCCGGAACAATTCATCAATGACATATTGCTATCAATGCCATCAACGTCGTCAGCGTCAACGTCAACGTAGAAAGTTTACTTAAAATAAATACAATTTAATCTGCTCTTTAATAATTCATAACATTTAATCCATTTTAATTATCTGTATCTCATTGCAAATAAAATTAATTGGCTTGCTTTTATAGCAGGCTTACGTTCTATTATAAAAAAATATTGTAGTAAATGTGAAGAATTGACATTTCACAGTACTTCGCACATGAATGTAACGAACTACAGACACATAGCACTGGCGACTCAGGCCATCGGCTGGGACAGAACAAGACATTAATACAACAGAGAGAGAGACAGATAGACACATAGAAAGAAAGCGCACATAACAGAAACCTACGTGGCCAAGAGGAGGAGACTTAGATTTGTATTGTCTCATCACAGATAATAATTTTATACAGATGTCTCATCCCTGCAGAAAAAAATGAAACATTTTTTTGCTCTTAACAGACAACGCCATAACAGACAAGGAGCTTTCCGAAGCTTTTCTCCTTACCTAAATTTCATTTATAGGCAATGAGGTGAGCGAAAATAGATTTTGAAAGCATTTAGTGAATGTGTTAAAGCTTTTGGAAAAAGCTTATTTTTTGGTAGCTTTCAGTTTCATATATCATTTCTCGCCATAAGGGTTATACATCTGTATAAATTTATTATCTGTGGTCTCATGTTATCGCACAGGTGGCCTCAGATAAGCTGGCGATTTTCGTAGAAAAAGAATGCTGCCGAAGCTGGGGCTTGAACCCGTAATGTGAAGGATGTTGGTAACTATAACAGGCTCACAAGCAAAAGTTGGTACAAATTAGCCTTGATTGGGTTAGTTGTTATAAAGGTCGGTAGGTAGAAATAACGGCCATGAGCACTCGATATCGGTGGCCCAATTAGTGCTGCGCAGTGCACAAGTTTCGGTGCATGGAAGCGGTCACTAATAGCGTTTTTTTTTTGTTCGTCCGGAACTGTTCCGAACGATTCTGATTCACTTGGCACAAGATGACAGTTCTTGTTCTGAATAGAACCTTTGTATATCTATATTATAGTAGTTTCAGCCTAGAGAAACGACGACAGCGACGCGTGTTTTACCAACCAGAACTATTTATGTCGGTACTATAGTTCCCATGAATAACTGCCAGCGCCATCGACGAGTAAAGTTTCCAACTTAAAATTCTCGATGCTGAAAATACTATTAGGTGTATATACAAAGATAGAACAGAAAAATAGGCGTTTTTCTTTTTTACATCTGAACAGAGCTTGAACTGTCAAACGAAAAGTTGTGTTTCTTTTTTAGTTCAGAGTGTTCAGAGCATCAAAGTTGTGTTACTTTTTTCGTTCAGAGCACTGATTCTGAGTGTTCAGAGTTTGACAGCGCGCTCAGAAAAAAGAGACCGAGCGTAATGAACGAAATGCTGAGCGCAAGCGTGTTTTTCTCAAAACAATTGAAATGGTGGTGTAGTTTTATTTTGAATAATTATTTAATTATTTTATTTATTAATGAAAAAATGTTAATTTCAGCTTTCAAAAATACGAAGGGTCGATGTCTGAACTAAAAATGCTCAATTGCATTTCAAAATGAAATCCGAGCGTTCAGAAAATGTTCAGAGCTTCATTTGTTCAGAGCGTGTTCAGCAAGCTCTGAACAATCAGAGTTCGGAGCTCTGAACTAAAAAAGAAAAACGCCTAATGATTCCGAATTTGAAGTCGGAATCAAAAACAGAATCACGCACACATACGTACTCGCTGCCATGTTTACAAATAAAGAAAATAAAAACAATGTCACGTCATCTGCAATTCTCCATATGAAGTTTCACAAATACACAACCATTCAACCCTTAGAAGCAAAAAAATGTGTTTGCCAGTTCGTTTGGTATCCGGAATCGGACAGTTCTGTGTACCAATTCCGGATTACCAAAAAAACCCTATAAAAGAGCATATTGATTGAGGCAACAGGAAACGAAGCAGGCGAAGGTAACAACTGCCAAAGCTGATAAGTAGGTGCCACCACTGTAAATCTAAAAACAAAAGACCAAAACGAGAAGTCTGAATTGCGATACCACTTCCACGGTTGCCGTTCTCCGAAAAAAATTTCTACCACAAAATTTTTCAAAATCTACCAATTCAAAGAAAAATCTACCAAAGTTCAATTTTATAAAACATCACATTTATTTACGATAAAAAATAATTTTCAATCCTTTTTTTGTACTTTTGAAGTATGTGTAGATAATACTACAGACTTTTTAAAGGTCGTACCGGCTGGAGGAAAGTGGTTCTCTCGATGTTGTTGCCTTGCTTGTTGATGCTTCTGCCGACTTCTTCAACAACGCCCAAATCAGTTTCGTCATCGGCTTTTCTTTTCTGCCTCTTTTGCTGTCGCGAAGAGCTCTGACTCTCCAATTTTTCGAGATTTACTCCACTTTTTCCACAAGGACAATTTTGTTTACCTATACTACCTGTTATAAATAATGTAATATAGCTGAATAGCTTTCCGCTGCGTTTCTTCGAAGAAAATTTAATTAAATAAAATTGTGTATCCTTAACTAATCTTATGTGCTTGTTTCCACTGCACTAATCACGAGATTTAGCAAAGTAGATTCAGAAAAAATAAATTTTGGGTAGATGAAAACGTAGTATTATACTAAGCGTATTATTATTCAACGTTTTGATCTACTAATATGTACCCTAAATCCCAACCAACCAACGACATGAGATTCCTGATAGAACTAGGGTAGATCTACGAGAACTGGAGTTTTAGAGTCGAAATGTTTTGGACTCGATCGATGTGTTGGAAACTGTGAAAATTTCAGCTCTAGAAAGTGAAGACGCTTCTATTATACGAAAATATAATTAAAAAAATATAATAAAACAAAGTTCATGGTAAGTTGCTTATCTTACGACTATTTGGACAACGTCAAAAATATCAGCTACTTACGACGGTTATAAGTACTTTATGTCTTTAAAAGATGTATACGCCTACTTTGCAGTTATTTTTCTAATAAGAAAGAAGTCTGAAGCTTTGGGAAAAATTTCAAAAATACGATGCACTTGTGACAGCACTGCGAACTACGATGTGACCAGGGTCGTGAGTATTGTTCATTTCAGCAACTAGCATTCTACAAGAGAAGTCATAAAGAGGAATATAGCTAAATAAATATTTTATTGTACAAAGGAGAATGGGCATATATGGAGTCATAGAAAAAAAAAGTGTTTTCTTGCTTTCATCATAATAGAAAAGCTTTACAAAAGAAAACAAAACATAACTTATTTTTATCCTTGAATCTCTTAATTGTGCAATAACTTTTTCCCCACAGTGATTTGGGACTTCTTGCCAAGACAAAAGTTAAAGTCCACAAAAAAACCTTTCGATTGATATACATCATGTCGTTATTGGGTCAAAGGTCAAGGTGAAAATAAGAAATCACTTATTACTTGTGAATGAATTTACTAGAGATGCCGCGAATATTCGGCAACTATTCGGTATTCGGCCTATTCGGCCAATTTTTTTGATATTCGGTATTCGGCCGAATAGTACACCTAATATTCGGCCGGCCGAATATTCGGTTGAATATTAAAAATGGAGGAAAAAATAATTGATTTATTTTTAAAAATGTTTTCTTTTTATTAAAAATAAATTAAGTGTTGAAAATCTACCAATGGTAAATTGTGGTCAATAGATATTATTTTTTCGTAAACAATGGGCCCAATTGCTTCGAGGTAGTTCTCCGACAAGCAAAATGTCTCCAATTCGGAGGAAATCGGAGAAAATTCCGATTGGGCCGAATTACACTATGTTACACTATGTTTAGTGTACACTAGTACCGAGAGGTAGATTCTAGCAACTGATGTCAAATGGGGATACTGTTCTGTGTTTGCTGACCACCATTTGTTCTACCATCCAATCTTGGCGAACAGTTATTAAATAAAGTTCGCTTTTGCTTACAACAGAAGTTTTTTCAACATCCTTGTCAATTTTCGTGTTGTATTTAACAACTTCTTTTTTTTCATTTCTACAACCATACACAAATCGTTGACGAATGCAATATGCAATGCAATCCAATAAGACATAGGTAATAAAAGAGTCACGTAGGAGATAGAGAAACACATCGTTTCGTTGGCCGAATATTCGGCTGCCGAATATTCGGTATTCGGCCGATAAGTCTGGCCGAACATTCGGTATTCGGTATTCGGCCGAATCACTATTCGCGGCATCTCTAGAATTTACTGTGCAATAACTTTTTCCACACAGCAATTTGGGACTTACTGCCATAGAAAAAGTTAAAGAAGACAGAAAAACCTTTCCATTGATATATAGCATGTTGTTATTGGTTCGTAGGCCAGCTTCCATACATTTTTGCCCATTCTCCTTTCCTTGAAAAGTAAATATTTTCTTCATGTTTCACATCTACTCCAAAAATTTTGCATTTGCTCCACTTCTTTTTTTCCATTCGCTCCAAAATTTTATAACAGAATATCATTTAAAAAGCAAATAATAGATGGAACCTACTAGAAACCTGTGGTAACACCAGGAAACTCTGGCCTTATTACGACAAGAAAAAATCCGAGAAGATTTTACTTTTCAAAAAACCGTCCCTAAGATCCCTCATAAGTGTGATAACGGGACATAACCTACTTGGCTACCACAAAAAGAATATGGGGCTTAGTACAGACGACATATGTAGAGGCTGCGGCGATGAGGAAGAGCACGAGAACACGGCTCACTTCCTATGCCACTGTCCAGCACTCTGCAGTACTAGATTTAAATTTTAAGGCAAATATTTCTTTAATGAACTAGAAGAACTATCTGAACTCCCAGGCAATCGCCTACTGAACTTTGTCAAGTCCACCAAATGGCTCGACCAACCAAACAATTCATAGGTTAAATTACTTTTTCAGAAGTAACAATACTTCAGGGTATCACAAGGGATCTACATTGATCTAAGTGTGACGGTAACAAAATCAACTGTCAACCCATATAACCTAACCTAACCTAACTATATATCTTTGAAGAAAATTCTCTTTTTAATTTATGACACATAATATTTCCATGATTTATTCGTTATATATTATATTCAACTTTTCGAAAATTTTATTATTTTACTTGACAACCAGAACTTAATTTTTAACAGAAGATGCAAATAAGTGCATTCAGTAACAAACTTAGCATAATGGGTCTACAAACAACAGTAGATTCAATTGAAAATGTAAAACCACGTTTACATTTGATTGTTTAAAATAATCTAATTTGAAAAGTAAATTTAGGGCAGGTTTATTAATATTTTCATAAACATTTGCATTCGAAAGGATTAAAATCTACCAAATTAAACATGAATCTACCAACCTACCAGAGCAATTAAAATCTACCAAATTTGGTAGAATTCTACCAAAACGGCAACCGTGACCACTTCTGTGGCACTTATCTAACGCCGAAACCGATAACCAAATTAGAATAAAAATTAAAATCGCGTGCAAGAACCCCGAAAAGGGATATCAAAGGCATCTACTATTTTCGTTCGCTAGTCTTCGAATTTAGCGGTAGATGGCGCGCTGAAAGTTAAAGCTGATAACCCCGCATTTGAAAAAAAAAAATTGGAAAAAAAATTAAAATTTTTTTTTTTGCAGAACCAGTACTTAATGAGATATAACAGTCAAAATTTCAAAAACCGTAATTGACTCACTGTCTGAATGACTGATCATCAAAATTATGAAGCATTTCTACCAACAGCAGAATCTTGAAATGGTAGGTTTTCGGGTATACACAAAGGAGAAAATCGAAAATTGCAATTTTTTCATTTAGGGGGCGTGGTATCCACCCACTTTCTTAAAATGGTCGTAGGATGTTGAAATTCAGAATTCTAATAGGGTTTTGGTTGAAAACAAGGAAAAAGATAAGTAAAATATTTTAGTTTCATTAAGGGGTGTGGTTTCCGCCCACTATCTTAAAACGGTCGTAGAATATTGAAATTCGGAATTTTTGTAAGGCTTTGGTTGAATGGTTTGCCAAACTATTTTCTATTTTATTTTAATATTGTTGTATTATCTTCTATGATTTAAAATATTCAATATAACACTTTTACATGTAAGAACTTGGCGTTCTCTTAGATCTCATTACTTTTGGTGGCTGACTTTTTACACAGTGTTGTTCGCACATAAGAGAACTTGGCTCTTTTTTTACATTTTATGTTTTTGTTCTGACTTTGTATATCTATATTATAGTAGTTTCATCCTAGAGAAACGACGACAGCGACGCGTGTTTTACCAACCAGAACTATTTATGTCGGTACTATAGTTCCCATGAATAACTGCCAGCGCCATCGACGAGAAAAGTTTCCAACTTAAAATTCTCGACGATGAAAATACTATTAGGTGTATATACAAAGGTTCTGATTTATTCTTACTTTATATATATACATATAGGCACTTGGCCAGTGATCACTTCATAACAAGATTGGAAACCTACCTACGTTTTACCCTCCAAATACCGCAAAAGTTATTTTTTTCATGCACACATACTCTTGCAGCTCACTTGCTTTTTATTACGTAGGCAACTGTATCTTGGTATAAGTGATCACTGCACTTGGCTACACTCTGAAGCAAAACGTGTTAAAATTAATACACAAACTGAGACGTCTAACGTCACAGAGGTGGAAAAAAATATAGCGCGCATAGAGTTCTATGCATGCACATTGCACAAGCCTACATTGGAAATTGGATTCCAAAAGCCCTTGCAGGCAGCAGGTTAGGTGTATTTATTTTTTATTTTATTATTTTTTAAGGAGAAATGGCGTCCAACAGTAAACCAAATCTAAAATCGGACGATGATTCTGAATGTTCGATGATTAATTTCGACGAAGAGTTTGATGAAATTGAAAAATACATTCAATCTGAAAAACATTGATGTCATAAGATTTCATAAGAAATTGTTGATTTTTCAAATAATAATAAAAAAAAATTATAAATATTGATACGTTTTCGAGATACAGAATTTCGAAAAAAAAGTTTAAAAATTTTTGAAATTTGTTCGAAAGCAAAATATTTGGGCAGCATAACGTACCTATTGATTGAAAAAATTCATCCAGAAAAAGTATTTACTATGACAGAAAAGCACTTACTTTGTTTTTGGCATTTACTGAATATTTATGCATACCAAAATTAGTAAATCGCATGATTCACTACTTGAACATATTTGTTTTGGAGATTTTGGCATGGAGATTTTGTCCATGGGGATTCTCTCTTTGGAGATTTCGCTGCTGGAGACTTCAGTTTGGGGATTTTGGGTTTGGGGATTTTCGTTTGGGTATTTTGGCTTGGGGAAAACGTCACCAACCCGTTTTTTTGTTGTAAGATTTTTTTTGGCTAAAAACGAAAAGTTTCAATTGCTGCTATGATTTTTTTAAACTTCGTCGGCATTTTTTTTCCAAAACACTGATGTATTTTATGCAATAAAAATATTTTTGTATTGCACCAAAACGGTACCTTTCATATAACGTTTTTTTTTGTTATAACATTTTCTCGGAAAATAAAAGCCCGATCAGCCTATTTTTTTTTTCTGAAAGTACGTATATAATGCCCAAATAATATTTTGTTTTCAAAAAGAAATCAAAAAGTTTGCTTGTATTAAAAAAAAATATTTTTAACCTTTTTTTTTAATCTCGAAAATGGATCAATATTTAAGTTGGTTGATGTTGTTTTCCAATTGAGCGCACCACCTTAGATGAGGTCTTCCTCTTCCACGTTTTCCATTGGGGTTGGAAACGAAAACTCAATGGGCTGGTGCGTCGGTGCTCATACGCTCCACATGGCCCAGCCATCTTAACCGCTGAATTTTTAGCTTTCTGACCAGGTCGATGTCGCTGTAAAGCCCGTATAGCTCGTGATTGTATCTCCTTCTCCACTCTCCGCCGATGCACACTGGACCGAACATAACTCGAACAATCCTTCTCTCAAAACAGCCCAGAAGGTTCTCATCCGCTCTTGTCAATGTCCATGCATCCGCCCCATACAGCAGGACTGGAATGATTAAGGTCATATACTTCCTTGGTTCTTTGAGAGAGGGCTTTCTGCTCAGATGCCTTCTTAGCCCGAAGACACAGCAATTGGCAAGAGTGATTCTTCGCTTTATCTCTGCACTGATGTCATTGTGCGAGGTTATAGTGGAACCCAGATATACAAAGTCTCTGATTACTTCAAAATTGTAACTGCCCATTGTGATGTTCTGGCCTATTGGACGGTGTTGTATCGCTCTTCTCGATGACAGCATATACTTTGTATTTGTCTCATTCACAGCCAAACTCTTCTTAGCCGTCTCAATTCCAGCAAATGCACCACTGACAGCTTGCTTTGTTCTGCTGATAACATCAATGTCGTCCGCGTAAACCACGAGTTGAACGGACTTTTGAAAAATTGTGCCACTGGTGTTGACTTCTGAGTTAGGTTGCAAGATAGCGCATCGCCCTGTCGTAGACCTTTCTCGACATCAAAAGCTTCGGTGATGTTCTGTCCGACTTTGACGGATCAGCGAGAATTCTCCATAGTCATCCTGCACAAGCGAACGAGTTTGGCAGGGATGCTGAGACGCGACATTGATCTATATAGCTCGTTTCTATTAACGCTATCATAGGCGAGTATGAGCCCTCCAGCAAAAACTTCAACGGAAAGGTAAACGACACGATGATAATGACCTGCTCAAAGTTTGTTGTATATTAACTCAATGTCTTTGGGGTTTTCTCATAAACTTACTCTGTCAGAGACCAAGTGTAAATATGAGGGAATAACGGGTTTTAAGGGGAGTGTCAATGCACATACCTTAAGAGTTCTTGTATACAGCAATCAGGGGGAAAATACACTTTGATTGAGAACTCCACATTTGCGTAGTACGATTAAGGAAAGGATTTCGGTACCAGAGAGTACGGTGGGGTAATTTCCTATTACTTATATTCGTTTTTGACTGTGAAAATATTTGATTCAACAAAGACCTTATATATTTCATTTAAGGCCTTTTAACGCATTTTAATCAATTAAAATCGGTAAACCTATATGTTCCAACCCCGGCCCACTCAATGTCAGAAACCCTATAGACAGAAACAAGTGTCTCGTTAAATATTTTGCCTGCGTGACGAAAAGACGACTAATCACATCAACATCCTATCAACAGAACACTCGCACAAACCATATCAATGTCATTTTTCCCTAATGTATGAATTTATTGCTGCTTAAACGACAAAATGAAATTAATCAAAGAGATCAAATGAAATTAAACTTCTTACAGTCTAAATGCAATTTTCAAACCCAACATCACCGACACAGGAAGTTGCAAGAGAGATTGCACATCCATATTTACCTTATACCCCCGCCATATAGTCACACTTGGCAACGCCATTCATGAGTGTTTCAAACCGTAAGTGCTGGAGCTAGTTGCCATGGAGGATGGAGTGTACAAAGATTTCTCTACGTGAACTTTGAACTTGCAAAAGCAAAGAAGGAGTTCCTCCCAGATAGAACGATGACTAGAAAAAGCCAAGGACGGACGGTGGCGGTGAAAACTTTGCGACAGCAATGCTGTGTGGCATTTCGTAACAAGAAGGTTTTGAGGTGGTTGTTTCCTTAAATGACGTTTAGATATCACAGACGCAAGGAGTAAAATTTCAAACTGTAAAGTTTAAACAACTTAAATGATTCTTCTTTTTATTTCATCACCGTTTTTATTCTTCTGTGTTTGTCGGTTTGACATCAACATGAAACCCCAGTTCCGCTTCCGATATGAATTCGTATGGAATCAAACACCAAGTTTATAATAATTGAGATTGATTTTTGTTTCTGCTGGATGAAATTTGGTTCATGATTTCATGCTTTAAAATCAATTCCTTGTCAGTTGGACTTCTGGTATTGGATTATACTCTGAACGTTTCTAAAATGACACGAGTAGCGACGACTCACGGTGAAAGAAAGGGGAATCTAAAAATAAGTAAAGTTGACACCTATGTATGTAGTTCTTATTGGGTCCGTTTTTTGATTGGCTAAATTCTCGCTCAAAATATTGCAGTTTGTTTGAAATGGAAATATAGGAAAGCGATATTTGAAGTCATGGTTTAATTCAAGCTGTAAAGAAATTATCAGGGAAAAAGAAGTAAAACTCCAGTGTTTTAGAGCCAACACAACTGAGGAAAATCGAAAAAAAAACAAGGAAGGCCTGCACCGCCCATATTCGCCGGACAAAATTTTTACATGACCAAAAAAATAAGGCAAAAAATACTGCAATGTCAGAACTGCAGTAAGGGTTTTTGGTCGTTTGTAAAAAATATGAAAAATTCTTCTTCGTCCTCGACCCCTACGCTAGTTGACAATGACACTCCAGTTGTTAACTCTCTCGCGAAAGCTAACCTTTTTGCTAGGCAGTTCGCCTCCAACTCTTCACTGCCAGAGATTGTCATGACTCCTCCAGCTCTTGAGCGCGTCAATGATTCCGTGGGACAAATCTTCTTCCACACTCATGCTGTGGCGATAGTCCTAAAAGATCTCAACATACATAAATCCGCTGGTCCAGATGGTATCCCTGCTATTATTCTGAAGAGGTAATCTTCCACGCTGACAAAACCCTTGCGTATCCTATTCTTCTGGGCTCATTCCGATCTGTTGGAAAACAGCATTTTTCCAGCCAATTCCAAAAAAAGACGAATCATCTTCTCCCTCCAATTATCATCCGATTGCACTTACGTCCCTTCTTTCAAAGGTCATGAAAACGCTAATAAACTTTCAGCTCAAGAAATATCTCGAAGACTGAAAGCTTCTTAATGACCGGCAGTACGGCTTTCGCAGCAACAGGTCCACTGTGATCTGATGGTTTATCTCACCGAACAGTGGAACAAGTCTCGTTTTGGAGAAAATAAGATTGTTGCACTTGATATTTCAAAGGCATTTGATAAAGTCTGGCATATTGCTCTTTTATCCAAAATGCGTGCTTTCGGTATCGACGAATCCCTCCTTCGTTGGATTAGAAATTTTCTTTCGAACCGTTTAATACAAGTTGTATTGGACGGGTTCAAGTCTGAAACCCACAACATAAACGCTGGTGTGGCCCAGGGCTCCGTTTTGTCTCCGACCCTCTTTCTCATTTTCATAAAAGATCGCTTGTCTGTAACTTCTAATCCAATAAATTGTTTCGCTGACGATAGTACTCTTAGCTTTTCTTATTCGTTCCCAGACTCACATCCCTCCTCTTCGGATGTGGAACTCCAACGGCAAAATATGAAAAGCTCATTAAACTCTGAGTTAAACAGCATTGTGCAATGGGGAACAAAAAACTGCGTAGAGTTTAATGCTGTCTTGTTTCGTTAAGGCAAGACACACCCCCTTGCCACTGTCCATGCGTGGCGCTTGCATCATTGACACCGAACATCTCGAGATTCTCGGTATGTGCATCACTGACCACCTTTTGTGGAATGAGCACATATGTGATGTCGCCAAAAATGCCGCAAGATGTTTGGATTTCCTAAGACGGTGCAAGAAATTCTTCTTCCTGTCTGGTCTGGCTACTATCTATATGTCCAAAGCTTGAGTATAACTCTCATCTCCGGGCTGGTGCTCCAGCTACATACTTATACTACTTGGATGATATTCAAAAAAGAGCTCTACGAATGATCGGTGATAGAGACATAACTGCGTCATTCCATTCATTAGATCACCGTGCGTCTTAACGTTTCATATCTCACTCTATTCTATCGTTACTTCTGCGGTAAGTGCTCTAGGGAAATAGGCAGTTGCATTCCTCCCATCAAACAATTCGCCCGTAATACTCGCGCTTCTAGGCATGCCCATCAGTTTACCCTCGAGCCCAACTTCGGACGTACTCTCAAGTATAGAGAATCGTTCTTTAGCCGTACTATGCGAATGTAGAACGCTCTTCCACACTCTGTCTTTCGCAATCATTACAATGTTCAAGAATTCAAGACCAATGTACACCAACACCTCCTTTCCAACCCCTTCTCTTCTTCCTACTGCACTCACTGTCTCTCTGGCATAGAAAAAATCCCTTAAGTGGGTGCAAATTATAAAAAAATAATAATTTATTATTTTGGGATTTCCCTAATAGCCGCAGAGATTACCGGAATTTTAACATCCACCCAGACGCAGAGGGCTTTATTGCCCTGCAATTGGTAGCCTGACATTTGCAAGTTTACTGATTTCATGTTTCGCTCGTTCATTACGGCGAATACGTAATTTTTTTTACAATTAACATAGGTATCAAACCTTCAAAAAAAAAAAACCTAACTACAATATTAGCAAATACATACAAAAAGAGTTTAATCTAAACTTCAAAGAAGAATTCGCAGGTTTACAAGAACTAAGCAATAAAAAGCTTCTACCTACGTCAAATTATATTCCCAAAGTTCTCTTTATGATCTACAACATCTGATACTGTTAAAAGCTACATAAATACTTTGAATATTTTGTACTTGTT
Source organism: Sphaerophoria taeniata (assembly GCA_943590905.1). Taxonomy (NCBI): domain Eukaryota; kingdom Metazoa; phylum Arthropoda; class Insecta; order Diptera; family Syrphidae; genus Sphaerophoria; species Sphaerophoria taeniata. Next base: position 69,609,036 of record OX016542.1, read on the forward strand.
TAAAAAGCTGATATTACTACATATCACTGAGAAAATTTTGTTTTGTATAATATTTAATGAAGAATAAATATTTTCATTCGTGTGTCAACTTTCAACAGGTTATGGGACCAGTAACCCGAAGATTTAAATAAAATAATTTGTTTTTGGATTAAATCTTGAAGACCTTGCAATGGAAGCAAAATCAATTGAGAACTCTTTCTTTTCGCATCGATTAAATTCTTCAAATTCCAGATGCTGGAAATTTCAATTGAAAGCAGTTCTACAAGGGCAAGATTTGCTAGGCATTGTAGATGGGACTATTCCGAAGCCATGTGATGATGCAAGTCCAGAAGTAATGGCAAAATGGGTGCAACGTGACGGCAAGGCGATGACAATTTTATTTGCATCGATTGATCAAGAGCAGGCATCTTTTGTTTTGGATTGCAAATCGTCGAAAGAGCTAATGGATATGCTCGAAAGTATTCATCAGAAGAAGAGTGACGTTCGAGTGATGATGCTTTATGAAGAATATTTTAGTATACGAATGGCCGAAGATGAATCTGTTACATCCCATGTGTCAAAAGTATGACAGATTGCATCGGAATTAGAGGACCAAGGAGAGAAATTATCCGACAATTTGAAAATGTGTCGCATAATTAGCAGTTTGACTCCTAGATTCCAAAATTTCCGAACCGTCTGGTACAACATCAAAGAATGTCGTACTATGGAGACCTTGTTTTCGAAACTTCAGTTGGAAGAAGACCAAATGCAAAAAGTAGAACGAGACACAACCCATTGCAGAGACTCAAGGGCACACGAAGCAGCGTTCAGTGCTAAGCAGACATCCAAGAAGAAGAAGCTACATCAAAGTGATAGAAGAGAAAAGTCAGCGTGTCATCAGTGTGGTCAAATTGGTCACTGGAAACGAAACTGTCCAGAGAACAAAAATGACAAGAGATATGGCAGCAGTTCCAGCAATAACAAAGGTGGTAAATTGGTCGCTTATACTATTGCAGATGACATTCTATCGGCTGACTATTCTGACCTGTGGTTGGCGGATTCAGCAGCAACTCGACACACGACTTTTCGCAAAGACTGGTTTGTTTCATTTTCAACTGAAGGAGTTTTCAAAGGTGTGAAAATTGCAAATGATGAAACATTAGACGTCGAAGGAATTGGTTCAATCGAGATAGAGGCTTGGCTGAATGGAAGATGGGTACCCAGATTTATTGAAGACGTACGCTATGTTCCAAAAGCAAGAGTAAACCTTTTTTCAATTGTGCAACTAGCGAAGAAAGGATTTGTAACTAAGTTCAATAAAGAAGGTTGCGTAGTTTTTAATGAGGCTGACCAAGTTTTGTCCGCTACTGGGTACATGGATGGCAACAGTTTAGTCAGAATGGCGTTTAGACATGTTCAATTGGAGCATGCATGCATTTCAACGAGTGTCAAGATGTCAGAATCTTCTTTGCAGCAGTGGCATCGTCGTTTGGGACATGTCAGTGGTACAAGCATCAAGTCGTTGTGCTCAAAAGATTTGGTAGATGGTGTCAAATTGACCAATCAAGACGATTTCTTTTGCGAGGAATGCCAACTTGGAAAGATGCACCGAGTATCACATGGACTAATCCAGAACAAACGTGTTTTAGAGAAAGGCGAATGCATTCACGCTGATTTGTGCGGCCCTATGGAGACCGTTGGCATAGGAGGCGTTCGTTATTTCATGCTCCTGAAAGATGAAGCAACAAAATTCAGATTTGTCTATTTGTTACAACATAAGTCTGAAGTTTCGATGTTCCTGGAAGAATTTTTAGCGCTGTGCAAAAATGCATTTAACTGCAATGTGAAGAGAATACACTGCGATAATGGCACCGAGTTTATAAACAGTGAGGTTTCGTCAATGCTAGCGAAATTGGGCATCACCATGGAACGTATTGCCCCATACTCTCCAGAGCAGAACGGTTTTATTGAACGAGATAATAGAACAGTTCAAGAATCTGCTCGGACCATGCTGATTGCAAGTATCTTAGGAAAGTCACTTTGGCCAGAAGCTGTAAGAACCGCTGTTTATACAGGGTGATTCACGAGCGTTGTGCCAAAAAGCTAGAGCGGGTAGGTTGAGTTGAGACAAGAAAAAAATCGTATGGGAGGGGGGGTCTATTCCCCCCCGTTTAGCCGGGAGGGGCCATTTTCTGAAAAATTGACTTATTTTGTAAAAAAAAATATTAAAAATCAAAGGCTTCGTTTACAACACCGTGCTATACCTTTCTGAAAAGCCAAAAACTTCTTCTTTCACTTTGTTTTTAAATTAAATTGTTTTAACGAATAGTTTAAAAAAAATAAATTTTCAAACTCAAAATTTTCAAAAAAAAAGCAAAAAAAAAACATTTTTGAACTAATTTTTTTCAAAATTTTATGTAATTAAGTACTAATTTTGTTTTAAACATTCAATGTGCTTGTTAATTGTTAATCGAAAACAGAAAACCGGATGCAAAAATGTCTTTTCGTTTTTGAGAAATTAAGAAAAAACCAAAACCACTTTTTTCAAAAAAAATCTTTGTTTTTATTTTTACCTATCTGGACTTTTAGTTTAATTTATTAGTTTATTTTAGTTGTAATTGGAGTTTTATGAGGACTCAATAAAAGAGAAAAGTATTGGATTTTCCCTGGATTAATCATTTTTTTCATTGATAACGTCTGCCATTGACCTTTCACTTTTAGCTCTCCGTGCTCTCGTCGGCGGATTCTTGAAAACATGCTACGACTTGGGCGCCATCTATTGGGATGTCTTTCAGCGTAGAGTTTTTCGGCTTCCCGATCTCGACAACAAGTTAAACCGTAGCAGAAGTTCCTTGTCAGCTAACTCTTCTCGAGCGTATGAGTTTGTTATTGTTATGTGTTGATGAGTTAATATTTTAATTGTAAATGGTTGTTTAGTAAATGTGCGATGCCTTTTATTTACCTTTAGATTGTTAATTGTTTATTAATTAAAAAAAAAATTGCGATTTAATTAATCTTAAGCCCCTAGCAGGTAAAGGCCTTCGCCAGCAAGTGGCCGCAGCCCCAGGTATAGTAAGAAAAAATTGCAGGTCAGTTTTCAGACGTTATCAATGCACAAAATGATTAAATCCAGGAAAAATCCAACACTTTTCTACTTTATTGAGTCCTCATAAAACTTCAATTACAAAAAATTAAATTTATAAAATAAACTAATAAATTAAACTAAAAGTCCAGATAGGTAAAAATAAAAACAAAGATTTTTTTTGAAAAAAGTGGTTTTGGTTTTTTCTTAATTTCTCAAAAACGAAAAGACATTTTTGCATCCGGTTTTCTGTTTTCGATCAACAATTAACAAGCACATTGAATGTTTAAAACAAAATTAGTACTTAATTACATAAAATTTTGAAAAAATTAGTTCAAAAATGTTTTTCTTGCTTTTTTTTTGAAAATTTTGAGTTTGAAAATTTATTTTTTTTAAACTATTCGTTAAAACAATTTAATTTAAAAACAAAGTGAAAGAAGAAGTTTTTGGCTTTTCAGAAAAGTATAGCACGGTGTTGTAAACGAAGCCTTTGATTTTTAATATTTTTTTTTACAAAATAAGTCAATTTTTCAGAAAATGGCCCCTCCCGGCTAAACGGGGGGGAATAGACCCCCCCTCCCATACGATTTTTTTCTTGTCTCAACTCAACCTACCCGCTCTAGCTTTTTGGCACAACGCTCGTGAATCACCCTGTATACTGAATCGAACCACAACTACGAAAAACATCAATCAGACATCATACGAGCGTTGGTTTGGTGAAAAACCACAGTTACATCATGTCAAGATATTTGGTACAGTCGGATTTGCTCATATTCCAAAGAACATCATGAGAAAGAAATGGGATCCTAAGTCGAAGAAAGTTTATCTGGTTGGTTTCGAATCGTCGAATAAAAACTATCGACTTTATGATCCAGTTTCCAAGAAGATTTTAATCAGTTGTGACGTAAGATTCAATGAGCATTTCATATGTAACAAATACCTAACGCTTGATGATGATGGTGTTGACGAAGGTGCATGTAGTAAAGATTTATCCAGTGATGATTCTACAAGTGATGTCATGAAAGAGGAAAACTTGGAATCAATCCCAAAAGAAGCACAAACTGATGAAACAAGAAATGGACAAGAAGATCAGTGGTGTTTGCGAAGAAATCCCAAGAAAACTGTTCACTATGATGCTGATCTTGGTTGCATGGCTATGATGGCTATGTTTGTTGAACCATTGTCTTATGAAGAAGCGGTTAAGTCATAACAATCATTGGAATGGAAGAAGGCCATCGATGAAGAGCTGCAATCGTTACACGAGAACCAGACATGGGATATTGTTGAAAAACCGAAGCATTGCAAGAACGTAGTCGGTTGCAAGTGGATATTCAAGCTGAAGATGACGCCAAATGAAGACCCAAAATTTAAGGCGCGTTTAGTGGCAAAAGGATATTCCCAGAGTGCAGGTATCGATTATACTGAAACATTTTCCCCAGTGGTTTGATACGATTCAGTGAGATGTGTTCTGGCATTGGCAGCTGTTTGTGACATGGAGATAGTCCAATTCGATGTCAAAACAGCTTTTTGAATGGAGACTTGGACGAGGAAATATTTATGAAGATACCGGATTTAATTAATTGCACCAAGGGTCAGGTTTGTCGCTTGAAGAAAAGTCTATATGGCTTAAAGCAGTCATCACGTCAATGGAACTCAAAGTTCGTTGATTTCATCAAAGGCTGCAATATGACACAATCAAATTCCGATCCTTGTGTATTCTTTTCTTCTGGCTCAAACGAAAAGGTAATTTTATTATTGTATGTTGATGACGGATTAGTTATGTCTTGCAGCAAGAGTGCAATCGATGATCTGATCAAGAAGCTTCAAAAAAAATTTAAAATTACGCTTGGTAATGGGCACTATTATGTTGGTCTGGAAATTGAAAGAAACCGGACGTTGAGAACCATTAGCGTCGGACAATCATCCTACATTGAGCGAATTCTGCACAGATTCAACATGCAACATTCAAAATCTGTGACTACACCCTCTGAAATTAGTACTTTTTTGGTAAAGGCAAATGACAGCAACAGGGAAGTTTTGTTCCCGTATCGTCAAGCTTGTGGATCACTTATGTTTGCTGCAACGGTTTCAAGACCAGATATTGCATATTCAGTGGGAGAAGTTTGTCGGTTTATGGAGGAACCTAGCCAGGTCCACGTGAAATCAGTCAAGAGAATATTCCAATATCTGAATGGGACAAGAAACTTAAAAATAACATATGGTTCAGACAACTGGAATTTAATTGGCTATACGGACGCTGATCACGCTAGAGATGTTGAATCCAGCCGGCCAATCACTGGATACAGTTTCATGATAGGAAATGGCATAGTAACATGGAGAAGTAGACGACAATCGCATGTGACTCTATCAACAACAGAATCTGAATACGTTGCATTATGCGAAGGTACGAAAGAGGCAATATGGATTCGAGGACTTCTCATGGAACTGGGATTTGAGCAAGATGGTGGTACAACAATATTTTGTGACAATCAAAGTACAATACGCCTAGTCAAAACCCAGAGTTTCATCATCGGACTAAGCACATTAATAAAGCAATGTACTTCACCCGAGAACGACATTTAGAAGGTGATATTGCAGTCGAGTACGTCAAAAGCGAAGATCAACTGGCAGACGTTTTTACCAAACCATTGTCAACAATGAAATTCAAATCAAACGTTCTTCGACTTGGCTTGAAAGCTTAGTTTTCAATTTTATTTAACTTTATTGAAGTTCAATTTTGTTTTAATGTTTAAATATTCTTTTGAATTGTATAATTAATTTTTATTAGAATATTTGTTTATGTTTGATTTTTCAAAGGTTTTTATGAGTGGGAGTGTTAAAAGCTACATAAATACTTTGAATATTTTGTACTTGTTTAAAAAGCTGATATTACTACATATCACTGAGAAAATTTTGTTTTGTATAATATTTAATGAAGAATAAATATTTTCATTCGTGTGTCAACTTTCAACAGATACAGACGCATGCTGTTGTTCAAGTTGAATGAAGTAAGTAGGTAAACGAAATTAACTCGCAAAATCAACACGTGCAAAAAAAATCCTCTTCAAGTTGAACTTTAACACTGCATGCTAATGGTGAATAGAACCATCATTTCCCTTCAAGCATGTTTGTTTATCTTCCTTGAAAAATTTATATTAAATAGAGGTTTATTGGAAAGGAAGCTTACTTCAAAAAATTCCAAACTAATTTCAAGTCAAACACTCGACAGTCAAGAGCCAACGTCTTCGTGTCTGCAAAGTGCATGGGAAAATGCTCAAAAGTAAACACTAAAACATCCCAAGAAAATAGAAACTTTTCCAATTTAATGTTCAAATGGAATATCAGAAGCGAAAAGTGAATTCTCTGCTTGTAATGGTTGAATCTTTGTTGCAAAACTGTGTTTTTCTTTTGTAGAAAATATCATCACATCAAAAATGGATTAGTGTGTTACGAAGGCATTTGTAAGGATTCGATTTCAAATTTCAATCAAAATGATGTCGAAAGATCCTTGAGCAAAAACAAACTCGCATGCAACCATTATAATCGCTTTAACTTTACAAGTCACTTGATAAAATATATTACAAGCCCCTTTTTATACTGCCTTTGCCGTCCATGTAACTCTGTGTGACATAATTACTTTCGTCATTCTTCGCTTTCATAATTTTTCATCGCAACTAGACCCGGAAATTTGATTAACTCAACACGAACGCCATGACCCAACAACCAACATGCTAATAAGATTCGGACGAAGGCCATGATGGATCAAAAATTGAGTGCAAAACGACGATTGTTATGCAAATTTTAATAACGCTTTCTAATCGATCTGGGAATTTAAATATAGAAAGAGAAATTATTCCAAGGATGGTTTTCCTAGGATCGATAGCAAATTCACCATTTTTAGACACTGCTATGGAATTTTCTGCTAAAGAAGTTGAAAAGACCGATTTTGTTGGGTTTCTGACTGGAAAACCGCTGCATCTAAAATTACTTATGATTGCTAATTCGAATACCAAAAAATTGGTACTAAGAATCTTATCAATGACTTATTGTTCGAATATTAAAAACGTGTGCCTTGTCAAAACAGACATTTACTATAATTAAAATATGTTTTAAATTTCACTTCACATAGACATCGACCTCTAAAGGTTAATACACCTACTAATTGGGTCTTTTGTTTGGATTTATTTTTACTAGAAATGAAAAAAGAGCTATTTTATTAAACACGGAAACCCATTGAATTCACTTCTGTGCTGAAATTTTCCCACTCTCATTACTTTAACTAAATGAGCTGTCAAATGAAGAATAGGAAATTGTAACCGAAATCCTAATGAACTCGTTCAGGTATTTCGATTCCGACGAAATGAATTCACAGTATCGGCTTCGCTAATTAATTTTCAATTCAAAATGCTAATTTATTTTTGTGGAGTGAATCGGCTTACTGATCGGTGTTATGCAGGTAAATGCATTTAAATATACCTCCACCTATAGATAAGGTTTGAAAACCGTTGTGTATGCACCAATGTTGCGGTGCGAATGTGCAAGTGCATCGTGCGTCCGTCGTGCAAATTTCCAAAAAAAAAACAAACACAGCGATGATGGAAAGGATGAAAATCGTTCTAATTTGAATTGAATTCTGGTAACCATCTGGTTTGGTATGGGCGCATTTTGAACTCTCACAGAAAATGTTAAACCACTTTTATTCAATCATCAACAGAAATTTTACATTCTGTATAATTGTAGCAGCATTTTCCTATACAATACGTTATCTTTTACACTATCAATTATGCCTCTCGATCACGTGTAATATATTTGTCGGCGAAACTAATTAACCGTTTTGCTTGAGAAGAAAACAGGCAATTCTGTTGGTTTTTCACTTCTATTCAGCCTATACTGAATAACTTTTAACTTGAAAATTTGTGAATTCAGGAAATGAAATTCTGAAAATGTTGGGAGATGTTTATGTTTCGAAAACACGATGCTACCTTCTGTCATTAAGGTGTAATACACAAACTCTTCCACTCAACAATGAGTGGCAATTGCATTCATAATTCTAGTTCCACCTTTTGTGGGACGATCACAAACGTGATCTTAGGATTTCTAGGACAATACAAGGCATTTTATATCTTTTAGATAGTTGGTGAACCCACCATGCATCCTTGGGATATTTACTTCACTGCAAAACAGGCGCAATGTCTCATGCCAAATCCCTTCATATAACTTTTACAACGGAAATACCCATCAGTCTAGCGTAATATTACGCTAAAATTTGAACGAATGCAGCTAGCGATATAAAACCAACGGCATGTTTTGTTGCTAATTTGTGCCGCAAGAATTAATCTTGTTGCTCAAATAGTTTTCGGAAAAAAGCGCGGTTACATTTCTTCTTCTCTTCCGAAAAATAATAAGTATACGCCCGAGTGAACTTTCCCATAAAACGTTAATTTCAATATCTGGAAAGGTATTTTCAAAGAGAAAACAATATCGGGTCAGCTAGTAGAATAAAAAGTATCATATAAACAGTTGTTTACTTTTATTGGGGTTTGCTTGTGTACACAATTAGTCTAGGTACAATTTTTTTTTTCTCATTGACGAAGGTCGAATTTTTCTTTGAGGTCATCGAACTCCATCCATGAGTGATTTGCTCTTCTGTACACTATAGCCGTATAATGCCCACTTACGGCAGCATGATTCACGTTTTTTATTTGCTTGGCCTCCGTAAAAACCAACTATTCCGTGCGCCAACATTTTTTTACCCTGGTTTTTGGGATGTAGTATGGTGTTCTTGTATATTTTTCAACGCAATTGGAATGCTTGTCTCTTCAACATTGAAAATTTCCTTTTTTATCTTCAGTTGGAAAACAAAAAATATTACACAAAAAGTTTCAGATTTATCAAATTTTAAATTTATACAGGGTGATTCACGAGCGTTGTGCCAAAAAGAGAGAGCGTGTAGGTTGAGTTGAGGCAGAAAAAAATCGTATGGGAGGATGGTCTATTCCCCCCCGTTAAGCCGGGAGGGGCAATTTTCTGAAAAACTTATTTTGTAAAAAAAATATGAAAAATCAACGGCTTCGCTTACAACACCTTGCTATACCTTTCTGGAAAGCCAAAAACTTCTTCTTTTATTTTGTTTTTAAATTAAATTGTTTTAACGAATAGTTTAAAAAACATAAATTTTCAAACTCAAAATTTTCAAAAAAAAAACAAAAAAAAACATTTTTGAACTAATTTTTTTCAAAATTTTATGTAATTAAGTACTAATTTTGTTCTAAAAATTCAATGCTGTTGTTAATTTTTAGTCGAAAGCAGAAAACCGGATGCAAAAATGTTTTTCGTTTTTGAGAAATTAAATAAAAACCAAAACCACTTTTTTCTAAGGAAATCTTTGTTTATTTATTTTTACCTATCTCGACTTTTTGTTAAATTTATTTATGAAACATTAAACTTTCTTTTACTATTTGTTTTGTTATTGGAGTCTTATGAGGACTGAATATATTAGAAAAGTATTAGATTTTCAGTGCATTAACCATTTTGTTCATTGATAACGTCTGAAAACTGACCTGCACTTTTTTCTTATTATACCTGGGGCCGTGGCCACTCGCTGGCGAAGGGTTCTACCTGCTAGGGGCTTAAGATATGTTTTTTTTTATAATAAGCACGCACTCAAGGGGTTTTTGTTCCCTTTTTATGTCAAAGCACAGTGCGAGCGTTAGGGAAAGTGGGATAGATGGAGAGGATTTAGGATGAGGTGTCGGGTAACATTGGTCTTGAATTCCTGAACACTGCAGTGACTGGGGAAGACAGAGTGTGGAAGAGCGTTCCTCATTCGAGTAGTACGGCTAAAGAACGATTCTCTGAACATAACCGTACGTCCGAAGTTGGGCTCGAGGGTGAACTGATGGGCATTCCTGGAGGCGCGGGTATTACGGTTGAATATCTAAAGGGGAGGAATGCAACTGGCTATTTCACTAGAGCATATACCGTTGAACAGGGGCGAACGCAGAAAAAAATTTCGGAGGGGGTTTTAAAAAATATATAGTATAGGGTGATGGCACTGGTAGTCAGCTCTTTAACTTAATTTTTGTGTTTGCGTGGTCTTTAAAAATCCGTCATTTAATTGTTGGACGTGAAACTTAGTTTTTCCGATTTGTTGATATTTGCAAATTAGGAAAAAATACTGCGTTTTGCTACCTAAAACAAATTTATTCACTAAAATTCAAATAGAAGCCGGATTGTTTTATAGTCGGCCCCTTATATTCCAGTAGTCGGCCACGGGAATTGTCAGTAGTCAGCTACCTTTAGTAAATTAATTATTATTTGTTATTTATAAGCCGTTGTTAAATATTAAATGTATTAACAAACACTTTTTTTTTTAAAACTGTTTATTTCTAAATAAATAAAAGACAACATATAGTCTGGGAGGCGACCGTAAGATTACCTACCTCATCAGCAGAGTGGAAAATTTAGCCACCATCTAATGCTAACTGATATGAAATCTTCAAAACCAGTAGTCGGACAGACTTTTCCTGGGCCTTTTGGTGGCTATATTGCACTTCCGGTTGCGTTTTTTGGTGCTACTTATACCATGGGGAAATTGGAAAAAGTAAGTATGGAGGTCAATAGACATTTTGTCGAAGATACCAAATCATATGGTCGGACAGAAATAACGTGGGCCGTTCCCTCTATCCGACCATTTAAAAAACTGTATTTTTGGTGTCATCCTACCTCATCGGCTGAGTGGGCAGATGGGGTATCAAATGAAAGCTTGGAACGTCTACATTAAGAATCTACTGGTCGGACAAACTTTACATGGGCCAATCATGCGACCGACCGCATTTTTCAAAAAAATCTGTTAATTTCTTGAATGCTTTTCTCAACTCAGCATCAAAGTTTGTCCGACCAGTAGATTCTTAATATAGACGTTCCAAGCTTTCATTTGATACCCCATTTGCCCACTCAGCCGATGAGGTAGGATGACACCAAAAATACAGTTTTTTAAATGGTCGGATAGAGGGAACGGCCCGCGTTATTTCTGTCCGACCATATGATTTGGTATCTTCGAGGAAATGTCTATTGACCTCCATACTTACTTTTTCCAATTTCCCCATGGCATAAGTAGCACCAAAAAACGCAACCGGAAGTGCAATATAGCCACCAAAAGGCCCAGGAAAAGTCTGTCCGACTACTGGTTTTGAAGATTTCATATCAGTTAGCATTAGATGGTGGCTAAATTTTCCACTCTGCTGATGAGGTAGGTAATCCTACGGTCGCGTCCCGGACTAATACTTACAATAAAAAAAATTGTATTTCAGTCAAATATGTATTTTATTCAAAATAATCCAAGACCATTTCCAACACTTTAAAAAAGTACGTCTTCGTAATTTTATTTGAAATTTGTGAATTTCTTTTTTGTTATCGATTTTCCAGTCCTTTAAATGCGCCCACGGGCTGTGTTATATGTGTTGTATTGAGTAAAAGAGCGTACAAGATGATTCCGTCAATACGCAGAAGTCGCTTGATTCCATTGAAGGAGGAAAGGAAAGGCCATCGACTTAAAGCAGTCCTGAGCTTTTTATATTACTTTCCATAATCCGTTCGTTGAAAATATATTGACCCCATATTAGAAAAACGTTTCGGATTGTATCCAACTACTAAGAGGTAATACCATTTATCCGGCTCACTTTTTGCAACAGCTTGAGGAAGGAGCACATATGGAAACACAAGCAAAGGTGTCATCACTGAAGAGAAAAAGTACAGTGATCGCCTCATATTCGTTTCCATGTTGTACCTACAGTATAAAGATTTTTCCAACCTCTTGGCGACTCCTGGTTTTAGGGATAGGCTGAATGAAGTTTCATCTCCATTAAGAATCTTGAGGGGTCTACAAAAATACTGGCTGCGTCAATCTCTTCTAAATACTCATACGTCCCGATCGCTCGTCCTCTGCTGTTCTGAGTCCCTCAGTTCATAATGTAATGTGACATTTTGAGAAGGCCTAGTAATACGTTCCCTTGTAGGCTATCTTTGAAAGCAGTCATACGTTTGTCCTCACGATGGACGTTTGTCACCAAGAGGTCTGTGGGCTTCTGAGGAAAGCCACACTTGGCAAGGTATATGAGCCACTTAACAAGCTTGTGTTCTTCGGATAAACTAAAGACAGTTTCCGGTACCATTTATTTGTTGCTTCTCTGCAATTCTATCATGGATACGATCTTGTATCCTACCTTGAGGGACTCCGTATGCTTCTCTGATCGGCCAATTGTGGTGTTATTTGTACTAATACGTTTGAGGAACTTGTGGAATTCGCGTTTTGCTTTTTGTTCGGAACTAATCATTTTCAGAGTGCTGGAAGTTAAGATATTGCGACCATTTCCCTACATGTGAACAACGAAACCTACGAAAATGAGAAAATCGAAAATGTTTGGCAACGGCGAACCATCTACATACCTTTTATGACGAATTTAAGGCGAGCACGAGCATGTTCGTCGTCTAGGGCTTCATTTAAGTATGTGTGATTTGGTGTGGCTATGATGAAGGTTTTTTTTTGTCGTAGGTTTTGTTCGCAACCCCCGTTAGATTCATAACGACCGATGCAATGTATTTGCAAGCGGATAATTGAATTTTTGTATATATTCGTGATTCGTCGCAACTCCCGTTATTTGGGACCCACCAATCGTAATAGAATCATTAAAATTTTTCGTTTAACATAGTTTGTGAATTTGAGTTGGAAATTTATTTTGTACCATTTCTGTATTTTTTTTTTTTTTGAACAATAATGGATATTTGTTTACTGCACATATTCTTATATTTCGGAGGGGGTTTTAACCCCCAAAACCCCTACCTGCGTTCGCCCCTGCCGTTGAAGTATCTGTAAAATAGGGTGAGGCATGAGACATTACGCCGATGTTGTAGAGAAGTAAATGACTCAACGATGGTATTGTCACCAATCATTTTGAATGCTCTTCTTTGGATACTGTCCAGAAGACTTAAGTACGTTACTGGAGCACCAGCCCAAACGTGGGAGTTGTACTCAAGCTTTGGACGTATGTAAGTTTTGTAGTTTGGTAGCCTGATCAGAAGGGGAAAAAAAAATTCTTGCATCGTCTTAAAAAACCTAAACATCTTGCGGCATTTTTGGCGACATCGCGTATGTGTTCGTTCCACAAGAGAGCTCGGTGATGCACATAGCGAGAATCTCGAGATGTTCGGTTTCACTGATGCAAGTGCCACTCATGGACAGTGGCAAGGGGGGTAATATATCTCGCTTCAACGATACAAGACAGCATTGAGTTTTCGAAGCATTAAACTCTACTCGGTTTCTTATTCCCCATTGTACTGTACAATGCTGTTTAAGTCAGAGTTTAATGAGCTTATCATATTTAGCCGTTGGAGTTCCACATCCGAAGAGGAGGGATGTGAGTCTGGGAACGAATATGAAAAGCTAAGGGTACTATCGTCAGCAAAACAATGAATTGGATTAGAAGTTACAGACAAGAGATCATTTATGAAAATGAGAAAGAGGGTCGGAGACAAAACGGAGCCCTGGTGTGCTCACCAGCATTTATATTATGAGTTTCAGACTTGAACCCGTCCAATACAACTTGTATAGAACGGTTCGAGAGAAAGTTTATAATCCAACGAAGAAGGGACTCATCAATACCGAATGCACGCATTTTCGATAAGAGAACCTGGTGCCAAACTCTATCAAATGCCTTTGAAATATCAAGTGCAACAATCTTACTTTCTCCAAAACGATGTAAAGATTTGTTCCACTGTTCGGTGAGATAAACCATCAGATCACCAGTGGACCTGTTGCTGCGAAAGCCGTACTGCCGGTCATTAAGAAGCTTTCGGTCTTCAAGATATTTCTTAAGCTGATAATTTATCAGCGTTTCCATGACCTTAGAAAGAAGGGACGTAAGTGCAATCGGACGATAATTGGAGGGAGAGGAGGATTCGCCTTTTTTGGGTATAGGCTGGACAAATGCTGTTTTCCAACTACTCGGAACGAGCCCAGAAGAATAGGATAGATGTAAAAGCTTACGCAAGGGTTTTGCCAGCGATGAAGAACACCTCTTCAGAACAATAGTGGGGATACCATCCGGGCCAGCGGATTTGTGTATGTTGAGATCCTTTAGGACTCTTGCCACAGCTCGAGTGCGAAAGAAGATTTGTCCCATGGAATCATTGACGCGCTCAAGAACTGGAGGAGTCATGACACTCTCTGGCAGCGAAGAGTTGAAGGCGAACTGCCTAGCAAAAAGGCTAGCTTTCGCGAGAGAGCTAACGACTGGAGTATCATCATCAACGAGCGTTGGGACCGAGGAAGAAGAAGAATTCTTCATATTTTTCACAAATGACCAAAAATTTTTACTGCCTTTGGGACATTGCAGTATTTTTTGCCTTAGTTTTTGGTCATGTAAAAATTTGGTCCGTCGTATAAGGACATTGCAGGCCTTCCTGGCTTTAAACCTATTCCGGTTTTCCTCAGTAGGGTTGGCTTTGTAACAACGGAAACTTACCTCTTTAACCCTGATAACCTCTTTACAGCTCATATCAAACCATGCGTTCTCTTTGGGTCTGATGCTTTTAGCCCTATTCGGGATAAAAGTTCTCATTCCCAGAAGAATTAAACTTGTGAGCATATCCGCACTGGAATCTACGTCACTATCGAGGAAGCATAGTGACCAGTTAAAGACCCTGAACAAATTATTGAGACCGTCCCAGTCGGCTTTCTCGTATTGCCAAACAGTTCTCTTAAGAGCTCACTCTTTAACTGGGATTTTTTGACACGAGAAATTTGCGGATATGACGCAATGGTCAGATCGGCCTAGAGGCGATAATACACTTATTGTATATTTATCAGGGTCAGAGGTAAGGAACAAGTCAAGAGAGTTTTCTGCTTGGCCGTCAATGTCCGGTATTCGAGTGGGCTCGTTGACCAACTGAGCAAGATGGTTAAACTCAGCAAAAATCTCAGCACACACTCCTTCGGGTGTTGTCTTGCTCGAATGGAGAAGCCAGGAAGAATTGTGTACATTGAAATCGCCCGTAATAACGATTTCAGTGCGAGGATACAAGGAAACAATTCTTTGGATGGAGTCGGACAGTGAGTCAAATTCGTTAGAAGTTGAAACCCTGTCCAAATTTGGGCTTCTATAAAGGAAACAATAATGGATGATGTGCTTATTAACGGAAAATTTGAACCACATAAAATTAAAGAAAGGATTTAAATAAGAGCTGTACTGTGGTTGAAATTGGTAAGCAACATCACTTCTAATATAAACGGCGAGGCCATGGTGGGAAAGGAAAAGTGGCACTAAGTTGTACCCATGAATATGAAATTAAAGATTCTTCTCGAAACTTTCAATGCTGAAGAGAAAAGCATTCCAATTGCATTGGAAAATATACAAGAACACATACTACATCTCAAAAACCAGGTTAAACAAATTTTGGTGCACGGAATAGTAATATTACGCCAGCAGCACATCGATTTTTCCAAGAACTAGTGGAGCACAAATTAGCAACAAAATACTGAATACTTTTCGGTGCCGGCTTATGAAATGGTTCTTCTAGCGTAATAGACGTGTAGAAGACTTTTTAGTTTTATCATTAGAATTCTTACAGCGGGGATAATCAGTTTGATTTTTCGTTTTCAAATGTTTGAGTTTGCAAGTACGTACGACAGAGAACTTTCAGAAGTGTCTTATGCTTCCTATGTATATAATTTCCATCTTTGAGATCAGACGGATTAAAAACTTGTGTGAGCTTTGTACCTGTTTTTATATCGCACTTTGTCAAAACTTATATTTGACGATCAGTTTATACTGCTATGATTTTTCCCAGGGAAGTTTAACAATTCGTTTTTCATACTGCAAGCTTTGTTTTCATTAAATAAAAACTGCAGACAGGAATTGTTCTTCTTTTAAAATGGCATTTCCATAATCCAGATATCCAGATACATAAATCATGCATACTCGCCTCGTGCAGTTATAACTTATTTACATTTTCACCAACAGAATAGTATAACAATTTTATTTAATTCTCTTTTCATTTCATTTCGTTTCGCATCCTTTTTCGTCGTCATTCATTTTCATGCAGATTGAAAATAATTTGAAGTAAACAACACTATCTACTTGGGTTTAAAAAATATTGTCTTTTTTATTCCTGATTTCCGGATAAAGCGGAAGATAGACGACACACAAAGTTACATTATGTGATTAGAGTGAAGAAAAAAAATACCTCAATTTAACAAATTTAAATATTTCGCTTGGAGAGGACAACGGTGGAGGAAGGTTAACGATTTTTTCATGCAGCTAGTTGGAGTCGCCAAGCTTTTTTGAGTTTTAGTTTGTTTGTTTTTTATTTCATTTCTGGATGTGTAAAAAGATAAACTAGACGGAAAATATTCGGAAGCATATTATTTTTTTCAATTGTTTTTGTTTGTTCGTGTAGTCATCGGTTGGTGTGCTGAAATATGCAGATTTATGGGATGAATTTTAAATGAATTTTTACATTCGGAATTTTCATTACTTTTTTTTCCTCACTCATCACTTAGAATTGATGAGTGAGGTGCAAAAGCGTTGAAGCCACAAAGTTGTGTTGCTGGTGCTGCAGAAAAAAAAATAATAATCAATTGATCATAAAATACTACCATTGAAAAAAAATAAAAAAACAGGATAAACCTCCTGGATGACTTATTATAGCATAGGTGTTATGAAAAAAGTATAGGAATTGCCGAACTAGCTTTTCAGGAAGCATTGGATTACCAAGTAGATAAAATATTTCGTTTGTTTAAATAAGTTAAATCTTGTTGTAATTGATTTAAATATTCACTGCGACACACATAACCTGCTTTTATTTATCATCCTTCAGATAAGTGCGTCTGATCGATAAGAAAGCCATAACATGGAAAACAAAAATGCTTTTTAGGCATATCTACATTTTTTTTAGAACGCGGGGCGGAGAGAGAAGCGCTGCTAGCTAACAGATATTGAATTTGAGTGGGATGATAAATAAAATATATTTGACAGGAAACTAGAGCTCGCTTACTAACTTTAGTTGTTTATAACATTTGTTTAATTTGAGGGGAACTTTTCGGAGCTGTTTATCAAATCTTCCATTGGGTGGTCGATCTAGTTTTTAAATTTGTGTTCTTGTAAAATTAATGCTTGAGATAATAATTGGTCTGTTAAAACCACCAGCATAGTTACAAACAAAAATTAATAAAAAATATAACCCTTCCCAAAAAAAATCCAAATTTACAAATACTGTTTGCATTCCATAAATTCCCAGTTATATTTTTCAATTTAAGATTTATAAATTGTGCATACCTACCTATTTACCTATAAATTCTCTGTATCTTCGTTACCAGCAAAGGAACTCATATTGTAGATATAAAATTGTATTCATTGTCCAAGCGTTATGAAAACAAAGTGCAACGCACCGCTTGCTGTAAAAAATCTATTTATAATTTTTTCTCTATTTATTAAATTTCAACAAAACGGTCACGTTACACAATTGTAAATAAAATCTCGACTACAATAATAATTTTTCTTTTCTCTGGGTTCATTAAAAGTCTATATTCCTACCTACTCAAAATGATAGCGGTAGCATGCTGTTAACAAAAAATATGTGCACGACTGGGTAGTACGAACTTGCTCCTGTACTCCAAATCATAAAGTACATTAAAAAATAAAGACATGTAATTAAAATTAGAGAACCAGTGGCAACACTGCCAATCAGCGATGATGAGTCCCGTTGAGAACATGCAGCTAAACAAGAGGCATACAAAGCGGCGCTGCAAGGCACACGAGCAGCTCGTGGGCTCTATGAGCAGATAAGGAGAGAGGAGCATAAACTTCTCAGAAAGAAAAAGAGGGAGCATGAGAAGCGCGCGATCGAGGAGATAGAGGGATGTCATAACAGGAACGACGTTCAAAAGTAAAAAAAAGGTGAAACAAACCTCCAGGGCTTATAAACCCCGTACCGAAGCCTGTAGAGACCATAATGGAAACATCGTAGTGGAACCACAGTCAGTGCTCAGGATATGCAAAGACCACTTTCCCAAGGTGACTAATGGCGATGACGAGCAAAACTCCGCCAGCAATACAGATCCAATCAATTTGGGTGCAGAAGGCCAACAATTCCACCCACCCGACGCACGTTGACGAAGTGAAGATAACGACATCTAAACTTAAGTCGAACAAAGCCGCTGGAGCAGGTGGGCTAGCCGCTGAACTGTACAAAGCAGCTGGAGATGTTTTTGTTAGGAGCATGCACCAGCTCATCTGCAAAATTTGGTCGGAGGAAAGCATGCCCGACGAATGGAAACTCAGCATCGTATGCCCGATCCTCAAGAAAGGAGATCCTCTGAACTGCACCAACTACAGAGGTATAGGTCTCCTTAACATCGCCTACAAGATCTTGTCTGCCGTGCTGTGTGAACGTTTGAAGCCCTTCGTCAACAACCTGATAGGTCCTTATCAGTGTGGCTTCAGACCCGGAAAGTCCACAATCGATCAAATATTCACCCTACGGCAGATCTTGGAGAAGACCCAGGAACTTCAAATCGATACCTACCACCTTTTCATCGATTTCAAGGCCGCGTATGACAGCGTCTATAGAGACCAAATATATGGAGCAATGTCTAGTTTTGGCATCCCAGAAAAACTCGTCCGTCTGTATAAGATGACAATGGAAAACTCACGCTGTTCCATATTGGTCGGAAAAAACCTAACGGCGATGCGCTGTCATTCGATTTTTTCAACATCATTCTTGAAAAGATTGTGCCACTCCAACGTCAACACCAGAAGCATAAAAGACGACATTGATATAATTGGAAGAACACAGCTGATGTCAGTGGAGCCTTTGTGAGTCTTGAGACGGAGGAGGCCAGGAAGATGGGTCTAGCGGTTAACGAGGGCAAGACCAAGTTAATGCTGTCAACAAGAAAGGACAACCAACAATGACGTCTTGGAGCAAACGTCAACATAGACAGATTTAACTTCAAGCCAGTTAAGGACTTCGTCTACCTAGGATCCGCTATCAACTCAGACAACAATACCAGCGCTGAAATCAAACGAAGAATCACTCTTGCCAATTGCTGCTTCTTTGGACTTAGAAGGCAATTGAGTAGTAAAGTCCTCTCCCGAGTAACTAAAGTGACACTCTAAAAAACAAAACCGCACTCTACAACATCCGATGAAAACGCTTTGGGCTACTTTGAGAGAAAAATTCTTCGAGTGATTTTTGGTCTTGTCTGCATAAATTTAGAATGGAGACGAAGATTTAATCAAGAACTGTACGAACTGTTCAGCGACACTGACCTAGCCAGAAAAGTTAAGGTCCAACGACTTAGATGGTTGAGACATGTAGAGCGAATGGGAAATAATGCTCCGGCTCGTAGAGTCTTCGAATCCAAAGGATTTTTTCCTTCCCGATTTTTGCATTGGAGCACACAGGTGGTAGAGGACCTGAACCAACTTGGCGTGCGAAACTGGAGACAGCTAGCTAGGGACCGAGCTGGCTGGAGATGTTTTTTGGATGAGGCCCTGGTCCGACTTGGGCTGTAGCGCCACCATAAAATAAATAAAATTCATAAATAAAAATTTAAATAGAAATATGTACCTCAAACCCAGATTCAATCTGAAAAAACATTGATGGCATAAGATTTCATAAGAAATTCTTTATTTTTCAATTTTTTTTAATCCTTGGCGTTTTTTTTTAAATTAATTTTTTATATATAAAATTTTTAAAATTAATACGGGTATATGTAGTATTGAAGAATATGAAAATATACATTGATTTAATATAAGAAAATTATCGTAAATTTTTTTAAATTCACTCCAAGAGTAGGTACCAACATTTAAAAAATCAACTATGTCAAGTTTCGGCAAAACGCAGAGTGGTTAACTGATAGTTTATTATATGATTTTGCTCTGCAATAATAGTTGCAAACCAGCTCTTTATGTCTCTGCATTTGGGTTAAAGATCTTGCTAATCAGAAAGTAGAAACTAAAGCATTAAGGGGCGGAATCTTCATATTAAGAAATAATTCTTTCGGCTTTATGTTTATAAAATAGGCACAGACTAGACTGATTTAAGTTAAAAAAGTTTTATAAAAATGATCAAACAATGGCTTTCAAGTCGCAACTCTGTGACATCAATCAATCTTCCAAAGAGAAGGCATTGTTCTTGCATAAAGCACCTAATCCCAACAAACATCACGCTCACCCTCAGTTTTGTTTATTTTGTAAGTTTCACAATGAATGTACGGGAATGTTCAAAAGAGATGCCTTTTTGTGTTCCTACTCGTAAAACAACAAATTGATTGATGACAGTTTTTGAATTGCAAACTTTTTTGGGAGATTTTCTTCATGTTTCGGTTTTTTTCTTATTCTTTCGTCTTATTTCGCAACAATTCATCCGCAGCAAGTAGCAGACAAAAAATGAAACTTAACCCACACACAATATGACAAAGAAAACGACATTAATGCGACACATGGTGTCGACGGACGTTCTTCGAACAAAGTAGCAAAATAATTCTATTTAATAATGTTTTTGTGCATTCGTGTATGAAAGAAGAAGAGCACAACTAAGCCAAAGACAAAAATATATAAAAAAATAAAAGAAAATTTAAGGAATTTGTCAAGACTTTCGTCTGCAAACTTAGGTTTTGGAGTATGAGCCAAGACATTTTCGATTTTTTTTTCAATTTGCTCAGAGAAGGAGAAAATACATCCGAATGAACTTAAACAAAGTGAAAAAGAACCTAAAGAAGAATATTCAATTCTTTCCACCATAGCAATCATAGTGTATATAACTTTCAATGGAATTTACATAAGTTTATCCAAAAAGCACAAAGTCAGTGTATCAAGTTGAATATTCCAATGAGTGGAGGAGGTACTTTCAAGTCATTTGGACATGGACGCACAATTTGAATAGTATTTCTTCGAGAGCCTCGCCAAATATAGAATTTGATTTTTCCTGACGATTTTACAATAACCTTTTGACTAAAACATATAAGTACTTTCATTGGCTGTTAGAATACTTGTAAGTTCTTATTTTGATGTAAAATAGCTGTATAACTGTTTCGGTTAAGATTGTGAGTAATATCGATTTGAAATTGCACGAAAATGAAAATTTTAAAAATATCTCGGCTACCAGGCCTCCAAAAAATGAGTTACCTATTGAGTTGGACCAGAATTTTAGCAAGATTGCCTGGGAAAATTGAGAGATAAGTCAATTTGAAATCACAGGTAATTTTCTGAGGGCAGAAGTTAAAAAAAAATATTTTTTTACTATAATCTTATAACCGAGTGCTGAAAAAAAGATTCGCTTTCAATGGTAGATAGAATACCTGTATCCAGTCTGATATTTTTCGTTCAACAGCCGATTGCTGTTTAGCTTGGATTCATATCCAGTCCTCTTTGCCACGATCACATATGATATTCTAGTATGAAACAATTCCAAGGATGGCTCCTTGGTGGTTGTTTTGGAATAGTTCTTTGGGTCATTATTCGTCATTAAAGTCATTAAAGTAAAAAGAAGCGTTTAAAATAAGAACAAATCTATAAAACACGTATACGCCCGAGTGTACATTTTTATTGCATCCATAGTAATATACGAAATCTCTATATCTTTTTTATATTTTTATATATATAAAAATGTTATGTTGGTTTGTGTTCGCTACAAAAACTAAAAAAGTTCTGCACCGATTGAGCTGAAATTTTAACATGATATAAAATCCGTATCAAGGATTGTTTTTATTTATTTATTTTTGCATCAGTCACTAATCACAAACAAACACAAACAAACAACAAAATTAAAACAAAACTGATCAATTCACAAATATTCAATTTCAATTGAAATTGTCAAACTTTAGTTGAAAATTTATTATTTTCAAATCATCGTTTCAATATGTTTGTTGTAAGCTCCATAAAGAAGCTCGATGATGCACCACGTGCATCCCAGAAACTGACGCCCTGACTTTGTCTGCTGAAGGACCTGGGAGCAAATTCTCCCCTTCAGTCCATTATTTTGATTGTTCTTTTGTTTAAAGTGTGAAATGATGGACCCATTTTTCATCCAACGGAATGGCTCAAGATAATAATAACCATCGGAAATGTGCATGTGTAGGTACATATTATGTTTATAGAAGTGAAATCGAAAATCATGAAAAAATATCTTGGGCCTGCCAAGAATTTGGACAGAAAACCCAAACCCATCGAATGATAAATCAAAAGAAAGGTCTCCTTGAACTCTATTCAATGAAATGAGTTCAAAGTTTTTTTTTTAAACCTTGCAGCCAAGATAGGTATGTATGTATTTGAAAACATTTTCCCGAAATTTCGATATCGATGCCTCACAAGTTTCCTCGACAACCAGTGTATAATTGTCCATCAATAAAGAAGCCTTAAATTATTATATCAGTCATTAAAGGCGAATATTTTTTTGAGCAATCGGTTATACCTTCAGTTTTTTGCAAAAAATAATTAATATTGATTTTCGTCTTCAGAAAATTTTCCGCGATTTCAAATCGCAAGGTTTCTCAATATTTATCGCTGGAAGTCAATTATTATAAGTCTGTGTTCCCTCTATCCGTCACTGAAAACTAAAACTAACCAGGCATCCTGGTCACTGAATTTTGATCTTTTTTGCTTGGGCCCCATTTCAACGCGTAAGGTGTGGTACAGGAGTTTCGGTCAAACTATAGTTTGAGTTATTTTTAATAATGCATGTACTTATACATGTGTAAGGCCTTTGATTATGTTTGAGCTATTAAGTTTGAATCACTACTTTTGTATCAGTGGAGTGTTTGCCACCGATTTTTGAGGGAATGTTCGGGTAGTGGCGTACATGGGTTTTAAACAAGCCGTTTATGTTATATAGCCTGGTTAGCGGGTAGTGGAGTAGCGGGGTAGTTGATAGCGGGTGACGGGTTGTAAATGTGGGGTAGCGGGGGTGAGTAGCGAGTAGCGAGGTAACAAGGCAGCTGGGTAAGGGGTACCGGGGTAGTGGGTAGCATGTAGAAGTAGCGGATAGCGGGTAGCAGGTAGAGGGAAGTAGGGTAGCGGATGCAGGGTAGTGGTAAGCGTTAAGAAGTAGTGGGAAGAGGTTAGCAGGGTAGCTTATCAAAGTAAGAAATAGTGGGTAGTGGGTAGCAGGTAGAGGGTAGTGGGGTAGTGGATAGAGGGTAGCGGGGAGTGTGGTTGCAGCGTGTACAAAAAATTAGGTCTTTTATTTATCTATTGAGGCATTTGCAATCAGAATCAATAAAGCTCAAGGTCTATCTTTAGAATTGTGTGGTTTATATTTAGATGCGGATTGCTTTTCACATGGCCAAATGTATGTTGCGTGTTCCCGACCCAAATCAGATAGTCTTTATATTTCAGCAGACAGCGGAAAAACAAAAAATATTGTATATCCACAAGATTTGCAAAATTAAACTTATATGAAATGTATTCTTTGTTTTGTTTCTCATTTCTCTACCATTCAGTCACAATGTGCCACTGCAAAGCTTGGTAGGGTACAACTAGTATATATATAAATATAAATCGCAAACTTCACACATAATTAGCACATAAAGAGCCCATAATTATCGTAAAGGTCCCAATCGTTTGTGCTCATATTGGTTTGCCAACTTAATAGACGTTACCTGTAAGCCCTTTATTTGATGAAAAATTGTATAACTGTTGTCGACGCAAATTGTAAGAAATATATCGATTTGAAAATGCGGGAAAGTATTTCCGAATAATTAACATTTTAGCCAGTATCTCGGCTACCAGACCTTCAAAAAACTTAAAACCCATTTCGATGAAACTCTGTTCAACCAGACCTTTCTATTGATGTATCATTCGGTGGGTTTTTTAAGATTTTTTTTTCGAAAATCATGAAGCAATTGATTTCGCTAAATTCAACATCTCTTTTTTTTTTTTTTTTTTTTTTTTTTTTTTTTTTTTTTTTTTTTTTTTTTTTTTTTTTTTTTTTTTTTTTTTTTTTTTTTTTTTTTTTTTTTTTTTTTTTTTTTTTTTTTTTCAAAATTCATTTTATTTCATTCACTTATACAGGGTGATTCACGAGCGTTGTGCCAAAAAGCTAGAGCGTGTAGGTTGAGTTGAGACAAGAAAAAAATCGTATGGGAGGGGGGGTCTATTCCCCCCCGTTTAGCCGGGAGGGGCAATTTTCTGAAAAATTGACTTATTTTGTAAAAAAAAATATTAAAAATCAACGGCTTAGTTTACAACACCGTGCTATACCTTTCTGAAAAGCTAAAAACTTCTTCTTTCACCTTGTTTTTAAAATAAATTGTTTTAACGAATAGTTTTAAAAAAATCAATTTTCAAACTCAAAATTTTCAAAAAAAAAGCCAAAAAAAAATTTTTGAACTAATTTTTTTCAAAATTTTATGTAATTAAGTACTAATTTTGTTTTAAAATTTCAATGTCTTTGTTAATTTTTAGTCGAAAACAGAAAACCGGATGCAAAAATGTCTTTTTGTTTTTGAGATATTAAAAAAAAACCAAAACCACTTTTTTCTAAGAAAATCTTTGTTTTTATTTTTACCTATCTGGACTTTAAGTATAATTTACTAGTTTAATTTATAAATTTAATTTTTTGTAATTGGAGTTTAATGAGGACTCAATAAAGTAGAAAAGTATTGGATTTTCCCTGGATTAATCATTTTGTTCATTGAAAACGTCTGAAAACTGATCTGCAATTTTTTCTTACTATACCTGGGGCTGCGGCCACTCGCCGGCGAAGGGTTCTACCTGCTGGGGGCTTAAGATAATTAAACCGCAATTTTTCTTGAATGAAAAAATAATTAACAACCTAAAGGTTAATAAAAGGCACCGCATATTTACTTAACAACCATTTACAATTAAAATATTAATTCATCAACACATAACAATAACAAACTCATATGTTCGAGAAGAGTAAGCGGACAGGAACTTCTGCTACGGTTTAACTTATTGTCGAGATCGGGAAGCCGACAGACTCTACGCTGAAAGATATCCCAATAGATGGCGCCCAAGTCGTAGCATGTTTTCAAGAATCCGCCGACGAGAGCACGGAGAGCTAGAAGTGAAAGGTCAATGGCAGGCGTTATCAATGAACAAAATGATTAATCCAGGGAAAATCCAATACTTTTCTACTTTATTGAGTCCTCATAAAACTCCAATTACAAAAAATTAAATTTATAAATTAAACTAGTAAATTATACTTATAGTCCAGATAGGTAAAAATAAAAACAAAGATTTTCTTAGAAAAAAGTGGTTTTGGTTTTTTTTTAATATCTCAAAAACAAAAAGACATTTTTGCATCCGGTTTTCTGTTTTCGACTAAAAATTAACAAAGACATTGAAATTTTAAAACAAAATTAGTACTTAATTACATAAAATTTTGAAAAAAATTAGTTCAAAAATTTTTTTTGGCTTTTTTTTTTGAAAATTTTGAGTTTGAAAATTGATTTTTTTAAAACTATTCGTTAAAACAATTTATTTTAAAAACAAGGTGAAAGAAGAAGTTTTTAGCTTTTCAGAAAGGTATAGCACGGTGTTGTAAACTAAGCCGTTGATTTTTAATATTTTTTTTTACAAAATAAGTCAATTTTTCAGAAAATTGCCCCTCCCGGCTAAACGGGGGGGAATAGACCCCCCCCTCCCATACGATTTTTTTCTTGTCTCAACTCAACCTACACGCTCTAGCTTTTTGGCACAACGCTCGTGAATCACCCTGTATAGTCCAAGAGACGGCTGCTCAATCCCACTCTACATGTCGTCCCGAAACTAAATGTTGAAAAACCATTTGTTGCTGTCTGGGATAACTCCAAACCGACAACTTGCCTGACTTTAAGTGGTGCGTTATCATAGTATTTAACTAATGAAAATGCAAAAATCGACAAAAATATGTTGCATAACGTCCCGGGATAAAATTTACAGTTTTGGAAAGCTTTTTAACTGCCCATTCCAAAAACATGGACTTGCCACCCCGTATTTGGTGCAAAGACCGTGGCAAGTCACTTTAAATGACGCGATATTCGGGGAAAATATGTCACATCGCGTCCCGACTTGAAATTTTGCTAGAATGTTTACCTCAATGTTTTTAAGCTAATGGCGTCAACTTGCCAGCGCTAATTTGGTGCAAATCTAAACTTGCCAGCATTCCAAATTAGCGCGCGAATAACGAGAAAAACGAAATAATGTGTGATGAGTTAAGATCCACATAGCTTATGTTGGTGACTCCTTATTATATGTTTTATGACCACATGTTTTCCAACAACTTATTCGGTTACTCTATTGATACCCCTTGGTAATAGCATATCTAGGCCTTTATAATTTTATTTTTAAAAACACAGAAATCGTCTATTTAAGTTAAATTTTTAGTTAATTTTTTTCAAAATTTTATGTGATTAAGTACTTATTTTGCATTCAACATTCAATACTGTTAATAATTTTGAATATAAAAAACAGTAACGTAAAAATAAAAAAGTTTTTTCTTAAAGCAAAAAGTGATTTTGGTTTTTTCTTTATTTCTCGACAATGGCAAGGTATTTTTCAATCCGGTTTACTGTGTTCGACTAAAAATTAAAAACAGCATTGAATGCTGAAAACAAAATTAGTACTTACTAACATAAAATTTTGAAAAAAAATTAGTTCGAAATTTAAGAATTTTTTTTTTCAAAATTTTAAGTTTGAAAATTAATTTTTCTAAAACTATTATTTAAAACAATTAAATTTAAATACAAAATGAAAGCCTAAGTTTTTGGCTTTGCAGAAAGGTATAACACGTTGTTGTAGATGAAGCCGTTGGTTTTTAATATTTTTTTAAAAAATAAGCCAATTTTTCAGAAAACTGCCCCTCCTAGCTAAACGGGGGGAATAGGCCCCCCTCTCCCATACAATTTTTTTCTTGTCTTAAGCCTACTTACACATATGGCTATGTGGCACAACGTTTTGTTTTAACATATGGGTGAAGGAGGAGTTAGTTATTGATTAAAATAAAGTTAAATTTAATATAGCCTGGCACACTTTTCGTTAGGCAAGCTATCATATTCATATATGTTTTCAAACTAAATTTCTTAAACAAAAGTTTCAGCCGGTTAACAGTTCGGTGAAGGTCGGCCTTCAGCGGCTCTTAGACTACTAGCAAGAAAGAATTCCAGTGATCTTGCAAAACGTATGTTATGAATTATATTGGTAAGTTTAAATATGAACGTAACTTATTGTTGAAAACATTGGTTTTATATTAAATTTTTCATATTTTATTTCAGATGCAATAAAATGTACACTGGGGCGTATACGTGCTTTTTTTTATAGATTTTTTAATATTGTATACGCTTTTAGTTTACTTTTTGCTTGGGAGCCTTACGTTTTTTGTATGGATTTCAATCTTGTTATTTTTAAAAACCTCATGTTTGATAAATTTTGGAGCTAGCTTTTTTCTTCGATCATCTGCTTCAAATAAAACTTCACCAGGGATAAAGTGAGAAGGTTTGTCTCGAGATTTTTAAGTCAATCGTTTCTTTATTAGTTAAACATCTGTCCTTTACTGAATCCGTCTAGTTGTATGGAACTCTTGAATTTAAAAGTTAAGTACCTGTTATTTACTAATTGCCTTGCTCAAAATGGAGAGAGATATCATTGGTAGACTTTTGGGGATAGCTGTTGAAAAGAAAGTCGACATCGAGTTTTGCCTCACTTTTCCTCTTGCTCCAGTTCCTCCAGCTTTATTCAACTATTCCAGTGATATGCATAAGACTGAAAAATCCTTACTAGGCCACCTTTTACGATCTCGCGTCAAGGCGGTGTGCCCACCTCGTGCCGATGTAGATGTGATTGACGGGTTTTACTTTTTGTATCAGCTTGGAACCACCCTTCTACAAAAATTCGGAAAAGTAGCTGAGTCCATTTTGCAAAAAATTTGCAGCACTTCTTCAAAAGAAATTCATCTTATTTTCGATTGGTACTTCCAGCCTTCAATAAAAGATATTGAAAGACAGAGTCGCAATGAAGTTGACGTTCAATTTGCCATACAAGGTCCGCTTCAACCTCGTCCAAATAACTTTAAAGATTGTTTTAAAAATGTTCGCTTCAAAGAGTCTTTAGTACATTTTGTAGCTACTCACTGGGCGAATGATGAAATGGGTCCAATTTTTGGTGACAAGAAAGTGTTCACAACAGTTGGTGAACAATGTTTTTCGTTCTCCGTTTCAAATAACCGTGTAATTAAACAGAAAGAGAGTAACTTCGAATGCCAGCATGAAGAGGCAGATACAAGGGTTATGTATCACATTTCCAAATTGGCATCCAATTCAAAGGTTGTCGTAAAAGCCTCGGACACTGATATTCTAATCATTTTACTGGAAAATTTAAGTAAAGTGCCTGGAATGTCAGTTTGGATGACGTCTCCAAAAACACGGAAAGCGAGTCGTAGTTACGACCAAGTATGCATAAATTCACGGAATTAGCATCGATCCTCGGACCTACGTTGAATTCCGCCCTTCCAGCATTTCATGCGTTCACTGGTTCAGATTTTACAGCGTCTTAATCGAGGAAAAGTGAAACCGTTAAAGATTTTAGAAGACAACGTTTTCTTTCAAGAGGTTTTCGCTTCTCTGACCCATCCAGCTGATATCTTTGACGACGAAAAAATTTATGCTATTCAAGAATTCACTTGTTTGATGTATAAAGTGAAAGGTTGCAATAGTGTTAACAATGCACGATTTCAGCTTTTTCAGAAAAAATACGGCAGAACGAAGGAGAATGAAAATTTTTTGAAGGAAGTGAAAGGTTTCGATTCCAGTACAATCCCGCCATGCTGGAAATCTTTGAAACAAAAAATGTTGAGAACAATATATGTAAATTCCATGTGGTTAAATGCAACAGTTGCATCCTGCGTAAACTTTTCTGCAGAAGACTGTGGTTGGTTCATTGAAAACGGGGTTTTTAAACCACGCTGGTTTGCCGGCGAGTCAACACCTCTCGATGTTGAAGATGTCATATGCATTGCAGAAAATGACAATTTAAATAATGATGACTTTGATGTCAAGTGATGATTCTGACACGTATTAGACGATGATAGTTTCGTAACTATGTTTTTTATTGAAGTTAATTATTGTTAATAAAACGAACTGATTTATTCATTGAGGTGTGCAATTTTCAATTTTTTCTAAACTTGCAATGAGGGGAATAATGGGAATAATGGAACAGAGAAGGGTTTTGGTGCTAGGTTTGTATTAGCGCACACCTCATTGTGGCTTAAAAACAATTAATTTAATTATTTGGATTATTATTTCGTTTTTCTAGTTATTCGCGCGCTAACTTTGAATGCTGGCAAGTTTAGATTTGCACCAAATTAGCGCTGGCAAGTTGACGCCATTAGCTTAAAAACATTGAGGTAAACATTCTAGCAAAATTTCAAGTCGGGACGCAATGTGACATATTTTCCCCGAATATCGCGTCATTCAAAGTGACTTGCCACGGTCTTTGCACCAAATACGGGGTGGCAAGTCCATGTTTTTGGAATGGGCAGTTAAAAAGCTTTCCAAAACTGTAAATTTTATCCCGGGACGTTATGCAACATATTTTTGTCGATTTTTGCATTTTCATTAGTTAAATACTATGATAACGCACCACTTAAAGTCAGGCAAGTTGTCGGTTTGGAGTTATCCCAGACACCAACAAATGGTTTTTCAACATTTAGTTTCGGGACGACATGTAGAGTGGGATTGAGCAGCCGGCTCTCCTACTATATCTACTTACATACTAGACAATGAATTCAAAACTAGCTTATGAACTAAAATCTTATATTTAACTTACTGGCCCCAACCGGGCGCTCTAAGGAATTCATGATTGACTTAAAATTAATGCCTTTCGGCCTATGAACTATGTGTTTTATTTACTTTATTTTTGTTTCTTGTTAGAAAAATTTAAAAAACTAACACGGTGATTCAACATCTCTATATATATAAAAATGGATGTGTGTTTGTTTGTTTGTTTGTATGTCTCTTATAGACTCCGAAATGGCCCAACGGATATTTGTGAAATTTTCATGGTTCATACTGTTGCATTCAGTGATGATTTCTGTGAAAAAAGAAATTGGAAAAACCTCATGGAAGAGTGGGAAAACTGGAAAAACCAAACAAAGGTCGGAAATTTGATTTTTTTTGCTTGGAATTTTTTGTTTCAAAATGGGTTTTCGAATGGAAAAACAGAAAGTTCATGATGAAAAACTCGGAAAACTCATTGGGAAAATTGCATATTATTGCAGGTGCATTTGTTTTCAAATCGAAAACTGGAAAATTTCAAAATGGGTTTTCCAATGGAAAATAGAAAGTTCTGATGAAAAACTCGGAAAACTCTTTGGTTTTCAAAGGGAAAATTGCATATTATTGCAGGTGTATTGGTTTTCAAATGGAAATTTGAAAAATTTCGGAATGGGTTTTCCAATGGCAAATAGAAAGTGCATTGATTCTTAAATAGAAAAATGGAAATTTTTTGATTGGGAACTCGGAAAACTCTACGAGAGCACGAAGAACTTCAACATTGAATTTAAGGTGCATTGGTTTGTTTGTATGTCCAGTTTGGACTCTTAATCCGCTCAATCCTCAATGCAATTTTATAAAATTTTCATTGTATAAAAATAATTTTTTGAGAAAATCTTACGGGAAAGTCAGCAAATAAGGTGGATAAGCTGTTTTAAATTCTGATTTTTGTGAAATAGTCAAAACAGAGAAGTTTTTGAATTTTTCAAAGAAATTTGCATTTTATTTCATGCTTTAATGAAAGAAGAATGTTAGTTGTAGAGCTTGAAAAAATTCAGATATGGAGTTCTCTATTTCAATCGAAGGGTGGCGAGACGAAGTTCGCAGGGTCGGCTAGTATTTCATAGTTCTCATTATCTTGAGCTTATTGGTGAAAGCCATACTCAATTCCCATCTCTAATTGCGGAGATATTATTGCATACTTAAAGGTGAGAAATTTTATTTTGAAGGCACCTGAATGCCACCCTCTGGCTATGAATTTTCGCTATGATTCTTTTGCATGGATACGTTCACCTTATTTAAGATTTGTTTATGAGACAGTTACACAATTTTTTTCTTAAATGTTGGCTAAGTTTTGTTTTCCAAAACTATCATCGAAAACAAAATTCAATTTGTATTTTAGCTGGAAGTGATATCATTTGCTTTCATATTGCATGTAAAATCCTTCTAAATATGTATTTAAACTTAAACAAGTGTGTAAAATTTATAAAATTCAAGTTTCTAATATTCAAACACTCCCAGTGGGAAAATGGAAGGATTATGGGGCTACGAAAATAACTACTGAAATTCCCGCACTGCATTGCTATGCAATTAATAATGGATTTTTGGAAAACTTTCTTCATTTCATAATAATATGGGAACGAAGATACGAAATTATGCAAATTTCGAGAGGAACATACACAAGATTCGGTTTGGTGTGAAAATCAAGTGGAAGTTGTGCAATCTTAAATCCCGTATAAATCTCGCATCTGCATATATCCAGCTTTATGTGTGGAATTATAACTATGAGGAAGTTGACAAAAAAAAAAGAATACAAAACTTTAGTGTTCGCGCTCTCAGTTCGAGGAACAAAACAAATTGTTTAACAGGAATGCATTTAATTTATGCAA
This sequence comes from Sphaerophoria taeniata, assembly GCA_943590905.1. NCBI lineage: Eukaryota > Metazoa > Arthropoda > Insecta > Diptera > Syrphidae > Sphaerophoria > Sphaerophoria taeniata. The sequence goes on from OX016542.1 coordinate 69,640,753, forward strand.
ATTTCATTATTTTTATGTAGGTATAGGTGATTAATTTGTGTTGTTTGTTGTTACAAATTTAGAATAAAAAAACTAAGCAAATACGAAAAGATGGTGAAAATAGTTTTTGCACAGAATTTGTAAAGTATATAACATTCAAGGCTTACTATTTTTATCTTTTTCAAAACAAAATAAAACATTTAAAGTTCTTTTTTTGTTTTTACACACTATTAGAAAAGAATTAGTCGTATGGGCTAATAGCAAGCACCGTTTTACGTTTGCCAACACAGGAACTGTGTTATACCTCCGGCTCATCCCTACGTGTGGTGTTAGTTGTTATTAGTCACATAAATAAACTATAACAAATAACATAGCACACATAAATAATTAACATTAAATAAACAAAAAACATGTGAAAAAATTAACAAAAAACATTTAAGTAAGTGGAACACTGGTTTTTAAAATTATTTATTATGTGCATCACTCAGCTGTTTCACTCAGCTATTAATATATTTATAGTATGTTTAATATTTATGTCTGATATATAAATTGAAATATCAATAGTAAAATATTCATTCTGTTTTTTTTTAATCCCACGCCTCTTTCCCCCCCCCCCCCAGATACCGCACGCGCTGGGGTCCATTTTCACCGAGTACGATTAACAGTTACGGTTGTTAGTCGTATCGGCACTTAATTAGAAATTCTTTGGAATAAATAAAATAAAAAAGAAGTTATGGCGATACGAATATTTGGAAGATAGGAGTTTGGGACTGCTTAATGCAAGCAGGTATAAAGGAAAACAAAATTTTAAATTAAAATATTACAAAAAGTAAAAATAAAAGAAAAAAATGCAAAATTTTAAAATCAAAAATTTTAAAATTTTAAATTCAAAAAAATTTTAAAACATGAAAGAAACAAAGAAAAAAGCAAATACGCGTGTAGAAGACACTTGTCAAGTTATTAAAAAAAAATAAAATTAAAAAAAAATATCAAAATAAGAGTCCGTTTTTTTTAAGCAAATGAAAAAAAACATGAAAAGACAACATACAAATTTACAAAATACAAAAAAAAAGATATTTAAGAACGTGGTACACTGGTCTTAAGAATTTGTTTTAAAATGTATTTATTGATATGAAAATCAAATAAGTTTTCATTCGCATTCAAAAGCTTACTCATTCTTGTCAGTGGCTCATGCATTCCGTAGTTTGTTCTATGTTTAGGAACTTTAATCAAACTATGAGAACGCAAATTATGATCTCCACCTCGATAATTAAAGAGGATAGAATTTAGAATATCTGGAGCATCAGTGACACCAGTAATAATTTGATGAAGGAAAACAATATCATTATTTGTTCTCCTTTGACAAAGTTTTTGCATCTGGAAAAATGCAAGTCGATCATCATAAGAAGGGATATTATTGGGGTCAATCCATTGAAGCCCTTTAAAGGCGAAACGTGTGAAATTGCGTTGAACTGATTCTAGTCTCTCAATATGTATCTCATAATGAGGAGACCAAACTTGTGATGCATATTCGAGATGGGGTCGAACTAGACTGTTGTACAAGCTAAAGGTAACGTTAGGGTCAAGAAATTCCTTGGACCAACGCTTAATAAATCCTAACATTGAGTTAGCTTTGTTGACGATGTTGTTAATGTGTTCTGAAAAATCTAATTTGGATGTGAAAAGAACTCCTAGATCCCTAACCTTAAAGCCACGGGATAAGATGTGTTGGGAGATAACATAATCATAATGATGTAGGATTTCGCTTTTTTGAATTGTCATTGCCTGACATTTTCCTGGGTTAAGATTTAAATTATTCTTTTCACACCATACAATAAACTTATTAATATCATCTTGCAGTTGAATGCAATCTTCATTGCATGAAATATTTTTGAAGATCTTCATATCATCTGCAAAGATAAGAATTTTACTATTACGAACACTTAACGGTGCATCGTTAATAGCTAAAATAAATAAAAGGGGCCCTAGATGACTACCTTGTGATACACCCGACTTGGCGATGAAAGATTTTGAGTAAGCGTTTCTGAACTTTACTTGGTAAGATCTATTATCAAGATAAGAAGAAATCCATTTGACGAACCCTGGAGGAAAGCCATATGAATTCAATTTAAACTTGATAATAGTATGAGAAAGTTGATCAAACGCTTTTGAAAAATCGGTGTAAACGCAATCAACTTCCTTTCCACTTTCTACGGAATTTAAACATTTATGCAAAAATTCAAGAAGGTTTGTCACCGTTGAACGTTTCTGCATAAAGCCATGTTGTTCAAAGCATATGATATTTTTGGTGTAGAAGACTAAATTATCACAAACAACTTTCTCAAAAAGCTTTGGAATGCAAGACAGTTTAGATATAGGCCTATAATTCGTAATATCAGACTTGTCTCCTTTCTTGAATACAGGTGTTATGTAAGCAGTTTTCCACATGCTAGGGAATTTTCCTAGTTTTAACGACAATTCAAAATATTACGTAGAGACAAGGCCAAAACCGTCCTACATTTTTTTAAAACAATAGGTGGAATACCATCGGGACCAAAAGAATAGTCTTCCTTAAGAAGGCACATACAGTTAACAAGTTTATCGAAGTCGATAAGAACATTGTTGAAAGTTACTTGGGGACAAATTCGCAGATAATCAAAGAAATCAGTATCCACAGTTACGGGAGTATCGATGAAAGACTGACTAAAACTACTTGCAAAAGCACCACAGATTTATTTATTTATCAGAATTACAGTTCAAAACAGTATTATTGTTGAAGTATCAGGAACTTAGCTTTAAGTCACTTGTTTCAACATACAAACATCAATCTATGTTTTGATTTGCTATTCAATTCTGACTTAGAGTTTTTCTTCACTTTGAATTTTACTTTTCGCCTTAGAGGTTATTTTGAATTTATTAAATTACATTTTATATAAAAGCATCAGACTTTTATTTGTTGTTGAAAACTCAACATTTTGGCGACGAGGATTGGTGAAACTCAACTCACCGACAATGGATAAGGCAGCAATAGAAATATTGATGTCGCAGCAACAAGCGTTTATGGAAAAGATGTTTGAGTCCAACAAACAATTTATGGAGAAGGCTTTACAGAAGAGTTCAAGCGTTTCTTCATCATCGATTCCACCATTTCGCCAGTTTGATTCCGAAAAAGAAAGTTGGGAGAACTATCTTTTTCAGCTGCAACAACATTACAAGGCAAATTCCCAAGAAGACGATAGCCTCCAGAAGTCGCATTTTCTGTCGGAGTGTGGTCCAGACGTAAACGAACTACTGAAGAAGCTCTTTGAAACAGAGAATGTAAGTACGCACACTTTTAAAAGAACTCACGGAAAAACTAACTCGCCATTTTTCGACCAAATTGCATGTGTTGGCTTCGCGCTGTAAATTTTTCCGCACAAAAATGTCTCCTAGCCAATCGTACGCGGAGTGGATCGCGGACTTAAAAGGAGTGGCAAGAAGCTGTGCTTTTGTTTGCGGTAAGGAAGGTTGCAGACAATCATATGCAGATATGATGATACGCGATATGATAGTGTTTCATACTCCACATGATGCAGTCCGCAACGCAGCCACACAAAAGAAAAATCCTACACTAGAAGAAATAGAGGATATTGCCACCGCTTATGAATCCACCCAGCTTGCAAGTGACATTCTTAAAGACAAAGGAAAGTCTATTCCTGCTGCTGAGGTAAACGCAGTCAGTGCAGCCAGTAAATTCAGGAAAGGTAATGATAACCAAGCAAGAAGGTCCTGTCCAGGTTGCAATATTTACTACGATCGAAACGATTGTCGTCATTTGGATTCAGTTTGTGACCTCTGCAGTAAGAAGGGTCATATTAAAAGCGTTTGTTTGTCAGCAGCACAGAGATCCGAAGGTGGAACTTCAGTTACCAAAAAATATCAGAAGTACAGGCGATCAAAGTCACATGGCCGTGCTGTGAAGAAACAAGGCACGCAGCACAGCAAGAAAGAATATGAATCAGCACATTCCATTCATCACCTAGATGAAGAGACGTCAGAACCTACAGAAGTGAATACGAAAACACACTGTTCAGCTCCAGATGAGGTGTCATCAGCTTGGGAGATGGAGCGAAGAGGACGTAAGATGTTTTTACGCTTAGACATAAATCGTACCCCAATAACCTTTCAGGTAGATACAGGGGCTACTACTTCACTCATTGGATTGGAGAGTTTCAGAGAACTTAAGAATCTCCAATTGTCACCCACAAGTCGTAGTCTCCGGGCTTATGGTGATACTCACGGTACAATGGCATAAAGAGACGAGGCAGCTAACTTTGCTCGTCGTTGACAGTAGTAGTGCCTCGAATATAATGGGACTTGATTGGTTCGAAGCTTTCTAGTTCAAGATTAAATATCCGAACGAGGAGAAAATATTGCAGTTATTAGAAGTACCTCGTGATCAACTCGCGAAACAGGCACAAGCACTTTGTGTTGAGTACAAATCCGTATTTTCATCCGAACTTGGCTGTAGCAAACATTTCGTTGCTCATCTCACGATGAAACCTGGTAGTCATCCACGTTATTTTAAGCATCGGCCAGTTCCTTTTGCTCAACAGGCCGCTGTCAAAAAGGAAATTGAGAGGTTAACTAGTTTGGGTATTTTACGAGCCGTAGAAACTAGTGAATGAGCTGCTCCCATCGTAGTCGTCAAGAAGCAAAATGGAGATCTTCGACTATGTGGTGATTTCAAGGTCACCGTAAACCCTCAATCGGAAATAGATAGACACCCTGTTCCCCGTATTCAAGAACTATTTTGCCGTCTTCAAGGCGGTCGACTTTTTACAAAAATCGATCTGTCTGACGCCTACCTTCAAATACCACTTGACGATGCTTCTAAACGTCTCTGTGTCATCAACACGCATCTTGGATTGTTCGAATACCAGCGTCTTCCTTTTGGGATCGCAAGTGCGACTGGGATTTTTCAACGCTATATGGAGCAACTAACAGCTGATCTGGACTTTTGTGTGTCATATTTGGATGATATAATCGTTTCAGGTCGAAATGATGCTGAGCACCTAAAAAATCTCAAGACACTTTATCAACGTTTCGAAGATCATGGATTGAAATGCCGTTTAGCGAAATGCAAATTTGCAGAGTCTGAAATTGAATACTTAGGGCACATTATTGACGATAAAGGCATAAGACCATCAGAAACGCGAGTTAAAGCCATCAGTAACTTACCACAACCACAAAACTTGAAGGATTTGGAAGCTTTCCTTGGTAAATTAAACTATTATAACCAATTCATACCTAATTTTGCACGGTTAGCTGCATCGCTTAACAAGCTCACATCCAAAGAAGTACCATTTATCTGGGGTAGTCAGCAACAAAAATCGTTCGATGATTTTAAAGAGAAAATCATGAAGATTTCGAGTTTTGTTCATTTTCAAAATGATTTGCCTATTTCACTAGCAACGGATGCTTCATCGCATGGCATCGGAGCTGTTATCTCCCATCATTACGCCGATGGAACTGAGAAGCCATTTGCGTTTGCTTCAAAAACGTTAACAGAAACGCAGAAAGCGGCACTGTCAATAATTTTTGGTGTAAAAAAGTTTCATCAATATTTATATGGACGACAGTTTGAATTAATTACGGACCATCAACCCTTAGTCACGATTTTTAACCCGAATAAGAAGCTACCTGTTATGACCATTTATCGGTTGCAAAGGTGGGCTATACTGCTTATGAGCTACTCTTACACGATTCGCTACAGACCTACAAAATTGCACGGAAATGCTGATTGTTTGTCCCGTTTGCCCCATGGACCAGATGAGGAGTTCGACAAATCAGAGGAAGATAGAGTTCATGTAATAGACAACTTGTTGGTAAATTTTCCAGTTAATGTTGCAGACATCGCTGCAGCTTCAATTCGTGATGAACTTATTAAAAAGGTCATGTCGTATGTTCAACATGGTTGGCCAAATTTTATACCTTCTTCTCAGTCCGAGTTACTCCCATTTTTCCGTAGAAAGTTCTGCTTATGCGTGCGTACTAATGTTCTTCTTTTTCAGAGCGAGAATTTTTGTAGAGTAGTTGTACCTAAAGTCTTACAACCAAGAGTATTGGAGATGATTCATCATGGACATGTGGGCATGACTACAATGAAGCAGATATCGAGGCGATATTGCTGGTGGCCTGGTATTGATGACCAAATACAGACGACGGTGAAGGAATGTCGTGCTTGTCAACTAAATGCTAGTCACACAGTGAAGGAATATTCCAGCTGGCCAACAACTGCTGGAGTTTGGGAGCGATTGCATGTGGATTTTGCAGGACCATTTAAGAAGAGTATGTGGCTGATTGTGGTTGACTCCAACTCCAAATTTCCATTCGTTATCAAGATGACATCAACTACGTCCCTTGCAACCACACACGTGTTGCAAACTATTTTTGCTTTGGAGGGTTTACCAAAGACCCTTGTTTCTGATAATGGGCCGCAATTTAAGTCTAAGGAGTTTGCAGAATTTTGCAGGCGTTATTCGATTCAACATTTGACGTCGGCACCTTTCAATCCCGAATCTAATGGAGCCGCAGAGCGTATGGTACGCACTTTCAACACGTCTTTGTCTAAGATCTTGGACAGTTCATCTCAAGGTGAGGACGCTTTGACCATTTTCTTGGCAACATATCGCTCGACGCCAGACAGCGCAGGAATAACGCCAGCTGAAAAGTTGCATGGCCGAACGCATCGGACAGTATTGACTGCCATGGTTCCGGAGAAACCCATTGCTGCGAAACAATGCGAAAATAATACTAAACTCTCACTGAAACAACCGGTATTTGTCCGTCAATACCTTAACAAACGAAAGTGGTTACCTGGTGTAGTCTTTAAAAAACTTGGTCGTAAGATGTATATTATACAAACTAATACTGGCAATTATAAACAACACCAAAACCAACTTCGAACTCGTGAAATTCATCAGGAATCACAAGACACGCAAGATGAAACAATCGATGGTAATTTGTTACTTAGTAATTGTTCTAAAAATCTAGTTGCAGAAGAAAACGAAGAAAACCATCAAAGTTCACCACAAATGAATTCATCAAACAACTCAATAATTTTGGGAAGTCCTTCTTCTGCAAGTACGATTAACTCAACTTCCCCGATTGCATCTCAAAATCAACAGTTGAAGCTCTGCCGTCAGAAGAAAGTCCAGGATCCATGTACACCTAGAAGATCTGACCGTTTGCGTTTCACCAAAGTGACGTATTATCCTTAATTTAGATGCGAGGGAAGCTGAAGTATCAGGAACTTAGCTTTAAGTCACTTGTTTCAACATACAAACATCAATCTATGACGTTTTGATTTGCTATTCAATTCTGACTTAGAGTTTTTCTTCACTTTGAATTTTACTTTTCGCCTTAGAGGTTATTTTGAATTTATTAAATTACATTTTATATAAAAGCATCAGACTTTTATTTGTTGTTGAAAACTCAACAGTTGTATTTGAAGTTTAACGGATAAACATCACATTTCTTTTTAGAATTGACAAAATTCCAAAAACTTTTAGGATCCTGTTTAAGTGAATTTCCCATATTTATGAGATATTCATAGTAAAGATTAAAAGAGAGGCTTTTGAACTCTTCGAAAAGGGAGATACAAACTACTTGGTTCTCCAATGTCATAAAACCGATATAATTTTTCCAAGCCTTGTTCCTTCTATTACGAAGGCTTCTCAGTTCTTTCGTATACCAAGGATGACTGGAGTTATTTGAGTTAAAACTTCTTTTTTTGGGTACTATTTCGTCAATGGATCTCATCATGACAGTGTAAAAGCTTGAGATAGTTGCGTCGATGTCATTTAAGAGCGGTATATTCTCAATACCGAAACTACTTAAACTATCCGAAAGCTGTTGAAAATTAGCTCTGCGTTAGCAACCTTCTAAGAATACGGAGTTTATATCCAACAATATTGGGTAATCTGCGCAAGAGATATAAATAATCATATTTATATTTCATTAGGTTATGGGCCCAGACTGGCAATAAATCAATTATTGCTTGGTAAAGAATTCTTCTTTCAAGAAACTTACTGGTGTTTTCTTTTTGGTTTTTTGGTTGCAAGCTTTTTGTTACCCAAACGTGGTAGAGGTCTTTGAGATAAGGCAAAGAAATTAGAAGGCCGTAAGAATTTCGACGAATGGAAGGTCGAGGCAAAAGCGTATCTTGCCACAAAAGGTAACTGGAAATGTTTCGACGCTACAGAAACAGATCCGGACAAATTTTTTTTGGCAATTCAAATTCTGAATTTGTTGTTGTCATCTGCGCTGCATACGTACACGGAAAAGTGTACAACAGCAAACAAGCGTAGTACTCTATTTTTTTTCTGCATTCGAGGATACAGCCATTGGTCGTAGAGTGGATTTGCTTAAGCAGTTGGTAGGACTTCAGCAATAAGATTTCCCTTCTATGGAGGATTATGTGCATAAAATGGTGCTAATGGCGACAAAAGTGAAAAAGGCTGGATTGGAAATTGGTAATGATGTGGTGGCAGCGCTTTTGTTAGCAGGATTGCCAGATGAATATCGTCCTATGGTGATGGCAATTGAGAATTCAACACCAAAGCTGACAACTGATTTCGTCCGAAACCGGCTTTTTCAAGAATTTACTTATAGCAACAAGGACAGTGCAGAGACTGCATTGCATGCTAAGGAGCGATTCAATAGAAAGCCAAAAAACTTTTCTCTAAAGTCTGTTAAATGTTACGTGTGTGACAAGATTCGCCATTTTGCGAACAAGTGTCCAAACAGAAAGAACAAACACGAGAAGGAGAAGCTACTCATATGTTTTCATGGCTCAATCAAGTTCATCGAAGGATTGGTATATCGATTCAGGGGCATCCGCGCAGATGACAATGATTGGTGACAGTTTGGTAGATGTCCGTGAACCTATACAACGTTAAATCCTCGTAGGTAATAATTCTTATCTTGCCGTGCAGCAAGCTGGGGATATAGATATGTCAATTGGAACAAATTCACCTCAAAAGCACCATGTCACAGTGAAAGATGTGCTTCATGTTCCAAATATTTGTGCGAATGTCATGTCTGTAAGTAAGATGGCTAAACAGCGCAATACTTTGGTCTTCGATAAAGAGTGTTGTTTGTCGAATAGATTAGATTAGATTATAAAAGATTTTTATTTAACACAATTCATATACATAATTATTATAATAAAAATAACAATTTTCTATAATGAGAATAAATCTTATTTATGACATAACATTTTATTTGTTGTCTGTCAGATTGGCATAATAATATAAAAAGTTATTCAACTAAATTGACATCAAAAGTTTATTATTGATTAATATTTCTTGTTTTCTAAGTAAATGCATATACATACATAATTACAAAAATTTGCATGAGTAATATATACTTTTAGTTACACATAAGCAGTTTTATTTAAAAAAATTCATTAATTATTAATTTTCTGTATTTAAGACTAGCTACCAAATAATTGTACAGGGAAGAGAAGTTGTTTCCATTTAACTGTGCATATACCTCCTCAATAGATAGTATCTCACTTCCAAAATATTGCAATCTTGTTTTTTTATAAATTGGGCATCTGCCTATAAGGTGATAAGTATTCTCCGTTTCATCTAAGTTACAAATTGTACAGATACCAACTGTATCTTTTTTGAATGCTTTTGCATTAATGTTTAAAAGACCACATCTAGCTTTGAAAATTAAACTGACCAGGTGGGGACTGTTATCGTCTAAGAAATAAGGTGTTATATTATAACTTAAATGTGGATAAACATCATGAAATTGGGACCTTCTGGCATCGGAAACGTGATTTTCATGCTCTTGAGTATCTAGTTCTAACAAGATGTTTTTGTGAAGACTCCTGAAAGAGATTATCGTCAGGTCAAAATCAATATTAAGCTTTTGACATAGGTTTTCCCAGTCTAATACCCAAAACGTTTTTTGAGCTAAGGTCTCCCGAGCAAGTTTTTTTGGTAATCTTCTTTCAGGGTATTCCAGTACCTTATTGATGTACTCAAAGTGCAGGTAGATTGTACGGAGGTACTGAGTTCTTAAGCCTGTTTCCAAATGTAGCATGTAATTCGGAGTGTTATTTGGTAGATACAACATCTTTTTCATAAAAAATCTGAAAAGTTTTTCAACTTGATCATAGCTTTTAGATACCCACACCTGAGCACCGTAGAGCATAATAGACCTAGCTGCGGTATCAAAAATTTTGAGTTTGTTGCTAAAGTTAATTTTAGGATGATGAATATATTTAGACCATGTAGAGTTGATAGCACATTTTGACATGGAGAGTTTTGAATCCAAGTGTTTAGTAAACGAAAGATTATAGTTGAGAGTTACTCCTAGATACTTGTAATCATTTACAACCTGAATCTGATCGGCGCCATACTTCCAGCTAAGATTATTTAAAATTCTTGAACCTTTTCTGAAAACAACAATTTTAGATTTGTTTAGGTTAATTTTTAATCCCCATAACGAGCAGTAGTCGAATAATGAGTCAATCATTAATTGGAGCTCCGTTGGGCAATCAGACATGACAACCAAATCATCTGCATAAAGAAGAACTTTCACGACTGAATCGGCAAGACTAACACCTCCAGGTAAATGTGAATGTAAGTCATTCAAATAGAGGCTAAATAATATTGGGCTCAGTAAACAACCTTGTTTTACTCCAACATTAACTTCAAACGAATCCGAGAGAGAAATTCCATCCCATACCTGACAAGTTGTATTAGGGTTGCTTAAACATCGCTTTTCGGCCCTATCGATAGTATCGATAGTTTTCGAAAAAAAACTATCGATAGTATCGATACTATCGATTGTTCTTTTTAAATCAAAATAGGACTTACAAAAGTAATTTTATAGACAAAAGTTATTCATCGAATTACTGTATATGGACTGGACAATTTGACTCACTTTTTAAGTATCCTACAGTTAATGGCTAAAGGGCTAACTATAATGAACGGAATGGAGTGGACGGAGCCGTCCGTATCTGAGCGAATGCAAGGAATACGTTTATTGTGCCCTTAATAGTGAATTGCTCCGTTTCGTCAATTTTCATTCAGTTTTGCTTACGGACGTAAACTGCGCTCCCTTTCGCTTTTTACGGACGAAAATTTGACAGCTTATTGGTATAATTGATTTTTCTCAAGAGGAATGTTGATTTCAGGTAATAATTTACTTGAAATTGCTTGTATGTTGCATGGCAACCGAAATTCTCAAATTATTGGAAATAGAAACATATATTTTATTTTGAAAAATATTTCCGACACATGCATTCATTATGGGTAAAGTGTTCAGATGTCAGTTCGGAAGGGAGCGTTTGGTTCGGATCTGACACTAGCTTCCGCTCATTATAGTTAGCCCTTTCGCTTTAAGCTTACGAAAAAAGTGTTTTTTTTTCATTTCTGCCTGTTTATTGACATTCTTCTTCTCAGTCAGTTTATTACATGTGAACAATAACCCTGAAAAACAGACTGAATAATGTCGTTTTCCATTGGTCTTTTTTGACGTTTCTTCTTATGATGTATGTAGTATGTGTCATTCTTCGGACGATTTATTTTCAAAATGACTCATTTTGTCAGCTGCGGGGACTCACTTTAAATTTAACCTGCGGTAAAACTTTCTCATATCAAACATAGTTCGAAAAGAGTCACTACTGATGAAGTGTCGTGTAGTAGCAGTCCTAAGGAACATAACATTTTCAGCTCATTCATAAAAAAAGACGGAAACATATTTCAAAACATAAAACAAAACACTTAAAAATGAAGCAGCTTCAACGAAAACACGTTTTTCAATTCATTAAAAAATACCAAAAAGAGAAAAATAAGAGTTTCATAAATGTTGAATGAATAGAAGACGTTTTATCTTAAATTTGTTTCGCAAATAAGTCAATTCTTGTCTGCTTTTGAAAAAAAAATTGCTCAAAATAAACAATCGATAGTTTTTTAACACCATCGAATATACGCGATAGTTTTTTACTATCGATACTATCGATAGACTATCGATGTTTAAGCAACCCTAAGTTGTATTCTTATAAAGGCACTGTATGATTTCTATAATCTTAGTTGACAACCCCAAAGAAGACAGTTTAAAGAAAAGCGAATTGCGTGGTATCAGGTCAAAGGCACATGAAAAATCAACAAAAAAAGCGAAAGTATTTTTCTTTTTATTCCGGTTTAAGTGAATGATACTAGTTATATTAAAAATGCTATCGATTGTGGATTGTGCCCGGAAGCCAGATTGATATTCACAAAGTATATCATTTTCTTCAAGCCAACCGTTGATTCTATTCAAAATCAAACCCGTGAAAATTTTGTATAGTGTATCCAAAAGAGAAAGGCCTCTATAATTTTCGCAAATGTTTGGGTCACCCTTCTTAAATGAAGGTATCACAATAGAGCTACGAAAAGAGTCTGGAACATCACCAGTGAGAAATATTTTGTTGAGCAGAATGATAACTTCTTCAAGGAAACATTCCGGAGCGTTTTTATAAAACTCATAACTAATTCTATCCTTTCCCGGTGCTTTTTTAGGCTTAGATTTTTGCAGTACATAACGTAGTTCCCACATTTCAAAAGGGCGATCAAGAAAAGTGTCTGTAACCAATGGCAGACTCCAAAGAACGTTGTGCTCACTAACAGATTGTGACAGAAGGGTCTTGAAATGATTATAAAAGTCATGTATTTGAAGAGAGCTTCTATTTTGACGTGGATTGTTTTTTAGTTTGTTTGTTAGATTCCACCACTCACTAGAATTCCTAACACTATTCAACTTTCTAATATTTTCATGACTTTGCATTAACTTTTTACTTTTGCAGATTCTAATGTATTGAGATCTGCAGTGATTATATCGCTCTTTATAAATGCTAAGATTGTGCTTACGAAAGAGCCGAAGCAGTTTCAACATTTTATTCCTGGCGCGTAAACACTGAAAATCAAACCACTTTTGTTTTGGTATAAATTTTTTCTTCCTACCAGCAGTACCTGCAGCTGTCACTATTTTATTAATAAGGGTATATACCTTCTCATCTATTGAGACATTTGTATGAATATACGCATTATGGGATAGGCGGGATAAAGTGTCGGAGTACTTTACAGCCATGCTCGGGAACCAGTTTAACTTTTTTTCTAGCGCTAGAGGACCAATTTTTGGTGTTTTAGATAAAGGGGGGAAAAACACAAAATTAAAGGCATATGATCCGAATAAGGTTTACCCTGGACCATAAGACTATTAATCATCCCCAAGAAATCAAATGAACTAACGCAGTAGTCAATAATTGAATTGCCCATTGCACCACAAAATGTGAATTCCCCATATTCATCTCCAAGCATTCTTCCATTTAAAATAACGCCACCTACATTTTCAAACAATTCTAAACATTTTTTTGTTTGTCGAATATACGATTCAACAAAATCATTGATTGCGACTGCACCACTTGTTAACGATTTGCATAAATTAAACTGTTCTTTAAAACAGACAGACAAACAGTCAGATTTCAATTCTAAACGTTCTTCTTCTTCTTTTAAGGCAGCTACTGAGGATGGTACGTGTCTAAGCGTTGATTATGAGAGCGATTCAAGCATAGACCGTGAATCTGATGAAGATCTAAGTGATACAGACGAAGAAAATTTAAGAGCACCTCCCATTTGTACAAGAAATGAATCTGGTGTAGATGATTCGAGTGAGTCTGGCGGCGTTTTGAGTGAGGAAAATGGCGGAAATTCGAGTGAGGCTGCTGGGCGCGTGGACAAAAGTAACACGACAGTTGAAAACAGTTTACCAAATGACAAATTCAGTGAGGCTGTGGAGAGTGTGAATTCATCCTACACTTTGGTTAACGAGGCTGATTTTGACGTTGCTCTCAGTGAGGTGTCAGTTGTTCCACGTCCTATTGCAACCGAACTTAGTGAAAGCATAATAATCACAACTTGCAAACACTCGTGGTGCCTTAAGTTTACATGCTATGCTGGCAGATGCTATGAATGATGGCTGTGAACCCAAATCATTTCAAGAAGCTAAGGAATGCGAAGAGAATGAAGAATGGAAGTCAGCAATGAAGAGTGAATATGAATCGCTGATTTCCAATAACACTTGGGAGCTGTGTGAATTACCAACTGGACAGAAAGCAATTGATAACAAGTGGGTCTACAAGGTCAAGCGCAATGCCTTTGGTCCTATTGAACGCTACAAAGCACGTCTTGTTATCAAAGGCTATAGCCAAGTTAAAGGTATCGATTACGAGTAGACTTATTCCCCTGTGGCTCGATATTGTTCAATTCGTTTCCTGCTGGCTATGGCAACAAAATATAAAATGATAATCCACCAAATGGACGCAGTGAGTGCCTTTCTACAAGGTGAACTATCAGAGGAGATTTATGCGTGTCAACCAGAAGGTTTTAGCGATAAAACGGGAAAGATTTGTCGTTTGAAAAAAGCATTTTACGCATTGAAGCAGTCGAGCCGAGTATGGAATGCAAAGTTGAATGACGTACTGGTTAGTGCATTAAAGTTAAAGCGATCTTCACCCGATCTACCACCTCCTGAGGAAGGACGAAAAATTTATTTGGAACAACGAATGTCAGCAAGCGTTCGAAAATTTGAAAAATGAGATGATGAGCGATAACGTATTAATACCCTCCAATGAAGATGTCCCAACTCCCACTCATTTTAGCTACTGATGCGTCTCCTGTCGGATTATCAGTGATTTCGTCCCATAGTAAGAAGAATGATGAGCGTCCAATTGCTTATGCTTCCAGAAGTCTTCCCTAGTCAGCTAGACAAGGAAGCTACAGCAATTTACTGGGGGCTACACGAGTTCTTTAATTACTGCTATGGGCGTGAATTTACGCTCATTACAGATAATCGGCCGTTAAGTGCAATATTTCACCCAAATAAACATTTGCCTCTAGTGACCGCGCAACGATTGTTGTGCATTATGCACAATTTCTTATCAGATTTAACTTTAACATTCAATTTTCTTTTCAGAAATCCATTCGACTATGTACAGATTATAAAACTACACTAAAAAAATTTAAAGTCAAACTCAAGTTCATAACAAATCTTTGTCTACGTAAATTAAAATTAAACAAAACAAAACTCAAACAAAAATATCGTACAATAAACAACTAATATTGTGTCTTGCAACAAAGTAAAACAGAGCATTGCTCATTTTAAAGTATTCTCTTTGATTTAGCAAAAAGTCAACAACGCTTGCTTACGCATATCTATTGTTTGTTAAAGCGTTTTTTGCTTCGAAAACGGAACATGATCCAGGAAAAGACAAAACCTTAAACACTCCATACGCACAAAGTACATAAAACTACTCAAGTGATGTACAAAAAGAAAGCTACAAAAAACACTTGTTTCATATTACTTCTTGAAAAACCTCGTTGACTCTAAACTTTGCTTCATAAAAATGTCATAACATCACCTAGAGCACAGAACACTCTTCTACTTTACAAGTTAACTGTTATCAAACTTGAAACATTTTACATGAACTTCATATCTCTATATATGCATCCCAATTTTATATGTTAGTAACTCATCCTATCAGTGCCGGATTAGTGCCGTTGAAGGCCGTTATTGGACTCTAGATATCTATTGCAATGTTTGCTCAATATCAACGCCTTTGATGGCGCTTAAGTTAATTTCCAGATAATATGACAAGACAAATGAGACTTAAGTGACCAAAGGCTTTTAAAATACCTTATTTGTTTATCCACCTGTGACGACAGGCGCTCATAAACAAAAGCCATTGACTGCTGAGAAAAAGTTTTCAATTTGGTTAAGGTTCCTATAGAACTACATGCAAGCTCTAGCAAAGCCCTCATTGGAAAGTTACTACAACCAGGGGTATTTTCAAAATAACTGCGCTTGGCTACAAGATGTGGCATGACGTGCATTTTGTGCTACAAAAGGACAAAACAAAAAATGTTAGTCACTTTCCATGTAAGTACCTATCTGCCAATTTAACACGATGACAAAGCTATCCAGCAAACACACAAACATTATGGCAACTTTATTAATTACCCCCATGATAAAACACTAATACCCAAACAATGTTGAAAATATGTACAGATACATCCTCCTACTAAAAGGATTGTGTGCAGGAAAGTTATACGACGGAGAATACATAGTTCTCATCGCCTTTATGGCAAACTTTTGTGCCAAGGTTTGATGTTCTTACTTTCTAATATGTTTTTCTTAAGACTTTATTAGGTCTTTTTCATGTAGATATGTTGAAGTTGTTGTAATCGTGCATCAAAAGTTGGCATAAAGGGATTGGGCGATTTGCTTTAATGCATAGGAGGAAGTTGTAAGCATTTTAAACTTGCAGTTAAGAACTTTTGTCAATTTTGCAAAATCTTTGACAGCGAATGTGAAACTCTTGGTTGAAAAAATTGAATACTTAGATGCTGCGAAATTTTCTTGTGAGCGTTTGTTTTCCTTAGCGTTATTTTTTAACATATGAAATTCGGTTAAATTTTTCGTGTACCTGTACATAGCAACTCTGGAGGTTTGTTTCAAGAAATTATTTCAAAATTCTTAAATTATTTCCAGTCATTGTTTACAGGCTAGTACTATGGTAAAGTAAGGTAAAGTCAAAGGGGATAGCGGTAAGCCTTGCTACCGTACCGCCAAAGTTAGATCTGAGGACGGGGAGATAAATTGTTGAATCACACCTTTGCTCCCTTTACCTTTAAACTATACAGAAAAGCACACTAGAATACTTAAAGCTTGTTGCTACTAGGGCCTTTATCATATCTCTTTTAAATAAACTAAAATGAAACAGTTGGAACTTTAACGGTTTGGTTTTCAGTAACTGATAAAAAGCTTTCAGGCCTTGGTATCTGTGCATCATTTGCTATAGGCTACCTGCTTTGTAAAATATTCAGTTTTGGTAGTTGAAAGAAGACTCAATGGCATTTAATCCGTTTAAGTTGCCGAGATATTTCTGATTGCAGAGGTAATTTTATGTAGTGTCCGTGGCTTAGTGGTTAGGTGCGTTGGTTGCTAAGCAGAAGGTCGTGGGTTCGAGTCCTTCTCGTGTCCATAGTTTTTATTTCATCTTTCACGTGCACTGCCTCTTGCGAAGAACTTACAAAACTTCCAAAAGTATCAAATCTGTCATGATAAAGGGCTTCTCAACTTAGCCGTTCGGAATTTGCGTTAAATTGTTTTTCTTCACACGCACTTAGAAAATTGTTGATGAGAGTAAGCCACTTAGGCCTTGGCTCTTCAAGAACTGTCGAGTTGGTGTTAAAATCCCGCCTTTCAATATCCCGATTATTCAAAATCCCGCCTTTCAAAATCCCGCCGTTCAAAATCCCTACGTTAAATATCCCGCCATTCATTATCCCGCCACATCAGCATCCCGCTGCAATTGTACTATTTTTGAAAAGAGACACCACTGAGTAGGTCACTCGATTTCATGACAATCGTATTAAATTTTGAATTTCGCGCCCTTCCGGCCGGCCAGATTTATTTGAATTCTTATTAAAAGAAGAAGAGAATGAAGAAGAAGGAAATAAAATTTCATTCGATTCGAACAACTGAACCCGCACGGTGTTTTACTTTTTCGCTAATTTTTCCCTACATTTCTGTTTACTGAATTTGCACCTTTGTGTAGCAAACAGAAAGTATAAGCGTTGGCTTCGCCGCTCAAGGGGTTTTAACCCTCGACGTGTAGTGCACAGCTCTGGCTACGCTAACAAACAGCGAGTATATGCGGCGGCTTCGCCGCTCAAGGGGTTTTTATCCTCGATGTGTAGTGCACGACTCTGGCTACGCTAGCAAACAGCAAGTATATGCGGCGGCTTCGCCGCTCAAGGTGTTTTAACCCTCGATGTGTAGTGCACGACTCTGGCTACGCTAGCAAACAGCGAGTACAAATATGCGGCGGCTTCGCCGCTCAAGGGGTTTTAACACTCGATGTGTAGTGCACGACTCTGGCTACGCTAGCAAACAGCGAGTATATGCGGCGGCTTCGCCTCTCTGGAAGCTCGGTTTTTTATTTTAGGGCTTGACAATGTTCTACAAAAATGTGCATTTGACCAAAAGACGCATTTCGTCTGAAGACACCCATGGTCTAAAATCAAGCCTTCTATGTTTTTTTTTACTTTTTAAGAAAAATGTGTTTGAAAATACAGTGAACTCTCTCATAACCGGACACTGATGGTACCGAGAAATTTGTCCGGTTATTGGAGGTGTCCGGTTAAGGGAAAACGAAAAGTTTCTTAATCTCCTTATTTTGCTATGGGCCTCTTCATAAGATTTTAATGGGTTATTATCATCATACATTATCTGCTTCTTCTTCGGAACCAATTTCATGGATTTCTGCTTCATCCTTATCGTCTTTGTTAGTGACTATTATCCATAGTAACATAATCTTGAAACGATATATTACCGTCTATTTTCATTGTTTTTAAAGTTTCAGCGATTGTGGATAACAACATCTTCAGGCAACCAACCTTCGTAATCAAGTTGTATCTAGATTGTTTTGTCTAAATCCAGCTTTTATAAAACAGTTTTTTGTATCGTTGTTGCACCTACTTGATTCCATGCCTTTTCAATAAAACAAAAAGCATTCAATAGACTTATGGATTTTGATAAATTTGCGAAAAGTTCAATTTTTTACGTTTCTTTGGAAAGAGTGAAAAAGAGGATCTTATTTCCTTAACATTTTGCAGGCTCTTTTTCGTCGTGTTACAACGCTCAGGCACACGCAATGCGACGCAAAAACTATACAACGCCATACGTGTTTTGTCCGTTTTTAGGGAGAGCGACAATCTATGGCGGTTGTGAAAATTGGTGTCCGTGTCCGGTTATGGGAGCGTCCAGTTAAGAGAGAACTTTTTATATAAGAAATCGGTTATTTATTTCCGTTCTTTGAAATTTGTCCGGTTATCAGAGGTGTCCGGCTATGGGAGGTGTCCGTAAGGGAAGAGTACACTGTATTAATTTTTTATAATTTGTTGCTAATTTTTTTAAGTGTATAATTTTTCTTGAAAGCCAATTTAATTGGCAATTGGCTAAAGAAAGACATCACAAACTCGAAAAATTAACAATGCGTTTTCAAGATATTGACCTCTAAAGTTAAAACATTAAAAAAACGTTTTTTTTTCGTATGTTTCACGAAGCTTAGGTGATAGTTAAAGAGCCTGAATTTATTGACCGAAATGTTAAATGAACTATAAGACGCATTTCGTTTGAACATACCTCTTCTCTAAAATTAAGTTTTCTGTGTTATTTTCCACTTTTTATCAAAAAAGTCACGACATTTTGGTTTTTTTTAGTAATTTGTTACTAAAATTTTCCAATTTTCAAGATTGCTCCTAAAAGCCAATATCGTTATCTATATACAATACAACACCTCAAACATGAAAATGCAACAATAAGTTTATTAAATATAAGCACCTTAAGCAAAAAAAAAAAAAACCAACAAAAAAAAAAATCAGTTTCACAACCAAGTTATAGGATAAACAAATTCTTTGAATATTTTGAGGAATTTCTTCCAAAAATCTAAAAATTCCATCTTTCTTCAATATTTTCATCATATTGTATGTAAACCAATAGCTAAATACAAGAAAACGCCCCTAAATTACTCAATACTATTTACTCCCAAATGAAATAGTATTGGGAAATCCCGCCGATTCGACCGCCGGGATTTTGAACTTTTCCAATATTTTGTTTTCTTCTTCTTAAAAAAAAAAATTAATTTTTCTGGCGGGCAACTAAGTTGGCGGGATAATGAACGGCAGGATTTTAACCCGTTCCCGAGCTGTCGCGCAACTCTACTTATTTACTTACTGTAAAAACTAGTCAACTAGGTTTTGGAAATATACTATACTAAAACTAATAAAACATAGTGGTACACTCGGGGGTATACGTGCTATTTTGGTTTGAATATTAATCTTACGACTCACTTTGTTTCATAGAAATTGGGGACGGGATCATGACGTTGCGTTATCTCGAATATAAAAAATCTGGAATTTAAGAAATCTCGAAACAAAAACATAAACATCTCGAATGCAAAAATATCGATCGTACAAAAATCTCGAACGTACAAGAATCTCGAAGAACAATTATGTCGAAAAAATCTCGATAAAGAAATCGTAATTCGAGATTTTTCGAGATTTTTTTTTGTTTTGTAATTGTATTTCTGTAATTTAATTAACAAAAGAATAAAAATTTATTTAATTCAAAAAAATTCAATAAAATTTTTAAAAAATCAACAAAATATTCAAATAACAAAAAAGAGTTTTGACTTTTGAGCTAGGCTTGTTAAAAAACCGATATAGCTTTTTGCTTGTTTTAGGTCCTCTATTTTCAATATTTGTTTTTTTTTTATGGCATACTCCCGCCTTATTTTAATTTCTTTCTCCATTTCAAGTTTTTCTACTTTACATTTTGCTTGAACCGACTCATGCACTTAAACATGAATCAGCTTGTACAGGCCAACGTCCGGCTTACCAACTTTGATTTGAGTTCTTGGTAAGATTTGTCTTGTTTGATCTCCACAAGACCAAAGATCGAAAATATCTACAATCTACATAGGTTTCTGGTTTTTTGTACCTATGTAGTTTCTGTCGATTTGCTTACCATTAATCGTAGTATTGACTGCTCAACCCGAGTTATATTTTAAATCAGTTTTCCAACTTTGCTTTGCTCTAGTAGTTGCCAAAGTTACTTTAAGGTGTGGAAACAGTTACATAATAAATTCTGAGTTAGAAAAATGTTCTTACAACTGCCGTCACTGCTAAAAACACAATGATTGATTCAAACGTAATCGAATGTATGAAATGAATGTGTCAATTCCATTTATACTCTGAAACAAATACACTCAAAATATGGACACACTTCTGTTCTATGTTCCCTTTGATATTCGAATTTGACAATACCCCCTGCGGTTTTGCATTGAAAATTGAAAACATTTTCACTTTATTTCCAAAAGAACCAGACATTTTCTTCCCAAAGCATGATATTACTTTATTGGCCGATGACATAATCAGTTACACATGTCGTAACCATTCGTTAATAAATCCAACAGTAGTCGTTTATGTTTTAAGGACCCTTCCAACCATATTCATATATGCATCCTTTAAAGTAACAGTATTTCTGGTTCATATATTTTCAATATCAATAAGGGCTTCGAAATTCTGACTGGCATAGGCAGCAAGGGCAAAACCAAAATAAAATTCATCTCTGAATACGAACCAGCCCGTAACGCCCAAGGTTCCAGAATGGATGGGTCCTACCGAATATTGATTGCACAACTATCTTCAGGTTCACATAGTATAAATACCATAACTACAAATCCAAGCAAGCCTCTCCCCCACAATTCTTCGAAAAAACAGATAACGTAACATGTGGCAATTGTTGTTATTGTTGTTCCGAAAAATGTTTATATAACCTTTATCGAGCCATATTTCTCAGATATGTTTTTGAGTACCTATCTTCCCTATCTATCTCATCTCCAATATCGTCAAGAATAGCTTACCAAGAACAAAACAAGAAGCCAGAAGTAGGTACTGACCAAATGTTCGTAGCGAACATTATGTTGTACAGCTTGGACATCACGTACGAGAAGGAGAAAGAGGGAAACATAAGGTATGCGAATGGCATGCATTCATTAAAATATTGTGGTTGAATTGAAGCTGAAAGTAAATTTTAACTACAGTTTGAATAACTCCTTGGAAATCGAGGTAATGTTTTAGTTCCCAGAAGCATTCAAGCAACTACCTATTCCAGTTGATAAGTTGTGGCCTTCTTTCTCTCTGATACTTACCAAAAATTGTTCAACCAGATAGATATGCAATGGTTCAATTCAATATTCTCGTTAAGAAGACATGAACAGGACTTTTGTTGTAAGCTCGTAAAACATATACACTAACAGGTGCTTGAACAATATTACGAACAACGCACAATTTACATTCGATACAAAAATGTTTCTCCCCTCCCCCAAATATGATTTACCTGTTTTTAATCAAATACAAATCACTAATGGTCCTTATGGTTCTTATTTTTGATCTTTTACAACTTGGAGTGTGTGGTGTAATTTAAAATTATTATATGTATTGGAAGTTAAGTACAAAACCTATGCAGGTATACGTCAAGTGGTCTGCATGTGAGCTAAATTCTCGGTAAGAGCTATTGAACTGGTAAAATAATTATTACAATGGATTTTGAGAAGTGCGGTTGGAGTGTAGGATAACGATTGCTTGTGGATGGTAGAAAAACTCTTGAACGGGAAGCCAAGAGTGAATTCAGATATTGGAATGTTATTTCTTAATTTATTGATGTTTTATTATTGTTACGGAGGAATTGTTAGTTCTTGTGATTCGAGTTTAAAATGGATTGTAGAACCGTATTGAAACGAAAATGTTTGACTGGTTTATTTTCCTATTTCATTTATTAAATGGAGTTTAGTTTTTAAAATTTTATAAAATCAAAAAAGGTAACAACAAAGGATGAATTGTATAAAATGTCAGAAGATGGGAAAATTTCCGAAATGTTAACACCACATGGAAATAAACTTATTCACAGTCAGGTTGAAGCTTTTCAAAATTTGAAAGATGCTTTATGTAAGGATCCAGTTTTGAAGCCTTACAACCCAGTGATAGAAACTGAGCTTTATACAGACGCAAGTAAGGTTGGATAGGATACAGAGGTGTCTTACTTCAAAGGCACCACGTTAATGAAATGCACCCTGTCTTCTATATCAGTTACAAGTCATCGAGGGCGATTTTTCTCCAAGATTTTAATTGCAAAGTCCTTCACAGAGCAGGTAAATCGATGAGGCACGTAGACTCGCCGATTCCCAGCAATAATGAGGGTAGAAGATAGTGTTTTGCATCGCATTAGAAAAGCGCAAGAAACGGATGAGTATTGTCTACTGATAGGAATTATCTTGAAACATCAAGAACATGAAGATTATGTTATGCGCAACGGTGTGCTTTATAAATTCGTCGAAGGTGATTATTCCCTGGTTGTTCCAAAGAAGCTACAGAGAGATGTACTGCGAGGCAAGATTTGTATATATGTCAGCGAAAATAAAATAAGTAATTATGAATTGTATTACCATGTATCCTTGGAGCAAGAAAGAGTGGAAAGCAGGAGTGTTTACTCAACCCAATCGAGAAGTTTGACTATCCACTCCATACGTACTACGTATCATCTATATCATCTTGGTCCTATGAATTCGACAGCCAAAAGTTATAAGCATTTGTTGGTCATCGTCGATGCTTTTTCAAAGTTTAATTGGATATTTCACGTAAAGTCCACCGGTGCTGAAGAAGATGTCAAGAAGCTGTTGTTCCAGAGTGAAATTTTTGGTGACCCAGTGAGAGTTATCACGGATAGTGGTTCTGCCCTTACCTCAAATTTATTTAAAGAGTATTGCGAAGAACGAAAAATTAACCACTCGCTTGTGACAACAGGAGTTGCTCGGGACTATTGTTGAAATTTTGACGAAAATGTCAGTCGACGCCCCTGATAAGTGGTTCAAACATGTCCCAAGATTACAAAGAATTTTGAACTCAATAGTGAATCGAAGCACAAACAAAACCCCATTTGAGTTAATGTTCGGAGTTCAAATGAAATGTCTAGAGAATATTGAACTAAAGCAACTATTGGAAGAGCTGCTAATCGAAGAATTCGAAGACGAAAGAAAGGAGATACGAAGCCAAGCTAAAGAAGAAATTCCTAAGGTTCAGGAAGAAAATCGAAAAGTCTACAACCGGAAGAGAAAAGCTGCTACGCAATATAAATTGGGCGATCTGGTTGCGAAGTGGTGAAGGTGAAGCAAACCGACCGATATGAAGTTCGTCAAGTGGAGCTCACGAGGGTCCAAATTCTACCTCGTCGTCTGCTGGCTTTATGAAGCCCTGGCGAAATGAAAATGACAGTGAAAGCGATGAAAATGATTCCGATGATGACGACGAAGATGAAGATGTTACGAAGGTTTAGCGATGTAGAAACCTTACCGAAGTTGACTGTTCCTCTGAGGCTGCTGACAAGAAGGATGGCCGAATGTAGGATGGCTACATTATCCAACAAAATAAACATCATAAATTAAAACCAAACATTAAAGATTTACACTATATTTGAATTCAGATTCTCTTTCTAAATCGTTCCTTTTCGAATATAACAAATTAACGATAGGATACAGAACAAAACTTAAAGTAATAGTTGACCTATTGTCTTAATTTTTTTTCTAAATGAAGAGGAATATGGGGAGAAGGTTTAGGAAAAATAAAATGTATACTTTTCAAATCACAAATGGTTCAAATGTTAAAAAATGTTATATTTCGCACTACAAAAAAAAAAAACTGATCAATATACGAATACTCAATTTCGTCTGAGAATTCTGACAAATATTTTAATTCGATCGATAAAATTAACAAAAACAATATTGTTTCAAACCGGTTGAAGATCAAGCAAAGAAGGGTAAGTACAATGCATTATATGTTTTTTTGAACACAAACAACAAGCGGTAAGTTCATTTATTTTGTTATATACATATTTGAATTTTCAATAATTTCGCTGCAAGAATTTAGCTCTAATTTATCGTTTTTCTTTTTATTTCCAGATATTTAGACAAAAAGAACCTATACAAACCCTCTATTGGATTGGTAAAATCAGAGTTGGGCAAAATTTATTGGAATAATCATTCGAATAATAAATAATCATTTTATTTGTTATTCACAATGAATTATTTCATTTATTCGAAGAAAATTTTTTCGAATGACGAATAAATTATTTTATTCGTTATTCGAATAACGAAAATCAAGCGTCTAATTCCAAA
Organism: Sphaerophoria taeniata; assembly: GCA_943590905.1. NCBI lineage: Eukaryota > Metazoa > Arthropoda > Insecta > Diptera > Syrphidae > Sphaerophoria > Sphaerophoria taeniata. The sequence goes on from OX016542.1 coordinate 69,665,567, forward strand.
GGAAACGTAAATAAAAAAAAATGAAGATAAACAGACAAATGAAAAAAGGTACCTTACCTACAAAGTCGATTTTATTCGTTATTCAGAGTAACGAATGAAATCACGAAAAAATTACGAATAGCGAATAAAATCACGAATAATTTATTCGCGAATAAATTATTCGTGAATAAATTAGTGGCGAATAATTTTTTATTCGAATAATTATTCGAATAAAAATGTATTCGAATAATGCCCAACTCTGGATAAAATCAATATTTTAAAGCCCAAACAACAAGCGGTAAGTTCATTTATTTCGTTAATTTTTTGAATTTTCAATAATTTCTATTTTTCTCTTTATTTCCAGATACCAAGACAAAGAGAACCTACAAACCCTCCTAAGATCTGAGATTCGTTTGAATAAAACGAATAAAATATGGTTGTGTTACTATTTTTGCATACATATTCACAGCATATTGATGAAACAATCTCCGGCACAACACTTCATGTTCATTGCACTAAGTGATTAAGGTCAGTCAAGAAGAAAATATTTAAACAAGTTTTTATTATTTCTAAATCTAAACATAAAAAGTCAATATTTTGATTTAACTTTCAGAATTTTAAGACAAATCCAAATTATTTAAAGAACAAAAAACATAAACTTTTCTGCACGCAATAATGAGAAATGTTGTCAAAGCCAGCGTCTTACAGGGCAAGTTTTAGCTGCATTGGTGAGTAGCTACTTATTGTTCACAAGAAACCTTTCTTATTTAAGTGAATTTTTTGTCAACTAATAGTAGGTATGGAATCTCAAGATTGCAAGAATATTCTCAAATCCATGAATCACAATGAACTATATGTTCATATATTGTTTCAACGGAAGTTTTGCAAAAGGCCAGATCTCATAGAGAGCCAATATGAATTAACAAGAGAAGGCGTTAAGCCGTTGACAAGAATATTGAGTTAAGTGCATCATTTAATTGGGCTCATAACATTTTTAATGCTTTCAAAGAGGCATAACTTAATGAACGATCAAAAGAAAAACAATAATTACTGTAGTTGAGGAATAAAAATTTTAAAAGGATGTCACTGTAATGAATGTAACTTTTGGTTTATTCTGATTTAGAAAATATAGAATATGGAATATTAAATATAGTGGAGTCAATGAAGCTCAAAAAAGGGCGTTTTCAGAAAGTCCTCAGAAACAGCTCGGATTTTGAATTTTTTTTTCCAAATTTTTTGTTTTTTATATTCTTTAAAGTCTGAAACAAATCATTTGGGGGAAATAATTGCTAATATTGTTTAAACAATTTTTATATTGTTTATAAAGAGAGATCCAAAAATAATGTTTTTGATAATTGGAGTGTTAAGTTGCATTAAGACAAGAAAAAAATCATACAGAAGGGGGGGGGGTCTATTGTTCCCCGTTTAGCCGGGAGGGGCGATCTTATAACAAAAAAAGCCTATTTTTCAAAAAAATATTAAAAATCAACGCCTTTTCCCCCGATACCGTGTTATACCTTTATGCAAAGCTTAAAAATGGTTTTTTTCATTTTGCATTTAAATAAAACTGTTTTCAGGAATAGTTTTCGAAAAAATCATCTTCAAAGTCAAAATATCGAAATTTTCAAGTTTTTTTTTATCTTCGAACTAATTTTTTTTGGAATTTTCTTGTAATTAAGTAGGGGGAAGTGGGGTACATTGTAACATGGGGCACTTAGATTCATTCGATATTGTTTGAAAATATAAAATCACAGTAGGCCACTCAAACAGGTGTACAACACACCATTTTTATAAAACCAAATACACCCTTAATTGTCCTTCCCCTTCGGTCATCCGTTATATGTTATATCTCAGCAAAAGCAAACGTGTTTTTTAAGTGCATAAGTAAAGGGGATTGCTCATTTTATAAGGGACATCCGGCCCGGAGTGTACACCAATGAATTTGGTATCAAATTAAAGGTTGTTCTAAGCCGGATATATCTGCAAGAACATGAAGATTATGTTATGCGCAACGGTGTGCTTTATAAATTCGTCGAAGGTGATTATTCCCTGGTTGTTCCAAAGAAGCTACAGAGAGAGGTACTGCGAGGCAAGATTTGTATATATGTCAGCGAAAATAAAATAAGTAATTATGAATTGTATTACCATGTATCCTTGGAGCAAGAAAGAGTGGAAAGCAGGAGTGTTTACTCAACCCAATCGAGAAGTTTGACTATCCACTCCATACGTACTACGTATCATCTATATCATCTTGGTCCTATGAATTCGACAGCCAAAAGTTATAAGCATTTGTTGGTCATCGTCGATGCTTTTTCAAAGTTTAATTGGATATTTCACGTAAAGTCCACCGGTGCTGAAGAAGATGTCAAGAAGCTGTTGTTCCAGAGTGAAATTTTTGGTGACCCAGTGAGAGTTATCACGGATAGTGGTTCTGCCCTTACCTCAAATTTATTTAAAGAGTATTGCGAAGAACGAAAAATTAACCACTCGCTTGTGACAACAGGAGTTGCTCGGGACTATTGTTGAAATTTTGACGAAAATGTCAGTCGACGCCCCTGATAAGTGGTTCAAACATGTCCCAAGATTACAAAGAATTTTGAACTCAATAGTGAATCGAAGCACAAACAAAACCCCATTTGAGTTAATGTTCGGAGTTCAAATGAAATGTCTAGAGAATATTGAACTAAAGCAACTATTGGAAGAGCTGCTAATCGAAGAATTCGAAGACGAAAGAAAGGAGATACGAAGCCAAGCTAAAGAAGAAATTCCTAAGGTTCAGGAAGAAAATCGAAAAGTCTACAACCGGAAGAGAAAAGCTGCTACGCAATATAAATTGGGCGATCTGGTTGCGAAGTGGTGAAGGTGAAGCAAACCGACCGATATGAAGTTCGTCAAGTGGAGCTCACGAGGGTCCAAATTCTACCTCGTCGTCTGCTGGCTTTATGAAGCCCTGGCGAAATGAAAATGACAGTGAAAGCGATGAAAATGATTCCGATGATGACGACGAAGATGAAGATGTTACGAAGGTTTAGCGATGTAGAAACCTTACCGAAGTTGACTGTTCCTCTGAGGCAGCTGACAAGAAGGATGGCCGAATGTAGGATGGCTACATTATCCAACAAAATAAACATCATAAATTAAAACCAAACATTAAAGATTTACACTATATTTGAATTCAGATTCTCTTTCTAAATCGTTCCTTTTCGAGTATAACAAATTAACAATAGGATACAGAACAAAACTTAAAGTAATAGTTGACCTATTGTCTTAATTTTTTTTCTAAATGAAAGAGGAATATGGGGAGAAGGTTTAGGAAAAATAAAATGTATACTTTTCAAATCACAAATGGTTCAAATGTTAAAAAATGTTATATTTCGTACTACAAAAAAAAAAAAAAAACTGATCAATATACGAATACTCAATTTCGTCTGAGAATTCTGACAAATATTTTAATTCGATCGATAAAATTAACAAAAACAATATTGTTTCAAACCGGTTGAAGATCAAGCAAAGAAGGGTAAGTACAATGCATTATATGTTTTTTTGAACACAAACAACAAGCGGTAAGTTCATTTATTTTGTTATATACATACATATTTGAATTTTCAATAATTTCGCTGCAAGAATATAGCTCTAATTTATCGTTTTTCTTTTTATTTCCAGATATTTAGACAAAAAGAACCTATACAAACCCTCTATTGGATTGGTAAAATCAGAGTTGGGCAAAATTTATTGGAATAATCATTCGAATAATAAATAATCATTTTATTTGTTATTCACAATGAATTATTTCATTTATTCGAAGAAAATTTTTTCAAATGACGAATAAATTATTTTATTCGTTATTCGAATAACGAAAATCAAGCGTCTAATTCCAAAGGAAACGTAAATAAAAAAAAAATGAAGATAAACAGACAAATGAAAAAAGGTACCTTACCTACATAGTCGATTTTATTCGTTATTCAGAGTAACGAATGAAATCACGAAAAAATTACGAATAGCGAATAAAATCACGAATAATTTATTCGCGAATAAATTATTCGTGAATAAATTAGTGGCGAATAATTTTTTATTCGAATAATTATTCGAATAAAAATGTATTCGAATAATGCCCAACTCTGGGTAAAATCAATATTTTAAAGCCCAAACAACAAGCGGTAAGTTCATTTATTTCGTTAATTTTTTGAATTTTCAATAATTTCTATTTTTCTCTTTATTTCCAGATACCAAGACAAAGAGAACCTACAAACCCTCCTAAGATCTAAGATTCGTTTGAATAAAACGAATAAAATATGGTTGTGTTACTATTTTTGCATACATATTCACAGCATATTGATGAAAAAATCTCCGGCACAACACTTCATGTTCATTGCACTAAGTGATTAAGGTCAGTCAAGAAGAAAATATTTAAACAAGTTTTTATTATTTCTAAATCTAAACATAAAAAGTCAATATTTTGATTTTACTTTCAGAATTTTAAGACAAATCCAAATTATTTAAAGAACAAAAAACATAAACTTTTCGGCACGCAATAATGAGAAATGTTGTCAAAGCCAGCGTCTTACAGGGCAAGTTTTAGCTGCATTGGTGAGTAGCTACTTATTGTTCACAAGAAACCTTTCTTATTTAAGTGAATTTTTTGTCAACTAATAGTAGGTATGGAATCTCAAGATTGCAAGAATATTCTCAAATCCATGAATCACAATGAACTATATGTTCATATATTGTTTCAACGGAAGTTTTGCAAAAGGCCAGATCTCATAGAGAGCCAATATGAATTAACAAGAGAAGGCGTTAAGCCGTTGACAAGAATATTGAGTTAAGTGCATCATTTAATTGGGCTCATAACATTTTTAATGCTTTCAAAGAGGCATAACTTAATGAACGATCAAAAGAAAAACAATAATTACTGTAGTTGAGGAATAAAAATTTTAAAAGGATGTCACTGTAATGAATGTAACTTTTGGTTTATTCTGATTTAGAAAATATAGAATATGGAATATTAAATATAGTGGAGCCAATGAAGCTCAAAAAAGGGCGTTTTCAGAAAGTCCTCAGAAACAGCTCGGATTTTGAAATTTTTTTTTTCCAAATTTTTTGTTTTTTATATTCTTTAAAGTCTGAAACAAATCATTTGGGGGAAATAATTGCTAAAGGCCCAACTATAATCGACATAAGCAAACATAAGCGAATGTAAAAAAACTAACGAAAATTTGCTTATGTTTGCAAAATTCCCGCGCATACCCATAATTGACTTAAGTGCCGGTCAAACAATCAACATTACATTAAAAAGCAATAATAATATTTTTTTTTTGTCAATCTCGAAATATATTACACATACACGCTCATTAGTTTTGAAATAATTCACATGTACAGTGTCTCTGTTTGTTTTTCATGTGTATTTGAACAAACCTGTCAGATTTTACTTATGCGCCGAGCGACTGAGATCGCTCTTGCTTATGTTTGCTTAAGTTAACGAAACTGAGAAAAAATTAACGAAACGGAGCTAGACTCGATTATGGCTATTCAATAAAGCGTGTATGCATTTGCACGTTTGCTTATGCGCGCATAAGCTAGCTTATGTCGATTATAGTTGGGCCTTAATATTGTTTAAACAATTTTTATATTGTTTATAAAGAGAGATCCAAAAATAATGTTTTTGATAATTGGAGTGTTAAGTTGCATTAAGACAAGAAAAAAATCATACAGAAGGGGGGGTCTATTGTTCCCCGTTTAGCCGGGAGGGGCGATCTTATAACAAAAATGGCCTATTTTTCAAAAAAAATATTAAAAATCAACGCCTTTTCCCTCAATACCGTGTTATACCTTTATGCAAAGCTTAAAAATGGTTTTTTCATTTTGCATTTAAATAAAACTGTTTTCAGGAATAGTTTCCGAAAAAATCATCTTCAAAGTCAAAATATCGAATTTTTCAACTTTTTTTTTAACTTCGAACTATTTTTTTTGGAATTTTCTTGTAATTAAGTAGGGGGAAGTGGGGTACATTGATACACGGGGCACTTAGATTCATTCGATATTGTTTGAAAACTAATCACAGTAGGCCACTCAAACAGGTGTACAACACACCATTTTTATAAAAACCAAATACACCCTTAATTGTCCTTCCCCTTCGGTCATCCCTTATATGTTATATCTCAGCAAAAGCAAACGTTTTTTTTAAGTGCATAAGTAAATTTGTTTATATTTTTTTCGAGTGATTTTTCGCCTTGAATATTTCGTGTCACACATTTCATTTCAACTTAGATTGTATGATAATGTTATTGTTGATGTGTTTTGTATCTTAAAATACATTGTGTTACTACTGTTTCCATGAGTTTTATTTTTGAATTCAGTGAGGACACTTGGGGCACATTGATACACAAAACCACAAGGTAGTTTCATCCGTATCAATGTGCCTCTATGGGGTAGTTTGATGCGTATCAATGTGCCCCTCTAATGTTGTTTTTTCTTGTAGGTATACGAAAATGGTGTGAACATTCAAGACAAAAATAGAAATATACAATATTAATGAAGTGACTGTTTCTGGTGCCATAAGTACAGATTTCGAATTTTATAAAAAAGCTTTAAACTTTTTTTGTAAATGAAGTTGTGAGAAATATCGTTTTGAATAAGTTTACAAAAATTATAATGATCGGTATAAAAATTTTACCTTTTAAGCGTAATATTTTGCGATTTTTTGTCGTTTAAGTGGAAATCGTATCAAGGTGCCCCACTTCCCCCTACTAACTTCTTTCACAATTAAATGCAATTACAAGTTCTTAGTGAGATCCAGAAAACCGCATGCCTTAATGTCTTTTTGTTTTCGAGATATTAAAAAAAACTCAGAAAATTTGGACGATATTTTGTTCTATTTATTCGAAAAAATAATACTTACAAGTAATTTTGTGAATTTTTTTCTGAGTGTTTTTAGTTTTTTCTAAATTTCTAAAAAATAAGCTTTTTTGTTATAAGATCGCCCCTTCCAGCTAAACGAGGGACAATAAACCCCCCTTCTATATGATTTTTTTCTTGTCTTAATGCAACCTAAACGCTCCAATTATCAAAAACATTGTTTTTGGATCTCTCTTTATAAACAACTAGCTGTACCCTGCCATGCTTCGCAGTGGCACATTGTGATTGAATGGTTGAGAAATGAGAAACAAAACATAGAATAAATTTCATATAGGTTTAATCTTGCAATACTTGTGGATATACATACAATATTTTTTGTTTTTCCGCTGTCTACGTAGACTATCTGGTTTGCCGATTCGGGAACACGCAACATATAAAGTTGTCCACGTGAAAAGCAATCCGCATCTAAATCTAAACCACACAATTCTAAAAATTGACCTTGAGCTTTATTGTGATTGCAAATACCTCAATCGATAAATAAAAGACCTTAACTTTTATATACACCGCAATCACACTCCCCGCTACCCTCTATCCACTACCCCACTACCCTCTACCTACTACTTTCTACTCACTATTTCTAACTGCTACCCACTACCCTGATACCGCGTTACCAAGCTACCCCGCTAACCGCTACCCACTACTTCTACACGCTAACCACTACCCTCTATCCGCTACCTCACTACCCTCTACCTGCTACCCGCTATTCGCTACTTCTACATACTAGCCGCTACACCGGAACCCCGTTACCCAGCTGTCCTATTACCCCACTACTCGCTACTCACCCCTGCTACCCCACACCAACTACCCGTCACCCGCTATCCACTACCGTGCTACTCCACTACCCGCTACCCTGGCTATATAACATAAACGGCTTGTTAAAAATACTTAAAACATATGTACGCCACTACCCGAACATTCCCTCAAAATTCGGTGCCAAACACTCCACTGATACAAAAGTAGGGAGTCGAACTTAATACCTCAAACATAATCAAAGGTCCTACACAATGCGCAGATATTAAAAATATCTCGAGCTATAGTTTGGCCGAAACTCCTGTACCGCGCCTTACGAAAACGCGTTTAAATGGGGGCCAAGGAAAAAGAGACTAAGTTTACATGAGATCGATTAATATTGTCGGTAATTATGTACCGAACCCAAAACAGCGGGAGCTGACGGCATCACTGCCGAACTCTTCAAAGCAGCCGGCGCACAGTTGTCCAAAATGACTTATCTCGTTGCAAAAATCATAACTTTTGAACGGATTGAGATAGCGGTACAATTTTTTTTTTAATTTGAAGGAAATTTCCAGGGCTGTTACACCAATGAATTTCAAGAAAATTATTTCACAGGGTGTTTCGGAATCATCGGCCGAAAACAGATTTTCTCAAAAAACTGAATTTATAGAAAAAAGAATTGAAGTAAAACTTTAAAAATTGTCTTTTGTTTTGCAAATGTTGATAAAAACAAAATGATGACCCCCTTAGTGTTTATAGGGTGTTCTAAAATAAAATTCATCACAACAGTGGATGCGAAAATTTGGCAAAGAAACTTTTTTTTTTTGCTTTAAGCGGTGAATAATAATGGTTTATACCTTTTTAAGTGACATATTTTATGTGAAACAGCAAAGGGAAAAAATAAACGGACCAAAAATTAAAAAAAAAATCAAGTTTAATTAAAAACAAATAGGTATAAATATATTAAATAAATATATACATAAACTATCTTAAACAATAATTATAAATTTTCAGTAAAACTTCACAGCCATCATCATCACTTTTAATATTTAATAGACTAATCAGCTCTGGACAGTAGCTTTTTTTGAGCTCTTTTTGGGATCTAACGTGTCTTAAAGATGAAACAAGTGGATCTGATGATATGGATAGCATATTAAATAAATCTTCATTTTGTCGTTTCCTTGAAACCTTGAGAGTATTGGATAATCGATATCGCTTGTAATCTTTATTCCTTGCTTCCTGTGCTTTCTCTGAAAGTTCCCCTTTTGGTAAAATTTGATGGCTTATTAGTTCTCCTCCGTGGTCCAGAATCTTGTGAAGTGTTGGGGTCAAGAGTTTGTGACTATATTTCGATTTTAAAAGATCCGAGGTGTTTTTTGTATACTCGTTAAATTTATCTATATTAATAGATTCCATAGATGATAGTGCATTCAAAATCACTTGCAGTTTCTTCAAAAGTTCTTCGTCTACACGGGTTATAGCTGATGTAACTCCTGGATTTTCGAAAAATCTTCTTGAAGTGTTTCCATCATTTGTATTACTGAATCCTTGTTTTGGTGTATCAATAATTAACCCAAGCTGCTCCCTAAATTCCTTTTGTATCTCCAGTTTTCTTCTTTTTTCGGCTTCCTTCTTGTCGGTGGCCTCGTTTTCTTGATGTAGTCCATATGCTAGTTTAAGTACGAACTCCATGCATCTTATTCTAGCGTGCAAAGGCGAAATTCCAAACTCGTAGTTTCTTTCATCTGCTTCAGCTAAATCGTCTGCTTCTCTTCGAAATTTTTTTTGCGTTCTTTTGCAGATTGGACATGATAGTGTAGATTTCGTGCTTGTTAGTTCATTCAAAACTTTTCCATCTATCATAGTCAGGAAAAATTCATGTCGAACCATCACATTTTTTTCTTCGTTAAGTGTGATTACAGTTGGTGCTAGATTTTTTATTTGGTTCCTTATATTGCTGACAGTTGTCTGAATAATATCTCTGGACTCCTTGGCGTATTTAAACATTATCGGTCTGCAAAAGTGAACAGATGACGGCCTTGGATTCTTCCAATGTTCGTTTAAATCACCTTTTAGACGAAGTGGAACTAGTGATGCCATAAACATGTTCGCGTCAGATACTACGTCACCATCTTCTGAAACTATTCTTTGTTTGTATGCACTTTGTCCAGAAGATCCATCGCATCCCCATTTGCTTAACAAATTTAATTGTGTTGGTAGTGCTTGTAGTTCCCTGTTGTCTAGGCTGTTTATTATCCTCTTTGCTGTATGGTCCACCAAATCTTGAAGATTCACTTCAACAGAAGTTTCTGTTATTATCAGGTTTGGTGGAGTGGCCTCTATCTTAGCTTCCATTAACTCACTATAACTTGGAAATACGTCAAAGTTATGGCTTCGCAATGATTTTCGCATCAATTTGTATTTTTCCTTAGAAAGTCCCATATCCAAGAACAAGGCAAGTGCAGTCGGACCATCATATTTTATTGGATCCCTTTGAGGTGTAGGAATACTCGCTTTAATTCGCTGCACTCGTAATAGGCTAGCACTCAGAACAGCTTTTGTGATGTCCGCTATTGCCTTATTATTATCCTTGTTATATTTCATACTAAGAGCTATTGACACATTTTCCGTCGAAATATTGCTCGTAGTTTCCATTAGTTTCCTCCTTTTGGTGTATTCCGAACATGCCTGCAAGGATTTCGAAGGCCTTCCTCTTGATGTACTTGGCATGTCACTATCTTCAATTTCAACCTCTTGTATAGTAAATGTTCCATTCAAAAATTTTTCAATTTTAGTGAGAAATCTTTCTTTGTGTCTACTACTTTGTGTCCATTTTTGATTTGTAACAAAATAGATCTTTGCCCCCCTACTCCTCGTAGACCACCCTTACAACCTCATACCTACAGGCGCATGAGGCTGGTCCGGGCAGCAGGAGGTAGAGGGGTGTCCAGGCTCCGACCCCCGTTTGGCATGGTATCACCGGCTGGTGCTCGTCGGATGGGGCGGAGTTCTTGGAGCCGAAGCACTGGACTGATGTTACGTTCTCCTCATGCCTATCTAGAACTGAAATAAAATGTATGGGAACCCGAAATGACCATTAAGGGGAGGGGTGACTCCAGTAGGGCCGAGGGTCCTGGTGTTGTTGGCCCTCGGAGGATTTTCCCACCCATGTGTCGGTCCGACACCACCTTGGCTACCACTACCTCCAATTTTGTGTGGTAGCCCCTAATCCTAACCACCCTGTCCTAACTTCCCCTACAACTCCAGCTTACCTCTGCTCCGACTTTAAAGATTTAGTGGCCAATCATCGTGATTATCTAAGACCAATAAAAAAATCATAGGACGGCTTTCCCGTGGACATAAACTGTCCTTCAGAAGATGTTACAGGCCCATGTTATCGCTGTGATAACAGAAAAAGATGATTTGTTTCGTCCTTTTTCTTTTTATTAATATAAAAATTTTAGGATTAAATAAGTATGTTATGTTTAGCAAAATAAATAAAACAAAAAAAAATAATAAAATAAAATAGAATATTAATTTTTATACAAAAAAAAAATTATTATAGCAAAAAAAAGAAAGGTGGCAACGCGGAATGTGGTTATAGTAAGATATATATATATATTTTTTTTTAAATCTAAGTCTTTCCCTTGTTAATTTATTTATTGAACCTTTTTTTTCCTTTTAAATTGTACGTATATTTTTTTTTTCTAAGTGTAGGTATTGAATGTCAGGTTTAAAATATATATATATATATGAAAATAAAAGATTATATATTATCACGTACCTGGGTTACTATCCGCCGGGGTGCACCTCGCTGGATCGATACACGCTGGTAAACTTCAAAAATATTAATTAAATTATATATATATTTCTTTTGTTTTTCCTGTATTTTCTTTTTTTTTCGTTTTTTTTTTCAACTACCCCACTGTTGCTAGAATTAAGATATTCTGCAAAATATTCTTTCTTTTATTTATTTCCTTTTTTTCACTCACTATAACCAGATTACACTATTTATCTTGAACATCTTGAATTTATCTTAACATTAACTTTATTAAAAACACAATCAAAAGTAGATATATAATTAAAGCAATTAAAATTAAAAAAAAAGATACTAGTTAATTGAACTTATAACTCAAAAGAATCAAAAAGAAAGTATATCCAGGTGATGTTGATGTCTTTTACAGGGCATCAGGTAAGTATCCGGTAAGTTTTTTTGTTAGGTAAGTATAGCTGGTAAGTATAGGCCTTGATTTGATTTTTCTTTCTTTTTCCAGGTATTTATTTAGGTTGTCACTTAGGGTAAGTATTTCGTGGTTTTCCTTTTTTTCTTCAATGTCAGGTTCTTTCTTTAGGGTAAGTATTTCGTGTTTTTTTTTTCTTTAATTTCAGGTTTCTTTAGGGTAAGTATTTGGTGTTTCTAAAAATTTCTAGTGGTAAGTATTTGGGGGTTTTACTTTTATAATTTTTCTGAAAGCGGCGATAGGTTTCGGGCAGGGGCAGGTAAGTTTTGCACACAGCACTTTTTTTTGTTTTAGGTTTGGTGTAATTTTTTTTTTTTTTATTCGTTATTTCCTTTTCAAGTTTTTGTTTACGTTCTACTGGTTTTCACTTTAGTTATAAAAAACGTATTTCACTTTTCACATTTAGTTTTAGGTTTTTCCTTTTCTTTAATTTTCGGATAAAATTTTCCCCGCACAGCAATTGTTTTTTTTTTGTTCTCTGTTTCAATTTTCGGCTTGATTTTTAACTTTTAACTTTTACTTTTGTTTTTCCGACCGACCGCTAAGTGTCATGCTAACCAACTGTCCAATGACCACACAACTTGCACTTGTCTTCGAATAAAATCTTTAACTAGCACAGTTAGGCTTAATCATGCCATTTTCCGGCCCGCTATTTCAGCAATTAGAATACTACTTGTATACCTTGGCCTTGAAAATCATGCCATCATATTTCGGTAGCAAGTGCAAATTGTGTGGTCATTGCACTAGCTTATGCAAGTTAACAAAACAAAAACTGAATCACGATCACCTTGATTTTGATTCAGTTTACACCTTGATTTTGATTCAGTTTAGAAACATCAGCAAAATCGTCAACCTGCGGGACACTAACCCATGACACCAATTCTAGGAAAATGCAACAACGCGAGCAACATCAACAATTCCAGGGAAATGCTACGACCGACGACGGCAACGTGGGAAATGCAACTCTGCAGTTTAGTAGTATTTAAGACTAGGTTTAAGAAATAATTTTTGTTCAGTTTCTTGTAAGGCAGAATCGCTGCCAGTCCGATTTTTAATAAAGTTTATTTTTTTTAAATAAAATAAATTTGAGAAACTTTAACTGGCGCCCAACAAGTGTGGCTAAACGGGTCGAACCACACACAAATAGTTAAACAGCCATATTTAACTAGACGGTTAAACAACATAAATAGTGTTAAAACGCACAAGTGTAACGTGAGACCACACCACACAACTAGTTAAACAGCCACATTTAACTAGACGGTTAAACAACATAACAAGTGTTAAGACGTATAAGTGTAACGCGAGACCACCGAAGTAGTTTCGAAGAGATACAAAACGGAATAATGATCCAGCTACCAGCGTCCCTACTTTTATTGTAAGATTTAGTTTTAAGAAAATACTACCAAATAAAAAAAATATAATAAAACCAAGTGAAAATAGAATAAGGAATAACTTAAACAAATCATCAGAATTTAAATATTTTAAATAACTATCATTATTTAAGAAAACACTACCAAATAAAAATAAAACCAAGTGAAAATAGAATAAGAAATTACTTAAACAAATCATCGGAATTTAAATATTTTAAATAATTATCATTATTTCTTAACTTTTATTGCCCAATTCATAAAATAACAACCATGGCTCCTCCCAATGAACAACATCAACCACCTCCCTTAACCCCAGCCGCTCTTCAGACTATAATTTCCAATATGATAAACCAAACCCTCCAAACGGAAGGTAAACAATTAGTCTACTCTATCCTTTACCCTAACGCGGACCAATTTGCGGGTACAGACCAAGGTATTAGTCCAGATCAATTAGCCAATTTAGGCGAAATGGACAAAATACCTGACGTGGTAAGAAGCCTAAGAGAATTCTCGGGACAACCCGGAGAATTCAGCTCTTGGCGTAAAAGCGTCGAGAGGGTTCTGAAGATTTACGAATCTATTAGAGGATCCCCTAAATATTTTGGCATCATAAATGTCGTAAGAAATAAAGTCGTCGGCCAAGCTGACCACGTACTTGAATCTTACAACATCCCATTGAATTGGGATAACATTTCTCGATGCCTTACACTCCATTACGCTGATAAAAGAGACCTTGGTACTTTAGAGTACCAACTCACGTCTCTAGTCCAAGGAAATCTTTCTACACAGGATTTTTACCACTCTGTGTATGAACACCTCTCGCTTATCCTCAATAAAATATCCGCTATGGATGTTTCTGGAGAAGCTCTCAACCTTCTCATGCATTCATATAGAGAGAAAGCCTTGGACACGTTCATACGAGGATTAAGAGGAGACTTGCCCAGACTTCTCGGCATTAAAGAACCTTCAGACTTACCTCAAGCTCTGCATCTCTGCCTTAAACTAGAAAACCAAACGCTTCGACAACAGTACGCTGTTGCCACAAACAACAACGTTAGAAGAATTCCATCCCAACTACCTCCCATTCCTCCTAAAAGATATGTACAGGTTCCAAATCAAGGCCAAAATATACCCTATCTAGCTCCAATTCCCCCTAGAAGATATGCACAGGTCCCGAATCAAGGCCAAAACCCTACAAACTTCCAAAGATTTAACACAGGATTACCACAGAATCCCATAAGAATGAACAACGCACAATTTAACAATTTCCAGCAAATGCCTAATTTACCTCAAAGACCCCAACAACCCGAACCAATGGACACATCCACAATTAGAACAAACAATATCAATTATTCAAATAGACCACAACAAAACAATATGCCATTAGCTTATAAGAGGCCAAACGAGCCACCCTCTCGACAAATACATCCCCTTAAGGTACAAAGAAACTTTCATTTAAACACAACAATCGTACCCTCCAACGAACAACAGTATAATCAGATCATGCAATACGAGGATCAAAACCACGATCAAACATTGCAACAATTCATAGAATATACCCCGGAAGAACAACTTTCAGAAAACCAAGCAGTCTATGACCAAATATCAGAAGATCAGGTTCTTTACGAACAAAGTCCAGAAAACTTGACTTTTCCACAAGAAAACCCAGATCATGCTACACAAACAAATACAGGAACCTTGACAGAGTACTATAACATTGAATCATCAGAAAATAGCGACACCCCCTCCTCGGAAATAAATTATTCTTCTCTCCCGTATTTTGAATACAAAACAAATGACGGGAAGACTCTTAAAATTTTGATCGATACAGGTTCAAATAAGAACTACATACAACCCTGTTTGGTACCAAACCCTTGCAATAATGAAGAAGATTTCTATGCTAACTCAATAGGCGGAAAAGCCAAAATCTCACAACACACTTTTCTTAATGTATTCGGTCCAAAGGACCTAAAACTAAAATTTTTCCTCATGCCTGAACTAAAATCATTTCATGCTATTCTTGGAAACGACAGTCTTAAAGACCTTTCAGCTGAAATCCGAACAAAAGAAAATATCATGATCATTAAAAATTCAATAAAAATCAAAATTAAGCAACTTATTTCCCGATCAGTTAACGCTATCGATATTAGAACAAATCACATGTCACATGACCAGAAAACAATGATTCAAAATGCAGTAGGTAAATTTCCTACTTTATTTGACGACCCAGACAACAAACTCTCATTTACCACAACAGTAAAAGGAGAAATAAGAACAACAACGGACTGCCCAGTCTACTCCAAATTCTATCCTTATCCCATGGCTTTAAAAGAAGAAGTCGAAAAACAGATTCAAAATCTGTTGCAAGATGGCATAATAAGGCGATCCAGATCGCCATACAATTCCCCGATTTGGATAGTGCCGAAAAAAGCTGACGCATCTGGCACAAAAAAATTCAGATTAGTCATAGACTACCGTAAGCTCAACACAATAACAATTGCTGACCGTTATCCAATCCCGGAGATAAACGAAGTATTAGCCAATTTAGGTAAAAACTATTGGTTCTCAGTACTTGACCTTAAGAGCGGATTTCACCAAATTCCGTTAAGAGAGGAAGACATGGAAAAAACCGCGTTCTCGGTTAACCACGGTAAATATGAGTTCACTCGATTACCGTTTGGACTAAAAAACGCCCCCTCAATATTTCAGAGAGCCTTAGACGACATCCTTAGGGAACATATAGGGAAAATCTGCCATGTGTACATGGACGACATCATTATTTTCAGTCCAGATGAAAATACACATTTCACACATATTTGCAAAGTTTTTGAAACCTTAAGTAAGGCAAATATGAAAGTTCAACTCGATAAATGCGAGTTCTTTAAGCAAGAAACTGAATTCTTAGGTTTTGTAGTTTCCTCCAAAGGCATCAAGACAAACCCAGAAAAAGTAAAGGCAATATCAAACCTTTTACCTCCTAAAACTTTGAAAGATTTAAGGTCTTTTCTTGGTATGTCAGGCTATTACCGCCGCTTCATTAAAGACTACGCCAAACTCGCAAAACCCCTGACATCCCTTTTAAGAGGGGAGGATGGCCATGGCCAAATTTCAAAAAAATTATCTAGCAGAACTTTAGTACACCTTAGCGATGAAGCAGTTGAAGCATTCAACAAAATAAGAAAAACTTTAGCATCAGAAGATATCATATTAATTTACCCCGACTTCAATTTACCCTTTGAACTAACGACGGATGCCTCCGAGTACGCACTAGGCGCCGTTTTATCTCAAAAGAATAGACCAATAACTTTTATCTCAAGAACTCTGAGCAAAACAGAGGAACACTATGCGACTAATGAAAAGGAAATGCTCGCTATCGTGTGGGCTCTTCATTCTTTAAGAAACTTCCTTTACGGACCAACAAAAGTTATTATTTACACCGACCACCAACCTCTAACATATGCTCTAAGTAGCAAAAATAAAAACACTAAATTAAAACGATGGAAATCACAACTAGAAGAGTACAATTACGTACTCAAATACAAACCCGGAAAAACAAATGTCGTAGCGGATGCGCTATCCAGACCACCATTATCCAAGCAAACGCAATGCAACTCTCTAACCCCAACCATCAACAGTGCTGAATCATCAAGCCACGGTCTAATTTACAGCGTAGAATCACCTATAAATTGTTTTAAAAATCAAATTTTTCTCCTACAAGGAACACAATCTAGAGAGAAATTTCAAATTATATTTCCTACCTACCATAGACATACCTTTACTGAACCCCTCTACACCGAATCAAACCTAACTCAAATTCTAAAGAAATGTCTTAACCCTTCTGTAACCAATGGCATAAAAGCCAGCGAAAATGTAATGGGAATGATCCAAAATATTTTTAAAGATCATTTCAACTCATTCAGAATTCGATTTACACAAAATCTGGTCCGAGATGTTCTAAACGAACAAGAACAGGAAAGCCTAATAATGGAAGAACACAATCGTGCCCACAGAAACCAAAAGGAAAATAAAGCTCAAATTTCGGAAAAATACTTTTTCCCTTCATTAAGCAAGAAGCTAAAAAAGTTCACTAAAATCTGCTTAATATGTAAGCAAAACAAATATGAAAGACACCCTAATAAGGTCCCAATTCAGACTACACCTATTCCAAAGTACCCCGGAGAAATCATACACATTGACATATTCTCCACGGAAGGAAAGTTAGTTTTGACCGCAATTGACAAATTCTCCAAATATGTCAAGGTCAAAACAATTAGTTCAAAAGCCACAGAAGACATTAAACAACCAATAAGGGACATCATCTATGGATTCGGAATACCCAAAATGATAATCTGCGACAACGAAAAATCCTTCCATTCGGAATCCCTATTGTTCATGCTTCGAAACGAATTCGGCATAGAAATTTTCACTACCCCACCTTACACGAGCACATCTAATGGGCAAATCGAAAGATTCCATTCAACCCTTGGGGAAATAATGAGATGTCTGAAAGCTGAAAAAATATACGAATCCTTCACGGAACTTTTAGAAGCATCTGTTCATGCCTATAACTCTTCGGTCCACTCCGTTACAAATAAAAAACCGGTTGACACGTTTTTTAGTAGAAACACTACCGGCTCGGATCAGGTCGAACAAGAACGCTTAAAGAATATTGAAAAACTAAAAGCAAAACAAACAGCTGATCTAGAGTATCATAATAAAAATCGAGCAGAATTAAAAAAAATATTCCCCTGGAGAAACTGTTTTCATAAAAATAAATAAACGATTAGGTTCGAAGCTTTCCCCAAGATTCAGAAAAGAAAAAGTAAAAGAGGATAAAACAACCACGATCGTTACAGTTTCAGGAAGAGTAGTTCACAAATCAAATATAAGAAACTAATACAAGAATTAATTACAATACTTCCCCTTTATTTCACAGATATTTTCTAGACCCTATCATCGCAAAAACCAACATTCTGGATTATTCCAACTCTCCCATCATCATCCTTGACAATGGCGATGCCAAAGTTATGGAAGGCAATTTAAAATTTATACACACAATAGAACTCACTCCATACGAAAAATTTATCGAAGAAGCATATCCTATGTTAAAACATATTCCCAAGAACAATCCCTTCTATCCCATCCTATCCCACGAAATTAATCAAATTGAAGATATAATAAAAAACCTACAAATTAAAAAGGCAAAAAGATCACTAGATTTCATCGGTAAAGGATGGAAATGGATCGCGGGTTCACCCGATCACGAAGACCTTTTAATTCTAGAAAATAATATCAACAACATAATCGAGAACAATAACCATCAATATACTATCAATAAAGAATATAAAGAGAGAATAAATGCATTAACAAATGTAACAAATGAAATTATTAATACAATAAAAATGGATAGTACCATTGAATATCAATTTAATGTCATATTCCTTTATAAAATCAAACTAATTAAAGAAGAACTTGTCAATATTATCTATGCAATAGAATTAGCAAAAGGAAACATTGTTAACTCCAATATTATGTCCAAAACTGAAATTAACGTAATATTAAACAAATTAGATACAGAAAATATGCTATACACAAATATCGAACATGCAATAAAATTCTCCGATGTTAAAATTGCAAGCAATCAAACGAACTTACTTTATATTGTTAGCATTCCTAAAACAAAAAAAGAAACATTTAGTAAACTAATTGTCATACCAACAAAAAGAAACAATAATGTAATGAATAAAATATCCTATAGAAATATCTTAAAAAATGAAGAAAAAATATACGGTATTAAAAATAATTGTAAGAAAATTGAAAATATTTCTCTTTGCAAACATTTAGATCTAGTAGACTTAAGCGACGACGACTGTGTAGTAGGTTTAATCCAAAATAAGAACGCAACATGCAACTTAATCAATAGCCACCATATTCCAACGATTGAAGAGATAACCCCCGGTACCATCGTTCTCAACCAATTCAACGGATCAATAGAAGCTAATAATAGAACACAGACACTTAACGGAAATTACGTAATAAAATTTTATAACGAAACAATTTCTATCAATGATCAACGTTATGTCGCCCAAGAGCTGAACAATATTCAAGCACTACCACCAACAGTACATCCAACATCTGAAAACCTAGAAGTGGAAGAAATTCTTTCCTTGGAACTTCTGAAAGAACTGAATACAAACAATACGCAACATTTAAGTAAAATCCAAGTAGAAAAAGACGCTCATCAAATAACAACATATGTGATTTTCCTAATATCAATATTGGTCATAATGGTAACCCTATGTAAGAAAAAAACATCCCGAATCGAAACTGTTCCTCTACCAACCATGATAACAGTTACAAATCAAGGAGAGGCAAATCCACCTCTACAGAAATATCCCAGTTTCTACAACATCATCTAAGAAATGCGCGGACGCATTGTTTTAAGGAGGGAAGAGTTAACAAAACAAAAACTGAATCACGATCACCTTGATTTTGATTCAGTTTACACCTTGATTTTGATTCAGTTTAGAAACATCAGCAAAATCGTCAACCTGCGGGACACTAACCCATGACACCAATTCTAGGAAAATGCAACAACGCGAGCAACATCAACAATTCCAGGGAAATGCTACGACCGACGACGGCAACGTGGGAAATGCAACTCTGCAGTTTAGTAGTATTTAAGACTAGGTTTAAGAAATAATTTTTGTTCAGTTTCTTGTAAGGCAGAATCGCTGCCAGTCCGATTTTTAATAAAGTTTATTTTTTTTTAAATAAAATAAATTTGAGAAACTTTAACTTGCATAAGCACATACCTCTGCTTTGCTTTACTCTCGTGGGCAGCGGTACTTTCTTGCACACGAAATGCCCTAGCAAGAAGCGGTGTTCTATTTTGTTTTTTTCTTTATGATGAGGCTGTGGGTTATTTGTTGTTGTCATGGTGGCAAGAATTTGTGTCGATTTAATTTTACAGTGCGGGTCGGTAGATTTGGTTCAGTCAAATTTATTTTGTTTATTATTCTTTTATTATATTTTGTATTATTATGTGGTGAGTATTATTATAAGTTAAAATTATTATCGGTAAGTATTATTATAGGTTAAATATTATTAGCGGTAAGTATTATTAAAGGTTTGATCAATGTTTTATGTATGGGTAAGTATTATAAGGTGAGTATTATGTTGGATGGTTATTTAATTTTGGGTAGTTATTATTTTTTTTTTCATTTTTTATCATGTGCTGTGTGCAGTCAGTTCCCCACAAAACTTCTTCTTTCAATGAGGTCCACGCGAGTTGAAGGAAGAAGGGAAGGGAACATTTCCGAATTGGTCTCATGCACAGGCTGGTGCTAGTCGGGCGTTGACGCTATTTCCTTAAATCCTTCGCATGGTAAACCCCTGCCTTTCTTCCTGCTAGGTCCTCCAGCTCGTAGAGGTTGTTGCCGACCGGTCTGCGAACCCTCATCTGGAGGAACTTTGGGCTCAGTTTTGCGCAGAATTTCTTCGACGCATCACTGAGCACAAAGTTCCTTCGAAACACGATATCTCCAATTGCAAACTTAACATTCTTGCTCCTTAAATTGTAGGCGTTTTCGTACCGATTGTGGGCATTGGCCAAGGAGGTTTTAAGATGGGCGTGGAGAATGTTCATCCTCGCTGGCTTCGGAACTATTCCCGAGTTGTTGAGAGCATTCAACCTCCTCAAGACCTGGTAATCCGACCCGTGCTCCAGGCAACCTTGACCGAAGAGCGCTTCGTAGGGCGACATGTTGATGGCGGAGTGGACCGTAGTGCGAAGGGCGCTGGCGATGGCTGGTAGTTGGCTGTCCCAGTTCCTCTGGTCGCTGTCGATATATCCTCTGATGGCGGCGAGGATAGACCGGTTTACTCGCTCACTAGCATTTGCCTGTGGCGAGTAAACAGCGGTCCGCACGTGGGTTATCCCATAGGTGGTCATAGACTTCTCGAACTCCCTGCTGACGAACTGCTTCCCGTTGTCCGAGAGCAGGGTTTCCGGGACGCCAAACATGCAGAAAACCTGCTCGTAGAGGAACTTCAGCACTACGTCCGTTGTCGCCCTACGAATTGCCTTTATCAGCACGAACTTCGTCAGTTGGTCCAGTGCCACCACAATGTGTGTGTTCCCGTCTCGCGAGCGTGGGTAAGGTCCCAAGAAGTCGATGTACAACATCTGGAAGGGTCTCTCGGCAACGAACGCTTTACCCATAGGTGGCCTAAGGGTGGCGTTCGGAGCTTTCGAGGCCTTGCAGATGTCGCACTTCTCCAGGAAGACCTTGACTTGCGCTGCCATGTTAGGCCAGAAGAACCGTTGCTGCAGCCGGTACAGGGTTTTCGCGATCCCACCATGCGAAGCCCTCGGTGGTCGATGAGCCAGGGAAATCAAGCGATCGGCTAGTGGTTCAGGAACCCAAAGCTTCCAAATAAGGTCGTCCTCTAAAGGATTCCCTGTGCAATGTCTGACCTTCTTATACACGAAATTTTCCGAGACTTGAAGGTCAGGTAGCTTTTCTTTTTGTTCTTCGATGTCTTTAATGAGCTTAAGGTATTCCGAAGATTTAAAACTTGGATCCTCAAGGTCAATATGCAGAACATCGTGAGGATCTTCCAGCTCCGAGACATCGCAACCCAGAGCGTCTACCTCATGCACCCGCGAGAGGGCATCAGGTACAACGTTTTGGGTACCCTTGCGATGCTCGATGCTGAAATCGAATCCCTGCAGCTTTAAGCTCCATCGCGCCAACCGTCCACTCAAATCCTTCTGCCCCATCAGCCACTTCAAACTCGCATGATCGGTCACTATCCGGAAAGGATGTCCCTCGACATAGGCACGGAACTTCTGGACTCCAATGACAGCAGCAAGACACTCACGCTCGGTCACACTGTAGTTGCGCTGGGCCGTGTTGAGCTTCTGAGAGTGATAGTAAATTGGGCGTTCACTACCACTCTCGTCAACCTGACTTAGAACGCAGCCGACTCCGGTGTCGGAAGCGTCACACTGGATGATGAACTCCTTCGCAAAGTCCGGATTCACCAACACGGGCCGGGAAATCAGGGCCTCCTTGAGGAGGTTGAACGATTCCAACGCAGCTTCGGTAAAGATGAACTTTTTCCCCTTCTTCAACGTGTCCGTTATGGGTGCCGCTAAAGTTGAAAAGTCTCGCACGAAACGTCTGTACCATCCCGCGAGTCCCAGGAAGCGTCGGACCTGTTAAGCGGAAGTCGGAACCGGAAAATCAGCAATGGCTGCTACTTTATCTGAGTCCGTCTTCAGGCAGCCATCTCCAACTATGTAGCCCAGGTACTTCAATTCCTTGAAGCAGAATTTCGACTTCTGGACGTTCATCGTCAATCCTGCTTCCTTCAGCCGACCGGCCAAAACCTTCAACAGCTCGACGTGCTCATCGAACGTGCTCGAAACCACCAAGAGGTCATCCAGGTACGGAAAGATTTTTTCTCGCAGTTGGTGGGGTACCACTTTGTCCATCAATCTGACCATGCGTTGTGGTGCATTGCAGAGGCCAAAGGGCATAACCGTAAACTGCAACAGGGGCATACCGGGCACAGTAAACGCCGTCTTTTCTCGGGATTCTTTCTCCAGCGGGATCTGCCAAAACGCGTCTTTGAGATCCACGCTCGAAATGAAGCGAGTATCTTGCAGACGTGATAGCAATCCCCCTATATGAGAAATTGGATAGGCATCTTTCTTGGTCTTGGCATTGACTTTCCTGTAGTCCAGGCACAAGCGATTTTTGCCGGGTTTGCGAACTAGGACTACAGGAGAGCTCCAGGCACTGGTGCTTTCCTCAATCACCCCAGGTTTAAGCATGCGCTCCAACTCCTCATATAGAAGTTTCTGCACCGCTGGAGAAACCGGGTAATGACGTTGCTTAATGGGCTCGGCATCACCTGTATCGATAACATGTACCTCAAGAGATGTTTTTCCTAAGCCTTGGACAGCAGAGGACGGAAACAAATCAATGGCATCTTTCAACCGTTTGGATTGCTCTGTGGTAAGTTCATGCGCGTTTGGATCCACATCCTTTTCGCCTGGGCACTGCGCTGCTGAGAGTTCGGAGATCAACTGAGGGGCAATGCCGAATTCCTTCCAGAAGTCGATTCCCAGGTACAGTTTCTGCTGCAGAGACGGGACCAGATACAGGGGTATTGTTCTCGTCATCCCTTTGTAGCAGACCTCCGCATTGAATTTGCCTACAATGCGTTGCTGATTTCCATCGGCAGTTTTGACCTCGGAAGAAAGTTTGGAGAAGTTTCGGCCATGTCGTCGCAGGAACTCCTCACCATCGAGTCCTAAGCAACTTATGCTGGCGCCACTGTCCAAAAGTCCTAGGACAGATTCTCCGAAAATGTTGACGTTGGCGTACGGACGAGGGTCATCCGAGCAGCAGAGTGTTGTTGCTTCGATGGCTTTGTAGGCTTTCTTCTTCTCCTGAAACTTCTTCCTCAGTCTCACCACCTTTTCCGAGACAACCGTGCTCTGGGTACCGAAGATCCGCTTCCTGGCCTCGTAGTACTGGTTCAGACGCTCGTGCAAGGGCACGATCGGTCGAACAGGTGGTCGTGCTACTGCAGACTCGTGGGGTGGTGGTGGTGGTCGGGGGAGGATCCTGACGGCAGGAGCTGGCTGGCTGGGTCGAACACCCTCACAGTCTGGAATTGGGTCGATGTTACTGTGGGGGTCAGAGGCTGGATGATTTAGGACGACTCCGGAGTTTTCTCCGAAGAGCAATTCCCCCGGAACCTTGGACTGCTCTTCGACTCGTTTCCCGAACATCGAGGACATTGGGGACTGGTGGTATTTTCCCATCCACACCTAAAACAGAAAAGGGCTCTCTGCGAGTCTGGGCATTCGAAGAATGAATGGCCCCTACCCTTGCAATTCCAGCAAGTGAAATTGCGAGTGTCCCTTTCTCTCTTAAGGTGGAACGCCTCGATGTCGGGAACGTGTGACTCCTCATCCTCCGGTTCTTCAGCAACAAGCTCCGAGACGGTACTACGACGAGGTGGTGGTGTGGGTCCTACGCGAGTCTTTAGGAACATGGCTTCCCGATCCTGCAAGTATTTTTCTACCTTGCGACACACATGAACCATATCAGCTAACGAATTAGTGTCAAACGTTATTAGCAATAGTCCCATTTGTTTCCTGACGTTGTTCTTCAGGACGTCGATGATTTCCGAATCCGTCTTCGGAAATCGGAGTCGGCCATTGAGCTGCTGTATCGCAAGGTAGAAATCGTCGAAGGTCTCATTGGTTCCTTGATGACGATCGTAGAGCCGTCTCGAAAGCTCCGAATCCGTTTCCAGACTGCGAAAGTGTTCGATCATGGCGTTCTTCAACACAAGCCAGGAGACGTTGGGGTTGGTCTTCACGAAGGCCCAGAACCAGGTTTCCACAGGGCCGGCGACAAAATGGTGGAAGTTTATGACTACCTCATCCCAGCTGGCTCCATAACTGATCCGAAGTCTCTCCAACCGGAACAGGAAATCGTCCACCGACATATTCCGGTTGTCAAACTTCAGACCCCATTTGCCGAAGTTCTGGACCCTATACCCCGATACGGAAGGTCGCGACGCCGAGTTCGGATGGTGGACGGGGTCGCTGAAGGTGAGGTCTTGGAGCTGACGGAGGAAATTGTCCACATGGCTTTGGTCTGCTGCTGCTTGTTGTCTGTTAGGCGAAGGATGTCTAGTTGAAGCTGATGGTCCTTGGAACTGGCTGGCATGAGGCGGAGGAGGTTCTGAATTCACCTGGTAACGCTGACGAGAGGGAGATCGATCGGTGGTCCTTGGAGGCCTAGTAGTGGGGTCCGCTTGGGCTTGATGTCTTCCCACTTCTTGTGGAAAGGAAACTCTGGCGGGCGGCTCTGGTGTCGGGGCTGAAGCAAGGGTTTCCCGCAAGATACCCGTGATCTCCTCTCGTAAGGTCACCCGTGTTCTCTCCAATTCCCCGGAGAAGAACCTGAAATCCTCAGCTCGTCGCGCTCCCACAGCAGCATTGACCACTTCCTCAATGTACTCACACATCAGCTCGCAATTACCATCACCCAGCGATTCCCGAATTTGAGGAGATGGTTGTGGCATATTTAGGTCGGACCTCGTGTTCGTTCTCCTTGCTCCTGCTTGCGACTGACGACGCGGGGTTGCTCCTCCCTCAACTACTCGACGGCTGCCGCTTGGGGTCTCATGCGCATCACGGCGATTACCAACCGATGATGAAGGTAAACTCGATGTAAGGACCTTACCTCGAAGACTGGTGTTAGCCTTTTTCCGACTTCGAGTGAACATTTTGAAGGCTCAATTTTCCCTTGATTTGAAACACAAAATAAAGTGGGGGAATCCCTAAGGCGAATCAATTTTAAGGTGATTTGAAACACAAAATTTAGTTTCAAATCGAAATAAAACTATAAAAATAGTCTTGAGACAACAACCAGGATCAAATATCAATTTTAAAATGATTTGAAACACAAAACAAAAATGGCGAGGAAATTCAAAAGAGAACTAAGAGTCTTCAATTTTAATGTGATTTGAAACACAAAATAATATAAAAATAAGTAAATAATTCTTGGTTAATTCCAATGAAATTTATAGAAAATTGCTAAATCTAGAAATTCTTGACGTGATCAAAGTTTAAATTTCAATATTAAAATTGAGATATAATAAAAAAAATACTTTATTAGGTTGATATATATTATATTCATAAGCATATTAGTCAAACAGAGGAAGCTGGTTGTACCGTTGGGGAAGAGACAAGGAGGTTTGCCCCTACTGAAGTTCCCATTGACCCTGAACACTGGCAGGCCCACTGTGAACACAGTGTAGTCCTCCGGCCCTGGACTCGCTTAAAGAGATGAAGCTGGCAGTAATCCGTGGCATCCATACCAACTGTCAGCCCAGCTTCAGAGCTCTACAAATAAAAACTAGCGAACCAAAGAAAATAAATTCGAAAAACAGTTGAACAACTAGGTCGAGTACCACTCAACCTAGGCTCCAACTAAATGAATAAATTTTACCGAAAATTTTATTTCGAAAAGTCTTGCCGATACGCAACTGCGTAAGCGAAATGTCTTCCATTTACCGGACGATCGCAAAAATCAAAAATTATGTTCGAAGATGTTAATAGAAATTTTTATGGTAAGCGAATCCAGGACAGAAACAAAACCCATGCCCACACAAAGTCCGCTCCTGTGTTCTGGGTCCACTCCCCTACGATGTCAAAAAAAAAAACTACTAAATTTACTGTCAATCGGGCCCCACGTTGGGCGCCACCTGTAACAAAATAGATCTTTGCCCCCCTACTCCTCGTAGACCACCCTTACAACCTCATACCTACAGGCGCATGAGGCTGGTCCGGGCAGCAGGAGGTAGAGGGGTGTCCAGGCTCCGACCCCCGTTTGGCATAGTATCACCGGCTGGTGCTCGTCGGATGGGGCGGAGTTCTTGGAGCCGAGGCACTGGACTGATGTTACGTTCTCCTCATGCCTATCTAGAACTGAAATAAAATGTATGGGAACCCGAAATGACCATTAAGGGGAGGGGTGACTCCAGTAGGGCCGAGGGTCCTGGTGTTGTTGGCCCTCGGAGGATTTTCCCACCCATGTGTCGGTCCGACACCACCTTGGCTACCACTACCTCCAATTTTGTGTGGTAGCCCCTAATCCTAACCACCCTGTCCTAACTTCCCCTACAACTCCAGCTTACCTCTGCTCCGACTTTAAAGATTTAGTGGCCAATCATCGTGATTATCTAAGACCAATAAAAAAAATCATAGGACGGCTTTCCCGTGGACATAAACTGTCCTTCAGAAGATGTTACAGGCCCATGTTATCGCTGTGATAACAGAAAAAGATGATTTGTTTCGTCCTTTTTCTTTTTATTAATATAAAAATTTTAGGATTAAATAAGTATGTTATGTTTAGCAAAATAAATAAAACAAAAAAAAATAATAAAATAAAATAGAATATTAATTTTTATACAAAAAAAAATTATTATAGCAAAAAAAGAAAGGTGGCAACGCGGAATGTGGTTATAGTAAGATATATATATTTTTTTTTAAATCTAAGTCTTTCCCTTGTTAATTTATTTATTGAACCTTTTTTTTTCCTTTTAAATTGTACGTATATTTTTTTTTTCTAAGTGTAGGTATTGAATGTCAGGTTTAAAATATATATATATATATATATATATATGAAAATAAAAGATTATATATTATCACGTACCTGGGTTACTATCCGCCGGGGTGCACCTCGCTGGATCGATACACGCTGGTAAACTTCAAAAATATTAATTAAATTATATATATATTTCTTTTGTTTTTCCTGTATTTTCTTTTTTTTTCGTTTTTTTTTCAACTACCCCACTGTTGCTAGAATTAAGATATTCTGCAAAATATTCTTTCTTTTATTTATTTCCTTTTTTTTCACTCACTATAACCAGATTACACTATTTATCTTGAACATCTTGAATTTATCTTAACATTAACTTTATTAAAAACACAATCAAAAGTAGATATATAATTAAAGCAATTAAAATTAAAAAAAAAGATACTAGTTAATTGAACTTATAACTCAAAAGAATCAAAAAGAAAGTATATCCAGGTGATGTTGATGTCTTTTACAGGGCATCAGGTAAGTATCCGGTAAGTTTTTTTGTTAGGTAAGTATAGCTGGTAAGTATAGGCCTTGATTTGATTTTTCTTTCTTTTTCCAGGTATTTATTTAGGTTGTCACTTAGGGTAAGTATTTCGTGGTTTTCCTTTTTTTCTTCAATGTCAGGTTCTTTCTTTAGGGTAAGTATTTCGTGTTTTTTTTTCTTTAATTTCAGGTTTCTTTAGGGTAAGTATTTGGTGTTTCTAAAAATTTCTAGTGGTAAGTATTTGGGGGTTATACTGTTATAATTTTCTGAAGGCGGCGATAGGTTTCGGGCAGGGGCAGGTAAGTTTTGCACACAGCACTTTTTTTTGTTTTAGGTTTGGTGTAATTTTTTTTTTTTATTCGTTATTTCCTTTTCAAGTTTTTGTTTACGTTCTACTGGTTTTCACTTTAGTTATAAAAAACGTATTTCACTTTTCACATTTAGTTTTAGGTTTTTCCTTTTCTTTAATTTTCGGATAAAATTTTCCCCGCACAGCAATTGTTTTTTTTTTTTTTTTTTGTTCTCTGTTTCAATTTTCGGCTTGATTTTTAACTTTTAACTTTTACTTTTGTTTTTCCGACCGACCGCTAAGTGTCATGCTAACCAACTGTCCAATGACCACACAACTTGCACTTGTCTTCGAATAAAATCTTTAACTAGCACAGTTAGGCTTAATCATGCCATTTTCCGGCCCGCTATTTCAGCAATTAGAATACTACTTGTATACCTTGGCCTTGAAAATCATGCCATCATATTTCGGTAGCAAGTGCAAATTGTGTGGTCATTGCACTAGCTTATGCATAAGCACATACCTCTGCTTTGCTTTACTCTCGTGGGCAGCGGTACTTTCTTGCACACGAAATGCCCTAGCAAGAAGCGGTGTTCTATTTTGTTTTTTTCTTTATGATGAGGCTGTGGGTTATTTGTTGTTGTCATGGTGGCAAGAATTTGTGTCGATTTAATTTTACAGTGCGGGTCGGTAGATTTGGTTCAGTCAAATTTATTTTGTTTATTATTCTTTTATTATATTTTGTATTACTATGTGGTGAGTATTATTATAAGTTAAAATTATTATCGGTAAGTATTATTATAGGTTAAATATTATTAGCGGTAAGTATTATTAAAGGTTTGATCAATGTTTTATGTATGGGTAAGTATTATAAGGTGAGTATTATGTTGGATGGTTATTTAATTTTGGGTAGTTATTATTTTTTTTTTCATTTTTTATCATGTGCTGTGTGCAGTCAGTTCCCCACAGATTAGATAGAGCATATAACTTTTGAAGTTTCTTTTTAATTTCTTCATTAATACTAATTTCTGGGTATTGATTCCGAAACAATTGCACAAATTCTTCAGAATTCGAAGCATTGTGAAAATGTTCCAAAAGGACTTTGTTTGAAATATTCATATTCGAATTAAATTAACACGATCCGGTATTTAGTCAATTGTTTTGAAAACTAATGAAGTTTATCCATTGTCAGAGTTTATATAACAGATAAACATGCACATGCACATTGCACAAGGATTATTTTACCTGTGAAATTTAAGCTACCCAAAATACATTACTTTTTAGCTCTTTTATTGGGTAAGTGAAAAAAAATAATATTTCTCTCTACCTGTTTTATTGGACCATAAAATAAGGATCTATAATAAAAAATATCCTTCAACCTTAAATATAATTAGTAGGTAATAAAAAATGTATCTCTTGTTTACCTAGTTTAAGATTTATAATAATCCTTTTGGCTTATTAATTGCAGGAATCTACTTAAATAGGAAAATGAAAATAGGCAGATTATAAAAATTGGTAGATATGGTAAAACATTTTGCAAAACCAATATCAATTTATATTCGTAATAAAATCCAAAATAATATTTTTTTTTATTCTAATACAAAAAAAAAATTAAAATTTCATCCGTTGCTGGTTTTTACAAGTATCATACATTTTATGATACTTGTGGGTTTTTCGACAACCTTATGAATGACTTTTTTATTCATTATTATTATCATTATTAAAACAAAGTAAGAAAATGTTATGTTTACGACGCATTTTTCGAAAAAAAACTGACATCAAAGTCAAAAATTATCACGGACAAGAACAACGGAACATCCTTCAAAAAATAATATCTGACCAATAAAAAAAAGATAAAAAAATTTGTAAATGCAGTTACAATGGATAATATTTCTTCTAAAAATTAAAACCTTAACATCGTTGCTAGCATTACTATTAACAGAGAACTAAGCGTTTACGTGGATCAAGGTATGCCAAAGTAAGCGTTTTCTCAAGCCTTTATTTTTTTTTCAAAGTACAAAATCTCGGCAGTGCGCAAGTATGCGCAGCTAAATATTTTTCTTTTGGCTCAACAATTGATTGATACACATACCCTATTCGGCTTAAAGCATGGACTTGGATGGATTTTTTTGTAGCTCTATTCAAACTCGATAAATTGTAAAAAAATGGTGTTTTTTTGTTTCATTTATAAAAACCTTAAGAATTATTTTTTTTTCAATTTCAAATTTAAATTTACTTATAAGTAACTAAACCAGGAACTATTAACAAAAAATAAGATTTTTCATTCAATATGCCATAATCGCAAAAATGAAAATAAGAAATTTTGTTTTTTTTTCTTTTTTTTTTCTCTAGAAAAAATTAACTAACTTTGAAGAGCCCTATAAATTAAACTAGTGATCAAAAAATTATTTTGTTTGCTGTTTTTGAAGCTCTGTCTATATTTCTCTTAGAAATAAAAAACAAAACAATAAAAATAAAACATCAGATTTTGTATTTTTGCCACGACTTTTCCCTTTTTGGACAACTGTGCGGCGTTGACTTGGAAAGGAGCATGCACCAACTCATCTGCAGAATATGGTCGGAAGAGAGCATGTCCGATGAATGGAACCTCAGCACTGTTTGACTGATCCTGAAGAAAGGAGACCCGCTAAACTGCACCAACTATACAGGCCTATAAGATCTTTTCTGCAGTGCCATGTGAACGCCTAAAGTGTTGTTTCCGTTTAGTAGAATTTGATCCAATTTGGTTATTCTTCGGCCTTCAGGTGTGTTTTCATATTCGGTAACATCTTCCAGTTTGTCAACAAATTGATAGGTCCATATCAGTGTGGATTTAGACCAGGAAAGTCCACCATCGATCAAATATTCACATTACGGGAGGTCCTGGAAAAAACAAATCGACACATACCATCATTTTATCGATTTAAAGGTCGCGTATGAAAGCATCTGTAGAAAAGAACTGTACAATGCCATGTCCAGGTCCAGTTTTGGCATCCCTACAAAACTCATTCGTCTGAGCAGAATGACAATGGAGAACTCACGCTGCTCCATTAAAGTCGGTTACGACTACACCGACAGCTTCGATGTCTTATTGTGTGTGCTTATTTGACAAACGTATTTGTTCTCACAATGAAAAAAATATATTTTACAATTTCAATTGAAATTGAGTATTTGTAAATTGATCAGTTTTGTTTAAATTTTGTTGTAGTGTGAAAAGCATTATTTTTTAACATTAGCACTGTTTGTGATTAGTGACTGATGCAAAAATACATAAAAACAATCTTTGATACGGATTTTATATCATGTTAAAGTTTCAGCTCAATCGGTGCAGAACTTTTTGAGTTTTTGTAGCGTACACAAACCAACATTACATTTTTATATATATAGATATAAGAATTGTTTAAACAATATAAGCAGTTATTTCCCTCAAATGATTTGTTTCAGACTCTAAAGAATATAAAAAACAAAAAATTTGGAATTTTTTTTTTTTCAAAATCCGAGCTGTTTCTGAGGACTTTCTGAAAAAAAGCTTCATTGTACGACTAATGTACATTTGTTAAGATTATAAGGTACCTACCTATAAATAGAAGATCATTTGTAAGAATTTACAAACGGCGGTTGAACCTAATATTTTATGCCGCTTTTTCTTCAATACCAAATAGGTACACAAACACTTTTAATAAATGAGAAGTATTTTCATAGTCTAGAAATAATTCATATGGCAAAACAACGTTTTTTTTTCCTATTCCTTCTTTTCTGTGTATTTCTTATTTTTTTTTATTAATGACTATGACTAGTACAAACTGTCTCGATCGGTCTGGCTCAGCCGCACTTTTTCACTGCTATGGTCCGTGTGGTAAAATATTCCACTCTAAATGCGTTGGTTCGAATAATGCCTTTTTGGATAAAATAAATTCATCGAATCTAGCCTTTTGGTACTGTGCCGATTGTAAAAAGATTTCCCTGGCTCATTTTTCTATTAAATTATCTAACTTAAGAAACGAGCTTAGTAAAATATCCAAGGGGTTTGAAGAATTAAGTACCAACTTCATTAAATTAGCTTCCGTTGCTAATGAAATTCCTTCTCTGGTACAGGTTTCCGACAAATCCTGCTCAACGGATGATCTCTCAACGCAAAATATATCTATGTCTACTAACTCTAAAAAAAGTAAAAAAAGAGGAAGGGAAAACAGCTCTTCCTCAGCCAACGTAAGTCCGGCTCCAAAAAAACTTTCTTCTTCGAAAAGTAATGAAAGTGGTGTTAGTACTGACACAATTTCCGGTACCTCCTCCCAACCATGAAATCAACACTATCTATGTTGAGACATATGCTAGGCCTTCTGAACCAAATCCCTCTGACACCCCGACCGATATGGATCATTCGAGTCCTCATCACGTTCCTGCTGCTAACAATAATTCCCTTCCAAATATTCTTACCTCAGTACCTAGGCATAAATCTATCTTTATCTCTCGTCTTTCACCTGAAACTGAGACTAAAGACGTAATAGAACATTTGGTTGCTTCGAAAATAATTAATGATTCATCGAGCATCAAATGTTCTAAAATAAGTAAACTAAACAGTTTTGTAGCGTCTTTTAAAATAACTGTTCCCAATTCCCTATTTGAACCCATTCTAAGTAGTCCTTGGCCTCTAAACACATTAGTTAAAAAAATTTCTGCTACTCAGAGAAGAAAATCAGGTCTCACTGCTCCGTCTGGTCCGAATTTAAAAAACTGCAAAGGTTCTCCCTCTACTACCAAAATGTAAGAGGACTTAGTAGTAAAACTACAACTATTTTTCAAAATTCCCAATCTTTGCCATACGATCTTTTCGCTCTTACCGAGACTTGGCTTAATGCCACAATTTTAGACACAGAACTCTTCGATAATGAGTTTGTAGTTTTTCGTAAAGATCGTCATGGTGATGTCATAAATTCGGTTGGTGGGGGAGTCCTCATTGCTGTAAGAAATAGTTTTTGTTCAACCAAAATAGTTTTCCCAATGAATCTGTCTATTGAACCTGTCTGTGTAAAAATATCTAAACAATCTTTAGTAATGTATGTACTAAATGTTTACATCCCACCTAAAAGCCCAATGTCTTCGTTTTCTGAACTTTCCCTTGCAATTGATTTTATTATCAACTTAGCAAGCCTTGACAGTATTATATTATTATTGGGAGATTTTAATCTTCCCAACATTGACTGGGTTCCTTCCGAAGACGATTCTTATTTTGAAGCTTCAACCAATTCATCCCAACTGGAGTTTCAATTGTTAGATACCATTATCTATTCTGATTTGCACCAAGTAAGTTCCATAAAAAATCATAGAAATAGAATGCTGGATCTTGTATTCTCATCTGATGCCGTTAATACTGTAGTGGTAGAATCCTCCTCTGCTTTATGTAACATAGATAACTACCATCCACCTCTTGACATTTTTCTTGACACGAGCGGTCATTTACTAGAAAATAGTAATTCGCATGACTGCTCACATGCATTTGATTTTCGCAAAGCTGATTTTCAAAAGCTTTTGGATTGTTTAAATAAGTCCGGTATAGACCACTTACCGATCTCTAACGATATTGAAGAAACAATTTCGAGTTTTTATTCAGTTTTGTTAAATTGTATAAAGGAAGCAGTACCAATTAAAAGGATGATTCCCTCAAATACCCCTTTCCATCCCTGGTATACTAAGGACCTTAAACATCTTCGCAACAAAAGAAATAAGGCCTGGAAGAAATATATTAAGCATATGACGGTGGAAAATCAACTCATTTATATCTCTTTGTTTGAAGAATTTAAAAAACTTTCTTACGAACTTTATAATGAATACATAGAGTCGATGGGGGCTTCTTTAAAATCAGACCTATAGTATCTTCAAATAAACACTTTTACTTCTTGACTGCTATACATAGAATGAGTTTTATTCTCTAAATCTCCAATGAATATTTATTCATTGTTGACTCTTTTTAAATACAAAGTTCCCAAAATTAATATTATTACAGTACACAATACTACATTACTTTCTTCTTTTGAATTGAATACATTTTTTTTTAAATCTAAAATTTTAGATAAGTGATCATCTTTCTTCTACAGTACTTGCCGTTGACATTACACTTGATTCTACAGCTGTATTCAACTTCTTTAAATGTGAAACATTTCGTCGATAAGTTCTGCCTGAATTATTTAACATAACGACAACTTCACCATCTCTCCTCGATTATACTTTATATGGTCCAGGTTCAAAGTTAGACGCTAATTTGTTAGTTTTTGTCATCCTTTTCAGAAGAACTTCATCTCCTTTCTGTATACCATTTTCTCTTGCCCGTCTTCGTTTATCTGCATATACTTTTCCTTTTTCTTTGTCAGCAGTCTCCTCATCAACTTTCATTGGCTGGTGAATACTCTAATACTCTCTAATATTACGACCAAAAAGCATTTCTGATGGTGTTTTCTGTGTTGTTGAGTGTGGTGTTGAACGGTACATAAGTAAATATTCGTCCAAATCAATTTTCCAGTTTCTATTACTGTTTTAACTTATAATAAGTCTTTTTAGTATTGATCTATTTTGCCTCTCAATCTCACCGTTATGTTGTGGTCAATACGGTGTCGTGCTAATCAAATGAATGTTGTTATGATTACAATAGTCGCGAAATTCTTCACTTATAAATTGTCTTCCATTTTCGGCAGTAATGGATAGAGGTAGTCCGAATCGTGCAAATATAATTTGGAGCCGTTTGATTATCTCCTTAGAATTGATCTTTTTCATAATTTCAATTTCTATGCACCGACTATAATAATCAACGATTAGGTACAAACAAGTGGTGCTGTGATGGTAGCGGGCCCAAACAATCTTTAGCAAGGTGCTGCCAAGGTTTAGACGGCAACAGCTCTCTTTTTAATGGTTCTGGTGCTGATGGTGCAGATACTAATGTGCCACCACGACATTGCTTCACTCAACATCTGAGTCCATTTTTGGCCTCCAAACTTTGGAACGTAATATTTGCTTCATCAATGTTATTCCCGGATGACCTTCGTGTGCCAAATCAAGCGTTCGACTTCTCAAACCTTCTGGTATAACGATGCGTGTTCCACGCAGCAAAATCTCACCTGCAAAACAGAATTCAGTTGAAGAAAATTTTTATAATTGCAATGCTTTTCCAGTTCAATTATTTTCACGAAGTGCAATCTTAACCGCTTGAACTGATTGGCTTGTGATCAGTAACCAATTCAAATTCTCGTCCAAAAAATAAAAAAGAAATCCTACTGTGGCCCAAACATTGGCCAATGCTTCTTTTTCCGTTTGTGCATATCGTTTTTCCACATCTGATAAACTCTTGCTAGCATAAGAAATGACTCTTGGATCTAAGTTATCAACCTGTATCAATACAGCTCCTAGCCCAGTTGGACTGGCATCTGCTATCAATTGTGTTCGATCTCTTACCAATGACAGTTGATCTGACATGTACCTACGCTTTAAGTCTATTAAAAGAGTTCTTCTGTTCACATTTCCAAGTAAACTTTCGACTCTTTCTCGTAAATACTCGAACTGGATCAGTTATTTTTGCAAGGTTTGGAATAAACTTGCCAACATAATTCACCAAACCTAAAAAAACTCCTCACTTCTTCTGCATTTGTACGAATTGCATCTACCTTATCATTTTCTGAAAATATACCCGTTGATGTTATTCGACCCTGAAAACGCAATTTGTTTGATTAAGTGATATGCAATTTGTTTTAAATGTTTTCAGAACAGTAGGTAATCGTTGCATCCACTCAATATTTGCTCCATCAACCGTTTGTAACGAAATAAACCTCTCCGTGTTATAAAGGTAGTAGTTTCTCTTGATTTCTCTGTTATTTCAATCTGAAATCAAATAACAACAAAACAAAATAATAATATCTAAATATCTTATGATTATAATTTCATTAAAAACCTTATCATGACAACTGCTAAAGACATAGGTAAAACAAAAAAATAATAAATAAAGAATGCAAAAATAAACCTGGTGGAACATGGAAGGCGTTCTTTACATCAAGTTTAGAGAAAATTTTTCCTTTAACCAGGTGTGGCAAGAAATCTTCTATTGTTGGCAGAGAGTAATGTTCTCGCACAATGGCTTCGATCGCTCGGCGCATAACGATGCATAGCCGAATATCATCCCCTTTTGGTTAAACGACCATCGGATAAATCCACTTTGCTGGTCCGTTGACTTTTTCAATGACATCTTGCGCAAGAAGTTCCTCAATTTTTTTGTGTCAACTGTTTTCTCTAATGCTATCGGGATTCTTCGGTACGGTTAAACTACGGGCGTACCATCTTTCTTTATTGGTATATCTACCAAAACACCTTCCATTTTTCCCATTTGCAGCATCTTTCCCTCATCTATATTTTAATTGTATAATTGATTTTCAGAATGCCTATTTTAGTGGCGGTTTCTCGACTGATCAGAAGTTTCCCTTCACTTTTTATTACATAAAAATCACTGCTGTGTTTGCCGGATAGGTCAAGTTCAGCAGTAAATGCACCTATTAATGGCAATTCATATTCACCGTATGCTTTGAAAACTTTTCCAATCTCTATCCGTTGATTTGATACGAACATTTTCTTCGAGACTAGCATCACCTCGTTCGAGCAAATCTCTTCGGAGAGTAGTCGACAGGCAATTTTGAATAATTTGATCTTTTACATTTTCTTCCAAATTTGATCCAAAGTCAGATCTATCAGCCTGTATCTGTAACCAATTTACCAATCTTCATCGTGAATACGACTTTCTCGAATCAATATTTCGAAAGAACGCAACCATTTCTGCCATTCTATTCCAACATTATTTGTATGTATGT
Organism: Sphaerophoria taeniata; assembly: GCA_943590905.1. Taxonomy (NCBI): domain Eukaryota; kingdom Metazoa; phylum Arthropoda; class Insecta; order Diptera; family Syrphidae; genus Sphaerophoria; species Sphaerophoria taeniata. Next base: position 69,702,600 of record OX016542.1, read on the forward strand.
AGAGAATAATAAAACTCCTGAACTTGAAGACCTAATGGTCGAATAGTGTCTAGAACGTAAATAAAATTATCTTAGAACTTTTCAAAGAGGTAATTCAATTCTTTCTTCATTTCAATCATTACAGCATTTAAGCTTCCAGCATTTAAGCTATCAGCATTTAAGCTATCAGCATTTAAGCTATCAACATTTAAGCTATCAGTATTTAAACTATCAGCATTTAAGCTATGCAATCACTTTGTTATGACATTGTTTGATTTAACAAATATTACATTTCGTTTACATAATCTTTTCATTTGTTTACGCAATCGTTTCAGCATTTAAGCTTTTGTTTTTTTTTTGTTTATATGCGTTCTTTTGTACTACAAAACTGTACTTTATAAACACACACATACAAATACATACATATTCTGTTCATTACATAAGTAAAATGCACACATCTTTAATATTAATCATAAACACAGAATATGTTTTGCTGACCACGAATTCTTAGAAAGCTTTTAAAATCTTTCATCAAACACAGAATAAAATTGTGGTAAAAATCTTAAACGTACCTCCTCCACATTTAAAAGAAATAACAACATAATTAAATGGCAACAATTTGTCAAATTGACTCTTTTTTTTCAATATATCAATGAAATAAATAATGTCTCCATCATTTAATTTAATACCTTTGTTTTTTTTTTTATTTCTTTTCTAATTTCTTACCAAGAAAGTCATTTGCCATTTTTTTTGTCTTTTTTTTTTAGAGTATGGAATCTTCTAAAATATTTCCTCTTTAAAATTCCCGTGTTCACAAACATTTTCAATGTTTCTGCTTCTTCTATGTTTTTTCGTTTTCTTTTTTTTTATTATTCCTCGTCGCCAATATAGTATCTTCAAATAAACACTTTTACTTCTTGACTGCTATACATAGAATGAGTTTTATTCTCTAAGGGCCATTTGCTGAAACGAGTCATAAATATTTAAGTATAACAAATTCTCTTAAGTTTCACTTATTAGTTTGCACCAAAAATATTCTTAATCATAAATGTTGCTAAGTAGGACATAAATTAGGGGGAAGAATATGTACAACCTAAGTCTCTTAAGTAAAACATAGTGACTGAAGTTTGTTTTGACAAATAATTTTGCTGTGAATAAAAATTAATAAGTATGAGAGAAAGGAATATTTTTATTCTTTTGATGAACTTTCATTCTATAAAATATTACGTTTAACGAAGAATATGACAATTCATATTTTGGAGCAGATAATGTTTATAGCAATTTTAGTGCTTTACTTAACACAACCCTTAAGTTCTGATGACATTCTTATGGAAGGTATTTTAAGTAGATACTTCATGGGGTTCTTTCTTTTTTACTTTTCGGTTCTTCTTGGTTCGCGTGTTTTATTTCACCTTTTAAATTATTATGAATTATGATGGAGGGATAAATTTTCCAACAGCGAGCAAAAAGTCAATACTACAAAGGCATTGATAAATATTTTTGATTCCCAAAACCAAGGCTTTTAAGTTTACCACTTGCACAAAGTTTTCTTTGGAAAAATTGACGAGTTTCGGGATTTGTTTGAGGGTTCGGAGGTTGATGTAATTGCGGTTTCTGAAACATGGTTTAAAAGCGATTTAATTGACAAAATATATTCCATGAAAGGATATACACTTTTTAGAGCAGATAGAATCGATCGAACTTAAAATGGAAACGCTTCAGGATAGCCGAGGATCGTCACAATATCGACTGCTTCGGAACAAGTTGGTTGGTCTTATTAATTCTGCAAAAACAAGGTGGTTTTCTAATCATTTGAACATTTCACAGAATGGTCGCAAGCTCTTTAAGAACCTCCGTAAAGTTGGGATTGGAAAACAAAGGTCACCAAGTATAGAAGTGGATTCTAATGAATTGAACCAATTTTTTTATATCATCTGTTCCCCAACCCACAGATCCATCTATAGTACAAGTTGAGCCTTTGCTATCCTACCTGAGATTCTTTTAACTTCGTAGCTGTTACTCCTCAAGATGTTGTGGAGAGTTTTATGTCAATAAAATCAAATTCCATTGCATTTGATCAATTAAATCCAACATTTGTTAAAGCAGCATTGCCACTTATTTTGCCTTATTTGACCATTGCCATCGATTCGATGTTTTCTAAGAGCACATTTCCATCTTCATGGAAATCTTCAAAAATTATACCGATATCTAAGAATCGTAGTGGAACAGAATATCGCCCAATTTCAATCCTCCCATTTTTGTCCAAAGTTGTTGAGAGATTAATGCATAACAAATCAATCGCTTCTTCAAAACTCACAGTCTCCTGTCAATCAAGCAATCTGGATTTCGATCTCACCATAGTAGTACAACCGCGCTCTTGGATGTTGTAGAACAGGTAAGGAAGGCTATGGACGATGATAAAGTAACGTTCTTGGTTCTTCTTGACTATTCCAAAGCATTCGATACAATTGACCATAGGACCTTTTGCCATAAACGATAAACTTTCGCGTCGTTTTAAACTCGCTTGCAGTTAACCTAATTTTTTTCATATATAACTGAAAGGAATCAAGCCGTTGTATCTGATACTCATGTTTCCAACTATACAGCGTGGTGTGCCTCAAAGATCCGTTCGGGGTCCGCTTTTATTTTCAGCTTATGTGAACGATATACCTCCACTCATTAGATATGGAGATGTGCGTATGTTCGCAGACGATGTCCAGTACTTTCAAAGTACTCCGTTGGGTCTGATTGAGAATAGCGTGAGCAACATCAACGACGATATGAATGTGATTTTGAAATGGTCGAATGAATGCGGTCTTGTTTTAAATCCACTCAAAACAAAATGCCTTGTCTTATCAAAGAAAACACTTGACTTGACATATTTTCCTCCTGTGATATTAAATAACAACCCTGTGGAGTTTGCCAATAAAATAAAATTTTATTTCAATTATTTGTCAAACCGATTCATAGCTGAGACGAAATATTATTTTTCCTAGCAACGTAGAATAAACTAAGTGAAACTTAATAACTAAGTTTTACTTAGAACTAAGTTCAGAATACTTAAAAAATAGATTTATGACGAGTTTCAGCAAATGGGCCTAAATCTCCAATGAATATTTATTCATTGTTGACTCTTTTTAAATACAAAGTTCCCAAAATTAATATTATTACAGTACACAATACTACAAGACCCAAAGAACTTTTGGAAATTTATTAACTCCAAGAAAAAGTGTGACGGATATCCTATTAACTTCACTTATAATAACGTAACATTGACCACTACTACCGACATTTGTGACGGTTTTGCTAACAGTTTTAGTCAATCTTTCATTGATTCTCCTGTTGTTGTGGACGAAACCTATTTCCGTTATTTGCAAAACTGTCCCCAAGTGTCTTTTAATAGTATTACAATAGAATATAATAAAATTTTAGAATTTATGTCTCATCTTAAAGAAGACTATTCTGTTGGACCAGATGGAATACCACCCGTAGTTCTTAAAAAGTGTAGGTCAGTCTTAGCTCTTCCCTTGCGAAACATTTTTGATCTTTCATTGAAATCAAGTAAATTTCCTGCAGTATGGAAGAGTGCCTTTATAACTCCCGTTTATAAAAAAGGTGATAAAAACACGATCTGTAATTACAGGCCGATTTCTAAACTTTCATGTATTCCGAAGTTGTTTGAGCAAGTAGTGTGTGACAATTTGGCATTCAACTGTAGAAATATTATTTGCAATCAACAGCATGGCTTTATGCAAAAACGACCCACGGTTACTAATCTGGTTATTTTTTTAAATAAATGTTAACATGCTTTGGAACGTGGCCAAGAAGTAGATTGTGTTTACACGGACTTCTCGAAGGCTTTTGATCAACTATCTCATGAGATTATCAAGTTTAAATTAAACTCTTACGGCTTCCCACTTTTTTTTATTTCGTGGATTGTCTCTTACCTTGAGAATAGATCTTATCAAGTTAAATTCAGAAATTTTTACTCTAAATCATATTTGGCCAAATCAGGTGTTCCGCAGGGGAGCCATCTGGAACCCCTCCTCTTTATATTAGCTATCAATGATGCACCGTTATGTGTAAATAATAGTGAAATTCTCATCTTCGCGGATGATATGAAGATATATAAAAACAAAACTTCTGCAAATGATCGCATTTTACTTCAAAATGACATTAACCGTTTTACATTATGGTGTGAAAAGAACAGTTTAAACCTTAACCCGATTAAGTGCCAAAGAATGACCTTCTCTAAAAAACGTTCACCTTCATCTTATGACTATGTCATTTCAAACCATATTTTAACTCGCGTTTTTACTGTTAAGGACCTAGGAGTTCTTTTTACACAAAATGTAGATTTTTCTGAGCACATTAACGGCATAGTCAATAAAGCTAATTCTATGTTAGGTTTTATTAAGCGGTGGTCAAAAGAATTCCGGGATCCTAATGTCACCTGTGTTTTATACAACAGTTTGGTTCGTCCCCACCTAGAGTATGTATCACAGGTGTGGTCCCCTTTATATGATGTTTATATTGAAAGACTGGAATCTGTGCAACGGAATTTCACTCGTTTTTTGTTAAAAGGGTTTCAGTGGATTGATCCCCTTAATGTCCCTCCATACGAAAATCGTTTGTCAATCCTTAATATGCAAACACTACAACAGACAGATTATGAAAACAATTACACACGAACACCTGGCCCGAGGCCTTAATTTCGTGGTGGATTGATTTCCAATCCACTCCATTTTATATGCATGAATTACATGCATATTTTGGTGTATTGCCTTGTAGATAAGGGAAAAGGCACAAAATTAGTCTTTTACATATGTCCCATTTGCCATAGACTTTGTCTTCCACCAATTCCATTTTTCTCAAGTACCAGTTTGCTTTTCCCGATAAAAAAAGCCATACTGGTAAATGTGTTTTTATCTATGTAACTGAGCTTAAGGAACACCATCACTCAGTTACCGAGAACGCATTTCTCGTTAACCACAGCCACTCTGAAACTCCCACAAGGGGGCCGACCGCAACTGTAGTTGAAGATTCAATTAGAATCCGGGCATCAACTACCCCAGAGTACCAGTTTTTTCAGAAGACATGGTCGTCTCTTTTGTTATTTTGTACTCCGTGAATGTATGACATTATCATCATACATTCTATCGGATGTGTGAAATTATCACACATCCGTACAAACCAAAAGGATAATTTTCCAGCTTCGTGACTTATCGGCTCACAGGAACACTGGTGTCCATTGTCATGCAGTCTTTTATCCAGAATGGAGCCGGGTCGACCAAACTGGAAGACTGCATGACATATTGCCATGCACCACCAACTTTCTTAAGAACACTCATTAGTGCCTTATTCTATCACAATGATATTCAAGTACAGTCTCATTAATCACGGTATCAAAAGAAAATGATTATGATACATGTACAATAAAAACGTAGGTTCATTCGCCCTGACGGAGTCAGGTTGACGCTCTGCACCACTTGGAGGTTGAACCTTCCGCACATGAGCGGCAAGAAATCTGTACTTGGAATTGCAAGCAATCCTTTCCAAACCCTTACCCACTCTTCGCAGAGCACTACAACAGACAAGAAATAATAATGATATTGTATTTTTCCATCAAATTATAACTGGAGTCACTGATGCTCCTGATCTTCTCTGTAAAATTTTGTTTTGCTATCGAGGAGGAGGTTATAGTATCCGTAGTCAGGATCTGATTAAGATCGATATTCATCGAACTAACTATGGAATGCATGAGCCTTTGACACGTATGGGTAAACTTATAAACTGAAACTCAAAACTTTTTGATTTTAATTTAAGTAAAATTCAACTAAAAATAATTTTGAAAACCAGTGTTCCACTTTTTTAATTGTTTTATGTTCTTTTGTCATGTTCTTTGTTTATTTTATGTTATTATTTATGTGTGCTGTGTTATTTGTTATAGTTTCGTTATTTGCTTACTAACAACTAACACCACACTAAGTGATGAGCCGGTGGTATAACACAGTTTCTGTGTTGGCAAACCATTGGTCGTAAAATGGTGCTTGCTATAAGCCCATACGACCAATTCTGATAGTGTGTAAAAAAAACTATTAAATTGAACTATTAAAAACTATTAGCGCAAAATTATAGTCCGCTAATGAACGATTTTAGTGTGATACTAGCTTAAAATTACGTTTCAGACATGACTCAAACGTCATTTTAAGCTAGTATCACACTAAAATTGTTCATTAGCGGACTATAATTTTGCGCCATTGAAATTAAACTTAAACAAACTGTACAGTGTCTCATTTACGCCCTTTCCCTGCCCCTACATAAATAATGGATCCATCTACAGTTACAAACAGGAATTCTGCTACCTTGATGCAAATTAAAAATCAGAAGATTTTGTTGACCGACCGACGCACGGTACTTTCAAATACCACACTGTTACACATCACCTTAAATCTATTTATAGGTAAATTTTGGTACTGATGCCGACGATGCTTACAACTTACAAGTAGGTACCTTATAATCTCCATATATTTTCGCTTTTAGATTTTATTCAGTCAGTTATATAACGTTTTTTTTTGACAGGTATTAAGACTTAGAACAGAGTAATTTTAGTTGATTAGCTGCTTAGCAACACTGACCTAGCCAGAAAAGTTAAGGTCAAACGAGTTAGATGGTTGGGTCATGTAGAGCGAATGGAAAATAGTGACCCGGCTCGTAGAGTCTTCGAATCCAACCCGGAAGGACATCGCAGAAGAGCTTATTGTTCCCGCCACTCAGGCAGAGCACACAGTTGGTAGAAAACCACAACCAACTTAGCGTGCGAAGCTGCAGACGTTTGTTGGATAAGGCCCTGGTCCAACCTGAAGTGTATAGCGCTACCTTAAGTTAGTTAATAAGAGGATTTCTAAATCTTCTCTTCAATCATCAACCAAATGGTTAAATGAAGGATGTCCCGAGTTTCTAAGATACGAAGTGAGTCGTTAGATCAACACTTCAATGAGTGTGAAAAATATTGAAATGTGTTTTTCTAAAGTGAATGCTGTATAGCGCGGTTTTTGGAAAGAAGGTTTGCGGAAGAACCACAGAGGCTTCCGCTTCCATCAACTCACTATTGATCTCGTTCCTGGAGCAAGATCTTGTACTGATTATACTTATAAATTTCGAAAAACTCAGGTCATCCATTGATTATTTATTGGGCTCTCGAATCGATCTTTTAGGCAGCAAATTCCCAATTCAGGTTGTCAGGCGAAGTCATAATACGACTCTCCAAAGCAACAACTTGATTCTTTCAAATGGGGAACTGCGAAGCATCTGCAACAATCTGAAAACAATTACAATTACAATTATGAATTTATTTATCAAGGCAATAGCAGTCAATTCCTTTATTATCCAAGCCACAAGCAGTCCTTGAGCCACAGTCCAAAAATAGAACAAGATCTACATATGCTTCCGCGAATTAATCCTAGGCTTGTTTTAACTTGCAAAGCCATTATACGTACATAGAGCAACATAAAACTTTTTATGTCTTCCTGTATAATATTTGTAATCCCTGTCTTTTCCTTGAACTAGTACACGATTGATGAAGGCTTAAAAAGAAAAAAATGGGATATGTTCTTAATGTCTTGGCTAAGTCATTAATTAAACAGTACCCAATAACAGTTTTACAATCAGCCGGCCCTCACCCCATTAGATTCTATTCTTTCTTAATTCGAAATCAGTTCTTGAAAAACTTAACTGTTCAAACTAATGGGTACTTTCCGAATCACTTTACTTTCGATTCCAGAACGACCAATAAACACAACTTTCTTACAACCCTACATTCGAACTAGGTCAATTGATACAAGCACGGCCACCCTCTCTATTTGCTTGCATCCTATACATGCGCCTGGTGCATGGCTAGGAGCAATAATTTATTCAGTACGCACCGATACCAATGTTGCAATAGCGCAAGTCGATTCAACATTCCACTTTCCATTTAAAATACAAGCTCAGCCGAAGTGATACATCAAGATGACAACATCAATTCTAATTAATCAACACGTTGAATCTTCTTTGTCTGTGTCATCTTCGTCGTCGTCGAGTATCGGTGGGGTTGGTCGTAGGCCGTCCTTGTCTCCCATGATGTATGCCGGGAGAACTCGAAAAGTCTCTACAACTTTGTGTACGTAAATCAACTTGTCACAAGCGCAACAAAACATCTAATCACACACAAGATCCTTATCGGTGTTATACGCATTTCCTTGGCGATATACGATTGCCAATTTCTAAATAAACTTTCCCCTAACCAACTGAGGGGGCTGACCCGCAAGCCGCCGCCGGCCGCCAGCCTCACACAAACCGATTGCACGAAGCTGATATCAAAACACACCAAAGTCCAGGATATCGGGAACGCATTTCAACGCCTTTGCCATGCAAAAACATGTTAACTCATTCAATTGGCCATAGAAGAGATCCTTGTGGCCGGCGGCAGCGGCGACTAGAGTGGTTAGTATGCTATTTTCTCCGTACCCTGCCCCAATTTCTTCATTGTAGATGGTCTCTCCAAGCAAGCCACATGCCTCCACTCTATTCGAATATTCGTTTCCCAACAAAGTTGTGTTCTAGCTGATAAGTCCATAAACAAACGTTGTCTTGTTCTTGTGTTGTTTCTGGATGGTCCTGGGTAGCTCATCGTCGTCGTCGGTCGGTCGTTATTGTTGGCGTTGGGTTGATTCGTTCTACAAGCTTATATAGGCAAGTCTCTATGGAAAGTAAACGAAATGGAAAATAACTTATGCATGCAGTCCTGATTGGAAAACAATAAGCAGTGATAAGGAATAAAATTGCTTTTTGTGGAACAAGTTCTCCTGGTTCTTCGTCTTCGTCTTGTGTCTTTTTTACCGCCTTGTCATCACCGCCCGCGTTCCCTGAATAACTTCATACTGTAAGTAAGAGTATGTATATTGGTGTTTTTGCTACTGTTCCCTGGAGGGAATTTCGCAAACATTGTGGCATCCGGGCAAAAATTGACTAACAACAGCGAACACCTGAGAACCATTGTTCACCACGTTGTATATTTTAAACAGCTGGTGTGACCATATGATTTTTTACTATTAATTTCATATAACTTTTGAGTTTGTTTTTTGACTAAGTACCTACCCATAACTTTTCAGTCTTAACATACTTTTTATTTTACTGAGTTTTTTCTTATGAGCGACTCACGTTGGGCGCCATCTCAACTAATTTTACTATCGTTTCGTGAACTAGCAGTTGGTATAATCAGCTGGAATAGGTTATGTTTTACAATAGTCCTTTTGATTTATTGAGCTTATTTGGTCACACTGAATTTTAAGCGCTTTACGATTCCTTGCCAAGCTGTAAAAAGGAAACGCTTTCCTGTGCAATGTATTGTGTTTATTTGTTCGATGAACATTTACATCTTTTAGGAGGAAAGATACACAATAGCAAAATGCAAGCGGATGCGAAAGTAGATTTTTCGGTTTTTTTTTTATTGTGTTGCCTCGTTTGTTTGCATGTCAGTTTATAGAAACAGGTAGATAAAAATAAAAACATCAAAGATACAATCTCTTGTGTGTGATATGCAAAACTAAAAGTTCCTTCACTGGTAATAGGACAATACTTGAAATGAGAGAACAAGAAAAGATTCTTTAACGATTGGAATGACGGAAAAAATATATCGACTTGGGAATATACTTTGGAATATGATGAGTTTTGACTGTGAGACTATTAGCTTTAGTTGATTGTTTTGTAGTACCTCGAGGGTTAAGTTGTGGAACGATTGAAAAGAAATTAGGTCAGTGGAGTCTCATGCTTAACAGCAGGATAATAACTTTCAAATTGAGGAGTTTCACTACTAACAGATTGGCGAATCAAGGCACCCCCAATGTGGGGTCCTGTCGTCTCTTTCATGGAACACGGTACTAAATGAAGACTACATCACTGGATGCACAGAAAAGAGAATCTAAAGGTGATTGCCTTTGCCGACAACGTTGCAATTTCTGTATCTGAGAAACACCCACAAGTTTTTTTACAACTCCTACAAAACGCCTTAAACAGGATTCACTAATTGGGCAAATCACATAAAACGGAACTAGTTCTGTTCGCGAGAAGGTACAAAACTAGCCCACCCATAATTAAAGGAACACTACTCACCTTTTCTGACCAAGCAAAATATTTAGGTCATATCTTAGACAAAAAACTAAATTGGAAGGCAAAAATTGATGAAAAAGTAAAAAAGGCTACTGTAGCAAACGTTTTATCTCGTAAGGATGTACGTATCTTCTCGGACAGCCAAGTCACTCTCAAATCTTTCGCATCTGTCTCCACAAACTCTATCATCACAGTCTATGACTGTTGATCATCTCTGTATGCAATGACAAAAGCGTTTAACATTCACCTCATTTGAGTGCCGGCGCCGCCGGCCTACAGAAACATTCTGGAAAATTGCAAAGCTGATGAGCTCACCAAAAACGGAACACTTCTGCCCACTGTTAGGAAGACACCCAACATAGGAACACCACTTGCTACATGCAAACACAAATATCTTTCCAAACAATATGCTCTAGAATCAACAAATGGTAGATGGTCACAGGGTACTACCTGCCTAGCAACGATACAAATATGGACAAGCATATAACTGAAGCGGTAAAAAAGCTTGATTTCCCTGAGCAGATAACGCATAAACTCCATAATTGGAGTCATAACAGGACACTGCCGCATAGGTAGCCCGACTTTGAGGCTGGAGGTCTGTAGAAGCTGAATGGATGAGGACGACATCTTCTACACGGAAAGAAATGAAAAATCTTTAATCACGAATTTCCATGTCGTAAATTATGAAAAATCTTTTTTTTGTAAATCATCCCCCTTTTTTCGTAAAATGAGAGTCAAAATTGTAATTCAATCTTTATTCCGTCTAAATTTACAAAACTGTATAATTTGAGAATTACGAACAAATGTCATGATTTTAGATTTCCATTGTAAGAGCAATTTACAAATTTTGTATTCGTAATTTTAAACATTTGGAGCATGATATAAATTGTACGACTAAATAATTCTGATTTACAAAATCAAAGATCGAGATTTATGATCTCAATATTCTAAAAACAAAGCTCTTGAAGCTAAATGAACGAATTGATCTTAGACAATCGTAGTTTACAAAAATATTTCCTGAATTAAAAAATAGGTGTTTATTAAATCATGAATTCTTATCGCATTTTACTACTTTTGAATCCAAACTGTTTTCTTTTGTTACGACTCATGAATCGTAAAACACGATAATAAGAAGAAAAGGTATTTTGTAAATCATGAATTCTTATATCGCATTTTACTACTTTTGAATCCAAACTGTTTTTTTTGTTACGATTCTTGAATCGTAAATTACGACAATATTTCCTGAAAAAGAAAAACGTTTTGTGTTGTTTATTATTCCCTAGTTTTCATGCGGTCCAAAATCAATTCTAATTTTTTAAAGCGTCAAGTAGCTCAGTGGGTAGAGGTGCCGATCAAGAGACCGTCGTGCATTAACATGCCTGGGTTCGAATCCCAGCAGTGCGGAGTGACGGATTTGTAAAAAAAAAAAAAAATAGTCGCCACTAAGCAGTGCAGAATGAGAAGTAAGTACGGAAGGGAGAGAGAAACGGGGATGGTGGGGGGGGAAACAAAACGGATAATTTACGTAATTGAAAACTGGCTGATCGTAAATTACGCTCCTGAATCGTAAATGCTTTTTTTGGTTATGATTCAAAAGTGTAGAATTACAACTTTTGAGTCATAATTTTTGACAAGCCAAATGTAAATTTACAACTGGCTGATCGTAAATTACGCTTCTGAATCATAAATGCTTTTTTTTGTTGCGATTCAAAAGTGTAGAATTACAACTATTGAGTCGTAATGTCTTCATTTTCCTCTTTTTCGTAAATTACAAACACGAATTCGTAATATTTGATTCCCAATCCAAGGTCCATAACTAGATTCATTTTTTGTGATTTACCGCTTGTTTTTCTTGATTTGATCTTCGATTTCTTTCTGTGTATGTACATGTTCGGCACTCTCCAATAGAAGAAACACCTACCTGGTAACCCCTTCTACGATAACACCAGTGAACTGGCAACGATCGACACAAGATGTCTCTCTAATTTCATGAAAAGTACAAAAACTCTTCCATGAGTAACTTTCTTTAGTGGTATCGCAATGGATCCTTCGGGTCTAAGTGAGTCAACAACATCCATACAGCCACTCTATCCTGACCTAACGTAGGTCAGGACTTCTGAGAGAGTTTAAGATCTTTCAATGAAATTTGCTTGACTAGCGCTCTTGGTCGTTCTCTTCGCATGACAGCACAACGCTAGCTTGCGGAAACGGCGCATTAATAAGTTTTTGCTGACAAACATATTCAGCATGTGGAGAGCATGAGTTTTCTTTTGAAAAATATCAATTTCCGATTTTTTGTCACCGATCGCAGGCCACTGCTGGGAAATGGCGAAACTAACTCGAGTTCGTGATAGACAAATTTTTGTCATTAATTCCACTTCTACCCAATAGATGGCGCTGTGATCGGTGGCGGAAAATCATTATTTTGGCATCTCCGAACGAAAATGCATTTTGATAATCGACGAAATGACCCAAGAAGGGGATCAATGTGCCATTTGAAAGCTTTTAAAAAGTCAAATATGGAAGTTTTTCTCACAGCTTACTACGATGTCTAGTTTCCGATATGCTATGCAAAGTAAAATAAATTTAATTATTTTCTTATTCATTCAAACCTCATCAGCATCACCCTCTTAAGTGATTTCAACTAGTGTTCTTAGCTACCATATAAAGCTCCCCAAGCACTCTTAAAACATGGGAATCCTAATAAGTTCGTACAATTTATGTACGAACGCATGAAGCGCTCTCAAGAGATCCCTACTTTGCCGCACCCACTACCCACATATATGTAACATCATTAAATTGAGGCATGTTAAAATTAAAATTGAGTGAGAAAAAGAGAGAGAGAGAGGTTTTACCCTTTTTGAATTTAATGCTTGTGCATACAAAGTTGCCTTGTCATCGCTTTGAGATTGCGGTACGCTAAAACAGTTGTTTTACACAAGTTTCAATTAATGTAATAACACGTATTGCAGATTAGGGAGAATTATACTGAAAAAGTTGCAATTTTTAGTTGAGATTGACTACAGGGACAACATAAGGATGTTAACTGAAAACTTTTTTCTTTGCTATTATTTCATACAAAAAAATATTTGCATCACTTTATTGAACAACTATCGTTTTTGAAACTAGTTAGTCGGTCTAGAGAGTGGACTTATAATACCTTAAATTCCGAAGGACATCTGTTATTTTGTCAACATTGTCCATTTCCATTTGAGTTTAAAAAATAATTCAATGGTTCAACACCCTATGATTGAATATAAAATATTTGTAATTTATTGCGTCTAGACTTTGATACATAATGAGTTCAGTGCTAACACATAAAATTACTTTCGTCAACCAACAAAGTCTAAACCTTTACAAATAGTAATTTATTGCTGTTTCCAATCATAAAAGAATATTGTATGCGTTACCACGGGATATGGGTAGCTGAATTTCGGTTCAAAACGAATATAAAAATAGTTTTGTTAAAGGGGCAACATATGAGTCTTATTTTTTGGTATCATTAATGAAGGGATGGTATTTACGTTCTTAATTGGTTTAAAACCCTTAAGGAAAATGTTCCCTGATGGTGTCATAATTGTACGATTGTGTTTAATCTCACTCTGAATTCCAACTAGTTACATTAATCGAAACCATAATTTACAGAACCTCCAATTAGGAGGCTGACATTGTGGAACTTTAAGATTGTAACGGGTGTTTTTTTTTCGAGGTATAGAACTTCAAGTTGGTATTACTTTTCAAGATCAAGAAGGCGACCGATTTAACAGCTGTCAATTGATTTATTCTCAATTTGGTTTGGCAATTCATCATGAATAGACTCACGCCTGAACAACGCTTGCAAATTGTGGAATTTTATTTCGAAAATAATGGTTCTGTGCGGAATACGTATCGCGCACTACGTCCATTTTATCGTCGACAAAATCGTCCATCAAATCAGTTAATTCGATTAACCATGGAACGTTTTCGCACCACGTTTACTCTAATTAATTAGTCGCATCCCCAGAGACGCCTTACGGTTCGTACAGAAGAAGCTACCCAAGTAACATCGTTGGAGCTAAAAGTTATTTAAATGTTCCTTTACAGCTTTGGAAGAGTCAAACTCATAGCTCTAGCTGTATTTTAAGAATGTTTGCAGCTCTATGTGTTAACTTTAACTGACCGTACTCTATATCAGAGTTTTGCATCAGTAAAGAGCTCTAATTCCTTTAAAGAGCTTCTAGTTCTACAAGAAGCTCTTAAAAAATACGTCTCACTTCTTTTCCGAGCAATGCCTACTATGTAAGTGTTAGCTCCATGAAAGTTCCTTAGAAGTACAAAAAACCTGCTACGAGCTAAAAAAGGGCTGTTTGTTTTTATAATACGTTTAGCATTATAAAACACATTTCAAAGACTCTTATAAAACGGAAAATATTCCATTATGTCATTTTTCAATTTGGGAATTATAAAAGAAAACAAGGTTACAAATAGGTGTTTTTCTTTTTTTGTTCAGAGCTCCGAACTCTGAGTCTTCGGAGCATGCTGAACATTCTGAACGTTCTAATTTAATTTTGAAGTACAATTATTGAGCACTCAACATTCGGTAATTTTTTTATTTGTATATTTGTATTCATAAATAATATTCTAGAATAATTTTATTATCTGATATTCTCTGCCATATCACTTGCTTCCTCCACCATTTTAATTATTTTAAACATTTCTTTTCATTTTACCACATCTCACATGTTTGCTCAGGCATTTTCCTCACAATGCTCATTCTCGTTTTTCCGAGCGTGTCGGTCGAACTCCGAACTCAGAATCAGTGCTCTGAGTGAAAAAAGTAACACAACTTTGATGCTCTGAACACACTGAACTAAGAAACACAATTTTGAGTTTGGCAGTTCAGACTCTGTTCAGATGTAAAAAAGAAAAACGCCTTATAAAGAGCCAAGTACTAATCTGACTCCTCAAATGACAGTTTTGACACTTTGAAATTTTTTGTAAAGCTCATGTAGAGCTCCTTTCTTTAAAGAAGGTTTTAATGGGTTCTTTAGTGAAACTCACAACATTTGTCTGATATTCGGTTTTATATTGAAGAAATAGAATGTAATAATATAAAATACAGGGTGTCTCCACAAAATTACCGTCAAGTTTTAATACAAATTTTAGTACAATTCACTCGGCCTAACGCAATTCACACATCAAGCGGCTAATTGGACCCCATTTGTAACCCATTTTCAAATCTTAACCAAACGACAAGTTTTAATAAAAATTGTAATGCAATTCAATCGGCCTAGCGCATTTCACACAGAAAATTACTTAATTTGGTTCCATTTCAAACCAAATGTCAAATTTTAACCAAACGTCAAGTATTAAGCACTAATCAAATGAGCACTACCAACGAACGACGAATGAAAAAAAAAAATATTTTAGATAAGTTTCAAGCCCTATTTCCTCACAAATTCTCAACAAAACTATAGAAATATAATTTATATTTGATTTATGATGCATAAATCAAATTTTTCATCTCAAATGTTAATAATTTTGAGAAAACAAAAATGTTTTCTTCGCGAAAAGAATTCGTTTATTAATTAACATTTGGGATAAAAAAAAAATAAGTGAATACCAATACATCATAAATCAAATTATAAACTATATTCCTGCACCAGAATTTATATTTGTTTTAAAGTTTTTTTTTCTTATTTCGACATTCTTCCTCAAAATCGAAACGTCAAAACGGCAAAAAAAAGGAAAAAGTTATATTTTACTTGAACAAACTGTGTAGAAGTGACATTATTGAAACTAGAATTCAAAACTTATTCGCATATGGTAAGAAAAAATGTCGGTGATTTCATATTTTTCTCAGTTATACAAAAAAATTATGTTTTTTAATTCAACATTAGAGCACCCTGTTTCATTTCCATATACATGAAAAATAGCTCCAGTACAACATAAAACAAAACTTCGTAAAATATTAGGGCTCTATATCAAAGCTTCTTTTATTCTTGAAAAGATGGTGGATTTAAAAAAAATAATCCATTTATTTTAAAAAGATTTCCTCATAAATGAAAAATGAATTCAATATAAGAGTTATGAACTATATGTTTGTATTATTCATAAATTATTTCTTTTATACATTATACTTATTATCAATTCTTGTTCTGATAAAAACATAGTTTAATTTTAGTTTTTGTTTTGTTCGGCATCATAATATTAATAATTAAGAAGGCGCTTTAAAATTTACTTAGGCAGTTTAAAAAAATATGTGAAAAATTTTAAACGGCAAATAGAAATTACATTTATAACACTAATTTCAGTCAAAAAGTATATGATTGACTTTAGTTCTTTTATTATTTGTGTGCCATATTTGAAAAGATACACATCAAAAGTAAGTTTCATACACAAGTATAATATTTCATTTTCAGATATACAATTTCATATTCATTGAATATCTTTCGTCACCAATACAAGTATAAAATATAATTAGAACTTCTTTTTAAAAACATGAAGCTTCGAAATAGCTCTAAGAAAGAATGCAATCGACTTTATTTTTCATCTATAGAGCTCAAAGGAACATTAATAACTGATTTAAAGTAGAACAGTTGCTATCAGTTTAAATAATTCAGCTCTTATGAAGCTGTTCAATGCCTTCAAGAGTTGCTTAAGAGCTCTTTTTGAACCAGAGAGTTTCAGCAACGTCTTTTAAATTGCTCATATAGCACAGAAATTTTGCTCTCAAAGTTAAGAAATTGGCTTCAAATACAAGATACAGTAGCTCTATAAGCTCTTCTAGTGCTCTTTTCAAAACTGATAGCAAATAAAGACAGCTTTATAGGCGCTGATAGAACTTCAGAAAAGCATAAAATGTTACTTGGGTATTGCTTCTGTAGAGCGTATAGCATTAAGGAAGACCCGAATGAGTCCATCCGCCATCGAGCACAGGAATTGGATCTGTGTCCATCCACTTTATGGAAGATTTTGCGGAAGGATCTTGGTTTGCGTGCTTACAAAATCCAACTCGTGCAAGAATTGAAGCCAAACGATCATCAAGCAAGGCGTAGATTCGTCGTGTGAGCCCAAAACGAGATGGCCGTTGTTCCCGATTTTCATAAGCGAATTTTGTTTAGCGGTGAAGCGCACTTCTGGTTGAATGGCTACGTCAACAAACAAAACTGCCACATTTGGAGTGAAGCTAATCTTCAAGTGTATGTCGAAACACCGTTACATCCAGAAAAACTGACTGTTTGGTGCGCTTTATGGGCTGGTGGAATCATTGGTCCGTACTTCTTCAAAAACGAGGATGGCCACAACGTTACAGTCAATGGTGATCGGTATAGAGTCATGATTACTAACTTTTTCATTCCTGAATTGAATAATCATGCTGTTCAGGAGCTTTGGTTCCAACAAGACGGCGCAAAATGTCACACAGCTCGTGCCACAATCGATTTATTGAAAGACACGTTTGTTGACCGCCTGATTTCACGTTTTCGACCTGTGAATTGGCCTCCAAGATCTTGTGATTTAACACCGATAGACTATTTTCTGTGGGGTTATGTAAAGTCATTGGTCTATGCGGATAAGCCACAAACGCTTGACCATTTTGAAGACAACATTCGCCATGTTATTGCCCCGAAAATTGGACGTCCAGATTGGACTACATCCGAGCCAGCCGTGGCAGTCATATGCCAGATGTAATGTCACAAGATTATCTTTCGAATAAATAAAAAATCATGTCAATCGAATATTCCATCGTTGTTTTATTGCAATTTAAAGTTTTATGCCTCTAAAAAAAACACCCTTTACATAATGTATACATACAACAGTAAGGTGTGAAAAATGTGAACTTATTCAGATGAGCGGCAGTGTAATTGTAATTTTTATTTTTATTTAAGCAAAAAAAAAATCATTTAAAATCTTTTCTTAAGGCCACTGTTTTCCACCGCGTTGTGGATGAACCGGTGATGTGTGATGAACCGGTGCAATGTGCGTCGACTAATGGACAAAAATTAAAAAAATAAAAATTTTGTTTCTAGGTTTTGAACTCTCAACCTGTTCTAAAACATCTTCAAGTACATACTTAAATTTGTTTTTGTTTTGTTTTTTGATTTTCCTCTTTTTCATGGATTAGCGGAACTTTTGTTAGCAATTGAGGTAATTTAAGCTGCAATGTAATTGAAATTTGAAATTTTGTGTGAATAAGTTGTGTAGTGTGAAGTTGTGAAAATGAATACATTCAGGTTTTTTTTTTCATGTAATGTGAATTCTGGTGATTTTTTAAAGAGAATCCCTTTTTTAAGGCTTATAAATTAAATTAACTCTAAGTTTTAAAAAAATGTTAGCAAATGGCAGCAACATTTTCTATGCCATTATGTTCTGTTGTTATTGTGGTCTTAGAAAAAGTTTACTTTTCTTGCCACTTCTTGCTAATTTTCAAATTATTTGACTTTTTGTAGGACAAGGTCAAACTATTGAAAATTATGATGGATTCATTCGGTACAAACTCTAAAATTGAAGGTTTTATTCAATTTATTTTAAACTAGCAGACCCTGTGAACTTCGTCTCGCCACCCTTCAGAGCAACTCATAAATAATTGTTACTAACACAGGTATTGTAAAAATGCAATTTACTTGAATCCAATTAACATAGAAAATTACATACCTGAGTTTTTCCAAGCTTTAAAACTAACTTTCTTCTCTCATTTAAGCATGCAGAAAAAAACAAATTTCGTTGAAAAATTTAACAAATTCTCGTTTTTCTGGTGTGTTTTGACTATTACACAAAAATCAACACTAAATACAGTTTTCAACTGCCCTCCTTATTTAGTAACTTTCCAGTAAGTTTTCCCAAAAATTTGTTTTTACCAAGCCTATGCCTACAGTGAAAATTTATATAAATGTATTGAGGATTGAGCGGATTTAGAGTCTCTACCCAACATACAAACACACCAACGTACTTTAAATTATATGCAAAAGCTTGATGTTAGGTGTTGAAGTTCTTTGTGCTCTCGCAGAGTTTTCCAACTTACCTATCCAAGATTTTCCAGTTTTCTATTTAAAATCAATGGACCTGCAATAACATGTAATTTTCCCTTTCAATACCAATGAAGTTTCTTAGTTTTTCATCAATAACTTTCTATTTTGAAATTTCCCAGTTTTCCATTTGAAAACCAATGCACCTACAATTACGTGAAATTTTCGGTTTGAAAACCAATGAGTTTTCCGAGTTTTTCATCAACAACTTTCTGCTTTCCATTCGAAAACCCCATTTTGAAATTTTCCAGTTTTTCATTTGAAAAGCAATGCACCTACAGTTACATGCAATTTTCCCTTTGGAACCCAATACGTTTTCCGAGTTTGTCATCAAGAACTTTCTGTTTTCCATTCGAAAACACATTTTGAAATTTTCCCATTTGAAAACCAATGCACCTACATTTACGTGGAATTTTCAAGAACTTTCTATTTTCTATCGAAAACCCGTTTTAAAATTTTCCAGTTTTCTATTTGAAAACCAATGCACCTACAATTACGTGCAACTTTCCCAAAATGAGTTTTCCGAGTTTTTCATCAAGAACTTTCTGTTTTGCATTCGAAAACTCATTTTGAAATTTTCCAGTTTTTCATTTGAAAACCAATGCACCTACGGTTACTTGCAATTTTCCCTTTGGAAACCAATAAGTTTTTCAAGCTTTTCATAAAGAACCTTCTATTTTCCATTTGAAAACCCATTTTGAAATTTTCCAGTTTTCCATTTGAAAACCTATGCACCTTCAATTTCGTGCAATTTTCCCAAAATGAGTTTTCCGAGTTTTTCATCAAGAATTTTCTGTTTTCCATTCGAAAACTCATTTTGAAATTTTCCAGTTTTTCATTTGAAAACAATGCACCTACAGTTACATGCAATTTTCACTTTGGAAAGCAATAAGTTTTCCAAGCTTTTCATAAAGAACTTTCTATTTTTCATTCGAAAACCCGTTTTAAAATTTTCCAGTTTTCCATTAGAAAACCAATGCACCTACAACTACATGCAATTTTCTCTTTGAAAACCAATATTAATAATGCGAAATTTTAATGCACAGGGATTGGAAACTGAAATCCATGCTTTTTTTGAATATCGATGTTAATATTTTCTTTTGTAAAGAAAGTCGTGCCCAAGAATTCGCGTGTAAACATTGTCTTGGTGCAAAAGCTAAAGTAGGAGTTCAGCCTTAAAAATACAATAGAAGAATGAATTAAATGAAACGAAATGAAATGAAATGAAGAATAGAGAAACGTTTCAAAAAATTGATGTCGGCTGTCAGTTTTTTGAAATTCAAAACAAAATTTTCGAGTAAGTACATTAAAATCAATGTTTTTTCCTATTAATAATAATTTCTTTTACTTTCAGAATATCCTACTGCACATTCAGTGCACCGAAGAAGGATTCGGCTACATTTATAAGGTTAGACTTTTGTTTGTTTGTTAGTTTATCGACTACAAACATACAACCGACAAACAAACAAAAGTCTTACCTACTTTATATGTATATTAGTATAGATATAGATGAATTGAAAATCAAAACTGTCCTGCTACCACTAAGAGTGATTTGGCAGAAAAAGTCAGACTTTTTGACAAAAATTTGGAACGCAGGTGGAAAGCGTGTTCACGAAACCGCACTCTTTTTGCGAAACGCCACGGAGTCTGGTTGAAAACTTCCTTTATTCTTCCAAAAATCGTTCTTAATGTATGGAAAACTCTAGTACCAGCCGTGGAAGACCACTAAAAACATTTTCGGATCTATCCCAGAAAACAAAAACGCAGGGTTTGTGAGGTTTTAAAATCTAAGTCTACTAAAGAGCTAGATTTTGCGTCCAAAATGGCAAAGCGGGTATCAGGTGAAGAAGCTGATTATGACGAAAATAAAAGTGTATTGACACCACAACAGGCATTGGCATTGTACTTGGATCTAGATCTATCTGAAAAAAATACAATGTACTACGCTCGGTTGTCAATGCCTTACACAAAAATTGCTTTTCTATGTTTATATAAATTGAGGAAAGTAAAAAGTCGATGCTTCCAATAAAAAGAGAGGTAACTGAAACTAAAACCGGGGCTTCGATGTGGGTTCTGGCCATAGCCAGTATAAGCAAATATTAAGTGTTTCAGAGAGTACCGATGAATTTCTCTTTTTAGTAGCACTATCGCCTCTAAAATTGGTCGATGATAATACTGGCAGAGAGTTTTGGAAAAGCCCGCGAACTATTTCAACCATGTTTTGTCGACCGATTTAATTTACGTTTATAAAAGAATGTCCAGAGTTTGGAGGGATTACGAGGCTAACATGAAATCTCTTATAGGTAAGCCTTAAAAGCGTTTGTTTTTTTGTGGTCGCTGTAGTTAACTAAATGTTTGAGTCCATATTTGTTCATGAATTTCTCTTGAATCAAATTTGGTTTAATCTATTAAAATCTTTTTTCTTGTTTAGTTAAAAACTAAGAAAATACCTTTTTTTTTTAAATATAGATCAGCTCACTTCGACGTCTTTCACCAAAAGGGGTTTTAATTTCAAAATTTCTTTTATTCTTATGTTTACAATGGTTGATGGCAGTGTTTGCAACAGTTTTTCAAACATAAATTCATCATCCAGATGTTATGTCTGTGGTGCAACGCCGAAAGAAATGAATTCCATTCAAATTCAAGAAAAATGGACAAAAGAAGAATACTTTCGGTTCGGACTCTCGACCTTTTACTCATGGATACGATGTTTTAAATGTTTATTAGTTATTACATATTGCCTACAGACTGCCTTTCAAATCATGGCGAGTTTTACAAGGTAGTAAAAATAAAGCAATTCTTGAAGACTACTTCTGAAATAACAGGACTAGATGAACAACTCATTAATAAGATTTCAATTATTTTAAGAGTTTTGGGATCAGGACTTACAATTGATATAAATCGGTTTTCTGAATGCTTTCTGAAGTTAAAGAAAATATCTTGCTTCTATATGCCTATAAGTGTCCATAATCTTCTAATACATAGTCCAGACATAATTTCATATTTTGAAATACCTATAGGACAGGAAGTTCTGCATAAATCGGCATTTTCATATGAGAAAATCATCCCGGATCAATACCAATATGATTGAATATTTTGACAACTTTACTTTTGAAGGTTTTTACTTCAGGAAATCTTTTGTTTGGAAATTTTTGGCTTCTTACTAATATTAATGCAACTATGGGTGTGGCAGTGGGTGGATTTCGCGCCATATTAAAATCTTACTTTTTAATTGACCACCGTATAAAAACTTGAAATCTCTTTTCTACGAAAAGTTTTCATCCAATTAACTTTTGGTCAAAAGTGGGCGTGTCAGTAAAATATGTTATTAATTTAATTAACAAAAATATGTTTGTGCACATTATTTTCAATCAATTGATTTTTGTCCCTACAATCGAGGCACTGTGCGGTGGTGGTTGTATAACAAACTTCTGTGTTAACAAACATCTAGACATTTTACTGTAAGCTCTTTGGACAAATTCTAATAATTTCAAAAAAAAGAAGAAAAGTTTACGGCTGTGGCACAGTCAAGGACAACTAAAAAAATGTCCTGATAAATAAGTATGAATAAAATTTAACTCACTTAAATTGTTCCTTTCGCACCTCTGTTGTTACAGAGTAAAATGCACAATCTCGTCGCACAGTTATTAATTGTCAATAGCTTCCCTCAGTTTTAATCAATTTCGCTGGCAAAAAAGGACAAACAAAACCCTCATCAAGCCCTCATCCATTTAACCCGTAAACTCATTCGACAGGTGATATGGTCGTATCGATATGGCTCCATTAAGTAACAAAAAAAAAAAAAGCCCTAGCAGTTCTCGACAACCTTCCAAACAAAACAAGTCATAACTTGGCAGCGATAATAGGTCATTGAGTCTGCTATAGTAGGTACACTACCTTTAATACCAGACATTTATTGGCATCATAAAAAGGCATTTAACAGGATCATGACTATGAAAAAAGGCAAAGAAAACATCCTTGTTTTGATGGAGGTTGTATCGTAGTCGATTGCTCCCAGAAAACACACAAAAAATGGCTAATTGAAAACGATATCACAAATACCAAGGATAGACAAAAACAGAGAAAAGGCTATAATGAAATTGATTGAGACCAAATTTGTGTTCACTAATTATAACCCCATCAGAGCACAAGAGTTGAAAACAAATTTTTGAAGAGACCTTTTCCATCGTGCAAAGCCCTGCCAAGGTCAATTAAGGAAGTTGAAATGACCTCTAATTATTCCATTAATTTTGTTGACCTTTTTTTCCAACTTCATACTCCTTCTCATACGAGTATTCCAACAATATGCGGATAACTTTTTCTTTATTCTATTTTCTACGTGAACTTATTTTTAAGCAGCAAAGTTGGAGGGGTATATTTTTATTATCACACATGCACACCAATGAGAGGTCTCCAACTGAAGGTAGTGACATTTTCCATTTATTCCAAGTGGATTGGCTTTGACGAAACCGTACAAGTGGAAAATTTTCGAACAACAACGAAACGGATAAACTGAGTACGTTTGGAGAAAAAAAAATCGGAGAGTGGTGACAGTGAGGATGACAGCAGCCCGGAAGGTTTGAATTGGAACCTTACCAAAGTTGAGAATCCGTTGTAGGTGTATCCGTGTCCTTACAGACGTAGTTTTATATTGTTGTATATTTTAAGTTCTTCTGCCAGAGCTGCTTTAACCTTCCACCATTTATAGGTATCTGGCTTTGAGTATTTTCTGTCTTTTATAAAGGGGAGGAAGAGATCTTTTTCAACCTTAATTCGTTCCGTTTCGATATGATATCCTTTTGGTATAAAAAGTTGTCGTTGGCCTTACTAGCCCCCCGACCGATCACACCGTATCACAAAGGAAACCCAATAAAAGGAAAGGATGCTTTGCAGAGGTTAAATAAATTGTTCCATGAGCTGTATATAGCGTTCAGGCACACATGTGGAGGATACATCACATACCCAAGAGCCAGGTTAAGAGATATATCCACGGAACTAAAAGTATCTTAAGTTGACATTTTTTTTTGTCCTTTTTGTTTTTCATTCGATTTCTTTACGATTTAGTTCACGCTTCACTTAACTAAGGTATCCATTGTTATTCGGCATTAGACTGAGAAGAAAAATGTGCGACTGGGAAGGACATCCAAATAGAGGCTAGTGTTAGGCAAAACAAATAACACAAGGAAGTCACCCAGTTTATGTGGTGTAGGAGTCAATGGACCATAGACTTTGTTAAAAAAAACACAAGGCAGCATTTTCAAGCCATGAGTTTTTTTATTGTGTTTATATTGAGTGAGAAGATACTTTGTGTCCTTTGCTTTTTAACTTACCTTCAGGGGAAAAAAAATTCTTACTGGAGCTACGAGTATCTGTTTCTAATAAATAATAAATTTTATTTCACACTTAAAATGGAGACGGGTGTTTGTTTAGAAGAGAGAAATTTCTTAGATATAAATTTAGTTATTTCATCCTTGGAGAGTCCTCAAAATGCGTAACGAATGGAGGCTATAAAAGCTGGTTAACCGCGAAATAGAATCTGATCGAAGGTTATTACTAAGATTTTTTTCTTATAAAATTCAAAATATTCTCGTAAGCCTGAATGACATACTTTTGAAAGAACGACACAAGCTGATGAAGCAATTTCTGGACTAAGAGAAGTTACTTTTGTAGCGGGAATAATTTTTAACCCAAATCCTACGAATTTGGAAACAAAACTACTGATTAAGTCTTAAGTAAAAGTAATTTTATTAAATTAATTCATAATTTTTGGAACAATTCATCAATTCATTGTTTTCCTATAGATGAAAAGGTGAAACTGACCCAGCTGTGCCACAAGTTGCTAAACATCAACGGTGCTCTTTCTTTAAGCTGTGCTCTTTGGGAGTGACTTCAAGGCCTCAAGGCCTTCACATCAAACCAATATGAGCACAAACGATTGGGACCTGTACGATAATTTATGTGCTCTTTAAGTGCTTATTATGTGTGAAGTTCGCGATCTATATTTGAATATCGAGATTTCGTATATTACAACGGATGCAATGAAAATGTACACTCGGGCGTATACGTGTTTTTATAGATTTTTTTTTTTTTTTAATTTGAAACGCTCATTTTTACTTTTTGTTTGAGAACCTTACGCTTTTTGTATCAATTGTTATCTTGTTATTTTTAACAACCGGAAAAAAGAATCTACTACGATCACAAACTTGGTATCCAAACATCTGGTAAAAAATTATGGAACAACTTGCCGGAAATCGGTATAGGGAAGCGATGTAAGAGGTCAACTAACGACATCGATTGTAATGCTCTTAATGAAATGTTTACTACCACACCAACGTCCCTAAACTTAGCCTCGACCGTGGATCCTCTAATTGAAGATGAATCAACTGGTATAAACAGTTCTTTTTACTTTGCAAGGATAGAACAGGAAGATATTGTGGAAGCCTATTGAATTTAATTGTTAGTATATTGAATTGTTACCATTGGCAATACAGTACCTTTTCCATGTTAGATTTATTTTGATATATTCTACTTTGTTCATTGAATTATAAAATAACTTGTTAGCGTTTGATTTGTATATTAAGTTTTTGTGAAAATAATTTGTCAGTCTTTTCTCGATTCTTCATTTGCTTATAACTAATTACTTATCAATAAATCCTGTAAAACTGTTCGTCTGGTTTTTTCACTAACAAAGGTTATGGGCCCAGGATTACGTTTTTAATTATAAATCATAAGTCATTAGTTAAATTCGAGAAAAATGAGTTCGTCTCTATATCAAATCGATAAGCTGTCTAACGAAAACTTCGATTGCTGGAAGATTCAAATGAGGTCGGTCCTCATACATTCTGGTATTTGGTCACATGTTTCTGGAAGCAGCCCTAAACCCGAGGCTCAAGCAAATGGTGCGAATGCAGATGAGATTTCCAACTGGATGCAGAAGGATGAGAAGGCTCTTGCAACAATTTTGCTGTGTGTGCAGTCAACACAGTTGAGTCACATCAAGAATTCGACATCAGCGAGGGAAGCATGGCTAAAATTATCGGAGGTACATCAACCTAGCGGCCCCGCTAGGAAGGTAACACTTTTTAAAAATCTCTTGGCACTAAAATTAGAAGAAAGTAGTTCAGTCTCCGATCATTTGATTAAATTTTTCGATACGGCCGATAAATTGATAGAAATTGATATTAAGATTCAGGATGAGTTGCTCGCTATCATTTTACTATCAAGTCTACCAAAGAGCTTTGAGAATTTTGTGGTTGCAATTGAATCCAGAGATTTGTTGCCCTCTATAAGTGTGCTAAAAACAAAGCTTTTGGAAGAAGGGAAGCGAAGGCATGAAAATCCCCAAGATACAAGTGAGTCTGCATTTCTAATGCAACGGCAGACAAATTCACAAGATAAGAAAACTAAACGTATAGTGAAAGGTAAATGCTACAATTGCAATAGACGGGGGCACTTTGCATCAGCATGTAGAGCACCTAAACGCTCTTCTAATAAAAATTTGACGTCATCGTTTGGCATGCTTAATATGTACAGTTCTTCTGTTCTTAATAAGAACAACTGGGTTTTGGATAGCGGTTCACCTTGCCACATGAGCTGCAATGAAAGTTTCTTCACGTCGGTCGATTCGTTCGCATAGAGAGAAAGTTCAGTTAGCAGCAGATTTTTCCATAGAATCAAAGGGAATCGGGAACGTTTTAATTGCTACAGATGACCGATCAGTTGAATTAAAGAATGTGCTGTTTGTTCCGCAATTGCAAACTAATTTCATTTCAATCTGTAAAGCAGCTGAGAATAATCATTTTGTTCAGTTCTGCAAGGACGGTGCAGACATTTATGATGACAAAAATAATATCATTTTGCATGCAGAAAAATGTGATGATTTATATTTGTTAAATATAAAATATAATTCGAAAATTTGTTGCATGAGTAAATTAAAGAACAATTATTTGCTATGGCATGCACGTTTTGGCCATCTTAACTTAAAGAGTTTGAATGATTTATATAAACATGAAATGGTTAGAGGATTACATTTGGATAGTGCTCCTCGACAAATTGATTGTGAAGTTTGCTATAAAGGAAAGTTATGTAGTTCAGTTTTCCCAAAATATAATGAAATAAGAAGTCAACAGATTCTGGAAATTGTTCACACTGACATTTGTGGACCAATGAGGAACAATTCACTAGGAGGTGCGAGATATTTCACTTTTTTTTATAGATGACTTCAGTAGAATGGTGTTTGTTTACTTTCTGAAAGCGAAGTCTGATGTTTTAGATGCATTTAAAAGATTTAAAGCTGAAGTTGAATGTGAAACTTCTCATAAGATAAAAATACTTAGAAGCGATAACGGGCGAGAGTATGTCAACGCCGAATTTTCAAAGTATTTAGCCTCGGAAGGAATCAAGAGACAGTTAAGTGTAGAGTACACTCCACAGCAAAATGGTATTGCTGAACGCGCAAACAGAACTATGATAGAGATGGCTAGGTGTCTTCTCCTGGATAGTAACTTACCAGATTTCTTATGGGCAGAATCAGTCAACACTGATGTGTATCTTCGTAATCGTTCTCCAACGAAATTGCTTAATTCTAAGACTCCATATGAAACTTGGTATGGTGTGAAACCAAATGTTGAACACCTTCGCGTTTTTGGATGTAAGGCATACAAATTAGATAAACGCCCTGGAAAGTCCAAATTTCAAGCCAGGGGTGTAGAATGCGTTATGGTTGGCTACTCTAGTGAGTCGAAAGCATACAGGCTCTATGATCCGAAAACTAGGAGTGTATGTAAGAGTAGGGATGTAAAATTTTTAGAAAACTCCATAAACATTGGGCAAAAGAAGAATGAAGATCTGATGTTATTGAACTTTGAAGATAATGAGGCAAAAAGTGAAGAGACTTCTAAAAATTGCTCAAGTGATAGTGAAGAATCATTCGAAACGGATTATGGAGATGATGAAGATCGTGATGTCGATGCTGCTGAAGTTGAAGACGATGTTGATGGCATTGATGAGAATGTAGAGAATGTTATAGAAGAGGTAGCAAAAGACGCAAGAGTGCTAAGGCCACGATTGAAGGAAGTTAAGTATAACTATTTCATGAATGATTTAAAATTGTCGGACAGTCCTTTAACAGTTAAAGAAGCCCTAAGTAGATCTGATGCTCATAAATGGAAAACAGCTATGGAAAATGAACTCAAATCTTTAAAAAACAATAAGACATGGGATCTCGTCGATCTACCATCTAACCGGCATGCTATTAAATCCAAGTGGGTTTTTACAATAAAACGCGATAAGGACGGAAACCCTATTCGATATAAAGCAAGACTTGTTGCAAAAGGTTGCAGCCAACGTTTCGGTGTTGACTATACGGAAACATTCTCGCCTGTGGTAAGATACTCCACCATTCGTCTTATATTAGCATTAGCTGTAGAAAATGACCTCGAAGTTCATCATGTTGACGTTTCGTCGGCATATTTGAATGGTGAAGTTAAGGAGGAGATATGCATGGAGCAGCCCGAGAATGTTGAAGGTGTTCCAAATACCAAACAAGTTTGTAAATTAAAGAAGGCTATTTACGGGCTGAAACAAGCCGGGCGCGAATGGAACAGCAAGTTGGATGAAACACTGAAGTCTCTCGGTTTCAAGCGTTGCTCTACAGATACGTGTGTGTATACGAAGAATGAAAATGGATCAATAAATATTATAGCGGTTTATGTGGACGATCTTATGATAGCATGTTCAAACAAAAACCATTTAGCTAACATAAAACATGCAATAAGCTTAGCTTTTGATATCGTCGAAAAAGGTCCTGTAGATTTTTTCTTGGGTATAGGCATTGAACGAGATAAGAAGACAGGTGATATAAGTCTTTCTCAAGAACAATATATTCGGAATCTTTTGGCTAACCACAATATGATGTCTACAAGAAAATGCAGTACTCCGTTAGATCCAGGAAATGTTCTGACCAAATGTGAAAATAATTCAAACTGCAAGAGGGTTAATGAGAAACAATATCAGTCACTTATTGGGTCTTTAATTTACTTGGCGGTTTCAACTAGGCCTGATATTCAACATGCAGTGAGCAAATTAGCTCAATTTAATATTGAACCATGTCAAGAGCATATGACAGCTGCTAAGCATCTCTTAAGATACCTTTTTAATACAATTAACTATAAGCTCTTATTTAGAAAAACTGGTCAAGCACTTTATGGGTTCGTAGATGCAGACTGGGCTAATTGTGTTAACGACCGCAAATCATACACAGGGTATGTATTCATGCTTGCTGGTAGCTCTATATCATGGGAGTCTCGAAAGCAACAGACAGTGGCCCTCAGTAGTACTGAGGCTGAATACATGGATTTAGTTCTACGCTGGGAGGTCCTACTGTACTAAATGGTGATAAATTGAGTGCACAGAACTTAGTTAAAAATCCTATTTTTCATTCACGTTCGAAGCATATTGAAATTAAATATCATTATATAAGAGAAATTTATAATAAGTCGTTAATAACATTAAATTTTGTTCCATCTAAAGATATGGTTGCAGATATTTTAACACAAATTTTATTAAAATCGAAACATGAATATTTATCTTTGAAACTTGGATTATCAAATTAAAATTAAAATTATATTATTTAAAGGCACTGTTTTGAGAGGTAGTATTGAATTTAATTCTTAGTATATTGAATTGTTACCATTGGCAATACAGTACCTTTTCCATTTTAGATTTACTTTGATATATTCTACTTTGTTCATTGAATTATAAAATAACTTGTTAGCGTTTGATTTGTATATTAAGTTTTTGTGAAAATAATTTGTCAGTCTTTTCTCGATTCTTCATTTGCTTATAACTAATTACTTATCAATAAATCCTGTAAAACTGTTCGTCTGGTTTTTTCACTAACAAAGCTATTATATTAATCAAATCAAATGCCACAGGCCTAGATTTGTTGGAACCTAAGTTCGTTAAGCTGTTGCTACCATACCTACTACGCTTCATGCTTCATTACTCACATGTTTAACAGCATATTAACAACATCCAGCGGCAGATTTAGAATTTCAATCTGGGGGGGGGGGGGGGGGGGGGGGGGGGTTCGATTGAAAAAATTGTCAGTGTAAATCTAGTCTATGGAATTTATACACTAGTCAAAAAAATTAAAGGAGTATGTACTTGAAAAAACTCAAAAATAGAGTGGTTTCTTATAGGGCAAAAAACACACCAAATCAAAGAAGACGTCTTTTTGTCTTTCGACAAAAAATCGTGGACACAAGTCCATTGCTCTTACGAGGCAACACACACCAAAAAAGACACCACACGATAAAAAGTCTTGTCCGCTCGTCGGTTGCAGTAAATATGTGTATAGAAGCAAAACACACCAAAAAAGGAAAAAAATGTCTTGGACAAAATGTCACCGCCGAAGACTACACACCGTCTTATGAAGTAACACACACCAAAGTGAACAAGACAAGCAAACAGAAGTCGACACAAAAACGTGTCAGTTGTATTTTGTATAGGTTGTATAGGAGCAAAACACACCGAAGCGGACGAAGACAAGACATTTTGTCTTTGTCGTCCTCGGTGTGGGTTAGAATCCGACACAATTTTTTATCTTAAGACAAAAAGACGTCTTGTCTGATTTGGTGTGTTTTTAGCCTTAGGCTGTATCTCAGTAGAAAAAAGTCGGATTGATGTTAAAAAAAGTTTTTCAAAGGCTATAATTTTTTCTTCTCAAATTATTTTGAACTAATAAAATGCCGTTAGTCGTTTTCGTTTGAGCGAAAAAAATGTTCACTCAATTCCAAAATTGAAAAAAAATTAAGTTTGATTGGTCATAAAGTGAGCGGACATTTTTATTCAATCCAACCGATATAAGATTCGATTTGAGAATTTTGTTGGCAATAATTCCCTGTTTATTTTAGATCGCTACGATTTTTCAACCGTTTCTCTACTTCGATCAATCAAACTAACAAAACCTTTATTTTTTTCAATTTTAAGGAAAGTTTTATTTTTTGATTTTTCTTTTCTTTTGAAGTCATCATGTATGACTTTTTGAAATTCATCTTCGTCGTTAGAATGGACAATTTTTCCACCCTTCAGACGTGTGTATGTGTTTCTGCCTTGGTGTTTTAAATCTTGTGTTGCCACTTTGATTTTCAATAGTTTCTCTTTACCTTTTTCGCATGTGCATACACCTGACGATATCAGGTTGGGGATATGGTATTCCATATTTTATGGGGAGCACGTTGGACCGATAGCAAGTTTCTTAAATCTCGTCCGCAAATATGTCTATAAAAACCTTTTTAAAACGTGAAAAAGTATTAGGCCTAGCCTTGCCTTTTGTTGTGAAATTATTTCCAAACCTCATATCGAACATCGTGCGAATTATTTTCGAAAGAGTAAGTTGATCAATTGATCTGCTTGGAATCGGCTGGATTCGATTTCCTGTTGAGTTCAGTTTTGGATAAATTTGGCGAAGATAGGCTCAGTTTTTTTGGGGGTGTTTGAACCCCCAAACTCAACTTAAAAAAAAACCATTTAAAGCAGTTACAGAATTACTTATTCATCAACAATCTTTTAAACTCCTGCCAATCTAGTTTTTGTGCAAAGTGCAGTTGCAAAAAAGCTTTACTTCTTGTGACTGATGAAATAAGAATCGCAAAAGACAATGATCAAACAAAATTGCTAACGTTATTGGACTTTTCAAAGGCCTTTGACTAACGGTGTCAGTCCCCCAATTCTCTGTCAAAAGCTGAGAAATAGTTTCGGTTTTCCCCAAGAGTCTTGTAAGCTGGTTCATTCGTACCTTAACGGAAGACAACAATGCGTGGTGGCGAATGAACGGTCTTCCACCTTTCTAAATGTTTTTGCTGGAGTGCTTCAAGGATCTATCCTCGGACCTATCCTTTTCTCACTGTTTGTGAACGAGCTGCCACGTGTTGTTAAAAACTGTAAGATTCATTTATATGCCGATGATGTGCAGCTCTTTATAAGTCGTCACTTTGCAGAAAAAAATGACACCGAGCGAATGGGCGACAACTTTCCAGTCAAGAAAGTCTTCTCCTCGTAGCCCCCAGGTTCGAGACGGAAGACCGAACCTGCGGTACAAAGACCAAGTATAACTGCGGATGCCAGAGCGCTTGGTTTCGACGACTGGAAAACGCCATCGAAGTTATGCCAATTGGCCGCCTGGCATCGATCGCCCTGGGAAATAACCCTTTGGATTTTTTGATTAGGAACCGTAAAAGAGAGATGTTCTGCCAACAAACAGGAAGCTATTTTTGCCATTCCAATGGCATTGATGCAATTTCTGAACAACAAGGCATTGAGGCAACCACTCTAACGCCATAATAAAAGGAAATAGTTATACATTTTAGCCAGGCCATAGGTGCGTCAACTTCCAAAAAGCGGTCCTGCAAAACTAAAATTGAAATATTGTGTTTCTTGAAAGCTTTCCCAACAATGCAACTACTTATTCTTCTAATTTTTTTTTAATTGAAATTATTCCCTATCAATATTCTTGCCTTTTCAATCAAATTTAATTGAACTATAAGCTTTTGTTCAGCATTCAATTCGCACAGAGATTCATTGCGAGTTCATTCAATTTCATTTTCAAAACCGCAACATTCAATACTAATACTCTCCGTTTATTTCAATAGTCCAAGCCAATTGCATTCTGTGTAGACTTTCGAAATCAACCTTTGTGCTTACCCAAGAAACTTATTCAATAAGATGAACATCCTCAAGAGACCTCAACTCACAATTCCATACTACTAACAATCAATGAACGCAGGACTGACAGCCGGCACATTGTTCCCTCTGCATGAATAGCCTTAGTTAATCCGATTTTCCCAACCGTAATACAGAGCCGAAAAAAAAGATATGAGATCTACAATTTTCTATTCAGAGCAATTGGCTTCAATAATTCAGAATGGTAACAAATATATCTATATATAAGTAACTGGCAGACAAAGTCATTCACCTTTCAAATCTTGCTATACAAAGTTTTCGTAGGTTTTCGTGTTCACCATTAATCTGTCAAAAGCTTTCGAATCACCCTCGCTACTACTTGGCCGACATCGCAACTCGTACATCTTTAATTTCAATTACATTCTGATCTCATACCACCAACCAGCATAGCGGGCGTCTACTGCTCACTCCTTTGGGGAACTGTCTGTAAGAGAAACGAAATGATTTTTCTTCAACTCGTGAGTCCTTTTCTTCTGATGCTCGTTACCTTCATTCACTAATCCAATCCATAGATTCAATCTTTTTCTTCAATTCCCGGATGCTACGGAGTAGTTTCATGGCAATCTGGATAACGCTTTGGAGGAAGTACTAGTAGACATTGAGGAGAATCTATTTTGTTAAACAAAAAAACAAAATTCTTTCTCCCTCAAGGATTTAACATAGAATCGCTTGCTTTTTTTTTGTCATTTGAGTCTTTAGAGGGAGTAAATGAAAGAGCAAGTATTAAAAAAGAAATGTTCGACTTTAGGGAGGCAAGCTGTATTCAATGAAAAACTAATTGGATTTTTTCATGTAAATAAAGTTGTCGCATGGTTTTTGTCAGTCTAAGTTGAAAAAAGTAAATATTTTTCATTTAAAAAAAATTATGGCTTTGGAATTTGTCTTTATTTTTATTTTTGGCAAAACTATATTAAAATCGTTTCACTTTGAGATCTGTCAAAGAGAACTGTGTATAAATATATTCTCACATCTCACGTAATTACAAGGCATATTGCGATCAACGCTTATACACGTATGTTAGCCAATTGATAAACATTTCATAATTCGCTCATCGTTACCCATCGAAGCTGCTGCACAGAAAATTTAAAGAGGCATCGATTCGAACCCAATGCTAAATACTACTGGTCAACGCACATTATAGCGCCACGGGTATATTACAAGAAGATGAAAATCCTGCTTAAAAGTTCGAAAGCCTGATATCTCACTGGAATACAATATTCTAGGTTTTTTTCATAGTCTGTGGCCATATTTTTCTATATCCTATCCACTGTATCCACTCAAGGGGTTTATTTTGTATACCCTTATGATGCCAGAGACATGGGAGTGAATTAGAATGAAGGGAGGAGGTGTTGGTGTACTGTGCTAGGGGCTGGGACTGGGTCTTCATTGGCTGGTATTGCTTCTCTTTCGTCATTAGCTCGCTCGACATTTTGCGCATTCAACAGCTGTTGGAAGTGCTGCTTGAAAACATCTACAATTCCCTGTGCTTCGGTGAGCCTGTGTCCCGGTTCTGAAACTCGAAGCTAATTATTGTTCCGACCTTTTAAAGAAACGCCGCGCCGGTTGTTGTTCTGTCATTTCTCCTATTGGTTCGGTACTCTTCTCTTGCTGCTCTTGTTTTCCGTTGCAGCATCTGCAAACGTCTCTCTTTTCAATAACGCGCACTCATCATCATACCACGGGTTCTTTTCCGGGGGTGGCTGGTATAACATATGGTGTTCTTGGCTACATTTTTTATTATTTCGCGATATTGGTTCCACAAGGTTTTGACGTCTGTGGTATTTAGGAGGACGGCGGCGGTGGCGGAGAGTCGCTCACTCAGGCGCTCACTGTAGTCTCTGGCATTATCCGGAGTGCTAAGGCAACCGATGTTGAACTTCTTTCATTTGGCAGCACGTGGTTTTTTTTCCTCATATGAAAGTCGAGCTCTAAACTTACCCCCTATCAGAAAGTGGTCAGAGTCAACTTTTGCTCCTCGAAAAGTGCGAACGTTCAAAATGTTGGATGCGTGCCTTGCGCCGATGAGCACATAGTCGATTTTAATGGTGAATCTCCGGATGGTAAGATCGCCAGGTCACTGTGTCTTTGGAAACCTAGTGCTACTTATCACCGCATTACGAGCTGCAGCAAAGTCGGAAGCCGTTATCTATTGTTACTTCGTGCAGACTGTGCTTTCCAACTAATCCGCCAAAGATTTTATCCTTCCCGATTTTTGCATTCAAGTCTCCGAGTTCGATTTTGACGTCGGTCGTACTCTGGACAGACTACGAAGTCTCTATCAAGGAGGTGGTAAAAATCCTCTTTGCTAGATTCCTCAGCATCATCGGTAAGGGCGTGTGCATATATTATACTGATGTTTTGTAGTGTGGCCTTGATGCGGATTATAGCCAGGCGATCACTAATTGCCTTAAAATCCATGACTTTCGATCTAAGCCGATTTCCCACGACGAATCCGCATCCAAATATGCCATTCTTTGATGACAGCTGTAATAAATGTCGCAATTTTTCTTCTCACTGTCCCTGATCCTATCCATCGTATTTCCTGGATCGCAATAATGTCTGCCTTATACTGTGTGAGCTGTGAGGACAGATTTTGAGTTGCACCTGGAAGTAGAGTGTTTTTGCATTCCAGGAACAAACTCTCAATGCATAGTCCGTTGTCGTTCCGGGTCTGGTTACGGGGGGTCATTTTCCGCGGCTACTATCTCTCTCATAACGATCAAGTGTTTTTTACTGTGGATGGGTTGTTAGCCCCTCGCACTAGCCCCCAAATTTGTAGGGCCGTTGTTTGAGTGCTTCCGTTTCTCCGTTTTGCACTCGCGCTTACAAGTTATATCTAGTGATATAAATTGTACCCGGTGGTTACCGCACTTGGAGGTAAAGAAAGCACTTGGTGTGTCGGAAAAGATACAGCATCCTACAACACCCAACCACCACCTATGTGTATAAAAATGTTAAACAATTTTGAATGTTTCATCGTTAAGTTTATTTTCTATGTATTATTTAGTAATATTAAGCCATAAGAACACGTGGATGAGTGGTTCGGTTACATCCGAAAGCTGTATGCTGTAACCTTAAAGGAATGTCAAATTTTACACATTGACGAACAGCGTCAATCATCTGTTAATATTGGGAACATGAGCGGACTGCTTTCCGATTAAATATCAAACACCTCTGCATTGAAAGGGTAAAATGTTGAAATATTTGAAATACTCCTATTTTCAGGAGAAACGAAAACACTTCTTTTCATTTCCTGGTTATTTCGTGTCAGACCTTTTGTTAAAGGAGAACTCGTCCCTTCTAAAGTTCGATTAAATGTTGTTTTCAGAAGTCCAAGAAACGAAATTCTCCTCTTTTTTTCAATAAAGAAAACATTGCGAAACATCCGAATTTACTTTGCCTTGGTAACAACTGCACCTACACACAATTTTGTTCCAAAACGAAGGTAACCAACAAGTTTATACAACACACATCACTTTGAAATGCAGACACAAAAAAAAGAAGAACGCTTTTTGTGAATTCTATTTTTTGATGAAAATGGAAGTCTTCTAGGAATTGAGAAAATTGGCCAAATTCCAAAATTTTTCTACCTTTTCACTGGTTGTCTTTCTGTTTATCGTTCACCTTAGAGAGCAGACGAAAAAAAAAATAACGAACAAAAACTTCGAGGAAATTTTGGCTCGTGTGTCTTAAATTTGATTGGAACATATTTTCGTTTTATTTGATTATGGGCTTAACAACGAATATCATCGTCAAAGGGAATTTCATTTCGAAAGAATGAGAAGTATCGTTCTTGAACATGGTAACAGAAGTCCGTTGCTCAACAGGAGCCAAGTAAAATTGAGACATGAGAATTTCAGCAGTTTGTGAGGTTTGAATTTTTAAAGTCAGGAAAAGGACAATTTTTTGGTCGAAGAGACACTTCTTAAAATCAAACAAACACCGGAACGACTTCCATATGCGTAGCAAACTCAACACGCGAACATGTCAACAACCAACGACGATTTGAATTGTCCTTGCAAATTAGAACTATTGAATTATTCAATGCAAGGATTCAATGGAAGGTAAAATACAAAAATTTGTCTTCAATCTACCCCGTAATCGATCAATTTACAAAATAAGCTCTCTGTTGCATGTAAACGCAAATTCGAAGTAAATGCAGCCTTCCTTTAGCTTTTTTTGCTTCTAAGAAAATCCGAATTTCAAAATGCATTGCATTATTCATACGATTTTCTAGAAATGGCATTAATGAATTTCTTCTTTTAACTGTGCTAGAAATTGTTCCAAGCTCTCTGATGGTCAAGTCATTTAGGAGGGTGCATATGTGGCATTCTGTTGGGTGTTTGTCAGACGTCACGCGTATTTTTTTATAGTTTTCTCTTCTCTTGTCAAGGGAATACTGACTAGCGACTAAGTAAAGCATAATACCGAAGTTTAAACCAAGGCATTTCAGTTGAAGTGTGTGTTTTTGGAATATCCTTTCCACTTAACGAAGGATCTATATCCTTTCAAGGTATGTTGGTATCGTATGGAAGTAAGAGCATAATGCGGAAATAGCCGAGCTTACATGTTCCTTTCTGTGCATGCTCATGGCATATTACGAATGATTATCCCTGGTATACCGAAGTATGTAGTTTGTTCAAAGAAATAGCATCTACTCAGCTTGAGCTTACACCGTTTGTCGGTCTTTCTCGTCGCCTGCTACTGCCGCTGGCTGCCGCGCACCGCACCGCCATATTCACTTTCGTGGTGGTGGTCGTCGTCCTCGTCATCGTCCTGTGGATGCATTGCATAGCACATTGCACAAAGTCCCTTATAGCAATTTGAAAGGGTGTAATAGCGTAACATAATCACTTGCACCTTACATGGCAGCATACACACTCCAGTCTGATAGTAAGTGTGGTTTTACATTTTTAATGCATGGTAATATCTAAGTTAAGCATAAGGCCGCAAGTAGAACGAAATTTGTTCATGTATGCATTATATATAGTGGAGGTTATTTTGGAATAGTTAAAACGGATTTTCAGAACTCGAGAGGATTTTAGTGAGGTGTTGAAGACCTTAGAGTATTAATATACAAACTAAGAAAGCTTTTGATTGCGGTTTTACAGAATCTGCTTCACATTTTACAGATTCTACTTAGGGTACGACAATTTCTTTAATAAAGGGTGCATTGGAATAGTCAAATAACTGAAAATATCAAAAATTCAAGGTTCGGCTGTAGATCGAGGACATCACAAAAATGAAATCAAAACATTCAACTACCAGACAAAGTCTAGAGTAAAATCCTTAAAAGTATAAGGACAAAGCAGCAAGTAGCTTCTGTTTCACAAACCCCAGGTTTGGTTTAACAGGAAGTTTGTATGAACAATAGACAAGAGTGGGTCTACAAACATGGACTAGAGATGAGCACTGATATCAAAGAGCAACTTGGAGGGAGCATAAGAATCGGTGAGGACTCTTCCTCAAAAGAAATGAGGTTCAAACATTTAATCAAATTGCAAGACAGTCCATGACCGGTGATGGACCGGGTCCATGCTTCTGCACTGGGATGATGAGGGTGATATGAAGTTTTACCAAAGATAATAAATTTAAACAGATTTCTCACCCTTATGGCGAGAAATGATATATGAAACGAATGTGTTTCGAAATGCATTCATAAGGTTAGTTAACGAAATTTTAAAGTATAAATTT
The DNA here is from genome assembly GCA_943590905.1 of Sphaerophoria taeniata. Taxonomy (NCBI): domain Eukaryota; kingdom Metazoa; phylum Arthropoda; class Insecta; order Diptera; family Syrphidae; genus Sphaerophoria; species Sphaerophoria taeniata. The sequence continues at coordinate 69,741,170 of OX016542.1, forward strand.
AAATAAGTATTTTATTTTCGTTAATACTTTCTGTAAAATCAAATTAAGGTGGTTTTTTAATTTTAAATTAATTAATGAAACTGAAAGGTACCAAAAAAAAGCTTTTCCCAAAAGCTTGAACGCATTCACTTAATGCATTAAAAATCTATTTTCGCTCGCCTCATTGCCCATAAATGAATATTTAGGCAAGGAAAAAAGCTTCAAAAAGCTCCTTGTCAGTTAAGGCGTTGTCAGTTAAGAGCAAAATATGTTTCATTTTTTTCTGCAGGGATGAGACATCTGTATAAATTTATTATCTGTGGTTTTACCTTAGTTGATCGAGAGAGAGCTTTGCCACTCAATTGCTTTCTAAGCCCAAAAAACAACGATTAGCAAGAGTCATTCTTCGTCTGATCTCGGCGCTGGTGTTATTGCGCCTTTACTACCTCGACTCTATGTGCTTCTATTGTGACATTCTGTCCAAGCCGTCGGTGTTGTGTTTCCTTCTGCGCAGCCAGCATACACTTCGTTTTTCCCCCATTTACCGCCAAGCCCATTGTAGTTTTAGTGCCTCTGGTGTTGACGGTGGAATTTTTCACGATATTATAGAAATCGCATGACAGTACATCGCCTTGCCTAAATGTTTTTTTTTGACATAAAACCTTGATGTCACAGCGTGAGTTCTCCATCGTCAACGAGTTCGGCAGGGATGCCAAAACTAGACATAGCGTTTCGGTAAAACCTTCGAACTTTGTTCCTGCTGTTAGCTTTCTCAAAATCCTTGATCTGACGCTTCTCATGCCTTCTCTTTTTTCTCCTGAGAAGCCGGCGCGCCGGCGCGGCGGCGGCGTTCCATCTCCTCTTTTGCTCGTAGATCCCACGATCAGCTCTTTTTCTTTAATGCAGCGTTGCCTTATATGCCTTCTGCTTGGCCTTGGCTGCATGCGCCTCCCTTGGTAGGGACTAGAACACTCCTTCGTTGGAGGGTAGCAACAGCCTAAAAGGCTTTGACTTGTCGGCCATGGAAGGCACTTCTTCGAAAACAAGTTTCGTGATCGCATAGATCCAATGGTCATAGGAGTAGTCACCGTAAGCCCTTCCGCCACGTCAAGGCTTGCCCCATTGAGGAGTCCAAAGTTCATTACTGTGATATAATTACCTCGTTCTACGCTAATTCAGACAATTAAAATTCAGTTTTACCCTGTCCCTGAGACAGACGACTTAGCTATTGAACTATTTAACTGTTGAAAACTGTTCATATCGAAGATTCAGTCGAAAAAAAGCAACCCTATCTCAGATCTCGAGGGACATCCGTTGAACCGCACCAACTTCGAAGGCATAAGTCTCATTATGTCTGTAATACTGCGCAGACATCTGACGTCGTTCATCAAGAGTATATGAATCGACAGTGCGATCAATTTCTTCACTAAATGGAAAAACATAGAACAATCAAATCAACAACTACTAATATTCTTCTTCGATTTTTATGCTGCAAAATGAACTTTCTTGAGCAAGGCCAGTTTCAGCATGTAAGACGGGCTTGAATTACTAATACTTTCCAGTGTTGCAGTTGTAAAGGGTGTTTTTTTTAGAGGTACTAGAAACTAGAGAACTTTAAATTGCAATAAAATAACGATGGAATATTCGATTGACATGATTTTTTATTTATTCGAAAGATAATTGTTTACATTTTAAATATGATTTCTGGCATATGACTGCCACGGCTAGCTCGGATGTAGTCCAATCTGGACGTCCAATTTTCTGTGAATTTTTCCAACATTTGTGGCCGTATATCGGCAATAACACGACGAATGTTGTCTTCCAAATGGTCAAGCGTTTGTGGCTTATCCGAATAGACCAATGACTTTACATAACCCCACAGAAAATAGTCTAGTGGTGTTAAATCACAAGATTTTGAAGGCTAATTCACAGGTCGAAAACGTGAAATTAGGCGGTCACCAAACGTGTATTTCAATAAATCGATTGTGTCACGAGCTGTGTGACATTTTGCGCCGTCTTGTTGGAACCACAGCTCCTGGACATCATGATTATTCAATTCAGGAATTAAAAAGTTAGTAATCATGGCTCTATACCGAAACCGATCACCATTGACTGTAACGTTGTGGCCATCATCGTTTTTGAACAAGTACGGACCAATGATTCCACCAGCCCATAAAACGCACCAAACAGTCAGTTTTTCTGGACGAAACGGTGTTTCGACATACACTTGAGGATAAGCTTCGCTCCAAATGCGGCAGTTTTGTTTGTTGACGTAGCCATTCAACCAGAAGTGCGCTTCATCGCTAAACAAAATTCGCTTATAAAAATCGGGAACAACGGCCATCACGGTTTAGGCTCATTCGACGAATCTACACCTTGCTAGATGATCGTTTGGCTTCAATTCTTGCACGTGTTGGATTTTGTAAGCACGCAAAACAAGATCCTTCCGCAAAATCTTTCATAAAGTGCTCGATGGCGGATGGACTCATTCAGATCTTCCTCAATGCTACGCTCTACAGTAGCAATAGCTTCTTCTGTACACACCATACACCGTCTCTGGGGATCCGAGTTATCAATTAGAGTAAACGTGGTGTTAAAACGTTCCATTGTTCCATAGTGCGCGATACGTATTCCGCACAGAACCAATATTTTCGAAATAAAATTGCACAATTTGCAAGCGTTGTTCAGGTGTGAGTCTATTCATGATGAATTGCCAAACCAAATTGAGAATAAATCACTTGACAGCTGTTAAATCGGCCGCCCGCGTCGTCTTGAAACCCGTTACGTTTATATTTTTTTTAATCGAAAATCGAAAAAGATTTATCGATTAAAAGCGTCCCTATAGACAGTCTAAGCACTAAGGAAGTTAAAGTTAGTTAATAAAGCGCGGTTACATTTATGCCAGCTTCTGCTAATTTTCTAAACAAACTTCTGCAATAAAAAAAAAATATATCGAAAGTATACCATATTTGAAAGACCTTATCAAAGTGACTCCGTTCCATTTTACATTTTCTATTCGTCTTGGTGAGCCTGGCCTCATAAATACTCCAACGAAATCATTTATCCGAAATAATACTTTTCTATTCTTATATTTCCCTTGAAATTATTTTTATCTTTCATCAATTTACCCGCTTTCTGGTTTTTGCCACACCCACTCTGTTTGCTAAAATGTTAACTAAAAACCAAGCTCCAAAAACGATTTTTCATTTTCGTTCAAAAAACATTTCCAGTATTCGTGCTGTGTCGACTTGACTCTGTCTACCATTCAAGTTGCTTGCCCCTTTATTTTTGCTCTTTGTGTATTTTTTTTTTTTGAAAAGGTTATATTATGAATCCCTAAGGTTCCACATTTATTCACTCAGCCTTATAAATAAAATAGAAAAAAATAAATACAATTCGTCTTCATCGTGGTGACGGTTGTTGTGTTATTATTCTTTTTTTTCTATATAAATACATTTTCAAGGAAGAAAATTCATTGGCATGACCCTTCTCAGATGGTTCGTCGAAAAAAAAACAGGAAGACATTCTTTCTACCTTCGTAGATACTCGTAGATTTTCAAAATTCAACTACTGATGTACCTTCCACTTCCTCCCTGCGAACCGAACGAAGCCCAACAGCAACAAAAAAAAAAGTTGTCTAAATTAAGCTCAGAGGGAAAGGATTTCTATTTTCTACCACGATCGTTGAAAGTCCAATGCTTTTTCTTCGAAAATTTCGCCGCAATACTCTAATGGATTTTTTTTTTCTTTGTGGGGAATTGCTGAGAAATAGAAGAACGGAGTTCTGGTGACAGCAGGACAGCGCAGCACTGCAGAGAGAACTGAACTTTTTTTTGTATCTTCCATTTTATAATAGAAATAGAAACTCACAACAAGTAGTGGTGCATTCATAAAATTCAAAATTTATTGCTTAGAAATATTTCAAGGCTTAGGAGTAGATGTATTCGAGAGAAAAGAGATTGTAAGAGGGCTCTGGGTGACTTAGCAAGACAAGAGACGAAATACGAGATCTGATGACATTGATGAATGGGTTCTTATTTTGACTGAAAAGAGGACCCATAGAATGGCAAGCAATTTCGTAGAGAAGTTTTTAATATTTAACTTAACACACAAAACGATGTCTTTAATGCATTCAGTTGAGCAACATTGACACACACTGCAACTTTGTACATTCCCATAAGGAATCCAAGTTTAACCTACTTAACTCGAAATTAAATAGAGAACATCACCCTAACATGCATATGGAGTTTTCAAGTTGCCTCTTAAGAGGAGTATAAACCGCTTTCCTGCCTACCTCCAAAGCATACATTGCGTCTGAATGACGAGGAAGCTTCTGATGCATTTGTAAAATTAGTGTGAGTGCATTTACTTTTAGGAGACTGCATGAGTGAAAATTTCATGTACTTTTCCATAAGGAAGCGTCTGCACACTTTAGGAAATGTTAATATTTGAATAAAGGAATCTAGTCAAGAATTGTAAGCGGTTAATGAGATTAGCTGAATACTGAATGAAGGGAGGAATGCAGGAGGATTCTTGAACCCAACAACCACTTCACTTGATTTAAGTTTTAGCTAAAACTGAAGTCTCGAGGGTGCTCCCTTTATTAACGTTAACTATACCTGCTTTGCAATTGGATCATTTAAAACTGTGTAAGGCTTAATCTTAATGTGCTTTCGGATGTTTCAGTGTCGAAGTATCACAGCTGTATGTAAAAGTGAATGCGTTTGAAAATGTCTGAATTGACAATGCTGTCTGCATTTCCAGTCATTGCAGAGGGCACTTGAAAAATGTGTACTTGTGAAAATTAGTCGACTGTTTCATTTGTCAAAATGACATTGAGCCGTTTAGCAGATGCCTTAATTTGTTTGCCTAACTTTTAACAGGATAGTAGTGGAACAGCCTAGAGTGTCTTGGTATATGTGTCCCTGTTTTCTAAATTATACTTTCCTATTCGTATCATGTAATTTGGTTGATGCAATGTAAGACTTTGAAAATAAGAACAAATAACAAAAAAATTTTCAAATGTGTGCGAAATAATCATGAAATTTCCTCAAAAGCTTGCTAGTCTTGAAGCTCTGCTTGGAAGCTTATTCGTAGTTTGTGACTAATTAAATGAAGAATACAAATATCGAAAAAAAGCAAGACAACTTAATGCTAACGTCACGAAGAAACTATTATATTCCATTCCGCTATTGAATACTAAAATAATTCCCGCTTTTGTGTGCTTAGTGTTTTGAGAGACTCTGTGCTCACTCCTAATGACAACGACGACGTCCTTTTGCGTTAATATCCTTTATATAGTCAAATCTCGTATTGTTCTTGTAAGCAGAGGAAGTCGAACACTAAATGAAAGATACAAAGAAGGAGACAGTTAGAACGCATTCATGGAATTTTAATGTACCGCATTAAGCTATCTTTTTTTCTTTTAGTGGAATATACTTTCTCAATCTACTTTAAGGGGCCGAATGAAAATGCTTTTACTTAAATTAATAGTTGAAGGAGTTCATTAAGGACTAATGGTTAATTAGGTATAAGCTATTGACATTAAAATAATACGAAAACACACAATCGATGATTTAATTAGACCTTTTAATCGAATTCGACTAGACTGTGTTTGAATTGACACAATTATTGCTGTGTTGTTATTTTCTGTCTGTTTTATCAATCTTTCTCATGTCATGGAAAATTAAGTAAGGAAGGGTAACTGGTAACATGTACATGAACAGGGATTGGAAAATCGTCGGTAATTCATGGCAAGCTTATATAACGATGATAGAGAAGTCGAAAAAAGTGGGTCCGGTGATTCCGTCCGTCTGTCTGTAAGCGCACCTACAGCCTTAACCACGGGTCCGATTGACTTCAAACTTGAAAATTCGACGTTTTAAACGAATTCGCCTTTGTCGTTTTTTAAAAATATTTTTAGGATCAAAACTTGGGGTAGCCACCATACAATTTTTTTGGCCAAAAACCAAAAGTTTCAGTTGAAGCCAATTTTGAGAAACAAAATTGGCTCCAACTATTTTTATTAAACTTCCTCGCAATTTTGTTTTTTAAACATTCATGTAAAAAAAAAAAATATTTCTGTATTGCTCCAAAAAGGTACTCCATATAGAACCGTATATAGAATTGGATTTATATTAAAAATCGAAATTCAAATATAATCTGTATATTAATATGTTCTTGAATACTGCATACCTACACAGATTAATTTTAGGATATTTTTGAAAAATTTTATATCAGAACAAAAACATAAAATGTAAAAAAAGAGCCAAGTTCTCTTGTGTGCGAACAACACTGTGTAAAAAGTTAGCCACCAAAAGTAATGAGATCTAAAAGAACGCCAAGTTTTACATGTAAAAGTGTTATATTGAATATTTTAAATCATAGAAGATAATACAACAATATTAAAAGAAAATAGAAAATAGTTTGGATGAAAATTTACAAGTTCACTGTTCAAGTTTTAAAATGTTAGTAATCACGCATCAAACGAAAACTTGCCAAGTGAACTTGTAAATTTTCATCCAAACTATTTTCTATTTTCTTTTAATATTGTTGTATTATCTTCTATGATTTAAAATATTCAATATAACACTTTTACATGTAAGAACTTGGCGTTCTTTTAGATCTCATTACTTTTGGTGGCTAATTTTTTACACAGTGTTGTTCGCACACAAGGGAACTTGGCTCTTTTTTTACATTTTATGTTTTTGTTCTGATTTCACATCTTTTTGCAAAGTTTTTTTTTATGGTAGCTTGAACCTCGAAATAACTTAATAAGCTAGCAATTTGCAAACTTTAACAATATAATTGCTCTGCCAATTTATAAATAAATTATAGGTAGGTTAGCTTAGAGTGGCTGTCTAGATGTCACATTAAAACATCAACGGTCCATTGTGAAACCACTAAGGAAAGTTACTTATGGAGTTTTATGAAGTTAAACAAACCAGAATTCTAAATTTCAACATCCTATTACCATTTTAAGAAAGTGGGTGGTAGCCACGCCCCTGTAATGAAACTGCAATTTTGGTGGAAGAATTTTAACAATTTTTGTTGAATTAGAAAAATTTGGTAGTAAAATCTCGCTTAATTAAATTAAAAATTACTTATATTTTCTCTTATACTCAACCGAAACTCTATCAGAATTTCGAACTTAAACGTCTTGGACCATTTTAACGAAGTGGGTGGATACCACGCCCCTAAATGGAAAAGATTTTTTTTCTCATTTTTTCATGTTATTCAACCAAAACCTTACAAGAATTTCAAATTTCAACATCCTACGACCGTTTTAAGATAGTGGGCGGAAACCACGCCCCTAAATGAAACCAGAATATTTTACTTATATTTTTCCTTATGTTCAACCAAAGCCCTATTAGAATTCCGAATTTCAAGATCCTACGACCAGTTTTAGAAAGTGGGCGGATACCACGCCCCCTAAATGAGCAAATTCAAATTTTCGATTTTTTCCTTTGTATACACTCGAAAACCTACCATTGTACCAAATTTCAAGATTCTGCTATTGTTAGAAGTGCTTCATAATTTTGATGATCAGTGAGTCAGTGAGTCAATTACGGTTTTTGAAATTTTTATTGTTCAATATCTCAGGAAGTAGTGGTTCTACATAATTATGTTTTTCACAGGGGCTTTGTGCATATGAAGTTAATACGTAATTCAAATTTAAAGCTTCTGACTCTAGGGGTTCAAAAGTTATGGGAGGTTAAAAATGTGCTGGAGTTCGATCCTGTAAAAAGGGAGTAGTGCTAGAACTATGCTGGGCACTACCGTGCCCTTTGATACGAAAAAATGATTTAAAAAAACCTCCACAGAATTTTTTCAAACAAATTTGAAAAATCGACAATTTTTTAATATATCTTATGGCATTAATTTTTTCAGGTGACATGTATTTTTGAGGTACATATTTCAATTCACATTTTTATTTATGAATTTTTAATTAGGTACATATGTTTCTACTTTTAAATATTTTTTGTGAGCCCAGTTTTGCAATACAGGAGCAAGTTTGTACGACCAAGTCGCGCACATTCTTTCTTATTGAGAAGTAGGACTACCTTATCCTTTATCTGTGATGATGATGGAGAGAGTAACTTGCATTTTTCGGGCGAAAGTAACATTCAAATTACAAGAAAAATCAGAAAACAGAAAGTTAGAAATTTAGATCTGGCATCCAAAACCGGAAACATGGAAATATTAAATAATAAGAGCAAGATAATAAAAGGTTAATACCCAATTTCATAAACAAACACTAAAAGTACTTTTAGCAAAAATGTTTTTAAATTTTATCAGACCTTTAAAACTTTTGAGTTTCACCAACTTGAAATAGGAAATTTCAGGGAAATTTTTGTCAAAATTGACATCCTCATGAAAATTATGTGAGAAAAAATGAGAAAGCGTTATATTCACTTTTTAAAATATTCAATGACACTTTTAAAATTTAATGAGTCAAAAATTGCCATTTAGTTTTAAAAAGTGACTAAACGCTTGGTGAAACCAAAAAATCTCATTTTACGGTTTGAAAGCCTGTTTAGTGTTTAAAAATTGTTCATGAAATCGGGCATAAGTTAAGTTAAGTCACAATATTTCCAAAAAAATTGTCCTTTTCTGCCTATCGATCGATCACCGTACTTTCATGCAGCCAATCCTTATCTTTGTGACCATATTGGGCCGGATCACTATCTTGTTGGTAATACTATGAACAACTTGACAACCTTTAACTATCACCTGAAGTAAATAGGGTTTTGTCAACAAGTCAAGTAGCCATAATTATACTTTTCATGATTGCACAGTGTTGCAAATAACCTTTTCATTCTTAGAAAATTACCAAACTTAAATAACCTATTTTTAGCCTGTTTCAGATTTTCCCGAGTATCAGAAAACTTATGGTTTCTTTTTTATTATAGTTTTGTTCATCATATAAAAATAAGAAAAGTTATCGTTTATAACGTATTTTTTAGAAAGACTACTTCTGTAGAATGTATAACGGTAACGACGAAAAAAATCCCGCCGTCAGGCAGGAGCCTTTCATCGATCACGATGATAGCCAACAACTTCGTGAACCTAACCTAGAAGAAGTGAAAAAGGCAATATCACGGCTGAAATCCAACAAAGCCGTATGACAGCATCTACAGAGACGGACTGTATAAAGCTATGTCTAGTTCTGGCATCCCTGCCAAGCTCGTTCGCTTGTGCAAAATGATGATGGAGAACTCACGCTGCACCATCAAGGTCGGCAACGAGCTTACGGAATCCTTCGATGTCAAAAGGGATTCAGACAAGGCGATGCACTATCGTACCATTTCTTTAACATCGTTCTTGAGAAGATAGTGCAAAACTCCACCGTCAACACCAGAAGCACTATCTTTAAAAAATCTGTTCAACTTCTCGCGTACACCGATCATATTGATACAATGGGAAGAACACAGCGTGATGTTAATGGCGCCTAAGCGGCAAAAATGGGTTTGGCGGTAAATGAGGAAAAAACGAAGTATATGCTGTCTTCGCGAAAGGACACCCATCACCGACGACGGCTCGGACAGAACATCACAATAGACGAATACAACTTCGAGGTAGTAGAGGAGTTTGTCTACCTAGGCTCCGCTATTAACACGGGCAATAACACCAGTGCCGAGATCAGACGGAGAATTACTCTTGCTAATCGCTGTTTCCTTGGGCTAAGAAAGCAATTGAGTGGAAAAGCCCTCTCTCGAGCAACTAAGGTAAAACTGTACAACACCTTCATCATCCCTGTCCTGCTGTATGGTGCAGAAGCATTCACCTTGACAAAATCGGATGAATGTGCCTTAGGCTGTTTCGAGAGGAAAGTTGTTCGGGTCATCTTTGGCCCCGTGTGCATTGATGGGGAATGGAGAAGAAGATACAACAGCGAACTTTACGGTTGTACCTAGCCAGAAGGGTCAAGGTCCAGAGACACAGATGGCTCGGTCATTTAGAGCACATGGATACCATGGAGACAGCTAGCTAGGGACCGAGCTGGCTGGCGGAGACTGTTGATTGAGGCCCAAGTCCACCACACAGAGAAATTGATCCTAAAATGGGTCAGGGTACACCAAAGTTAGCCTTTTTTTAAATCTTCAAAAAGTGATGTCAAAGTTCAAAATAAGACTTTACTGCAGATTAATTTTATCTCAGAATAGGACCAATAATCACAACCCTTATTATTATAGACGAATTACTAGACACCCTGAATGAAAGGTTTAATTGTTTTTTCATGAGATGAATTATCAAATGATGAAATGTTTCAAGTCTAAGAAAAATTTAAACACAATTTTGAAATGTACCTAATTATTTTCAACTAGAACCCTTAAGTGTTCCCAATGCAATGCAAGATTTATTTCAAATCTACTTAAACTTTTGGCGCAACACATTTGACCGCATGACAATTTATTGCAGAACGATTGCGAGAGAACGCAAAAAATTCTTCCCGTCGATTTTTCTGAATTTGCTATCGGCCTTGAATTAGGCCACACCGCCACACAATTTTTTGAAAACAAACATTTTAGGAAACTCGAAATGATGAGAATCATGGAGAACGAAGCAATTCGATTCTTCGTTCAAATTTTTCCAAATAAACAGTTGCTATATTGTTTGAAATTGGCCCAGATTATTTACTTGGGAGCGCTGTTTTCTTATGCTTTCTTTTGGCAGCCGAACTATGGTCATTTTCAGGACAGCAAATACAATATTACAAAGAGATATTATGGTCGTCAATTTAAATTGCCTAAAGATTTTGCAAAGCAAAGTATTGATTCAATTTTAAAAAAGTTGTTAGTTTATTTTAAATACTCAAATTGTATGAACACCATTTTTTCTAAATTATTCCTAGCTCTATCTGGAAGTTATTTAGAATTTTGAGGTTTAGTATTAACTCGTACATAAGCAAAAAGGAAGCATCAACTCCAATTTTTTTAGACAACTCTTATTTTCACAAAGACACAACACGGTGACTGTATTGGCAAAATACTCGGAATCAACTATGCTGCATCAACGAAATTTTCAATTTCAAAGAACTTGGATTTTCCTTATGCAACCATATATGTACGTACCGAACTTGAGTTTAGGTGTGAGTTGTTGCGAATTTCGAATGACACTGCAGCATGGTACTGACTAGGGGTGTACTGCTCTGTCCTTAAAATAAATAAATTCTGACAACTCAACTTTAGATATTGTCAGTATTCTGTTGTCACGCAGTTACCTTAAGTCCATCTTGAATCGTTCAAAATGTTATCATAAAATAGCAAAATGGATGTACATATAACAATCCATTTGCATTCAATAAATTTGACACATCATCCTAGTACCGAACTAGAAGCAAAAAACCAAAAGTTGATGTTGACCCAAATTTAAAATTGGCTTCCTCTTCTACACTCTCCATGTTTTCAACAAAAAAAATTGTCTTTATACCCCAGGTCTGGGACTTAATATCGAACTCCTTGGAAATCCTGACAAAAATTACCCTAGATTTCATGCATCAACTGGTTTTCTAAACCTAAACAGTATACTCATCTCGAGTTTCTATTTCTAGTCTTCCTTCCTAGAATATCCTTTTTCTAAAACATAAACCGAAGATAGCAGCGCATCAAGTATGTATGTAGGTACATCGTTTTACCAAACACAGGGACAGGACATTCTTATAGCCTTGATTTCACACACCAATGAAGCAAGACATTTTCACTCCACTCTCACACATACATAGCTGAAATATATTTACCCAGTGGCAAATTTGATCCCCAATGAAAAATTTTGGTGAAAAGATCAAGGAATTCATTCCACACTTTTAAGAGGAAAAATAAGGAAATGATTTCATAGGAACAAAGTAATGCCCTTTTTCCTCTGTACATTTTCTCTATTCTATTAACGCTTTCGTTTCTTCGCATGCCAAAACGTTGTGATTTCAGTAAGGAAGAGTCCTGCACAGCTTCACGAGTTCGCAATTGGCATTGAGCGCTGTGTGTTGTATTCATAAGATGAAGAATAAATGAACAAAAAAGAAACAAAAATATTGTCTAGCTTTTAAGGGTGGAAATGGAAATGACCTGCAAGAATCCGTGTATATAAAAATTATGTACTTTCTACTTCTATTGATCGAGGACGACGCGACGAACGGTGACGACGACGCAACGGTTTTGTTTTTTTCCGCTGTCTATTTTTGTCTGCGATCGTTAAAAAAATGTTTTGTTCTTTGTTAAATCAGTGCAATCGAAATCTTAGTTAAAGACAGTTGATGTGAACAATGTGTTAGTTATTTTTAAGAATGAATTAATAATAATAAAAACACAGAAGGAAACAAGAGAGTAATCGAAAATTTACCAGGTACTCAAAAATAAATACTTATTTTCGGTAAATAACCTAGAAATGAAATTAAACTACATTTTTTAAAGGTATCTGTACCCATGTTCTGTAACTTCTCACATCGAGAAAATCATATCGAAAACAGTGTAAACGGAGCGTAACTAGTTTTTTTTTGTATGAAATTTGACACAATTTGTTTCGATTTCCTATGTTTCTCGACTCCGAAAGTTTTCGACCGAGTTACAGAACATGGACCCTGGAATCTGGAATGTGGAGCAACCTAAAAGGAGTCGTTTAGCTTCAAAAATTGAGAAAAAAGAAGAAGACTTGAATTGTTTTTATATATTATTACTTAAAACAATTTTGTGTTCTTTTCAGAAACATTTCAATACAAAAAATTTAATAAATTTGTTTCGATATTTACATTTGGTGAGATCCCAGCTGCATTTTCATAATATTTTTCATTCATGAAAAAAGTAGTGGAAAATTCAACTTTCAAAGAAGAGATGAGTTCACCAATGAGCTTTCATTTAACATTTCATTGAAGTTAGAGAACAAATGAAAACACAGAATACTTTTATTCAATGCTTTCACTGATGCATATTCACCAAAAAATTCACTTGGTGAACTCCAATGACAGCCCTATGTAAATTTCACCAAATGATTCACCTTCAAATTCATGAGTGAAGCTTCCAAACCTTGGTGAATCGCATGGTGATTCCTTGGTGAAAATTGGGAAATTTGCCACTGGGTATCAACTTTACGGTCGGTCGTTTCAAAGTCAAAACAGCTGATTTATGTTACACACTAGCTTCAATCTTGTTTTTTTTTTTGGATTGCCATCCGCAAAGATACAAGACCATTAGATGATAGAATATGTGCTCATACCCCTGCTCACCAAGCTCAAGGAAGGTAGAAAAAAAACAATTATTAACATAGTGCTCTGTATATTTTGCTGACTCGATAACTTCTTTCGGAAATGCAATCTGCCTCCTTTGTCCTTCCTCATCTCTTCGTTGGCAAACCTCTGCAGTTTATCTTTTTTATACTCTCCTCCTCCTATCACACATCTATCGACTATTCTATCCAGCATCCATGCCGAAAGTAGACAAATACATTTTTCTTTTGCTTTTCTGTTTCTGTGTTTAAGTTAAAAGTAGACCACTCTGAAAATGAAGATAGAAATGATCTCATGAATTATTTATGAATAATTGAAATAAAGTTTTAGGAAGTATTTTTTTTGCGAGTTGAGGTGGCTTGGAATTTCCTTAAACCCAAACTCTGGTCTAAACGTAGAACAACAAACGCCCGACACATCGACTCTTCTATTATGATGCTACGGATAAAGTATGTGTATTTGTCAGGAAAAGGGGTTTCCATAAAATGTATATAATTTTAGATTTATTGTTGTTTAAATTTAAGAATGAGTTTTATAGAGAAGTTATAAGTGCTGTGGTGACAGATTTTATTAGCGAGAATATAAATTTTGAAGGTGTCATGCCGCTATTTGTTGGGTATAACTATAAGTTTAAGAAGACAAAAGTAAAACCAATTTAGGGAAAGGAGTCCTGACAAATGGTTCTTTATAAAACATGCGTTTGAAAAGTCGTGATAATTTAAGTAATATTAGCCGAAATTCCTTGGGATGTAGATAATATATATAATGTTAATGGGGGGCATCTTAGGTTAGGTTAGGTTAAAGTGGCTGTCATGGATGTTAAGAGACACACTTAGGTCAATCAAAGGCCCATTGTGATACCACATGAATCTAAGAAGGCTTTTCTTTGAAAGCTCATTGAAACCAATTAGAGTTCCTTACGAAACGTAGAAGATTTATTATGTTAATGTGTTCGAGATCGTTTAGATCATTGTAGAAGTATTCCCCTAAGTGGATCCTACGTTTATGAGCAAGAGCGGGACAGGTGCAGAGGAGGTGAAGAACTGTCTCCTCCTCCTCTTCATCCATACAGCTTCTGCAGAAGTCATTAGAAAATACGCCCAGTAGCGCAGCGTGTCTTCCAATTAGACAGTGTCCGGTAATGACACCAATTAACGAGCTTATATGCAATTTGCTTAGAGATATCAGGCATTTGGATCTCTTTAAGTCCAAATTTGGCCAGATGTTTTTCGTTGTAGCAAAAGTTTACATGTAGCGATTGGTATACCAACATTGGCCATTTGTGGCTTAATGGGTAATGTTGTACCATGTTTGGCGAGTTCGTCGGCTTTGCAGTTTCCTGGAATGTCTCTATGGCCCGGTACCCAGTGAAGGTGAATGTTAAACTGTTGTGCCATCTCCATTAGAGACGATCGACAGTTTTGGACCGTAATCGAGTTTGTAGAGACAGAGTCCAGGGATTTTATAGCTGCCTGACTGTCTGAGAAAATTCGGATATCAGATGTGGATACCACGTTTTCTCTGAGCCAGGACAGGACCTCCTTAATCGCCAAAAGTTCTGCCTGGAACACGCTACAATGATTTGGAAGGCTGAATGAGAGACTTAGTTTTAGTCGTTCGGAGTACATACCTCCACCAACCCCATCATTAGTTTTCGATCCATCTGTATAGAAGTGGATTGCCTCGTCTTCCAGGAATGTTTTATTTTCCCAGACGGAACGGGGAGGGCTAGAAGTTTGAAAGTTTCTATCGAACTGTAGTTGAGGAATGGTGTAGTCTGTGTGCTTTGGAATTGATTCTAAATAATTAAGAATAACAGAGTGGCCAATGTTGTTGTTAGTCCACTGTGAAGAGGCATTCAGGCGAATAGCAGAACTAGCAGCTATTTGTTTGCTGATTATGTCCAGAAGTGTTAGATAGAGTAGGGTGTCTAGTGCCGCAGATGGGGTTGTACGAAGTGATCCGCTTATACTTAGGCATGCTGAGCGTTGCACTTTACTAAGCTTATTGCAGTTCATTTTTACGTCCAAGGCAGTCCACCATACTGACACACCATAAAGAAGAATCGGTATGATTACCGATGTGTATAGCCAGTGAGTGATTCTGGGTTGCAAACCCCATTTGCTACCAATGGCTTTCTTGCAGGTGAAAAGAGCTACCGTAGATTTTCTTATTCTTTCAAGTACACTCCGCTTCAACTGAATAAACACACATTTTTCAAAAGTTTGCTGTCCATTTTTTCCTCACTTTGAACGTTAATGCATCATTTGATGATGGTAACCGATAGCTTATGATGTTAAGAAAACAAATCAAAAAGAATAATTTAAAAAGGACCACTAGTTTTTCCCTGGCTCTCATGCAAAGCTTTCCAGATTGAAAAACTCAGTTTTTTTTGCGTCAACTGAATAAGCACACGATCTTTCACTCTCATTATCTTCATTGGTTCTTAGAGTTTTAAGTTAATTGGTAGACCAAATCAAAAGTTGAAGTGTTCTTAGTGACATTTAGCCGTTTAATTAAAATTAACAAAAAAATGGTTAGATCAGAAGCTTTAACAGTTTCGGAAGAGCTTAGATTGATTCGTTAAAAGAATAAAGACTGACCGTGCGTGCTATAGCTACCAACATTGATCGGAGTCTTAGTGTTGTCTATTCGTACCTCAGAAAAAAAAGTTTGTACGAGAAAAACATGAAAGGTGGTAAAAAAACGGCAACATTCGAAGTTGATCGACGAGCAATTTTGAATGTGCGTCCAGTTCATGTGCCTCCGTGGTAAAAATTAAACAAAAAGTTGGTTTAACTGCAGGTGTTTCAACAGTCCACACATTTAAATCGATTGCAACTCCAAAAGAAACCACCACTAAACCAGCAACGAAAAGATATTCGTTTAAGATTTTCTAGATTCGATGTGAGTTGGAAAAATGTGTGGCACAACGCGATTTTTTTGGATGAGAAGAGTTTCAATTTTGATGTCCCTGATGGTTTTAATTATTACTTTCACGGTTTGAGAAAAGAAGAACGATTTTTAGCGCGGCATCATGGTGGAGAAGGTGGAGTTATGATATGTGGAGCAGTTAGCTACTTTGGGACTATTGAGCTTGAGTTTTAAACGTTAAAAACGAATGCAGTTACCTACAACAGAATATTGGAAAGAAAGTTTCCTTCATTTTCGGATATTTTTGGACCCTGTAAATGGATTTTCCAATATGACAACGACCCCATCCAAACGTCCCGCACTGTCAAAAGTGCTATACAGGACCAGAATGTTAAATTGCTTCAATGGTCGCCCTATTTACCTGACCTGAACCTTATGGAAAATGAATGGGGATGGCTGGTACGTAAAGATTATGAGTCAGGCCGTCAATTTGAGGACAGAGAATCGCTTATTCCAGCCATTAAGTTACCATGGAGAGAAATTTCGCTGGACTACTTAAAGAGTTTATACGATTCCATGCCAGCCCGAATTTATGAAGTAATCAAAAATAAAGGTGGTAGTACCCAATAGTAGAAATAACCAATAAAAAAAAATACTTAATGAAAATCTTGTTCATTTCTTTCTGTTAGATTTTATTTGCATTTTTAAAAGTTGTGCTTATTCAGTTGACGCAAAAAAAAAAACTGAGTTTTTCCATCTGGAAAGCTTTGCATGAGAGCCAGGGAAAAACTAGTGGTCCTTTTTAAATTATTCTTTTTGATTTGTTTTCTTAACATCATAAGCTATCGGTTACCATCATCAAATGATGCATTAACGTTCAAAGTGAGGAAAAAATGGACAGCAAACTTTTGAAAAATGTGTGCTTATTCAGTTGAAGCGGAGTGTATGTTGCTCTTCCAATTTAGTTTTCTATCTAATATAAGACCCAGATATTTAGTTTCATCTGAAAACTTTAATTGGACACCGTTTATAAAAGGAGGGTCGATGTGCGGAATTTTATATTTCCTGGTGAATAGGACCAAATCGGTTTTGTGTATGGGTTAACGCCTAAACCGCACCGATTCGCCCAAAGTGATAGCTTATTTAGAGCGTTTTGTAAGAGTTCTTTTAAGGTATTTAGATGCTTTCCTGAAACAGCTATAGCAACGTCATCAGCATAGGCTATCACTCTGAATCCCTCTCCATCCAGACAGGTAAGAATTTCGTTGACTACCAGATTCCAGAGTAGAGGGGAGAGAACACCACCTTGCGGCGTACCTCTGCTGACAGATCTTCTTGCGAAAAAGCCGCCGAGTTCTGAGTTAATTATTCTGCTATTAAGCATTAAATGAATTAACTCTCCAAGCGAGCTCTCCACATTCAGAGTTGACAGCGCAGATGTGATTGCAGATGTGTCCACGTTGTTAAAAGCGCCTTCAATATCAAGGAATGCAATTCGATAGTGCGTACTAAGGTGTGTAGCGCTGTTTCAACCGATTTTCCCTTACAGTAGGCATAGGCATGTTGAGAGTTAGACATGAGTCTTGTATCAATGTTTGCCCTGAGGTATATATCTATCAGTCTTTCTAATGTTTTAAGAAGGAACGATGATAGACTTATGGGTCTGAGATCTTTAGGGTTAACTTGCGAACATTTTCCCGCCTTGGGTATGAAAACAACTTTCACTTCTCTCCATACTGAGGGGATATGGGCCAGATGCAAGAAGCTATTGAACAATACCTCAAGGATTGGTGTTATTATGTCTGAGGCTTCTTGGAGTTCGGCTGGAATAATGCCGTCTGGTCCTGCCGATTTGTACGGTTCGAAGGTGTTGATAGCCCATCGCAGTTTATCCCTTGTGATTCGACCTTGTGGAAATGATGTAGTAGTAATTGAGTGCAACTGTTACATTTTGAGAGCTACCAGGAAAGTGAGTGTCTAGTAGCAAGTTAAGAGATTCTTCACTTGAGGCTGTCCAGGAGCCATCTGCTCTTTTTAGACAGCTGGGCATCACTGGATTTGTTGAAAGAATTTTTCGTAGCCTAGAGGCATCGGAGGTTTCTTCTATTCTATCACAAAAGGATCGCCAGGAAGATCGTTTAGATCTTCTAAGTTCCGTTTTGTATTTGTTTAGGGAACTTTTGTATGAGTCCCAGTCAGAAGCCTGTCTTGTATATTTGGCTCTGTTAAAGAGTTTTCTACACTCTTTCCTGAGCGAATCGAGACCCGAGGTCCACCAATGTGGTTTCTTTTTTCCCCTTACACATACAGGTGGACAGGCAATCTCTAATGATTTGTTCATAGCTAAGGTTAAGTCCTTGACTTTGTTGGGGCATCTTAAGTACCGAAATGTTTTTTGCATGTCCACTTGTACGGTTTCCGGTGATACGCTTTCCGGAGATTAAGGGAGTCTTACCCTGAATTTTCCTACGTGGATTGTTAACATGAGAAAGTTCTATAAAAAAACGGGTTTGGATCAGAATCTTGCTCGGGAACGCAAGTGGGTGCCTCGACTTACTTTCCAGTAGTGTGCTGTAGCTCAGAGATTGCATGGATGATATTGACATCGCCAAGACGACTGATACAACGGCTAAAATGGCTCCGTAACACCTACAGCTGAACGAAAGTGGTTCTCAGGACTAAATGGCCACTCTCTGTGTAGTTTTCAGTGTTTGGTTTTCAGATGATAAAAGTAGCTTTGTCTTTACCTTACCCTTACTCACTCTCATTCTAACCATCAACGTATAAGGTAGGTAATTATTACATAAAAACTTTTCAATAAACTATTTATTTGACTATGTATTTATTTCTGCTCAATAATGTCTTCCCACAAGACGAACACGTGCTAGAGCACCTCTGGTTCAGTCTTCAGTACTGTGTGACTTTGCCGGTATAAGACTGAAGTGTTCTGCTGCAGTAGGAATAGGATAGCTGGCTTCGATGACTTCAATCTTGATTTTCGTTAGTCGGACTTTGATCTCATCCTTAGTTGGTTAAATTTTCTTTTTTAGTCGGGACATGGCCCAAAAAATACGAAAATCCGACTGAACACAAATGAAAAACCTGTATGAATCCCGTTAAAATTTGTATTAAAACTTGAAGTTTGGTTAATATTAGACGTTTGGTTGAAAATTTGATCAAATTTAGTCATTTCCTGTGTGAAGTGTGAATTGCGCTAAAATGATTTGTTTTACCAACTATTCTACGTAGAAGGGTAGACCCACTCTCCACCTCCTCACGGTGGACATCGGGTACCTAGTACCTCAACCGAAGATTTGGTTCTAACCCTCGTGGAAGTTGTTGGTGGATAGAGAGGGGGAGAGGGTATACGACCACTTAGTCAAGACCTCCCCAGATGAAATAAACGGTAGCGTCTACAGTTCCAGTCAGGGTGAACTACTTATGTGTACACCTTATAGGGCTACTACAACTTGTTTGCAGCCCAGGCTTATAAGAAGTGGTTTGGAAGGCTCCCTGTCTTTGAAGCGCGCGATCAATTTTTCTATCTATTCATGATAAAGGGAAACATTTTTAACCCATTTTGTTCACCATCCTTGTGTCAAGTTTTACCTAAAAATCTAGTTTTAATACACATTTTAACGCAATTCACACACGGCCTTATGTTCATACCAAGTGTAAGTTCTCAATCTCTATTATTTTTTGTTAATTCCCTGAATGTTGTAACTTAGTAAGGCCGTGTGTGAATTGCACTGAAATGTGTATTAAAAATTGACCTTTGGTTATAACTTTTGCTTGATTGAGAACTGATAAAGTTTTCCATAAAATCAGTTCAGCGGTTTTTCAAAAGGAGTGAAAAAAACTAAGAATAACAAATAACAAAAAAATCTATCAAAACCTGAAAATATTCATCATTTATTCATGAAAATTATAACGTTAAGCTGACAAACAAATATGAGCACAAACGATTGGGACCTTAACGATAATTATGTGCTCTTAATGTGCTAATTATGTGCAGAGGCGGCGTAAGGCGTGGGCGACGTGGGCCATCGCCCACGGCCTCGCGGTACAAGGGGTCTCGCGCTTCAAAAATTTGTATGCATTGCTTCTGTGAGAATAAAATAAAAAAAGAAATTAATTAATTTTGTTGTGAAATATTGTTTTAGTCTGGCAACATTTGTTACGTTGCGTAACTATCGCGAGTTAATCCTTGCCGCGTCGACGAGTGCGGGGAATCCCTTGTTTTATTTTTTTACTTTCTTTACTAGGAAGCCAACCAATCAGATTAAAGTACCACACGCACGCAAGACGCAACGCAGTCGCTAGCAAAGATTAACTAAATAATAATAATAAGATGTGAAACTGTCTTACGTTTTACTTCCTAGATCCCGCAATTTTCATTTTTTTTTCTTTTCGTGTGCATGAATAATAATGTGAGTTATAAAAACAAAGAGATGAGGTAAGATTTTTCCATTCTGACAATTCTCTTTTGTTTACTATCATATTTTCAAATTAACCGTAGGTTGCTAGATTGAATTTTGAAATTGTCATAACACGTTTTTCTTAAACTCATCACGAAAACATTAGAAGTTAAGATTTTGGATGTGTTCCGAAACTCTAGGCCGAAACTTAGGTCTTATAGTAAGGACTGTTGCAAGGCAGGAACGCACTCAAATATTTAAAAATATTGGCGCAAAATTATAGTCCGCTAATGAACAATTTTAGTTTCAATCATGACTCAACCGTCATTTTTAGCTAGTATCACACTAGAATTGTTGATTAGCGCCATTGTATTTACAAGTTAACAGGTATAAGTTATCAGTTTCATTGTCAATTTGATTCTTGTTCTCGAAAAATAGAAAAAACATGAAAAAAGGCAAACAGGGTTGCTGTTTTCGTTTTAACCTGGACCAAACGTGAAAATATGCGTCATCTTTATTTGCATTACATAAACAACTTCTTGTCTCAAAATTCAAAATGTGGGAAAAATTAACATAAATAATATGTAGATTTGTTTAGTTTCAAAACTAATATAAATGAACCGAAAAAATTTTCGGTGTTTTTATAATTCATTTTTCCTTAGAAGTTCGTTGCCAAAACCGAATACAATTCAGTTTTTCATTGTTTTTGCAGAGAGCATCCCTGTGTTAGTAATACCTACTAAGCTTCATGCATAAGAGTTTAAAAAAAAAAGTTTAAAATCTTTCATCTTCATGCCTCAGTGCTGGAAATTAAAAATACTAAAATATTTAATTATTGTTCGTTTGAATGAAAACAAAAAATTTAAATTTCTTAGTTTTCGAGAAAATACAGAAAATTATTGTTTCAATTTAATGTGTTTTCTTACTTTAATCATTCTTAATTTTAAATTGATAAGGATGTGCACGATTTCTGTCACCGTCACGATTTAGAAAAGCCAAATAATGAATTTTCATGAGCAAATTCTACGCCTTTTCATTTTATTTCTTACTCAAAGTTACCCTATTTGTGAAAAATTCCGGTAAGTACAGTCTCTGCTGAAAGGATTTTTCAAAATTAAAATTAATAAAAAAATATTTTAGAAACACAATGAGCCACGAAAGCTTTTCAGGTTTGGCTGTTTTTTCAATTGAATCAGACATGGCATCTAGGCTGAATTACGAAATAATAATTAAAGAATTTAGTAAAGTGAAAAGCAGGAAATTTCTGTTCCTTTAATAAAGAAATATAAATATTTTAAATATACACTTTAAGAAATGTATACAAAATTTCAGATGACAATTTATATTTTTATGAATAAAAACTTTGCAGTGTTAATGTTTTTTTTTTTATTAGTTCTTGAAATCTTGAATTCAGGTCACCACAGAATAGGGCCTCGCAAAATCTGTCTTGCCCACATAAAATTTTGGTCTTGCGCCGCCACTGATTATGTGTGAAGTTGGTTAAAAAAATTATGATCATTTCAGTCAGCATACGTTGTATATACAGGCTGCCCCATCTGGTGCGCACGCTACATTGTAACAACTAAACGATTACATTTAATGAACAATGTCACTATTTCCGAGCATTTTGTGGGCGTGAACCGATTCATAATTAAAATTATAATGCAATAACTTTCGACGACGATAATCGGTTGAAATCTGTCAAAGTTATTCAATATTTCCATCGACCACATTAAGATTGCGCACCCGTTATTGTCTCGTATTGGTGTATTCAAGAAAAAGAAAAGTATATGAGTATGAATATAAGATTTCTGATTTTAAACCGGTAAAAACTCACCAACATTTTTTGTCTTTAATGTTAGAACAAACACTGTTAGCTTGTTTTAACACAAAAGGGGACATATAGCTGTAAAGAGTGTTTTATCTGTAAATACTCAGTATCGTCACAATCTTAACATTGACAGAAATAATTGTTTTACTATTCAAATTGAACTTCAAAGCTTATACAACTCATGAAATGTTTCGAGTCAATCTGTTTAAGATAAAAACTATTTCAACGACCATCTTTTTTGATTAGATTATTTGTGATTTGTTTGATACGTAAACATGTTGAAAGTTCATATAATTTGAAAGTAGGGAGACGACGGGAGACTTGAGAAACTTTTTCTAAATCGTTCATAAAAACTTTCCTATTCATTTCAGCCAGTTGTTGGATAGGTTGTAGGTACACCTTTGTAAAGATACATTTATCTACTTAAAAATTAGCCTCATAAATTGTATGTAGGTACAGCTTAGTGATTCTTACCAAATGCTAAATGAGTGGAACTAATTTTTGGCTCAAGTCTCCCGCTTAGCGTTGCTCCTTCTTTTCGTTAATATTGTAAAGAATGAAAGTCGTGCACTTTCAACACATCTCAAAAACAAATTACAACAAAGGCGAGACTTGAACCACTGATCAAGTTTCCCTTAAAAAAATAGCTAAAGTCTCCCGCTCATGTTTTATCACAATTAATGATCAACAAATTTAATAAAACAGAAGAAAGCTTGATTTTCTTATAATGTTCCCAAAGTCGAATAAATTGATTGAGTAAATGTAAAACCTACCGCGTTAAATAAACTTCTTATCTTGAAAAACTAAAACAAAAAATGTTACTTTTTTCGACAAAAAACATTTTTGTGTTCACCAGCCAGAGTCAATTGAGGATGAGAGTAATTTTTGTTCACAAGTAGAACATCGACGAAACGATTTGAGTGAATTATTTAGAGTCGTCAAGTCTCCCGTTTCCCCCCTATTTACTTGATCGCAAAGAAAGCACGTGCTCTCGCCTAAAAGATTACTAGACAGTATGCTTTCAACAAATAACGTGTACCCTCAAACAAGTGCTAGAGTGAACGAACATATATTGAGCGAACACAACGCAGCTATTCGTTAGTTAATAATTCTAGTTCTAATATTTATAAAGTTCAAACAATTCTGACATTGTAAACTTCCATAACCTGTGCTATACCTTCAAATTACTTATTCAAAACAGACGATTTAGAATCGCACGAGCATGAAGCTTATCGATAGAGTAATATTTTGTTTTTGTGTTACGTTTTGCATTAATAATGCTTGCGCCGCCGATAATAATAAACCAATTGTGAAAATAAGTTTGGGAAAAATCGAAGGTTCTATTTTGAAAACAACTAAAAACATTGATTTTTTGGCATTTCGTGGAATTAAGTATGCCGAAGCACCTATCGGAGAAAGGCGTTTCAAGCCACCAGTGGCTGTTTCCAAATGGGGTGACCAAGTTTTTGACGCCACAAAGGACGGTTTCATTTGCCCCCAACCGAGATATACCACAGAAGAAATGTCCGAAGACTGTCTGATATTGAATGTCTACACTCATGATTTAAGTGGCAACAAACCAGTTATGGTATATATCCATGGTGGATCGAACTTTCTGGGCACAAGTCATAGTAAAACTGAGTGTGGACCTGAATTGCTTATGAATGAAGATATTGTGCTTGTTTCTATGAACTATCGACTTGGAGCCTTGGGATTTCTCAGTACTCAAAATGAAGACGCTCGTGGTAATTACGGTTATCTTGATCAAGTATTGGCCTTGCAGTGGGTTAAGGATCATATTTCGAATTTCGGAGGGAATCCTAATGCGGTTACGATTTTTGGGATGAGTGCTGGTGGAATGGCAGTGACATTGCATATGGCTTCACCGTTGTCTTAGGGTCTTTTCCATCGTGCAATAGCAATGAGCGGATCAGCAACAAGTCACTTTACTGTTGATAATCAACAGTTGACAAGAAAACTGGCCAAGCTGGTTGGTTGTCCGATGCACAACTCGAAAAATGTCGTTGATTGTTTGAGAAATGTTTCATGGGAGAAAATAATCGATGCATGCAAGACTTTTGAGCCTTATGGTTTCATCGATGTGAAGTGGAACTATGAAGTCGATGGTCACTTTTTGTTTGACAACCCAACAAATGTCATCGCAAAGGGAGACTTTAACAAGGTCCCCGTGATGGCGGGAATTACAAAAGATGAACTTACTTACTTTAATATCTATCGTATGGAACATTAATGGCTTTTTGATTTGAATGAGAAAGTAATTAATTTTTTAAAAACCTATTTCAGATCACGCAAGCAATATTGGCTTCCTGAATGACATTAGTTTGAACTTCGAAAAATACGCTCCAGAAGTGTTTGTCTTTGAGTTGGATAAGAATGCCGCTGAAAAGAGCAAAAAGATTCAAAAATTCTATCTCGGAGACAAACTTATTCAAGACCAACCATTTGAAAACTTTGGAATGATTTTTTCTGATGCAATTATTGGCCATGGAATCTATCGATTAGTCCACCTGGCCAGGAAGTATGTTGATGTTTATTACTATCGTTTTGACTATTCTGGAAAGAGCAGTTTGTTTCCTGATGAAAATGGGAAGCCAAGAGGTAAACATGATCTTGATGGACCACTGAAAGGCATACGCACATAATATTTTGTCCATTTTTAGGGGTCCTCCATGCCGATGATTTGCAATATATTTTCAAATTGAACATTTCCCAAGTTGATGCTGCTGATGAGCTTATGAGTGAACGATATTGCGCATGGTGGGCGTCATTCGCTCGAACAGGGTGAGACATTTCGAATCAAATAAAATTTGTGTTAACTTTGTATTTCCAAAGGATCCCAAATGATGTTCAAGGGGTTAAATGGCTTCCCTCAAACAAAAACCAGGTCTTCACAATGTACAACGATAAAAAAGTTCACCTTGGAGGAGAACCGTTCTTGGAGAGATACGCCCTGTGGGACGAGCTGTTTCCAGTTGAAATTAGTCAACAAACTATTAGAAATGACGAACTTTAAATTGTAAATAAATTTTTCTGGTTTCTAGTTTAAGCAATCATAATTACACACATGAATTTGAGGTAAAGACCAAACCAAACCCACATGTCAAACTCAATGTTTCCATAAACTCAAACATTAAGCCACGCCAGTCATTAAAGTAATATTCAAGGTGCTTCATCATTGAATTTAACTTAAGGCATTCTTATAGATGACTTAAAAAGAAAAATACAGACAAGAAATTCAAATATGAACCTCCATCTCTTCCAGCTCACGGTTAAGTAATAAATCCACCGATAATACTTTTTATGAGTTAATACTGTGCTACTTGAGTTCGAAAGAGTATCGGATGTTCGAATGATGAAGAAAATAAAATAAATCTCATTAAAAGTTGAAATTGACTTTCAGTAGTTTTATTTTTTCCCCTCGTTCAGTGTATTATTATGAAGTCGTTTTTTGTTGCATAAAAAAAGAAAGAAAACAACAAAAAGAAAGAAAAAACACGTAGTCTTCCTTGCAATCTCTTAAGATATCCTTTAAGAAGCATAAAAGGAAAAAAGAAAACAGATCCTTCCTTGCCAATGGATGCGGTCAACTTGAGAGAATAAAATTGAAAATAAAATTTATTGCCTCAGACTATTAAATGGATAGCATCAGCGATAGCTTGGGAGTGATGTTGATTTGCTCCTTCTTCCGTATCACAGCAATGTCTATAAAAGTTTTGCCTTTTTAAAAAAGTTTCAAATAAAAGAATGTCGTAAGAATTCTTAAACATGACGAAACAAAAGTTTTGAAAAAAAAGAAATGCGGATAAAAATAAGAGATTGAAAGTTTTCTGATTGAAAAAAGAAATTTGCGTACACGAACAGGACCTTCATAGAAGTTGGAAGAATTTTTGGTCAGTAACAATTTTTATGAAAATCTTATGCTTTTCTACAAAACGGATTCAATTTAATGATGAAACAATCTACTACCTTCTCAAATACACAAGAAGAATGTTAGAAATTGTATGGGTGCATTCGAATGGTTTTGTCGATTATAATCGATTCAGGGAACTATTCAAGATCATTCGATTATGCACTGTGAAATCATTCGAATGATTTCTCAGACCTACTTACCTACGACTGCCACAATTGCTACTCTTCAAATTTCAAAAGAATTCGAATCAAAAATCTAGTGACGATGACGAGAATGAAAAGAACCATGA
This sequence comes from Sphaerophoria taeniata, assembly GCA_943590905.1. NCBI lineage: Eukaryota > Metazoa > Arthropoda > Insecta > Diptera > Syrphidae > Sphaerophoria > Sphaerophoria taeniata. The sequence continues at coordinate 69,767,711 of OX016542.1, forward strand.
CGATTATTATTAGTATTCAAATGAAAAGAACTCGAACGACAATTTTTTCAATTCGAATACAAATAAAAATATTCTAATGAAAAAACTCGGATGACGTTTATTTTAATTCGAATGAAAATAACTCGCATGAAGATGACTAATATTCGAATTAAAATTAATTATTAATTATTATAGTATTCTAATGAATACAACTCGGGTGACAATTTTCGAAATTCGAATGAAAAGAACTCGAATGACAATTATTAGAATTCGAATGAGAAGAACTCGAATAACGATTATTAGTACTCGAATGAAAATAATTCGAATGACGATTATAAGTATTCGAATGAAAAAAAACTCGAATGACTATTTTCTTAATTCGAATGAAAGTAACTCGAATGTCGATTATTTTAATTCGAATGTAAAAAATTCGAATGACGATTTTGACAATTTTTTCAATTCGAATGAAAAGAACTCGAATGATATTTAATTTGAATGAAATAAACTCTTATGACAATTTTGTAAATTCGAAATATAAAGAACTTGAATGACAATTTTTTACTTCGAATAAAAAGAACTCGAATGACGATGATTAGTATTCGAATGATAATAACTCGAAGACGATTGCTTGTATTCGAAAGAAAATAACTCGAACGACGATTATAGGCATTCGAATGAAAGGAACTCGAATGACAATTTTTTTAATTCGAATAAAAATAACTCGAATGACCACTTTTTTTAGTTCGAATTAAAAGAACTCGTCGATTTTATTAACATTGGAATGAAAATAATTCAAATGATGATTATAAGTATTTGAATGAAAAGAACTGGAATGACATTCAATTCGAATGAAAATACGCGAAAATAACGCATTTGGGGCAAAATAAATCACTGGTTTATCACATCTGAGGCGATCGACTGTCGACTGTTAGCTACATGTCTAACTTCATAAATGTTTATATCGCTACATAAGACATGACGCACCTGTTATAGTCCCCCCCCCTCCCCCCGGGGAAAAAAATAGTTTCGCAAAGGAAACTAAAATATCTCAATCATTAAAAGCACATCGTTTCTCTGGGTAATTTGAAGTGACACAAACGTACATTCATGTTTATATAATGTAGGTGTAGATATCAAATGACGTAAAGCTTATTTGGAAAGAATTTTATCCACCAGAAAAATCTGATATTATCTTGGCTACCTTCGTGGCACGTAGAGCGTCGAGCTTCATCGTTCTTCAATGATATTTTTCTCAATAAGGGATGTGACAGTTCCAGCTATCTCCGCAATATGTACACATACCTTTCCCATACCAACAAGTTAAGATTTTGAAATTCTACCCTTTGTTTTGAATGCTCAGCACACTCATACCTTACCTATTGTATTTGAACGTCAAGACCATACAAATACTGCTCAATTTCTAACTTAGTAACCACGTGGGTTGGAAGTGAAAAAAAAAAACTGACAGAGGACTGCTATGATAGGAGACGTGTTATGAAACTTTTGAAATGCTTACGTTTTCAACAGTCGACCTATACCTGGTGTGCTGTCATGTTGTTAAGGTTACAATGTCTTTTTGTGCCAAAAACATTGACATTTCTAAAGGAGACCTTCTATACGTCTTACAATGTTGTTAAAGACTTTCAAAAAGAAATTCTTCTTAAGACAAAGTCACTTTACGTACATTTTTCTTAAAGAGCTGATGGCTAATGGAAAGAAGCAACTTCTGGCAAATATTATTCTCGTTTTGCTGATTTGATGTTGTTTTTAAGTTCTTTCCCTCTCCCCCTCCCGACAATTATAATTACTTCTCATTTAAAGCTGAGAATTTTCCTTTACTTTTCATCGGAAAAAATTACGAAAAGCATTGCGCATTGGTGCTTTGCAAGAACTCGACAGACATATTAGAATAACTGCTGCAATTGCATTCAAAACATTATTCAGCAATTTCTTCAACATTACAACACCAAAAAGATGCTTTCGTTTTGTTTTTCCAAATTTTACTTTCTCCTTGGCGAACTTGCAACGAACGGCAAGTCGGCAAGTTGTCTTGTATAATGATGATTACACAATGTAGATATTATTTGAAGGAGCAGCAACATGCCACGTCGCGCCCAGTTTAGCCCATCATCTCTTCCACTCGAACTATTTGTGTTTTAATATTTTATAGAAGAAATAAGACAACGAAGACGGCACGTCCTCATAGTCTTCGTCGGCGCGGTGGCGACGTCTCTCGTCCTTGACGATGGCGATGCTGAAGTTAAAGAAAGAAATTACAAGAAGCATTACTTGTAAAGCAAATTACTATTCCAAGGGCCCACGCCAAGATGATGATGACGATTATACGTAAGAAAACGGGAGGAACGCGCCCATTTAAAGATGTTTGTAGGCACCTACACCCACGTTTTATATTGCAACGAAACTTCAGGAACGAACATTAATGGCGCTCCCAGGCCGTGGCAATGGCGGTGCACATTGGAAGATGTTCAAAATTGTTTGGCAAATTTTTGTGAAGATTTACTCATTAGCGCTGCCTGCTGCTTTACGTCCCACGTCTTCTTGCTTCCGTCTATCTGTTTGTCTGTCGTTATTATTTCACGCTTTCAATTAAAAATTAAATAAAATTTTGGAATTGATATTGAAACATAAAAAGAAAAGATGTTGGACTGTCTTCTCCTCTTTCAATTTCAAAATTGATGTAAATACAAATATTGGATGGTTGTTTCAGAAGTGTTGTGCAAAAAAAGTTCCGCACTTTTGCCTTTCATTCGCTTGTGTTTATTTTTGTTTCTTACTTTAGTTTTAAGTTGGGAAGTAAGAACATTTTTTTTTTAGTAAACTAAATTTTTACTTAGGATTATAATATATTTTTTATTATTGTTTTCATTATTATTATTATCAATTACTGGAAATTGTTTGCAAATTTATTGACTGTTAATCAGTTTACATGATTATTATTCAAATATAAGTTAAGTATTAGTTGTCCTTCTAAAAAGAAGGTTATGCATCCCTAAAAACTCCCTAAGAGATACACAGAACTCACAATGCATCTGCTCCTTAGGCTTTAATCAACACGGCTGTCTTGCTCAATGAAAAAACCAATGAGGCCTACAGTCATGCTCTTGAACTGAACCTCGAAAATCTCAATAAAGGGGAAAGAGGATATATTCAATCCAGCAGGTGCTTTATAAGAGGAAACAAGAAACGGAAAATATCTGGTGTTTCACACCAGACACTTACTTACTTAAGGTGGCGCTACAGTCAGTTGTGCACTTGGGCCTCAAACAACAGTCTCTTACGATAGCAAGCTCGGTCCCTAGCTAGCTGTCTCCAGTTTTGCACTCCAAGTTGATTGAGGTCTTCTACCATTGGGGTGTGCCACCTGAGTCGCGTCTTCTTTTACTTCTCCGTTCCTCGGGAATAGTGTCAAAGGCTTTCGAGGTCGGAGCATTGGTGGCCATCCGCTCTAAATGACCGAGCCATCTTAGTCGCTGGACCTTGACCCTTCTGGCTAAGTCCATGTCGTTGTACAGCCCGTAAAGATTGCTATCGAATCATCTTCTCCACTCCTCATCAATGTACAAGGGGCCATATATACTCCGAAGAACTGTCCTCTCGAAACAGCTATGTCCATAATTTTGCACCACACAGCAGAACTGGGATGATGAGGGTCTTATGAAGTTTTATTTTAGTTGACCACGAGAGGGCTTTACCACATAATTGCTTTCTTAGCCCAAAGAAACAGCGATTAGCAAGAGTTGTTCTTCGTCTGACCTCGTCTTTTGTGTTATTGCTGTGTAAATAGCGGAGCCTATGTAGACAAACTCCTCTACTATCTCGAAGTTATATGCGTCTATTATGACGTTCTGTCCGAGCCGTCAGACGTCGGTCGGTGTTGGGTGTCCTTTCTCGAACACAGCATATATCTACTTCAATTCGTCCTCATTTACCGCTTAACCCAGTTTTTACGCTTCTGTGTCAATTCTCACAAAGGCACCATTGACATCACGATGTGTATCAATATCATCGGCAAACGCGAGCAGTTGAACAGATTTTTGGAAGATGGGATGTAGGTGCAAGCACGACGTTGTCTGAATCCTTTTTTGACATCGAAAGATTCCGTAAGCGCCTTGATGGCGCAGCGTGAGTTCTCCACCGTCATTTTGCACAAGCGAACAAGCTTGGCAGGGATGTCAGTTCGTCCCTGTAGATGCTGTCATACGCGGTTTTTTCATAAGTTTTTTCCAAAAAAAAGTGAAAATTTATGGTTGACTTTCTTGGTATTAAGCCATATTTATAAGAACAAATCAGATTGTTGACGAAAGGCTTCAGACGTTCCCATATTACGGCAGAGAGGATCTTATAAGCGATGTTAAGGAGCCTTATTCCTCTCTAGATGGCGCAGTTTTGAGGATCTTCTTTCTTCAGTATCGGGCAAACAATGCTGAGGTTGCATTCATCGGGCATGTATTTTTCCGACCTTATTTAACAGATGATTTGGTGCATGCTCCTATCTAGATCGTCGCCTACTACTTTGAACAGTTCGGCAAACAGACCATCTGCTACAGCGGCTTTGTTGGATTTCAACCGTGATATTGCCGTTTTCACTTCTTCTAGGTCGGCCTCACCTAACCGTTATTCATTCATCGTGTCCAATGTATGGCTCCTGCCTGATGGCGGGATTCTTCTGTCTATAGAAGTGGTCTTTCCAAATCCCCAGCATCGATTGCAATTCTACAATGATGTTCCTTGGTTGCCAGTTGTTTTACCTCCCATGTAGAACTCTACCGGCAACTAACAACTCTACCGGCAACAAAAACTGCCGACAGACTATGGTATATTTGGATTCTTAATATGTATTAGATGCCGAAGCAACCAAAAGTTTTTTTGTCGAAATTCTGTACACGACCCATGAGTTTAATCAGCCTTCTCATCACTTTACCCGTTTAAAAATTACTTTTTTCAAACTTCTCTGACCTTTTAACATCACCAGAATGTCATTTCTATGGCTTCCACAGAATCTACTCGATGAAAAAGAGCTTTTTATGAGGAAATGAGGAAAACGTTTTTCAAACGATCTATTAGCATCATGATAATGGCGAGCTAATAGATAATAACGGCCACTAGAAAAAAAAACTCCCATACCCTGTTAATTTATCCTCACAAAAAAAAAAAAAAACAGAAATGAAAGAAAGCAGACAAGTTAAAAAGGCTTCGTCCAGGAAAAGGAAGAGAGCTTCACAAAATCTGTGATAAGGGAAAAAAGGAACAGCATTTTTACTTCCGATAGAAAGATTTATAGGAAGGTAATAGAGCTCACTACTTTGCGCCTTAATTAACTTATAGAGGATATAGGGTTCATCACTCTTCAGATATTCTTAATGATGATGATAGTTTTAGAGCAGCTTACATGGCTATAGGTACTTAAAATTCTTTAAAATTGATATTTTTTTCCTTTTACTTCTTCCTTGTTTCGAAGGACATGACACCTGGAATGTGATAAAGTTGACTATTCATGCAAGAGGGAGACTAGGGAATCTAAAGAACTAATTTATTGAGTTGAGGCTTAACAAGGAATTTGTATTTGCATTCAATTTACAGCAAATAATTTATCTTAAACACCAAACGAGAAAGAGTGTCTCGTTTGGGAGGCAATTTATCTCAAGATAGAAAGTTTTGTGATTCGGAGAAGTCAGCAGACGTGATAGATGAGTTATTATGACTCTGGATGATGTGACATTTGCTTTTATGTTCTGACTCTGATTGTCAGATGTGTGTGTGTGTGTTGGTTTACCTTCGTTTGGTTACTCGGTTTTGTCGTTGTCCGTGGATGTCCAGCAAACTCTCACTCGAGTGTCATCATTGAATTTCAACTCGTAAATAAATTTCAGATTGGGTTGGAGTATGAACAGGAGGGAGCAATGGTCAACAGAATAGGACTTGTGGACGGATTCAGGTGTTGAGTAATGAGACAGCGGTTATGTCAATGGTCATGTGGATGACTGATGACATTGGATACAAATTAGATTTGTGGGTTATTACCGCAATTGTTATCATCATCATAGTCCTCCTCGTCGTGCGTCGTCGGCGTTGTCATCAGACCAAGGCAACAAACATAACCAAAAGCAAGCTGTAAATTTTGTGTGTGGTTTGCGATTTGTGGCAGAATTATTATTACTGTGCCTATTTATGGAACAAATCAAATTAATACAATTCAAGTCTCTATACGGATTAGGTGAACCAACAATGTAAATGATTTATTGTGTTTGAACCTAAAAATTAATCATGTGTTTCAATGCCGAATTCGATTAATTGAGAGAAGCGAGTGACACCTCAGAAGGAATATAACTTATTTGATTTGATATTCGAAAAAACTTGATTTTTGAGTCATTCGATCTGTGACTGGGAATTCTAAGCTTCTTGTGTGTATAATCCGTAAATGATCTTGGGATTATGTGAAGAACAAATACTTCTGACAGAAATACTTGAAACAGTTATATAGATGGGCTTTCCATAGCTTTTCAAGCTGCAAGTACAAATTTCATGTAGGTGGAAACGTGGAAATGCGTTTGGCAATTTAATTTTTGTGAAAATTACTAAAATGAAATTTTTCGCCACGCATCGATCACAGCCCGCCAATTTGTTCTTATTTTTTGCTAAAAAAACTGAATGTCAAATTTATGTTTGTGCAACTATCAACTATTTGCTTAGAAACTTAAAAAAAAGTCTATTAAGCCAGTTCTGAAGACGCAGAAGAGGAAAAGCGAAAAGTTCACTCTGGCGTATACTTACTCTTGTTTTCAAGAAATGTCATAAACTACGCTATCGATTTTACTGTTCATTTCAAGGTGCACAATAAAAAAAAGGCAAATCTCATCTGGTGCATAAGAAATAACAAAACTGGCTCATTGATCAGAATCGCTCGTACAGCCAAACTACATTAAAAAGTCTAAACAGTCACAAAAAGCACCAATACGCACGTAATGTATACGCAAATATTATCTATAACAGAAAAATTTATATTTACAAATATGAGAATAGACATTTCAGAAGAAAAAGTTTCAGTGAATGCACTATGTACATAGTTGTTTGAGAAATTCGAAAACTTTCTGTGTCACTGAATCCATCCAGGAAACAGTGAGTGATTCCAACCTAAATGAATTCGGTAGCTTGCCGCCAAAAATTGTCATTATAGTTCTTTTTAGTTGTAACCACCAAATCAAGTCAAGTCAAAGCTTGTTTCTTGCTGTCGCGAAGAGCTAAGGGTTCTTGGTATGCAGCACAACGTAAGACTCTGCTGGGTTCCCGGTCACAGTGGTGTGCCAGGAAATGAAAAAGCGGATGAGCTTGCAAGAGAAGGCTCGGTACTTGATCCCTCTCTCATAGACCACAACATCAGAATCCCTCAATGCGAACTAAAGAGAAACATTAGTAATAACATCATTCAAAAAGCAAATGATAGATGGAACCTACTAGAAACCTGCGGTAACACCAGGAAACTCTGGCCTCATTACGACAAGGAAAAATCCAAAAAGATTTTACTTCTCAAAAAACCGTCCCTAAGATCCCTCATAAGTGTGATAACGGGACATAACCTACTTGGCTACCACAAAAAGAAGATGGGGCTTAGTACGGACGACATATGCAGAGGCTGCGGCGATGAGGATGAGCACGAAAACACGGCTCATTTTCTATGCCACTGTCCAGCACTCTGCCGTACCAGATAAAAATTCTTAGGCAACTATTTCTTCAATGAACTAGAAGAACTATCTGAACTCCCAGGCAATCGCCTATTGAACTTTATCAAGTCCACCAAATGGCTCGATCAACCATAGATTTCATAGGTTAAATCATTTTTTCACAAGTTACAACACTTCAGGGTATCACAATGGATCTACATTGATCTAAGTGTGACGGTAACAAAATCAACTGTCAGCCCATATAACCTAACCTAACCTAACCACCAAACAGAGAACTCCTCCTGAAAGGTACGTTCTGGCATCAAAACCAAATAAAAAATTATAAGCCACCTTCGGTTTGATATGTCATGCAGAGAATTCGACTTTCCTTATAGCGTTCTTCGTTCCAAAAGAAAAACAAGAAAAAAAAAAACAAAGTTAATGGTCGCCCAAAGAAACAAAGCGCTCCAATCCCACGTCACCTAGCTGTTTCAATTCAAGCTTGCCAAGTGAGCTCTAAGAATACCACTCTGAGGCAAATAAATTTATAAACAAATTAGCCGACCACAAATATTTTTAGCGGTAACTTGAAGGCTGAGTATACATTTTTCCCGTTATTTGGCGGAAGAGGCAACGGGATGGTGCAGTTTTCAATCATTGTCTTACTTTTGCCAATATCAAATTTGCAGGGAATGTTTTCTCAGTTACTCGTGGAGTATCTAAAAAAGGAATTTTAACTTTGTTATTTACCACACTGCCAATTATTTCATCGTTCTTGTGCTTTGTTCATAGTCATTGCGAAAACAAGTAGCACCGGGAACTGCAAACGTTTGAATTCGAATGGCATTCTTGTTAGGTTGATTGGAACATCATCATTTTCATGACTGAGAGTCTGATTGAATTCATAATTCAGTTGATTCACTTCACGCAATTTGTCGTTTCGAAGTTTTTGGCAGCTAATATAGCAAAGTTACTGAGCCACTGTTGTGTCTTGGAACTTTGGGTTCAATAAAAAGCTGATTCCTTTAACTCAATTCTTAACGTCTTTATTATAACAAATATGAAAATCGAATAATATTTTATTTTGTTTACAGAAAAGTATTAAATCAATCGATAACTTGATTTAGTTGATATTATAAAGTAATAATTGAGTACAGTTGCCCATATTTATGAATATTTATATACAACAATCTCCCACACTATTTTATTCATAATCTTGAAAATATCCTGGCCGTCGTCGGTTTCTATTCGTTCTTCGATTTGGAACAGGGATGTTGCTTGGTTCTATGTCTGTGTGTATTCGATTTTCAGGAATGTTCATTGTCTCTATTCCTGATTGTCTTCGAACTTCAAAACTTCCTGGAATTACTGGAACTTGCTCAAATTGAATTTGTATTTCATCTATACTTGGATCACTTCTTTTCGGTTGATTTTCTTGAATAGTATTTTTCTTTTCCGGTAAAACCACTTCTGATTTGTATAATTGGTTTATATGGCGTTTTATTATATATCCATTGTCAAGCTCGATTTCATAATGCAGTTGACCAAACTTTTTCTTAACAACTCCAAACTTCCAAGCTGGCTTTCCGTTTGAGTAAAATCTTGACTGAACTCTATCTCCCACACTTAAATTTCGAATTGAGTTGACTTTTTCGTTGGAAGATTTTTCATATTTAACAGGACGTAGGCAATCTAATTTGATTCTCATCTCTCTTCCAAGATATTATTGTGCTGGACTTTTACCATTTGATAAAGGTGTTGCTCTATATAACGATATAATATTTCACCTACTTTATTATGTATTGAGCCTTCTTCTTCTGACATCGCGTTTAATTTTGATTTCAATGTTTTAATATATCGTTCGGCTAACCCGTTTGTGGCTGGATGTCCTGGCGCTATACATTTTTGCATTATACCATTTTCTTTACAGTATGCTTTGAATTCATTGCTTTGAAAAATCGAAGCGTTATCTGATACAATAACTTTTGGTAGACCATGTGTTGCTACAATGTCTTGAAGAAATCTGATAGTTATCTCTGATGTGGGAGCTGAGTTTGTAACTTTGATTTCTGGCCACTTTGATTTTGCATCGGTTAGGACGAAGAAATTATAACCTTGGAATGGACCAGCATACTCTATCGAAATTAGCATTTGGTTCATCCCAATGATGAGTAGTGATCTGAGGAGGACTATTTTTACAAAGAGCACATTTTTCACAAGATCTGACGAGTTTTTCTATGCTTGAGTCTATTCCATTCCAATAGCAATATTTACGAGCCAGTTGTTTCATTTTCACAATCCCGATATGAGTACGATGCAATTCTTTAAGGACTTCGCCTTGAAGAGCATTTGGAATAACGACGCGATTTCCTTTAAAAATAATAGCATCTTGTAAAGAATAATCTGGGTTTTCTATTTGTTCTATTTCTGTTTAAGTTTCGACAGTTTTGCATCTTTTTCTGTTTCCTTCGCTATAGATGTTGCTGTTATCGACACGGTTGATATTTGATTGATAATTTGGTCTTGAAGGTCTTTGATTTCGTCGTCTAGGAAAAATTTAAATTTTTGAAATGAATCAGTTGAATGGTTTCGCGACAAGCAATCTACATGAAGATGTTCCTCTGCTTTTTTATGTTGAATTTTGTAGTTAAATCCTTGAAGGAACGAAGCGTACCTTAGAAGTCTAGATGATGTCATTGCTGGGATTTTTGAATGTTGATGAAATATTCTGGTTTATGGTTTATTATCTGTGATCAAAATAAATTCTCTTCCATATAGATACATGTAAAATTTATCAATGGCAAAAACAATGGCTAGTGCTTCTCTGTCCTGTTGGCTATAATTTTGTTCTGACAGTGTTAGTGATCGAGATATAAATGCAATTGGTCATTCTACACCCTCATCAATCTGTGACAAAACAGCTGCTATTCCAACAGGACTCGCATCATATGCTAAAGTAGTCTGTAACTGTGGATCATACGGAGTTAATACACGATTGCTCATAATTTCCTCTTTGAGTTTAATAAATGCTAATTCACACGAATTTGACCACTTAAATTTATAATTTTTTTGAAGTAATTGTCGCAAAGGAAAAGTTATTGTCGAAAGATCAGGAATGAATTTTGAATAGTAAGTAATCATACCCAAAAATGCACGTACTTCATCTGATTCTTGGGCCGTGACATATCTTTAATAGCTTGAACTTTATCTGGTGACTTTAGAATTTCATTTTTACGTATAACATAGCCTAAATATCGAATTTCTGTTTTGAAAAATTCACATTTATTTTTGTTTACATGTAAATCGTACTTTTGTAATTTTTCGAAACAATTAATTAATCGTTCTTTGCATTCAGTAACTGTTGCACCATGAATTATAATATCATCAAAATAAGATAACGTACCTTCTAATCCTTGAAGTATTTGGTCTAGTATTCTATTGAATTCACTAGGAGCTGTTTTGATGCCAAAAGATAAACGGTTCATTCGATACGTGCCTCTGTGTGTTGATATAGTTTGTACTTGCTTGCTCTCTTCATCGACTAAAACGTGTAAATATGCCTTGTATAAATCCAAACGACAAAAAAATTTCGAATTTCGTAGCTGATTCAAAAGTTCATCGATTCGTTTAATCGGATAATGAGCTGTTTCGAGTTGAGGGTTTACACCAACTTTGTAATCCACACATAGTCGCACCTTACCATCGGGTTTTGGAATTATCACCAACGGTGAACCCCAATCGCTTGTATTTACTTTTGAAATTATTCCGTCATTTTCGAGTTCATCTAGTTCTTTTTCAACTTTCTCACGCAGTGCAAATGGGACTTCTCTCTCCTTTACGTAAATTGGTTTGGTTTTTTCTTTCAGTTTAAGTGAACAAACAACATTTGGAATGCATCCCACTCTTTGTTCAAAAATAGTGGAATATTTTCTCATTAGCTCTGTTACTGAATCGATAGTGCAAATTTCGTAATTGACATTACGTGTAGGTTGATCGATCGCTTGTAAATTTATGTTTAGATGTCGTATCCATACTCTGCCTATAAGCGGTGCGTATTTTGAAGGGACTATATACATTTCCTCGTTCGATACCGTATCTTGATATTGGACCTGTACTTCAACCTTTCCTATTGGAGTAAATATCTCACCAGTATAGGATCGAAAACCGGGTTGGTGACGTTTTCCCCAAGCCAAAATCCCCAAACGAAAATCCCCAAACCCAAAATCCCCAAACTGAAATCTCCAGCAGCGAAATCTCCAAAGAGAGAATCCCCATGGACAAAATCTCCATGCCAAAATCTCCAAAACAAATATGTTCAAGTAGTGAATCATGCGATTAAATCGCGCGATTTAATCGCATGATTCACTACTTGAACATATTTGTTTTGAAGATATTATTGTATTCAGTTAAGGTTGTTTAAGAAATAAACGTGTAATTCATTTTAAATGACAAACTGAAAGTGCATTCATAATTTGTTATCATGTCATAACAGTGTCATGCACATGTCGTGAGAGGAACGGTGTAAGTAGACGGACCTGAATATTGGAGATTTGGAGATTTCAAGGAGATTTTGGCAAAAAGTATTTTTTCTTTGGGGATTTTTTCCGTGGGGATTTTGTCGTGGAGATTTTGGCAAGTTGGATTTTTTTTTTGGAGATTTTGTCCTCATGGTGATTTTGTCTTTTGGGGATTTCGTACCACTCCCTCGAAAACCAATATCTGCCTTTTTTATAGGGACATTTAAATTCAATTTGTTGAAATCTTTCTCTGGAAGTAACGTGAAGCCTGCTCCAGAGTCCACTTCGAATTCTTGACGTTTCCCATTTATTGAAACATATATGTAAAATTTACGACCATCTATTGAAAATATTTCAGATTTTCCATAAACATCAATTATTTTATTTAAATGATGTATGTTATCTGAATAATCGTACTCTGCGTTATCTGTTGCATGGCTTGTAATAGCGTTTGTGTTCTGGTTTGATTTATTTAATAAGAATTTCAAACAAACTCGCTTCACATGACCATGTTTTTTGAAGAATTCACAACTTAGTTGATTTCGATTAGATTTACAATCATTTGCCAGGTGACTATTTCTACCACATCGTAGACACAGTCCTTCGATTCCCAAACTTTTGTAATCTATAAAAGATTTCGATTTTTTCGTTTTTGAATATTCTTGAGATCGAGGTTTTGGGCCATGGTTGTGAATTTTATTTTGAGATTGAAAATTTGAATTTGTTATTTTATTTATTTCTATGTTCGAAGAGTTGGTCGTATTTGAAATGAGCTTGCAATTAACTTTTGATGCTTCGAGTTTAATTGCCTGTTCAATAATTTTGTCGAATTCCAAGTTTTCTTCCTGAAGTAATTTTTCTCTTATGTTGTTGTCCCTAAGCCCTCGAATAAATTGAGCTCGCAGAAAAATGTTGGCTATGGACAAACCACATGTGCAGTTGAAGTTGCTGTATAGTACCCTTTGTCGAAGTTTTGCTAAATAATCATTTATGGAATCCTTTTCATTTTGATATTCCGATAAAAAATAATGTTGTTCTACCAATGAATTTTTTTTCGGACAAAAATGCTTCTCTAATTTTTCAATCAACTGGCCATATTTCAATTCGTTAATATTTTGGGGAGCTGAGAGTGACGTCAGTAACGAATAATTTGAAGAACCAATAAATTGAAGCAATAATTTAGCGCACATCTCTTTATCTTCGAATATCTTTTTTATCTGAAAATGATTTTCTAAACGTTCTTTATAATTATTGAATTATTCAACCTTGGGTTTGAATTGGTCGAAATTTGAAATTATGCTTATGTTTCCCGTTCGATGTTCCTGTTGATTTTGCAAGGCCGTCGTCATATTCGACATAGCTTGAATCAAGGAATTGAGTTGCTCGGAATTCCTTTTTATGTTCGATAATGTTCGATGATCTTCTGTTTTTGAAAATAAGTGTTCTCCTCGTCGCCAATACTGTTGTGTCTTGGAACTTTGGGTTGAATAAAAAGCTGATTCCTTTAACTCAATTCTTAACGTCTTTATTATAACAAATATGAAAATCGAATAATATTTTATTTTGATTACAGAAAAGTATTAAATCAATCGATAACTTGATTTAGTTGATATTATAAAGTAATAATTGAGTACAGTTGCCCATATTTATGAATATTTATATACAACAGCCACTAATTACTTTTATATTGTACAATGTTTGCGAACATTGTGATCTTAGAGAAGTTAACTTGCAATGTAATATATATTGCGAAGATTCATGAATTTGTATTCGCCCATTTACAATATCCAGTAATTGTTTTGCAAAATTTCCAGCCGATGCATCCCATTGTTTTTCAAAGTCAAACACCATAAAACTGATATTTTGAGATATACCTATATGAACTTCATTGCAATGACAGTGTTATTATGTTTAAATTTAGTTGTTGAATAGTATTTTAAAAATTAATTTTCAAAGCCAAAATTTTGAAAAAAAGAAAAAAATTCCTTAGACAAATTTTATTCCTATTATTCACTTTCTTTAATTTCTTAAAAAAAGTGTTTAAAAAGAAAAACATTTTGACTTTGAAAAAAGATACATATCCCAATAAATTTTATATGAAAATAAAGGTTATGAACTAGGCTACTTAACGGTGCCAATGACAACAAAACTAAATGTCTTCATTGAATATTAAATGATATTATTTCACAAAAGTTTACCTAAAAAATGCTGTTTTTCAAGGGTTCCATTCAAAATATCTGAAAACATATAAATGTTATTTTTGTTTCACTTGAAAGATATGTTTGACTTAAATATAATACAACTGTAATTTTCCTAGGGTTTTGAATTCAAGGATACAAGCATTTATGTTGAAAAAGTGCTGATTTTTAATGTTTGCACTTTTCAAAAATCAATCTCAAATATCTGGGATCTCCCATGAGAAAATGACAAAAAACGTTTTGCAGATATATATCCGACTTAGAACGACCATTAATTTGATACCAAACTCATTGGTTTGCACTCTGGGCCGGATGTCTCTCTTAAATCTAACTATTCGTTCGCCTCGTTCTCCATGATTCTCATCATTTCGAGTCCCCTGAATTTTTGTTTTGAAACCATTGTGTCCTAGTTCGAGGTTTAAGGAAAAATCAAAAAAGTTACAAGCAATCATGCTATGGTAAAAGTTATTGCGAATGTGTTAAATCGTTCGGTGTTAATTTGAGTCCCACAAGAAATTCATTTGATTCGTTTAATGTTAAATATTTTCATGTGTGGAATCGATATGGTCTTAATCAATAAACATTCATTGATTAAGCATCACTTTGCATCACAGCAATCTTTTAACCACAATTATCATGACAGCTTATTATTCTACTTATCAAAACCAAATTCGGCTCTTCTGGACTGTAGCCTTAAATCCACCATCATCTCCAATTAAACAAATTCATCATTACATAGAAGTTGGTTTCTCGAGTTTTTCTTTTTTTATTACTTCCTTTGGCTCCAAATTATTGAAGGATTTAAACCTTCAATAACTTCTCCAGCAGGCAAAAAATCATCATTGCACACTCAGCAACGAAAAATACCTTAAGGGGAGAAATAAAGGGTGTTTTTCTTAGAGGTATAGAACTTTAAATTGCAATAAAACAACGATAGATAATTCGATTGACATGATTTTATTTATTCGAAAGATAATCTTGTGGCATTACATTAAATATGATTTCTGGCATATGACTGCCACGGCTGGCTCGGGTGTCTCGGATGTAGTCCAATCTGGACGTCCAATTTCCGGTGCAACAACATGGCGAATGTTGTCTTCCAAATGGTCAAGCGTTTGTGGCTTATCCGCATAGACCGATGACTTTACATAACTCCACAGAATATAGTCTAGCGGTGTGAAATCACAAGATCTTGGAGGCCAATTCACAGGTCCAAAACGTGAAATTAGGCGGTCACCAAACGTGTCTTTCAAAAAATCGATTGTGGCACGAGCTGTGTGACATGTTGCGCCCGCCGTCTTGTTGGAACCACAGCTCCTGGACATAATAATTGTTCAATTCAGGAATGAAAAAGTTAGTAATCATGGCTCTATACCAATCACCATTGACTGTAACGTTGTGGCATTCATCGTTTTTGAAAAAGTACGGACCAATGATTCCACCAGCCCATAAAGCGCACCAAACAGTCAGTTTTTCTGGACGTAACGGTGTTTCGACATACACTTGAGGATTAGCTTCACTCCCAATGCGGCAGGTTTGTTTGTTGACGTAGACATTTCACCAGAAGTCCCCTTCATCGCTAAACCAAATTCGCTTATGAAAATCTTGTTTTGGGCCCATTCGACGAATCTACGCCTTGCTTGATGATCGTTTGGCTTCAATTCTTGCAAAAGTTGGATTTTGTAAGCACGCAAACCAAGATCCTTCCGCGAAATCTTCCATAAAGTGGATGGACACAGATCCAATTCCTGTGCTCGATGGCGGATGGACTCATTCGGGTCTTCCTCAATGCTACGCTCTACTCTACAGTAGCAATAGCTTCTTTTGTACGCACCGTACGGCCGGCGTCTCTGGGGATGCGAGTTATCAATTAGAGTAAACGTGGTGCGACAACGTTACAAGGTTAATCGAATTAACTGCTCTGGTGGACGATTTTGTCAACGATAAAATGGACGTAGTGCGCGATACGTATTCCGCACAGAAAACAATTTTTTTTGGAAATAAAATTGCACAATTTGCAAGCGTTGTTCAGGCGTGAGTCTATTCATGATGAATTGCCAAACCTAATTGAGAATAAATCACTTGACAGCTGTTAAATCGGTCGCCGTCTTGTAAAGTAATGCCAACTTAAAGTTCTATACCTCGAAAAAAACACCCGTTATATGGATTTTTTTTTGGATCATAAGATGTGTGATCTGAGGTAAGTTAATGGTTTTTATTTAATTGAATTTTTCAACTATGTTCCAATTTGATGTTCATGTTTCCTCTTATAAAAATTATTGAATATTTTTTAAAACTTCGAATTCATAGAATCCACTTAGTTGCATTAAAAACAGAACTACCCATAGTAATAAAAAAAACCTCCTTCGTCTCTCTCCATTTTTTAATAACAATGCAATCAATATTTTTAACACCCATAAAACACTTTTCACACAAAGGATATTAGTTTTTTTCATTACACTTCACACATACGACCGTTCACGACTCATGACTCACGAGTAAGACACCAATGCATGCGGTTAACAAAAAACAAGAGAAAAAAAAATCGATTACCCAAATTAAAAAAAATAGGATAAAAAAAAAGAAAAAAAAAGAAACGTTGAAAATGGGGCGAACGCAAGTTGTAAGCAATGCTATCAAATAATTTAATAAACGAATACCATATCAGGACAAGGAAGGATAGTGAGAAATAAAAAAAGCGAAAAAATAACTTAGTGTATAAAAACCAGTACAGAGGAAAGAGGTTCAGAAGAAAGAATGAGATTGATGTTGGCACGTTTTTCTATTACAGCTTTGGCTCCTGACGTTCTATACAAGTCGGTGCTTCTGTAGGTCTCCCCAGTTCCCAACACAGCTGCATCTAGAGCATAGCCCTGGCCTGATGGAGATGAGCTTTAACTCTAGGCCAACAGATGATGTATGGAGCACGTAGCTACATGTTATATTTGGATGCATGACCATTACACATTGCACACAGTAGTACAGAGCAATGAATTTTGTTTTTCGTTTCATTTTTTTTGTTATATTTTATTTTTTGCAGTGTTAGCATTTTCGAGAATTGCTCTGAAGAAGCCTTAAATCACAGCATCAGAGTAAATTATATAGGAGCTGTGTGGTTATGACTGTCTTCCAAAAATGAAAACATATGAAATACATGCAACAAAAAAAAAAAAAAAAAAACTATACGAAGGTGTTAATGCCAAATTTTTCATGTCTTAAATAAAATTTTATATGATCGTAAGCATCATTTGCGTCAAAAGTAAGTTCCGATTTGAAGTTGTCAAGATATGCATCCGTTGAAACTTGGAAATTTTAGTTTTTTGAATGCCAATGAAAAACTCTTTTTATATTTTTATTTATTTGATATTTAGTAAGAACAAACGGCTGTAAATTAAGTAATTTTTCTTACTAAAAATAAAAAAAATAAAAACCTGAATTATTTAAAAAAAACATGTAAAAGCAATAACAAAACTAACATCAGGTGGAATAACAGAACCACCTCTCAGGCAACGAAAAACATTTGGCCTAATCTGGACTTAAAAAGTTCTAGGTGCCTGATATCTCTAAGCAGATTGCATATAAGCTCGTTAATTGGTGTCATTACTGGACACTGTCTAATAGGAAGACACGTTGCGCGACTGGGCGTATTTTCTAGTGATTTCTGCAGAAGCTGCATGGATGAGGAGGAGGAGGAGGAGGAAACAGTTCACCTCCTCTGCACCTGTCCTGGTCTTGCTCATAAACATATTATTCATTTAGGAGAATACTTCTACAATGATCTAAATGATCTCGTACACATTGTGATGTGCTTTTTGCTTTCCAGCCGAGGTTATGCTCGTCGGATCACCAAGGTTCCTTCTGAAGAAAAACACTAAACTTCAGTGAAAAAGGTCCACAATTTCTTTATTATTTATTCAATATTCCTTAATTAATAAATAGCCTTATGTTAAACTAAGTAAAGAAAAGTAACCTCCTCTTGGTCTGGATGTTACGCGTCTCTAGTAAGGTTTAATATGAAGGTATGTCTGGTTCTGGTATTCTTTCAACTGTATGTAATCCGTTTCGCCGGGTACGTGCGGTTTGCGTGACGGTGGCCTGGTATGACTCTGAGAAATATAATAGAAGAGTAATTAGTAGAGTATCTGGCAATACTGGTGAGCGGCAGGTACTGTACGGCCTCTGATGGCACGCAAAACAGCAGGATTTATGGCCTCTGGTAGCACTAAAACAGCAGGCAATAGCTCTGGTAAAACAGCAGGATTTATGGCCCCTGGTAGCACTAAAACAGCAGGCAATAGCTCTGGTAAAACAGCAGGATTTATGGCCCCTGGTAGCACTAAAACAGCAGGCAATAGCTCTGGTAGAACAGCAGGATTTATGGCCCCTGGTAGCACTAAAAGAGCAGGCAATAACTCTGGTAAAACAGCAGGATTTATGGCCCCTGGTAGCACTAAAACAGCAGGCAATAGCTCTGGTAAAACAGCAGGATCTATGGCCCCTGGTAGCACTAAAAGAGCAGGCAATAGCTCTGGTAAAACAGCAGGATTTATGGCCCCTGGTAGCACTAAAACAGCAGGCAATAGCTCTGGTAAAACAGCAGGATTTATGGCCCCTGGTAGCACTAAAACAGCAGGCAATAGCTCTGGTAAAACAGCAGGATTTATGGCCCCTGGTAGCACTAAAACAGCAGGCAATAGCTCTGGTAAAACAGCAAGATTTATGGCCCCTGGTAGCACTAAAACAGCAGGCAATAGCTCTGGTAAAACAGCAGGATTTATGGCCCCTGGTAGCACTAAAACAGCAGGCAATAGCTCTGGTAAAACAGCAGGATTTATGGCCCCTGGTAGCACTAAAACAGCAGGCAATAGCTCTGGTAAAACAGCAGGATTTATGGCCCCTGGTAGCACTAAAACAGCAGGCAATAGCTCTGGTGGATCTGCAGGTACTAGTACGGCCCCTGGTGGCACGAAAAATAAGCCTGATACTCTTGAAACCCCTTACCACTGGTGGGGGGAAGTTCCAAGAAAATAAATTATTTAACAAATTACCTCTCGGAGCCGACCTGCTCCGTTCTGCTGCTGAACACCGACTGACTGCGAAAAAGCAATATGGGCAGAAGGTGGTTGATAATAAATATACCCGTGAAACCCCTTACCACTGGTGGGGGGAAGTTCCACAAAGTTTATAATTACACAACCACTTACCTACGGCGACGATCCGATCTGCTTCGCGGTCAGACACCAACTGACTCGAAATCTAATATTAATTTTACTACCCGAGGTGGCTTATTATCCCACCACACTAGCGATCTGATTTTATATTTTTACCACGGCGGCGGACTGGTTTACTGGTTTGTGTTTGTTTTGATTGTGTTGTTGTCTTGTTCTGGCGGAGGTGTGCCCTCTGTCTCAGGTATTGATTGATGATTCACCACGGCGGACTGTTTTACTCTGGCGGCGGTGTACTGTTTCACCACGGTGGACTGTGTTTTGGTAGCTTCGTGCAGGTTGCCTTATGCTTTTTCGTGGGATAACTAAATGTGAATTGTATTTGTGCGGAAGGTAAAATTATGTGTAAATGAAAATTGTGTGTGAATGATTGATGCTGGTGACAAACATAGGCGATGATGCTGGTGGCCATATGTCTGTTAAAAAAAAAAAAATAGATAAGCATGTAACGCTTCGTTACAACATTAATATAATTAATCTTCTACGTTCCGTAAGGAGCTCTAATTGGTTTCAATGAGCTTTCGAAGAAAAGCCTTTTAAGATTCATGTGGTATCACAATGGGCCTTTAATTGGCATAAGTGTGTCTTTTAACATCCATGACAGCCACTTTAACCTAACCTTACCTAACCTAACCTAACCTAACCTAACCTAATCACAATTATGATGAAAAATAAAATAAAAATGAAAAGTATCAGTTCAATTTAGTCCATGAAACCTTCTGTGTGCGATTCTAGGCCTCATGTGACTGGGAAGATTATTCCGCAGTCTAACAACAGATACGAAAAATTGCCTGTGAGATGTCTGCTCCTTAGTAAATAAGAGCCTGGATGATAAAATCCACTCTGCTGGCTTGTTTGTCGACATCACTAAAGCCTTTGACACTGTTGACCACGACATTTTCTTTAGAAAAAGCCAATCCGCCGGTTTCCGAGGGTTTATCTACAACTGGTCCGCTTCATATCTCATGAATAGAAGTCAAAAAGTCAAAATTTTGAACAATTTTAGTGACTCAAGGGAGACTAACATTGGTGTTCCTCAAGGCTCAGTTCTTGGACCAGTTCTATTTCTTATCTATATCAATTCTCTGTTCAAGCTTCCCTTCTCTCCTAACTCCTAACATTTGCTCATGATCTCGGTCTTGCATTTAACTCTCCGAGTGCCCTAGGCCTTACAGCTGAATTATATCACGATGTCCACTTACTTCATTTAAGGTTTGCCAATCACAAGCCAGTCATTAGCAACAAGACCAAAGTTGTTTTTTAATTGTGAAAGACAAAGATTGTATTCCTGGTTCCTGCAATGTTTCGGATGATCTGTTGACTTATGTTTTTTTAGAAAAACTGTGGCTCAAATTGCTTTGAAATAGAAAAGGTAAACGTTTTTAAATACCTTGGGGTTTTAATTGACGAAAATATGAGTTGAACATATCACAACTCTGAAACAGTACCTACGTTCCACTATTCGCAGCTTGTATCATCTCAGAAAATACTGCAATAACAATACTTTAAAAACTGTTTATTTTGGCATTTTCCATTCGAAACTTCAGTAGGGTGCAACATGTTGGGGTGGAGCAAAAATGCGCAGTAAGTAAGCTACGTGGGTTTAGTCAGGACATGATAAGCTCATTAAATTCTGACTTAAACAGTATTGTCCAACGGGGAATAAGAAACCGAGTAGAGTTTAATGCTTCGACAACTCAAGCTACTCAATACTGTCTTGTATCGTTGAAGTGAGATATACCCCTATGCCACTTTCCATTAGTGACACTTGCATCAGTGAGACTGAATATCTTGAAATTCTCGGTATTTGCATCACCGAACACCTCTTGTGGAACGATCACATATGCGATTTCTCCAGCAACACTGCAAGATGTTTCTTAACACGGTGCAGGAACTCCTTCTCCCCGTCTGATCTGGCTACTATCTGAAAGTCTTATATCCGTCCAAAGCTTGAGTACAACTTCCATCTCTGGGCTCGTGCTCCAGCTACATACTTAAGGCTCTTGGATGGTATATAAGGCTTTTTTTTAAGACGCATTGCAGTGGTACAATTAAAAGTACCACGACATACAAAATTCCGAGCTGGTTCTTAACAACCTTTAAATCTTAAGACTTTCATATAGCTTAATTTTTTCCATAAGTGCCTTAGCCGAACTCCATTGACCTTTACTTCTAATCAAAGTCAATTCATCTAGACACGTAATTATAAAGTCTTCAAAGTTTACTGTGTTGATTTAACTGATTTTAAATTTAATTTATTGCACATGTTCGAGATTTAAGTGACGTTCTTTTTTTTTTTTTGTTAAGTTGATTGTGTTGTTGTTGTTGATGGAATTGTTATCATTGCACGCGAACTGTTAGCAGTGTTGCTGTGCTGTTGTGGCATATTCGTGATAGCATGACAAGCTGAAGAAAACATTAACATGTAACTGCAAAAGGCTATTGGTTACTAAGACCCTTATAGGCACTAAGGAAGTGGTTTATTGAATGAACTGCAACGGTTGTTTAGTTAACTTGCCTTTTGACAGTTATGACAAGTGATTAAGAAAAGGAGGAACAAGTATGTTATGATAAATTTGTCGTCAGTAAATGAGTGATTTTCTCGACCTCTTCAAATCTTTCAAGTGTCTTCATTCGAATTTTGTGAAAAAAGACGCCATCCATCAAAATCGAATATTCAGTTTTAATAAACAAGAAAAACAACACATGTTCCGCGTACCAACATACAGCCTAAAAATTGTCGTGTTTAATTTTGATGTTCAATCAATGGAAACTTGAAAACAAAACCTCAATTTTTGTTTGATCGATTTCTTTTCATAAACAAATTTGAAAAACAAAAAAACAAAATACAAAGCAGCACACCTGACATCAATCCATCAATAAAAAGAGGAGAATCGGTTGTATTGTTTGCTTGTTTTTTATTCTTCTTCTAAAAGGACACAAAAAATTTATCCGGTTCGAAATATGAAATCCATCAAAAGCCTGCGGAAAAATTGGAACACAAGACAAAACGACAACAATAATAAAAAAAAACACAAGAGATGAATTGATTTTATGTCGCATTGCCCTTGAGAAAGTTTACCTCTGGGATGTATCCTTATATCTTATATTTGATATGAAAATATTTATATCGACAAAGATAGATAAAACAATGCAAAAGGTAACGTGGGATTCAGGGGAAATAAATATATTGGTTAGTTTATTGAATCTGTAGCGAAATTGACAGTGGTAATAAGTTGCTTCAACAAATTTATTCACACGCCTACAGAGTTTTTAGTGTATGTAGTTGATTTCGGGAAAAACTTTGGTTAAAGTTGATGATAATAGACAGAGTTATCCTGCTCTTGCGAGGAAACAGAAACAATCTTTGATGAATATTTGTGGCCAAATAAGGTTTTCTTTTTTAGGGAAAAACGGAACCGTTATAGTTATGTCATGTCCGCATTGAACTCGTAAGCGTTTGACTTGCAAGATCTGAACCTAATATTAGTGAAAATTCTGCAGAAGCAGAAGACGCAAAGACAGAAATTAAGCTTGGTAAACTATCATACCTGTACTCCTATGATCAAAGGAGAGCCCTTTATATTAGAATTCTAGAATTCTCTAACGTTTTTTTTTCAACTAGTGCTTATTTCGTGAATGGTAACACTTAGCGCATGTTTGATTTGACAGATAATTAGTTTTATCCTTCCTCTGAACGAATATTGTTGTGTATACGCTTGAACAACGCTGGGAAATATTGCGATATTACTTTGAAAATCATGGTAATGTTGCAGAATGTGTGTTCATCTTTTCAGAGGAAGCTCATTTTGATCTTGGTGGTTATGTACCTAAACAAGCAAAATTGTTGCATTTGGGGCACAGAAAACCCGCACGCATACATTGAAAAGCCGATACACCCAAAACGAATCACTGTTTGGTGCGGATTTTGGTCCAGAGGCATAATTGGGCCATTTTTCTTCGAAAATGAGCAAAGACTCCGTTACAGTCAATGGCGATCGTTATCGGGCCATGTTGAACGAATTTTTGTTCACAAAAATTGAAGAGGAGGATATTGGCATTATTTGGTTTCAACAGAACGGCCGGCGCCACGTGCAACACAGCCGAAGCTACACTCGATGTTTTGGGCCCTGGTTTTGAAGATAGCATTATCAGCCGCAGAGCTGATTTCGTTTGGCCACCTTGGAGCTGACACCGTTAGACTATTATTTGTGGGGTGCTGTAAAAGATAAGTGTTACGCCAAGAAGTCAGAGACAATTCACGTTTTAAAGGACAATATTCGTGAAGCCATTGGTGAAATACAGCTACACACGTGTAGGCTACTGCATGGCCAGCCGAACACTGTTTTCCCAATCTTGTCTGTTTGGGAAGCTGGTATTAAAAGTCCTAGTAAAGTCTAAGTAAGGAGTCATGTAATCTGTTGCCAACGTATTTTGTAACTTGTTCTCCACATATTGGTTTGACTGATTTGAAGAGTGCTGTAAGCTGCCGATTCTTGTACTACTGTACTGTACTGTGCTTATGCAAGCCATTATTTGTACTTTGGTAAGCGTTTTTAAGTTCGTGGATTTCTCCAGAGCTGTCTATCAAACCAAACTGCCATAAGTTAGAATGGGTCTTACAATGACGGAGACGGTATACATTCACATGATTATTTAAGGATTTGGTCCCCTATTTCTTCCAAGAATCCTATCAAACGAGTACATTCTATTTTAAATTTGTTGACCCCTGTTGAGTTCTCTATCTGAGATTACTCCGAAAAATCTCATTCTGTCTGAAATCTTAAGTGGAGTTCCTTCAGTTGTTGGTATTTCAAAAGAAGGTATCTTCCTTCTATTGGCGAAAAGTACCAGGTCAGTTTTAAGGGGGTTTACTATAAGACCGCGTTTTTTTTGGTCCAGTAACTGACCGTGGATAATGCGCTTTCTAATAGTTCGCTTAAAGTGGTCAGGTATTTACCCTGATTCCACTGTTTTTGAGTTTGATGAGAATCTCGTTCATCACCATTACAGAGAAGAGTTGCCTAGTTCGCAAAGTTCAACATACACATGATCCATTTTTTAACCATGGCTTCTATTTTAAGGTCAGTGAGTGCTTTTTCTATGGCACTGTTATGAACACTGTTTAATGCTTCTTCTGTGTCTAGAAATTATGCAAGGGTCAGACTTCCTTATTTTGCCTTCGTTGAAATTAATGTCCCATTTGATCCAAATCTCAAGATCAGAATTTCTTGATGAATGCAAAACTTAACAATATAGAAGCTGTGTATGCAACAAATTATACAAAATTGACAAATAAAAAATGCTTCTTAAATTATTTTATTTTTTTGGAAAAATTGAAATAATTTTGTGTTGTTTTTTTCTTAAACTATTTAATTCCCTTTTTTCGAAAATAAGGGATTAATGGAAAGACCGTCCGTAGTGAACAATTTTCCCCCAGTTGTACACTTTTCCATTCGAGTAAATTTAAATAATGCTTCCATTAAAATTGACCTGCTAATCGATATCAATAATAGTAACAAAAAGAAGTTCAACAGGTTTTCCATACCTACCGGCTCAATGCACGGTTTCCTAAGCAGCGAGTGTTCAGTGTAACCACCCTCTCTGCAGATGAACTTAGCTGAACTCTCGTAAATAACCTCACACTCAAGACGATGAAGTTTCGAACTTAATTTTTCTTCTCCTACGGTTAAAAAAGAAAGTTTTAGTTCTTTTTTCCTTGAAAGTATCCAACTCTCTTCCGCCCTCCAGGAACAATCGATAGACAAAAACTTTACTTTGCTAAAACTGAATACAAACGAAAAAAAAAATAGCGTAAAAGTAAAGTTTTAACGAAAAATTTGCGACACTGAAGAACAAGACGAAAAATATAAAGAAAAAAACTTTCCTTCACTTTATTAAGTGTGTTGTAACAAATTTTCGTTTCAACAAATTTAACAAAAGTTCAATGCATAAAATAGGGGGACAATAATTTTATTTCTAACTGCTTTCCATTTTCTTTCGCTTACTAAAAGGGGCTTGAAAATTAATTCTAATAGAGAAAGTTTGTGAGAAAGGCTATGAAGGCAAGATCAAGATGTGAATTTGTGCAAGAGAATTTGAAAAAAAGGATACACTTTTAAACACGAAGAAATGACTCCACATTCTGTTTCTCGCATGTGCATTTTTGTACGCACATGATTTTTTCTAACCCAACATCCAATATGATGGAAAAAAAAGTGGTGCAGTGCAGTAAAGCTGATTCAATATAGCAAGCGTAAGCAAACACAAAGGCAGCAATAAAATGGAAATCTGTGTAGCAAACATCGAAGGAGGATGTTGTATTGTGGAATGTTTATTGTTCTGATTGAATGCACAGTGCAAATTGGCGCATTACTCAATTTTTTTTTTCACATGGATACGTGCATATTCCTGCTACGCATCCCTGAATTGTCTATTTGATGAGATAAATCAATGTGAGTTTGGTGTTGTGTGAACAGGAAGACAAAACAAAAGCATCGAAAAGAACACGTACCCACTGTAAGAAATTACTTGAAATAGTGACTTGGACTAAAATAAGGACACGTTAAGTACGACTTGAAAAAGCAAACAAGTGTGTGAATTTCGTATAGGGTTGTATTTTAAACTGAAAGTTATAGATACGTATGGTAAGATACATTCATCTGAAAAATGTTTGATCACGGCAGGGGACTATGTGTACACATACAGCTTCCAAAACGGGCAGCTTACAGCTCTATGATTTCAAGAATATAATCTCCTCATAAAGCATTAAGTAAATCTTGTAATGCAAGGGCTTTGATTTCGACAAACAATTTGAACTTTAGGATTCTTCCATAAGAGCCAGTGTGATACAGGACATATTGGCGGTCCTCGAGCAAGCCAAAGGCACTTCGGTTTAGTAAAGCTTTGTCCGAACGAGACAAAACTAAGCTCTGAATCTCTGCACATGCAATGGCTTCTAGACAATAAATTAAAATTGAAGACCTAGAACTACTGTTCATGAGATATGAGAATATTACGCTTTCTTCCACCTTCACTAATTACTTTCCAAAATATGATTTAGGTACTTTAAATTGTCCAACAACACATTTGAGAACACAAAATTTCAGTAACCAAAAAGTGTGATCCCTCTACTTGAATGATTTGCAATTTAATCAGCTTATTTAAAATCCCAGTCACGCTTGGCCCATGTCTTCACTTAATTCCCTAACGTAACCCACCCCCCTTAAAAAGGACAAGAACACAAAAAAAGCACACCTATTAAAAACGAAAATACTCGTAGGCATATTCACCAGGCCATATCAAATGTTAACGTATTTTCTGTCCTTGGAATTTTCCACCACAAGGTTTGCATTTTAAGGTAGCTATTATCAACAAAAAAAAGAGTGAGAATCAGAGTAGAAAGGGCCATGCATAGAACGAAAAAGGTCGGAAATTGCCTATTTATAATATTTAACTCCCCGAAACGGTGTGCAGTAGGCAGAAACTTGAATGAACGAAGCGTGGGCGGCCGGCGCTGATGCTGAATAATATTTTTTCTCCTACCTATACACATATTTTAACTTAAACTCATCGCACAACTATTAATAAGGATTTCTGGAAGATGTCTTGTATTCTTCTTCGTCTTAGGTTCCCCAGAGATTTGGTCTGCAGCTCAAAAAGAAACTTTGCATATTTTTGTCGTCACGACACGACGACACTTGAATTTCCTTAACCTTTTAAAATGTTAACGAATCTGATAAAAAAAATATTCCTTTACCAAAGGTATCCGCTCGGATGGACTGCGGAAATGGCAGTGGAGTTTTTTTTTTATGACCCGACGACGACATCGACCGACATTCAAATTATATAGAATGAAACAGACTCGTATAAATTATATAATTTACTAGTGTGCTGTGGCCATTTGTGTGAAAGTAATATTTCCTAAGGCAATTTCATACCAAAGCATCATTTTTTAAGAATTATGTGGTATTTTTTCTTCTTTGATTCTTTGTGCCGTTTCAAGGTTTAATGTCAATAAAATTTTGTTCCTTAAAGGTGAGGGTTTTTCAGATAATGACCTTGCTTTGAGAGTGCTATTTGTGATTTCGGGGTTTTCGAATTAAAAATAAGTGTACCGGATGTTGGCAGTGGGATTTGAGGGAGCACTTGAATTTTTGACTTATTGTGCAATGGAAACTTTAAAGGAATAAGCAGTAAGAGAAATTATATTGTAAGGTTTTCTATTTTTAACTTCTATAGAAATGAAATTAAGTATACATTAGAATTGCTTTAGAACAGTGTAACGGAACCGGATGTAAGGCCTTCTCCAATCTATACCACCTTTACTATCTAAGTTCTACAGGCAACTATAAGACATTTGTTTAGGGCCTATTCAGAAACTGTAATTTTATTTATCTATTTTACATGGAAATAGATACATATATATACATATGTACAGAAAATTTTCAGTATTAAGAAAAAGAAAGAAAGAAAAATGTTACACGTGAACATAATTCACAACACTTTGTCCCCATTTAGAATCTCTCTAATTTCCCTGTCAAATTATTTCAAAACATTCTGAGGGCCTTACCAAAATTTGCTCAAACTTGCTCCAAAAGTTTAAACATGAAAATGACAAGTACCTACTTTTCTATTTATTTCCGTTTTCTGATATGCGCACAAATATTCACAGCGGACATGCACTCCAGGAACCCAACTTAAGACAAAAGATAAAACAAATGAAGAACATCGTCTTCATCATCCTTCAGGAGACACACAGGGCGGTTAAATGGTGGCAAATCAAAAACTTTCAAAAACTTTATTTTAATTTTTCATAAATAATTCATGAGGTTATTCCTCATTCCCTCAAAATATCGGTTAGGGTATAAGAAAGTTTTCTACCATGATGCTGTTTATCCATACATTCATACACTCAGCTATATGTATCCTGTCTTGTTAATCCTTCCTTCTTCAATAGAAAATTGTTCAAGTTTGCCAGACAAAGAATTTTAGACAAGATGACGGTAGTACTTAAGGAAAATAATAACTACCTGCTAAGAAAAAATAACGGTGACTGAGTGATCGATTTTTTGGTATTAAATTTCGTTGACAACCTTGGTCAAGGTCCTACCTACCTCAAGTCAATTTAAAAACTTAAGTTAAAATATGATAGGTAACTTTAATAATAATTTGTTATTCTTTGAAGATTTCAGATTTCTGTTTCCCTTTTGGCTTTGCATAGACCTGGTCTTTTGATAATGAATTTATGACCCTGTACGAGTTTTACAATTTTTTCCATCACCATCACATCACCCACTGAAGATGATTGCAGGATTGAGAATTGTGAAAAAAAAAACTTTTTCTTTTTAGTTTTATTTTCGAAGAGAGAAAGTCAGCATATAAAAGACTACTCATAATTGGGTTTAAAGCGGTATGCGAATGTGAAATGATATGACGGGTATGAATGAATAATAGGTTTTGGCCTACACTTCACTCACTAGTCACTACAACACTATAGAATCAGACTTTCATAAAGTGGAGCTTAGCAAGGTTACCATTCGTACGAGGAGAGATATGTAAATAAATCAGAATTCCTTGCAGCAGTAATTCATACAACTATAACCGTTTGCAAGGTTTATGTATTTTTTTTGCTGAAAATTTGGATTCTTTTTTCCTTTTTTGCATGCAATCATGTGCAATGTCATGGCTTTTGGAATTCAGTTGCATTTTGTTTAGAAGTTTGTCTCGTTATTTTTCATTCTTTTTGCCTTTTGACTTTAAGTGTTGTTTCAGGGATGTGCTTTTTGTTCAGACTACAAGGTTTTTGCCAAGGTCATTTTGAAGAGAAAACAGTTCACTCATGTACAAGGAATTTGTTTGGAATGTTTAAACAATGGGAAAAATTTGATCTCATGGACATCATGGACAATTAAATGTCTTATCAGTTGTAATTGAAGAATGAATAAATCGGTTTTTATTCAGTATTTTTCGAATCGAGTTCACCCAGTTTGAACTCTGGCCAAAATATTTAAATATTTGCATAAAAAGAAACAATAAAAATGCACAATACTGGCGACATGTTGCGTCAACATTGTTATCTATACTAATAAAAGTAAGACTTTTGTTTGTTTGTCGGTTATATGTTTGTAGTCGATAAACTCATAAACAAATCAAAGTATTACTTTATGCACTGATTGTGCAATAGGAGGTTCTGATAATAAAAGAAATTCATAGCTAAAAACAGATTTTAATTTACTTACAAGAAAATTTTGTTTTGAAATTCAGGAAACTGACAGTCGACATCAACTTTTTGAAATGTCTATCCATTTTTCATTTCATTTCCTATTCATTCTATTTTATTATATTTAAGGCTGAGCTTATACTTGAGCTGTTGGACTAAGGCGCCGGTTATAGCTATCAGAAAAATCAATCAGAAAAAATTGGAACAGTGAAAACTTGACACATTTTTCTGATGAGTGTTTATAGCAACCAAGAATTTTGTGTCAGAAATCTAGCTGCACGCTTTATTTTATGACATCAGAATTTTTATTTTCATCAGAAAAAATTTTTCTGATGTAATCGGAACAGAAAAAAATCGAAACACATCAGAAAAACGAAATGGAATATTTTTGAAGTTTTTACAATCAGCTGTTCAGAAAAATTAAATCTCATCAGAAAAAAATTTAAATTCAATTTTCTAATTAAATTCGGTCAAAAATGTTTTAATTCTTTTTGAAAAAAATATTTCAAATAAATGTTCGTCGAATTGAATAAATATTTCGCTCAAATGAAGTTCTAGAGCAGTCAAATTTGGAAAAGAATTTTTTTTTCTGATCCGTTTTTCTGATAGCTATAACCGACCCCTAAGACAAAGTTTACACGCTCATTCTTGTGCACGATTTTCTGTGAAAACAACATTTTAAAACCCATACTCGTTCGTTCTATACAATCGTTCAAAACCAAAAGGAAAGCAAAGGACTGTTCACAAGAGCACGAACAACGACCAACGAATGACCGAATATTCGTCGATTTTCACGAATGCATGTAATTGTAGGTGCACTATTTTTCAAATTTACAATTGAAAAATTTCAAAATGGGTTTTAGAATGGAAAATAGAAAGTTCTTGATGAAAAATTCGAAAATTTCATTGGTTATCAAAGGAAAAATTGCATGTAATTGTAGGTGCATTGTTTTTCAAATGGAAAACTGGAAAATTTCAAAATGGGTTTTCGAATGGTAAATAGAAAGTTCTTGATGAAAACTCATTGGTTTTCAAAGGGGAAATTGCATGTATTTGTTAGTGCTTTGGTTTTCAAATGGAAAATTGGAAAATTTTGGATTGGGAATTCGGAAAACTCTACGAGAGCACGAAGAACTTCAAGACCTAAAATCTAGCTTTTGCATAGAATTTAAGTTGCATGGGTGTGTTTGTATGTCCGGTAGGGGCTCTTAATCCGCTCAATCCTTAGCCTTAGTATAAAAACAATTTTATGGAACATACTTACGGGAAAGTCAGCAAATGAGGGGGACAATCGAAAGCTGGAGATATAGAATTCTGATTTTTGTGAAGTAGTCAAAACACACCGGAAGAACCAGAAATTTGTTGAATTTTTCAACGAAATTTGCATTTTACTGCATGCTACCCTCATGGTAGAAAGTTAATTGTAAAGCTTGGAAAAATTCAGATATGTAGTTCTCTATTTCAATTGGATTCAAGCAAATCACAATATCTGTTTTAATTATAATTTTTCTGGAGTTGCTCTGAAGGGTAGCGAGACGAGGTTTGCAGGGTCGGCTAGTATGGAAATAAAGTTAAGGGAGTCTGATCTGTTTATGAATTATGTTATTGTATTGAATTGTATTGAATTATGTTATGTATTATGTTATTTAAAAAGCCGAAAGGGTTAAAGAAATGCAACAATGACAAGACTTGGCTGGATAGCATATGGACCACCATCAGGATGCATACAGTTTTATTCGAAAGATGTCCCAGTTCATAGATCAGTGTCTGGACTCTGGAGTCACTTATGATTCAAAAAATCCAATAATCCTACCTAAGGACTCATAAACACAAAGTTCCTGACTATTAAGTCATTTCTTGAAAAATATCTTCAAACTGCAGTTTTTTCTATAGCGAACATAAGAATACTTGTATAACAGGTACTTAAAAAATGTCAATTACGTTGACGAATTGTGCTGCCCAGTGCCCAGTGCACAGTATGCTGCTGGAGGTCGAACGGGTAGTTAGTTCTTGTCCATTAATTTATATTGCATTTGAAGACGCTAGTATGCTGATGTCTTCATACCGTATCATATTTTGTTGAAATGTACAAACTACTATGTACAAAGAGATTAAAAAAATTGGTGGTTAAAAAAAAGCTAATATAGGTACAAACGAGTTTTACGCAGCACCAGCATCAAATGACAGTTAAAAATTCATTTCATTTGAATTTCACAGGATCACCGTATTTGTTATCACAATTAAGCAAGCGTTAGAATACAGAACTGTCATTTTGTGTAACGATGAACAAACACAACAAGATTCGAATTGTCCCCATCAACATCAATTGGATTGGAGTGGAGCCTAGTTTTTTTTTTTAATCTGTCTGTGTATTCTCTTTAACTCATCTTCTCTTTTTTATTAAGGTTTTTGTTAAGTACGTATTTACACACTTAAAACCTCATTTTGTCGGTCTGTTATAATTTAACTCATTTTGATTTTTTTTCCTCAACAATGATTGCAAAGAAAAAATGAAAATGTTCTTGCTGGAGTGTTTTCATTTAGCCGAACGAATTTACTGGCGCAGAAATGTAACAAGACGAAGAATGAAATGAACACTCGTGTAAAAAGTGAGGAGTTCCTGGAGTGTGAAAAATTGAATTTTCTGCTGACAAAGCGAAAAAACCGAGGCAAAATCGAAATTTTTTCGTCGCCTTTTTTTTTAAACTTCTTGTGTCATTCAGACAAGTAAAAGAACTTTTCCATTATGAATGTTTCTCAAGGTGACATGAATGTTAAAATGTATGTATAAGCGCCAGTAGGTATATAGAGGAATTAAAATAAAAAAAGCTTGTGCGAATTGTTAAACTGGAATTGAAAAAGAAGTTTTTTGTTCATGCAGACCTTTAAGGCATCTTCGGATGTGAGAGATTTGGAGGGAATAATTTCTGTAGTTGTAAGCTTTTGTTAAAAAAAGGTTTAAGCCAAAGTTTTTCCCTTTATTATAAACCGGGGCAATTCGTTAAACGTATTTCTGTATTGCAATATTATTAGTGAGACACGTATTACTTCTGTGAATCGCACGGATTTGCATTAACCAAACAATTCAGCTTCAAATCGAGACTTAGCTATGTTTACAAGATATGTACCTACTTGACAAACATATTCAAAATTTGATATGTAAAGAGAAAATAGTGTTTGTCAATGAACACTTTGGAGTGTAAGCAGAACATCGTTGGTTCAAGTCCTACTCAGGCCAAGTTTTTATTTCATCTTTCACGGACACTGCCTCTTGCGAAGACCTGACAAATCTTCCAAGAGTGTCAATCTGTCATGAAAAAGTGCTTCTCAACTCTGCCGTTCGGAATCGGCGTTAAATTGTTGGTCCCCTCAATTCTTCACACGCACTCAGAGAATTGTTGATGAGAGTAAGCCACTTAGGCCTTGGCTCTTCAAGAGCTGTCGCGCCACTCTATTTATTTATTTTTATATCTTTAATTCACTTGAAATCGTTTACAAAATCTTATCTTTCGCAGCACTATTTGAATGCCTTTAGCCGTTTGTATACAACCTTCTTAAAGATCGTCGATCTCATCGCCGAACCTCTCTGATATTATTGACACAATTGGAAGATTTTTTTTTTTTTTATAATCAACGCGCACTCAAGGGATTTTTTTCATTACCCTTTATATGCCAAGAGCACAGTGCGAGCATTAGGGAAAGGATAGAGGATGTAAAAGGAGGTGTCGGTGAACATTGGTTTTGAATTCTTCAATATTACAATGACTGGGGAAGACAGAGTGTGGAAGAGAGTTCCACATTCGCGTAGTACGGCTAAAGAACGATTCTCTGTACTTGACAGTACGTCCGAAGTTGGGCTCGAGGGTGAACTGATGGGCATTCCTGGAGGCGCGGGTATTACGGTTGAATGTCTTAAGGGGAGGAATGCAACTGGCTATTTCACTAGAGCATATACCGTTGAAGTATCGGTAAAACAGGGTGAGACATGAGACATTACGCCGATGTTCTAGAGATGTAAATGACTCAACGATGGTATTGTCACCAATCATTTTGAATGCTCTTTTTTGAATACTGTCCAGAAGATTTAAGTACGTCACTGGTGCACCAGCCCAGACGTGAGAATTGTACTCAAGCTTAGGACGTATGTATGTTTTGTAGATGGTAGCCAGATCAGAAGGGGAAAAAAATTTCTTGCATCGCCTTAAGAAACCTAAACATCTTGCGGCATTTTTGGCGACATCGCATATGTGCTCGTTCCACAAGAGGTGGTCAGTAGCTTTTTGCCACCCAACATCGACGGCTTCAGAAGGATCGCCACAGCCTCGGGGTGAGAGGGATAGGTACTCGAAAAGAGACAAAGAGACATAGCCACAGCGCAGTGTGAGGGGGAATTTCGGGAGGAGGTAAAAGCAAAATAATATTTGATTTAAAAGAAATGATCAATCTAAATTGCTCTAAGCACCATAACTCGTTGCTAATCAACTTGCAGCGGTGGGAGAACTACTACGAATATTGTAGGAATAAGTTACTCGATTTTCTTACTAAACTCCACTTCTACTATGTCAGAAAAACTTAAATTCTTAAAATATGCGTACTCTAATTTGTAGCTTTGGTTGACGTCATCTACATATAAGTTGGGATGATTTATAGACAGGGAGGTACTGCTGCTCGCTGTTTATTTTTGATGGCTTGTTGGTCTTGGTAGTAGGGCGTGAAGTGTGACTTTTCGTTACAAAGTTCAAAGTGATCACTTGATCAGTGATAAGCTCAAATCAAGAATCACTTTTGGCAATCGCTGTGTATTTCAAATAAGAAGGCAACTAAGTAGTGAAGTCCTCACTCAAGCATACTTAAAAGGCACTTTTGTAATATGCTGCAGAAGATTGAACCTCGTCAAAAATACATCAAAACTAAAATTGTTTGCTTCCCCCCGATCATTTATGGCTAAGCTACGAATTCTACTGAGGATCTAATCTTTGAATGCATTTCAAAAGGGCAACATAGCAGATGACCGTGATTCATGATACCGGGAACTGGTTCTCGACAATCTTGGTATAAGAAACTCGAAAATTTCCTTCAATTAAGTATCAAATAAGCTCTCTAAGATGGACTCAATTCTCACTGCTAACATATCAAGAGCTCAATCTTCAAACCTTAAAGAATCTTTCTTTTCACTGCGATCGATATGAACGCCAAATTTAACGATTTTTTCTTATTTCTTTACCTGCCGGTAACCATAATCTATGCAGAATATCTGTTAAATGTGAAAAAACAGCTTATTCTTGAAGCTGTCTGTAAAAAGTCTCAATCAACTTTAAGGTGATATGAATTACAATTCGCAAAGGTGAAGACAAACAAAATTTATCGACGACTTAAGATCCTTTTACTTTCGCTCTTATAAGCTTCCACTTTGAAGGCAGCACCATTATGATTCTTGTTTAAACGATTCACACCTGACACGCTAAAGGCTTTAACTCGAACATCCCCTTCCCTTCATACTTATTTTTTTGTTCTGTTGCATTCATAAATCATTTCGTAAAATCAAAAAAAGGCAATGCGAATGGAAGCCTATTGTTTTCGATAAGTGCATCTTCTGCTTCCCCGCGTGTTCTTAATCCTTATCATGTTTTTAGTGGAGCTTTAAGACTGGTGTACGCAATTTTGGGTGTGGAATGAGTTGAAAAGTGAATGTTCACTGGTCTTTTCCTCAACAGTGCACATCGGTTGCCTTGCCTTCGTCTTTGGGGCGGGCGGCCAGCAGTGAGAATGAGTTCTTATTTTTATTTTTTTTTGTATAGGAATATATTTTGTATACAATAAAGGATCTATGTGCATATCTCTGCCAAGTGCATTTTCAAGTATGAATAATTTATATGTTGTTGACATCGTCAAGGATTATTATTCAACAACACTGAGTGTCACTCACTCGCTCACTCAAGCCTGAAAGGGTGTGCACTCACATGCAGTTATTGTCTTGTTTCACACAGCAATGTTAATCCTTGGGACAATGAGTAATTAAAAAGATTCATTTGGATTCACAATGCGTAAATTATTATGTTTTCACTTATTAAAACCAAAAAGATACGTTGTTGTGTTCCATTTCTTACCGTCTTCCGTGCTTCAATGCAACGGATGGAAAAGGAAATTGAAATGATTATCATGGACATGGCAATGGAAGTAAGCATTGCTGACATGCTCCAACTCCAAGTGCTCATCGAACAGAAAGCAATAAATTAAGATGAAATGTGTAAAATGTTTTATTAAATTTTTTGCAAATACCCTGTTACTGTTAAAATGTAAATTCACGTGAAAATACAAATTTCTTCGATACGAATTTGTTGCAGATATTGTGTTGATATTTACATGAACTGTGGAAGTTAAAATTAAATCTTCTCAGTATAACTCTTCAATAAGTATTGAGATTCTTTGAAAAACAGCTTCATGAATTTCGTGGAAATCGATTGAGCGAAGAGAATATTCGCAAAACATTTTGTTAAGAAATTATATTCAATAATCGTATCAATGGACGTGTGCACTTCTATAATACGTATAAGAGTAGATACAAAATGCAATATTCAATACTAAGGTCAAAAACACAGGTTACGCTCAGGGGCGGACTAAGAGGCAGTGGAACCTGGGGCGGTGAAGCAAGCTTACACCCCTGAAAAAATTTATTAAAAAACACGAACAAATATCTCTTTTAAATATGCTTTCGAGTTTTTATTGCACTGAATGTTTCGATTATATCATCAAAATCTATATTTTTTTTTGTGCTCCTTTTCGATTGAAAGTAAAGCCAGACTAGTAATC
The DNA here is from genome assembly GCA_943590905.1 of Sphaerophoria taeniata. Lineage (NCBI taxonomy): Eukaryota > Metazoa > Arthropoda > Insecta > Diptera > Syrphidae > Sphaerophoria > Sphaerophoria taeniata. Next base: position 69,804,344 of record OX016542.1, read on the forward strand.
CTATTTGTCTCATTGTTGATCTTAGACAATTCTTAATCAACTTATATTTTAAAAAGCTTCGTTCACACGATGCCACTGAGACGCAAATTGTTCTTCTTTTAAATCTATTTTTGCAGCTCCCATGTGACGCCGTATTCGCCAGATCTCCAATATGATACTGTAATCTGTTGGTTATGTAAATATTGAGGTAAGCATTGGAACAACAGCACGGAGTTCTTCTTCCGTTCCATACAACAATATTTTCGGTTGAAGAGCAGAGAAAACAGATGCAATATTTTCCATGGCATTAGACCGATGAATAAGTTCAGTGTAAAATGTATCCTGACATTCAAGCATGGATCTTTGTGTTTCAACTTCCAATGTCAAACCAGCATCTTCAGCCCCCCTTTCGCCAGGCACATAGGACTGTGCTCAGTATTGGTCGCTATATATATACTTCGTTCTGAAAAATACCGGATTGCCCCGAAAATCGGTTTAGAAAACACATAAAAAGTGGAAAAATTAGGTTTTAATCATTGCCATCCGCTGATGATGAAATTCGACCACTAGGTAATTGCCCTTATATACAATAAGTTAACTCAAAATTTAAAAAAAACAGACAAAATTAGAAGCAAGTTAACTGTTTTTTTTTTTTTTATCGATTGCCGATTTGGCGAACCGGGTTGCTGAACCTAGTTGGCGAACTCATTTGGCAAACCGAAATGGTGAACCGAGTTGGCAAACCGAGTTGGCAAACCGAGTTGGCAAACCGAGTTGGCAAATCAAGTTGCAAACCGAGTTGGCAAACCGAGTTGGCAAACCCAGTTGCCAAACCGAGTTGGCCAACCGAGTTGGCAAAAAGGTTTCTTTCGAAGCCGCTTTTGTTATGCGTTAAGATTATTGAAACTTATATATGAAATGACTTGAGGTATAACAAAATTGACTTGAATGTTCAAACTTGTAAGACGTTATTACCAAAAATGCACTTTACCTATCTTGTTTTTTTTCTCTTACTTGTAAAAAGAATATTACTTAAAGAAAATACTTTGCCCGAAAAAAAGTAAGCAAATTTTTGATATTTATTTCTACTCGCTCTTTTTTCTCCGACTTACCTTTAGAAATTAGTCACGCCTCGCCACTGCTGCGTAGTTTGACCATCATAGAAATCACGTGGACATTATTGAGATCATGAAAGTAATTTTTCTCTGAAAGGTTATAATTCAGTCTGCTGTAAATAGTTCTGTGCAAGGAACTAGAAGCTTCAACAATATAATCAGCTCTACAATTTTCATCGACTTTTGAAATGACTACATGCATGATTTTTTTTGTGGCTGATAATTCTTCGATACGTAAACTAAAATTAATTTGGCATCCTTCAGCTAAACCTTGCCACTCTCGGTGCCAACTATTTTAGTTTTGTAAGGCTTTTATGGCCACTTTTTTCACTACCCGCGAATCATTCATTTTAAGGACATTAAGCAAGTAGTCCGCTTGTTACTTCAATGTTTTTATAATTAAGGGTGAAAGACCAGTTTCTAGCATAATGACGTTATTTGGTGTATTCTGCTGTAAATGAAATTGCGTCCGAAGTTTTTCAAGCAAATTGTACTTTGTGCATCCCCATACCTGCGCTCCATATAAAAGTATGCTGTCAGCTACTGCTTCAAAGACAAATTTGCTACTGTGTGCTATACACTTATTCATGAACTATTTTTTCCATGTCATATTGATAGCAGTTTTCGTCATATCTAATTTGTCCTTTAAGTGTTTCTCCATATTAAAATTATTTGTTATAGCAATGCCAAGATATTTGTACTTACGTACACATTCAATAATTTCTCCATTAAAGCTCTACCTTTCATTTGATGCACTACGACCACCACCTATATTATAATCATAACCTTCGATTTATCGTTGTTGACTATTAAATTCCATAGCTGGCAATACTGATAAACCCTTTTAATCATGAGCTGAAGAGTTTTAGGAGAATGCGCAAACATGACTATATCGTCTGCGAACAGTAGTGCCTTAATCTTTATCCCTGCGAAATCCACTCCACAAGGCAGGTACCTAGTCCAAAAGGTCGTTTATGAAAAGAGCAAATAAAGTAGGGCTTAGTGTACAACCTTGTCGCACTCCCGAAGACGTTTCAAAACACTCCGATAATTCTTCCCCTGTCCATATTGCTGACCTGGTTCCTCTAAAACTCCTCCAAACTTCAATGATAACCCAAGGCTATACAGCTTATAAAATAGAGCACCTCTATCGATTGTATCGAAAGCCTTTAAAGCGGATGGAAAATACATACAGTTTTTACTTTGATTCAAGAAATTCTCTGCCAAGCTTCTGAATATAAAAATATTATCGATTGCTGAATAACCTGATCTAAAACCCAGCCAGTCACCTAAGTATATTGCTTCTAAAATAAAATTTTCAGGTATCAATATGCAACTGTTCTGAAGAGGAAACAACTTTATATAGAGAGACAGGCCTCTGACAACTTAATCCCAAATTTCACCGGTCGAGTTGTTTGTTACAGTAAATGCGATACTGTTATACCTCTAGGGGAAGACCGACATATGTTTGCGTCATTTTTCAGACTGATTGGAAGAATTCTTCAAGGCTCCCATTTCTCTTTTAAACCTGACCTCATGTAATCAGGATAATTGGCAACCGTTTCCAGTGGCTGCCAATAACCATTTCAAAAAGAGACGCAGTAACAACCCAAATCTTACTGCCTGGAAGCTTATCGTGAATCAATCGATCTCGCTAAAAAGTCTTTTAGGGAAAAATTCTTGCTTTCAAAATCCCCTTACTGAGCTGCTTCTATTTAGTCCATATAGTTGGCCAACCATGCGTTATGTTGCCTCATAAAAAAAGACAACATCACTTATCCAACCTTATCCTTTTATAAATTCTGTCTTCTGTCTATCCCCCTTTATTTGAAGGCCCCTCAACCATATACATTTTACACATTTTAATTTAACGCAAATATGCACATAAATTAAAATAAAATGTTTGATATTTCCAATATTCTGGACTTAAGGACTGTTCTTCTCAGAATCTCTTAACAAACATTTTGAGTAGGGAAAAAATGATATTTTTCGACTTAAAATCAACAAGAACACTATACTCGTCGTAGTATATTCTCCCGTCCGGTCCCAATAACAATGTCCATCACTTGAACCTAAAACCCATGTCATTTATGAAGTTTTGTGTGTTTCTTCATGCTCTCATGGCTCATCCTTTAACTGTTTGAAGATATGGTATTATTTTTGGCCATATATCAATCTAGTGCGGTCTCTTTTGAGTTGTTTAACAATTCCATTATTTTTGGACTGATGGACCTAATATTCAGAAAATTGCCATTTCGGTGAGCAACGCATATAAAATGTCCATTGGGTCGGTTTTGGGTGTAGAATGTTTTGAGAAAAATGTGTGTACCCATTGTTGTGAAGCTATAGTGCGGGTGTTGGAGTATGGATGGACATGGTTTTGAGATTGGTCTATGGTATATGTTGTAGGCAGTTGAAGATTGAAATGGATTTTTGTGGGAATGAAATTCATGGTTTTCAAATTAAGTTGTCAATTTCTGTTTTTACCTCTATTTTAAAATGTATAGACTGTCTTTGATTAACAATTTCAGTTGCAGTTTGGTAAACAAATGAGCTCAAGCTCAAGGAACTCTGATAAATATATGGGGTCTCAATGAGAACATAACAATATGTTTATGTTTGTATGAACTGAACTACAATCCTTGTGCACAGGTTCATATAACTGACAGGAGAAAATTGGAAAAATCTGCCTTATTAGGCCAGGTTTCAACTACCTACTTTCCCATTCGCAGGTATCACTCAATTAACATTTAAAAAAATAATAATTTGTTTGTTCAGTATTGTTTCTTTGTTTCCAATCAGAGGTTTTACACGTAGTGCTCTGAATCCTTAAAATTTCTTTAAGTAAAAATATAAGAACGAAGGACACTCAAGGTAACAAAAATCCGAATCCTGCCAGATCAGGAGTCACATTGAACTTGGTGGCCCTCAATACAGCATGCCGAAGCTCTGGTTTATGGGTAGATAGATATGGGCATTCCAAAGGCCGTATCATTAGAATTCTCTTACAACGTTACTTTTTGTTTTATATATAAAGAGCACGCAACTCAAGGGGTTTATAATCCTTCAATTTATGCCAAAGTATAGTGCGAAAAATGGGATAGAAGGAAAGCGTTTAAGATGAGGTGTACCTTGGCATTAGTTTTGAATTTCTCAACAATACAACGACTGGGAAAGACAGAGTGTGGAAGAGAGTTCCACATCCACGTAGTGATGTACGGCTAACGAAAGATTCTCTGTACATAACAGTACGTCCGAAGTTGGGTTTGAGGGTGAACTGATGGTCATGCCTGAAGGTGCGGGTATTACGGGGAGGAGAGCTTATATTAAGATACCATTGAAATATTGGTAAAAGCGGGTGAAGCCTGAGCCATATAACGTCGATGTTCAAGTAACGTAGTGCCCGTAGCGTAGTGGTTATATGCGTTTGCTGTTACACAGAAGGTTGTGGGTTCGAATCTTCCTCGTGCCCATAGAGTTTTTATTTCATCTTTCACTTGTACTGAGTCTTGCAAAGAACTGACAAAACTGATCATCAGTCTGTCATGAAAAAAGTGTTTTTCAACTTAGCCGTTCGGAAACGGCGTTAGATTGTCGGTCCCCTCAATTCGTCACACGCACTCAGAGAATTTTTGATGAGTGTAAGTCATTTAGGCCTTGATTATCCAAGAGTTGTCGCACCACTCTATTTTTATTTATTTCAAGTGACGTAAATAAATCAACTATGGTATGATCTCAATCATCTTGAATGCTCTGTTCGGAATAATGTCGAAAAGACTTTAGTACGTCATAGGAGCACCAACCCAAATGTAGGAGTTGTACTCAAGCTTAGGACGTATGTACCTTTTGTAGTTGATAACCAGAACAATTCCTTGCATCGTCTTAAAAAAACCTTAACATCTTTTTTTTTATGCAAGTGCCACTCATTGACAGTGGCAAGGGGGATATATCTCTCATCAACTAT